>JAQPPZ010000856.1:0-2407500 GCA_028583015.1 Wollemia nobilis | reverse complement strand
TAGGAAAGAGAATTTTGTGAAACGTGGTTTGCAGACAGCTGTTGAGACTCAGCACGGAATTTTATTTTTGTACACAAGTTTACTCCCACTCATAGTGGTTTGAATATAGGTGTTTGGAAAGAAAAACAAATCTTATTTTTATTTTTAATAAATAAATTTTTATATATTTTTTAACAATGGGAAATATGGAACGGTTGTTTTTCAGAATGTTTTTGGTGTGGAAACAAGACCATACTTGAAAACTACTCGGTCTCTAACAGAGTAGAAGCAATTCATTAGTTTTTTCTTGAGTTAGTGTGGGTGTTTCATTAGTTTTTTCTTGAGTTAGTGTGGGTGTTAATGTCATAACTAGATTTGTGTCTGGCAAGCGTTCTTTGTTTATGGTGGACCTCATGACTAATGAGTAATGATCATTATACAGAAGTCAATAAACTCTATGTTAACCTTGCAAGTTCTACCAACTTTGGGAATATTGCTGACATATTAGCGGAGCTTACAAATACAGGCTTGAGAAAGGATAGAGGTTCTTAATGGCTGGTTTGGATTTTTTAGGTTTTCAAGACGCGATTGGTACAATACTTTGGCAGTGGTTTTGTTCACCTCGGTACTGAGTAGCGACCACCTTGGTGGTACTATCTATATTAAATGTCCTCTGGGCACACAACGACTTCGACCCTTGTCGAAGTTGTTGGATTCAACAATGGCGCAATGCAAGGAGCCGAGGAAATTCGTCCCGAAGGTGTTTCACGAGGTAACACTTATGTCCCTGATGTTGTCATTCCATTAGAGGATTTCAACAAGTCTTGTAGATGGCTAGAGGAGCATACTCTTATTGGATATTTTTTGGGACGTATTCCCAATGAATCGATAATTTGCAACTAGACTCAGCATTATTGGAATACGTATGGTATTGAGGTCGAAGGAATCCAGAATTTGACAAAAGGGTTTTTCTTGTTTCGTTTCCCTGACTCTGTGCATGCTCAAGCTGTGTTGGACCATGGTCCCTGGTATGTTTGTAATTCCCTGCTAGTTTTCCAACCCTGGACCCGAGATTTCTCCGTCGAGGATGACGCTTCCCTTGAGGTCCCTGTTTGGGTCGAACTTCCCGGTCTTTCGGTTGCCCTTTGGCCTTTCTTGGAAACCATTGTTGCTCCGTTAGGCCCCTTTGTCTGCATTGAGCATCCAAAATTCTTTGGTGTTCGTCCCTACAGAAGGGTGTGTGTGAAAGTTGATTTGTCCAAAGACCTTAAGGACCACCTCACCATGAACATTGGTGAAACCTCATTTGTTCAGAAGCTGGTCTACATTAACCTGCGAACACCTGTTACCGTTGTCAGTCGACAGCTCACAAAATTAAAGACTACCCCTTAATGGAGGGGCGTTTCAAGAATAACAAGGTCACGGTTAACATTCCAAACCCTGCGCCTGTGACGCCACCTCAGGCAGCTCAGGGAGCTCAGGGAAAAGGGAACAATGGTTCCCAAGAGTCTTGGATCACTATTGCCAAGAAAAACCGCCCAGTTAAGCCATTTTTTAAGCCGGTAGGGCAGGTTCATGGTCCTCCGTTGCATGCACAAAAAAAGTCGGACATGTAGATAGTAGTCCTAGAGAACCTCCAAGGGCCTTCCGCTTCGGCGAAGAACGTTGTGCTTAAACATAAACTCCATGAGGCGACAAGAGCGAGAAGGTCTCGGAGCCCCACCCATGACCCTTCAGCGCAAAACCAAGACAAACGACCGCTCACCATGTTTCTAGATGGTAATCATGATCGATTCCTCTCCAACCCCTACTCCTCGCTTGGGGAGATAGGTGCTTCTGAGGATATCGACAGTGATATGCATCTGGATTGTGCTCAATGATTTTTTTGTCCTGGAATATCAGAGGGTTGATGGACCCAGTCCACAAATATTTGGTCCGAAGTGAGATTGAAAGTATTTCTCGCTAGTACGACAGGTTTGATATCCTTTGTTTACAAGAAGTCAAAATTTTTTATTTTAATTTACAGTGTGCTTGTTCGTTTATTTGGCATGGTAGCCAGTTTTTTTCCACTAATCATTCTTTAGGACGAGGAGTTGTCACCCTCGTGGCACCTGCCTGGCAGTCTCATCTGGTCACATGGGGGGTGGATCCCTCCAATCAGGCCGTGTGGACCCTTTTTGAGATTGATGGACATTCCTTCGAAATTGTCAATGTTTACGCCTCCAATCATACCCTCGAGAGATGTGCTCTGTGGCGGTGGTTGGCTTTGTCGTTACCTCTAGCAGTCTGGCTGCTTTGTGGTGACTTCAATATGATTGAGAAAGCTAATGATAAAGTTGGTCGACTCCCTATGCGGTGGTGCATTGGGGAAAGAGAAGCCTGGTTTTTTATGAAGAATAAATTGGGTCTGGTGGACCCCAATGCTTGTTCTTCTTCCAAAAATTTTTAGAACTCGCTTTGGTTTACTTGGTCCAATTTTCAAAGTGGAGATGATAGAATTTTGAAAAGACTTGATAGAGCAATGCTTACCGATCATTCTGGGTTCAGTTTTCAGAACATTATACAGTTCGCCCCTTTGGTGGCGGCCATTCCATGCACCACTGTGTCAGATCATGTGCCCATTATCTTCAACATTTCCTCCAACCAACAGTCGATCAAAAAGTTCCACTCTCAGTTTTTTATGAATGTTTCTTTCTTGCAACATCCGGCCTCGAAAGCACACATTGTTCGAGCTTGGAACCTGGTTCCTCGCCCTATCGAGAACACAGGTTGGATTGAATGGTGGAGTGGTGCCATTGCTCGCACAACTACCATTCTCAGAGCTCTTGGAATCAAGCTTGCTCAACTGCGTAAGCAGTCCAACTTGGCTCTGAAGAATGAACTTGCCAAAGCTTCAGTTTGGCTTGATGCCTCCCCCCTAAGTATCTCTCTGCAATAACATGTTGCAGCTCTTAGGCATGAGCTTAAAAAGTTTGAGCTTTATGAGGCTAGAGGTGCCCAAATCAGAGCTCGAATGCACTGGCTGAAAGTTGGAGACAGGGTCTCAAAAGAATTCTTTCAACGCCTTAGACCGCCCAGACAAGCGGTTCAATTCAAAGCCATTGTGCACAATGGCGAGCGGCTTACAAAGCTGCCTGACATTGCCAAAGTGTTTGTTAACCACTACCAGCAGGTTTTTGCTGCTCAACCTCTCTCTCCTGAGAGACAACAAGCTCTTGATGAATGTTGCTTGGTTGTGCCAGAGAAACTATCAAACTCTCAGAAAGAGGACTATGAAAGACCTCTTTCTTTAGAGGACTTAGCTGATGCTTTGTCCTGCATGGCTAATGACAAAGCACCAGGGTTGGACGGTTTCCCCTGTGAATTCTATAAAGCATTGTGGGACCTGGTTGGCCCAGACCTTTTGTGTGTCTATCAAGAAGCCATGGCCACTGGCTCCTTAGGCTCCATTATTAATAAAGGCAACATCAAGTTCATCCCCAAGCCTGGAGATCCTGAGGTTATCACAAATTGGAGACCTATTACATTGTTGAATGTAAGCTACAAAATTATTGCTAAGGCCCTTGCTCTTCGGCTTCGGCCTCTGCTTCCTCTCATTGTGAGACCTGAGCAAACAGGGTTTATTCGTAATAGGTATATTCTCGACAATGTCATTGCAGTCTGGGAAGGCATGGAATGGGCTAGGGAGTCTCAGCAAGAGGCCTTGTTTATCAAACTTGACTTTGAGAAAGCATATGATAGAATTGAATGGAATTTCATTCTATCAATGCTCAAAGCCCTTGGGTTTGGTCCTTGCTTTGTTAATTATGTGCAAATGTTGTTCAAACATGCCTCTGCGGTCCTCACACTGAATGGAGTTCAATCTGAGAGTATAGGCCTTTTCAGGTCAGTTAGACAGGGGTGTCCTCTTGCCCCCTCCCTTTATGTGCTTGTTGCTGAAGCTTTTGGCTATCTTCTTGCCAACAAAGCTTCGCAAGGGCTGGTTAAGGGAATCTCTCTCCCAGGAAATCAAGGGCAACTAATCAATGGTCATTTTGTTGATGATTCATTCTTAACCATCCTTGAGGATAGGCAATCCGTCACACAGGCTCTTTCTTGCTTGGATTCTTTTTGCATGGCTTCTGGTTCCAACATTCAATGGAGGAAAACATCATGTTACAGATAATCCTCCAGACCTATGCCAAGTTGGCTTGAGCATTATCAGTGGAAATGGATTCAGTGGGGAGATGTTTAAGTTTTTGGGCATCCCCTTTGCGTTCCAGAGTACCCCCTCCCAGCTTTGGGAATATGTTGTGCAAAAAGTGGAACAAAAACTCAATTACTAGGTCACAAAAAAGCTTTCCCTTGCAAGAAAATTCTAAATTTGCTCCAAAGTTCTTGCCACTACGCATGTTTATTATTCTTCTTGTTGGGTTCCCTCTCAAACTTGCTATAAGAAGTTAGAAAAGCTTCTTCGAGATTTCCTCTGGACTAATTCTTCTCAGAAGAATGGATTTCACAGAGTTGCATGGGAATTTTGTTGTCTCCCTAAGAGCTCGGGAGGTATGGGGTTGTTCAACTGCCATCGCCAAGGTCTGGCTCTGAGCGCTAAGTGGATTATACGAGCTCTTAAAGGCTCTGAAGCTTGGAAAGTTCTAATCCGACACTGTGTTGCTACGAGGTTACCATTTGGAAAAAAAGTTTGGAAGGGAATGGATTTGCCATCCCTCCTTGTGGCCCCTGTTCCTATTAAAATCTTTGGGTCATTCATGATTCAGAGTATTTGGTGGGCCTGGGAGGCTATCAAGCCTTGGTTACAGTGGAAAGGAGTTGGCCACCAACGTGGGGCCGCTATAGCTACTCTGAATATCTGGTGGTTCCCTGTTATTCAGTTTCAAGGCCAACCACTAGCCAAGGTGCAATGGATTCATGCCAAAAAAATCCATAAAAAGGGAGTTGTGTCCATTTTAGATTTTTTCTGCAGACAGAGTAGAGGTTGGATCCCATGGGAAATTTTTCAGCAAAAGTATACCTTAAATCCTGATAACAAAGACACTTATGATACTATCACCAGTTGTACTCCATTTTCTCTCTGGCCAAAGCTTGGACAGGTTGTCCAACGACCTTGGTGGAAATAATGGAAATGGTATAAAAATGTGCCTTTGTTCAACTATGTGACTAAGCTCGACTATAGTTGGCTTTCACCTAATTTACCAATGGTAACAAAGCTCAATGAGCGTTGGGATATTTTCTCCTCCAAATCTAGATGGCGTGCAAGATTTCAGATTATGTGGGCCAGTTATATTGATCCCAAGTAGGCTTTTTTTACCTGGAGTATGTTATTTCATGGTCTCCCACTGGGCCAAAGGCTTCGACACCTAGGAGTTGATAATCCCACATGTCCTTTCTATGGGGAGAATGAGTCTACCATTCATCTTTTTTGGGATTGCAAAAAAGCTAAAATGGCATGGGGGTGGATGGAATCTTTTTTCAGGCCATTCTTGCCTTATCCTCTAACGTGGCTTCACAATCTGTTGGGGGATCCCCCTGATTTTTCTCAGCCTTTGTTAGAGTTCTGGAACATATTTCGAATTAACATTTTGTTTCACCTTTGGAAAGCCAGAAATGAGATAGTTTTTATAGATAAAACTCCCTCTATAATTTTTTCTCTTTCAGATAAGCTTATGGTCTTCCATGATGCTTGGTTACAGATTCAAGTTCAAGCCGCCAAGGTAGCAATGGAGATCAAGCACCTGTAGGAGCTGATTGATTACTGGGGTAATGCTTCATGTGTTGTGAGTAGAGTTCCCCTAGAGCCTGAACAAAGAAACTGTTCTAGGTCTCGGTACCGTTGTCGGCCACCCTTGGAGAGGTGGTACCGATTAGCATCTAGGGCTCGCGCTCAGCCGCTCGAAAGGAGCGGGCCTTGGTCGCCAAGCCCTAATATTTCTCAGCGGTCCGATGCTTGGGGAGCTCGCCCACGTTCTCCTCGTCGAGGTGATACTTGGAGGTCCCACCCACCCTCTCCAAGCCAAGATGATGGTGGGAATGGCGACAATGATGCAGGCTGCAACGACTGGAGCACGGGTATTGATGATGGTTCAAATGCAAATACAGGATGGATTGTTCCCACTCAACCTGTAGTTAATGAGGTTTTTGACACGCGTCTAGGTCCAGGCTAGAGCACTTCACCTCCCACTAAGGTCTAGCACCACACTGACGAAGCCTAGGTGACAGATTCTCTAGTTGAGGGGGTGCAAAATGATTAAGGGCTATGTTTTTTGATTCGCTCTCTATTTTTTATTAATGTGTTTTGATTTACTACTTTAGGTAGTCTCATCAGTTGGTGGTTGTTTAGTAATGGTACTTTGAACTTTATCCTGGTTGTTATGTAGTCGGTTGATTTGCATATGGGGCGTGACGTGTCCGTCCGCCCACCCTTTTGTATGATTAGCCCTTTATTCTTAATATAGTGCCTTTTCATTCAAAAAATAATTTATAAAATTAAAAATTTTAATACAAGATTTACAAATTTTAATACAAGATTAGTAGGTTATACAACCCTCTATTCTTTAGCCAAGCATCAACAAGTGCTTTTGGCAGGGTTTCTACTTTCCATTGCGTAGGAGAGCCATATATAATATTCTCTCTTTCCATGATTACATATTGGTAACAACCACTATTTTTAGTAACTGGCCAGCGCAGGGTTCAAACCACATGGACCGCATCCAACAAACCTATCTGTCTCATTAAGGTTAACCGACGTGAGATGGGGACCACTGTCGCTCAGGGTTTGTAGCTAAAATGACTACGGATTACTTCATATTACTTAAAAAAATCAAAATATAACCATATTAAAAAACATATTTAACCAAATAAATAAAAAAACTTAATATTCTTTTATAATTTAAAAAAAATCAAAATTTAATAATATTAAAAAATATATATTTAACAAAATTATTGGAGAACCAACTAATTTCATTAATCAAACAATGAGATAAATACAATTGCTAGGCTATGATTAGCCCTTGAGAAGTGGATCTCGTCAACAAAAATGAGCCTAAATTAAAAATATGCTAACAAATTATGCTAACCATAATATGCTCAAATAAATGCTAACGAAATAATGTATTTGTAGCTTACCATCTAGAAGCTAATAATATCCCATTAAAATAATGGAATAAATAAACTATATGCTAACATCCCCCCTTATTACATTATTTTGAAATACAAAGGGAGTTGCGAAACAACTCAAATTTGACACGTGCAAGTGCCTTAGTGAATATGTTCGCAACTTGAGCATTGGTGGGAACGTATTGAAGATGAATTTTGTACCTTGGAACTTCATCTCGAATGAAGTGACATTGTGTGTCAATGTGTTTGGTTCATTCATGATGGACTGGATTCTTAATGAGTTTCAAAACACCCTGGTTATTGCAAAACAAGTGAACTGGAGATTTGGATGGAAGACCCATACTTGTCAAGATGCAACGCAACCATATCACCTCACACACTGCTTCATGTGCGGTGTGATACTATGCCTCTGTAGATGAAATATCAACCACCTATTGCTTCTTGTTGTGCCAAGAGACAGGACCAAATCCAAGATGAAAAATATATCCTGAATTTGACTTTCGATCATCATATGATCCGACATAGTGTGAGTTCGTGTATCCTTGCAATAAGAATTGATCATTCTTCTTGTACTCTAGGCCATACTCAATAGTACCACGGACATAGTGAAGAACACGTTTTGTTGCTTTTCAATGAGTGACCTTAGGCTCCTGCATGAACCTCGAAATATAGTTGACAACAAATACGATATATGGCCTAGTGTTTGTCATATAGATGAGACTCCCAATCAGCTATCAATAGAGAGTACCATCTACCTGATGTGAATCATCATACTACGATAACCGAAGCCCTGATTCCATCGGAGTTGCCATTGGCTTGCAATCAGTCATGCGATACTTTTCTAACAATGTCTTGGCATAATTTTTCTGTAACACCTTAATATGGTGCTTCTTCTGGTTCACTTCCAAGCCAAGATAATAGTGGAGAAGTCCGAGGTTTGTCATCTCAAAAGATTTGCACAAGTCACTTTTGATGACATTTATCAATATTTCTGAGTTGCCTGTGATAATCATATCATCCACGTAGAGTACATGTAACACTATTTCAAAACCTTATTTCTTGAAATGGAGGTTTGCATCTAAAGGAATTCTCATAAACTTATGATGCAATAGGTGATCATCCATCTTAATACCAAGCTCATGGAGCTTGGTTCAAACCATACAAGGACTTGACCAATTTGAAAACTTTTTGCTCTTGGCCTTCCACTTCAAATCCTTCAGGTTGTGACATATAGACCTCCTCTTTGATATCACCATTCAAGAAGGCACTCTTGACATCCATCTAATGTACTTTCCACCTGTACAGTGTTGCCATAACACAAAGAACTCGAATGGTAGTCATCCGAGCAGTAGGTGCAAAAATTTCCTCATAGTCGATACATTTTTTTGGGCATAGCCCTTTACAACAAGATGAGCCTTATGCTTATCAATTACTCCATCTACCTTGTACTTTACCTTGTACACCCATTTGTAGTCAGTGGGTTTCTTTCCATGCGGTAAATCAACAAGCTTCCAAGTCTGATTTTTCTTCAGAGACATGTACTCTACATCCATAACAGCCTTATGTTGTGGCTCACTAAGAGCATCTTGTACTATAGCAAGTTCATGCTCATCAAGTGAATATATAAAAATTCGTTCATAATCCACTTCCATATCCTCTGTTTCTCTCTATATCTACAAAAATATCTTCAAAATATTGACAAAGTTCATCAACCTCAGTAGTCTCTGCTGTAGCTTTCTCTTGTCGAGCCATAATGATAGTACGAGGTCTATTCAAAGTCATATTTTGTGGTGTGGATATCTTTGAGTCTCTGATAGTACTGGTATACCACTTAGGAATATTTTTTTGTGGCGAAGAAGAAGAAGAAGGAGACTTCTCAACCATAGACTCCTCAAAATCAAGGTATACATTGGATGTGTTTTATGATGTGAAAGCTTCATCAAAAACAACATCTCTACTGATATGAATCTTCTTGGTCAAAGGATCAATCAACCGATAACCCTTAGAATGCTCATCATATCCAAGAACACATTGCAAGGTCTTCTCATATAGCTTTTTTTTTTCTCTTTTGGTATATGTATAAAAGCCTTACATCCAAAAATACGTAGATGAGAGATGGAGGGTTTCTGACCAATCCATGCTTCTTGTGGATTTATTCCTTTTAGGGCCTTTGTGGGTGCCCTATTCAATAGATATACTGTTGTGGTGACAACTTCGGCCCAAAATTGTTGCTCAAGATGGGCTCCTGTGAGCATACAACAAATCATTTCCATTATAGAATGGTTCCTCTCTTCAACAACACCATTTTGTTGTGGAGTATAAGCAACAATGAGCTGTCTCTTGATCCCATGTGCAGTCAAATATGCAAAAAATTCCTTAGAGGTGAACTCCCTCTCTCGATATGAGCGGAGAGTCCTTATAGAAGTCCCTGACTCCTCAACCAATTTTTTGAACTGCTGGAAGTAACTGAAAGCTTCAGATTTTAGATGAAGAAAGAAAACCCACATCTTTCATGAGTAGTCATCTACAAAAACCTGAAAGTACCTCTTCCCCCCTGAACTGTTTGGTATGAAAGGATCGCACAGATCAGTGTGAATTAACTCCAAAGGTTTCTTTACTTATGTAGAGCTCTTTTTAAATGGTACTCTATGTTGCTTCCCTTCTAAGCAATCAGAGCACACTGGAAATGTAGAGGAAAGGGAGGGAAGGCCCTTTACCATCTCATATTTACTTAGTTCAAGTAAATATCCAAAACATAGATATCTGTATCTCTTGTACCAAAGTGAAGTTGCCTCCTTTATAGAGACTGTCATGGCAACATGAGGGGTGGAGATAACATCTAATGCAAACAAGCCATGCTTGTATGAATCCGTTACAATGTGTTTATCCCTCTTGGTAATAAAGCAACATTTCTGACCATCCTCAACACGAAAATCAACAACCATATTCTTGTCCAAGATTTGAGGGACTAACAACAAATTGTTCGTCAATCCTAGAACATAAAGGACTTTGTCAATCTGACATTTGCCATCTGGAAGGTTGATTGAAACTGTACCCTCACCCTAAACCTTATAGGTTTTATCATTAGCAATAGTGACGGGTTTGCCTTCCTTGGCTTCATATGTCTCAAACCATGACTTGTCGCCAGTCATGTGCTTACTGGTGCTAGAATCAACATACCACGCAAGATCCTTTGGTTTGGAGGTTGTGTTAGTCATGAGCACCTTGTGTGCCCACTCAGAATAGGAGTCGAATTCTTCAACAACAACATTCATCTTGGGTTGCTTATTTTTGTTCTGTGGTTTGTTATGGCCCTTGTTCTTAGGTTTTTTTTGTGCCAATACCTATTTGTGTCATGGGTATCCTTATCACATATCTTACAATATATTTTTTTTTATTTTGTGGAAAACATCCCAAAAGGGATGCCACTTTCGGGTAAGACCCAAGGAGGCAGGGGTATCCATTCCACCAAAAACGCCCAGGACTCGGACCTGGCCTACCACCTTTGACATACTCAAGGAGCAAACAAACACACAAAACCAAATTAAAAAAAGTAAATAACAACAAAAATAATAAAATAAAATAAAAAACATGCTCCTTGAGTGTGTCAAAACCAAAAGCACAACCAAACACGCACAATAAGATAAAAGAAACCACAACACAAACCACATAGAAAAACACAAGAACCACATAACAAAACACAAACAAGACAAAAACAACAGAACACTACAAAGACATAACCCAAAAAAACATGAAAAATAAACACAACCAAAACCTAAAAAATAAAATAAATAAAATAAAAATAAAAACAACCAACAACAGACAAAGACAATAAACAAAAACAAAAAACATAGAAAACACTCACACATAAAAAAATGAAATAACACAAACAAAGAGAAACCCAAGAACAAGAACGAAAAAAACACAAGAACAATAACAAAAAACATAAAAAAAAAACAAAACAACAAAAACACAAGAACAACAAAAAACAACACAAAGAACACAAAAACAAAACAAAACAAAAGAACCCACCCACCTTAAAAAACTAAACAAAAAAACAAAGAAGACAAAAAGAAAAAAATGAACAAAACAATGACCTATCTAGACCAGAAGACTATTAATGCAAGAATCAACAGGAGGAAACAAAATAAAGAATAGAATGAGCTAGGGAACTAAAAAAACTGAATGAACCAAAGAGAAACAAAAAAAAAAACAAGAAGAAACTAGGTACCTTCGAAGCTGGAGCCATCCAAAGAAATGATAGAAAGAAGAGCTTCCCTAATTTGAGAAGCCCACCATATAGGAGGGTGGCCATAACAAGTAAGATCACCTTTGTCCAAAGCCCAATTAGCTAAAGCATCAGCACTCTTGTTTTGATCTCTGACCACATGATTGTAATCAACTTTCAAAAATCCCATCTGGATTAACTGAATCTTCTCAATAATTCTTTTTATTCTCCAATCCACCTTATGATTCTTAGAAGGAGTCTTCAAGAGATTAATCATAAGTTGAGAGTCGGACTCAACTAACACCTTTTCCCATCCAACCTTAGTAGCCTCCTGAAGGCCTCTAAGGATACCATACCCCTCAGCAAGGTTATTGGAAAGAATACCCAAATTCTGAGCAAAAGTAAAAACCAGGGAGCCATCCGAAAGTCTACCAATTCCTCCCACATTGGCTTTTCCGGGGTTCCCTCTAGAGGCTCCATCAGTATTGACTTTTCCAAAATCCTTAGGAGGAGGTTGCCAATTTCTAGTCCTATCCATCTTACTAATACTCACATTCCCTTTAAGTTGGTTGCCCTTAGAAGGTTTAATATTCAATATTTGCATCACTTGATCCCATCTTTGGTGGGAGTTTTGGGGGTGATTAAGGAGTTGATGGACTGATTCAACTAAGTTGGCTATGGTATTTTGCCAAATATAGTGAATATCCTTCCTATCTTGATTAAAAATTCGGTTGTTCCTTTCATTCCAAATATTCCAAAGAAGAATGGTAGAACCCATCCAAACTAACTACCCTAATAAAATGATCAACACCCTCTTGATTAGGCCAATCCCTCCAAAGTTGTTCAAAAGTGAAAAAATTGGACCACTGTAAGCCAAGTAAAGTTGCCATTCTCCTCCATAGCTCGGAGGCTAAAGTACACTCAATAAAAATATGGTTGATATTTTCTACATTCTCTTCACACATTTCACATCTAAAAGGGCCATGAAAACCACGCTTCATAAGTTGCTCACCGGTAAGCACCCTACGATGCAATAAAAGCCAATTAAAGAACCTCACCTTAGGCCAGAGCTTTTGAGCCCACAATTGAGAAAATATGTCGAGAAGAATGGTTGGGATTATTATGGCATAAGGTCAAATAACCTTGAGCAACTGAATACTCACCCTTAGTAGTGTTGTTCCATCCAAAACAATCTTTTTCATGGGACCAAGAGAGGGATCTCATATGAAGGATGCCTTGGATATCTTGTCTTTGCCTTTACGGGATTTGAATAGGCCGAGTCCTCAATAGGGATCCAATAT
The DNA here is from genome assembly GCA_028583015.1 of Wollemia nobilis. NCBI lineage: Eukaryota > Viridiplantae > Streptophyta > Pinopsida > Araucariales > Araucariaceae > Wollemia > Wollemia nobilis. The sequence continues at coordinate 2,394,879 of JAQPPZ010000856.1, read as the reverse complement.
CTACCAACCTTTGAATTACCGGTATGGTACCGACGAGTAATTAGCCACCTTTATCCAATTAGCTCGGTGAAGCTCCTCCATCCAAGGCCTCCAATCGGGAAGCTGAGTTATCAAAGGCTTGTGACCATCCCAAGAATCTGTCCAAAAATTTGCATGTTGACCATTATGAATGATCCAAAATAATTTTTTCTTTATCAAATCCTCACCGAGTCTTAAGAACTGCTAAAATGGGAGAACCTTTGGTAGGAAGTTGATAGCGAACAAGGTCTTCGGGACTTTTGTTCTCAACATATTTAGCACGGAGATTATTGGCCCAAAGAGCATTGGGGTTATGCAACATCCTCCAATATAATTTAGCAGCTAAAGCTTTGTTGTTATTAATTGAAGACCGGAATCCTAACCCCCCTTCACTCTTAGGAAGACATAAAGTATCCCATTTCACCAAGGCCCATTTTCTTTTCTCCTTAGTACCACTCCAAAGGAAACGATGACTGATTTGATCCAATTCTCGAAGAACAACCTTTGGGATATTCAAAATGGAAGAAACATAAATAGGAATAGCTTGAAGGACTGATTTTACCAAGGTGATTCTACCCCCGGAAGAAAGCCACTTGTTGGTCCACTTTCCAATTTTCTTCTTGACTTTGTCCAACAACCAATTCCAATATTTATTTTTCTGCCTTTGAATATTTATGGGAATACCTAAATAAGTGATTGGAAGAGAGGTCTTCTTATATCTTAATTTATCCAAGACCATGGATTCCTGTCTAGCAGAGCAGTGAAAGAAAATAACTTTAGATTTGTCTTCATTGATCAACTACCCAGTAGCCTTAGAAAAACAGCTAATGATTTGCTTAATATTAGAAGCTTCCTTAATTGTAGCTTTACCTAAAAGGGTAGAGTCATCCACAAATTGAAGATGAGAGATAGGTCTAGCTCCATGAGCAATGGTAACTCCCTCAAGGGTTTTGTTTTCCCTCTTTTTGGTTATAGTCCTACCCAAGCATTCAACAAGAATGATGAATAAATAAGGGGATAGCGGGTCACCTTGCCTAATACCTCTGGAAGCTGGGAAAGACTGAGAAGGCCTACCATTGATAAGAACTAAGTAGGAAACTGAAGAGATACATCCCATAATCCAATCCATCCAATCCTTAGAGAAACCAAATTGCCTCAAAACTTTGATAAGGAAGTGCCAATCCACTCTGTCATAAGCTTTGGATAAGTCTAACCGGATGAACATAGAAGGAGAATTTTGCATATCCATGGAATGGATGGCTTCCTGAGCAAGAACTATCTCATCTACTATTTGACGTCCTTCCACATATCCCCCTTGCTCGGGGAAATAATCTTATGCAAAAGAGGCTTCAACCTTTTCTGCCATGATTTTAGTAATAATTTTGAGAAGAACATTACATAAAGCAATAGGTCTAAAAGTCGAGATATGATCAACCTCTTGAGCTTTTGGAACAAGAGTAATATAAGTTTTATTGATAACCTTCAAAATTTCTTTGGATTTCCTGGCTTCTTCCACCACCTCTAATAAATCAACATGAAGGATATCCCAGAACTCTTGGTAGAACTCAATAGGAAAACCATCGGGACACAGGGTTTTCCCTTTTTGCATTTTAAAAACTACTTGTTGAAGCTCATTGATAGTAACAGGAGCGAGTCAAAATAGAGTTCTCCTCGGAAGTGATAAGAGAAGGGATTGCTTGAAGAACATTTTGTTGTGAAGGTCGAGTCAAGAGGAGTAGCAACAAAAATATTGGAAAAGTAATCAACAACAATAGAGTTCATGCCATCCCAAGTATAAACAACATCTCCAGAATCTGATTTTAAGGAAGAAATAAAGTTGTGAGATCTTCGAGCTAGAAGAGATTTGTGGAAGAAATTTGTGTTTCGATCTCCTTCTTTGAGCCATTGAATTCTAGATTTTTGCTTCCATAAGATTTCTTCTCTTTTTTCCCATTCCTCTAACCGAGTTGTGAGTTTAATTTCATCTGCACTTCTCTTCTCTGTGAGGCCATCTAAACGGATTTTCTTATTCAAATTTTCAAGATGAGCAATAACTTCATGTTTTTTTTTATGAACATCCCCAAACTCTTTCCAGTTCCAAGTCTTGATTTTGGATTTAATGTATTGCAGTATTTTGGCAAAACAGAACATCTTAGTCCCATGCCTAGGTTTACCTTCCTTCCACCATTGTTGCACACGAGGTCTGAAGGAAATGTCTCTAAGCCACATTAATTGAAAACGAAAAGGAGAGAAACTCACATTGGTTTTCCACATTTCCACCATGATCGGCCAATGATCCGAACCAACATTATTAAGAGTCTTCACTTTAGGAATGTGACCATGGATTAAGAAATTTTCAGAGAGCAAAAACCTATCCAATCTCTCCATTATACAAGCTAAGCCTTGCCTTCTGTTAGACCAAGTCATAAGGCCATTATCTAGTTGGATATCCACAAGATGGAGGTTTGCAATATATTCGCTCATGAGGTCAGTACTTTTGTCCAAATTTCTATTTCCCCCCTTTTCTCATCCAGAGAGAGGATGGTATTGAAATCTCCTCCGATCAAGATCCAAGCTTTAGGAAAATGAGAGATAATATGAGTAATATCCTTCCACTTTCTTCTTTTTTCCTCCAAAGAAGTCGGGGCATAAAGAGTAATGCAGAGCATAATCTGGTTGGAATGTCTACTTTGAATAGCTATAGCCAACAAACCCCAACTGCCAACCATATGGTGAATAACTACCTCTTTTGGGTCCCAAAGACAAGCAATGCCACCCGAAGTCCCTTGGGAGCTGAGGGAAACCACTTTTCTAGCTGGCCAAATTTTACTGGCAATTAAGTCCATATCCTCCATTGACATCTTTGTTTCTTGAAGGAAAACAAGATGTGGATGATTTATCTGAATCATTCTTCTAATTTCATTTTGTTTTGAAAGACTCCCTTTGAGTCCTCTAATATTCCAAGTGATGATCTTCATTAATACCAGGGCTAAAAATGTTGGGAAGGGCATTAATCTTACCTTCCTCTACAAGATTTTCACCTTCTTTTACCATATGATATTGATTGGTCTTGCGACCTACTTTTTGATTAGAATCCATCTTCAATTTTTTTTCCCTGTTTCTTGACTTATTCCAATTGAATCTGAGATGGCTTCTAACCTTGAAGAATGCTCATACACTGCCAAAATTTTACTAGATGGTTCAATGGAGTCTATATTGGGACTTGCATTATTTGAAGTTTTGACATTTGAAATATTGTTTTTCTTGTGTAAATTTTCTCCTTTTTTTTTCTGTTGAAAACCTTTGATTTGTTGGTTTGTCTCTGAGTTCTTTCCTTCATATTTAAATTGTGTTTCTAAGATTTCAGTTTCCATTATTTCCTCTTCCTCACTTGGGACATCATTTGTGGAAAGGATTTCAAACATATTAGCAAATGACTTTGATTGATCCTTCATTACTTGGTTTTTTCGAGTGTTCTTCTTCTTAGGTATTTGGAAACCTACTTGAGTTTATATCTTCTTTCTTTTGATCAGGAATTTTATTTGGGCAAGCATCGGCCAAATGACCATATTCATGGCAAATTCTACAACGAAAAGGAATGTTCTCATAGTCCACTACTTGCTCCCAAGTGTCTTCCCCAAATTGTAATGTGATCTTTTTAGGTAGGGGTTTGTCAAAATCCATTAAAACACAAATTCGAGCATAAATAATATGTTCAAAATTTTGAGTACAATCAGCGAGTCATCATAAAAGTTCCTAAAGAGTTTCCAATTGAAGAAAAAATAGTAGGATTCCAAAATTCAATAGGGAGGCCAAAGAGTCTAACCCACACGGGAGCTATAGAAGGCATCTCTTCTTCGGCTTTAAATTTAGTATGCCGGGGCTTCATGAAAAGCCCTGCCCTTCCAAAAAACCAAGGACCCCCTTGAAAATTTTTCTCTCTATCTTCATTATTAGCAAATAAAACAAGAAAATAACCATTTGGATAAATAGAGATTTGTAACTCACCTTTAGTTTTCCAGCTTTTTGCAGCCCAGACTTTGAAAGCAAATAGACTCGGATGAAAACCCACGAACCGACAAATTAGTCCTCTTTTTTCCAAATCTTCAATGCCAGTCTGAATGTTACCCATATCAAGCTTAACAATAGGAGTTCCATCAGTCGCTTTAAGACATCCTGACTCCGTTTTCTTGGGATCAATCTTAGGCATTCTTAGAGGTTTATGAGAAGCCCTAATATTGATATTAGCATTGGGCTGAGGCTGTCCACCACGAAGGGCATCCCTAAAATTCATTTTTGGGACTGAGTCTTCAAAATTCTTACCCTTGACAGGGGTTTTCACGAGTAGAATTATTTTGTGGGTGCACCTTAGCACCAGATTCACTTGAGATATGAGCCATTTTTTGATCAACTACTTGAAACTTATTTCGTGGTCTCTTTAATCCTTGCCCTAGACGCCGTGGAAAGGTATGGTTTTCACTTTTCTTTTGTGCAACAAATTGGAAGCCGTTGTCACTCAAGTTCATAGTATGATCTGTTGAAAGACAAATTTCTAACCCATCTTGTATCCCCTACAACATTTCCTGCTAAAATATTGAGCATAAACCACAAAAATATTGGCCGCTAGGGCCCGAAGGCCCTAAAAACCAACCTCTGGAGCTGCTTGCACTCAACCCAGGATGAAACCCTCGCATAGCCGCTTGCCAAATATATCGTTCACACATAGGGATGCGCTAGGATCTATGTTGCTCCAAATGATATGAAAATTTGTGGAGACGTTCTAGGGTTTTTCAGGCATCTACCCTCAAAATTTTAGCTCAATCCGAGTTCGGATGAGTGAGATATGGCCGAAATGAGTTCGATAGTTTGGGCAGTCGTACGAAAAACGTCTAATCCTCCTTCTTGGAATCTATATTGGGAGACATAAGGAATACTACAATTTATCAAGACAATGGATAAACTAGCAAGAGGAAAACATCATGAAAATATACACTCATATTTTTAAATTGAAAAACCCCTAGCAGAGCTGCTTTGGTCTGAGAGACCATGAACAGGGGGTTCTACACCGTCAAAGTCACCCGGGAGTTGCACCCGACCTTGCCCGCACCAACATTATCAATTGGATTTTGGATACCCAATTTAGCTTTTTAGTAGGGTGGAAATTTGAACCTGGGACCTCCCTTTGAGGATTGCGTTCTTCTCTCCAACTCACCTACAACACCTGGGTTCAAAAACTAATTTATAGTGGAAAACACCCCTTTCGAGGTGCCACTTTCAACAGGTTGCGCATAGGAGGAATGGAGCCTTGTCGGCCTCTACCAGTACATAGGACATTCCTAACTATACCATATATCTGTAGGATGGAGACAAGGGGAATGGAACCTAGGTCGGCCTCTACCAGCACCCAGGGCATTTACCATTGCACCACAACAAGCAGATATCTTACAATATCACTTCTGTTGTTGAGGTTGTTTTCCCTTGGAATCCTTGAAAGAATTTCCCCCCTTTTGAAAATTACCTTTCTTATTAGAACCCTTCTTGTTGGAATAGAGGGCTCTATTAGAAGCTTCATATTTTTGAAGTTGGATGACCTCCTCTTCCTGAAGCAAATTGACCAACTCAACAAAGGTAACTTGTCTTTGTGACACTTGAAGAGAAGTGACAAACATTCTATATGAATCAGGTAAAGCTCTAAAAATCACTAAAGTGAGGAGCTTATCTTCTCCAGTTTCTCCCATAGAATTCAACTTTGACTTCAACTTAACCACTCTACAAAGAAATAGTTCAACTGTGTCTCCATTCTTCATACTCAAACTATGAAGTTGATATTGAAGGTGTAGAATGGTGGAATCATTCTTACCCTCATAGATGGTATTAAGGGCATCCCATGTCTCTTTACCATGTTCCTTGTCAGCTATGTGAGGTTGAACTTCATCTAAAATAGCAAGCAAGATGAGCACTCTTACCTTACTATCCTTCTTGTCAAATGCAATTGGTTCTACAGTTGGTCGTGTAGGTTGAGTTGTGTTGGCCAATGATGAAGGTTTTGTTTCCGTGCCAGAAACAACATCCCACAAATCTTCCATTTGTAGAATAGCCTTCATCTTTGTTTTCCATGGTGTGTAATTGGAACCTTTGAGTAACTGAGAATCTGTTAGGTACTTGTGGATAGCAACCATAATTAAGGTTCCTTATAACACCAAATGGTCCCCTTTCTTTATACCTGCCAGGCCTTTATACCGAACCTCTCAATATACCCATCCTTACGTGAGGGAGACTATAAGTACATGAGAGAAGAACGATAAGTGGTACATAGGTGATACTGAAAGGGAATCATTTTGTTTATGACACCTACCATAGAAGGTCTTTCCTCATGCGTGGGGTGTAACTTCCCCTAAAAACTTTGGAGAGAACACTTTGTCAGGATTTACGTCTAACAACAATAATGATTAGGGTAGTGAATGGAGTAAAAAAATAACAAAATGGTAAACTTATATCTCCTCGACGATTTATAGAGAACAAGCTCAGACGTCGTTGTTGCAGATATGTTAGGTGATAGATACAGTAGCCCAAAGTACGACATCTTTACCTGTAAGTGTGGGCCAGATGTATCGTGTATACTGAACACTATAGTGCAAATAAATTGCATGGATGGGTTCAATTTTTGGGGACTTATTATGCTTGATTTTACTTAATGATGTAGTGCAAAAACAATACTGGAAATGTAAATGCAACATACAACAGAAAGTGCCCACAAAAAAATGAAACTTTAGGTGTCGGTTTCCATCGAAAATACACCTAATTACAATGCCAAATTGCTTTTCATGAATGAAAAATCACTCTCTTATTCCTCCGCTTTCATCCTGATTTTGTAATTGTGCAATAATCTGATATGGAAAAAAATGCCCCCCTTTGATTTTGCAAAAGATAGGATGAAATGATGTTGGGCTTCAAAGGTATTTAAAATTTTGTTTATTTGAAAGCAAAAAAATAAATTTTAATGAAAAACTTTTATACTAATCAAATATAAAACAATTTCTTAATTAAATTTCTTAAAAAAATAATTAAGAAAATAATATTTAATTAATACAAAAATATAATCATTAAAAAAATTAAAAGCTTAATAAATAAAAATAAATTAATAAAAAATGTATACCTGTGAGAGCCTCTGCAAGAGTTGATCCCTCGATCGGTCGATAGGCAACGACTTAGCTGCTAGCGGTCGACCCTCTCAGTTACCACCGTCGATGAAAATAAAAGAGCACCTTGTGCTCTTTATGATGGTCCCACTGCCTGAACACCTCGCGAAGGCGGGTGGTGCATCAACGACACCGCTCGTCTCCACTAAGCGGCGTTGGTGTTGCCTCCGACGATGCTTCTGCTAGCTTGTTCTCAACAGTTGTTAGAAAAAAAAAATGATCGATCAATTTATCTGTGATCTTTATCTATTTGTGAAATCTTCCAAGCAAAACAATGTCACAGTTTATCTGTGAACGTTCTCGATTTGGCACCTCGTCTCCAAGCAACGTTGTCACTGTGAGCGTGAATCTTCATGTCTGTAATAGTCGACCTAGAATTAATCTGGTTAATCATCCTTCTACGAAATACTACACCAGCTCTTGTCAAACAAAATTTGTTGATACCTTATCTATGTGCGATTTGTCAGCGACGTCACCATCGCGGCTACTCGAGCCAATTCGATCAACTGCCTGAGCTGCCTCAGGCTATGAGAGGCACAACGATCCAATGTTGGCCTTCTATTCATACCGCTAAGATCACAACACAATGGCAAGCATAGATTCCTATGATGCAATTATCTATGGTCTCGCCTAATTATTGAAGCAAGAATCGAGCCTGAGGGCCGTTTGCAGCGCTTAAAATCATCGACGAGAAAAAAATGGGATATTATCCCACATGGAGCAGACATGGAACTTTGGTGCGTTTGAAAAATATGAATGCACGATATAAAAAATGACTACCTTTGGGTAGTCTTGTTGACCACCTTACGCCTTTTACCTCGCTTCACCACACTTGTCTACGTTGCTTAGGTGTCCAGATCCATCCAATCATAGTCCTCGATCTACGTGTAATCCAAATATCCAAATATGACCGCGTCTTAGATATAGAGTGTAGGGTCTCTCGATTCAGCTATCTCCAACAATAGTTGTCAGGGTTTATTGTCATCATGTTGTCTATGTGTTAGATCCAACGTCAGGTTATTGTCAGCCGTCTCCCCTAGCCCACTTTCGGTCCACTTGGTGCTAGGAGTGCATTCGCCTGACTGGTTCAATGTTTAGCCAGATGAGCCACGTCATATCCCTCGGATCTATTGTCCACCTTAGGCCACACTATCATGGGCCTAGTCTAGTCAGGTCGTGTTGTCCATAGGATCGGGTCAGGCACCTCGATAATTATGCTTGAGGTGCGACAGTTGACCTCGAGAAGCATGCCTAAGTCACCCAATAGCAGGTCAACTATGAAATGAGAAAAAAACAAGCCAGACCCAATAGTAGCTTTGATACCATATTGGAGAACCAACTAATTTTATTAATCAAATAATGAGATAAATACAATTGCTAGGCTATGATTAGCCCTTGAGAAGTGGATCTCGTCAACAACAACGAGCCCAAATTAAAAATATGCTAACAAATTATGCTAACCATAATATGCTTAAATAAATGCTAACGGGTTTTGTTTAGTTTTTTAAGGAGGGTGGGTTTTTTTATTTTGTTTTGTTTTTGTGTTCTTTGTGTTGTTTTTTATTGTTCTTGTGTTTTTGTTATTTTGTCTTTTTTTTTTTTATGTTTTTTGTTATTGTTCTTGTGTTTTTTTTTCGTTCTTGTTCTTGGGTTTCTCTTTGTTTGTGTTATTTCGTGTTTTTATGGGTTAGTGTTTTCTATATTTTTTGCTTTTTTTTTTATTGTCTGTTGTTGGTTGTTTTTTATTTTTATTTTTGTTTTTATTTTTTTATTTTTTTATTTTTTAGGTTTTGGTTGTGTTTATTTTTCTTGTTTTTTTTTGGGTATGTCTTTGCAGTGTTCTGTTGTTTTTGTTTTGTTTGTGTTTTGTTATGTGTTTCTTGTGTTTTTCTATGTGGTTTGTGTTGTGGTTTCTTTTATATTATTGTGCGTGTTTGGTTGTGCTTTTGTTTTTGACACACTCAAGGAGCATGTTTTTTATTTTATTTTATTATTTTTGTTGTTATTTGCTTATTTTTAATTGGGTTTGTGTGTTTGTTTGCTCCTTGAGTGTGTCAAAGGTGGTAGGCCAGGTCTGAGTCCTGGGCATTTTTTGCGGAATGGATATCCCCGCCTCCTTGGGTCTTACCCGAAAGTGGCATCCCTTTTGGGATGTTTTCCACAAATAAAAAAATAAAATAAAATAAATGTTAACAAAATAATGTATTTGTAGCTTACCATCTAGAACCTAATAATATCCCATTAAAATAATGGAATAAATAAACTATATGCTAACAAAATTAAATAAAAAACTTAACATTCTCTTATAATTTTTAAAATGATAGCAAATATTCATAAGATATAATGTATAGCAAATATTCCTAAGAAACATGGAAAAGTAATTGATTACAATTACTTGTAATTTGAACCTGCATTTATCAGTTACTAAAAATAGTGGTTGTAACCAACTTCCCTATATATCTAAATATATAATTTTATAAATTATATAAAATTTATTATTATATTATTATTATTTAATTTAAATGAAATCTTCGAACCCATCCGTGAACTCAAGTGGCAAGGAATGTGGAAATTTCACAAGGCAACTGTCACCCGTGAACCCAGGTGGTAAGGAATGGTAAATAAAACTAGTAATTTCCAGCATAGTGGAAGTGGTTACTCCAATAAGCTCACAGATTGAACCTCGCCAAGCCAAATGTTGTAATCTTGTTTGGACTTTCGATAGTTGTTTTTTATTTCCTTTTGGGTACCGTTGTTGTAGTTTGGACCCTTATTCCTTTTTTTCTGTATGCGCCTTATTTCTGATTTAAAGTTGGTTGTTTCGTTCCCCTATGGGGTTATTTGTTTTCAGTTCAGTTAGTTCACTTATGGCTAGTTGTCGTTGTTGCATTTGTGTAAAAGGTTTTGGGACCTTTAAAAACCCTTTTTATCAACCAATCAAAAAAAATGAAAACTTCGAGGATGGTGGAAGCCACAACCGGTTGATACTTGCGACTCAACTAAAATTTATTATAATTACTAGGAACTTTTGTGCTAAACATATGTTCTCCGAAAAATTAAGAGGGTAGAAAAATTAAATTTTCTAAATGGTAAGTCCAAACGAAGAAATTGAGCTTTCACACAAACACGAGTCTCTACGCGGTTAAATACTTTATATATTTTTATTTTAAAATAATAAATTATCATTTAAAAATGTTAAAATGTATAAAAAATTATTTTAAAATATTAAATTATTATCATTAAAAGTTATGCGTGGTTTTTATTTGGAGTCACTCCTATTACAAAAATAAAACATTACATTGTTTTTATTACATTTTTAACAAGTTAATTAAATCATATCCAACTTTATTTTTTTAGAGGAGATATTTTTTTTTTGGTAAGTAGTGTTTGTATTTACAGCGGGTTTTAACAAGGATCCCAAAACCTGATTACATAAGCAATGGGCCTAGGGCATCAATCCCTTGAAACTGAACACCAAAACAGAAATCCCGCCAGTGATAACAGTAAGCATGAAACAATCCCTCTCAGCGGGAAACAAACAAATAAGAAAGAAAGTAGTTTTGGAGATCCCGCCCGACGGGAGTAGCCAAAAACCACCATCGAGAAGATCCCGCCCGACGGGAAGCAAAGAAAAATCGTTACAATAAAATCCCGCCTCCCGGGAAGCAGTCAAAACCACCACAAACAATCCCGCCTAGCGGGAAGCAACAGGGAAATCCCGCCATCCGAGAAACCAGCAGAAAAGAAAGGATCCCGCCTCGCGGGAAAATCGACGAATTTGGCGGATCTCGCCCTATGGAGAAACCAGCCGCCCACTGGGAAAACATTTCGATCAGCGAGAGCCATCCTGTAGGAAGCCGACAGCCAGCACAGAGAGGATCCAGCCCATCAGGAAGTGACCAAAGAGTTGTACCACAAGGAACCCGCCCCGAGAAAATAGAAGAGGATCCCAACAGCAGGGACCAAGAATCCCGTCCAAGCACAGAGCCCATCGAGGATTCATAAGAAAAATGGGGAAGCTATCCAAACCCTAAACCGTCACCTCCACCACACCGAGAAACGTAGGGGACCAGATCCACGCGAATAATCTGCAAAAAACCCCAGGGGGAAGCCTGAGGGAAAAAGGGAAGGGATCCCCAACCAAACAGGGATCCCTGGGAAGCACCAGTCTGAAAAAATAACCAAGGAAACCCTAACCGGCCGGGAGGGGCGCGGATAGTGGAGAAGGATCTCCCCCCGGGAGATCATCCGCAAACAACCACTCCCCGGGAGGGATGACCTGGGTTGAGCCAGGGACTGGGCAGGAACCAGGAGCCATGGGAGGGGGAGCAGGGGAGGGACCAGAGCCCTCCCCTCTCTTAGAGGAGATATTTTTCATTTACCTTTTTATCACAAATATTCATCATCTTCCTCAAACTACTAAGTTTCCATAATCAACTCCTTTTATATCAAATGCCTTCAAAAATTTAAATTTTTTCAAGATGAAATTCAACATTGTGAATGGCTAAAATATTTGCTACCCAACTTCTACATCCAAAAATATCATCTAACAACCTCACAATTTTTTAATACTTGTTAGATTTAGGGTTTGGACTGTGGTGGGGAGATTACAAAGAATACGAAACGAAGATTGCAGAGAATACAAGACGAAGATTACAGAGAATGAGATAGATGGATATACGATGGTCGAGGATTTAAATTATAAACAAATATTTTCCTTCCAAGAGGCCTTGATGGGCTTCAGACCATCTTCTTCAAGGCATGCATTTGGAGAGAAATCGTCAAGCCCAGTTGGCTTTGTTCCAGCTGGGGATTTCAGAGCTACAAAAGTGAATGGTTGTCTTGAACATGCTTTGGATAGGCTTGTCCTGGTGATTCAACCAGATTAAATTACAGAGGATGTTGAATACCTGGCTAATCATGCCTTAATTTGTAAATTTTTAGGAATTCGGGTTCTTCTCATTTCATTTGAATCTTGGGCTCGAAAAGTATGGAACCCGATTAGAGATATGGAGATCATGTCGGGGGCAAATAATTTTTTCATGGTTTTTTTATCTTGCATGGAGGATCGGCATAAATTTTTTGAAGGAGGGCCTTATTTTTATAACCAGGTTGGCTTGTTCATTAAGCCTTGGCATGTGGGCTTTAACCCTGCGGAGGAAATTTCGTTGCGGGTGCCGGTTTGGGTTTGGCTCCCTTGGTTATCTCTAGAGTTATGGTAGAAAAATATTCTTCACATAATTGCATTGTTGTTGGGGAAGTCGGTGGGTCCTTCTCAACAAACGACAAATAAAAAGGTAGTTTCTTGTACCCGTGTTTGTGTTGAGATAGATTTAAATAAGCCTTTGCCAGATTCTATGGAAATTTGTATTGGATATTTTTCTTGGATTCAACAATTGGACTATGAAACCCTTTTGTTCCGATGTCATTTGTGTCATGCATATGGACACCTTCAAAGAAAATACCCAAAATTACCTGGGAATTTGCCATCTAAGCCTCAACCTCCTAAGCAGGATAGTGGGATAGATAAAGGGAAAGCTCTTAAGCAGGCTAATGGGTGTGTTTAGGGGAAAGCTCCAATACAGGATAGGAGGACTGATAATGAGGGTTTCATTCCTATTAAATCCCACAATAACAGCAAGGGTTTGAAGAGATCCGTTAATGAGAAGCAATTTGATGGGTTACATAATAGATTTGATGCTTTGGATGACTTGGACCAACTTGTTGGGGTTAATATGCAAAGGGATCTATTTGTTACTCAGATGGACACTGATCAGTCTCTGGGTAATGCGATTGTTCCAGTTTTGGTGAATTGTGTGATACAAACTATTGAGGGGAACAAAATTTCTATTCCTTCTAAGAAAAATATGGTTTCTCAGGAGGATGGTGTGGTGGCAAATGATCTTTTGTTGGCTGATTTGGTGGGTTTCGATTGTGGAAAAGGTTCTAAGGTGAGTTCTATGCTGGGATTGCATAAAACTTTTTTTAAAAAGGGGGTACCTGAAAAGTCTTCTAAGGTGGGCAAGAAGAAAGATGTGGAGAAAATTAAACTTGAGGGGGAGTCCATGGTTGAGTCCGGGTTGGTTAGGCCCCTTTATTCTCACTTTTCCACCCCTCATAAATTATTATTTTATCTTGGAATGTGAGGGGATTGAATAACATCCCTCGATAAAAAGTTATTGGTGAGTTGATTAAGTTGCATAAGCCTGATATTTTTTTTCTGCAGGAGTCAAAATTATCATTTGATTGTTTGTTTAGTATTGCTTCCAAATTGTGGCCTCGTGGTCAATGTTAGTGTATTGGTGCCTAGGGTAGTGTTGGAGGTATTGTTAGCTTTTGGAATCCTCAAAAGCTCTCTCCTATATGGTGGGTTTCTGATGAATTTTCTCTCTCTCTATGGTTGTTGCTTGTAAGGAGACTGGTGAAGTGGTCTTATTAACTAATGTTTATGCTCCCTCTGGTCTTGCTAGGAAAATTTGTCTGTGGAATCATATTCGGGTGGTGTGGTTAATGGCTCCTCACTATCCTTGTATTATTGTTGGAGACTTTAATGCTATCACCAGTTTGGAGGAGAAAATAGGTGGTGTGGGTTCTCTTGGATAGGCATCTTTGGCCCTTAATGATAATATCCTTTTCTTAAACCTTGTGGATATTAAACCTCGTAATGGTATGTTTACTTGGAGTAATAGGAGATGTGGTACCGAGGATATTTCTGAGAGATTGGATCATTTTTTTGTTTCTCCTTTCTAGATTAGTAATAATTGGTAAATTAGCTCAAAAATTTTGGATTGGAGAGGTTTTGATCATTAGCCTATAAAGCTAAATGCCATTCGCCATGAAGTTTATAGGAAACCCTAATTTAAATTTTAGTTAATGTGGCTTCGAGAGCCTTCTCTACATGATTTAATGATAGTATAGTGGTTACATGGTAGGCCTGATAATGGAACTGCTATGTTCTCTTTTGTTAAGAGTCTCCAGTATGTGAAATATCAGCTTAATAAGTGGAATAAGCATTGTTTTGGTAATCTTTTTTGGGCTAATATGGTTGCTCAAGAGAAGTTAGATGTTATTACAAGACAAATTAGGGATTATGGCCTCACATAAAGGACTCTTGAAGAGGAATCTAATGTTGTTAAGGAGTTAGCTAAGTGGGAATTGAGGGAGGAAATTTATTGAAAATAGAAGGCTCAGATTGATTGGTTTTAGGAAGGAGATTTTTTTCAATTCGATTAAAGCTAGAAGGTATGGTAATGTGATTTCTTCTCTTATTTCTTCTCTTTGGGTCCAGTTGACTGCTTCTCAGGATATTTCAAGGGAGGTTGTAAGGTTTTTTTCCTCTTTGTATTCTAAGGATTCTCCCTTGGTGGTTGTTGAAGAAAATAGTATTTCGGATTGTACTCCTTCAGTTTTCATTGCTGAGATGAATGAGTTGCTCATGAGATTTGTTTCAATTGAAGAGTTGGAGGGTATTTTTTTCCAGATGAGGAAAGGGAAAGCCTCGGGGCCTGATGGATTTCCTATGGAAATTTTCCAAGAATTTTGGGAGATTGTCAAATTGGATCTTCTATCAGTTGTGCAGGAGTCCTTTAGAACTAAACAGATGCTGAGAGCTACGAATTCCACCTTATTGGTGCTTATTCCTAAGAAAGAAAGAGCTAATTCTCTGGATCTTTTTAGACCTATTACACTATGTAATGTGGTGTACAAAATTATCTCCAAGTTGATTACTGAGATACTTAAGCCTTGGCTCAGTAAGGTTATTTCTGATGAACAGGGAGGTTATATGGTAGGTAGACAAATCCTTGATGGTGTGGCTATTGCTGCTAAGGCAATTCATTCTATGAGAATTTCTAAAGAAAAAGCTATATTTATAAAATTGGATATGGTTAAGGCTTACGATAGGGTTAAATGGTCTTTCTTAAGTAAAATTCTCCTTGCTTTTGGTTTTGACTCCAACTGGGTTAGTTGGGTGATGAGTTATATTATGTCTCCATCTTATTCTATCCTTATCAATGGTGAGCCTTCTTCTTTGTTTCAGATTTCAAGAGGTCTTCATCAGGGGTATGCTTTGTCTCTTTATTTATTTATTATTATGGCTGAGGGTTTAGGTAGACTTCCCAAATCACATATCAGTCAGGTTCTGATTCATGGTTGGAGGTGGGGTAATAGTTTGCATGTGTATTCTCATATTAAATTTGTGGATGATACTTCTCTGATGGGTCTTGCCTCTATTAAGGAAGCAACTAATTTTAGAAGATCTCTAGATATTTATTTGGCTGCTTCAGGGTAAAATATAAATGAGGGAAAATCCTCCATATTATTTTTAATACTACTCCTCTTATACGGGCCAGAATTGCTCAGATTCTTCGATTTCAGATTGGAGCTCTTCCTTTAACTTATTTGGGAATTCCTCTTTCTGTGGGCCCTCTACCTCGAGGTATCTAGAATAATATTTTGGATAAATTCCAGGCTAAAGTATCTCATTGGACTATTAAGTGGCTTTCTTTTGCTAGCAGAGTGCTACTTCTTAAGTCGGTGGTTCAAGATTTATGTATTTATCAGTGGATGATTCGGGTCACTCATGCTAGTTTTATTCATGAGCTTGAATCTTTATCCAAAATATTTTTATGGGCTAGAAATTTGGAGTCTTCAAAATGGAGTTTGGTTAAGTGGGAGATTATTTGTAGACCGAAATAGAAAGGTGGTTTGGGTCTTCGTTTGACTTCTCTTTCTGGTCAGGTATTGGCGGCCAAGTTTTACTGAAGATGGTGCATTTCTCAAGACCATGCTTGGGCTAAAATTATTTCTTTTAAGTATATTAATGGGGTTGAGGGCTTTGAGATACATAGATGCAATTTGGTTGGTAAAGGCTCTTTGATCTAGAACACCCTTAAGAAGGGGGTAACTCTTGTTAAGCAAGGATTGTTCTGGATTTGTCTCAAAGGCTCGAAGGCTCTTTTCTAGCATGATTCTTGGGATGGCTTCCCTACAATTTTATCTATGTTTCCTCAACTTCAGGAGCTATGTAATTGTTTCTTGGTTGTTTGGTTGGTACAGGGTGATGGATTATAAATTTTCCAAAAGAGTTGGGTAGGTGGAGGTAGTTTAGTGGAAATATCCTAGAGATTGGTTGGCAGGTGGTTCTATTCAGGATAGAGAAGAGTTGGCTCGTATTTTGGCTACTAGGGAGTGCTCTTCTTTATAGGATGATGATGTTTTGGCTTGGATTCCAGCTTCTAGAGGGATTTTCTTGGTGGCTTTTGGTTACCATGTTTTAGATAGACAACATTGGGATGAGGAGGTTCCTTGGTGGAAACAGGTTTGGAATAAGTTTTCCTGGCCCAAATACAATTTTTATTTATGGTTGGCTACTAGGAACATATGTCTTACCTGGGATAATATCCAAAAGAGAGGTTTTTAGGGCCCTTCATTTTGTTTCCTTTGTGAGAATAGTGATGAATCTTTAGGGCATTTGCTCTTACAGTGTTCGTTTGTGCGAGAAATTTGGCATCTTTGGTGGAAGGTGTGGAAACAGTCTTGTTATCATGCCTCTTCTCTTGTTGAGTTATGGAGGAATTTAGGAAGACCTCCTGCTAAGGCTTTTTTCTTCAGATTGCATGGAGTATTGAGCCCTCATGTATTATATGGTAGATTTGGCTTGAAATAAATAGAAAAAATTTTCAAGGAAGAAAGTTAACTTGTTATCAGATTTGGTAGAGGATTATTGATTCAAGAAAATGTTTCTTCTAAATGTCATATTAGTATTCCTTTGGAGCAGTCTAAGATTTTGATGATGCAGGACCTAGGTTTAGTAGAGAATGGCCCTCATCCTTCTTTATCAGTTAGGAGGAGAGGCATCAATCAAAAAGTGTAGAGAGATGGTAGATGGCATCCTTCACCTTGGGGGTGTTTAAGATTAATACTGATGGCTCTTCTAGAGGGAATCCTGGGTATGCAAGTATTGGTGGTGTTGGGAGAGATAGTAGTGGTGCAACTCTTTTCATTTTCTCCTATTATAATGGGAAACAAACTAATAATTATATGGAGGCCCTTGCTATTCATTTTAATTTGGAAAAAGGTTATGCTATGGGATGGCGAAAGATAATCTGAGTCGGACTCTCAAATTATTATTAATTTGTTGAAGACTCATAATCTTTCTAATGTTCATTGGCAATTGGTGTTAGTGGCTCGGTAGATCATTCGAATTTATCTGCATCTGGAGTTTATTTCCTTTGTTCATATTCCTAGGGAATGGAATAATGTAGCTGATTGCTTGGAAAAATGGGCTTCTAAGTTTTAAGAAGACTGGAATATTAGGGAATGGGATCATCTCCCATTGGATTGTTCTCGTCATCTTACTAATTTGCTTGTTGTGGATATGTTTGGTTGAGGCTATTGTTTGTTGGATGTCTTTTGGTCAGGTGCTCGGTGATTTTTGGGGTCTCTTTCTTCTGGCCCTTGTAAGGGTTATTGTTTTGGGATTCTCTATTTCTTGTATGGTTTATTGATTCAATAAATTTTTACGAACATAGAAAAAAAAATTAATACCTGTTTTTAGGATTTTTATCTTAGTCTTACAATGGCACTGAGAGGGGGGGGTGAATCAATGCAACTAATTAAAAACTTAAATCTTCATCTCTTAATTTAGAACTAATGAATGCTTAAAACCAGATGCAGCAAGTGTAATAAGATAGCAACACATAACACAAGATTTAATGAGGTTCACCAGTTTTGGCTACTCCTCAAAAATAGATTGCTTGGACTCCAATCCAAATCCAGCCTTTGCAAAGCACCAACTTCACAATCAGTTTACCAGCACCCACTGGAAGGAGCACCAACCCCTGATTTATTTGCACCAACAGAAAGGAGCACCAACCCCTGATTCCAAGCACCAACTTGGACTTCTATTTTAAATCTTGATTGACATAAAAATGCCTTCGTGTTACAAGACCCTCACCTGGTCTATCTTAACTCAAATCAATCTCATGGAAGCATACACTCTTTTACTGGCTCTACTTCATCGCACACTTACGACCCTTTCTTATAGCTTACTCTTGTAGCTCTCACGACTCATGTTTCTGCACTCTTACAACACTCTCACAACTCACTTACAGCCAGCAGCACTCTTGCTCTCTGCTTACTACACTCTTACAACACTCTCACAGCTCACTTACAGCCAACCTCTCTCTGCTGCACTCTATCTCAACACTCTATCTTAGCACTCTATTTTAGCACTCTATCTGTTGCACTCTATCTCAACCGTGCTTTCTATACATCCCTTTTCATAGCACTTTTCTTCTGCTCGACAACACGCTGCTCTATATTCTCTCACACGGAGCTCAACATTGCTACTTCACGCAAATATACTTTTATAATTGTGTTATGTTTCTATTCTTAACTTCCATATTCGCGCATGCAGCTTGTTAATAGTAATGGCTCCTTTATTCTTACATGTAATCTTATTAATAGAATGGTTCTTTGTTTGAGCTTTGAGACATTTCTCTGTCCAAATCGTGGTCTTCTTATGATGACTTTCAGTAACCACTGTTGCATGATATTTCTTTGTAACAGCTCCTGTAACTGTAGTAATGACTTCCTTTCTATCGTCATCGTAATCGCCCTATAATCGCCATAATTACTTCAGTTCACTATTCTTTTTAATCGCATGATTTCTATCTCATAATCGCACTCTGTAGATCGTTGTATCGACTTCGATTAACTCTTCTAATTTTGGTTGCATGTATTTCCTCTGCAAATGCATCTGTAACTGTCATTTTATTTCAGTTAACTTTACTTCGACTGGGTTCTCCTTTTAGCTCTAGTCACGCAGAAACAACATGTCGCGATATCGCGACATTTCTAGCCCTTTGACTTTTCCTTGGTGTTTGACCACGAAAACATGACATGTCACGATCTCACGACATTTTTTGCCTCCTGGTCCTCTTCTCGGCATGCACCCGCGAAAACATGACACGTCGCAAAATCGTGACACATTCGCTGCCTTGAGCTCTTCTCTGTCTCTTGCCCATGAAAACAGAACATGTCGCGAAATCGTGACACTTTTGCTTCCTTGCACTCTTCTCTGCTTGCACTAGCGAAAACATGACATGTCACGAAATTGTGACACATTCGCTGCCTTGAGCTCTTCTCTGTCTCTTGCCCGCGAAAATAGAACATGTCGCAAAATCGTGACACTTTCGCTTCCTTGCACTCTTCTCTACTTGCACTAGTGAAAACATGACATGTCGTGAAATCATGACACCTTTCGCTTCCGTAAACTCTTCTCTGTAAGCACTAGCGAAATCATGACATGTCATGAAATCGTGACACTTTTCCTACCTTATGCATTTCACTGCCTTTCACCCGTGAAAACGGAACATGTCATGAAATTGCGACGATTTCGCCTTTGAGCTCTTCCTCCTTGAATTTGTCACAAAATCGTGACGCTTCTGCTTCCATGCTCTTTCGTTTTGCTTCTATCACGAAATCGAGACACTTCATCCTTCTCCTCTTTCTCTTCGCTTTGGACCACGAAAATGAAGCATGTCACGAAATCGTGACACCTTTTTCTATCAAACTCTCTCTCCTGCATTATGTCACGAAATCGTGACACTTTTCCTCCTTAGCGCTTTTCTTCTCATCGGATCATGAAAACCCGACATGTCACAAAATCATGACACTTTTTCTCCTTAGCGCTTCCTCTTGCAAATTGTCACGAAATCACGACACTTTTCTTTGCAAGATCTTTCTCTCAAACATGTCACAAAATTGTGACACATTTATTTGCTTGCGCCTCCTCTCCGAACATGTCACGAAATCACGATAGTTTTCTTTGCTTGCGCCTTCTCTCCAAACATGTCACAAAATCGTGATAGTTTTCTTTGCCTGCGCCTTCTCTCCAAACATGTCACGAAATCGTGATAGTTTTCTTTGCCTGCGCCTTCTCTCCAAACATGTCGCAAAATCACGATAGTTTTCCTTGCATGCGCTTCTTCTTCAAACATGTCACGAAATCGCGACAGTTTTCTTACTTGCCTTCTTTGCTTCCAACATGTCGCGAAATCGCGATAGTTTATCTTGCGCTTTCTCTTTCGTCCAACATGTCACGAAATCGTGACAGTTTTGCCAACATTTTCTCTCTCCTCCGATATGTCGTGAAATCGCGACAGCTTTTCCAGCTTTTTCTCTCTCCTCCGATATGTCGCGAAATCGCGACAACTTTTCCAGCTTTTTCTCTCTCCTTCGATATGTCGCGAAATCATGACAGAAAACATGTCGCGATATCGCGACAATTTTCTTACTTGTCTTTTTCTTTGATTCTGTGAATCTGGGCCACTTCTGTCTTCCTGGAAATTTACTGTACATGCTCTGACTGCTCTGAACTCTTGTTCACTTCATCAACCGATCCATCTAATGACCTCTGCACTCCTGTCCATTGCATCAACCGATCCTCTGTCTGTGTTAACAACAATGAAAATACTTTGGCTGCACCTTGCTCATCAATGAACTCCTGTCCATTGCATCAACTGATCAACCTGACTGTGTTGACAACAATGACAATACTTTGGTTGCACCTTGCTTATCATTTTATTCATTCCCCTAGTATTCCAAGATATTTTTTCATTGTTATTTTTTTTATTTTATTTCTTTGTTTAGCCCCAACTTCTTGTTAACACGTGTGATATTTGCTTTTGTTTTTCCATATCAATATCTCTTTGTATTTCCTTTTCTCTTTGTTTTTTTCTCTTGGGTCTTCCTCTTTTTTTTGTTCTCAGTGATACTTTCATCTTCATCAATACACTGCTCATAGTAATACTTATCATCTTTAGGTTTACCTTGTTCTAAAGGATCTGAAGTGCAAGGAATAACCTCAAAAGCATAATCTTATTTATATTTCCCTAGAGAACCTAAAGTGCAAGGATGCTCTTCTGTAGGAATTACCTTTTTATTTTGCCCTAAAAACCCTAAATTGTTATGGGTTTCCTCTAACCTCATTTCTATATTATTCTGCTCTTGAAACCTTAAAGTGCAAGGGATAACATCTTCACCACTTTCAATTTTATTACCTAAAGAGGATTCTATACTACTTGAGAAAAATGAAAATGATTTACCTAGAATAAACTTGACCTTTTTTGTTGTCTTTGTTTTGGGTTTTATCTCCACATCTTCTTTTGCACCTTTAATTCCTTATAAACTTACCAATTGATATTGACAATAGGATTTATTCACCTCTTCTTTTGAAGTAAAATATTCTTGATATGATCTAGCTTCTATTATTGAATGATTTCCTTGTTGAGAAATATAGCTCGAATATGAACTTTATGCATAGGATTCAATATAAACGTGCTAGAAGTGGTTTGAGATATTTCAAATTCTATTTTGAAATTCACTTAAGTGATTTTTTAATTTGAAATTCACTTAAGTGATTCTATTTTCTAATTCACTTAAGTGATTTTCTATTTTTAAATTCACTTAAGTGATTCTATTTTGTAATTCACTTAAGTGATTTTCTATTTTTAACCATACATCTTAAGATGAGATGAGATCTAATCTTAGGGTTAGAGAGATTAGGGTTACCTTTTCAAGGATAAAAGGAGAAGGTCAAGAGTATTTTACACACAAAAAGAAAATAAGGTGAACATATTACTGAAGGAAAACTGCAAGGCTATTGTGCAGAGGTGAAGAGTGATTTGTTGGCTAGAAAGACAACAAGAGAGCAGGTTGTCTTGTTGTAACTGTAACCTCCTCCATTATATAAAATATGCAGGTTCAATAGTATATTTTTTGTTTTTCATTTTGTTTATTTTTCCAGTCACCTATGTGATTGTTGTATGTTTAAAATAAATTCATCTGATATCTGATTTTATTTAGAAATATAGGGCAACAATTATCTAGGGTTAGTAAAATTTACATGGTATCAGAGCTAGATTCTATGATTGAGATTCTCAAGGGTTTACAACAGTAGATTATTGTTGGATATTAAAAACCAGAAGCTGAGGGTTTCATACTTTTTCTTCAAGGACTAAGCTTATTTGTAGGATAATTTTTTGATTCATTCATATCATATCTGGAAGTTTGTGCAGTAGATCTCAGAAATAACAGTAGCTAACCTCAAATTTGAGGATAGATTGGAAGGTACCTCCAATTTATTGCCCTGGAAAGTCAGGGTAATGTTCTTATTGGAAGAGAATGATCTTTGGGATATTTTTAAATATTATGTGACTCTACCTATAAATTTGCAGCATTTGGTAGCTCACAAAAAGAAGGAAGTGAAGGCCAAATGAATGATCTTGGATGCAACGAAGGATCACTTGATTCCTCACATATTCGAGAAGACTAAGGCAAAGGAGATGTTTGATGCCCTGGTTAACCTCTACTAGAGAAAGAACATAAACAAGAAGATGATATTGTGAAACAAACTCAGATCTATAGAGATAACTAGATCTGATGTTGTTACCATTTACCTAATGAATTTTACACATTCATGATCAACTGGCAATAATTAGGGAGAAGGTTGAAGACACAAAGTTGGTGAACGTGGCACTTAAATGTTTTTCAGCTTCATGGGAACTATTTTTCAAAGGTATCTATGCTCATGAGCACCTTCCCAACTTTTAGAAACTATGGGATGATTTCACCCAAGAGGAGACTTGAATGGAGTCAAAAACCAGCAAGAAAGGTGGTGACGATAACCTAGCTCTCTTTGGATAAACCAAGAATTGCAGAGGTAAAGGACCTAGCAAGCGTAATGTAAAGAGTGAGGAGTCAACCTCACATTTAGGGAAGAAGTACTTGAGCAAGATCAAGTGCTTAATTTTTCATAAGCATGAGCATTATGCATCATAGTGTCTATACAAGAAGGGCAAAGGGAAGCAACAATAGATGCAGGTAGCAGCCTCTGTAGAAACTCAGATGAGCGAGTTTGCTACCAAATTTAAGAAGGATTTCTCATTGGTCTCTTGCCTTTCTACCAACACGGTTCCAAGGGATGCTTGGTATATGGATAGTGGGGCATATCGACACATGACATCAACCTGATAATGTTATACCAGTCTACAAGAGCAAGACTTAGGGGTTTAGGTTGAGCTTGATGATGATACCAAATATCCAGTTGAAGGAATTGGTACCATTTATTTTTTACTCTAGTCAGGGAACTCTTTAGAATTTGATGATATTTTGTTTGTTCCAAGTCTTAGGAAGAACTTGCTCTTAATTTTTACTATGGAGGATAAGGGTTATGCAATAGAGTTCAAAAACCAGCATGACCTTATTATATCGAAAGAATCTAGTCTAGAAACAACACAAGTGATAGGGGTTAGGGAAGGCAGTCTATATAGGTTGTAAGGTGAACCTGTTCAAGTCCTAGTTCATAGTAGTAATAGCTTGTGTGAGTTGTGGCACAAGAGGATGGGGCACCTGCATCATAGAGTGTTGCCTATTCTGAGGGAGATAGTCATAGGCCTTTCAAAGTTCAACATTGAGCAATAAGGAGTATGCAAAGGGTGCACACTTGGAAAGAATACCAAGGTTACTTTCCCAAACAACGAGCATAGGCCTAAAGAGGTACTACATCTAGTACATTCGGATGTTTATGGATCAATGTTAGTAGCATCAATTTTAGGTAGCATGTACTCTATTTCCTTTATTGATCATTTCTCTTGCAAGATATGGATCTAGTTCTTAAAGACTAAGGATGAAGTCTTTAGTAGGTTTTACGAGTTCAAAGCTCCATTTGAGAACCATAAAGAGAAGAAGATCAAGGTTTTGAGATCATACAATGGGGTGAATATACCTCCAAGGAGTTTGATGGTTTCTACAAGTAGGCAAGAATCAAAAGGGAGTTGATTGTTCCATACAACTCATAATAAAATGGGGTTGCAGATCAAAAGAATCAATCCATCATAGGGGTTGCTAGGGCCATGATTTATGACCAAGGCTTGTCAATGTTTATTTGAATAGAAGCATCCAACACAACAGTCTACATCCAGAATAGGTATCCTCACAAGATCTTGGAGGATAAAACACCAGAGGAGGCATTCACTGGTGTAAAACTAGAGGTGAGTCATTTTTGCATATTTGTATGTTTAGTTTATATCTATGTTTAGGTAGATAAGAGGATCAAGTTGGAGCTCTCTAGTAGGAAGGGTTTATTTGTAGGTTACAGTGAGACTTGAAAAACTTACAACGTTTATATTCTAGAGAAGAGGAAGATAGTAGTGAGCAAGGATATAAAGTTTGAGGAGGACGTTGCATCTAGGAAGTCTCATGAGCCTATTCCAGTGATAGATAATGAGGAGCAGGAAGCTTTGAAGGTTGAGCTAGGGTCACAAAAGACACTAGTGGTTTCCAATTTAGGACAACAACCTTCAGGTGAGGAGGAGACATTAGCCCTTCCAATTTTATTAGACGATCTCGATGGATTACATAGATATTGAGGGATGCTCATGAGTATGTTGAGGTTTCTAGAAGCATTATTAGAGAGAGAAAACCTCCAAGGAAGTTTTCAAACTACATGGAATTGATGAGTAACATCATAATTTCAGAGCCTTCCATTTTTTAGGAGGCAACAGACCAAATAGGTTTGGTAGGATGTCATGGTGGAGGAGTACACCTCCATCATGAAGAATGATGTTTAGGACATAATGCCAAGATCAAAGAGGAATTCAATTGTGAGTTCTAGGTGGCTCTACAAAATTAAGCATGATGCAGATGGCAACATCAAGAAGTTCAAGGTAAGGTTTGTGGCAAGAGAGTTCTCCTAGAAAGAGGGAGTGGACAATGAGGAGACTTTTGCTCCAGTTGCCATATACACTTTCATTAAAGTAGTTATATCTTTAGCTTCATATATGGGATGCTGGATTCATCAAATAAATGTGAAGACAATTATACTTAATGGGATAATTGAGGAAGAAGTGTACATAGAGCAAGCTCAGGTATTTGAGGTAAATGGGAAGGAGTCCCATGTTTTTAGGCTGAAGAAAGCCTTATATGGACTCAAACAGGCACCGAGATCATGGTATTCTAGGATATATGGATACTTGCAAAGTGTGGGCTTCACCAAAAGTGATGTAGATCCTAATCTATATTACATATTTTTGTTAGGATTGATCTACTTGTTTTGGTGCTATATGTAGATGACTTGTTCTTACAAGTGCATAGAAGCTCATTATATGGTGCAAAGCAAATATGGCAGCTGAGTTTGAGATGAAATACATTGGCATGATGCATTAATTCTTGGGTTTGAAGGTTTGGTAGAGACCAGGGGAGATATTCCTTGGGCAGAGTAAGTATGCAATTGATATCCTGAAGAGGTTTTGGATGGAGGACTACAAACCTATGGCCACACCCATGATCACTAATTTGAAGAAGGTGATAGCATCAGATTCAAAATTTGTGGTTTGTACATTGTATAGGCAACTAATATGATCCTTGATGTATTTGATCAACACTCGACCAGATATATGTTTTGCAGTGAACACCTTGAGTCAGTTCATGGTGGAGCCAAGGCAAGAGCATTGGATAGTAGTAAAATATGTGCTCGGATACTTGAGGGGCATGGTGGAGTATGGTCTGAGATATCTTGGAGATGGTGAAGTGAGGTTGCAGGGGTATACAAACTCAAATTGAGTAGACAATGTAGCATACAAGAAGAGCACCTCAGGGTGTTGCTTTAGCTTGGGTAGTTGTGAGGTCATTTGGCTTCACAAGTTGCTTACAATATTGATTGATCAGGATTTGGATCCCACAATGATATACTATGATAATCAAAGTTGTATCAAACTCTTTGAGAATCTAGTATTTCATGACAAGTCCAAACACATAGACATCAAATATCACTTCATACGAGATAGGATTTATAAGGGAGTCGTAAAGCTCCAGTATATTCCCACAGATCAGCAGGTAGCTGATATTTTGACCAAGCCCTTAGTGAAAGGGAAGTTTGAAGCATTCAAAGATAAACTTGAATTGGTATAGAATTCCTTCCTCACTAAGAGGGAGTGTTGAGAAGTATAGCTCAATCAAGAGCTTCTTGCATAGGCTTCAGTATGAACGTGCTAGAAGTGGTTCAAGACATTTTAGGATTCTATTTTAAAATTCACTTAACTGCTTTTATATTTTAAAATTCACTTAAGTGATTCTATTTTGTAATTAACTTAAGTGATTTCCTATTTTTAAATTCGCTTAAGTGGTTCTATTTTGTATTTTACTTAAGTGATTTTCTATTTTTAAATTCATTTAAGTGATTCTATTTTGTAATTCTCTTAATTGATTTTTTATTTTTAACCATACATCTCAAGATGATATGAGATCTAATCTTAGTGTTAGAGAGATTAGGGCTACCTTTTCAAGGATAAAAGGAGAAGGTCAGGAGTGTTTTACACATAGAAAGAAAAGAAGGTGAACAAATTGTTGAAGGAGAACTGCATGGCTATTGGATAGAGGTGAATAGTGATTTGCTGGCTAGAAAGGCAACAAAAGAGTAGGTTGTCATGTTGTAACTAAAACCTCCTCCATTATATAAAATATGCAGGTTATGTAGTATATTTTCCATTGTTCATTCTATTTATTTTTCCAACCATCTATGTGATTGTTGTATGTTTAAAATAAATTCATATTAGATCTGATTTTATTTAGAAATATAGGGCATCAGTTATCTAGGGTTAGAAAATTTACACTTGCTTTGTCTTGAAATTTCTCATGGCTATAATTTTTTCTCTTTCTTCATAGTTTTTACTTTGAAAATTCTTGCCATGTGTCCAATCTCAAAGTAATTGTGGCAACGAAATGCAATATTTTCATAATCATATTGTTGATCCCATTCTCTTGATTCAGATTTAATCTTAATGGATTGTGGCAAAGGTTTTGAAATATCCATTGCAACACATATTTGAGTATATATAGCATGATTTCACTCCTTAGTTTTTGGTCCTTCCTTGATGAATTTCCCTAGGGCATTTTCAATATTTTTCAAAATATCCTTATTTATAAGCTGGTATGGAAGTCCAAAAAGCCTAACCCACATTGGAAGCTTCTTAATAGTTTTTGACTCAATGAAAAAAAATTATTTCATGGTCTCAAATAAAGTGCATCTCTTCCCCTAAACCATGGGCCACCAACCATTATTTTATCCCTAACTTTTGAACCGAAAAATATGATGAGGAAAATACCTTTAAGAAGAAAAGTTAGAATAATTTGAATTCAATCCCCACTTCCACTTGATCCAATTTTGAATCTCAAAAAACCCTAGCCATGATCTATGGAACTTATATATTAGCCCTCTACTTTTAAGAACCATTATATAATGCTCAATCATATCATCCTTGATACTTACTTTTGGTGTACCATCTGCTACCTGGATCAAACTTGCCATGTATTCGCTCTTTCGCTTATCTCCAGCTTGGGCCTTCATACTTCCAACTAGGGTATTTTAATTTCTAGCTAGGGCATCCTGACTTCCCATTAGGGCTTTCAAAAATGACTTTCCTTCCACAATAGCTAATGGGGCTTGCTCTTGGCTTACACTCCCTCTTGGTTCACACTCCCTCTTTGCTCGCACTCACTCTTACTCATAGCTTGCACTCTCTCTTGCCTCACACTTTCTCCCGAATTGCACTCCCTCTTGGCTCACAATTGCCTCTGTCTCTTCTTTTCTTGGTGTTCCTTTGCTTCAATTTTTTTTTGGAAACATTGTTCCACGTATTTGTGGTAAGGTTTTAAAGCATTTATGCACTTTGGATGAACATGTTGATCTTTTTCCATGAATGAATCTCAGCTTGCACTCCCTCTTTGTTTGCACTCTCTTTTGGTTCACACTCTCTCCTGCCTCGCACTCACTCCCACCTTGCAATCCCTCTTGGTTCATAATTGCCCTTGTCTCTTCTTTTTCCCAGCGTTCCTTGGCTTCAATAAGTTTTTAGAAATAATATTCCACACATCATGGTAACGTTTTGAAGTATTGATGCACTCTGGATAAACCTGTCGCTCTTCTACCATGACTGAATCTCAACTGGCACTCCCTCTTGGCTCACACTCCCTCTCTAATCTCATTTGCTCTCGACTTGCACACTCACTTCCAAATTGCACTCGCACTCGTTACTACACTTACTCTCGGCTTGCACTTGCACTCACTCGCACTCACTTTTGGCTGCACTTCCTCACACTTGTTACTGCATTTACTCCCAGATCACGCTTGCACTTGCTGCTACACTTACTCCTGGCTCATGCTCTCACTCGCTACTGCACTTAGTCTCGACTCACACTCGTTGTTGCACTTAGTCTTGACTTGTGCTCACGATCGCACTCGTGGCTGCACTTACTCCTAGCTCACGCTCTCACTCATGGTTGCACTTACTCCCAACTCACGCTTGCACTCGTGGTTGCACTTACTCCCAGCTCATGCTTGCACTAATCGCTTCTGCTCATCTGTTAAACTAAATACAATTTAGTTGGTATTAAAATAATAAATTATTATTTAAATAAGGTTAAAATATATAAAAAATTAAATATCTAAAAATTGATTTAAAATAAAATATAAATGAATAAAAAAGTAAATTAGTTTTTAAGGTTGATAAAAGCTTAAGTTATATAAGAAAATATTATTTACATAGTATATGATTATTCAACCATATCTTAGTTATCTAAAAAACAAATAAGACAAATATTATATAATATATAACCCTACCTGTAACATTGGATCCTATATTCAAAGGTTTATACTGTTGCAACTGTACAACCAGTAGAACACATGAGTTACTAATAAGCAAATGAAAAATTAGAAAAAAAATTGGATTAACCAAAACTGCTCAATTTATTTGTTTGTTATTAAAAAATTGTCAAGTCAAAGTGGAACAATCAATTCGAATACCTTGGTTGTTGTAGAATTGGACCAATAGACTAATGAGGTCAGAGTGGAGTTCGGACGGTCAGTTTGAGCATCTCGACAAAAGAAATTTCTCACAACGAGGTGATTGGAAATAACTTTCTCCAAAAACACTTTCAAATAAAATACAATAAAATAAAAACATTGGAATGGAACAACGAGAGCTGATATTTATATTTCCCATGTTCATCTTCCCTTTTTTGCACAGGAAATTATAAACACCATAACCATTGACTTATCATTATATTGAATCGAGGAGATAGGTGATATGGATCATAACAATGCATTTGTTTTAGTCAGGCTTTGATCGGCATCATCGATTGACCAACTTCTACACGACATTGTTCACATCGATGGTTTTCCCACCCCAAATCCCCTTAAGAATAATGCATAATGGGGAACAAGTTGGGGTTTTAGAAGGCGAAGGCAACAATTACAATCGAAGGTTGGCTACTGTGGTGCAGAGAGTCCTAGAAATAAGGGAGCACCTCTCCTCGTCGATGAAGGATGTGAAGGGCATCGATGCCATGAGAGATCTTTACATCTCCTGGTTGAATCAGTATCCCTCCCACAATGGATATAGTAATAATAAAAATAGCACTGAAACAAGCACTTGTTTGACATGTGGTACCGAAACATCGAATGAAGAAATCTCGTTGTTTGAGATTGGGATTGAGAAGCAGTGTAAGGGATATTCTCGCTTTTTCCTGAATGAGGATGGATTTAACACAAGCAAAGGTGAAGGTAAATACATCAAAAACAAGACATCACAGAACCAGAACCCCCCAATTTGTAGGGCTTACTATTCTATAGAAGATCTAAGCATGAATTTGGATTCGACTTCTAGGAAAAATAATTTTATGAAACGTGTTTGCAGACAATTGTTGAGACTCAGCAGGAAATCTGCTGTGTTTTTACTTTTAATAATTAGATTTTAATATATTTTTAATAATATAAAATGTGGATCGGTTTTTTTTCATAATGTTTTAGGTGTGGAAATAAGACCTTGCTTGAAAACTCTCGGTCTGTAACAAAGTAGAAGCAATTCATTAGTTTTTTTTTTAGTTATATATTATGGGTGTTTGATGGGCTATCGAAGAATGTCACCTTAAGATCACTAAGAGGGTGAGTCTAAGAGGGCAATTTTAAACCGTACTCTTAGGCCTAAGAGGTAATAACTTTAAGATGGTGGTTTGCAACCACCTCGTAGTCTTAAGAGAGTGGTTTTAAACCATCCTCTTAGAATCTAAGAGGGCGATTTTAAACCGTCCTCTTAGAACCTAAGAGGGCAGTTATAAACCGTCCTATTAGACCCTAAGAGGGTGGTTTTTAGCTATAGTTGTATGTTGCGGATATTTTACGATGCCCTCGTAGATGACGGTTGAATAACCACCTTTAAAGGTCTTTACAGGCAGCTTAAAACCGTCATTAAAGACTTTTTTTGTAGTGTCAGATCTTACAACGATTAGGTCCTATGTGATATTATGCCTATGGACGTTTTCCATGTGTTATTAGGAAGACCTTGGCAATTTAACAAGAGGTAAATACATAATGGTAGAAAAAACACCTACGCCATTGTGAAAGATGGTAAGAAGTATGTACTAAGTTCATTGAAGGACAAAGATGAAAGAGAGGATAATGGTCCTAAAGTATGTTTGATTTTAGAAAAATAATTTTTGAAGGAGATGACAAAGAAGAAGGTTTGTTTTGATTTGATTGCTAAATCCACAAAAGGTGGGATGGTTGACAAGAAGGAGGAAATCCCATATGCAAAAATTTTATCAAAAGAATTATCAAATGGATTACCATTGATAAGGAGTATTAGCCATCACATATATTTTATTCTTGGATCAAGTTTACCCAATAAGGTAGCATATAGAATGATGTCAATGGAGAATAAGAAAATAAAGAGACAATTTTAGGAGATATTGGACAAGGGGTTGATCAAGGAGAGTTTGATCTCATGTGTAGTACTAGTACTTGCACCAAAGAAGGGTGGATAATGGCGCATGTGTACAGATTCAAGGGCTATTAATAAGATAACTATAAAATATAAATTTTCATTGCCACACATGGATGATTTGATGGATTGCTTGAGTGGAGAAAAATACTTTAGAAAAACAGATTTGAAGAGTGGTTATCATCAATTCATATTAGGGAAGGAGATGAGTGGAAAATCATGTTTAAGACAAAGGATGGATTGTGTGAGTGGCTAGTTATGCCATTTATATTGACAAATGCACCTAGTGCCTTTATGCGGTTGATGAGCAAAGTGTTGAAACCATTTCTTTGTAAGTTTGTGATTGTCTATTTGGATGACATTTTGATATTCAGTAGAAGTAAGGGATATAATTTTGCACATTTGAGATTGGTCTTACAAAGACTGAAGGAAGAAAATTTGCTAGTCAACTTGAAGAAATGCAGTTTTATGAAAGAGGAATTGGTATACTTGGGTTTGTGATTTCATAAGAGGGGTTATGGATGGACCCTGATAAGGTCAAGGCCATTGTGAATTGGCCATCACCAAGAAGTATGTTTGAAGCTAGGAGTTTGCATGGTCTAGCAAGTTATAATAGGTTCATCAAAAACTTTAGTGGAATTAGTGCTCCAATCGTAAAAATGATGAAAGGAAGAAAGCATGAGTTTAAGTGGATGAATGTAGCAGAAAGGAGTTTTCAAACCCTAAAGGATAAGATAAAAAAATAACTAGTTCTAGCTTTATGAGATTTCAACAAGGTCTTTCAGGTGGATTGTGATGCAATTGGGACAACTATAGGAGGAGTCCCGAGTCAAAAAGGTAAGACCATTGTCTATTTTAGCAAGAAGCTAAATGAGGCAAATAGGAAATACTTGGTCTATGACAAAGAATTTTATGCCATTGTTCAAGCCTTAAAGAAATAAAGGCATTATTTGCTACCAAAAAAGTTTATCTTGTTCATAGATAATCATGCTTTGCAGTTTATTAACAACCTGAGTAAGTTGAATTAAAGGTATATGAAGTGGGTGGAATTTTTGCAAGGATATTCATTTATCTTTAAACACAAAAGTGGTCATTCAAATCAAGTAGTTGATACCTTAATAAGAAGAAATTTATTGATGAACATGATGCAAACCAAAGTCATTGCTTTTGTTGCTATGAAAGAGCTTTATATTGATGTTTTGAACTTCAAGGAAGCTTAGGCAACTTGCAAAACCCTGCTATAGGAGATAGAACGCCATAGCTAGACTATTTCATACAAGAGGTATTATTGTTCAAGGAACAATAGTTGTGTATACCATGGAGTTCAATGAGGGAGAACTTGATAAGAGAAACATTATAGAGGACTAGCTGGATATTTTAGAGAAGATAAAATGATGGGATAACTTTGCACAAGTTACTATTGGCCTATAATGAGTGTAGATGTAAGAAGATTTGTGTAGTTTGAGTTTGTCAGCATGCAAAGAGAAGAAGTCAAAATATCGAGTTGTATCAACCATTACCAATACTAAAGAGGCTATGGGAGGATGTAAGCATAGATTTTATTCTTAGGTTGCCAAGGACACAAAAAGGTAATGATTTAATTTTTGTTGTTGTTGATAAATTCTCAAAGATGGCATTTCATACCTTGTAAGAAAACAAATTATGCTACTCACATCGCCACATTATTCTTCAATGAAGTGGTAAGATTGCATGGATTACCAAAAGGTATTATTTTAGATAAGGACACTAAATTTGTGGGCCATTTTTGGCAAACTTTGTGGAAGAAATTGGGTACTAAGCTAAAATTCAGTTTGGCATATCATCCACAAATAGATGGAAAAATTGAAGTTGTGAATAAGAGCCTTAGAAATTTGTTGAGATGCTTAGTTGGAAAGAAGTCAAAGCTATGGGATACTATTTTGGCATAGGAAAAATTTGCATACAATTATGTAAATCAAAGTACAAGTAGAAGTCCATTTCAAATTGTATATGGAGTACACCCAAGAAGAGTAGATGAGTTGAGAAAGATAGTTGACTTTTAGATACCAAGTGCTATAGCAAAAGACTTTTTTGACTACACTCATGATTTGCATTAGGAGATGAAATTTGAATTAGAGAAGAGTGCCATGAAATACAAACATCATGTTGATCCTAAACATAGAATGCAAGATTTAGAGGCTAAAGATATAGTTTTGGTGCATTTGTAGAAGGAGAAATTTTTAAAAGGCACATATAATAAGTTAAACTATAAGAAGATTGGACCTTGTAAGGTCTTCAAGAAGTTTGTTGCCCATGCATATGAAATTGAACTTCCAGAGGGCATAGACATTTCTTCGATCTTTAATATAGCTGACTTGTATCCTTAGTATGATCAACCTAGAGATGATGGTGAAGATCATGTAATTGATATTTTAGCAAAAAATGGATAATAGAACTGCCATAGAAGGAACGAGATGAAATTGAATCAATCATATATTCTAAAATGGTGATACGGACAAGAGACAATCCATATTATGAGTATCTAGTAAAGTGGAAGAACCAGAAAGTTGATGCCACAATGTGGATGAATGCTTTAGAGGTCTCTAAATACAAAGTGTTTGTTCAATATTCCAGAAACGTTCATGAAATATTTTTGTTACCCAATGAGTATGATGCAAGAGCATCCATGTGAAAACTAAATGACGCATTAGAACTAGAAGGTCAACTATCTGGGTAGTTGAATCATCTGGTAGTTGAAAGGTAACTAATTTGAGTCTATAAATTACATTAAATTTGAGAGGCCAAGAGAGTTGAAAAAGTGAAAGGAGCAAAGGGGGAAAAGGGTGAAAGAGAGTTAGGAGAGGAGAGAGCACCGAACAGAGAGAAAGGAGAATTGTTTGAGAATATTTTACGTATTTCTTAGACATTTTATGTAGAGATGATGCCATACAGGAAAATAATTAATAAAAGATATTTATTTTCCTTTAGTGTGTTGGAAACTTATTTGTTGTCTGTTTACATCTTGCATGTGGTATGTTTGCACTGCAAGTAAGATAAGTCGATGATTGCCAATTTTTATTTTAAGGTTATATTTAGGAGACCGTTGTCTTAGTCCATAGTCATAGTGATGCATTTGAAACACTATCATCGTGTGTCGTCACCTTGTAGATATTTGGAGTGGAAACTTATACACACAATAGTGTCGTCGCCTATGCTGCCAATGCCATCTAAAGTTAGGTGTCTTTTGGAAATTCTGCTATCTGATACTATCGTCATAGATTTGGTGTAATCCAAATTATCATCATATACTTATCGCCTTGGTAAAATCTATCGTCAGGAGATCACCATCTAGTTGATGTTGTCACAAAGTAGATTATCATTTAATTGGTTTGTCATTTGAGTCTGAGTTGGTAGACAAAGGTTCTTGTCAAACTCTATTATTGAAAGATTGTTGACTAAATTGTTAGCTTTTGATACAACATGCAATGGGAGATAGCATTCAAAACATGCAGAATAATAAGAAAGAAAGTATATCTACGAGATGACTGAAATATGCTATAAATAGAAATGATGAAAATAAGTACAATAGTAGCTATGGAGGAAATGAACACTCCATGATATAAGCTACTGATCAATGAATGAGCTCTGAGCTTATAGCTCACACACACTACACTATTGTCTATCCTACACTACTGTAATCCTATACTACTGTAATATCTCTTCTATATCTATGGCCCTTTATATAGGAAGATAAGTTCCTTGGCCAACACTCTACCTAGTTGTACAAGTGGACACCTTGCACATTGAAACTTGTGCATTTATTACATTGCATGAAGTAACTAGATAAATTCCCCCTAAAGTAATCTAATGTCCTAAGTATGTACCAAGGAAAGTACATTTACATGACCTAAATAATGTAATATAAGCTATTTCTAACACCCCCTTGTAGTACAATATTTGGGTATTGAAGACTTTATTCTCCAATGTGGATCTTCCTCTTGAAAATGATGTTTGGCTTCTTCATTTTCAACTACTTCGTTCTCCATGTCATGGCTTATGATCTTTTCTAGTTTTTTGTTCCTTGATGTCAGGCGCTTTTGATGAACAATTGTTCTCATGATTTTGCATCTCATGAGTGGATACGAATAGGTCTTCTTCTTTCTTTTGTAACTATGTAAGATATGTTTCTCTGCTCTTCGTATATCAACCTTGAGCTCAAAGTTAGTATATCCATCACAAATAAGTTCTTGAAGATAACAATTTGATTTTAGAAATAATCTTCTTTCATGACCCTTATAGTACCTGTATTTGAAATAACAGGAAAAATATGAGTGGTTTGTCCCATCACAATATTTGCAAGGATGGAAGCTCCAACAATTTATCTTTTCATGACCATATTGATTGCAATAGGTGCATAATAGAGAATATTTGATGACTTTGAATTCTAATTTAAGGATATCATGCTTATCTATCTCTTTAATAATACCTTCTAACCATATATGCGCAATTGAAGCTATTCCATATTTTCCTTTTTGTAAAAAATTTGGTTGATCCCTTTTATCGCGCTTTAGGTCTTCTTTGGTATTATAGTCACTGGATGAATCTCCCTTTATATGACTATCAATTTCAAAACTTATTTCGCATTGTATTCGTTCTTCCTTTTCTTTGCCCTTTTCATCATTGTAATCCATCAGCTTTTTAATACAAATTGGTATCTTCCTTATTCCACTTCTAAGAGTGTTGCTTAGCATGCTAGTAGCCATTTGTATTACCTGAATTATTTGGGATAGAATAGACTTACCTTATGGCTCCCTATTTGGATATATGATCCCTGATAGAAGTATATAAGCTTGATTTAATAAAACCTTTAATAATCCTTGGTTTTGTAGGCTTCCTTATGTCTCCCTAGTAATGAGAGTATATACTCTTAAGTATTTTTAGGTTTTGTAGAAAGCTTATATATTGCAACTTGATAATTTTGTTAAATACTGATATTACCAAGTTTTGTAGAATGCCTTATGACTCCCTAGTATGTTTTGGATAAGATATAAAGTGCTTTTGTAAATTTTAGTTCAATTTTGATTTATTTTGTAAAGTTTTGTAAATAACGAAATCAACTTCTATTATCCTTATTGCTCCTATTGAACTAAGCATTTTCCCAAATTTAAAGAGGTTTTAATGTTGGATCTTTTATCTCGATTTGAGAATATTTGAGACAAGTAAATATTATAATTTTCCAACCTTTAAAATATTTTAAATAAACCTCTTATAATGGCCTTTGAAATTTGATTTTAATTTTTCTAATTTCCAATAAATCAATTTGATGTAGTAGACCTTATGACTCCCAAATTTGTAAAATAGAAAAGATAATAATATTTGCAAGTATTAAATAGTTCAACCTAAGTAGAAGGCCTTATATCTCCTAGGTTAGCTTGCAAATATTATTTTGATTTTTGGTAAGTTATCTCCTATGTCTTTTGCTTTCACAACCTTAAAATTCATCTTTGATTTTATAGCCTTATATCTCCTATGTTTGAAAGCAATATTAATGAGATAATCTGCTTACTTTAGATCCTTGTCTTCACACTTGAATAGTGCTAGTTTTGACTAAGTATAACAGTCCTCTTACGTACCCTTTTTGTGGCGCTTAAGTTGACGAATCTGGATGGGCCAAGTGTGGTATGACTGAGTGAGAAACGATCAGGATTGTTCTCCAATGCTGGAGAGTATGATGTTGGTAATCTATCCTTCTTCTATGGAGCTTTAAATGCTCCTTGCTCCCTTTCTTCCATGCTATGCTAGAACTGGTTTGAATGCAATATTTTCTCCTTTCTTTTGATTGCAATTTGCTCTCCTCTTCACCCTGTTCTTGCTTCAAATTAGACTGCATTTATTGGAGTTCAATAGTGCCCAAGTGTCTTTTTTATTTCTTGAAAGCGTTGTCACTTGTGTAATGCCAATATCTTCTTGTAACGCTTCTACGATGCATGTTACACCTTTGTAATGTATGAGAATTTGCTTTGGATCTTGTAACTCCCCTTTAATGGTCTCTTGAGCGTTAGGAAATAAGAGGCACTAGAGAATATTATGTCAAGTGACATTTAATCTTCTTACATGAGACTTTTGATGTAATGCCTTCAAGAAGGATATTGTAACTCCTTTGATTATCTTCCTCCTTAGATTGCTTTGTTTTCTTGGGTAGCAAGCATCCTATTATTTTGCAAGTGGATTCGTGAGGCATCTTGGAGATTCGATCATGGATGATAGTGCTTCCTTTTATGGATGTTACTCTCAATGTAGCATCTGTCCTTCTCTTTTTCTTCTTACCTTCAATGTGCTCCCTATTATGCTGCCTGTTTACCTTGGTAGGAGTGGAAGCTTGATGCTCTTTCTTCGTGGATGATCTCTCTTCTGTATACATAAATAAGCTTCTTCTTTTTTTCTTCCTAGATGTCCTTGATAAGCTTGCTTTGGTTTACGTAAATCACTTTGATGAGCTTCCTTTGTCTTGCAAGTTCATCCACGGAGAGTATGCCCTTTCGATGGTTGAAGAGCGCTAATATTTTGGCCCTTCTTTGGTTGGATTTTCCTGTACCTGTTGTGCTTTTGAGGCACCTTCAAATTTGCTCCTTTCCCTACATATGATGTATTGTAGAAGTGCAATACCATGTAACCTTTACATGTATATAAAACCCTTTTTTTATTGCACCTTTTCTTGCACTCTTTTGTAGGTCTGAGATTTTTATTTTGTAGCAGATTTTATGAGTGCATTATGAGGGTTTTAAGGATGTCTCTTTGGCTAGACTCCTTACCCTATTTACTTGGATATTTGATGGTGAATCCAAGCCTTGTAAATGTTGTAAATAGAAGCTTTCTTTTAGTTGCACTAACCCCTTTAGTGCTTTAGATTTGAGACTCACCAAGTCTCAATATTTGAAGGTTCTTTTTGGTTAGCTTTTCTTTGCTTGTACTAACCAATTTCAGTGGCTTCTATTGGCCACTAAGAGTTGCAGTTTTTTATGCTTTAAGAGTATATTTAGACACTTGATGCAAACTAGATTTTGTACCTTTTTTAAATGCACAAAACTAATTTCTTTTGAGAGTAATAATAGTGCAAATGAATCTAAAAATTTCTAATTTTTAATGCACTAACAAATTACACCTTATCACTCCAACCTACTCTCAAGAAAATACACTTAATCAATTCACTACAACTAATAAAAAATAATTTGAAATGAACCTTCAAATATACTACAAATTCACTATAATTAGTATTATAGGATTCAGTCTTCTTTTCACTTTCCAAAGTAGATAATAGGTAGTTGATAGATAATTAATATTTGGAATCTAATCAACTCCTAGTGTGCAAATGAACCTCTAAAAGGAACCTTTTTATTTTACACTTTTGAAGACTATAATTTAGGTTGCAAATTTAATCTGGATTAAGGTGCTTTAACAAATCTGAAAAGTAATCCAATTAATGAATCTACTTGCACCAATAGTTGCTTACCTTTTTTTGAAAGCTTTTGTAGCTTCTTTGTCGCTTCTGTAGAGGATGTAGATCTTGGTGTCTTAGATCACCAAGTTGTTGCCTTGAGTAATATCTTGCAACTCTTTTTAGATTATTTTGAACAACTCCTTCACCAAACTGTAGTCTTGAACTTCCTTTCATGAACCTAAGATTTGATGACTTTGTTCTCCTCTTGTGGTCTCCTCATTCTACCATAGATTTAGAGAAGTCTGTGTCTCTAAAGTGGTATCCTCTTACTATGGAAGGTAATATTCAATCTTTTGGTTCTATCAATCTTATTCTATCTTCAAGTCTTCTTGTCAAATTCTGACTTCAAGTAGGATATTCTTCTCAATATTCTAAATGTATTGAGGTCTTCACTGGATTCTTCTTCTGCTAGGATTTGGCACTCCTTATCAAATTCTCCTCCTCTTGGGCTTGTTTTCAAATGGTAATAATTAGCCCAAGCCCTTCACTATCAGGAGCTTCTCCTTGGTAGTGGATTTCTCTAGTGAGTTCTTCTTTGTTATTTCTTCAGCAAGACTCTCCTAGTATTTTGTTGGATGCTCGTCGAGACCTTGCCAAGGTCTTTGATATTACGACTTATTCTGGTCTTACTTGAGATCTTATCTTCAACCTTATACTTTTGGAAGTGTTGGTGATGAGATCTTCTCCTAGATCTCTGATTCTACTGCTTATGGATTCGAGCAGGACTCTCATAGTCCTTCTTCTTCTTCCTTATCTGGAAGTTCTTCAATGAGATCTCCTCTTGATCTCTTTTACTTCAGGTGCTGGATTGATTCTAAAGAGGCTACTCTTCCTAACTTTCTTGTAGAAATCTTTCCCGACTTACTGTATCTCCTTTACCTACAACAAAAATATTAGTATCGAAATTTGCTTCTGAATTAAGTACTCTCTTCTGGAGTCTTCTTCAGTATATAGGTATCTATGGCCTGTTTCAGTATCAAGGCTTTTGTGGCCTTTTCTTCTAGATCAAGGATTCTATAGCCTTTTCTAGGCTTGTGTGGCCTTTTCTTCTAGATCAAGGCTTCTATGGCCTTTTCTTTTGAATCGGAGCTTCTATGGCCTTTTTTTTTGTGAAGTTCTTCAATCTAGCAATGGAGATATCTAGTTTTCTGACTTCACCATGATTTTTTTAGAAGTTTCTTCTAAAGTATTATCCTTTCTGCAATAACTAATCTCTCCACTATGAAGACACTCCGACCTTTGGGCAATGAAGTTGAGGTCTCCTAGCTTTCTATTGTAGGAGGTGCCCCAATTATCTGAGAATTAATTCCTTGCAATAAAGGAAACTTCAGGTAAATATTTCCAAATCTCTTAGATGAGCTTCACTAGTTATTTCATCAAACTAGTGGATCAAACGCTGAATCCTAGTATTCACAAGTTTTTCTGCAACTCTAAGGAAATACTCTAGCCATATGCAATCTCAGTATTCTTGAAACTGAGATTTCATTTAGTCCTCACTTGCGGCTCTCCATAATTATATCACCTAGACTCTTCTAAGAAAATTTGACAATGACTTGTCCAATAACACATCAGGTTAACAAAAAACTTAGGGTCAATGATAATGGAAATTTTCCTATTGATTTAGCATAGCTTGATCTATTGTAGCTCTGATACCACTGTTAGATTTTGATACAAAATGAAATGGGAGATAACATTCACAAGATGCATAATAATAAGAAAGAAAGTATATCTGTGAGATGACTAAAATATGCTATAAATAAAAATGATGAAAATAAGTATAATAGTAGCTATGGAGAAAATGAACACTCCATGATACAAGCTACTGCTCAATGAATGAGCTCTGAGATTATAGCTCACACACACTACACTATTGTCTATCCTACACTATTGTAATCCTACACTACTATGATATCTCTTCTATATCTACGGCCCTTTATATAGGAAGCTAAGTTCCTTAGCCAAAACTCTACCTAGTTGTACAAGTAGACACCTTGCACATTACAACTTGCACATTGACACTTGTGCATTTATTACATTGCATGAAGTAACTATATAACTTCCCCCTAAATTAATCTAATGTCCTAAGTATGTACCAAGGAAGGTACATTTACATGACCCAAATAATGTAATATAAGCTATTTCTAACATAAATAATGTATTGAAATGTGTCATATTTGAAGGTGAACCCATCGTTTTATGTTGTCATAAGAGAAATAAGCCTATTGTATAAGGAAACACGCCATCTAGAAGTTGGATGCTAACTGCTATCGCTATTGAAAAGTATCCATCCCCCTTATTGTTGCATCATACTCCCAAATATTTTCCTTAGAAGAATGTTTGGTCATTAGAGGCTCTCTCTAAGGCCTCAACATTCATTTGATTAGCAGTTCAAAGTGGACCTTTTAAATGTTCCTTTTGTGAGAAGGATTTTGAAACCTAAAACCATTTACTTCTTCGTTGTCCCTTTGCTCATACCATTTGAGGCTACTTTTTATAACATATGAAAATATATTGGGTAGTAGTATCAACATCGAAAGAGTCGATGAAATGTTAGAATAATTATTTCAGAGCTAAAGCATTATGCATTTTGTGGAGGATTGGCCCTATAAGTGGAATTTATGGCTTGAAAGAGAATAGATTTTTAAAGTAAATCTTATAATTATGCCCAATTTTGAATTGTAGTATTGCCTCTCTTGCAAAATATTTATAGATATGGTACTCATCAAGGGAAGCCTCAAGTGTAGAAAAAGAGGTGGTAACAACTTGGTTGTAAGAATTTAACATAAATGGAAGTCATATGTGATAATGACATTAAAGCAAAGGATCTACTTCAAACTAGGGTAAAATAAAAATGTCTAGAAATCGGGTTTATCAAAATAATTTTAAAGGTGCTTCTAAAGGAAATTTGGGAAAAGTCGATGGAGGTGATGTTTTTTGAAATAATGAAGGCAAAGTTTTCATCACTTACTCAGAATCATATGTTACTTCAACTAACAACTATGCAAAGGCTAGGATACTTCTTACAAAGATTAAAATTGCAATAGAAAAATGATGGAAATATATTTCAATTAAGGGGGATTTACAAATTATCTATAACACTATTAACTAAAATAGATGTGGAAATTAAATAAAAAATAATGTTATTGTGATGTTCATCGTCTACTATTTGGAGGTAGTCTCCTAGAACCGTGAGCATGTTTACATAGAAGGAATTTGGATGACATATAGTTTAGTCAATCACAGTGTTATCTTTATCTTCATAAAATTCAGATAGTTTAATCAATTACAATATTATCTTTATCTTCATGAAATTCAAATTTTAAAAAACAATTGACCAAGTAAAATTTTATATTTAAAAAAAAAATGATGTAAAAAGAGTTGGTTATAAAGACAACTCTTTGAAGAAGGTCAAAAAAAAATACATATTAAAAATTATATTTTAATAATATATATTAAAAATTACTTTCTTTATTAATATAATTTTTTAATAAAATAATCTTTAATAAAAATTATATATAACTTATTAAAAAATAATTAATATATTGTACCTCATATGTTTAGAATTTGTAGTCTTTACTTTTAAACCAGTCATATTGTTTGACATAAGGATAACCAACCTATAAAATTCTATATCCAAGGTAGTGCTTACACCACACGAGAGCCGGACCTGTCTATAGATTCCGCAGCACTAAAAGACAAAATGCGCATTATTCCAAACGCTCTTAAAACTGGGAGTTTGACCTGAATGGAATAAACGTCAAATCTCAATGGCCTTGGACTGCCGACGGCCTTTACCGTTTGTATAATTTGACTTGACTGTTAAAGCCAAAACCCCCTTAAACACTATAGCAATCTCTGGCCTCGGTTATCATACTTACGTGTATAACACGAGCACTCTCTTGCAATAAATAATATCTTTTGTGGGAATAGAATCCTCTTTCAAGAAATT
The DNA here is from genome assembly GCA_028583015.1 of Wollemia nobilis. Taxonomy (NCBI): domain Eukaryota; kingdom Viridiplantae; phylum Streptophyta; class Pinopsida; order Araucariales; family Araucariaceae; genus Wollemia; species Wollemia nobilis. The sequence continues at coordinate 2,352,396 of JAQPPZ010000856.1, read as the reverse complement.
TCATCATTCATGACATTGCAAACCTGCCTCTGCTGACAAGGGTAGGACAAGGCTAATGTTGATCTTGCAGTTTGAAATTTTCAAAACAGAGACCAAAAAAAACCAAACTCATTTCAGAAGGGCATTTCCTTTTTTTTTTGCCCTTTTTTCGGAACACTTTGAGCAGAGGAGGTTATAGCTGTAGATTGGCTTCTTTTTCTTCTTCTTGGTCTTTGGAGTCCGTCCTAAATATAATTATAGTTTTTTTTTTCTTTGGACGCTGTTATAAATATAATTGCAGTCAAAGGCTGCCGGTCTTGTTGGGCAAAAATATGTCATGTCAGTGGAAACAAGAGCGTCACAATTAACTCCTTAATAAATATGAGGAATCCCGGATGGAGAGTTTGTATTTTTAAGTATGTTATTCTATTGGCATGTAAGATTATTAATATAAACACTACATTAACAAACAAAATCACGTAACAATTCCACCATGACAAATATGCCATTGGAAACAACAACTTGTAGAAGAGCCTGAGTTTTCAATAATATGCCCCCAACACTTTGTGGGCAGAAAAAAAGACTCCCCTCACCCGAAAAAAGGAAAAAATAAAATTTGTAAATGCATGCATCTAATTTTATTATGAAGGAACATCTTCCTGGTTTACATCATCCTAGTTTTAACACCATACAAGGAATTGGACAATTGCAACAATTCCAAGTACTTGATAAATACATTATTGTCAATCCATCAATGGGGCCCATGGCAGAGAAACCATACCCAGTTGACAGGCTATTAGAAGAAATTTACGAGAAATTATGGTATAATTGTTGGACTTTTATATGTCTTACTTGAGAATGATGTTTTTGGTTGGCATGAGGTTACTGAAAAGGCTTTCCTAACCTTACAACAAGCAATGTGTGTCACACTAGTCTTAGTTATGCTAATTTTTTTAAAAAGCTTTGTTCATTAATGTGATGCATAGATAGGGGGCATAGATAGGGGTATGAGGTCAGTGCTATTGCAAGAAGAAAGACCTCTAGCATTCACCAATAAGGATTTGTGTAAAAGCAATTAGATAAGTTAGCTTATGAGAAGGAAATACTGGTAATTTTTCATATAGGTAATTTTCCATATAGTGCAAACTTGGAGATAGTATTTAATGAGACTATAATTTTAGATTACAACTGACCATCATAGTATGAAATATTTTTTAGATAAAACAATGTCATCACTAGAGAAACAAAAATGGATTACAAAAATGATGGGCTATGATTGTGAGATTATTTACAGAAAGGGTAAAGAGAATGTAGTTGCAGATGCCTTATCACAACAACACGATGGAGAAGACATGTTTTTTTGTTATATCTCTACCACATCCAGATTGGTTATAGGGTATTAAGGAAGAGTGGGAAACTGACCTAAAGTACATCTCATATCTCAATTATAGCAAGATCCCACCACCAAAGCCAACTATGAATGGTAGAATGGGGTTCTTGGGTACAAAGGAAGAGTTGTCTTAGGATGACAATCAAAACTCATCTAGAGTGTTCTAGAGGAGTTACATAATTCACCATTAGCAGACCACTCAAGCTTTCTTAAGACATCTGAACGAATCAAATGTTCTTTCTATTGGTGAGGTATGAAGGGTGATATTCATCGCTATGTATCTGAGTGTGATATCTACCAACATCACAAAGGAGAAACTATTCCATCACTTGGTATGTTGCAGCCTCTACCAATTCCTAATAAAGTTTGGGAGGACATCTCTATGGATTTTGTGGAGGGATTGCCTAAATCAATAGGCAAATTTTTCATTATGGTGGTGGTAGACATATTATCTAAGTATGCCCATTTCTATGCATTGCATCATCCATTTCATACATCCACTATGGCCAATATTTTTATGGAAACTATTTTAAATTACATGGAATACCTTGCTCCATTATCAGTGATCGAGATCCCATTTAGCAGCCATTTTTGGTAAGAATTATTTAGGCTATAAGGTATGCATTTGAAAATAAGCACTGCATATCACCCTCAAACTGATGGACAAACTAAAGTGGTGAATAAATGTTTAGAAACATATCTTCATTGTTTTGCCTCAAAAAGACAAAATCAATGGGCCCATCAGTTTCCATTGGCCTAGTGGTGGTATAATTCCATCTATCATACTACAACAAAGATGACCTTGTATGAAGTACTTTATGGGTAAAAGCCCCCTATGATGACTTCATATTTACCAAGTACCTCAAAATTTCTAGCAGTTAAGATTGACCTTGAAAATATGAAGACGCTTAAAGACAATCTAGTCAAAACACAAAATTGAATGAAGCAACACGTTGATTAACATTGTATAGACTGTACTTTTGAGATGGGTGATATGGTGTTTTTAAAACTATAGTCATATAAACAGAAATCAATCATAGATAAGGGCAGTAAAAAATTAGCGCTCGAATACTATGGCCCATACAAAATTTTAAAGAAAGTGGGTTAGGTCACTTATTTGTTGGAGTTGCCATCAACAACAAATATTCATCTAGTCTTTCATGTCTCGTGTTGAGGATACTTAGGCTTATCCACTTAAGCCTAAGTGCACATTTTATTATTTATTATTATTATATGCATTTCCTATTTATATGCCTCACGTGAATACAAAGTGCAAGAAATAGGAAATGCATATAATAATAATAAATAATAAAATGTGCACTTAGGCTTAAGTGGATAAGCCTAAGTATCCTCAACATCCCATGTTTTAAATAGGTCAAGGATGAAAAGGGCAGAATACAAACAGTTCTACCAGAATTGGATGAAACAAGGATAGTCAAACTTCATTTGAAGATAGTGTTAGGACCCGTAGAGCATTGTCTTTGCCATAGGACAATCAAGGAAGTACTTATACAATGGAGTGGTATAGGAAGATACAATGTGGGAGTCAAATGATAAATTGTAGCAATTTCTCAAGTTGCAACATTGAGGACAAGCTACTTTTGAAGTAGGAGGGCATGTTAGGGCTCCACCTTAACCCTATTAGTTAGTTATAATATTAATAGTTAATGTTGACATTATGTGTAAGGGTAGCTGACTTTTGGTAACCCTAGCATTTAGTGTTACCATATGTTTGTATTATGATACCACATTAAGGTATACTGAAAATCATTTTGTAGCGAGCGTTGCTCCAGGAGGTTGCCCCCTTAAAGAGGCATAGTGAATATTGTGATCATTCAAATTATTTCTCTAACATACTGCTCTCTCTAGTTACGAGTCTCATTTTGTTGTTGATATTATCTAAGTTGAGTTGTTATATTTTCCATCTTTGTATTTAATTTGCTTTTCAATTATGTTTCCGCTCTATTTCAGTTATTAGTGCATTGCATTAAGTCATCCTGTGGACTTTGCCAAGGTGATCGACTGTCTCCTTATGTATTCATTATTATTGCAAGGGCATTAGGGAGAGCTTTCTCAAAGGTAAAAATAGAAGGAAAAATTAAAGGCATTTAGGATGCAAAAAATGTTCCCATCAAATCTCATCTCAAATTTGTTGATGATACTTTTCTTATAGGCCATTCCTTAGTAAGTGAGGCCATGGAGTTTAAATCAATATTATCATGTTATAAGAAGGCTATTGGACAATTGGTTAATACTACAAAATCTAGGATTTTTTCATTAATACTACTATAGATTGACAATGAATTATTGTGGAAATTTTAAGGTTTAAAATTGGAAAATTCCCATCAATCTACTTGGGTATTCCTTTGTCTCATAAATTAAATAAAAAGGAACTTTGGGTATCTTGTTTGGATAGAATGAAAGCTTGTTTGGTAGGTTGGAAAGGTAAATTCTTAACCATGGTAGGAAGACTAAAATTCATAAAGACTACATTGCAATCCATCCCTATTTATATGATGTCACTTTCAAAATTGCCAATAGGTATAGCATTATAAATTGATAAAATTCAAAGAGATTTTCTTTTGAAAGGATACAAGAAAAAATTAAGGTTTCCTCTTTGTAGATGGGATATGGTTTGCAAAGAAAAGAATATTAGAGGAGCAGACTTGTGGAATTGTAGATTTATGAGTTTGGCCTTAAGGGCAAAGCTTGGGTGGAGATGTTTTAGAGATCAAGGAAAGAATTGGGCAAAAATATATAAGTTCTCTTGATGCACTGAAATTATTTAGGAAAATAACCCTATCCAAAGGATCGTCAACATGGAACTTCATATCAAATAGTTTGCAATTGATAAAGAAACATATTAGATGGTCAATCAATGAGGATAATTATACAAATTTTTGGTCTGATGCTTGGTTAGAGCCTTATACTCTTATCTTTGACTCAAAATGACAACCATTGGCTTGGGCATGCCTAGATTGAAAAGGTCCAAAGGTCAAAGGCTATATTAATATGAGCAATAACTCTAGATCATGGATTTGTATTAGTAACATGGTTGAAAAAGAAAAACTCAAAAAAATTGTAGATAAACTTCAAAAGATGCTTTAAGAATTTTATTTACCGATTTTTACACAAAAGGATGAGTTAGTTTGAAATCTATCAAAAGATGGTGGATACTCGATCAACATGGCATATAAAAATTTAGTGCAAGTAAAATTTCCTACTCCCAAAGATTTTCCTAGAAAGAATGTTTCGTTAGTAGAGTCTCCCTCTAAGGCCTCAACATTCATTTGGTTAGCAGTTCAAAGTAAGATTCTTATAGGAGAGAACTTACAAATAAGAGGATATCATGAACCTTTTAAATGTGCCTTTTGTGAGAAGGATTTGGAAACCTTAGACCATTTACTTCTTCATTGTCCCTTTGCTTACACCATTTGGGGTTACTTTTTATTAAATATGAAACATATTGGATAGCTCCATCAACATTGGAGTCAATGAAATGTTGGAATAATTATTTCAAATCTAAAGCATCATTTTGTGGAGGATTGGCCATGTCATTGGAATTTATGGCTTGAAAGAAATAATAGAATTATTAAAAGTAAATGTCAAAATTATGCCCAATTTTGAACCATAGTATTGTATCTCTTGCAAAATGTTTACAAATATGGTATTGGTACTCATCATGAGAAGTCTCAAGTGTAAAAAAGGAGGTGGTAATAACTTGGTTACAAGATTTTAATATAAATGGAAGAGTCATCTATGATGATGACATTAAAAAACAAAGGATCTACTTCAAACTATGGTAAAATGAAAATGTTTACAAATTGGGTTTATCAAAATTAATTTTGATGATGCTTCTAAAAGAAATTTGGGAAAAATTCATAGAGGTGGTGTTTTTCGAAATAATGAAGGCAAAATCCTCCTCACTTAAAATCATACATTACTTCAACTAAAAACTATGCAATAGTGGTTGCCTCACAGTCTGCCCAACCGGCCAGTCCTCCAGTACATTCCCTTGGCTAGCGCAAAGTGCTCCTGCAACCCAAGAAAGGGATCTACAGAAGAAGATACCACTCCAGAGAAGCAACTTCATATGACCAGTGTTTAGTTGGGCAGTTATGTTCCTAATTCATCCAACAAATATAGTGTGTTGGAGTATCTTATCGACGATGAGGATATACTGTTGGATGTAATGCCATCATCGATGGAATTGGCGGTTCCTACGGAGAAAGCAAAATCTAAAGATCCCTCCCTTTTTATGTGATTTCGACGTTCTCGTAGTCCTCAACAGGGGAAAGAAGATGGAGACAGTCTACCCGAAAAAGGTTTCACCCATCCGATCCAACAGTTCCAACAAGAATTCCAACACCTTTGAGGTGTTGGATTTGAACAGACACACAGGATGACGAGCAATAAGTCTACTTGATGCCTAGAGTTACAGTTTTACAGTTTAGGATTTTTTTACTTTAGTTTATTTTTCTGTACTTAGTTATATTGTTTTTTCGCCCTTTTAGGGGTTGGTTCTGGTTTTGATTGCATGGTGGCCTTGTGTCCCGAGTTGTGATCTTTCCAACTCTTTTTTATTGTAACCTCTTTTATTTTTATTGAATATAATTGTTGGTTCCAATAATAAAAACTATGTAAAGGCTAGGATACTTCTTACAAGGATTAAAATTGCAATAAAAAGGATGGAAATATATTTCAATTAAGAAGGATTTACAAATTATTATTAAAACTACCAACAAAAATAAATGTGGAAATTGGATAAAAAATAATATTATTGTTCATGTTTATAATCTATTTGGAGATAGTCTCTTATAAATGTGAGCATATTTATAGAGAAGGAAAACTCGGTAACAAATAATTTAGCCCTTCATCTTAGTGAAGTTCAAAATTTAGAAAGCAATGCACCCGAGGGCTAGGTGGATTGGTAAGTGCTTGTCTAACCAAACATTTACCAAGAAGACATCCGAGTTCAAACCTCGGGGGCAGCTTGTTTGCAAAGGTAGTAGTCTGATCTAAATCCTTTAATTGTGCGTAGACTGACGATGACGATACGAATCTCGAGCGACCAATTATTCCCTTCACGATGGGTCAACAATAACAAAGCAAAATAAATTTGATGAAAACAACCCATCTGATGAAGCAAAATAGAGTCATATTGTTTGACGTAAGGATAACCAAACTATAAACCACCTATATCCAAGGTAGTGCTTGCACCTACAAGAGAGTCGGGCCTGTCTCTAGATTCATCAGGCACTAACAGACAAAATGCACATTACTCCAAACGCTAAAAAACTGTCTTACTGTCACGGGAGTTTGACCTGAATGTTAGGAATAAACGTCCACCCTGGAGTGCCGACGGCCTTCACCATTTACCATTTGTATAATTTGACTTTGAATGTTAAAACCAAACCCCCCTTAAACACGCCCAATCTCTGGCCTCAGTTATCACAGTTACATGAATAATACAAACATTGTTTTGACCTCCGGATCTCTCGAAGTCTGGTCAGAAATCACAATCCTAATTAGCTTGTCATGGGGGAAGCCACTAATTTTCACTCTCAGAAGTGATCCAGGGCAAAATCCCCCCCCAAAATAGAACACGAATACATCCAACCAGTCATGGCCGGGATCTCCAAACTAGTGGCAATCACCTCCACCGCAGTCTTGGGTGTCTTCCTCTTTCTTAAAGGCAAAATCAACCCGTTTCTTCTCTCTCCGCTGTTGCACGCATCCGCGGTAGGCTACGTAGCGGCCGTAGCCGCGCACCCCCGGGTAAACTTCCCTTGGCTCTTCGGCAAAAACACGGACGGAAATTTTCCATGGTGGTCTATGCCGTTGTTTTACCCATATCTGGTGTCGCTGCGTGTGTACGTGAAAGTGAGGAGGGCCAAGAGCGGGGAGGCCGTGTATAACGAGGTGTCACCGTGCTTGTACGTGGGCGGGTGGCCCTCCTCCGCGCGAGACATTCCGCCGGGGGAGCCCGCAGTCGTGGACTGCACGTGCGAGTTGCCCAAAAGCCACTGTGTGGAGAGGCTGAAATTGCCCTACATGTGCGTTCCCACATGGGATACCCGCGCCCCCCACCCCAACGACATCGATGCCACGGTCCGCTGGGCGGCAAGGATGCGCTTGCAAAATAGGCCCATCTTCGTACATTGCGCATTCGGTCAGTATGAAGTGAAACTATGCATTCTTTTTTTATTTTGCGTTGTTTCTTTCTTAGGATCTTAGGGGGGTCTTAGCTGGGACTTTAGGTCTGATGGATGTCTATTTTTGTTATTGACATGAACAAGTTATTTGAGAAAATTGACTTGGGTTAACGCAATGGAAATGATTCCATGAAGCACTTTCTTGCAATAAATAATATCTTTTGTGGGAAAAGAATCCTCTTTCAAGAAATTTCATCTTTCATGACATTGCAAACCTGCTTCTGCTGACAAGGGTAGGACAAGGCTAATGTTGATCTTGCAGTTTGAAAAATTCAAAACAGAGATTTAAAAAAAAAAAAAAAAACTAAACTCATTCCAGAAGGGCATTTTTTTTTTGTCTTCTTCTTTGAAGTCTGTCATAAATATAATTATAGTCAATTCTTTGTCTTCGTTTTTTTGTTCTTTGGAGGCTGATATATATTTAATTATAGTCAATAGGCTGGGGTTGTTGCTGGAGAGGAATATGTCATGCCACTGGAAACAAGAGAGTCACAATGAATTCCTTAATAAATATGAGGAATCCCGCATAATAGGGATTGAGTGCTTGCACTCCTAAGCATGCTACTGCGTTAGTCAAGAGTTAGGTAAGTTGTGGGGTTTACAGGCCACTCAAGTCCACAACCAGATCAATGTGAGATTATTAGCATGCACACACTGCACTAACTAACAAGAACAGGTATTAAAATGAAATGAAATTTCATCATAAATATATATCACTAGAAACAACATCCTGTAGAAGAAGAGTCTGGAGTTTTCAATTGCAAGTCACAGTTGAATTTTCAATACGCCCCCAACATTCTGTGGGCAGAAAAAAGACTCATCTCATCCCAAAAAAAGGAAAAAGAAAATTTGTAAAATGTATGCATCTAATTCTATTCTGAAGGAACATCATCACAATTTTAACACCATACAAGGAATTGGACAATTCCAAGTACTTGGTCAATATATTATCGTCAATCCATCAATGGGGCCCATGGAAGAGAAACCATACCAAATTGCCATTTTTTTTGAGAAACAAAGCACTGTCATGGTCGTGTATGTACTCTATCCTGCAAAAATCATTCCCCATTTGTTGACTCAAAGACTACTCACATTGTTTATGAATTGTGCTTCGGGTCCCTGCATTTCATCCTAAGATTGGGCATGCCCAAACCTTGATAGTTTATTACATGAAACAAAATCTGTTCCCTTCAAATGAAATAGTAACTCAATATTTCTCAATGAGAAATCATTTATTGTTGGTAACCTAAAAAGAAAAAAGGAATTAGTCCTTTGTTGTGCTCTATTAGCCTATGGTTGGGTCCTACTCAAACTTAAGTCGTATAATATGAGGTATTCTCGTCAATTAAATTTTTGACTCTAACATTTTTGCATTGAAGATAGCGGTGGATTATTATTTTGATATTTATGAGAATCTTAAGTGGCAGTGCAGCTTCCATAAGTTTTCATTTGAAAAGCAGAGCACTTTCCAGACATTTCGAGCAGTGCTTCATGGTCGTCACGTATTCTTATTTACTTTTTTAAGTATCATATTTGTGGTCACAGCTATCTTAAATATGAAGGATTGGACTTGTTATCTTTTTTTTTTGTTACTATTTCATGTTTTGACAAACAATTTGCTGCAATCATGGGATTTTTTCAATATGTGCAAGCCTGATCTATTCTACCCATGCCATATCCAAGTGCTGGCCAAACTGATGGTCTTGAGTTTTATTTCAATTTTTGCATAAACCATCATGTTGTACAACTGTTGAAAAGGGTACTTGAATTTTTTCTTTCCTTTGAACATACCCCTTGATCCTCATATTATAGAGGCTTCTATTCAGCAACACAAACTACTGGCTAAATTTAGTAATTGTTATGCAGGTCACGGGCGAAGTGTTGCTGTAATGTGTGCTTTGTTAGTCACCTTAGGTCTTGCAGAAGACTGGAAGGATGCAGAAAAGATAATTAAAAAATGCAGACCTGGCATCAGGATGAATATCCTCCATCGTAAGAGCTTGGAAGAGTGGAGTAAGTTTCGAGCTATACCTAATGCACATTTGGAGACTTCAAATGGATCCCTTTCATTTTTATTAAATAAATCCCATGGACAAGAACTAGAAAAGAGCTAGCGGAGGATTTCTTCATCAAATGGACATTTTAAAGATTGTTTCAATATCTATTAATTTGAATATCTATGCATGAATCTTGAACACTTGAGTTACAAGCATACATGTGGAAGTAAAGAATTATGCATGCTGTGGATATTTGTCGCTTGGTTTTGGTGCAAGCCTTATAGAAATATTAATAACTTAACTTGAATGGTTCATTAGGCATCAAGATAATGAATTGAAAGATTTTCTTTTGTGTTTTCCTTTATTGCAACTGGTCTGCAACCATGATATATTGTCTCCTTGTTGCAGTAAGAAAATACAATTTTTAAAGCTAAACAATTCTCTTAGATGAACCTCGCATCTAAAGCTTAGGTTTAGTGTATTGCCAAGCTTCCTGACATCAGCAGATCATTGTTCTGTAACTTATTCGATACAGCTTATATCATCCCAGTTTATATCCAGTATCAGTCTTTGTTGTTAACCATATAAAAGTTCGAGCATATTGTGGCTTTTTTGGTTCAGATCTTGTTTGCTTAATGAGGCCTTCTGTTTAATATTAGAGGGATGCTATTATTTTAGGTCGCCCAAGATTGTTTCCATGGCGACTGGTTTTTGTTCGGTGGCAAATCTTAAATTCATAAGAAAACAAAGCCTCCTAGGGCATAGATTAAGGCACTAGGAAGGCTGATAGTCTGCCAAGTTAAGCTTGACTGGTTGAGATGGGTCGTATTTGACAGAGGCGGGTCAAGTTCAAGGCTTGGCAGGCATAGAGGGCCAGTATGTGGGCCAGTATGTGTTAATGGTGGGTACTTGACCTCCAAATGAGTTGTTCTGACCTCACTATAAACTAAAATATGTGGCAACCTATTTATTTATTTATTTTTATTTAAAAAATAAATAAAAAAAAGTAGGGTTCCTGACAATGAGGAGGGAACTTACAACTTAGCAAAACAAAACTTAGAACTAGAGTTTGCCTATGATGGAAACTGACTGGCAATACATCTGGAAAGGTCAGTGTCCATCATGAAAATGTAATATATCAGGCCTATCCAGCAAGTTGAAAGAGGAACATATTGATGACAATATGTGTGGGACAATTAGGTCAACAATCTATGGTCTTGGTTTCTACATGCGTTTTTACATGCTTGTGATTCTTTAAAGTAGAATATGGAAGATGAAATAAAAGAACCAAACTTGGTTGTTCTTTCCTTTAGCATCTATCACGTGGATGCTCATAGATTATAGAGATGAATACAAATCCATTTTCATACAAATCAAGATTCTCTTTTTCTTCTATGAAGCTTACAGCACAAACTACATTCACCGTTCAGATCCTAGAACTAGAAATTCGAATTGAAATTTAGGTCATCATAAGCTTTTGACAGATAAGTATACTAATGAGGCAATGGTGCTGTTTGAGAATCTTAGGAAGGACTGAAAGTTGTACCAATGGCATTTCTATTTCATTACAATAATAAACTCTTAAGCGAGCAATCTACCTCCTTTGGAAGGCTTTGTCTTTCTAATAAGAAATAATAAGTTGATGGCTTTGCAGTATACTAAAGTTAATCTTCAAGTTGCAGAGTCTTAGTCAGGATTAAACATGTATAAAAGGTAACAGCTATGGAAAAAAGACACCTGTACTTGTTCCATGCTCTGCATTCATCCTTTATAACTCCACTTACAAATCTAAATTGTGGAAAGAAATAGAGCACCTTCAGTTACGAATAGTTGTACACAAAGATTTTCTATTATTTATCCCTGAATATGTATTATACTTTCTAGATGAACAACAACAATTCTTATAACTCTTTACCAACAGATCTAAGTGGTGAAAGAAATAGAGCACCTGCAGTTGCCTACCATAGTGGTACGTTTTTGGGTTTTCATCCAAGAGACCTGAGTTCAAAACTTCAAACCACTGCACAAGAGACCGGGACCCTTAAAAAAATCCATGCTTTATCCTAAAATTAAGTCCACCTAGGACAGCGCAGTGGTTAGTGCTTTGGCTTCTCTTTGGGGAGGTCCAAGGTTCAAATCATGGTGTACCCAGAAGGGGATATGTTGGATGGTAGCAGCCGAGTGTTTACCGGTTGGTTGCCCCAGTTTGATGCCCTGGAGGGTCAAGGGTCCCATTGACTTCGTTTTACCCAACGGGCTAGGGTTTATAGAGGCAGCATCCATTGGTGTTCTGATTTTCCTATATATATAAAAAAAAAATGTATGGTACGTCGTAGCTGAACAATAACAATTCTTATTATTTGGTTACACATAACAATCATATGTGGTTTTATGCATAGTGCAATGTTTCACTAGTTTATTAGCTATGGGTGACTAGTGACAAGTGCAGAGAAAAAGAGAAACATGCGGAGGCATAGATTTAATTATATGCACATATAGTGGGAAAGAATTAAGTATCTTATTTGGGTTAGCCATGCATAATTCCCTACATGCTAATTTCCCTGTTGTTAAAATGTAAAGGATAACCACCTTTGGTATAGTAATTATTGATGTCTTGAAATGAGCAAAAAAAATAGATTTTACATATTTTCTTAACAAGATACAAATTACTGCACCTTCATTGTGACCCATTTGGTGTGAAGTGCACAAATATGTAACTGTTGTTTTAACAACATTTTAGTATTATGCTTTTATTACTAGGGATGCTGCATGCAAATGTGTTATTTATTTTTTTCTTCTTTAAAAAAAGAAAAAAAAAGAGCTTCCATTTATAGATTCTTACCAAAATAGGTTAGCTTCCAATATCTACACTCGAGTAATTAACTGGCTAAGGGGTTTTGTAATGCTGAGATATCATTATCACACTGAACTACCGTAAACAATCTAAAGACATTATGGTAATGTTGGTGTAGCTCATTTGTAGGTTTTTTTAGGGAACCAGCTGAATACAAGTCAGAGATCAATTGGGATAAGTTGTCCAACTTAAAATAAAGAGAAAAAAAAAAGGACATTTCACTCAAAACCAGAAATATGTGGATGATGGTAGAACAAGTGACCTAAATTAAAATGATTATTGAACATTTTTAAACCAATATCATACTGATATTTAAAAATGCTTAAGGTTGTTTCCCTGGCATGTGAAGTCCTTTTTCACATGATTAAATTCATTCATTTGTTAATGCAGAAAGCTTAAAAGGTTATAATACATTAGTATGAGAAGGGCAAGGAATGGCAAATGCATTATGGGGACACAGAAGTGCACGCTATTGGACAGTGTAGGAATACGTCTGCATCATTCTCTATAGTGATATTTGTGTTCAAGCAGTAATCTTGAAGGAATGGTATATTTGCTTGGTACATACAAATGAGTTTCTTACATATGAGGACAAGATGTGTCAGAAAATTGATCTGAGGCATTGAGAGAAAGATGTACATCTTGTTCTAGTCCTGGGAAAATAAACAGAATGCATTTGCACCATTCTGTTAATCTGTACAGCGAATTTGTGTATAAGCAGTCATCTTGAAGGAATGTTATGTTTGTTTGGTATTAGCAAGTGGGCTTCTAAAATATGAAGAATAGAGTTGTCAGAAACTCGATTTGAGGTATGGAGAGGAAGGTTTATATCTTGGTCCATATCCTATAGAAGCAAATTTTCCCATGATTTCATGATTGGCCTTGATATTTCTGTATTTCTCTGATAATTTTGTTGTGAACATGTAGCAAAGCAGTTCAAGAGGTGCAACTTCATAGTTGAACTGTGTGTTTAAGAGGATCTTTAAGTGCATGATTATAATTGTCTGATTTATTGTTGATTGTCCAAAATCTCCCCTTGTCTGAGTGTTTGAAAAAAGGGGCATGTTTTCTTTTCAAGTGCTTGAATTCCTAACTTTTCGCGCAAATGGTTAAGCTAGCCTGATTGAGCTAAGGAACAGCTGATTGAAGTTCGTTTTTGAGATTTGACCGTTGGAAAAAAGGGGCATGCTTTGTTTCTAAATGCATGCTTGAATTCCTACCTTTTTGCTCGAGCGTTCAAGCTAGCTTTATTTAGCTAAATAACAGCCTCTCTCTAAATCCCCTGTTGCATCCCATATACATTTCATTTTGAGCGCTATCCAACTTCATCTTTCATCTTTGATCTCTTTCAAAATAATATTTAATGAAAGTAATTTTATCGCTATCCAACTTCATCTTTCATCTTTGATCTCTTTCAAAATAATATTTAATGAAAGTAATATTTAATGAAAGTAATTTTATCTGACAACAAGCCAAATATATCCTTGTAATTACGTTAATACCTATTTATTTATCTATCTAACATCTTAATATAAAAGTAGTAGTTATATATTTATTTTATCTTAATACCTCACTATCTATCTATCTGATGGGAGGTTTAAACCAAAATATTATCCTTCTTATCGGAATAATAAGGTATATTGGAATTAATACCCATCTATTTATCTATCTAACATCTTAATATAAAATTTATTTTATGTTCGTGTTTAATGTTTATATTTATCTTAGCTTTCCTTTCTATGTGACATCAAATTTAACATTTCATTTTAAGTTTTATATAACTTTGTCTTTGATCTGTTTCAATATTACATTTTAATTTTTAAATTTATATATTTTAAATTATATTTAATTATTGGTTTTCCCAAACCCCGTAAGGGGGATGGAGGTCCAAGGTTCAAATCTTGGGCCTCGTCGGACTGAACGCTTGTCCCTTTCCTGGTGCTTTCAACGGCGTAAAAGGTTTAAATTGATCGTGGCATGGTGGTTATAGGGACGGACTGTGCAAAGATCTGTATGGCAACTTTCGGGGTGGATAGCGTAGAATACTATGGCAGCCATAAAAAGTCGGACAGTCTGCTCGGATTCGTGGCGGCTACCGATTACACCATGTAAAATTATTATATTTAATTATGATTTTCAAATAATTTTATATATTTTAAAGTTTAATTAATGTCATTTTTTAAAATAATATAAATACTAGATAATCATTCATCCAAGGTATCATTGAGTAATAATAAATGAAATGTAATTGTACAAGTACAATTCTAATTTGAATCCTTATACTTACATGTTGGTGCAATAATGGTTCTTATAGAAAAATTGATGGTTATGATGTAGTACGTAAATGACTTCAAAATAAGAAAATATAAATTTCATATTAACATTCATTATTTGTAATTTTTTTAAAATTGGTTATTTGAGATTGAAACAGCCTCACCTCTATTACATCATAGCTGCATAGTGGTATTAGAATAGTCTAACAATTATACATCTATCATCCGATAATCTTTGAACTTGGACCTCCTCGAAAAATTTAACAAATTGAGCTCATGCCAATTGATCATCATTGGTAATTTTACTTACAAAAGTTCTTTTAAACAATTTGAAAGAAAAATGTAACTAATACCATTAAAACTTATACCATTATATGTATAAAAAAAAAAAAATCAAATAATATCTATAAAAGAATATTATACTTTTATATTATTTGTAAAATAATTAATAGAATATTATTTTACTATAAAAGAAA
Organism: Wollemia nobilis; assembly: GCA_028583015.1. Taxonomy (NCBI): domain Eukaryota; kingdom Viridiplantae; phylum Streptophyta; class Pinopsida; order Araucariales; family Araucariaceae; genus Wollemia; species Wollemia nobilis. The sequence goes on along the minus strand of JAQPPZ010000856.1, from coordinate 2,337,212 downwards.
TCATATGATTTGGATATTGTGGGAAAGTATGAAGAACTATAGGGTTAGGGCTTCCATGGCATGAATTACTAATCAAGATAATAATTGTTATGATAGTTCCTTCATTCATATCTTTTGAATTCTTTTATAGGGTAGATAATGAAAGAGTTATTCATCTTTGTTGTTTGAATCTTTTTGTAGAGCATTTAATAGAGTATGTGTTTGACCTTTATCTTAGAAGTCAAAGTTGTGCGACCTTGTGGCCTTCTTACCATAATCCAAATATGAGCTTACTTTGAGTATAGATTTTGTCACAAGCTTTTCTAACATTACATGTAGGCAATTTATATTCAAAAATGGTTTAAAAGATTTTAATGTCCATGAACCAAACCAATTTCTGGTTGCTAGAACCTAGTATATATGCCCTAACTTCTTGGATTCAGACTTTGGGCTTTCTATTTGGAGTACACAAGCCTTAACCAGCATTGCTTGCATATGAATTCTCTATTTAGGTACATGTATATTCCTTGTAAATGAAGTCTTGTCATAATGTTGTTCATAAGGCTTGGGAAAATGCCTCAAGGAAAATATAACCATAATTGCTAGAAATCACATGCTTTACACGGTATATGCACACGTTTATATATATATAAAAGCTTTGTAAGCTTTATTTCGAATCAACAACTAGATTGCAAAACTTACAGTTTGTGACATTAGTGCCAAAACTATGGTCATCTTGTTTATAGGTTTTCTAACATATCTTACTATAGTGACAACAACTATATTTCTTTCTTATAACAACTATATTTCTTAGTGCAAATGTGCAACTAAAGAAAATAATGCTTATCAAAGTTAGCTTTGCCTATAACAACTATATTTCTTTCTTACTCTATGGATAGAAGAATGATAATACAAGTGATAACATTGAACAATGAGGAATAGTGAGGAATTAATCCATTGGAATTATGAAATTCTAGTCCTTTGAAGCTACTTGATAGACATCTAGTTAGATATTTGAAGAATTCTACTACCTTCACTCAAAAAGATAATGTGCCTATCTATTAAAATTTGGTAGCATTAGTTCAAATCTAACCCATTGTTAGAGGTGGACAATGACTTATAATGGAAGTAAACAACTATGATTGTCTTAAACAACTCCAAAAATGCCAACAAGTCAAAATAAGGAAGGTTACAAGCTTGGAATCAAAGCATCATTAACATTGAAGTAAACAAATCATAAACCTCAATAGAAGCCTATGCCAATGTGGCTTTAAAATATTTATTTAAATTTCTATATTAAAGAGTGGATGTTATCACCATATTTGACTCAAGGATCTAGATAAAATAATCTTAATAATGATCGAGAGTTTGATATTAAATACCTTTAAGTATTGTAACCCATATGATAAATTTATTTTGACAAATTAATAAGGATGTTGAGCTACAAGCAACCCTATAATTCAAACCCATATTTGTAATAACAACTAATTACTTTTATAGAGTTTGTGATGTGACAATGGTTAGCCTATTTCTATGGAATTGAGATACAATTGAAAAAAGTATTGCTTGGTGAAAGATGGTAAAACATTCTTGGTGAATGGTTATCAAGGCAAGAACAAGATGAAATTGAAAAAAATATTATGCTTCCAATGGAAATGATGGATAGTGACTAATTCCACAAAAGCAATATATAAATAATGGCTAAAACTAAAAAAACTAGAGAAGAAACGTAACCATTAGGGAGAGGAATATTCCTATTGGAAAATCTTGTCAACTCCACCAAGAGGAAGATGAGTGATAGATAATTTAGGCACCTACCAAGCCTTGGAAAAGGAAAGATAACCTAAGAGTACCTAGGAAGAAACCTAGGATACCAATATCTATTATTAAGAGAAAGAGATGAAGAGGAAGTTTCCACACCTTTGAAGGGTCATCATAGTTAATCTTCCAATTAAGGATACTTTTTTTAATGGGTTACAACATTGATAATGTTGTGTGGTAATAAAAAATTAAAACTAAAATATTAAAATGAAATTGAAGGTTAAAAGTTTACATTCAGTTTCTATGTGTCGTTCCTTTTCAAAAATAGAGATTACAAGGGCATTATGTATATTAGAGAAAAATTCAAGCTCAAACTCAAAATCAAAACTGATCCTTCCTAATTAATGGTGCCCAAGATAAGGTGAGCATGATATTGAGTGACAAGGCAAGGCTTTGAGGTTCATAATCCATATTTAGCCTATAGGACCTAGTTCGATATGACTACATCCTAGGTTAGGAATCACTTAATATAGCACCATAAGATCATATAGAATACCTTAGAAAGCTTAATAGAACCTCAGGGGTTAGTCTTTTTCATCTGTTCCATTGAAAATTTCCATTCTAAGGGGAGCATCGATCAAATCAACCAAAGAATTGGTCAGATTGACTAAAACATTGGTCTTTGATAGGGAAATACTTGCATATTAATTATAGAGGCACTATCATTCATAACATGTGACCTTGTGCTCCTCGGAAGCTAAACCCAAGGACTCAGAGCTGGAGTTGGAAAGGTTGCTGGGCTTCCAACCTTTTTTTGAACCGGTTTTACCTGTTGCGGCTAATCCAAGATCGACAAATATTTGGAACCTTATACCTATTGATTGAATTAAGTTAAACTTTGATGGTGCCTCGAAATGTAAATCTTGGTAGAGCGGGTGCAGGGGGCATCCTCAGGAACCACATGGGTGAAATCCTTATGGCCTATGCTGAAAGTTTGAGTGTTAACACTAGCCAGTTCGCAAAAGTTAGGGCCCTTTATCGAGGCATCCAGTTGGCAAGTTCCCTAGGGCATCCAAAAGTCATTGTAGAAGGGGAATCCCTCATCACCATTAATCATATGAAAGAGCACCCCCTGGTAATCTCTCTACGGTGAACATGATACTTGAAGATAAAAGATACGCCCTTCTCTGCGAGGATGCCATTTATCAACACACCTTTCAGGAAGGAAATAAGTCTGCTGACTTCATGGTAAATTTGGGTGTGGACCAATCTGGATTCCACATATGGTGGAAAAACTTCCCTTAGGGCTTGAGAAGTCTGGAGGAAGTCATGCCCCCTATTAGGGAAGTGGAGCAGGGATAACTTTTGTTCCTTATGCTTTGTTTCCAAATTTCTTCCTCTTTGATTTATGTCTTTTGACATAACTCGAGAGGAGTTTTGGAATCTGAGGTGGACATGCGTCTCTCTTGGTTGTCTCAACTCATGATTCCAAATTCTAGGATTGGTTAGCACAAGAAAAAGGAAACTCGTGGGAAAAAAGCCCCTCATGCGAGCTCTTCATCACCTTTTCTATCAAAGTTCGAGCTGTTGGAATAGGCAACTGTTGTGGGGATGAAGATGGAAAGTGGTATAGACTGGGTCATAGACATGAGGCAGAATCAAGGAGCCTTAGGCCCTCTTGGATCTTGCATGTGTCACCTGCGTTGAATATTATCCCATGTCACGATGCTAGGAGCATGATTTTGTGGAATGATCTTGGGCCCCTTCATAACAATGATATTTTCAAGATATGGGAAAGGCCTAGATCATGTCCTCGTTGTCAAGCCCTCATTAGAGTGTGATCACCACCACTTCCAAAATTAATCTTAGTATCTTTCTTTGTTGGGAAGCAGTTTCTGAGGACTGTGAGGTTCCCTAGTAGACCATAATTTCGTTAAGTAATTTTATCTGGGAGAGAGACTCATGGTGGTTCATTGAGAGATTGAGGTACATTTTTCTTCTTAGAAGGCGTTGGAGGTTAAGAGTGTAGAGATTTTCTCACCATGAAGCCATCAAAGAAGGACAAAATAATTTTGGAACCAAATAAGCTAGAAGTTGATGATGATTTAAAGATCCTGAGATGTAGGGGAATTCTCAAATGTTTGCAAAAGTTTAACGGACATCACCTCCTCCTAGCCAGGCATGTAGCCCACTCTTGGAGGAATGGTAAGGTTAAAGTTGGAGATTTGGAATTCTCTATTTCCATTCAGCTAATTGTCGAAGTCACTGGTCTCCTTGCTGACGGGACTTGTCACAGGAGGGATAAGCATTCTCTATCTAGGGAGATGATGACTTTTCTCGATGTTGGAGATTCCCTTGAAGATTATAAGAACGACTTTAGTAAGGGGATCTTTTAAGGATCCGTGGGACCGGATTGCCCTCATTGCCATGAAAAACACCTTGGATAAATATCAAGAAGTGATCATAAGCTTCCACATCATGTTCCTGAATCAATTCCAGAGAAAAAGAGCCATGAATGTTTCAAAAATTTTGTTTAATTCCATGGAACGTTCAGCTTGGAAGGTCCGAACAGATAAAGTCAAAATCCCCTCCATCAAGGTCTAATTAAGATTATTTTTGATTATGTGGTGGCAACTAGATGCCTCTCAGGAGATGGTATTCTGACCGCTCTTTCGGCTAACCCTGTTACTGTGGCTATGTCAAATTCTTCAAAGGAATTGGATTCATCCTCCTAGGAGACTAACTCCAATTTTGGGGAAATGTTGGCTTCATAAACATGACTAGAAACCCATTTGTCCATTGGTCCTATCTTTAGTGATACTCAAGATTCTTCCAAAGAATTGACCTCTCCTCTGATTGGCTCGATTAGAAGCTATAAGTCGGGAACCACAACTCTTTCAAATTCAGGCCCCCCCTCGACGGGCGCAGGGGGTAGTGGTTCCAGTATGAGGAGGTCTAAGCGGCTAGTTTCCAAATAGGCTTCTATAAACCCTGTCAAGGTGGGCTATCCTAAGGAAATTCCAACCCCTATTTTGAAGAAAGTTAAATTTATGAAAGAAACAAAATACAATCCTAATCTAGATTTTGAGGCAGAGGTGAAGAATTTGCAAGAACCCCCATGTACTCATTTCAGGACCTCAACATTAAATTTATAGAATTCTATTTTTGATCTTTTGAGGGTGGCTATCTCATGTGCCAAAGCCATCAAAGCTATAATTAATGGAGACCGTACTAACTTCCCTGTGGAGTTGGTCAATGCCAATTTAGAGGACAAATCCAATTAAGGTGTGTTTGCTCTGTGAGGTTCTATTTGTTGGCCTGGTGTTTCTTTGGATTCCCTTGCATGGGAGGAGTTTTGGGTGTTTTCCTATTGTTTTTCAGGGTGGGCGTTCTTTTATGTTCTTCTTGTTCCTCCTTGGGTGGTGGCTGAGCTAGGATTTGGAGGCATCCTTTGGTTTTTCTAGGTGGTTGTTTGTGTGTCTTGTTTGCGTTGGTTGTTCTGATGCTTGGCCAATTTTTTTTGGCCCTTCGTATGGTTTGTAAAAGGTTTGGGGACCCTTTCAAAACCCCTTCTATATTTTTATCAAAAAAAATATGGATAAACAAAAAATTGACTTTATTGTTGGCTTCTATTTGAACATTTATTCCACCATTGAGTCAATTGTCACCTCTTGATTTGAAACCAACAAGAACACCTTATGTTAGTCGGTGCCCTTGCCAGGATGATATTGAAAAGTCAATACCTATAAATAGGACATCACTTTGGATATTTATAGGATAGATCCACGTCCAAATTTAATCCAAACTAGACAAAAGATTCACATTTGGCAAAATATTCCTATTTTCAACTCTTCTTATTTCAACATTCTATTATTCCTATTCAGAATACTTACATCATCCCTTATAAATTTTTCCACATCTTCCTTAGAATACAACAAAGGCAATAGGAATACCACTTATTACTATTTCTTAGATGATAAGAGGAGTGAACAAACTCGTTTCCTTCCTAGGTTAGTATTTATCTTAGAGGAAACCTTTCCTCAAGGTCTATTTGGTCAGAAACCCTTAATTAAGAAGGGTTGGAAGATCAAGATAATCAAGGAACATAATTAAGAATAAGGAGAAAGATCCAAGATTGAGAAAAATTCCCTATCAAGGTCTTCATCAATCTCCTTCAAGCAATCAAGGTACTTACATTCCAAGGTTAATACATATTCTCTCTACCTCTTTTCATATTTTTACAAGCATATTGGGTCATATGCTATCAATTACTTTATTTTTTCACTTCTTACATGGTTAATTACCTTTATTTAGTTTTTTGTGGTCTATTGTTTTTCTTAGAACACTAGTCTTCTGTGTATGACTTATACCTACACCCATCTTTCCCACTTCCTTATCTTGCCTTAGATTATCCCTCTATGAATATCCATATCCCACTAGATCATGCCCAATCATAAACTTATTTTTTAATGAGTTATATTGGATTTAAATGGATCCCACTCATATCACATCATGATCACATAATGGTATTACAATAGCATGGAAATTATGCATATATCATTTGGCAAGATCCAAACCTAGCTATCCTACTTGAAAGTCAAGGAATACAATTGGTTGATCTAATGCCCTTTGTAAAATGTTAAGGTTCATCTAGGAGATCTAAACCTTGGTTTAGATTGTGAAACTCTTTACTCTAAACCAATTGTTCTAAATACCACATGCTTCGATCATGAACTTATTATGATACTCTAAATTTTAGTTTTTTTCTTAGGCTTGGTTTATCCAAATCTAGGGAAAACATCTTGGTAAACCCAATGTGAACCACTCCTTGTGAGTGGAATTCCTTATCTTAGGTCAACCCTAATAAATTCCAACATGGTTGCTTTCAACAATCAACATGGGAAAAACAACTCCCACATTCTTTACATTAATCATCCTCCAAGGGATATTGACAAACTTGTGAGGAGAGAACCTAATATAGCATACTATATAATGAAGAAGATTTATTTAAAATTCTTTAACAAAGAAATTATGAATACTATGCCAAATTAAACGACCATGCATGAAATTTTTGTGAAGATTAAAATAATACTCTTGAAATGGATGAGCAAGAACTTGAGGAGTTACTTAAGATCAATATCAAGGCATCTAGACTTTCTAGGGAAGCACATATAACACTTATGAATATTACTCAATATTAGCCTTTAGATTCAATAGAAATTGAAGAAATGGTTAGGGAAATTCCTACCTAAGATAAATCAATCTTAAAGAGTTCCTCTTGCTCACCCTCCTCCATCATAAGGTGATATCTACAAGAAGATGATTGAAAATATAGCTCAAACGATGTAAAATCTAGAGACCCAACTAACCCAAGATCAAGTTGAATTCTATGAATCATTGCTTTGGACAACCAACCATGAATCCTCCACCTCTTTCACCACCTTCACATACCCTATGTAAGTGAGTAATCCAACTATTCAAATAAGAATTAATAAGCCCCAAACTCAATGCATTTACCAAATTACACTTACTCAACCACCTTCCTTGACATATGATGAAAATCAAGATACTGAAGAATTTATGATATCCTTTTATTGTTAGAATTTGTTATATTTATTATATAGCCCTTTTGGCTTTTGTACACCTTGTATAGGTAGGTTTATTGTAATATTTTTATTAATAAACTTGAGGGTTAGTTCTTTAACCTTCACCTAAAGGGCACTTGTAGTTAGGTATTTCTAATCCTTGAGGCCACCCATTTTATCATTAGTTGGAGTGTAATTTCTTTTCATATAGTGATATTATTTCACTATTTAAGAAAGTTGTCCACATTGCTTTACCTTTTTTTTTTAATTATTCTTATTTTTGGGTAATATGTTGATTCCTTTCATTTATAAAAAGTATTTTTAAATCTAACATGATAATTATTGAAGAAAATTTGATGTCTAATACTTCACACCATATTTTTTGGAGCATTCCAAGCATTTTGGAGCCATCTCCTACATTTTAGGGGATAATTTCCTCTATTTTTGGCACCTTTTCTTAAATGAGGATTTAATTAATATTTAATTAATTAAATATTCCTCAAATTATCCAAATATTGGGCGGCCATATTTTAGGAGGATTTATTCATTGTTTAACTCCAAAATTTGCTCCATTGATCACTCCTAAAATTAGGAGTGTTTGTAGTTAAATAGTCATAGTGGGACTTGTAATGCATAATTTGCTCACAATAATTATCCTATGATTTAGGATTATGTTAGTTAACTAAACACTTATTGCTGAAGTGTTCCACTCATGTGTAGTTGCTGGTTCATGTACATGCTTTAATTTAGGAACTATTTTTAGCATATCCAATAATGCATCTTGCATGATGCTCATAACTAGTTGATAATTTTAGGTTATTCCAAGCATACCTGGGCATTGGAATTTTGGGTATTTTTTACCTTTTTTCTCTTCATTATTGTAATAGAGATTTTAGAATACAAGTTGAGAGAAAAAATACTATCATATTTTTTACCATATTTTCCATACAATTGGTGTGTTGGAGCTAATTCTACAATTGTAGGTTTTTACATTGATTCAACCATTGGATAAACAATATTTCTCTACCATTTGTGGTTTATTATCTTTGTCCTTTGCAAGTCTGATCATATTATGGATTCAACCATTGATTGCTATTTTTTAGTCCATGTTATTGCTATAGTAAAACAAAAATTCCAGCCATCTTATTTTGTATTCAATCTCATAATATTTTATCTTGTGCAAGCTAGTAGAGGTTCCTTTGTCTCTTCTACATAACATTAAAATATTTATTTGGTATTAGAGCCAATATTTCTATTGGGTTAGAGAATTTTTCTTGTTATCATAGCACAAAATGCTAGAATATATTACATTATTTGGTCCTTACTAATGTACCATCATGGGTACATATTTAGATTAGGAGTTTTATTAGGACTTAAGTATTTTATTAAAGCAATATAATAAATCCACAAGTTTTAGAATGTGCAATGATGTAAATGTGCATGTAGTTCACATGTACACAAGTCCTTAGAATAGAATAGTGAGGTGTCACAGAAATATTGAAGGCAAAGAGTTGCATCTCATTATAAATAGGCCTTCATAGAGTAGAAGTGTGAGAGGATTTTGGAGTGTATAGGTTTAGTAGTATAAACCTATTTTTGCAAAATGGAGAGGTAGTGACCTCCATTGCATGGCATTGTATATTTTCATGAGATTTCATATATGAACATTTCTTGAGCATTTTTTTTTGGTAAGTTGGAGATATTATTTATAAGGGTTTTAACTGGGTCCCCACCCCAGATGTACAAACATTTATAATAGTCGGGAATTATTTGATACTACAAAATCCCTTTCTAAAAGGGATGGACCCACTGAAAAAGTACCATTCCCGCGCAGGGGAAACAACAAACAAAATTCCCTCTTAGGGGAGATTAAAGCTGGTAGAATCGGACTGCAAGCCCACGCAGGGGTTGAACGACACAGACATAAACAAAACAAGTATTGGGATAAGGCCCTTATTAAAGATAGAAAATATTAAAACACAAAAAACCAAGGAGTCAAAAACCTGTGCACTACCACCCGAACAGGGATTTCTGGATACTTGCATGAAGATACAGATTTTAAGCAGGTCAAGGATCAATATCCAAGACCTCCTCATCTGCATGATCAATGTTCTATTGGAGGTCTTGTTTCAGAGCCGAGCTCGCGCTTTCAAATGCCATGATGAAGCTTCTAAGGAACATTCTTGTCAGTCGGTTTGAAATGCCAAAGGTCGTAGCTGAATCTCCACTGACGTCGTCACCCTCTAGGGGAGGGGGAGAATTTTGGCTCGAATCGGCCTTGGGTTTTTTGGTGCAGGACAATCTTTGGACATGAGGGGAAGCCTATTCAGTTCTCACCCTAAGCTTGTCAAGGGGAGTCTTTTTTCCAACCGAGGGAGCGGGATTGGACGAATAAGTGAAGGTTTTGGCAGGGGAGGTAGTAGCCTTGGGAGGGGAGGTAGAGGGATTGAATGGGGAAGCAGAAGGTTTGGGAAGGGAAGTAGGGGGATTGGCAGACATGGAGGGTTTGGCTGGAGAAGCAACAACACTAGCAGGGGTGGTGGGAACCTCTTCACTGTCCAAGGGCTCACTGGACAAAGAGTGAATAGGGATTTAGGGAGGTGGACAAGGGGGGCTCGACTACAAGGGGGTCACCACAATGGGGGGATTGGACATGATGTGGTAAAATATAATGGTGAAAAGACCCTGGTAGAAGGGAGGGGCAGATGTTTTACGGACAAAAACCACGGAAAGGCGAATGGAGCGATGAAGAAACCCTGGGATATTCATGGGTTTGAAACCTTTGACGTGATTAACATTTCTTGAGCATTGTTTCAAGTTTTCTATCATATTTTCATGCATATTATTTAGCCATTATCATAGTTATAACATTGCATACTTATTTCCATACTTGTGGTTGCATTTACTTTAAGTTTAAAGCTTCAAAAGATAACAGTGGTATTAGAGCACATGGTAGATCAATAGGAAATAGAGAGAGCCACAAGAGTAATTGAGAGGAGATTGTAAATCTTATTTTCAGATTTTTGAAATTTACTATTGGCTAGAGTTTTTCCACAAAGTTACAAAAAAACTTGTGAAGACTAGAACTCAACATTGTTTCCACTAGATTGGCAATCCAACTAGTGAAGATTGTTTTCTATAGATTTTTAGAAATTTTTATTTCTAACATTTTGTTGCAAAAAATTAACTCCTAGAAGTTGAGAAATTTCCTTCAACATATAGAGAAGAATTTCACCTCCATTGCCTAAAAGTCTATGTACTTTCCTTACATAGGGATTAGTTCTTTGTTACAGAAGATTAGAGATTGAAGATTTGGAAGCACAAGGAGAAAGGCCCCATTAAAAGATTTGCAGATAGAAGACTCCTAGTTAAATATTGAGGAGAGATCTAGTGACCAAGGAAGCCACATTAAAGATTGTAAATCTAGGAAGGAAGTCCTAGAAAAAAGACCCCATTGAAGGAAGATGAGATTCAAGGAGAAGAATCCTAGTGAATATTGGAATTGGTGATCTCCATTGAAGATTGAAAACTTTACATTGAGGAAGAGGTCCATAGAAGGCCCTATTGAAGAACTTCCATAGTGTAATATTAAGCATTGAGAATGACTAATAAAATTTATATTGCAAGATTTCATTAGCAACGGATTTAGGAGATCCAAGGAGGAGATCTCATTGTAAAACTTCCATAGTTGAAGATTGAAGAGATAAAGGAAGGTCTCATTGAAATTTTAGAAGTTGCAAGATTGAAGACCTTGGAAAGGTCTCAAGGAGAAACAAGGAGAAGGCTTGGTGAGCCTCATTGGAAGAGTTCCTAGAAGAACTCATTGGAGAAATTTACTACTAAGGAGAAGTTTCTGATAAAGAACTTGGGATAATTATCGCCATCTGAAAACAAGCCCAAGAGAGAAGGATTTGGCAAGAAGCTTACCAAATTTTAGAGAAGAAAAGTGTAGACCTCAAGACAATCAAAATATTGAGAAGAAGGCCATTAGATAGGCCAAGTTTGAAGTCAGAATTCGACAAGAGAAAAGATATAGAGAAACCACTGAATCTAAGAGACTCAAGGATAATATTTTGATGATGTTTTTGACTATACAATCTGAAAATTTTCAGATTTGAGGATAGAAAAAGGCATAAATCTAGGCAACATTAGTAGCTGCTAAGGATCATATTTTAGAGGTACATCCTTGAAGAAGTATTGGAACCACCAAATCATAGTATTGGGTAGCAGATTAGTGGAGTGTTAAAGCTGCCAAAGGTGATCCAAAGAGCTATTTTTGGACAACCTAGAAGAGCTGGAATATCATCTATAAAAGACAACAATTTATATGACTTAAATCATCATCATCATCATCATCTATAGAGGAGAAAAGGTATGCAACAAAGGTGCAAAAGGTTCATTAGTTGAAATTTTATATTTAGTTTTTTATCAAGTTTATTGAGCACCAGTTTCAAAGGTTAAAAGGTTGCATAAATAAGTTTTAGTTCAAAGTCTTCAAGGTAGTGCAAAAGTTATTGTTTACAAGTTTCAAACTTGCACAAGAAAAAATATAGAAGTTAGATATATTTCGAGAGAAAGAAACATATCAACATTCTATTGTCTATTTCTAAGCAAAGAAGACTCTACGTTTTTGCATTTCCTATAGTGCAAAATACAATATTGAAAGCTTGGATTTATTAGTGTAAACATAGCCAAGCAAAGGAGGAATATTACCTAAGGTTGAAAGGCAACATTAACTATAGTTTCATATTAGCATTTCAAGAAGCTAAGAGATACGGTCTAAGAGCACAAGGGGGCAAACATTTACACCATATATTTCTACATTTGCATTGCATCCCATTAGAGCCACTCAAAGTGAAGTATCTCCAAGGCAAAGGGAGATATCTTAGACATCATCTACCTGCATAAAAAAGAAGTCATTAACAAAAAGGTGAATAAAGTGATTAATTTTTAGAATTCTAATAATACGTATCCATTGAAGTATCATTGGGAAATAGGTAGGAGGATCAACTACACTAAGGACGTCAATACGTCTAGCATCCTAATAGCCTTTGGTGAAGGCAGGAAAAAGTACATCCAAAAAGTATTTGGAGAAGCGAGATACCTTTAATAGTTGAAAGCCTTTGGTGAAGGCAACGTAGGTAGATACAACAAAGTCTATCTCCAAGCAACACAAGCTAAAGATACATCACAAGTGTGCAAGCATTATAGGACATAGTCACTACTTTACCTACGAAAATATGTTGGAAGAGGCTACATTGGCATCAAGTCTAGCCACCATTTTACCCACACAATCACCCAACTTGCACTAAAGCAAGTATTCCTTTCAACTCAGGTTTACGTGGAAGTCATCTCAGATTGCAAGGTAAACTCAACATCTTGCACTATCAAAACAAGGAGGAGATACATCAGTTTACAACATAGACCATCGCATTCATATCTATCTCAAGGAGTTACTCTCCATATGAAACCACCTCATAGCCTTGCTCAATACTCATTCAAAGCGTTGGAAGAGCAACCACTTCTGCCATAGAAGCGTTGGATAATAACCATCATTCTCCTGTCAAAGAAGCATTGGAAGAGGAACAAGAAGGGAAGAAAATAAGCATTGGAATAGTTGATGAGCCCCGAAAATGCTCATTTTTTGTACCTCTTTCCTTATAAAACAACGACACTTATTTTATAGATGTATATGTTTTGTGAAAATTATATATATATTTAACAGTTTATTCTACATGTTATTTAATATTTGTCTTTAAGTGTATTTTGTGTAGATTATGTGGAAATTGTTGCATTTTGGCATGTTTTCGTCGAGGTCCCACTCGGACCTGGCACTTGCAATTTTATGAAGGTAAAACATCTTCGGTACATCGGTGTGAATTATGAAGTCAGGCGTCCAATTTCCTTTGAAGTGCCTAACTTATGTTCGAAACTTAACTGTTAAGCACCTGCTTCCCGTTAGGCGCCTGTTTCTGTTAGGCACCTGCTTCCCGAATTCTGCAGACAAGGCATCTACTTCCCGACTTCTTTAGACAAGGCGCCTGATTTCCACTAACGCCAAATTCCAGCATGACTCTGTGATTGGCAGAATAGAGCAAAATTTTAGTAAAAAGCATAAAAAGGGTTCCAATATTGAAACTGGACAAGGGACAACGTCAAGGATGACTTGCCACCTATTTTTTAGTTGCTACGTGAAATATTAATGTAAATCAGGAAAAACATATATCAAACATATTCTGGAAACAGAATACACTGAAATATCTTGATATTTTGCTCGATTCCTTCATTCATGCAAACAATTGTAAAAGCAAATCATTTTTTGATTTATCTTGAAAATTATAACAGGGTGTGGTCACATATATTATAAATATGCAGGCCACCCTTGAAGAAGACCACCGAAATTTCTTGTAAATTCTTTTTGCAGTTGTTAATAAAAATATTTCTGAGTTATTTCTTGTTGAATCCGTCTAAGTGTCAGGTGAAGATTTAATGCGGGTAGAACCTATTGGAAGAGTGGGCCCAATTACAACATATTTCTTCCTTTCCTTTGCCCTATTTTTTGTTATTTAATTTTCTTTAGATTAATTTATTTCTCTGTTATTTTCTCCTATTTTCAGTATTTTCTAGCAAAGTACCGCTTAACTTTTTGTCTGCATTTTAGTTTTGTTTTCACAAACATAGGATAGATTATTGGTTTGGCATTTAGTATTAAAACTTCAACAAATATCAAACACCCCCCAAACCATAAATCTGAGGGACTCATCTCTGAAGGAGAAATTATAAGCATATATTTTACACTTGTCACAAGACTACGAGCTACCCTGGGTTGATAATTAAATGAAGGTAATTAATTGAACCATAGAGAAAAACTAACTAATGTTTTGCCCAAAATTTTGACATCGTTGCTGGGGACTAGCCATTATAATTTCCTATTTTGAAGGAAGCATAGTAGTAGTTTATATTTTTTCTCCAGAAACCTTCATATAAAAATTTGTATGAATCCACCTAAGAATAGGGGACCAAACGGTCATTTTATCAAAAATAAAAAAGTTATTTTTTAAAATACTTTTGCTTCAGTAGAATCTGAACCTGATACTGAACTCCCATCATCACAATATCCACCTGTGTATTGGCGGGAACACCCACTATTTGCACATGACCCTTTTGAAATAATTCAGTAGAATCTTAGAGCAAGATCAAAGATAAGTAGAGTTTAATATGAGGAAGATCTACTGAATATTGAACATTGGTAAGCAATATTAGATGAAACCATCTCAAATACTAGCTTATCCATCCTTCTGAAGGATAAAAGAAACAAAATAGAAGCATTGACAACTACTTTAAACACAATCGATGTAGAAACTCTAGTAGTGGGTAGAATGATAGAAAATCCAGAGGAAACATCCACTAGTTTTGGTTTTCCAATAGGAGAGGCAGGAGGAGATCACAAGATGAAATACATATCTCCTGCCCACCTTCCAACCTTTAGAGGACTACCAACAGAAGATCCATATATGTTCATGTTTAAATTTAATATTTTATGCAGATCCGTGGATTACACCACAAATGCTCAAAAACTGAAATTATTCCCATCCACCCTTGATGATTCAACTTTGCACTAGTTCATCAGCTTGGGGGATAAACATATAACTACCTGGGAACAGTTGAAGAAAATTTTTCTGGATCAGTATCAAGATTTTGGTAGAGCAAGATATGCAAGAGAGGAAGTCCTAGACATGACACAAAAGGAAGGGGAATCTGTGGAAGAATATTGGGATAGGTTCAGTTTCAATTTGCAAAGATCACCCCATTCAAAACTAGGAGATAGGTCCCTAAGAATATTTTTTTTGAAAGGACTGAAAAATGAATCCCTGGAAGCCTTAAACATGATCTCTAGAGGGGATATTACCAACATCAAATGGATGATATTCGACAACTATGTCAAAAATTTTCAAGAAGAAAAGGTAAGTTGACCCCTAGAAATGGTAAGTAGTCAGCCACTGTCACTAAAACAAAAATAGGCAACATGCTTGAGGACATTAAGAGTAAGATGTTATCATATCTGGCTCTTCAAATGGATACCCTTCTGCTTCAGAAGAAGAAGCAGGAGAATGAGGCAGCATTGGCCTACTTCTATCCTAAATGCAGAGGCAAACACCCCAAAAATGAGTGTCCAAAAAACAAAGTTCGTGTATGTGCTATTTTTAAGAAGGATCATAAAATAAAGTTGTGTCCATAGTTAATGAAATATAAAGAGTAACCTAAAGTATTAGAGGTATACTTCATGGGTAATAGGAGGAACTAGCAACAATCTTCTATGAATAACAATATGCAATCAGGAATGCCATCTTATGGGACAACAATTACCAAAACCAAGGTCAAGGTCTGCCACCCAATATGGGTTGGTATGGGTAAAAACCTTGGAATCCATTTACTCAAGAAGAAAATCCTTACAACCCTTACCCTTGGATGCAATACCAGGAACCTAGTCAACAGTGGAGAAACCAGAATGCCTGGAATCAGTATCCACAACATCCTGCTCCAACTCCACTACAACCAAGTCTGCCTGCACCTCCTACTTCAAGAACTCCTCAGTTACCAGCACAACCTACAACAAACCCAAACAACAAAAAACAACCAACCTATCAGATGGAAAATGAGATGTACCCCATGTACAACATTAGAGTAGATTGTGATCCTATCCAGTTACGATCAGGAAAATAATTAGGTGTAGAAGTCACTCCTCTTGTAAAAGAAGAGGAATACATAGAGATAGAAAAAGGGGAATCAACCCTTATAGATGAAGTAGAAAAAGAATAAACACTTGTGAATAACAAAGAGGAGGTTCCACATTTTATAAAAAGGTTGCAGGAACCCAAGAAACCAATACAAATAGAGTTTGATATCCTCTCTAGTTTAAAAAACTTAACAGTAACAATCCCTCTCTTTCAGGCCACTAAAGACATACCTATCTATGGTAAGGCCATAAGAGAGTTGTGCCTCAAGAAAACATGGAGGAAAAAAGCTAAATAAATTAGTTTGGTAGGTCAGTTAGCTGACCTTATGTTAGGGAATACCTACAGCTAGAAGTACTCAAATCTAGGAAGCCTTGTACTGACTATAAAAATAGAAGGTTGTGTTTTACCCAACATATGAGTAGATTTGGGGGTTTCCATCAATGTCATGCCCTAGGAGACCATGCAAAAAATGAAATTGACTAATATAAAGATCACTAAAACTATGCTGCAATTGGCGGACAGGTCTATAGTACTCCCTGAGGGAATACTGGAAGATATCATTGTTACAATGGATGCATGAGAGTATCTAGCAGATTTCTTAGTGCTACAATCTAAGTCTGGACTAGGTGGATACCCATTAATCTTAGGTAGACCTTGGCTGGAAACATATGATGCTTACATAAGCTATAGGGATGGGCAAATGACCATTTTAGATGGTCAGAATATAAAGAAACTGATCATACATCCACTTGCACAGTCTGCAGATTTGTTGGAAGAACCTAAGGATGAGAATAAAAACACTGGTGGTCTATCAATGATCTAATCTGTCATGACACTTGATGATTTGGGAGATGAAAATGATGAGGATAGGATGATATCTCACTTTTTTAGGGAGAACCCTCCTGTCCTCATCCTGAGTTGCCATTAGTGGGAGGAAAATACCACCATATTAAACAAATAGAAGTTGCACCTGGTAAAATGCTGAATATAGATAACAAGTTGACAACTGAACAACAAAACAAACTGAAACAAACATTGAAAAAACATCAATATACCTTTTCTTAGGAGTATTATGACATGATAGGAATAGCTCCTGATACCTGTACTCATAGAATATATCTAGAATACCAGGTTAAACCAATAAGACAACCACAGAGGAGAATGAACCCAACCATGAAGGAAATTCTCAAAACAGAGTTACAAAAACT
Source organism: Wollemia nobilis (assembly GCA_028583015.1). NCBI lineage: Eukaryota > Viridiplantae > Streptophyta > Pinopsida > Araucariales > Araucariaceae > Wollemia > Wollemia nobilis. The sequence goes on along the minus strand of JAQPPZ010000856.1, from coordinate 2,319,941 downwards.
CCTCACAGTTGGATTCATCTAGCCCATTTTAGACAGTGAGTGGGTATCACCATTAGTGGTGGTGCCCAAGAAGAATGGAAAATAGAGAATATGTATTGTTGATTATAGGTTGTCAAATAAAACAACCAAGAAAGACCACTTCCCGTTACCCTTCATAGATCAAGTTCTTGACACCTTAGCAGACAAGAAGTATTTTTCTTTCCTGGATGGGTTCAGTGGATACAATCAGATCCAAATAGGGGAAGAAGATCAAGACAAAACCACATTCACTTGTCCATGGGGGATATTTGCTTACCGAGTTTTACCATTTGGTCTATGCAATGCTCCTGCCACCTTCCAGAGGGCAGTTATAAGCATTTTTTTGACATGATTGGAGAGACTGTAGAGGTATAGATGGATGATTTCACTGTATATGGTGAAACTTTTGAAATCACCACAAAAAATATAGAAAATAAACTTAAACGTTGTGAGGAAACTAACCTGTCCTTAAGCAATGATAAATTCTATATGCTGATGCAAAAAGGGATAATTTTAGGACATCACCTTTTTGCAGATGGGATCAAAGTAGACAGAAAGAAAATAGAAGTCATCCAAACCCTGCCTACTCCCAAAATACAAAAGGATATCCGCAGTTTCCTAGGATCAACCGATTACTATAGGAGGTTTATATCAGACTTTAGCAAAACTGCTAAACCTCTTACCACATTGTTAGCTAAGGATGCAGAGTTTGTTTGGACTAAAGAATGTGAACAAGCATTCAACACCTTAAAGAAAAAACTAATTACTGCTCCAATGCTGAGAGGTTCAAATTGGACCATACATTTTCACATATATTTTGATGCATATAACAATGCAATAGGCTCAGTACTGGGACAAAAAGATGGTGATGATTTTTATACCATCTATTATGTTAGTAAAAACCTCATAGATGCTGAACTCTCACAGAGAAGGATTTTCTTGCAGTAATACATGCTCTTAACAAAATTTATCATTACATTACAGGTTATCAAGTTTTTGTACATAATGACCACTCAATGATTAGATACTTGAAAAATAAACCTGGGATTAATTGTAGAATTATTAGATGGCTATTGATTTTGCAAGAATTTGATGTGAGAATAGTGGACAAGCTAGAAAATGACAATGTGGTAGCTGATTTCTTGTCCAGATTGACACCTCCAGACTATGCAACTACAAAAGACCAATTTCTAGATGAGCATTTATTTGATATGAATGATCAAATACCTTGGTATGCAGATATGGCTAATTATTTAGCCACTGGTAAAGTATCCCTTGCACTTTTACCTCATGAAAAACATACTTTAATAGAGAAAAGTGCAGATTTCTCATGTATTGATGGGTGCTTGTTTAAAACAGGGCTTGATCAGCTCATGAGAAGATATGTTGCTGGGAATAAAATAACTAAAATACTGAAGGCTTACCATGATGAACCTTGTAGTGGCCATTTTGCAGGAAAAAAAACTACATATAAAGTGTTGCAGGTTGGTTATTACTGGCCTTCACTATTCAAGGATGCAACCAAGCATGTGAGCTAGTGTGATCAATGTTAGAGGATGGACATACCTACTCTCAGAGATGAGATGCCACTCCAACCACATGTTCACATTGAGCCATTTGATAAATGGAGGATGGAATTCGTAGGTCCTATTAATCCATAGTTAGGAGGTAAGAGGTATATCTTAGTTTGTACTGACTATGTGACAAAGTGGGTTGAAGTACAAGCTTTGCATGATTCAAAGGAGAAAACTGTAGCATATTTTTTGTATTCATCATTTTTTACAAGATTTGGGGTTCCAAGGGAGATCACAACTGATCAAGGACCTCAGTTTACTTCAAGTATGATTTAGGAACTCATGCAACAATACAAAATCAGGCATAAAAAAACCACTCCCTACCATCCACAGGTGAATGGAAAATTTGAGGTGACCAACCGAGATTTGGAAAATATTTTGACAAAGACAGTACAACAACATTGGAAGGACTAGGCTACTATATTACCAGAAGCAGTGTGGGCCTCCAGGACCACTTGGAAGACTACTATTGGTTTCACACCATTTCAGTTAGTCTATGAGAAAAAGTGCTATGATGCCTATAGAGTTTGAAGTAAAAACACTTAAGACTACAATAGAGTTGAATATAAACCCGGATGATGCACATAAAGAAATAATTCAGTAGCTTAATCAGCTGTATGAATACTGCTTAGATGCTCTATAGAAAATAGAGATAATTCAAAAACAAAGGGTCAAGTGGCATGACCATCACACCAGGCCAAAGTAACTTAAAGTGGGAGAATGAATATTACTATATTATTCCCGGTTCCAGGAAAGGAAAGGCAAGCTCATGCAGCATTGGATGGGACCATATGAGGTGACTAAATTTATCAATAATGGGGTTGTGAGGATCAAAACAATAGACAACAATAATATTACCTTAACAATCAATGGCCACCACCTGCATCCATACCATGTGTCTGAAGCATACATGATTGAGTCTAGAGTATGCATAGGGGAGACCCTAGTTGATTCTGATTTTATCTTGAGTCAGTAATATGTGGACCTAGTCCACATAGTCCCAAAGACAATTATTCTTTCAATTTTTTTTAGTTGTATTTTTGTTTTGCAGGAACGATGCCCTGAGTGCAGCTGTTTGGCAGCCTAGGAACCTAGTGTAGACACCAAAATGCAACACATTCAAAGGCACATTTACCATCCCATCATCGAGTGCTGCATAATTAAATTATATGCCTAAGTGCTAACTTAGGGATATAAAATTCTGCACATTATCCTATTTTCCAAATTTATTAAATCTGGAAAATTATCCTAGATACCCTACTTGCCCACTGGACATGTGTTCTAGATATTTCACCCACCATATTTGCCACATATCACCCACTCTTGTCCCCTTGTCTTTGCACATGGGACAGATTCCCAACACCCATGCCACATCTCATCCATTTTGTCTTCCTTGTCCCTTCACATAGAACAAGATCCCACATTCCACTCCACTTGCAGTCACATCACCCCAGTTAAGTGAGGCACACTAGGTGACTCACTATAACTGCCCCTTCCATCTGGCAGTCCAAATTTGCCACTTGGCAAGTTGGGCTTGCCACCTCCCACTTCCCTCCAAAATCCCAAGAGGTCTATAAAGGCACCATTATTCCACCAAGAAAAGGGAGCTGAATTTGCATACCGATAGGCTACTGAAATCAATCTAGAACCAACGAGAAATTATGATCGCAAGCTTTATTCTAACCATTGGATCGAATCCCGAGATAATATGTTCTTTAGTCAAAATATTTTGTCCGCGGTTTCACAGTCGATAATGCGCGTCTACGATTTCACAACCGCATGTCCACAGTTTCCCGTTCACAATCGTGTTTTCATGCTTCCACAGTCCCGAGCATAAAATCATACACACACGGTCGAGATCAGCAATTTTGTGTTAGCAAGGTGTTATTTATTGATTGTTTTCTATTATCTACTTTTCATTCGCATCAGCTTAGGGTTTTATGTGTAGCATTGGATTTATTGCTTGATTGTGATAGGTGCTACTGATCCGTTTGTTGGTCTGAATGTGTGCAGGTGACAGGTATCTTGGATAAGTTGTTGTAGCTGGAGTGGTCCCTTACCGGATACCAAAACCCACTCACCTCTTGAAGCTATTACAAGATAATGAAGAACACCGTATATTGTTGAAGAGTCGAAAGATCTCATCTCTTCTATCAAAAGCATTGTATCTCAAAAATAGAAATAAGCATTGTAGCATTGCCTCTAACACATTTGGGGTAATCCAAAATCTAGATCATTTTGGCAATATTCTCTCCTTCTTGTGTTTATTTTATTTGTGTTCGGTTAATTTGTTACAGAAATGGCGATCACAAGATTTTGAGGTGCACGTAGATTTAACCCTAGGTCGATAAATCTGGAAACCCTGCGTTCGACCTGTTTACTATGAAAACACAGAATCATAGTTTCTGTTATGAGAAAACATGGTTGTACGGTTTTTGTTCTGAGGAAATGAAGAGGTGCGGTTGACAATACTAGAACGCAAGTCCGCGGTTTTTATTCTGCAAAAATGCGAATGCGCAATTGCTGTTTGTGGAAATGCGGGCAGGCGGTTGACAGTTGGAGGGAGCAGTGAGAGGACCACATGTCGGTACCCTTTGAATTCTGTTCCTTATCTGCTTATTTATCTATATTCTGTTATTAGTATTGCCATTAGGGTAAATTAGAAGGTCTTGGTCCTGTATGTCATTGCTTGCATTTAGGTCTTAGGATAGAAAAATTTACTTAAATCTTGCATCCATACACACAATAACAAAGAGAAGATTAAAGAGAATATGCATTTGCATAATAGAAAATAGATCATTTTGCATTCACCAGGTTAGAAATAACTTGGGCATTAATTTCGGGTTCGGGTCTGTAAAAAGCCCATTTTGCTTTTGTTAACAGAAAGGACCCGCGCATCTGCGGTTAGGGTATCCTAAACATAGACACACAGTTGGCAAACCACGTACCCGTGATTTACTAGAACTAATTGCCCACCCACGGTTAGCCTTGTCAAATAAAAGTCGATTGGAATTGGACCTGAAGTTGGCACTTTTGCCCCCTGACTTGTTGTTTGCCATTCTCAATTTTTTATTTTCCTGCATCTAGGCATTGAAGCAAATTTGCACGGTAGTCTTGAATATCACAATAATCAAACAAAAACCACCACACACTCACATAAACATTGGAAAACGACTGGACTTCATCACTATTAGGTTTATATTTCATCACCAAACCACCAAAATTATACCCTGATTTTGGCCAAGGTCGACTCCAAAAACCATCATAGCTTGGAAAATTTGCATATATTTCTCTTTAGAGAGTATGACGTTGACCAAGTGAGACAGGGTGAGGACTAGTAGGACCTGTGCTCCCTACCCGGGTGTGGAATTTCACTACCATACTTTGGAGGGTTTACGCGACCTAGAGTTCATAGCCAGGTTGTCGAGCTGCGAGTATACAGGTGAAATCCTAGATTCATTTAGGGCAAAACATTGAGCACACATCTTTTCGTTTTTAAACAATTTCCAAAAAAAAAAAAAATGGCAAAAATCTAAGATCAAAAACTTAGTGTGTTTGTTTGCTTTGCGTGTTGTATTGCATTGTATTGTCACATTATTTACATAAGACACATAGGTGCACTTGGTAGTTTGTTACATAGTAGTGTATGGTAGTGACTCGTAGTCAGGCTAAGAAATTAGTGGCAAGTCAAAGTCAGTGGTCTTTCCCCATGGCATCTCAGTATGGCAACTCCCCTAACAATTCGGTGGTAGGACAAGTAAACATGCCCTTTATGTGCTCCAAAGCCTTAATGTTGGGCCCTCTAGTAGTGCCCCTAATACGGACATATACATCATGAATAGGGCAACTCACACAGCCATACCTGTGACACCTAGGAGTGAACCTCCTACAACAATGGATAGTCGTGTCACCATGCTGGCCATGAATACAATCAAAATGTACTTGAATGTAGCTGGAATGGTCTTCCCATAATTACCACCACTCTCCATCCCCTCCCGTGTCATACCACCATCACAACAAGAATCTACCTTCATTTACCCACAATAGTCGAAACAAGTCTTCACAAATCCCCTATTTGAGTTGGCTGTTGTAGCACTAGCTAACCAACCATTACCATCCAACCACCCATAACATTACCTTAGCAAATAAATATGTCCACCAATCCATTGTATGAAATAATCCTAGTTGTTTCGCAAGCCCCAAAATCCATTCCACCCACTACCCTCATAGGTCCCACATCTCATACCATACCACATTTAGTGGCAATACCCTTTGCTACTTACCCCCCACTCACTTCCACTACCATGGTTGCCTCACAACCAGCCCAACCTAATACATCACATGTAGCAGTCCCTACTTCAAATGCAATTGCTATGCAACATGCTTTCTTGCAACTGCAACAAATGATTTTAGATAGTGCTAACCACACCAGAAATCATGAACCTAACCAACACTTGCAAGGGATTGAGCACAACTTTCCACCTACATATTACCAAACTAATGCATTTATCCAAGATCCATCTTGGGTAATGCACCCTCCATCTACCACCATGGTTCATAATCAACCTCCTCATCCATATGCTAATGTAGTAGGTCAGCACACCATCACACCTCCATCACCCCATCCGTATCATAACCTCCATCAACATCCTTACCATAACACATTTCATCCAACCACACCTTATCACCCGCAACTTACATACAATCCACCCCATTACCAACAACATCAAGTACACTCGAGTGCCAATCCGATGGATGACCCTAGATACCAGTTCTTATAGAGTCAGATTGATAGTCTTGCCATGCAAACTCCAGGTTTGCAATATCAAAATATAACTTTAAGGTAACTACTCAATCATCCTATTCATGCTTCGGTGCCTGAGTCGCCATATCCCATGGATTTTCAGATACCCAAGATTGAATTTAAAGGGGAAGAGGACCCCCATGAACATGTAACTAGATTTGTAAATGCATTCTTCAGAATCAAGAACAATGATGCACACACATTTCCTCAAACATTAGGGGGAGAAGCCCAAGACTAGTACAACCACCTACCACATCAAAGTGTATTTACTTTTGAGCAACTAGCAGACCGGTTCTTGGAAAGATTCACCCTAAATGTCAGAAAGCAAACCATATTGACTGATTTAATTTATTTAAAACAATATGATGATGAATCAATCCATGACTTTGGCAATCGATGGAGGGGAAGCATGATCAAGTTACTATTTTCTCTCCCTATGTGAGAGATAGCATGAACATTTACAAAGAGTTGCGCTAGACCCATCTCTTCATTACTACAGCTACAACAGTATAGAACATTCGACGAGGCACTTGCCCAAGCAAAGGTCATAGAAGAGATAAAAATTTACGAAGGTGAGATAAAGCCTAAGAAGAAAGAGTGGAACAATAAGAATCAAAGGGGGAATAACCACGGTCTGTCCAAGATCGCGTAGATTAACCAGATAGTCTTGGGACAACCACAGTCAAATAAACCAACCCAAGCACAAATCCAACAACCCCAACAACAACTGCAACCACAACAATTGAATTATCAAGCAATTCCACCCCCACAACAAGCACAAAATCAGACAACCTGCAAAAATGCAACATCATTATTTTAAGCCAAAAAGAAATTACACACCAGTACAAGAGCCATATTCATCAGTTGTATGCGGTAAAACTCTATACATTGCCAGAGATGAAACCTGAGGATCCTAACAAACCAAAAACAAAAGGCTGCAAAGAGCACATGTTTTGTATTTATCATAGACAAATAAAAGATGACATCGAAGGTTGTCATGGTTTCAAAGGTATTGTGCAAGATTTATTGGAAGCGGGTACGATCAAAGTTGACAACCCATTAGCCCACAATAATCAAAACCTTAGCATTTATCAGAAACCTTTGTCGCATCATGAGGCAAACCAACAAACAAAAGGAGTGTCAACTTCTACAATTGCTCCCAATCAGGTTAATTACGTGTCACAATTACCACAAGGTTTTGTAGGGGCTATTAGCATAGTCACCCATGGACAGAAACAAGCTAATCGCACAAATCAAGCACCAACGAACCCAACCCACAAGTGTGCCCATACAACTTGGACCAAACATTCCTCCACCACCCTTTCATAATCGCCCAATTGTCACCTTAAATAGCTAGTTAACCCAAAGTTTAAAAATGGCTTCAACAAAATTATCAATTTATGAGCTAATACAACAATCAACACCCCATAGGGAAACATTGATGGAAATATGAAAGTCTATCCAAGTACAGTCAGAAGACCCTGTTGGAACAAAATCTGCCTTGGGTTGTTTAGTTGCGCCTTAGATTTTGTCAACATTGAAAAGACGAGAAGGTTTGAGACTTTTCGCCTGATCTCCAGAGAAGGCTGGTTCCTTGAAGTTTTTTATGGGAAAAGGGGAAGGAAGTAATACTTGAAAGAGAGGGAAATATAGCCGAAGCTAGATCTAATATATGGTGCAGATTAGACAACAACGAAGACAGATTTACTTACTTCTATCCAAAGCATTTAAACACATTTCCATGCAAAAATTATATAATTTCAGATATGATTTCTAATATTTCGTTTAACATGCGTATATATTAGATTCTCATTCCAGCAATATGATTTATGTATTGCGAAAGTTTAGATATAAGAACAAACTCAATTTACAATTCAATATTGTAAGCAGAAATAAAGAACATTAATACATACACTTGCACGATATGAACCAGAAGCCAATGGGAGATGTGATTTTATTGCTTGTATTCGAAGTACATGCATTCAGTACATGCATTCAGTATTGTAAACGTCCAAGAGCCGACCTCCTTTTTTGGAGTCGCTCACCCCTATATATACCCTAAAAGAGTATCTTTTTCTAAGTACATCTTACTATTTTACAAGCAATCATCTGCAGTTTCTAATAATACACAAAAAGTCTTCTATGAATTAGATATCTTCTCTGCAGATTAGATTCTAGACGAGCCTGTCACATTTTCAATCATCTGGCAAGCCTGCTCTATCCTAGATTTCTGATAATCATGTCAGAAATCACTTCTTGGTGTCAGTGCATGCCTTTGATTGCCAAAAATACATTTTATTCCTTTACAGCTGGCATGTCACGAAATCGCGACATTCTTTCCTTGCTTTGCTCTTTTGCCGCCTCCAACCGCGAAAATGAGACATGTCACGAAATCGTGACATTCTTCTCTTGCTTTGCTCTTCTGCCACTTCCAGCCGTGAAAATGAGACATGTCACGAAATCGTGAGTCTCTTTCTTTGCTCTCTTCTCCCGCGAAAATGAGACATGTCACGAAATCACGACATTCTTCTCTTGCTTTGCTATTTTGCTGCCTCTCGTCGCGAAAATGAGACATGTCATGAAATCGTGACATTCTTCCTTGCTTTCTCTTTTTGTCTCGAAAATGAAACATGTCACGATATCGCGACACTTTTTCTTTCTTGTTCTTTCTCTTCTCTTTGGCCGTGAAAATGCAACATGTCGCGATATCACGACACTTTTTCTTTCTTGTTCTTTCTCTTCTCTTTGGTCGCGAAAATGCAACATGTCATGATATCGCGACACTTTTCCTCCTTGCTCTTTCTTTCTTTGGCCATGAAAATGCAACATGTCACGATATCGCGACACTTTTTCCTCCTTGCTCTTTCTCTTTGCTTTGGACCGTGAAAATGCAACATGTCGCGATATCATGACACTTTTTCCTCCTTGCTCTTTCTCTTTGCTTTGGACCGTGAAAATGCAACATGTCGCGATATCGCGACACTTTTTCCTCCTTGCTCTTTCTCTTTGCTTTGGACCACAAAAATGCAACATGTCGCGATATCGCGACACTTTTCCTCCTTGCGGTGTTTTGCTTTTTCTTTGATCTTTAGCATATGGGCCACTTCGGTCTTCTTGGAAAATATGCAAAAAGGTGCATCAGCTGTTTTTCTGTAGTTAGTCACTTTTTGACTAACATTCTTGGCGCCTTCCAGGGGATTTTTTGCTTGCAAAAATTTTGAACCAGGCCTTCATCCATTGGGAAACGGAGTCAACAACGCAGTTGTAAAAAGAATATTTCAGAGAAAGACAAAGAACATAGGAAAATGCACTTAGATTAAAAGTGAACATTACCTCGTCAAAACTCCCTCTATACCTTAGTATCTCTATTAAAAAAAATGTCGACTTCTGATTGGCTGTGACTGAAATTTTTTGTTAAGGCCGAAAAAATGGTAATATTTACAAATATTGTCTGAATATACTTATATTATACTGTACATATAATTCCTTTTCTGCTTTCTCAATAGAAATATAACTTTAGGTGAAATGCATTCACCGTGATGGGAAGAACCAATCCATCTTGATCTTTCAACTCGAAAGCATTGAACTGTTTCTCTGAAACAATTTCAAATGGTCCCTCCCAGAGAGCATCGAATTTATCATGGTTACCTGGCTTAGCTTTCTTTACATTCCATTTCAAAACCAAGTCTCCCACTCTAAATTTTTTGGCAGTTGTCTTTTTGTTGAACCATCCTTCAGTATCTGCCATATGCTTCTTATTGTGATTGTATGATTGCTCTCTTTGTTCTTCTAACTGTAAGAGTTGCATTAGTCGGGCATCCATCGGTTGACCTTCTTCTTCGTTCATCTGATTCAGTAGCTTCAATGCTGGTATCTCCATATGTATGGGCAAAATAGCTTCTTTGCCATAAACTAAAGCGTAGGGTGACGTATTGATGGATTTCTTGATTGAAATTCTGTCAGCCCATAGCGCTCGGTTTATCAAGGAATGCCAGTTTCTTTTGTTATCTTCCAACGTCCTTTTCAGGATTCTAAGAAGATTCTTATTTGTAGAATCAGCTAAGCCATTACCCTGTGGGTAATAATTGGAAGAAGTTTTTAGGTATATACCATACCTACTGGCGAACTCAATCATCTTTGCTCCGACGAAGGCAGATCCATTATCTGAGACTAGTGAATCTGGTATACCGAATCTGGTAATCAGACTTTCTACAAACTCAATCACAACTTCCTGATCAGCCTTTTTAGTGGGAATGGCTTCGGCCCACTTGGTGAAATAATCAGTGGCTGTAAGTATATACTTATGACCAGCTGATGAATTAGGTTCTATTATCCCAATGAAATCTAACCCCCACTGCTGAAAGGGCTCTTCAACCTGGATAGGTTTCAAGGGCATGGAGGCATTTCTATTTCTTCCAACATACCTTTGACACTGTTCACAACTCTTGGTGATATTGTATGTGTCTAAAAATATAGAAGGCCAGTAACAACCTGCTCGGAGTATCTTCAAAGCAGTTGATCTCCCTAAATAATGTCCTCCAGAGAGACCTCCATGAAATTCTCTCAGAACCTTTTGTTTCTCATCTTCTCTTATGCATCTCAAAAGTACACCATCTATATTTTTTCTGTATAATCCTTCATTTTGAAGGGTGTACTTCAATGCTTGTGCTCTAAACCTCCTTCTCTGTGAAGCATTTAGATTTTTAGGACACATACCAATCTGAAAGTATTCCACCAGGTCATCAATCCAATCAGTGTCTTTGGGCATAGAATCTGCTTGTGTATTAATCATCACATCTTGGAGTTGCACTTGTTCATCTGTAATCTGCTTGGCTAACTGGTGACACAAGGCTCTACCTCTTACCAATTTTGTGGGATGTATTTCTACATCATATTCCTATATTTTGGTTACCCAACCAACACGTTTTTCACCAAGCTCTCCTTGTATGATGAAGTTCCTAACGTCAGGATGTATCACATAAACAAGGATCTTGCTTTGTGATAGAAAATGTTTAAACTTCTGCAAGGACTTCATGACAACATAAACTTGTTTTTCAATAAAGTTGTATCTCTCCTCATGATCATGCATGGTGGAGCTCAGAAAATCTATGGGTCTTTCTTCGTTATCTGTCCCCTTTTGTGTGAGGACTGCAGCATAACTCTCTGATTCACCAACAACATACAAGATGAAACTTCGTGAATAATCAGGATTGATTAATACAGGTGCTTGGGCTATCTCTTCCAAAATTTTCTTGAAGGCATTTTTCCTAACATCTATCCATTTGAAAGGAGCATCCTTCTTCAGCAGTTCTGTCATTGGTTTGACAATTTGCGCAAAATCTGCAATAAATTTGTGCACAAAATTTATTTTCCCAAAGAAATATTGCAAACCTTTCTTATTGACTGGTAAAGAAAGTTCCAAGAGTGCTTTTACCCTGCTAGGATCAATAGCTAGCCCGTATTTGGAGATGACATGACCGAGTAGGATACCTTCTTCTACCGCAAATATAGACTTTTTTGGGTTCAATGATATCCCAAATTCCCTGCACTTCTCAAAAAAAATTTCTAGATGTGAGGCGTGATCCTGCTTATCATGAGAGAAGACAGTCATATCATCTAAATAGATGACTATGATTTTATTAGCAAGTTCTACAAACGCTACATCCATTGCTCTTTGAAAAGTTGCTCCAGCGTTGGATAAACCAAATGGCATCCTTTGGTAGGCAAATGTTCCCCACTTCGTAGTAAAAGCGGTCTTGAATTGGTCTTCATATTTTACCCATACTTGATTATAACCTGAAAAACCATCCAGTAAGGAAAACCTTTCTGCTCCTGCAACTGTGTGTAGAATTTGGTCAATCTGAGGTAGCGGGTAATGATCTTTGAGTGATGCTCTGTTCAGATTTCTGAAATCTACACACAATCTGATATCTCCATTTTTCTTCCTGACTGGTACCAAGTTTGCCACCCAGGTGGAGTGTTTAACAGGGTATACTATTTTAGCTTGAAGGAGTTTTAGCAGTTCTTGTTTCATCAAAGATTCTATCTTCGGATTCACTGGTCTTTGCTTTTGCCTAAAAGGCTTAGCTCCTTCTTCTAATTCTATGGTATGTTGAATAACATCTTTATTGTACACTTTTAGATCACTATACACCCAAGCTATGATGTCAGGGAATTTTTTACACAATTCTCTGATCTGGTTCACTTCCTCTTCTGTACAACTGATTCCAACCTTAATCATTTTTCCTGGCTCCAACTCTACATCTTTGTATCTTCGTTTATCGACCTTGATTTTTCGGCCAACTGCTCTATCATTGTTATCAAACAGGCTTTCAAGGGTGATGAGACCCTTAGGAATATGATTGTTTTTTAACTGAATAATGTCCTCTTCCTCTTCATCCTGCAGATCCCGGTTGGTTGAGCAATTCATTTCATGGATTAAGAAATCCAGTATCTGTTCATCATTTTCAAAAACTTGCCAGAAAATATTTTTATCAGGCACTGAAGGCTTGTATATAAGTCTAACAGTTTTAGACTTCTGAATAACATTACTTACAGGACAAAAATTAGCTCCCACTGAAGCTAACAAATCTGCATGGGTATTCTGTTCTCTAGGGATAAACTTTATATTTAGGGCCTCAAAGGCCTCTAAGAGATCCCACACTTTGTTCCTTGTAAGCCTTCAAATAATGTTGTTTACTTATACATTTTTTGGTGACTTGATTCACAATAAGTTCTGAATCTCCATAGATGAGTAACTGTTTGATTCCCAATTTCTCAGCCTTTCTTAACCCTAAGCACAGGGCCTCATATTCTGCTGCGTTATTGGAGCAACTCCAAGTCAACCTGTAAGAGAAAACCTTTTCCTCTCCGGTGGGAGAAATCAAAACTATTTCGGCACCAGCTCCATTCTTGCACCTAGCCCCATCAAAGAAAAGCTTCCACAATTGATTCACAGAACCATCCTTTTCTAGGGAGGGTATCAATTTTCTTTTTGGTTTCTCAATAGAATAGTTTCCTATTTCTGTTTCTATCATGGCATTAAAATTCTGTAGAGAAAACTCGTCCTCAGCTTGGAGCTCTTCTAATGTTTCTTCCATTAGATCTTCTTCTATTGTTTCTTCAGTCATCATATTTACACGGTCGGTTTCACCAATATTTTCTACATGAAACGTAGATGGTTTCTCATTAAAAATCTTGACCCTTCTACCTTTGAAAGGTATCTCCAAATGAGAATAATCTAAGGATAAGTATCCTCCTATATTTGTTGTGAACTCTCTGGATAGACACATACCAAAATAGGGCTCCAAGTCTACGACTACTACCTCTTGTATGACTGTCATCTGAGGCATTTTATGCAGCCGTATGGGAATATCCTTTATCACTCCTATAGTTTTTACTGGAGTACCATCTAACTATAGGACGCCTGCGCTGCTCCTAGTGTACTCCATTCCCATAATATCACATACTGCTTTGGGTATCACAGTGGTAGCAACGCTTGAATCTATCATGCAGTTGTGGACAACCCATCCTTCCATTTGAAGGGACAAATAAAAGGGTGGTGGCCTATTCTTACCAGTGGCAGACGTCAAGTTCGTTAGAACCATTTTTGAAGATGATGCAGTCCCACCTCCATTTTTCATTGTTCTTAGGGATTCCTGTAGGAGATCGATTTGACTTGGGATTTGAAGAGCATCATACATACTTGCCTTAGAAGGAGTCTTTTTCATTTCCTCTACTATACTGAATGTAGGTGAATCAACTATTCTTTCTCTTTCTTTGGCAAAAGTTTCATATTTATTTTTGTATCCCTGGGTAGCTTCAGTTCTTTGCCTTTTTGTCAGCGAGGGGAATCTCAACCTTTCCCTAGCCTTGTTCTTGGGTTTCATTTTCCCCCGAGGAATAAATTCTTTGTGTGTTTCTTGCCCTTGAATTTTGGTTGGAAACCGATATTTTCTTTCCTGAGGGAGACTTCCCTTAGGAGTTTCTTTGGGAACTTCCTTGGGAGCAGGGGAAACATTCAATGGCTGAAGCTCTTTAGGGTCTACTTGCAGTGGTTTCTTACCTGATCTTGTCAAAACTGAAACCTGTTCTACTGTAGGCATCATGAAGTTGTGGTCCTTCTCTCTAATTATATTTACATGGCCTTTCATTTTTTCTTTACTCTTTTCAACTGCTATACTTTGTACATAATGTTGGTGTATCATACACGAACTTTCCCCATGTGGATCGTTACATGTAGTACACCAAAAGTTAGAATCAGTGGGAGGCTCTTCGGCCTCCACTGTCTCATTTGTATATACCATGCTCGGTCTCTCTTGTCCCCTATTGCTTGATTGTGTTGCATCTCTTGTTACCTGAGGGAACCTCCTTGGCAGAAAATTCCTTTCAGCCTCTCTCTTTTTAATTGATGTTATATCATTTGCTAGATTTTTCATGGTGTCCAGGATAAGAGTAAGCTGATTATCGGGGACTTGCTGAGGAGGTGGCGCAGGTAATGCAGGTATAGCGGAAATAGGAGGCAATGCCAAAGGAATTTGAGGCATTGGTATTGTAGGTACAGAGGGTGATCCATTCCATCTTGGAAGATCTGTGAACTTCGATTCAACAGAGCTAGGAGAAGCAGCATGAGTAGCCTGGGGAATATCAGGAAAAATGGGCATTATTGCTTTGGGTGGATACCTTCCAGTGGCTATGAGATCTCTCTCTGCTATATAAGCTTGTTGATAAATGGCAGGGAATGTGAATATTCTTGACTGTCGTATTATCATACTAATATCTGAATCAAAGGATCTCAGATAGTAATATATTGCTTGCTCTTCTATTGGTTTCAATCCTTGAGGAATCCTTTCCCAGGTCCGACTGAAATGGATATTGAAGTCTACAATTTCTTCTTGAGGATGTTTCCTTATGATCGTGAACTGGTTCAATAAGGAAAATGGATCTGCATGCTGATTGAATTCATCCACCAACTTTCCAGTGAGCTCTGCCTAGGTGGTAATTGATTGAGGAGGGAGTGCACGATACCAATAGAGCATTTTACCCTTCAGAGAGATAACTAGCAATCTGATCATCACATCCTCCTGTGTGATGTTATAGGTTGCAGCCATTGTTGCTACATCTAAGCAATGTTCATATGCTGTTTTTCCTGTTCCATCATATGAAGGCAATGCCTTCAATGCTACGCCAAGAATTTGATTATGGGCTGCTAAATTTAGTGGACCAGTGTGGTTCCATATAAGATAAGATGGTGGTGGAGGAGCGGCCATTGTAATTGCTATATTCGTCTAAACTATTGGGGTTGTAGTAATAGCTGGAGATGAACCAATGATAGAATATGGCAAAACAGAGGGTATAATGGCGCTATTATTGGTAGCAGGTGGATTTGATCTTGCGGATAAAATTGGATTCACTCTTAAGCTACCAAGATGTAACTCGAAGAACTCAATGGGCTCTTCTGAGTTTTTTGATTTGGATCTGGTTATCATATAAACATATACTAGCTTTAACCAGGTCTAAAAAGATAAGGTATTTTCTGGGTCTATACCTTCGGACGGAGTCGCCAGGTGATTGGGTTTTTGATTCTAAATATCAGAGGCAAAACACCAAACCTTGTAAAAATAATGTGGGATTTAGGGTCCCACCAGGCGTGCCAAAAACTGTTGGAACAAAATCTGCCTTGGGTTGTTTAGTTGCGCCTTAGATTTTGTCAACATTGAAAAGACGAGAAGGTTTGAGACTTTTCGCCTGATCTCCAGAGAAGGCTGGTTCCTTGAAGTTTTTTATGGGAAAAGGGGAAGGAAGTAATACTGAAAGAGAGGGAAATATAGCCGAAGCTAGATCTAATATATGGTGCAGATTAGACAACAACGAAGACAGATTTACTTACTTCTATCCAAAGCATTTAAACACATTTCCATGCAAAAATTATATAATTTCAGATATGATTTCTAATATTTCGTTTAACATGCGTATATATTAGATTCTCATTCTAGCAATATGATTTATGTATTGCGAAAGTTTAGATATAAGAACAAACTCAATTTACAATTCAATATTGTAAGCAGAAATAAAGAACATTAATACATACACTTGCACGATATGAACCAGAAGCCAATGGGAGATGTGATTTTATTGCTTGTATTCGAAGTACATGCATTCAGTCTTGTAAACGTCCAAGAGCCGACCCTTTTTTTGGAGTCGCTCACCCCTATATATACCCTAAAAGAGTATCTTTTTCTAAGTACATCTTACTATTTTACAAGCAATCATCTACAGTTTCTAATAATACACAAGTCTTCTATGAATTAGATATCTTCTCTGCAGATTAGATTCTAGACGAGCCTGTCACATTTTCAATCATCTAGCAAGCCTGCTCTATCCTAGATTTTTGATAATCATGTCAAAAATCACTTCTTGGTGTCAGTGCATGCCTTTGATTGCCAAAAATACATTTTATTCCTTTACAGCTAGCGTGTCGCGAAATCACGACATTCTTTCCTTGCTTTGCTCTTTTGTCGCCTCCAACCGCAAAAATTGTTAGTCTTACAATGGCACTGAGAGGGGGGGGGTGAATCAGTGCAGCTAATTAAAAACTTAAATCTTCATCATTTAATGCTGAACTAATGAATGCTTAAAACCAGATGCAGCAAGTTTAACAAGATAGCAACACATAACACAAGATTTAACGAGGTTCACCAGTTTTGGCTACTCCTCAAAAATTAGACTGCTTGGACACCCATCCAAATCCAGCCTTTGCAAAGCACCAACTTCACAATCAGTTTTCCAGCACCCACTGGAAGGAGCACCAACCCCTGATTTATCTAGCACCAACATAGAAGGAGCACCAACCCTTGATTCCAAGCACCAACTTGGACTTCTATCTTTCAGTATTAATGTTTGACATAAAAATGCCTTCTCTGTTATAAGACCCTCACTGGTCTATATCAACTCAAATCACTCTCATAGAAGCATAAGGAGAATTGTTAGAGACTCAATATGTTCTATTGCTTACAAAACCTCTCTTTTAATTTGCATAAACAAAACAAGGTTTTTCAGCTCTGTTACGGTTTTGCCTACCGCACTCTTACGGCTTTCTTATAGCCCTCTTTTTGTGCTTCTTACAACACTCTTTCTGTGCTTCTTACAGCACTCTTACTCAACCTCTCTTTCAGTTTTCAAAAATAAAACAAGGTTGCAGTAACCTCACTTACTGCACTTTTACAGTCCTTTATACTGGCTCACTCAAACGACTCTTTCAAAATGGCTCTTTTTAAACGGCTCTTCTTTTCCCTCCTTTTTGCCATGCTATCTCAGCTACGTTCAATCCGATGCACTATAGACCCACTACTGTACTCATGTTGTCGTGTTCTTTCTAACACACTGCGTACTTTCATCTGCTCCTCGATGACCTTCTCTCGCTCACTCACGGACTCACTACCGCATTCATTTTATACTAATATATTCTATTTGTCAATTCTTGGTGTCTGTCAGATTCTGTCTACCATTGTAGTTCTGCCTGTCACTTTGTGATTTGCACCCACTATCGCACTTATCTTATAATAATATTTTTTTAATCTGTTGACTTCAGATCTTGTCTGCTTGTAACTCTGTAAATCCTGTCAGCCTGTCACTCTATAGCTTTTCTGTAACCACCATATTCTTTTTCACATTTATTATTATAGCTACTTGATCTTACTGTAACTCCACCTGTAACAGTTCTTATTTTTGCTGCATTAATTTATTCTGTAACTGCCCCTGTTATTGCAGTGCTGACTCCAGTTAACTCTTACATATTTGGCTACATGATTTTCCTCTGCAACTTCCCCTTACAACTGTCACTGTGTATGCTTCTCGGCTTTTACCCACGAAACTATGACATGTCGTGATATCGCGACATTTCTGCCCCTTTGAATTTTTCTTGACAGTTGACCGTGAAAACATGACATGTCGCGATATCACGACATTCTCCGCCTCCTTGTCCTCTTCTCGGCATGCAACCGCGAAAACATGACATGTCACGAAATCATGACATTCTTCGCCTCCTTGTCCTCTTCTCGGCATGCAACCACGAAAATAGAACATGTCACGAAATCATGACGCATTCGCTTCCTTGCACTCTTCTCGGCATGCACCAGCGAAATCGAAACATGTCACGAAATCGTGACGCATTCGCTGCCTTGAGCTCTTTTCGCATGCACCAGCGAAATCGAAACATGTCACGAAATCGCGACGCATTCACTGCCTTGAGCTTCTTTTCCGCATGCACCAGCAAAATGGGAACATGTCACGAAATCGTGACGCATTCGCTGCCTTGAGCTTCTTTTCGCATGCACTAGCGAAATCGAAACATGTCGCGAAATCGTGACACATTCGCTGCCTTGAGATTCTTTTCTACATGCACCAGCGAAATTAGAACATGTCACGAAATCGCAATGCTTTCACCTTTGAGCTCTTCCTCCTTGAATTTGTCGTGAAATCGCGACGCTTCTGCTTCCATGCTCTTTCGTTTTGCTTCTGTCATGAAATCGTGACACTTCATCCTTCGGAGTCTTCCTCTAGCAACTTGTCACGAAATCGTGACACTTTTTCTCCTTAGCGCTTCCTCTTGGAACTTGTCGCGAAATCGTGACACTTTTTCTCCTTAGCGCTTCCTCTTGGAACTTGTCGCGAAATCATGACACTTTTTCTCCTTAGCGCTTCCTCTTGGAACTTGTCATGAAATCGCGACACTTTTCATCCTTGGCGCTTTCTCTTCGAACTTGTCGCGAAATCGTGACACTTTTCATCCTTGGCGCTTTCTCTTCAAACATGTCGCGAAATCGTGACACTTTTCTTTGCAAGCTTCTTCTCCAAACATGTCGCGAAATCGTGACAGTTTTCCTTTCAAGCGTTTCTTCTCCGAACATGTCGCGAAATCGTGACAGTTTTCCTTGCAAGCGCTTCTTCTCCAAACATGTCGTGAAATCACGATAGTTTTCCTTTCAAGTGCTTCTTCTCCGAACATGTCACGAAATCACGACAGTTTTCCTTGCAAGCACTTCTTCTCCGAACATGTCGCGAAATCGCGACAGTTTTCCTTGCAAGCGCTTCTTCTCCGAACATGTCACGAAATCGCGACAGTTTTCCTTGCAAGCGCTTCTTCTCCAAACATGTCATGAAATCACGACAGTTTTCTTACTTGCCTCTTTTGCTTCCAACATGTCGCGAAATTGCGACAGTTTTCTTTGGCTTTTTTGCCTCCAACATGTCGTGAAATCGTGAGTTTTCTTCTTGCTTCTTCGCCAACATGTCGCGAAATCGTGATAGTTTTCTTTGCTTCTTTTCTCCAACATGTCATAAAATCGTGACCTTTCTCTTCTTTTCTTCCAACATGTCGCGAAATCGTGACGCTTTTCCTTGCTTTCTCTCTCCTTCCAACATGTCGCGAAATCGTGACAGTTTTCTACTTGCGCTTTCTTCTCCTCCAACATGTCGCGAAATCGTGACAGTTTTTCTCGCGCTTTCTCTCTCCTCCAAGTATGTCGCGAAATCGTGACAATTTTGATAGCATTTTCTCTCTCCTCCGAGATGTCACGAAATCGCGACAGAAAACATGTCGCGATATCGCGACAATTTTCTTACTTGTCTTTTTCTTTGATTTTTTGAATCTGGGCCACTTCTTTCTTCTTGGAGAATCATTGTACATGCTCTGAATAACCTCTGAACTTCCTGTCCACTGCATCAACTGATCTATCTGACTGTGTTGACAATAATGACAATATTTTGGCTGCACCTTGCTCATCAATGAGCTCCTATCCATTGCATCAACTGATCAACCTGACTGTGTTGACCATAGTGACAATACTTTGGCTGCACCTTGCTCATCACTGAACTCCTGTCCATTGCATCAACTGATCCTCTATCTGTGTTGACAACAATGACAATACTTTGGTTGCACCTTGCTCATCAATCTCCCCCTTTGGAATTGTTGGCAACACACGTGCAATTGAGTGCAATTACCTGTAACTCTTCTCCCCCTTTGACAATAATACCAAAGGGCGGTTGCAAAACTCCCCCTGAGTCCATGCACAACATTCTCAGACAAAAATTATTACAGTTAGCAAAAGCAAAAACATGAGCAATATGATAAACAGATGCATAAATGCTCCCCCTGAGAATTTGGTTCCGATCGCTAGTCAATTCTACTGCATTTCACACTGTCTTCTGAGCCTCAACCCTCTATTGCTCTACAATCTCAAACTTGTCCACTGTTAGTGAAAGCATACACTGATCGTATGTAAATCCAACTTTTTGTTCTATAATGCAAGCAACATCTGCATATACATCCTGGATATTCTCAACAAGCTTGAACCTACTGACGGCTGTTTGTCTTTCTCTGTAGAGAGAATCCAACAGACAACCTCAATCCACCCATGCAATAACTCATATAACAATGATACTCATGTTCTTTCCACAACCACTATCTTTTCTCAACCAACTAGGGCTTTAACAACAATGCTTATAGACAAGGTTTAACCAACATCATTCAACTCAAGATTAACCTTGAAGCATTCAACCAATCACTACATGAAAAGGAAACTAGTAGACTTCCTTTTCTTTCCAAAGGTATTTGAACAAAACAACCACCAACATAAATCACCAATGCAACGAATAACTTGCTCAAATCAATCGCAATGAAGTAAGCCCAAAAACATGTATCAAGTAAAGCATTAACTTGATCAAAACAACCTCTATGAAAGCAACTCAACCATCAATCTCAAAACAGCCAACTAAGGGTTTCACCATCTCAATGCAAGTAGCAAGACTTACTAACATAAACCCTAGTGCAAAATGCTTCCTCTTTGTTTGAGGAAGAAGAGAATAGTTCTTCAACCTGTTACCAACACCACCCTCAACTTTGCCATCAAGTTAGGGTTAGAAAAAAAATTAACCACACAAGTATTTATTCCATAAAACACCTTATGACTCCAATCCTTAGAAGTCAACTACCAAACAAATATAAAGCATACACACAATATACCCTTTTACACCTTACTCAACTCATACTTCTGGACCGTTACCTCTAGCGTTGGAACCTTAATCTGCACGCAGTCATCAACTCTCAGTATTCTGCTTCCTCAGGCAATATCTCGCATTCCTCAAATAATGCAAGACTTTCTTAGGTGCATAGGCATCTTGTCCTCCTAGACGCTTCACCACCTGGGCGCTAATGTTCTCTTATGCCAAACGATGTGTCGTATTTTTGATTAAGAAATGCATGCCTTCCCACTCAGAACATGGATTCTATTTTATCTGTAGATTGGAAATGTTACAGGCTTCAAAACCAGTATCTGCCAGCTTATGCTTCCATGATACGTCGACCTGTGCTGCATGTTCTATCCCAGATAATGCCTATCAGCTGCTGCATCAAAAACCTAGCTGTTCACCATGTTGTTCTGCTGAGGCACATCAGTTTGATACTATCTCCACAAACATCTACAAGAACTGGACCACATTTTGACAACTATACGACAACTCCCCGACTACTTTCCTTTCATCCTCAGATAATTAAACAAATACATAGGAGCATTAAAATAGACTTTAAAATTGCTCCCCCTGAGGATGTGCTACCTGGAGTTGCTTAGTGCAACTGAGGAGTAGTCTCCTTCAGTCCAAGGAGACACGATCCCTTTTCTTCTGTCTTTCTCCAGACTTCCTTGAACTTGGCCCACTCTTTTGCTTTCCACTCTGGTTTGCTAGCAGTCTTGGTCACTTGTTTTGACTTTTCCCTTCCATTAGCTTGTGCCTATTTTTTGGGAAATTTTTTGTTTTGTCTCAATCCATTTGATTGAGATTTTCTTCCCTGATATTTATTTCCTACAAAAGAGCTACGACAATTTCTTGCAATATGTCCAAAGTTATGACAGTTATAACATTCTATTGCATAATCTATCAAAGGTGAAAAGACATTTCTACTAGTGAAATTCCTTTGTCCTACATTATAACTGCAATTTGAAATTTTATGACCATAAGCATTGCATTTAAAACAATAACCAGAAAAGGAACGATTGTACCTGGGTAACGGTCTTTCCCATGTTGTAGTAGGTGCCATCGGTCTTCTTCTTCTTTGATGTGTGACTTTGATGAATCCATCATTGTCAGTACTCCTTTCGTGTCTAGCTTTATTGTTTTCTTTTGCATGATTTAATCTCTTTTGTTGAGGTTGTTTTGTTGTATATCTCCTTTGATGTTTTCTTTCTTTTGAAGTTTCAGCATCAAACTGTTCTTGCTTTGATCCTTCAGCAGTGAGCTTCTTCTTTTCTGCACATTTGGAAGATGAAGGTTGTTCTGCTTCCACCTTTTCTTGCTTCGATTCTTTAACTGTGAACTTCTTCTTCTCTGCATAATTGGAGGATGAAGGTTGTTCAGCTTCATATCCAAGACCACGCTTATCCGTGGAACTTCTTTGTTGGCTTATCATTTTTTCTAGCAACTCTGTGCTATTCTCAAATTTGAGATTTGTATTGGCCTCTTCTAGTTGTTTCTTCAATGAAACAATCTCTTCTTCTTGTTGGCAGCAAACAGTCTCTTTCTCATCGATTTGAGACCTGAGAATATCTTCAATCCTTTTGCACTGTTCTACTTGCAGCTTTAAATCAACAATAACTTTGTTAGATTCCTCTTCACTTTTGCTGCATACATCGACTTTATCATCCAGTTGTGTCTTTAAGGCTTCTTCTATTTTCTTGGCCTCTTGAAATTGTAAGAAGAGATTTTCAATCTCATCCTCGTATTCTTCCAACTTTTTGGACAGTCTTTTGTTCTTTTTCCTTTGTATACTCAACTCTTCAAGTGCAGAGATCAACTCACCTTCTAGATCTACTTCAATCTCAAGATTTTCATCACAAACTTTAGGATTCACTTCTTCTACCTTTTCTGGTTCAGTTTTCTCTTCTACAGAAACTGAAATTGACTGGGATGCCTTTTTGAAGGAGGATCTATTCTTTTTACCCATTGTGTACTAATCCAAGATCAACCCTGACTGATTTAGCCAAAATTGGGAACTTGGATCTGATACCAATTGTTAGTCTTACAATGGCACTGAGAGGGGGGGTGAATCAGTGCAGCTAATTAAAAACTTAAATCTTCATCATTTAATGCTGAACTAATGAATGCTTAAAACCAGATGCAGCAAGTTTAACAAGATAGCAACACATAACACAAGATTTAACGAGGTTCACCAGTTTTGGCTACTCCTCAAAAATTAGACTGCTTGGACACCCATCCAAATCCAGCCTTTGCAAAGCACCAACTTCACAATCAGTTTTCCAGCACCCACTGGAAGGAGCACCAACCCCTAATTTTCCAGCACCAACTGGAAGGAGCACCAACCCCTGATTCCAAGCACCAACTTGGACTTCTATCTTTCAGTATTAATGTTTGACATAAAAATGCCTTCTCTGTTATAAGACCCTCACTGGTCTATATCAACTCAAATCACTCTCATAGAAGCATAAGGAGAATTGTTAGAGACTCAATATGTTCTATTGCTTACAAAACCTCTCTTTTAATTTGCATAAACAAAACAAGGTTTTTCAGCTCTATTGCGGTTTTGCCTGCCGCACTCTTACGACTTTTTACAGCCCTCTTTCTGCTTCTTACAACACTCTTTCTGTGCTTCTTACAACACTCTTACTCAACCTCTCTTTCAGTTTTCAAAAATAAAACAAGGTTGCAGTAACCTCACTTACTGCACTTTTACAGTCCTTTATACTGGCTCACTCAAACGGCTCTTACAAAATGGCTCTTTTTAAACGGCTCTTCTTTTCCCTCCTTTTTGCCATGCTTTCTCAACTGCGTTCAATCCGATGCACTCTCTCTGACGCGCTCTGTATTTTAGCCGCTTTCTTTCTGACTTGCTCTGACAGCCTTATATGCTCACTCTTACAGCCTTCTCTGCGCATTTCGGCGCTCTGTCATTCTTATCTTCTCTATTTTAAATTCTGAGCTACCTTTTCACTTCTGCACGCAACTGCCCTTTCTGACACACACAACCTGTTAAAGGATTTCTCTTTAATCGGGATTCTTGGTATAGTCACCCCTCTGACAGTCTCACAATGTCACGGCCTTGTAACAGTCGTATTCTTTTTCACATTTATTATTATAGCTACTTGATCTTACTGTAACTCCACCTGTGTCAGTTCTTATTTTTGCTGCATTAATTTATTCTGTAACTGCCCCTGTTACTACAGTGCTGACTCCAGTTAACTCTTACATATTTGGCCGACATTTCTACCCCTTTGACTTTTTCTTGATAGTTGACCGCGAAAACATGACATGTCATGATATCGCGACATTCTCCGCCTCCTTGTCCTCTTCTCGGCATGCAACCGCGAAAATAGAACATGTCACGAAATCACGACATTCTTCGCCTCCTTGTCCTCTTCTCGGCATGCAACCGTGAAAATAGAACATGTCACGAAATCACGACATTTTCTTCCTTGAGCTCTTCTCGGCATGCACCAGCAAAATCGAAACATGTCGCAAAATCACGATGCATTCGCTGCCTTGAGCTTCTTTTTCGCATGCACCAGCGAAATTGAAACATGTCACGAAATCGCGACGCATTCGCTGCCTTGAGCTTCTTTTTTGCATGCACCAGTGAAATCAGAACATGTCACGAAATCGTGACGCATTCGCTGCCTTGAGCTTCTTTTTCGCATGCACCAGCGAAATCGAAACATGTCATGAAATCGCGACGCATTCGCTGCCTTGAGCTTCTTTTCCACATGCACCAACGAAATCGGAACATGTCACGAAATCGCGACGCTTTCGCCTTTGAGCTCTTCCTCCTTGAATTTGTCACAAAATCACGACGCTTCTGCTTCCATGCTCTTTCGTTTTGCTTCTGTCACGAAATCATGACACTTCATCCTTCGGAGTCTTCCTCTCGCAACTTGTCGCGAAATCGTGACACTTTTTCTCCTTAGCGCTTCCTCTTGGAACTTGTCACGAAATCGCGACACTTTTTCTCCTTAGCTCTTCCTCTTGGAACTTGTCACGAAATCGTGACACTTTTTCTCCTTAGCGCTTCTTGGAACTTGTCGTGAAATCGTGACTCTCTTTCTCCTTGGCGCTTCTTCTCCGAACATGTCGCAAAATCGTGACACTTTTCATTGCAAGCGCTTCTTCTCCAAACATGTCGTGAAATCGTGACACTTTTCCTTGCAAGCATTTCTTCTTCGAACATGTCACAAAATCGTGACAGTTTTCCTTGCAAGCGCTTCTTCTCCAAACATGTCATGAAATCATGACAGTTTTCCTTTAGCGCTTCTTCTCCGAACATGTCACGAAATCGTGACAGTTTTCCTTGCAAGCGCTTCTTCTCCGAACATGTCGTGAAATCGTGACAGTTTTCCTTGCAAGCGCTTCTTCTCCGAACATGTCACGAAATCGTGACAGTTTTCCTTGCAAGCGCTTCTTCTCCAAACATGTCGCGAAATCGCGACAGTTTTCTTACTTGCCTCTTTTGCTTCCAACATGTCACGAAATCGCGACAGTTTTTCCTCTTGGCTTCTTTGCTTCCAACATGTCGCGAAATCGTGACAGTTTTTCTACTTGGCTTCTTCTTCTTCCAACATGTCGCGAAATCATGACAGTTTTTCTACTTGGCTTCTTCTTCTTCCAACATGTCGCGAAATCACGATAGTTTTTCTACTTGGCTTCTTTTCTTCCAACATGTCACGAAATCGTGACAGTTTTTCTACTTGGCTTCTTTTCTTCCAACATGTCGCGAAATCGCGACAGTTTTCCTTGCGCTTTCTCTCTCCTCAAACATGTCACGAAATTGCGACAGTTTTTCTTGCGCTTTCTCTCTCCTCCGAGAGCATGTCACGAAATCATGACAATTGTTTTGCGCTTTCTCTCTCTCTCAAGCAAACTGTCGCGATATCGCAGGTTTTCTTGCGCTTTCTCTCTCCTCAACATGTCACGATATCGCACAGTTAAACGTGTCCGATATCGCGGATTTTTCTCCGCGACGGTTCTTGTCTTTTTCTTTGATTTTTTGAATCCGGGCCACTTCTGTCTTCTTGGAAATTCACTATACATGCTCCTGACTGACCTCTGAACTCCTATCCACTGCATCAACTGCTCTATCTATCTGTGTTGACAATAATGACAATATTTTGGCTGCACCTTGCTCATCAATGAGCTCCTATCCATTGCATCAACTGATCAACCTGACTGTGTTGACCATAGTGACAATACTTTGGCTGCACCTTGCTCATCATTGAACTCCTGTCCATTGCATCAACTGATCCTCTGTCTATGTTGACAACAATGACAATACTTTGGTTGCACCTTGCTCATCAATGAGACATGTCGCGAAATCGCAACATTCTTTCCTTGCTTTGCTCTTCTGCCGCTTCTAGCCGTGAAAATGAGACATGTCGCGAAATTGCGACATTCGTCTCTTACTTTGCTCTTTTGCTGCCTCCCGTCGTGAAAATGAGACATGTCGCGAAATCGTGACATCCGTCTCTTGCTTTTCTCTTTTGCTGCCTCCCAACGTGAAAATGTGACATGTCGTGAAATCGTGACATTCGCCCTTTGCTTTGCTCTTTTGCCACACCTAACTGCGAAAATGCGACATGTCGCGATATCGCGACACTTTTTCTTTCTTGTTCTTTCTCTTCTCTTTTGGCCGCGAAAATGCAACATGTCGCGATATCTTGACATTTTTTCTTTCTTGTTCTTTCTCTTTTCTTTTGGCTGCGAAAATGCAACATGTTGCGATATCGCGACACTTTTGCCTCCTTGCTCCCTTTTGTTGCTCTTGGCCACGAAAATGCAACATGTCGCGATATCACGACACTTTTTCCTCCTTGCTATTTCTCTTTGCTTTGGACCGTGAAAATGCAACATATCACGATATCTCGACACTTTTTCCTCCTTGCTATTTCTCTTTGCTTTGGACCGGGAAAATGCAACATGTCGCGATATCGCGATACTTTTTCCTCCTTGCTCTTTCTCTTTGCTTTGGATCGCGAAAATGCAACATGTCGCGATATTGCGACACTTTTTCCTCCTTGCTCTTTCTCTTTGCTTTGGACCACGAAAATGCAACATGTCGTGATATCGCGACATTTTTTCTTTCTTGTTCTTTCTCTTCTCTTTTGGCTGCAAAAATGCAACATGTCGCAATATCGCGACACTTTTTCTTTCTTGTTCTTTCTCTTCTCTTTTGGCTGCGAAAATGCAACATGTCGCGATATCGCAACACTTTTACCTCCTTGCTCCCTTTTGTTGCTCTTGGCCATGAAAATGCAACATGTCGCGATATCGTGACACTTTTTCCTCCTTGCTATTTCTTTTTTCTTTGGACCGCAAAAATGCAACACATCCAATATCTCGATACTTTTTCCTCCTTGCGCTTTCTCTTTGCTTTGGACCGGGAAAATGCAACATGTCGCGATATCGCGACACTTTTTCCTCCTTGCTCTTTCTATTTTCTTTGGACCACGAAAATGCAACATGTCGCGATATTGCTACACTTTTTCCTCCTTGCTCTTTCTCTTTGCTTTGGACCGCGAAAATGCAACATGTCGCGATATCGCGACACTTTTTCCTCCTTGCGGTGTTTTGCTTTTTCTTTGATATTTAGCATATGGGCCACTTCGGTCTTCTTGGAAAATATGCAAAAAGGTGCATCAACTGTTTTTCTGTAGTTAGTCACTTTTTGACTAACGGACCCCAATGCATTCAATTCCTTTGTGGGGAGTGTGCAAAAATGCATGGAACCCTCGATAGCATTTTATGACTTCGAGGAAAAACAAATTTTGGCAGATTCACCCGATCCACCATTGCACATAGTAGCTCACATTGACAGGAAGCCATTCAAGAGAGTGCTCATTGATACCGGTTCCTCCATAAATCTCATCACCACACCTGCAATGAAGAAACTCAACATCCCATCATCACACATCACAACATCCACCTTCACCCTTAGGGCTTTTAATGATGCTTTATGCTCAATCGTAGGAAATGTTGTTCTTCCTGTCACCGTGGGGGTGAAAACAATCCATGTTCTCTTCCACATCTTGGAAGGAGAAATGCAATATAATATACTGCTTGGATGCCCTTGGATTAGGGAAATGAAGTGTGTACCTTCAACATTGCATCAATGCTTAAAGTATGTACATGAAGGTAAAGTACATTGTATTCCAGCTGACACAGAGCCTTTCAAGTATTGCAACTTAATTTCAAACCCGTATGAGCCCTTGCTTCCATCAACACACCTATCCATTCAACCGCTTAACATTAGGACCATTCCCCCTGGCAACACCTCATCAAAAGCTCCCATCCAAGAAGAATTGCCAATAGTTGATCCAAATTTTGCATTAAAAAGTGTCAGCTCAATTCAACCTTCAAACACTGCATATCATTTGCCAATCACACCTGACCATCCTACCAACCAAATGCCAACTTCAACTACCACACTGCCAAATACACAAACACCATTCATATTCACAACACAACCCACTACATCCATTAGCAAACCATAAACATCGCAACCCGTAGTCTCACAAATAGGGCCACCTATTAGATAAAATCCACCACCGCCATTAGAGACGCAACCTAGCTCAGAAGAACCCTCTTCATCCATCGAGCCATCAACCTCCCAACCTTCCCGAGTTGTAGTACATCTTGCCAGTCCTGGTATTGGCGAGTATATTATTGAAAGTGTCATAGTTACACCACCTATTGAGTCAATCAGAGATTATGGTCACCCTCGTGACCCACCTTTAGCCATAGGTGAGATATACAGAATGGGTTCCCCATCAAATGCAATAAATTTCATATATGGGGGAGTCGATTCTTCATCTGGTCCATCTCCTCCAGAGGAGGACCATTTAAAAGAGTTTAATGAAGACATTGATTATTTATCTAACCCATCATTCCCAATGAGATATTTTCAAAGGGTTAATTGGCAAGGATATGGACTTGGACGACATGAACAAGGTCCTCACCGTATTATTGAGCCAGAATATAGAGAGCCAAATGACCGCTCAGGTCTAGGTTACAGACCTTCCATCACAAGCTCTTCTCTCAGTCAAGCATTCCAAGAACTTGACATTGAGTGCAAAGAAGGAGAAGGAGAAAGTGACAAAGAGGATGAACCTAATGATGAAAATGATGATATAGATGGTGAATACCTAATCTACAATTTTTACCCTCATGTGTTTGGAACTTTCTCAGAACAAGCCTTATAACAAGAACCAAAATACGAAGATCCAACAGAAATGGCCGACCTTAGGCCAGATTACACGCAACTCATTCTGGGACCTCATACCAATGCTAACGGCTTCTGGATAAGTGACGATGATTATGAAGACGAGACAAAAATGATATTTTTGAATCATATGCGAGAAATGCAAGCTAGGGAAATACTCCGACAAGAGGCACATCATGAAGGACTTAACCAGGCAGCAGAAGATCCTCAAGAGGAAATGGTGTATGCAGAATCTATTCAGAGAAATGACTGGTACCAAAAGAAGTTCCCAATAGACCGAACTCTCTTTTAGCTAAGCAAAGAGCGTGAGAGTCCTAAACCAGAACCTCCTCCACCACCTTGGCATCGCATGCAACACCGCCAATCACACACATTAGGTCAGTTGCAACCTAGAGAGGATGAGTCATCACCTCTCAAATCATAACCACCCCATTTCCATCAAGTCAACATGATTTTTGTTGATTTTCTCACCCCACTCCGCAATCCATATGATGAGGCAAAGCCGATCCATATCGACACTAGCCTCATTGCCATGGATAGGATCTCATCCCCGCCATCCATTGCTAAATTTATCCTATCCGAAGAGTTGTTGCGTGCTTCAAACGCATATATTTCATAGCAACCTTCATCATCAGATCACTCAGTTTTTCAAACTAAAGTAGAAGGGGAAGCCCCTGAGACATTTGAGAATGTGGTGGATGATATCCACCTCATCCCAACCCCACATCAACTAGAAGAAGGTTCTCACATGCTAATTGAAGAATCTATAGATGTGAACCTTAGCCTAGATGCGAACAATCCACAAATTGTCAAAATCGCAAAATATTTATCCATGGAAGAAAAAGAACGCATGATCAATGTGTTGATGAGAAAGAAAGAAGTGTTCGCATGGTCATATAGAGACATGTCGGGATTAAACCTCGAGTTGGTAGTCCACAACCTTACTTTAGCATCAGATGCTAAACCTTTTAAGCAAAAGCTTAGAAAAATTCATCCAACAGTTGCATTACTTGTGAAAGAAGAGTTACAAAAATTATTGGACATAAATTTCATAGTCCCAATTGATTATCCAGAATGGCTCTCAAATATGGTACCCGTTCGCAAACCGAACGGAGGGATACGCGTATGTACTGATTTTTGAGATTTAAACAAAGCATGTCCCAAGGATGATTTTCCTTTGCCCAATATCGATCAACTAGTAGACTCCTGTGCTGGCCATGAAATGCTTTCCTTAATGGACGGTTTCTCGGGATACAACCAAATTCGAATTAATCCCGAAGATCAACATAAGACAACATTTACAACACCATGGGGCACATTCTGTTACAGAGTGATGCCTTTTGGACTTAAGAATGCAGGAGCTACATATCAACGTGCTATGACGTACATATTTCATGACTATATGCATAAGATCATCGAGGATTATGTAGATGACTTGATTGCTAAATCAAAAACACGTCTTGAGCACATTGAAGTCCTGGAAAAAGCGTTCGATCGATTGCTAGAACATAAAGTAAGGTTAAATCCTAAGAAGTGTGTATTTGGTGTCACATCAGGAAAGCTTCTAGGATTCATTGTCTCCAAGTGAGGCATTGAAGTAGACCCAGGTAAGGTAAAATCTATACTAGAGATGCCACCTCCAAAGAACTTGAAAGAGTTGCGTAGCTTACAAGGAAAGATCCAATCTATCCGATGATTCATTGCACAACTCTCAGATAAATGCAGGCCTTTCAACCGCTTGCTACAAAAGGGGGTGACATTCTCTTGGACGGTTGAATGTCAAGAGGTATTTGATGACATAAAGAAGTATCTGGCTTCACCACTAGTTCTTACGCCACCTCGAACATGAGTCCCTTTTTACCTATACATTTTTGCAATAGATTTTGCACTAGGAACAATGCTTGCACAAAAGAATGAAAATCATAAGGAGCAAGCAATTTACTATATTAGTCGAACATTGGTAAGTTACGAAACAAGATATGCTTATGTTGAAAAGTTGTGTCTAGCAGTGGTTTTTGCCACTAAGAAACTTAGACATTATATGCTAAGCAACACTACTTATGTCATTGCTAGAGAAAACCCTCTGCGATACATGATGACTCACACTTACAATAACACCCGTACAACCAAGTGGATAATGCTTTTAACAGAATTCGATCTCGAATTCATAAGTCAAAAATCCATAAAAGGTCAAGTGATAGTTGATCAACTAGTTGAAGCTCCTTTACAAAATGATAAACCATTAATCATTGAGCTCCCAGATGATTCAGTATTCTCTGTCACAGAACAGGAAGAGTTAGTTTCCCCTGAGGATGAAGTAGACATGACAATGTTCTTTGATGGATCTAAGTGTGAAAAAGGACAAGGTGCGGGAGTCATGTTTTATACACCCGAAGGAATACCAATTCCTTTATCATTCAAACTCGACTTCGCATGCACTAACAATAATGTAGAGTATGAAGCCTTAATATTGGGTCTTCAATCGGCTATAGCAATGGGCATAAAAATACTAAGCATTTTTGGTGATTCTCAACTAGTTGTTTACCAAGTAAAAGGAGAATACCAATGTAAAGAACCAGTTTTAAAACAATATCATGAAGTAGCAACAAATTTGCTAGAAAAGTTTGACTGGTATGAAATTAGTAACCTACCCCGATCGACAAACAGATTTGCGGATGCAATGGCTTCTTTGGGATCTCTCATCCCTAAGAATGAGCATGGAGAAGTACAACCGCTAATCATAACAACAGTGTCAAAACCATCAATTCAAAGAGCAAAATCTACAAGTGAGAAGGATGTTTGTTTGATACATGTTGAACCTTACAATTCTTACCTTGATGAAATAAGAGACTTTCTCAAGTCTGGAACACTCCCAATAGAAATGACACGAAATGCAAAAAGAATGCTCAAACAAAAAGCAACTCGTTTCACTCTCTTGGGGGACGTGTTGTATAAACGTGGGTATGATGGAATATTATTACGATGTCTAGATCCGATTGAGGCAGAACGAGCTATAGTAGAAGCCCATGATGGTACTTGTGGTGGTCATTTCAGTGGAATGGCCATAGCAAAAAGAATATTGCGAATGGGATACTATTGGCCAAAAATGGAAAATGACTGTTGTCAATATGTCAAAAAGTGCCAAAAGTGCCAACATCATGCAAATTTGACTCATGTACCATCACACGCTCTACAACCCATTCAAAGTATTTGGCCATTTTCACAATGGGGCCTCGATTTGATTGGTAAAATATCACCTGCCTCATCAGGACAACATAAATTCATCATAACTGCTATGAAATACTTCACAAAATGGGTGGAAGCAATTCCAATGACCACTACGACTGGACCTCGAATAGCGGAGTTTATACTTCAACATATTATCTGTCATTTTGGAATACCCTCAAAAATCATTTCTGATAATGGGAAGTCATTTAAGAATAAGGATGTTAGAGCCTTGTGCAACAAATTCAATATCCAACATAGTTTCTCAACACCTTATTACCCACAAGCAAATGGGCAAGCGAAAGCAACCAACAAAACAATGGTATCCATTCTCAAGAAACTGGTCAAAGAAAATCATAGAGATTGGCATACTCAACTTCCTTTGGCACTATGGGCTTATAGAACAAGCATAAGAATGCCAACGGGAGCAACACCATTTTCATTAGTTTATGGTGCTGAAGCTATATTACCTTTGGAGCTCGAAATACCCTCCTTGAGAATCGCATTACAAGAATTCATGGATGATGACACCGCTAGACAAGCACGTCTTGACCAATTGACACTTATAGATGAAAAACGCATCAACGCTCTAGAGCATTTGCGAGTATATCAAGACAGAATCAAACGTGCTTACAACGCAAAAGTCCATCCTCACGAATTTCAAATAGGGGACCTAGTACTCAAAGAAAATCAACAAAATACCAATGCATTGCCGCACTTGAGAGATAAATTTACGGCTAATTGGTTAGGCCCATATATCGTAAAGCATAAGTTGGGACCAGGAACGTATAGACTTGCCAACTTAGAAGGAAAGTTGGAACCAGAGCCGTTAAACATAATGCACCTAAAGGCATTTTATGCATAAATAGACTCACAACATATGTATATATATATACGTGGCTAAAAAAAAAAAAATAAATTTGCATCAATTTACATTGTACATAAACATTTTTACATGCATTTTCACATTGAATTCGCATATCACATAGATAATATTCATATCACAAAATTTTAATTTTGTACATTACATTCGCATATCACATAGAACTTAAATAAATTTGCATTAAAATAAACATATCATACGCAATTAGATGCATAAAAAAAAATAAAAAATAATTGCATCCATCCCATCCCATGTTCAGTGATCTTTTGTAGTGGTGATGATATGACCAAAGAAAAACAAGTTCCAAGAATTGAGGGTAGCCAACTAAGGCATTTATGCAATTCACCAAACGCTACACCCATATATGATGTCAATAAATCATAAAATCAAATTTTCAGTCACTCAACCATGTCTAGTGTAAAACCAACTTTCATAAAATGTCCAATTTTCTTTAGGACCAAAGCACTTTTCTCACATTAAAAGAGGTCTTGAGTATCGTCGACTGACCCCAAACAATCTTGCACCAAACACACTTCTTCACATCTTAAAACATTTTGAGTAAGAAAAGGATAACGCCAAACTTGGGTAACACCTTGAGGTGAAAAGATAACATTCTATGCTTGTCCTATCACGCAACATAGTCCAAAATAAAAAATAGTGGTTTTTACCACTATCACAGTTACTCTCCAAATATAAACATAAAATATAGAGTTGTAAGGATCGTACTACATTTCCCTCAAAAAGATATGTAGTCATCCCCAAAGCTCTATACAAAAATTAACAATTTCTATACACACACCACAGATCCCTAAAGTTGTAAGGATCGTACTACATTTCCCTCAAAAAGATATGTAGTCATCCCCAAAACCTAAAGATCAGATCATTGGACTATGGAGTGAGCCTCCACCGGGGCTATAGACGCTTGACTGGCAGTGGAGTAAACTCATGCAGGGCGACATGTCTCTCTCCCAAAAAGGGAGACCTCTGACCGCACATACGGACAAGCTAGCTAATTGGTAAATCCCATAAAAGGTCAAGTCCAATTTACTCATAATGGGTCAATGAACTTCACATTCACATACACTGGTTCTTGATTGCTTAGGGTCATTACCATGCTCAAGATTAAGCAAATAAACTTCACTTGCACACACCTTGGTCCTAAAGAGAGTTAGACAATGGTCAAGTAAGTTTGTTGATATCACTAGACTGTTTGAGTCTTTGAAAATATTCCACTGTTAAAGATCAAAATAAAAACATCGTCCATATCAACATCCATATATTCTTCCACAATCACATACATATCTACATCATACATCACCCGCATGAAGTCATCAAGTTGGATACCCCCAATTGCAAAATGAACAAGTAATGGTCAATGATATTCTGAGCTATAAAAATATCACATGAACACCATGCATTCCATCATATAGTATACATAAACATTTAATTAACTGCATATTCCATATTAGTTTGCATTAATATTTTTCACAATAAATACAAAACAACAAATGAAAACAATAAATCACATAGAACAAACACATGCATAATTAAATTGAATTACATCAATAAACAATAATAAACATTCTAATAAAATTTCAAAAACAAAAACAAACAAAACAACAAACAACATTTCAAAAAGAAAAAAACTTTCACCTACCCCTAGGTGATCAAAAATCAACAGGCAAAAACAAGCAAAACAAGCAAAAACAAACAAAACAAGCAAAAACAAACAAAACAACAAACAACATTAACAAAAAAAAAACTTTCACCTACCCCTAGGTGATAAAAAATCAACAGGCAAAAACAAGCAACAAGAAAAAACAAACAAAATAACAACAAAAAATAAAAAAAATTCACCTACCCCTAGGTGATCATAAATAGACAGAAAAAAAAAAAAACAAAAACAAAACAAAAGAAAATAAAATATGATTCATTACCAACCCCACTTAGTTACAAAAAAAAACAACATACAAACAACAACACACAACAAGAATAAATGAGCCTAAACTAAAGGCAAGACCACCAACCTCGGTATAGCGGACGCCACCTTTCGCTCCAGCCGAGCCACCACCAACGTCACCACCACCACCGCTGCCTTCGCCCATCTCCATCTCACTCAACAAACTCAACTAATCAACTAATGACAACTGGCAGAATGAGAATGAAAATGACAACAAGCCTTTAAATAACCACTTTTTGCGGTGGAAAATGCACAAACACGTTTTGAGCGGTGCATAAAAACACAGACCCGTGGTTTGCAGCGTAAAATCGTAGACCCGCGGTTCCCAAAAAAATAAACCGCGCAAAAGCGATTTAAAAAAAATAAAAATAAAAAATAAATAAAACTTACAAGCATCAACAAATTTGCCACCAAGATTGACTTACAGTTACAAGTGAAAATAG
Source organism: Wollemia nobilis (assembly GCA_028583015.1). NCBI lineage: Eukaryota > Viridiplantae > Streptophyta > Pinopsida > Araucariales > Araucariaceae > Wollemia > Wollemia nobilis. Next base: position 2,283,759 of record JAQPPZ010000856.1, on the reverse strand, counting down.
TCCAAACAAAACAAACCAAAGTTGAAGTTGACGCCTACTTCGTGAGATCACAAAACATGGAAAAGTTATGATAAATCAATGTGCATTAAGGAATTGCTAACAGTCACTACAACAAGCGCCTAGGATGATTGGTTCCTTCATTTCATAATCATGCATGTCAATCAAACCAAATGGTAAATTTGAAAGACAAAAGTCCACCACATGCTTGGGGTAAATCATTTTGAACAATATACAAAACAATAAACCATTTCAATCATCAAACTTTCATCAATTGGCCCATGGGCTTCATTCTTTACCCATTTGCCAATTGAGGGGGTAAACAAGCAACCAAATTGAAAAAAAAAATCATTCAGTCTGCCACACCAAATAGAGTTGAGTCCATTCATCAAATAAAGGTAGAGTGTCATTAGTTTTTGCACCACATTGTGTTGTACACAACACAGTACAAAAAGGGGCAACTGTAGACACCAAAATTCAACACCTTCAAAGTCACATTTACCATCCCATCACCGAGTGCTGCATAATTAAATTATATGCCTAAGTGCTAAATTAGGGACATAAAATTATGCACATTATCCTATTTTCCAAATTTATTAAATCTGAAAAATTATCCTAGGATACCCTACTTGCCCACTGGACATGTGTCCTGGACACTTCACCCAACATCTTTGTCACATCTCACCCACTCTTATCCCCTTGTCTTTGCATATGGGACAGGTTCCCAACAACCATGCCACATATCATCCATTTTGTCTTCCTTGTACCTTCACATAGAACAGGATCCCACTTTGCACTTCACTTGCAGTCACATCACCCCAGTTAAGTGAGGCAAACTGGGTGACTCACTGTAACTGCCCCTTCCATCTGACAGTCTAGATTTTCCACTTGGCAAGTTGGGCTTGCCACCTCCCACTTCCCTCCAAAACCCCAAGAGGGCTATAAAGGCACCATTATTCCACCAAGAAAAGGGAGCTGAATTTGCATATCGACAAGCTACCAAAATCAATCTAGACCCAACAAGAAATTACGAGCGCGAGCTTTATTATAATCATTGGTTCGAATCCCGAGGCAATCTGTTCTTTAGATGAAATCATCCATCCGTGGTTTCATAGTCGAGAATGCACGTTCATGGTTTCACAATCGCAGGTCCGCAGTTTCCTGTTCACAACCGCGTTTCCACGGTTCCACAATCCCGAGCATGAAATCATACACACACGATCGAGATCAACAATTTTGTGTTAGCAAGGCATTATTTGTTGATTGTTTTTTGTTATTTTCTTTTCATTCGCATCAGCTTAGGGTTTTATGTGTAGCATTGGATTTATTGCTTGATTATGACAGGTGCTACTGATCTATTTGTTGGTCTGAATGTGTGCAGGTGATAGGTATCTTGGATAAGCTATTGTAGCTAGAGTGGTCCCTTACCGGATACCAAAACCCACTCACCCCTTGAAGCTATTACAAGAGAACGAAGAACACCGTATATTGTTGAAGAGTCGGAAGATCTCATCTCTTCTATCAAAAGCATTGTATCTCAGAAAGAGAAAGAAGCATTGTAGCATTACCTCTAACACATTTGGGGCAATCCAAAATCTTTGTAAAATTGTATCATTATCAATATAAAAATATCATTTTGGCAATCTTCTCTCCTTCTTGTGTTTATTTTATCTGTGTTCGGTTAATTTGTTACACCTAGGCGTAACAAGAACAGGATCCATGAACTTGTGCCTTCTAAGCTTTCTAGGAGAATTTGCTTGCAGTAGAAGTAGCTAGTCCCCACTTAGAGAGGAGAATACTAAAGCTGAATCTGCACAAGAGTGTTTGTATTGGTATTTATGGACAATAAAACACTCAACTATCGATTCAGGGGTGGATGCTGATTTTTGTTCCTATTCTTCAATCAGAAGCACTAAAGGGCCTGATCAACCTTACAGTGCACATACAAGGAAAATTTAGCACCCGTTGAATAAAGAGAAGCACCTATTTTCTGTTTTTTGATGGGAAAGGCACCTGATTCCAGTGGTACAATAGAAGGCGTCTGATTCCTGTATACGACAGAAGGTGCCTGATTTCCATTTTATAGTAGAAGGCGTCTGATTCCTATTATATAGTACATGACACTTGACTGCCAGTATATGAAGGAGATGGTGCTTGCATCACATTTTTTGGCAGACGGATGTCTGATTCTTGGTTTCTCCAGGAGGGCATCCAACTTCCAGTTTTTGAGAAACTGACACCAAATATTCTTAACATTGTTAAAAAAAATGTTGAGTTTGTATAACTTTTGTTTTATAAGTACGACACAAGACAGTTAGCAAAAAGGTACCTGCTTCCCATGATAAGTAGAGTGCCATATTTCTAAGGTGCCTGCTTCCCATGTTAAGTAGAGCACCCGATTGCTAAGGCGCCTGCTTCCCATGTTAAGTAGAGTACCCGATTGCTAAGGCACCTGCTTCCCATTTTAGGCATAAGCGCCTAGTTGCTAAGGCACTTGCTTCCCATGTTAGGCATAAGCACCTAATTTCTAAGGCACCTGCTTCCCATGTTAAGCAAAGCACCTGATTCCTAAGATGCCTACTTTCAATTTCCAAGGCATGTGTGCACCATAATTTGAAAAGAAGGTGCCTAATTTTTATATGGAAAAGGTGCCTGATTTCCATATTTTTTGGTCATTTTATGCCTTGAAAGAATAACACATCAGCATTGGGATGTGGCCTGAGCCACGTCAGCACCCCACGCACGTGCAAAGTGTTGCATAACTTTTATTATTAAACATGAACCATTCACCAATATGCAGAAATATCAAATCATTCATCCACAATACATTATCCACAATAACAATCCATAAATGAGAAAGAGATAGATAATACCCTTAAGGTAGGGCAACACCAATAATAATCCTTAAGGAAGGAATAACTCCACAAGATCTCCCAAGATGAGAGGCCACTTCGTGGGCACGACGATTACATAAGATTCTTCTTCCATGATATGAATCCCTTACAATGACAAATATCTCTTCTTTATATATCCATATTCTTATTCTACTTTGGAGAGCCTACTACTAATATTATATTATATTAAAATATAATATAATATTATAATACAATCAACCTTGGGTTATGTGTGGCCCATGCCAACCCTTATACAATATAATAATATATCCCCAAATATCTATTCCTAGGTACCCTACCACAAAGTCAAATCTATAGCGGATAAAATTAAAAGTTGACAACCAACTTTTGAGGAGGTGATGTTTATCGTCCCAAGACAATACGTTTTTCCTAACTTTTGTTTTGAATTTTGCAGGATATCTCGAATAAGTCACATTTCAGCTATCGAGAACCAATAATGTGGAAGAAAACTCATTGTATGGAAAATATGACCATCATCATCCGTTGCGGTTTGCCTAGTCATCAAACGCCAGCCAATAGTGATGCACCATGGATATCTACGCATATACACCCACAAAATGAATTTAGGTGCATGATTAAATTTTCTATTTTATGTCTATATTTTTTTCATATGCATGTGTCTATGGAAAGGTGCCGACACAACCCCCCTTACTGTCCTAGCCAATAGAACAACTCTACTTGGCACTGTACTACGTGGCATGACTCTTATTGGTCGATTTCCTATGGTTATCACCTCTGCACAATCGAGCACATGCTCAAAGGATATTTACTATGGATAACCATAATCATTGTTGATTACGGTAATTAACCGCCTACATGCATGAAAGTAGTTATTTTAAAAACTACTTAATAGCTACTATAAAGCTGCCTTCAAAAAGAAAAAAACCAGAGTGTGAAGTATTGTAGAAATTTAGGGAGAACACTAGAGGCATTGTTGAGAGAACTATAAATCAAAGTAAAAGCATGGGGGGAAATTGAAGAACCATGACCTCAAGAAAAGTGAAATACCGATTACTCAGGGATTTATGTAGACGTGCAAGCTCAATTTGACACTACAGGATGGATGGAGTATTGTTGACTGGTCAGTTAGGGCCAAGATGCAATGATAGCGAACGAATTCATAGCATCCATGAGAGATGGGATCGTGGACATGCGAGGACTAGAAATTCCAGTCATCAAAAATAATATCACCATGGTGATGGACCTCCCTATAATAGGGTAGCACATGAAGAAGGAGAATGATATTGCTCTCTGTGCACATAAATTCTTTGGGGGACCGATCGAGCACCTGACATGAGCTGGTTTTCCCAAATGCCAAATCCTCGAGCTCTTGAGGGTGGTATTTGAACAGATCGTGAGATTATTCACTTGCTCCGATAGAAACTCAATATTGAACACCAATCATTTTTTTTTTCTCAATCACATCTTGCATGGGGATAAAATCAATATCCCACATTACCTTGCATGCGCTCTCAAGGATGAGGTCAAACGGTACCAGGCAGGCACAATATCTGCCTTGGCTCACCATGGCCTAATTTCGGCCCTGGTACGATATGCAGAGTCACATAGGGATGTGACGATTGAGGAGACTATGGGCACTGATGCAGTGACAAGGACACAAGTATAAGGGATGATGCCAATTTAGAATAAGCAGTCGATCCAAGAGGTGATAGAACGAGATAAGACAATGCTTATGTTCCAACCTGCAAAAAATATAGGGGAAGTAGGACAAGCCTCGTCCCATGATTTTCCCCAATTTGGTGAGGAAGCAAGATAGACTATCTCCCACTAACCCTCAATTTGAGGATGAGGTAGGACAAGATCCACCAAGCCCTCCTTTCATACCAATTTCCACCAGGACATGAAGCAGAAGGACGAAGGCGTCAAGGGTGGTTTCGAGCTCATTTGATGATGACACAATGATCGATGAACTGAACAAGGAGGAGCCCAAATTTTACAAGATATATCCAAGGGGTAAACTCCTCAACAGGAGGAGGCAATAGAAGAATTGCTACAAGAGGGCCAAGAGGAATATTTACAGCAACAACTGCAGGTATTGAGATAGGATGTTTCCACTTGAGAAGCCAAATACAAAGAAGAACAAACTTTGTTTCAATATTCTAGGAAGGAGTCTGCATTAAAGATGCATGAATTATATCAGATAATTCAGAAACTATAGGGGAAAATAAACCAATTGCAACTACATGGTAGAGAAGTGGGAGCTGAGCAATCAACCAAAGTTGATGCGATAGTACAGACTAATGGGGCAACAAAGGTACCCCCTAATGATATAGAAATATAGTAGGGAGAGGATGGTGCAATGGAAGTAAAGGAGCCATATTCCACGTCTCCTTATGTATAATAGGTACTTCAAGAGGATGAAGTTGAGGTTGAGGAACCTCAAAAATTAGAACAATCTGCAGCAAAAGGAGATGAAGATAAGAATGAAGTGGAGGCTGAAGAGTCTCAAGTTTCAAGCAATGAGGAAGAGCCATAGCACTCTCCTACTGATGTAGGGGCCGAATAGCCTTCGAAGGAAGAAGCATACCTAGATGAGCAGTAATTTGCTGTAGAGGAAGAAGAGGCTCAACAACCTGAATTTGCTATAAACCAGGAAGCAACAACACCAATATACCCTGGGATGCAAAAAATAAAGCTAAGGTCAAAATAAAAATCCGTTAGGGCATCTCAGTGACGACCCAGGACCAGAGCAAGAGTTACCAATTTGAAGGCAGTGGGCATCAAAATCAATAAAGAATCATAGATGTATTTTGATGAAGAATGGGATGCAGAAAATGAATTGTTTGCTACCCAAAGACACAAATTTGAGGAGCTTCAAGAGGATATTAAGGCATACAAGAAGAATTGGAAGAAGGCCTCTAAGAAAGCACTCAAGGAAACAGAAAAAGAGGCCAAAAAGCAATAAAAAAGGCCTCCCAAGAAAATTCTAGTTGCCTGACCTAAGCAGTTTTGGAGTTTGTATGGGTCGGTAGGTGATGAGCCTTCAAGGATGAAGGCATATTTTATGAGGATGGGATTTCTAGGACCTGTGCCACATGCAGATGGAAAAAATAGAGGTCAAGGCTAAACTTGAGCTTAACCCAATAGGGGTATATTTACCCACAACCAGGGTTGCTAAGAAGTCTAGCATCCCATTTGATGATGAAGAATCAGTGCATGTGGGTGAAGAGTTACCTCTTCACCATGAGTAATAGAAAATGGCTGAGCCTGCATTCTAGAAGGATGCCACCAGCTTCTCTAGTTACTATTTGAACGTGGAAAAAGGTAATGTGTCTTGGACCAGAGAATCGTCCAAGAAAAGTGCAAGGCCAAGTCAGCCAGTTCGACGTAGCAAGCGCCATAAATAAGAAAAATAGGAGGCAATTGCTCCCAAAGCACCAAAGGGTCGAAAGCCCCAGGAAAGGAAAAAGCAAAAGTCGCTAAAAATAAAAGGACATAGACCAACATGGCTTATTGGGATGTTGTAAACAAAATTGGTAATTACCAGTATAAAGTGGCACAAGGACGTGCCACCCCTTAAGCATGGGGGGATGATGAGCCCCAAAAATGCTCATTTTTTGTACCTCTTTTCTTATAAAACGACACTTATTTTATAGATGTATATGTTTTGTGAAAATTATATATATATATATATATATATATATATATATATATATATATATATATATATATATAAACAATTTATTCTACATGTTATTTAATATTTGTCTTTAAGTGTATTTTGTGTAGATTCTATGGAAATTGTTGCATTTTGGTATATTTTTGTTGAGGTCCCACTCGGACTTGGCACTTGCAATTTTATGAAGGTAAAACATTTGTAGTACATTGATGTGAAGTATGAAGTCAGGCGCCCAATTTCCTTTAAAGCACCTGACTTCTGTTTGGAACTTAATTGTTAGGCATCTGCTTCTTGTTAAGCATATGTTTTTGTTAGGCACCTGCTTCCCATTAGGTGCTTGCTTCCCAAATTTTGTAGATAAGGCATCTACTTCCCAACTTCTTCAGACGAGGTGCCTGATTTCCACTAACACCAAATTCCAGCATGACTCTATGGTTGGCAAAACAGAGCAAAATTTTAGCAACAATAATAAAAAGAGTTCTAGCATTGAAACCAGACAAGGGACAATGTCAAGGATGACTCGCCACCTATTTTTCAGCTACTAAGTGAAAGATTTATGTAAATTAGATAAAACAAATATTAGACGTATTATGGAAACAAAATACGTTGAAATATCTTGATATTTTACCCGATTCCTTCATTTATGCAGGCAGTTGTAAAAGTAAATCATTTTTCAATTTATTTTGAAAATTGTAATAGGGTGTGGCCGCATATATTATAAATATGCAAACCACCCCTAAAGAAGACCGTCGAAATTTCTTGTAAATTCTTGCTGTAGTTGTTAATAAAAATATTTTTGAGTTATTTCCTGTTGAATCCCTCTAAGCGTCCGGTGAAGATTAAATGCGAGCAGAACCTGCTGGAAGCATGGGATCACTTACAAAAAAGTTCTTCCCTTCATTTCCCCTACTTTTTGTTATTTAATTTTTTGTTATTTAATTTATTTCTCTGTTATTTTCCCATTTTTTCAGTAATTTTCAGCAAAGTACCGCTTTACTTTCTATCTGCATTTTAGTTATGTTTTCACAAACGTAGGATAAATTATTGGTTTGGCATTTAGGATTAAAACTTCAATGAACATCAAACACCTCCCAAACCATAAATATGAGGGAATCATCTCTGAAGGAGAAATTATAAGCATATATTTTGCATGGCTACTCACAAGACTACGAGCTACCCCGGGTTGACAATTAAATGGAGGTAATTAATTGAACCATAGAGAAAAACTAACCAATATTTTGCCCAAAAATAGCCTACATTAGTTAGGGCAAAAGAGGTAAACTACTTGCACCATGTGGGAGAATACATTGCATGCATTCACCATGACATCAAGGACAATTTGAGAATCCTTGGACATTATCCACGTAACGCTCCTGAAGAAGCATCATTTGTAGGTTAGGGACATTGAAGGAATCTATAACCTTCCTGACACCACTTATCATTCAACATTGGAATAAGGGGAGTTAAAGCATTTTTGAAGCATCAAAATAATGCTATCGCCACTTGGAATTTCCCATAGCTTACTATGAAAGATGCCCTCAAAGAGAAGGGCTATTATAGTATTCATAAAGAGTGACATCCATAAGAAGCTTGAGGGAGAAAATATTAAGTGCATTTAAGTCTTGAAGCAACGAAGAAATTGAAGTTGAATAATCAAGCAATTCATCAAGTACTCAGACCAGCACAACTTCATCAAAGAGCAGCACACACAACAAATATTGGATTTTGTAAACCATGTTACAGTGTGAAATAACACATCTGCCAATGATATAGTAGCTTGAATGTTAAGCAAAGTGATGATAGAGAGATCAATTTTCACCTGAATGAAGTAAAGTAAAGCACGTTCATCAAGGAGAGTATATACTCGTAGGTCGAACATCAAAGTGAACTAAGCACATGCAGGTCTAAATTAGATATCAGAGGAATCATGTATATCAGTGAAGAAGGAAGGAATGACTTTACGTTGCATCTTGGAGTTGATAAGAAGTCAACTATCACAAATTTGCAGAAGGATGAATCAATTTTAGAGAGTTTGCAAGATTGAAGAAAATGTAAGATTTATATTGCAAGTTAATAAGGTTGTAAAATCAAATTATACTTGAGATATTAAAAGATAGGAGCAATAAGGTGTTAATATCTAGATTTTTATCTTGGAAAACAAGTTGAAATTATTATTAGAAGCATTTGAATTATTATTGTTATTGCTTAAAATATATTTGTAAATTCTAAAACCAAGGAGTTATAAGATAAGTTGAATTTAATTTGCAAATATATTTATTCAAAACTTCTAGCTTGGGAGATATAAGGAATCCTACATCAAACTTGTATCATATAAGTTTAAAGATTTATCATAGCATTAATTCAAAGTTAAAGTTTATTGCTTGCATCAGATATTAGTCTCAATTATAATTAAAGAGACATAGAGAATCCAACTTAACTATCTTGAAGATATTGAGAATTCTTATCATTAAGCTTTCTACAAGGAGTGATAAAACAATTGTTTTAAAAAGTTGAACATTATATTAAACTTGTCATCACCTTACTAGGGAGACAAAAGGAATTCAACTAAAATATTGAAAATCAAGCATTCTATCAAATCCATAGTTCATTTATTTTCAAGGAAGAAAGATATTTTATAAAATTTGAAAATTGGAGAAGGTTTTTCAAGATTGATTCTACAAATTGAAAGATATTAATTAGTCATATTATCAACCATTAGGGATTCAAAAGGTTGACAACATCAAAGGTTATAAAACTTGAATCAAAATTATTCTTCAGAGATAAAAGGAATTCTAATCAAAGGTTGATCATATTGATAAAGGAAATACTACAATTTTTGAGAATATGGATAGATTTGAAAAAGGAGAATTTCATCACAATACTCACTTCAAGAAGACTCAAGAGAAAAACCCATCCAATATACCATATCAAAGATGCAAAATTATTTCAAACCCAAACAATTTCACAAGTCAAAAAAAGGATATTTGTTATATTGATTATGGTGTAAGTAGTCATATGACAAGAAATCTACAATGGTTTGATTGCCTTGAAGTCACTAAAAATTATAGGTTGAAAATTGCAGATGGAAAATTCTATCATATACATGGATATGGGTGCATAAATCCTAGTAAATCATTTTGAAATGTTTTGCTACATAATATAATGTATGACCCTGTATTATCATCTAATCTTATTTTAGTAGCAAATATAGTAGAGAGCAAAAGAATAATTTATTTCAGATACTCAAATGGAGTCAATAGGTGTCTCATCATAAATTAAGATGAGATAGATCAATCTAAAAGAGCATATATGCACTAGATACAATTGGTATTGGCAAATGCAAATAGAAAATAATAAGCGTGAACCATTAGAACTTGATATTGATATTGATAGTGTTTAAATAACAATAGGCATAGGCTATGAATAGCCTAATAGGTAGTCCCCCCTTAAAGGTAGCTACCAACTAGGATTAAGTGCTAACAACTAACAATATATTAATCACTAACAATATGATTAATATCTCACGTCTAAACAATAGCGTGTGATAACCATAAGATATTCGACATGAATATCTTCATGGTTAAGTAGAAAGATAAAGTAATTAATCTAACCTACTAGGTAATAATGTAATAACCTAATGGTAAAAAAGTAAATACTACTTTTTACCCTAACATCCCCCCTTTATTACATTATTTTGAAATACAAAGTGTACTTCTGAACAACTCAAATTTGACACGTCCAAGTGCCTTTGTGAAGATGTCTGCAACCTGTTCGTCAGTGGGAATGTATTGGAGCTTGATGTTGTGTTTAGGAACTTCATCGTGAATGAAATGACACTGTGTGTCAATATGTTTGGTGCGCTCATGGTGAACTAGATTCTTCACTAAGTTCAAAACACCCTGGTTGTCACAGTACAAGTGAATTGGAAGTTTCTTGGGTAAACCCATACTTGCTATGATGCGACTCAACCATATTGCTTCACACACTGCATCTCGTGCTGCACGATATTCTACCTCTATTGAAGATATAGCAACCACCTGTTGCTTCTTGCTGTGCCATGAGACAGGTCCGGATCCTAGATGAAAAACATATCCAGATGTTGAATTTCGGTCATCTACTGATCCAGCATAGTCAGAGTCCATGAAACCCTGTAAGAAGAATTTGTCATTCTTCCTATACTCTAAACCATACTCCATACTACCATGGATATAGTGGAGAACACGCTTTGCTACTTTCTAGTGAGTAACTTTTGGTTCTTGCATGAACCGAGAAAGATAATTCACAACAAATGTGATATCTGGTCTAGTGTTTGTCAGGTATATAAGGCTCCCAATCATCTGATGATAAAGAGTGCCATCTACCTGAGGTGAATCATCGTATCGTGACAATTGAAGCCCTTGTTCCATCGGTGTTGCTTTTGGCTTGCAATCAGTCATACGATACTTTTCGATCAGTGTCTTGGCGTACTTCTTTTGAGTCACCCTTAGGTAATTATTTTTTTGTTCAATCTCTAGACCAAGACAATAGTGGAGAAGTCCCAAATCTGTCATATCAAATGACTCTCTCAAGTCATTCTTCACGACGTCTATCAATGTCTTTGAGTTGCCGATTATGATCAAATCATCCACATAGAGTACAAGTATCACTATCTCAGAACCAATGTTCTTAACATAGAGATTTGCATCTGAAGGACTTCTCTTAAATCCATGTTGTAGAAGGTGATTGTCTATCTTTATATACCATGCTCTAGGGGCTTGTTTCAACCCATACAAGGATTTAACCAGTTTGTAAACTTGTTGCTCATGGCCTTCCTCAACAAATCCTTGTGGTTGAGTCATGTATACTTCCTCATTCAAATCACCATTTAGGAAGGTGCTCTTGACATCCATTTGATGAAGTTTCCATCCGTATTGTGCTGCCATAGCACAAAGAACATGAATGGTGGTCATCCTTGCAGTGGGTGCAAAGGTCTCTTCATAATCGATGCCTTCCTTTTGAGCATAGCCCTTTGCCACAAGGCGGGCCTTATGCTTGTCAATGGTTCCATCTGCCTTGTATTTCATTTTGTAAACCCATTTACAGCCAATGGGTTTCTTACCTGAAGGTAAATTAACCAACTTCCATGTATTGTTCTTGATGAGAGATTTATATTCAGCATCCATAGCTGCCCTCCACTGTGGCTCACTAAGTGCTTCTTTGACCGTGGTGGGTTCATGTTCATCATATGAAGACATATAAACCCTCTCATCATCAATCTCCATATCTTCTCCACTATCAATCTCTCTCTCTATAGAAAGCTCTTCGAAATGTTGGCAAAGGTCATCAACTGTTGGTGATGCTTCTACTCTCTTCTGTCGAGACATGCTGCGAGTTCGAGGATGATTCAGAGTAAGATCAGGAGGTGAGGTCAACTTTGAATCTCTCACCGTACTTGTATACCATTTTGGCACCTTTTGCTGAGGTGGAGGAGTTTGTTTCTGTGGCTCCTCATCTTCCAGGTATACAGAGGATGTGATGTCAGGTGTGAAAGCCTCATCGAACACCACATCTCTACTTACATGTATTTTATTTGTTCTAGGGTCATACAATCGATACCCTTTAGAATATTCATCATAGCCAAGGAAAATGCACTGTAAGGTTTTCTCATCTAGTTTCTTTCTCTTTTCTTTAGGTATATGCATAAATGCCTTACACCCAAAAACTCTTAGATGAGAGATGGAGGGCTTCCTGCCACTCCATGCTTCTTGTGGAGTTATATCTTTAAGGGCCTTTGTGGGTGCCCTATTCAAAATATATATTGCCATTGTGATAGCTTCTTCCCAATAGCGTTGCTCAAGATTTGCACCCTTAAGCATATTGCGAACCATTTCCATGATGGAATGATTTCTCCTTTCAGCAACTCCATTTTTTTGTGGAGAATAGGTTGTGGTTAGCTATCTTTTGATCCCATGTGTTTTCAAAAATGAAGAGAATTCATTTGAGGTATATTCCCCCTCGATCTGAGTGGAGGGTCTTTATGTAGCATCCAGACTCTTTCTCAACTAGTTGCTTGAACTGTTGAAAGTAGGAAAATGCTTCTGATTTCAGTTGAAGAAAGAAGACCCACATCTTCCGTGAGTGATCATCCACAAACAACTGATAATACCTTTTGCCTCCAAAACTTGGTGGCATGGGACCACACAAATCAGTGTGCACTAACTCCAATGGTCTCTTAGCTCTAGAAGAGCTAGCTTCGAATGGTGCTCGGCGTTGCTTCCCTGCTAAGCAATCCGAGCAGATTGGCAATGTAGATGAAAGGGTGGGAAGTCCCTTCACCATTTGAGATTTACTTAGCTCAAGTAAATACCCTTTACTAAGATGCCCAAATCTCTTATGCCAAAGAGAAGTGGCCTCCTTCGTGTTGACCGCCATGGCAACATGAGGCATTGAAACAACATCTAGTGTGAACAAGCCATGCTTGTAAGAACCGGTTGCTATGTGTTTACCCTGCTTGGTGATATAGCAATGTTTTAGTCCATTTTCCACTTTGAAATTGACAACCATGTTTTTATCCAGGATTTGTGGAACTGACAACAAGTTGTTTGTCAATCCTGGAACATAAAGGATATTGTGAATATGACACTTTCCATCTGGAAGGGAAATAGATACATTACCTTCTCCCTGGACACGATAGGTCTTATTATCAACAATTGTTACTGGTTTGCCTTCTCTTGCCATAAATATCTCAAACCATTGCTTGTCACCAGTCATGTGTTTGTTGGCACCTGAATCAATGTACCAAACAGAATCCTTCTATGTAGAAGTTGTATGGGTCATGAGCACTTTGTGTGCTCTTTCTGAATCAGAATCAGAATTTTCAATAGCAACATGTCCTCGTTGTTGTCTATTTTTCTTCTGTGGCTTGTTTTTGCCCTTCTTGTCTTGTTTGTTTTTAAACCAACACCGGTTGGTGTCATGGTTGTCCATTTTGCAATTCATGCAATACTTCCCTTGAGATTGAGGTTGCTTGCCCTTATCTCTTGATCCTGAAGATGATCCTCCCTTTTGAAAGTTACCTTTCTTCTTGCCACCTTGTTTGTTTGTGTAAAGTGCATTGTTTGACACTTCATCACTTTGGAGCTGATTTGCTTCCTCAGTTTGAAGAAAATTGACTAACTCCACAAAGGTTACAATTCTTTGAGATACATTAAGGGATGTTATTAACATCTTATAGGATTCTGGAAGAGCCCTCAATATTACTGAAGTCAGAATAGTATCTTCTACTTTGGCTCCTAAAGCATTCAACTTTGACTTCAGTTCTGCCACTCTACAAAGAAATAGCTCTATTGATTCTCCTGACTTCATATGGAGTGTATGAAGTTGAGTTTGAAGGTTTAGAATAGTCGATTGATTCTTGCCTTCAAAAATGGTACATAATGCATCCCATGCATCTTTACCATTTTTAGCTTCACTTATGTGAGGTTGGATTTCATCAGTAGTGGCGAGCAAAATCAACATGAGAAGTCTATTGTTCTTTTTATCCCATGCAATTTGATCTGCTCCTGCTGTAGTGGGTTTTTGAATAGTGCCATCCACTATATCCCACATTTCTTCAATAGTCAGAATGGCCTTCATCTTGGTTTTCCATGCTGAAAAATTAGGACCTTTAAGCAATTGTGTATCATTTAGGTATTTGTTGATAGTTGCCATGATGAAGGTTCTAGAATGGTTCCAAGATGGTCTCTCTTTCTCTCTTCTTGATATTTAATGGCACCTTCTTGAAAAACCCTTGAGGAAGGATTAATCAATTTGAGGATATTTAAGCCAAACAAGAAGAAATGAGAGATAATTCACTCTTATTGGTATTTAATGGCACCTGCCTAAAAATCCTCCCGAAGAAGGATAGTTAGTTTGAGGGAATTAAGCCAAACAAAAAAGAGTGAATTAGGGATTTTGATTTAGGAGAGAATATCAAGAAAAATTGGCTTTATACCTGTGCAAATGAGTTTACACAAATTATTGTGAAATTTTGGGGTTTTGAGTGCTCTTGATTTTGATGACTTATAATTGCAAAAAACAAGAAATTAAATGCAATAATCAATCAAAGAGTGCCCACAAAATTTTTATCACATAGGTGTCGGATGCAACCAAAAATGCACCTAATTTAGCAATGCCAATTTTTAATAAAGGTGTCGAGTAATATCAAAAATGCACCTAATTATAAGTTTTTGCAACAAAATATGGATTTGTGTTTTGCAAAAAAATAAATTTGATGTTCAAATTCTCCCCCCTTTGTGTTACAATTTTTGCAAAAAGATAATTTATCAAAGATCAATTATCCCCCATTTGTTTTGCAAAAATAACAAAGTAGCTCACCTTTCAAGACAAGTCGACACACGACAAGCTTTTGAAAGGCTTTCCAGAACCATTCGATAAATGACTTGGTTTTAGTGGACCCTTAAGGCTTCAATACTCAAAAATTGGAGGTGCATCAGGATTAAAAGGTTCTCTAATCCTCATGGGACCATAGCTTCGATCCAAACCCTTCCAAGGATCTGTGTAAGTATTGAAACGAGGTAAACTCTTTCTATATCTTCTAAGCATCCACCAAAAATTGGATCTTGTGGTTTGACAATGGAGTTCGTTTCTCTTTCAAATAACTCTTAGACGACGAAGAGATTTTTGTATCCAAGGCCTCTTCTTCATGAGACAAAACTTATACTCTCAAAAAATGATTAGAAAAATTTGGAGCAAAGTGTTAGAAATCTCAATTTGTTGCAAAAGAAATTGTGCTTTGATTTTTGTCTCTTATCCCCCTTTGATTTGGAGAAAACAAAAAAACATCAATTTTATATTTTGCAAAACAAAATAGGCCTAATTATTTTCAATTTTAATGCAAAATTTAATAATTCTAATCATGCTATTAATTATTAATAAAATTAATTTTTTTAAAATCAACTTAATATATAAAAAAATTGATTTTTATACAAAATATAGATTAAATTATTAAAAGGGCAATGTTGTGTTGTTTTAAAAGGGCTATGTTGCCCTTGGGTTTTCGATTTCTTGTGGGATGTCGATGTCGAGTCCCTTGGTTTTGCTGCGGCCACATGTCACAACAAGTCAGTATGCATCCGTGTGGCACATGGCTTGTCCACCACATGTCACCCACATGTCAGGTCCAATCCAGTGGCTTGTTCGCCATGTGTCCTCCTTGAAGTCTGAGTCTCCACCATGTGTCACGTCTAATGACTTGTATGCCATGTGTCCTCATCGAAGTATGAGCCTTTGCCATGTGTCAGGTCTAGTGGCTTGTTTGCCATGTGTCTTCCTCAAAGTTCAAGCCTTCACCACATGTCAAGTCTAGTGGCTTGTCCACCATGTGTCCTCCTCGAAGTATAAGCCTTCACAATGTGTCCTCCTTGAAGTTTGAGCCTTCTCGCTTTCAATACCATCAGGTGCCATTAGATTTGAGATCAGTGGTGCTGCCTCAATTTTAGTTCCATAATCTACATCCATGTTTCTCGTCGACAGTGTCCCATCTCAGTGCAGTAGGATCACGTCTAAGTGCAGTAGTGTCCCATATCAATGTAAGGACCTCACTATCCATACCAACATCAATAAGGATTTTTGTGCCCGCATCAGTGTAGGGACCTCACTATCCATGCTGACATCAGTGAGGGTTTATGTACCCACATCAGTGCAGGGACCTCACTGTTCATGTCGGTGTTAGTGAGGGTTTCTATTCCCGCATAATTGTAGGGCCTCACTGGTTGTGTTGGCATCAGTAGACCGTAGGCTGTCAGATTTGACAGTATGCGGGTCAACAAAGTGATGGTGCCAGCATAGTAGACATTAGGAATTAATCAAAATCAAATTAAAATTAAAAAAATTTAAATGAAATAAAATTCCAAGCCTTTTGATTATGCCTCATAAATTGTGCCTATCCAAGGGATCTTGCACCTCAAGATTTGTGCCCCTTGGTCCAAATAGAACGAGAAGAACTCCTGCCTTGTCCAAATATGCTTGAAATAGTTCTGCTTACCTAGGTGATTCCCCATAGCTCTGATGCCAATTTTGGCAAATGCAAATAGAAAATAAAATGCATGAACCATTAGAACTTAGTATTAATAGTTGTAGTGTTTAAATAAAAATAGGCATAGGCTATGAATAGCCTAATAGGTAGTCCCCCCTTAAAGGTAGCTACCTGCTAGGATTAAGTGCTAATGACTAACAATATATTAATCACTAACAATATGATTAATATCTCAAATCTAAAAAATAGCATGTGATAACCATAAGATAATCGACATGAATATCTTCATGGTTAAGTAGATAGATAAAGTAATTAATCTAACCTACTAGGGTAATAATGTAATAACTTAATGGTAAAACAGTAAATACTATTATTTACCCTAACAATTGGAACCTCATAAGATATTATTGTATTCCAAAACAATGCTAATATCGTTTCTGAGAAATAGATTGCAGAAAATGAAGAACTAATATATCATAAAAACAAACAAAGAACTAGACGATTCAAAATCAGGAGGATGAGAGGTCAATAAAACTACGCACTACTTGGCCATCTACAAACTAAATAATAAGAAGCTGATCAAGATAAAGAATATCTGAAGGACAAAGATCCATATTGAAGATAAAAGTCTTCAAAAACAAATAATGTAATACGAGGAGGTGTTGGAATATATTACATTATTTGGTTCTTACTAATGTACCATTGTGGGTACTGTTAAAATTTTTCCACGGTGGACGAGACCAAGGTGAATATCAGGTTAATTTCACCAAGGGAATGTCGGCAGGAGGAATGTCGACAGATTTCAAATTCTCTCCTATCCCTATTTTTCCTCCTTATTCCTATCTCCTTATCCCCCTTCTTCTCGCAAATTCCTTATCTCCTTCTTCTTCTCCTTCCATTTTGCATTTCATTTTGTAATTAGTTTCAATTTGGACTATATATTGTATAAGGTTAGTTTTGAATTTTTAATTGAAAGAAGTATTCTTTAGTGTCACACTTTGGTATCAGAGCCAGCGAGCTTGTGAGGGTAGTTGACCAGCGAGGAGGGTCCAAGGTAGGCACAAAATTCAAGATCGAGGAGCAGTCCATAGATCAAAACCCAAGAACAGTTCCTGAGGTAGACGGACTGGACAGGGACTCCAGATACGAGCATGGATCCCAAGGTGGACCAGACACAGTCAGGTGAGCGAACATCGAGGTGGATGGCTTATGAGGACTAAGGACCTGACATGTGGACCACACGTAGATTGAGGTTGACACGACCAACTAACAATAGGACCCAAAATCGACACGTGGTAGACAACCATAGGACCTGACTCAGACTGAACACGTGGCAGATGCGTGGGCATGACGTGGCAGCACGAAGGGTGAAAATGTGGCAGCAAGGTGAACGAAGGGTTAGCTGACGTGGCAGTTACCAAGGACGCGTGACTATTTTGGTTTGCAAAATAAGCGTGACCGATTGCCCTAAGGCAATCGATTTCAAATACGTGATTTGCACCTTATATTCCCCTTCGCAAGCTTTGTCTCGGTGAATGTGGGATAATGCATTCCCATATATTTTTTAAAAAGTCAGATGCACCGCGTGTTAAATAGAAGGCTTTATGCATTGCCTTCATAGCGGGCATTGTAGCCTTATTGGCTCCTCGAGCCAGTGCTAAGATGTTTCTCCCTTCGCCCGATCACGGGTTCAAAACTTGTCGGCAGCAAAATAATTTTTTTTGCCTTCCAAGGTATTTCTACAATATTGTAAAGAATGTGGGATAAAAAGGCAATTCACCACTACCTATACTCCACAACAGAATGGTGTGGCAGAAAGGAAAAATCACACCATAGTAGAGATGTCCAGATCGATGCTTTAAAAAAAGCATCTTAGTAACATGTATTGGGCTGATGTTGTCAGAACCAGTGTTTACATTCTAAATAGGAGTCCTACTTCTAGTTTGAAAGGAATTACTCCTTACAAGACGTGGTATGGAAAGAAGAAAAATGTAAAACATTTTAGAGTTTTTGGTTCTTTAGCATATGCACACATCCCTGAAGAAAAAAGGAAAAAGCTTGATCCCAAGAGTCAAGCATGTATTTTTGTAGGATATTGTGAGTCTACCAAAGCCTATAGACTCTACAATCCGAAGACCCGTAAAATTGTTATTTCCAAGGATGTAATTTTTGATGAAGGGGGATAATGGGGTCATCCAAAATTTTTTGTTGATGATGAATCCCATGATGCAGGTTCTTCTCAAATTCAGCAGGTGTCACCCAAGAAAGGCAAAGACACACCCCCTCCAAGCCCAAGTAGAAGTGTTACTTCTAGTACATCAACAACTTCTCCAAGTACTTCTCCACAATGATCAGTCAGTTCTTTGGATATTTATTCTCCATCCAGAGGTAAGATAACATTACAACATCATCCATCTTATCAAATGTTGGATAAAAATTTTCAGAGAATATACACTAGAAGCCAAGCTAGTGAAATGAGTACAGTTTTGCAACGAATTAAAAATTTGCATTTGTATGGAGATGATGACTCCCAAGAGCCTCGGGGAGTTGTAGTCAATTATGCTTTATCAACTAGTGCATAGCTAGAGCATTCTAGCTATGAGAAGGCTTGTACTCATAAGATATGGTAGGAATCCATGAAAGAGGAGATGACCTCTATAAAAAATAATTATGCTTGGAAGCTTGTAAAGCTTCCTAAAGGCAATAAATGTGTTGGATGTAAATGGTTCTACAAGACCAAATTCAATGCTGATGGAAGCATTGAAAGACACAAGGCAAGACTGGTAGCAAAAGGCTTCACACATAAGTATGGCATTGATTATGAGGAGACCTTTACTCCTGTAGATATACAGGAGACAATCAAAATAGTACTTTCCTTGGCTGCTCACAAAGGATGGAAAATTCAACACATGGATGTAAAAAATGCCTTTCTTAATGGGTACTTAAATGAGGAGGTTTATGTTGAACAAACTCAAGGCTTTCAAGAACAAGGTAAGGAACACCTTGTTTATAAACTGAAAAAAACACTTTATGGCCTCAATCAAGCACCAAGAGCATGGTACTCACACATTGATGGATATTTCAAGGAACATGGGTTCACTCAGAGCAAAAGTGAACCAAATATCTACTACCTAAATCAAGGTAAAGACATCCTCATAGTTTGTTTATATGTGGATGATATCATATTTATGGGTAGTAATGATAAGATAAATATGAAGTTCAAACACCATGATGAAACAATTTGAGATGAAATATCTAGGCTTAATGCACTACTTCCTAGGCATGGAAGTTCATCAGATAGATAGAGGGATATTCATATGTCAACACAAGTATGCTCGTGATATGATCAATAAATTTGCCATGGAGCATTGCAAATCAGTTGCAACTCCAATTGGACATGGTATCCAATTGAGCAAGGATGATGGAGCACCAAAGGTTGACACGACCGCTTACATGAGCATGGTTGGGAGTTTGATGTTTCTCATCAACACAAGACTTGACATTCAATATGTTGTTTCTCTTGTTTCAAGGTTTATGGCTAATCCATCCGAGTTGCATTTGCAAGCAACTAAAATAATTCTAAGATATGTAAAGGGTACATTGGATTTTGGAATCCATTACCACAAATGTAATGCTGTCAAGTTATTTGGATTTAGTGATAGTGATTGGGGCAGCAATATTGATGATAGGAAATCTACATTAGGGAACTATTTTAGTCTAGGATTAGGACTAATTACATGGATTTCCAAAAATTAGACTATTGTAGCATTGTCATCTACTAAGGCTGAGTATATAGCCATCACATATGCTAGTACTCAAGCCCTATGGTTAAGAAAAATCCTTGAAGATATTGGAGAATAAAAAAGTGGTCCTACCAAATTGTATTGTAATAACATAAGTGCCATTCAGTTGGCATATAATCATATCCACCATAGCAGAACAAATTTTTTTGATATGAATTATCACTTCATCCGAGACATGGTGGAGAAACAAATTGTTGAACTTAAACATTGCAACACTTTGGAGAACATTGCAGACATTTTCACCGAAGGCATGGCTAAAGCTCAATTTATAAATCTGAGAGACTGTCTTGTCACCCCTCTCAACTTTAAGGGGGAGAATGTTAGAGTTTAACCACGGTGGACGAGACCAAGGTGAATGTCAAGGTTAATGTCACCAAGGGAATGTTGGCAGGAGGAATGTCAACAGATTTCAAATTCTCTCCTATCCCTATTTTTACTCCTCCTTCCTATCTCCTTATCCCCCTTCTTCTCACAAATTCCTTATCTCATTTTTCTTCTCCTTCCATTTTGCATTTATTTTCGTAATTAGTTTCAATTTGGATTATATATTGTATAAGGTTAGTTTTGAATTTTTAATTGAAATAAGTATTCTTCAGTGTCACGGGTACATATTTAGATTAGGAGTTTATTAGGACTTAAGTACTTTATTAAAGCAATATAATAAATGCACAAGTATTAGAATGTGTAATGATGTAAATATGCATGTAGTTCATATGTACATAAGTCCTTAGAATAGAATAGTGAGGTGTCACAGGAATATTGAAGGCAAAGAGTTGCATCTCATTATAAATAGGCCTTCATAGAGTAGAAGTGTGAGAGGATTTTGGAGTGTATAGGTTGAGTAGTAGTAGATACAATGTAGACATATTTTTGCAAAATGGAGAGGTAGTGACCTCCATTGCATGACATTGTATATTTTTGTGAGCTTTCATATATGAGCATTTCTTGAGCATTATTTTAGTTTTCTATTATATTTTCATGCATATTATTTAGCCATTGTCATAGTTATAACATTGTATGCTTATTTCTATACTTGTAGTTGCATTTTATTTAAGTTTAAAGCTTCAAAAGCTAACACAAAATGGGGCTAGTACTGTTCCCCTTCAGATTCCCATGTTTAAGGGTGAAAACTTTGAATATTGGAGTATTCGCATGAAGACTTTTTTGATTTCACAAGATTTGTGGAGTTTTGTCTTGCAGGGATACTCTGAACTAGTAGATGAATCAGATTTCAATGCTCTTACTTCTAATGAAATGAAGGAGTTGATGGAGAATAGGAAGAAGGATGCAAAAGCTCTTTTTGCAATTCAAAGTGGGATAGATGTTTCTATCTTTCCCAAGATTGTTGAATGTTCACAATCAAAAGTTGCATGGGATACACTAGAAAGTGCCTATAAAGGATCTTCTAAGGTGAGAATAGTTAAACTTCAACTCTTAAGGAGGGAATTTGAATCCTTACGCATGAGTGAAAATGAATCCATTGAGGTTTTTATCACTAGAGTTCAGAATGTTGTAAATTCTATTCATTCACATGGAGAGATTCTTGATGATACAAGAATAGTTGAGAAGGTGTTGAGAAGCCTTCCTAAGAAATTTGATCTGGTTACCATAGCTATTGAAGAATCTAGAGATTTAGCAAAACTAACTCTTGCTGAATTACTTGGTAGCCTTCAAACATATGAGCATAGGATGAGAGATAGAGAAGAAGTCCTTGATCAAGCATTTCAAGGCAAGTTGAAATTGAATGAACAACAAGCCCATACAAAAGAGTCCTCATCTACCACTTCAGGATCATCTTCTTCAAGAGGTCATGGAAGAGGTTGTGGTAGAGGACATGGAAGAGGTAATGATAAAAGTCATGATTCAGCCCATAAGCATTGCAATTATTGTGGTAAGGATAATCACACTGAAGAGCAATATTTTAAAAAGAAAAAGCATGAAAAGAAAGCAAATTATAGTGAAGAAAAAGGTGAACATCTCTTTCTCACTTTGAATAATTTTGAGTCTATTGAGAATCATTCATGGTATCTTGATAGTGGATGTTCAAATCACATGACGGGAAATAAAAACCTCTTTGTTGAACTTGATAACAATTTTACTGGACAAGTCACATTTGGTGATAACAATCAAGTTGATATAGTAGGAAAAGGGACTCTTGCCATTAGAACAAAGAATGGTAAGATATTTTACATGCATGATACATTTTATGTACTAGGGCTGAAACATAATATTTTGAGCATTGGACAATTATGCTCAAAGAATTATAGAGCTGTTTTTGAAAAGAATGTTTGTAGAATCCAGAATGTGTCTAACAATCAAATTATAGCTGAAGTTTTGATGGCAAAAAATAGGATGTTTGTGTTGAAAATGCAGCCAGCAGGTGAATGCTTGAAGAGCACCATTGATATGGCATGGCTATGGCACAAGAGGTATGGACACCTCAATTTTGGCTCCTTGGATGGAATCCAAAAGAAGAGTCTTGTTAGAGGACTACCCACTTTCACAAAGCCTCTCAACACAGTATGTGAAGGATGTCTTTTTGGAAAGCAACATCGAGAGAAGTTTCCTCATCATAAGTTTAGAGTTCAGAAACCATTGGAGTTAGTGCATGTTGATCTATGTGGACCTATGCAAACCTTGAGTTTAGGTAAAAGCAAATATTTTCTCTTGTTTGTTGATGATCATACAAGAATGTGTTGGGTTTATTTCTTGCATGAGAAATCACAAGCTTTTGACTGTTTTAAGAATTTTAAGGCTCTTGTTGAGAAGCAATCAGGTTCTTGTATTAAGACCTTAAGGATAGACCATGGAGGTGAATTCACCTCAAATGAGTTCCTAGAGTATTGCAACAACCTTGGAATCAAGAGGGAGTTGACTATTGTTTACACTCCTCAACAAAATGGAGTGGCAGAATGGAAAAATAGGACCATTGTGGAGATGGCCCATTGCATGTTGAAAGAGGAGTTACCAAATAAATTTTGGGCTGAAGTTGTCCATACATCTATTTACATTCTCAATAGATGTCCTACAAAGTTGGTACAAGATTCTACTCCCTATGAGCTTTGGCATGGTAAGAAGCCAAGCATTGGTCATTTGAGAATTTTTGGTTCTACATGTTATGTGCACATTCCTGAGCAAAAGAGAAGGAAGCTTGATGAAAAATCCATCAAATGCATTTTTGTGGGCTATTCTATTGAATCTAAAGCTTTTAGATGTTTTGATCCTATTACTAACACCATGCATGTTAGTAGAGATGTGGTTTTTAATGAAGGGGATGGATATGAGACACACAAAGATGATGGTGTTTCCCCTCATATTGATGACTCAGCTCCTCATGTTCATGATGAAGCCTTGCTACCTAAAAATGAAGAAAAAACCAACACTCCATTAAAAGGTAACATTGGTACAAAAAGGCTCTCTAAGTATCATCCACCTAGTCAAATGTTGGATGATGACTATACAAGAAGAGTGACTAGATTGCAAGCAAAGAAAGGTGAGAATGTGATTAATTATGCTTTGTTGTCTTCTTCTTATGTTGAGCCCTCTAATTTTAGAGAAGCATGTGCCAATGAATATTGGGCAAAGGCTATGGAGATTGAAATTGAACAAATAGAGAAAAATGATACTTGGGAGCTAGTTTCTCCTCCAAAAGACAAGACCATTGTAGGTGTGAAATGGGTCTACAAGCTGAAGTATAATATTGATGGAAGCATAGCCAAACATAAGGTAAGGCTGGTTGCCAAAGGCTATGTTCAGCAAGAAGGTATTGACTATGAAGAAACTTTTGCACTGGTTGCAAGATTGGAAATGGTAAGGTCTCTACTTGCACTAGCTTCACATCTTGGTCTTGTTGTGTATCAAATGGATGTTAAATCAACATTTTTGAATGGATACTTGGAAGAAGAAGTGTATGTGAGTCAACCACAGGGATTTATAGTTGTTGGTCATGAAGAAAAAGTGTACAAATTAAAGAAATCTCTTTATGGGCTTAAGCAAGCACCTAGAGCTTGGTACTCTAGAATTGATAATTACTTGCATGAGAATGGTTATGAACGATGTTCAGCTGAAAGTACACTTTATAAAAAGGTAGATGGATCAGATTTTATTGTCATTTGTTTATATGTTGATGACATAATCTTCTTGGGCAGCTCCACCAATTTGTTGAAACAGTTTAAAAGGGCCATGTTGAATGAGTTTGAGATGAGTGATTTGGGCACTATGCATTACTTTCTTGGTATGCAAATCATGCAATCAGCTGAAGGTATTTTCATTACTCAATCCAAATATGTTGATGATATTTTGGTAAGATTTTCTATGAGTGATTGCAAGCCAGTTAGCACTCCAACAGTTGTGGGATGCAAGTTGATGAAGGAGGATTCTACTCCTCTTGTGGATGCAACACTATATAGATCACTAGTTGGTAGCTTGATGTATCTTACCGCTACTAGACTGGATATCATGTTTTTGGTTAGCTTGGTAGCAAGATATATGCACTCTCCTCATGAGTCTCATTTCAAGGCAGCCAAGAGAATCCTTAGGTATGTGAGTGGTACTAAGTCTTTTGGTTTATGCTATTTTGCTACTAACTCTTGTGATCTAGTGGCCTACACAGATGCAGATTGGGCAGGATGTCTTGATGATAGAAGAAGCACTTCTGGATATGCCTTCTTCTTTGGAGGCAAGTTGGTTTCTTGGAGCAGCAAAAAGCAGCAAACAATTGCTTTATCTACTACTGAAGCAGAGTATATGGCTGCCTCTTCCACTTGCACTCAAGCCATTTGGATGGCTAGACTCTTTGAAGAGTTTGGAATGGAGATTGCTTCCTCCATAAATATTTATTGTGACAACACCTCCACCATCTCCATGATGAAGAATCTGGTGTTTCATAGCAGGAGTAAGCACATTGATATTTGACATCACTTCATTCGTGACTTGGTCCAAGATGGGTTCATTGCTTTTGAGTTTTGCAAATCAGAAGATCAACTTGCAAATATTTTTACCAAGGCATTGGACAAAGAAAAATTTCAGAATTTGAGGACCTTGATTGGTGTTGGAACCATTGACATCAAGAGGGAGAATGAAGAAAATTTGATGTCTAAATGCTTCACACCATGTTTTTTGGAGCATTCCAAGCATTGTGGAGCCATCTCCTACATTTTAGGGGATAATTTCCTCTATTTTTTGGCACCTTTTCTTAAATGAGGATTTAATTAATATTTTATTAATTAAATATTCCTCAAATTATCCAAATATTGGGCAGCCATATTTTAGGAGGATTTATTCATTGTTTAACTCCAAAATTTGCTCCTTTGATCACTCCTAAAATTTAGGAGCTTTTGTAGTTGACTAGTCATAGTGGGAGTTGTAATGCATAAGTTGCTCCCAATAATTATCCTATGATTTAGGATTGTGTTAGTTAACTATGCACATGCACATGCTTTAATTTAGGAACTATTTTTTAGCATATCCAATAAAGCATCTTGCATGATGCTCATAACTAGTTGATAATTTTAGGATATTCCAAGCATACCTGGGCATTGGAATTTTGGGTATTTTTACCTTTTTTCTCTTCATTATTGTAATAGAGATTTCAGAATACAAGTTGAGAGCAAAAAATATTGTCATATTTTTTGCCATATTTCCCATACAGTTGGTGTGTTGGAGCTCTTCTACAATTGCATATTTTTACATTGATTCAGCCATTGGATGAACAAGATTTCTCTACCATTTGTGGTTTATTATCTTTGTCCTTTGCAGGTCTGATCATATTATGGATTCAACCATTGATTGCTGATTTTTTAGTCCATGTTATTGCTGCAATAAATCAAAAATTCCAGCCATCTTATTTTGTATTCAATCTCATAATATTTCATCTTGTGCAAGCTAGTAGAGGTTCCTTTGTCTCTTCTACATAGCATTAAAATATTCGATTATTGATCCAAGAAGAAATTTTGTTGACTACTAATAGGTGTGTTTCATTGTATGCAGGGTTATGCGCAGGGACAAATATTCGCAAATAGGGCAAATATTAGGTTTTTCAAAATTGGAATTTGGTAAAATTGGGGACCCTAGTAGTCGGCCCATTCATACAAAATTTTTGAGATAATTTTTTTTTAGGATCAATTCACCTCACTATCATACTTATTAGTTCCTATTTCACGTAGCTTTCTCACCTAATTTTCACCTTCAAATTATTATTTTTTATTTATCCCACCAAATTTGCCTCTTATACCCTGTTATAAATAACTAACATGAGAGTGACACTCATACATTTAAAAAATTAATTTCCCTAAGCAAAAGAAAGCAAAACAAAGAGAGTGTGTGATAGACAAAGGACGACATAAACAATGTATCAGAAGGTTATTGATAGAGTGCAACTAACAAAGCATGATTGTAAAAGGGCGACTGGCAAAGGGTGACTGATGGAGTGTGTCTGATAGAGCATGATTGACAGAGTGTGACTGGCAGAGCGCGATTGGTAAATGGCGACTAGAATAGGGTAAATGGTAGAGGGTGACTGATGGAGTGCGACTGATAGAGCACGACTGATAGAGTGTGACTGGAAGAGCGTGAGTGGTAGAGCGTGACTGGAAAAGGGCGACTGACATAGGACAACTTGCAGAGGGTGACTGGAAAAGAGTGACTGATAGAGGGTGACTGGTACAAGGCGACTGACACACATCGATAACCATTTATGGGTAATTTTATTTTACCATTAATTTTCCTTTTTTAAACATCTTGTTCATAGACACTCAATAGGGAGATTTTCCTATTATTTGGGTACCAATATCAAGTCTCCTTTCTTTCTTTTGTTAAGATTTACTATAGACGTCTAGAATTGTCATCAATTATAAAGAATGAACAATAGTTATCTTTTACCAATTATTTTAATTTTTAAAATGATTTTCATGTTCATATTTTGTTTATACAGGTAAAATGTCACCTACTGGCAATGGAAATAAGGGAGACCAGTCTTTCGATAAAAGGAGTATTATCAAATACTTTCATAATATTTTGAAATCCGGTCAACAATCAACATTTGCACAAATTCAAGGTACAAACACCTTTACTTATTAACCAATTAAATTTTGTACATTGTTAATTTTATATATAATATATTTTTTAATTAAGAAGGGTATTTTTTGGTTGATGGCTTTATCCAATGTTATCTATATTTTCAACAAAATGTATGTTTTTAAATGAAAAAATGATATGAAAAAATTTCTTTACATAAAACAGTATTGACCCTGGTGTGCCTCCACTTCCACATATCCCCGATAATGAAATGTCCATGGATGAGTCTTTTCTTAATGAAATGCAACAACAACATGAAGAGATTCCTAAAACTAACACACCAAACACAAATGAAAATAATAGTTCTCATACAATCCCTACTTTTGGAGAATCTTCTTCTAAGAAATCTAAACGAGCCAGGTTATCTAGGTGGATAATTAATAGATAATTTCAACCTGATTGGGTATTAGAATTTTCATTTATTGAGCTAGTGCAACCAGAGAATAGTAGTGAAGAAATAAAAGAATTGAGATGCATAATTTACAGTTGGAAATACGGGAGGGATCATAGATTGCAAGTTAAGAAAGATATAGTAGAAAAACATTGTGGAAAAGTTTATATAAAAACAAATGAAAGTGATGGAACAGTACCAACAAATTATAGGTGGAAGGATGCATCTGAATGCACACATATAAAATATGCACAAGAATACGATAAATAAATGAAACAAAAATAAAATTTGGTTGAGAAAGGTGCAACGATTCAATCACAATTTTGAAAAATGAATAAGTTCACTTTAGTTTCAAAAAGTTTGTAGTTTGTTGTTGTATACAATATTATTAAAAGGGGTAGACTTATGTCTGATTTCATTGATTATAACTATCTATTTCAACTAGATAATGTGCAGAACCTTCTCAGTACCCATTGGTCAAATCAAAGTGGTTGGGAAATTGCAAAATATCTCTCATTGGTTGAGCAGGATGATATCAAAGAGAAAGTAAAAAAGCTAAATTTATTTCATTTTCAATTGATGAGGTGACTGTTGTTGACAATACATCTTAGATTTGCATTCATGTTTACACATTGGAAAATCATTTAAGGCAACCTCATTTACTTGGAGTACATAAAATGGTGGAAAATTGCAATGCGAAAAACCTTTACAATATTGTTGTAACTAGTTTAAAGTAAATAACAAGAATGAATGATATGGAAATAATATGTGTTAGAGCTGATGGTGCCGCTATAATGCAAGGACACAAGAATGGTATTTGTGTTAGACTACAAACATCTATTACCCCATATTTGATCCCTATTCATTACATGACTCATAAAATGAATCTTGCATATAAAATTATAGATACATTTAAAAATGTAGTGAGAGTGGAAGAGCTTATCCATGAAATTCATGATTATTTTTTGCATAGTCCAAAAATATTTTCAGAGTTTCAATAGTTTGCACTAGGAATTACTGAAGGTAAAAAATTGTTAAAAGATGTAGATACTAGGTGGATTTAGTTGTATCAACTGGTATATAGAGTTTTCAAACAAGATCAATCCTTGGTAGGGTTTATGTATGCAAATCGTAGGATAGTTAATAAGGCTAAAGATTTGTTATTCCGAATGAGTGACTTTGAAACACTTCTCACATTGTGTGGTATTCTTTTAATGTTGGAAGAAATGAATACTTTGATTAAAATTTCCCAACAAAGATCGATTTATATTGTGGATTTCTCAGGGTGAGAAAAAAAATTTGTGTGTATATTGATATGATGTATGCATCTAGTGAAATTTTTATGGATCCAATGTTTGAGAGTTGGAGAGCATTAACAAATGTCAATGATCCTTAGAAATTTTTGAAGTTCAACATAAATGATCATTGTTGAGCAAGGTGCAGCAACAGTATTGTCATTTTTGTCAACACAGTCAGATATATCTATTGATGTAGTGGACAGGAAGTTCAAAAGCTATTCAGATGCAGAAGACAGGAGTTCAAAGGTTATTCAGAGTATGTACAGTGATTTTCCAAGAAGACCGAAGTGGCCCATATGCAAAATATTAAAGAAAAAAGACATGTAAGAAAAGTGTCGCGATATCGTGACATATACAGCAGGTAAGAAAAACTGTCGTGATTTCGTGACATGTTGGAAGAGAGAGAAAAAGCAGGAAAAACGGTCATGATTTCGTGACATGTTGGAAGAGAGAGAAAAAATAGGAAAAACTGTCATGATTTCGCGACATGTTCGAAGAGAGAGAAAAAATAGGAAAAACTGTCGTGATTTCGCGACATGTTGAAAGAGAGAAAAAAAGCAGGAAAAACTGTTGCGATTTCGCGACATGTTGGAAGAGAGAGAAAAATCAGGAAAAACTGTCGCGATTTCGCGACATGTTGGAAGAGAGAGAAAAATCAAGAAAAATTGTCGTGATTTCGTGACATGTTGGAAGAGAGAAAAATTAGGAAAAACTGTCACGATTTCGCGACATGTTGGAAGAGAGAAAAATCAAGAAAAACTGTCACGATTTCGCGACATGTTGGAAGAGAAAAAGGCAAGTGGAAAAATTGTCACGATTTCGCGACATGTTGGAAGAGAGAGAAAAAGCAGGAAAAACTATCGTGATTTTGCGACATGTTGGAAGAGAAAAAGGCAAGTGGAAAAATTGTCATGATTTCGCGACATGTTGGAAGAGAAAGAGAAAGCAAGAAAAAGTGTCACGATTTTATGACAAGTTCGAAGAAAGAGAACAAGTAAGAAAAGTGTCGCGATTTCGCGACATGTCGCATTTTCGCGACTAAAATAGGAGAGAGAAAGTAAGTTTGAAAAGTGTCACGATTTCATGACATGTCACATTTTCGTGACTAAAATAGGAGAGAGAAAGTAAGTTTGAAAAGTGTCGCGATATCGCGACATGTATTTTCACGACAAAAGAAAGAGAGGAAGCGTACGAAAGCAGAACTGTCACGATTTTGTGACAAAAGCAGAAAGCAAGACTTCAAAAGAAGAAGTGTCACGATTTCACGACAAAAGCAAAGAAGTAAAGTACGAAAGTAGAAGTCTCATGATTTCATGATAAAAGCAGAGAAGAAGACTTTGAAGGCAGAAGTGTCACGATTTCATGACAAAATCAAAGAAGTAAAGTACGAAAGCAGAAGTGTCATGATTTCATGACAAAAGTAGAGAAGAAGACTTCGAAGGCAGAAGTGTCACGATTTCGTGACAAAAGCAAAGAAGCTAAGTATGAAAGCAAAAGTGTCACGATTTCGCGACAAAAGCTAAGTTGAAGACTACGAAGGCAGAAGTGTCACGGTATCGCGACAAAAGCAAAGTCGAAGTCTATGGAAGTAGAAGTGTCCGGATATCGCGACAAAAGCAAAGACGAAGTATACGGAGGTGAAAATGTCACTGTAGACACCAAAACAACACTTGTTGAGAAGCAACACACCCCCACTAAAAAATAAATTTCCATCCTTTGAAAATATTGAGCTTTCATTTTGCAGTAAGGACCCTCTTGATGTTTTTCAGGTTCTAATTCCAATTTTTTGCTTGCCTCTTTCTTCTTTAAGTTTTGCTTATATTAAAATATCCAAGTAGGCTTGCATCTGGCCTTGATTTCAATTTAGAATTCACTTCTTCAAAAATTAGAAACATTCTGAGTAAAAAGATCTTTCACTAATATAAAAAATTCAGAATACAGATGAATGAATTCATTGGAAACAACCTACAATTTCTGGAAAATTTGCTAAGTGATGAAGGCATAGTGATTTCATGACATTTTCCATTTTTGGAAAAGTCGCGATATCGCGACACTTTCCATTTTTGAAAATGTCACGAAATCGCGACGGGTCTGGGAAAATTTTTCTGAATGCTAAAAATGTCGCGATATCGCGACACATTTTGGAAGAAAAGTGCAAGTAAGAAAAACGTCGCGATATCGCGACGTTTTTGGATGAAAGCAAGTCTTGTGGAAAACGTAGCGAAATCGCGACATATTTTGGAAGAAAAGACCAAGTGTTGAAAACGTCGCGATATCGCGACGTGTTTTGGAAGAAAAGTGCAAGTAAGAAAAACGTCGCGATATCGCGACACATTTTGGATGAAAGCAAGTCTTGTGGAAAACGTAGCGAAATCGCGACATATTTTGGAAGAAAAGACCAAGTGTTGAAAACGTCACGATATCGTGACGTGTTTTGGAAGAAAAGTGCAAGTAAGAAAAACGTCGCGATATCGCGACACATTTTGGATGAAAGCAAGTCTTGTGGAAAACGTCGCGAAATCGCGACACCATGGAGAGAAAAGGGCCCAAGGCAAGAGTGCGTCGCGAAATCGCGACGTTGCGAAAAAGTGACGCGTTTGGCACAAAGTGCAAAAGCCCCGAAAGTGTCATGATTTCACGACACCTTCGGTATGTCGCAAAATCGCGACAAGAAAACGCAAAGTGCCCAAGGTCCCGAAAGTGTCGCGATTTCGCGATGCCTTCGGGACGTCGTGAAATCGTGACAAGAAAGCGCAAAGTGCCCAAGGTCCCGAAAGTGTCATGATTTCGCGACGCCTTCGGGACGTCGCGAAATCACGACACAAATTAAGAAAGCAAGGTAGGGCGCCACCGTGTCACAAAATCATGACATGGTGGGGAGAAGGCCCGACATGGTGGAGAAATAGCTAAGGCTCGACATGGTGGAGAAATAGCTAAGGCCCGTCGCCGTCGTGATTTTGTGACATGTCGCAAAATCGTGACATGTCATGTTTTCGTGATAGTGACAACAGAGGGAAGTCAAGGCAGGGTCACTGTCGCGATTTCGTGACATGTCGCGTTTTCACGACAGCGACAGGAAAAACAACTGGAAGCAGCACGGAGTGAAGGGTGACTTAAGGAAGCGCCACGTTTAGTGACACGTGTCAAAATAAACCAGGTCGACATAATGAACTTTAGGGTTTTTGATTTAATTAGGGTTTTGATTTAATAATTAAGGTTTTGATTTAATATTATTAAAATACTAATTCTTGCATGTCTTTTGCAGAAAGCCATCTGGCAGTTGCATACTAATGAAAGAAATGACGAAAAGACAAAGTTAAGCGCAGATTAATCGAGGACCGTCACATTAAAATTTGAGATGCCGAGAATTGCTGTTTCATCCAGATTTTACGGATCTGACCGCAAAGAGACTTTACGATGACTAAGAAGCTGCCCATTTAATAGAATATGTCGGCAATTGACCGAAAAATGAAAATATCTACACACGGTTACCGAAATTTGCCGATGGATGCATTTAATGAAAATTTATGGTAGAAGTAATGGCGTGCAGAGATTTTCAACTCAGATATGGCTCTGCGGAGATGAAATGTCAGAGAAGTGGTGACTCATCCAAATTTCTCGAGGAAATTAATGAAGACATTTACACACAGTTACAGATGGATGCAAATAGTATCAAATTTTGCCTTCTCCATTTATGGCAAGTAACTGCAATGAGATTTGCAGAATGATTAAGTTTTATCAAAACTCTATTTTAAAAGGCCTTATATTGTAAAATCCAGGTAGGAGAGTTTGAGGTGATAAGATTTAGGGTTTGAGAAGAAGATATTTTTGAAAAGATCAAGGTCTGTCCTGAGTCTATAAATACTTCTTCTAAATGTAATTTTCAGAGGCGAAGACTTAGAAATAAAAGGCTATTTGAGCAATTTCTTGCAAATATGATTTGAAAAGCTTTGTTCTGGACTTAGAGTTGGTGTGATTTTTCTTTTCTGTGATAGCATGTCTAGGAGCCTAATCTGTTTCAGATTGTGATAAGTTCATATTCTTTTGTTTTCGTTTCATTAAGGCTTATTTAATTTATGTTGTACATACCTGTGTTACCGGGATTGGATATCTTGTTAGGCTTCATTTTCTTTACTGTATGTTAGGGAAAATTACAGATTTAAGGTTCAGGCCTGTTATAATTGCTCTGTCCTCACTGTGCGAGCTAGGCTGTCGATGAAAGAAACCAATTTTAATCGACTTCCCTTCTGTTTATAATTTTCTATTAGACCTGTTTCATATTTGTCTTATGCTTTTAGTTGAAAGTGATCTTAGAAAGCTGGACATTTTCCTCTTTGATTTGTTCTATTATGAAGCTAACCGGTATAACTAAAATTGGTAGTTTTGGTTTTGCAGTTTAAGTTAGATAAACTTCTCTTTCTGCCCTACCCTACTCTCTCTGTTCCATCGTGAAATGATCCATTTTATCTTTCTTTAAATTTGTCTTTTATTTAAATCTGCTAAAGTATAAAGAGCTAGATCGAAGAACTGATTGTAAATCTGATTATCCACAAAGATAACCAACTCCAAGAACATTACTGAACTGAATTCCAGAGCCCATTGTAAGGTAACAGATAGTCCACTTGAAACTATTCCATAAGTGGAAAAGAGTGAATAGACATTCGACCCAACTCTGTAACTCACACCTTGGATATCCAGCCAGATCCTAAAGTGAGTGGGATTTTATCCCGTATAAGTGTTATCAGTATTTTATGCTCATTCTTCACAGGGTGTGTATAAATTTGAACCAAAACAACACCAATCCGATTATGTGACAACAAGCGCTGATCGCATTGACACAAACAACCCCTAGGGCAGCCCCCAAAGGTCAAACAATGGTCCTAACCACTCCCAAAAGCAGTTTTGAGGGTCAAAAGTCAATTTTGCACCTTTTTGGCACCTTTTTCTCTACTCGTCCCACCCAGGGACGAATTCAGACTGGTATTCGTCCCACCCTGGGACGATTAAGCAATCGCTCCAGGGTGGGACGAATAGCAGGTTTGACTGGCAAAAAGTCAAACCTCGGCAACTCCGCCAGTTAACTGAGGCTTCAGGCCATGCAATTGCGAGGAACGGCTCCAAATCAAGAAGAGAGACTTCAATCATGCATGTCTTTATTTTAGAGACCTCATGCAAGAAGCTTTTTTATCAAGGAGTTAGCTTTTCTCTAAAAATAGGACAGTTAACTCAAGAGGCGCCCTCGCATGCGCAATTCAAACAAGGAGACCCTAAGGTCTATAAATTGGGGAGTTTTCCCACCCAAAAGATATACAGAGAAGGAGCATTTGAGCAACGAAGTGCTGCCAATTTCATACCTAACTACGATTTGTGCTTTTACATCCTTAATCTCTCATTCGAAAGGGAGGTTATTGGGTGACTATTGGAGGCGCAAATCCATACCCAAAACTCGATTTCTGACCACAACTATCCACCAAATTTGTCGAAAACACCCCATAATCAGTTTTGGACCCATCCCAAGTGGATTGGTGCCGAAACAGTGCTTCAATCGATGGGCGTCCTGCCCTCGGGCGCTCCCCAAACTATCACAGTGCTAATCGCCCCACCCCGGGATGATTAGAAATCTATGATATATTTCTTGTTTTTTTCTTTTGCATCTGATTCTAGATAGGTTAAATAGGTTACAGTTCAAATTTCATGTCATTCTGATTATTTTTGACCAGGTTATTGTTGTTTCCCGCTTTCACTAACTTGCAGATGCCATCTTCAAAATATGGATCCTAGAGGCAAAATTGGAGAAATATGAGCATCTGGGTCATCCCAAAATGCCCCCAATTAGCTAACCCCAAGTTTTTAGGTCTTTTGGAGCTTCCTAAGTAGGACATTGAATAGGGTGCTTTCTGGCCAATTCTCATAGTCCTATTCGTCCCACCCTGGAGCGAGTACAGATTTGTGAGGAATTTTTAGACTGTTCTTTTTGCAATGGTCTTCTGATGATATTTTTATGCTTCTTTCAAAGTTTTAGGTCAATCAGAGGTCATCTGATAGTCGTTTTATTATTTTCATGCTTTTACTGACAGTAGGCCTTGGGAAATACATGTTTCATTTGGTCTGCAGGTATTATTAATATTTTTTGTTTCTTTGAATGCAGGTTTCTGATAGCAGAGGAGCAGGAAAGAGAAAATAATCACATACAATAGTGGCGGTGACGTTTTGGTCCGCCCATCTTACATGTGGGCACGCGGAAGAAGGATTGTTAGCCATGGATCTTGTGACAAGAAACACATTTGACTCTCCTATCCCCTAAAAAGGAAGGAGATGTATTGTAACACAATTTGTAAAGCGTATCAATAAAAGAGATTACTATATTTCGTATTGCTTTTATCTTGTGTCAATTTGCATATGTTATTTCTTGTTCTTGTGGCATATTCCTTTTTGTTTCCGTATCCTCGTGCTTTCAATGGCGATCACGGTGGGACCTGTGTCCTTTGATTTTTAAAGATTAAATTTCTGATTAAAGTTGCTTGTTTTGTTGCTTGCAGGTACCAAGTTTTCAAAAGCTAGACTGTTTCAGGCAAAAATTCAGAGATATTCGACTTAGGCAGAGAAGAGGTAAGGGATTTAAACATCCTTTGTCAATTTTTTGTTTTCTATCTTTTTTGTTCTCTGATTTTTGCTTGCATAGGAGAGTTTAGATGCTTGCCTGTTTCATTTTTTGCAACTTAAAATGAATCCCACACACCACGTGGTAATTTAAACCAAGGAGTTGGTCGTAAAACCCCAACCCTTGAGCAAGACCAAAGGTGGATTCCATTATCACTTTGGCTTGAGATATTGCATCCATTACCCCGATCGCGACTGTTGCTAGACGTAAATCCTGACGAAAGCTGACCAAGTGTAGCTAGGGGTGATTCCTAGCGCATGAGGATAAGTCTTCTATGGTAGGTGTCATAAACAGAGTGATTCCCCTTCCGTACCGCCTATGTTCCACGTATCATCTGCTCTCACGTACCTATAGTCTCCCTCACGTAAGGGCGGGTATATAGAGAGGTTGGTATATCGGTCCGACAATGGTATATTGAAGGGGCGACCATTTTGGGAGTCATAAGAGCCTTCATAATTGCATTTAAACGGTTTTCACAAAAAGCTTTCAAAAACAAACATCAAAACACACAAAACCAGATTTAGGGCACACTTTTAATCTTTAAAAGAGATAATCATTGCTTGCATGTGTGTGATCTTTTCTATTTTGTGTAGCAAAAAAAAATCAGAAAATCATAAACAAAAGATAAAAATCTACGTAGCTTGTAGAGAGTCATTACCATGGTATTCACCCGCAGTCAAGCCCACTCACGGGCAGACGCTGTGGAGAATGTCCAAGGAGGCACGAGTCACCTCCGTTATAGTCCCAAGGATTTGGTCATACCACCTTGGCGACCTGACACACAAGGCAGTCCCCTCCACACCTTAATGGAAAGGGACTATAGGGGCACCTCTTCTAGGGGTATTCCTGTTCAGCATAGCACCCAACACACACCCTTCCATGAGGGGTACATCCGTAGGAGAGCTCCCTTAGATGCTCGCTATGAGTGGTCACCGCGCGATGAAGCGCTAGGTCAACATAGGGTTCGACGGGAGGAACCACATGATTACACTATCCCTCCTTCACCCCCTCTAGTTGTCAGGACTACAAGGACAAATCCAGAGCACAAGGCTCCTCAGGCGGGCGAGCCAACTCTGCCCGTTCCTTTTTCACTTACGAAAGAGAGCACGAGGAAAACCCTTACCTTCCTCAAGAGCAATATACATCACGGGAGCAATACGCCTCCGCAACTGCTAGCTATCAGGATCACTTACTGAGGCCAAGGCCTCGGGGGAATGCCGCTACCCCCAATAGAGGGAGGCGGCCTATAGAGATCTCGGATCACCATGATCGAGATAGATATCTAGGAGAGGCATCTAGGCCTTCTAGATATGAGACGGCAGGACCAACTATCTTAGAATCTACCAAGCATATCGCACGTCGGATGGAACTCACGCTACTTGAGCTAGAACGACAATAGTTAGAGCAATGGTATCTTCTAAATAAAGAGTGCATTCAGCGCTCGAAGGATGAGTTGTTCCAACACACTATGCAGGCGAGGACTCCAACCCTTCGCACGCATAAGACAAAACATTATGAGGGACACAACCCCTCGATGCGAGATAGGTCATTGTGACCTTCTCAAGCACTACCCCCAACGCCTCCTAGACAGGAGCGGGAGGCTACTCCCCCGATTCCTCAAGCACCCACCCGGGTTCATGGGCCACCCTCAAAAATCCCTCAAGAAGCCTCTAAGGAATCTGAGCAAGAAAAAGAGTGGACTGAAATGCAATACCAAGGTAGGGGGGTGCTATCCGGCTACCCCTCCATAGGCCCCACGTTCCTCAACAGGAACCAACCAAAGAGGAGGAGCCCAAATCCCCCGATATATGCAAAGCATTAGAGCACTTAGAGTCGATAGAAACCAAGATCTCGGGGTCCCAAAAGCCCAACTTATGCGAGGCTCCTCTTGAAGAGGATCAGACTCTGACCGTAGAGCTACCCGAGGATGAGGTCTTCCATGTTTCAGAATCATCAGATTCTGATGAGCCTGAGTCACAGGCTGACATAACCCTATTCTTCGATGGTTCTAAGTGTGAGCAAGGGGGTGGTGCGGGAATTGTATTCTTCACTCCACAAGGGGCTCCAATGCCTTTGTCATTTAAATTAGCCTTCCCGTGCACCAATAACAATGCAGAATACGAAGCCTTGCTCATCGGTCTTCAGACAACAATCACCATGAACATTAAACGATTGAACATCTTTGGTGATTCGTTGTTAATTGTCAATCCAGTAAAGGGGATATTCCAATGTAAATGTCCAGTTTTGCAGGCCTCTAAAGCCCTTGTGGACAAATTCTTGGCACCACTTGAATGGTATGACATCGAGGCACTCCCTCGATCATCGAATCATTTTGCGGATACTATGGCCTCCTTGGGGTCCCTAATCCCGCAAGACCCTTCCGGTGAGATGACAACCATTCAGGTCAAGACATTATCGCAACCTGCGATGGAGCGTGCAAGCTCTGACCTCACGCCAGGAATCCACTTGATCCAAATTGAACCATCTATGGATAGGTTTTCTCGAATCCAAGATTGTTTGACTCAAGCCAATTGGGGGTCCTTGTTCTCCCCTACCCCTCTTAATAGCAATACAATGCTATTTTTACAAGTTCTTTCCCGCTCAACTTTTGCTCGGGATGAACTTCAAGAGGGATTGGCTGTTCATACCATCGAGGTTTCTGATCAGCAAGATTGGTACACACCCATAAGGGATTACCTCAAGCTAGGTACTCTCCCACTTGGATTGACACAAGCCACGAAAAGATCATTCAAACAGAAAGCGGCAAAACATGTCTTGTTAGGAGACATTTTGTATCGTCGGAGCTATGAAGGAATCCTCCTCCGTTGCTTGGACCAGCAGGAGTCCGCTTGGGCGATCACCCAAGCCCACGATGGTACATGTGGTGGCCATTTTAGTGGCATGGCCATCACAAAGCGCATTCTTCGCATGGGTTATTATTGGCCATATTTAGAGCGAGATTGTTGCGCATATGTGAAGAAGTGCATGAAGTGTCAACATCATGCCAATTTGACACACGTACCTTCTCAGGCCTTGCAACCGATTCAATCGGCTTGGCCTTTTTTGTAGTGGGGCTTTGATCTAATCGAAAAGATCTCCCCTGCATCCTCGGGTCATCCTCGGGTCAAGTACACTTTCGAAGGGGAAGTGCACGTAGTTCCAGCAGACCCTTTAGGCTATCCGCCAAACCAAACAAACCTAGTTTTCTTATCCGCACATAGGGCCGATCCATTCATGCCAATTCCTCTGGAGCCAGATCCTAAACACCAAGGTCAGCAGGGAAGCTAGAGATACCGCACCCACGGTAATGGAGACCACAATCATTCCATCCACATGATCTCCATTGACTTAACCGCCCCCATCCGCCATCCAGCCAATCCACCATGGCCATTGCACCTAGACTCTGATGCCATAAGCAGGGGGTACCTCTATCCCTAGATCATCCAGCTGGGGGTACTTCTATCCCCCGAAAAGCAAGCCAATTACACCAAAAGCTCCAAGGATTATCGCAATCGCTTGGTCAAACCAAAAAGCTCCAAGGATTATCGCAATCGCTTGGTCACACCAAAAAGCTCCAAGGATTTCCTCCCAAAAGCTCCAAGGATTATCGCAATCGCTTGGTCATCCCAAAAGGCTCCAAGGATTATCGCAATCGCTTGGTCATCCCAAAAAGCTCCAAGGATTATCGCAATCTCTTGGTCATCCCAAAAAGCTCCAAAGGTGTCCATAAACCCTTTGGTCAAACCAAAAAGCTCCAAGGATTCCCATCAACCCTTTGGTCAAATCCAAAATGCCCAAAAGGTGTCCATAAACCCTTTGGTCAACCCAAAAGCTCCAAGGGTTACCATATCCCTTGGTCATCAAGAATATTCAAAAAACAAAAAAATACCAAAATCAAAAATAAAAAAAAATTGCATCTCCATTTCATGCATACTCATACAACAATCAAAAATACAAAAATAATAGGTTGCATTAGGCATCACATCCATACATTACATATTTGTTGATTATACAAGTCAACAACACCATAGACTGTCATTACTTGGCAATCCCATCATCTTTCACATCAAATCAATTTTGAAAACAATATAGCAAAAATACACGACAATCACCATTTCGCCATATCATAAGTCAGTTGTCTCCTAATGTATTTAGGGTTTTCGTCATTCAGCTGTCTTTAAATTTCTAGTCAAAAACGGTACACAATTAAACAGATTTTTACACGAGAAAGTTTTACTTGGATCACGCCTTGTTATGTAACATCCCTACACAAATTTACACACATAAAATAATTCCTAAGTTGTGTGAACGCAAGAGAAACCTACAAAGCAGTCTAGGGTACCATCGGTGAAAGATTAGCCTGTTCATCCCCCTATGCGAATGGTTCCAAGAATGCTGAGAATTGACAAAAGGACAAGCTCTTCCCCATCCATTCCTTCTAATCAATAGTGGTTTTCATCACTAACAAAAATTCAAAAATCACCATTGGTTCCTAAGGTTGTAAGGATTCGTACTACACGTCCCTGCCAAGGATGGGTAGTCATCCCCAAGGCCTAAAAGAATCAATGACCATTCAAAAAAAAACATTTCCACATGCCATCATCACATTCACCTTTGGTCTCTCAGGTTGTAAGGATTAATACTACATGTCCCTACCAAGTATGGGTAGTCATCCCAAAGGCCTAAAAAGATCCATACCTTCACTTCCTAATCTCCATACTACCCGTTGGTTCCCAAAGTCGTAAGGATTCATACTACACATCCTCCCAAGGATGGGTAGTCATCCCCAAGGCCTAAAAGGATCAATGTTATTACAAAGCTCAAAAGCCAAATCAAATAACAGTGGTTATCACCACTATTCAAAATCCTTGCTCAAAAAAAAAAAAAAAAAAAAGAACAAAATAAACAGTGATTTTCATCACTATGTATACGAGCAAATATCCTAAACCATTGAGCCAATAAAAAACCTGAACTTGAATCCCTGGAATTCTCAGCATTCGAAAACCATCTAGGTGATCCTCATTACAGGTTTGGTGGACAACCTACTTGGCAATGGCGGTATCCTACCCGCATGACGATATGTCTGTCACATTAGCTTTGCGTGTGAGCAGACCAATGTTTGCATGTGGATGAGCTAGCTTATGGTACCTTAGATTGTCCCGTGGATTAATCTTGCTAAATACAACAACGGAGTTAGTGGAGCTAGTTAGGTGATCCTCAGTATAGGTTTGGTTGATAGCCTATCTGGCACTGGCGGTATCCTGACAAATACCACATAAACGAACTCAATTGCACACACAGGGATGTGAAATAACTTGGTTAACCTCCAAGTCGGATTTATACCTTGTTCAAAAGTCTTGCGAGATAAATGTACAGTCTTGACTAGTTAGTTAAAATATCTGAATCTCATAAAAGCTTAACTACATTTCACAAACAACTGATCCATTTCATTCCATACATCACCTTCAAAAAAAAAAAATGCAAACTACACAAACACAGTTATCAACACATCATTGCATTTCATCCCATATGCATACATCATCTCATTAGCAACATCGCAATCATAATCCCACATGCATACATCATCATAAACAAACATTTCAAAAACAAACAAAAAAAAAAAAAAAAAAAAAAAGAGAGCAATAAAACTGTCCAATGAGAGTGCTTTTGCACTTGACATTCCGGGCATGCAAAACCGATGTCGGGGTCACAAATCCTCGCTATCCTACTCCCTAAGAAGGCTATCATAGCCGGACCGCTCCACGGGATGACGGATTTTTGAGAATTTCATCCCCAAACGACGTCACCAAAACGGGTCAAAACCCACCCAAAAATAGCAATAACATTGCCGAACGAAGGCGCATTTGCGCCTGACATTCTTGGCATCCAAAA
The DNA here is from genome assembly GCA_028583015.1 of Wollemia nobilis. Taxonomy (NCBI): domain Eukaryota; kingdom Viridiplantae; phylum Streptophyta; class Pinopsida; order Araucariales; family Araucariaceae; genus Wollemia; species Wollemia nobilis. The sequence continues at coordinate 2,242,073 of JAQPPZ010000856.1, read as the reverse complement.
TAGACATTGGGGTTACACATTGTCATTATCCTACTCCCTAAGAAGGCTACCATAGCCGGACCGCTCCACGGGAAGACGGATTTTTGCCAATTTCAGCTTCACAATGCGTCACAAAAAGGGTTTCCACCCACCAAAAATAGGTCTAAATGTCGGAAAACTGCACGCACATTCAATGGTAAACAACTGAAGGCACCCTTACCTAAGTCATCTTGGGTCAAGCGACTCGTCGCTTTTCTCATGTCGGTCATTCCCTCATCGATTCGTCGCTTGAGGGGGTAGTCACACTTAGTCGCCAATCAACAACAACATACCCAATCATGGAAATGACACGCATTCAAAGAATCATTGACAAAGACAATCACGCCCCTGCTTGGGGCAGCAAACAAGCAATAATCACAAATTGATCAAACACTTGGCATTCCTGAAGCATGAACACAAGGTTCCCCCATGGACAAAAGGTTGCGCCCTTTGCCTATTCATGATCGATCAATGTCCAAGCTCAAGTCACACCTCACCAAAATAGGTTAATACTTGAAATCAAATTCCTTAGCTCGTCAAAAGCAAGGATTCAAGAATGCATGCCCTTTCCATGCTTGGGGCATCAAGAGTTGGTTAGGTTACTGAGAAACCCTAATCATTAGTGCTTTGGTTATCTATTTTTGCTCGGCGTTGTGCCTTGCACAACGCTTCCCAAAAAGGGGCATCTATAGACACCAAAATAGCACCAATCCGATTATGTGACAACAAGCGCTGATCGCATTGACACAAACAGCCCCTAGGGCAGCCCCCAAAGGTCAAACAATGGTCCTAACCACTCCCAAAAGCAGTTTTGAGGGTCAAAAGTCAATTTTGCACCTTTTTGGCACCTTTTTCTCTACTCGTCCCACCCAGGGACGAATTCAGATTAGTATTCGTCCCACCCCGGGACGATTAAGCAATCGCTCCAGGGTGGGACGAATAGCAGGTTTGATTGGCAAAAAGTCAAACCTCGGCAACTCCGCCAGTTAACTGAGGCTTCAGGCCATGCAATTGCGAGGAACGGCTCCAAATCAAGAAGAGAGACTTCAATCATGCATGTCTTTATTTTAGAGACCTCATGCAAGAAGCTTTTTTATCAGGGAGTTAGCTTTTCTCTGAAAATAGGACAGTTAACTCAAGAGGCGCCCTCGCATGCACAATTCAAACAAGGAGACCCTAAGGTCTATAAATTGGGGAGTTTTCCCACCCAAAAGATATACAGAGAAGGAGCATTTGAGCAACGAAGTGCTGCCAATTTCATACCTAACTGCGATTTGTGCTTTTACATCCTTAATCTCTCATTCGAAAGGGAGGTTATTGGGTGACTATTGGAGGCGCAAATCCATACCCAAAACTCAATTTCTGACCACAAATATCCACCAAATTTGTCGACAACACCCCATAATCAGTTTTGGACCCATCCCAAGTGGATTGGTGCCGAAACAGTGCTTCAATCGGTGGGCGTCCTGCCCTCGGGCGCTCCCCAAACTATCACAGTGCTAATCGCCCCACCCCGGGATGATTAGAAATCTGTGATATATTTCTTGTTTTTTTCTTTTGCATCTGATTCTAGATAGGTTAAATAGGTTACAGTTCAAATTTCATGTCATTCTGATTATTTTTGACCAAGTTATTGTTGTTTCCCGCTTTCACTAACTTGCAGATGCCATCTTCAAAATATGGATCCTAGAGGCAAAATTGGAGAAATCTGAGCATCTGGGTCATCCCAAAATGCCCCCAATTAGCTAACCCCAAGTTTTTAGGTCTTTTGGAGCTTCCTAAGTAGGACATTGAATAGGGTGCTTTTCGGCCAATTCTCACAGTCCTATTCGTCCCACCCTGGAGCGAGTACGAATCTGTGAGGAATTTTCAGACTGTTCTTTTTGCAATGGTCTTCTGATGATATTTTTATGCTTCTGTCAAAGTTTCAGGTCAATCAGAGGTCATCTGATAGTCGTTTTATTATTTTCATGCTTTTACTGACAGTAGGCCTTGGGAAATACATGTTTCATTTGGTCTGCAGGTATTATTAATATTTTCTGTTTCTTTGAATGCAGGTTTCCGATAGTAGAGGAGCAGGAAAGAGCAAATAATCACATACAACAGTGGCGGCGACGTTTTGGTCCGCCCATCTTACATGTGGGCACGCGGAAGAAGGATTGTTAGCCATGGATCTTGTGACAAGAAACACATTTGACTCTCCTATCCCCTAAAAAGGAAGGAGATGTATTGTAACACAATTTGTAAAGCGTATCAATAAAAGAGATTACTATATTTCGTATTGCTTTTATCTTGTGTCAATTTGCATACGTTATTTCTTGTTCTTGTGGCATATTCCTTTTTGTTTTCGTATCCTCGTGCTTTTAGTCATGATATCGTGACAAAAGGAAATATGAAGTATGCAGAGGCAGAAATGTCGCGATATCATGACAAAATAATAGAGAAAGCGTACGAAGGCGAAAGTGTCGCGATATCATGACATGTTTTTTCGTGGCAACAACAACAAAATAAGCTACAAAGGTAGAAATGTCATGATTTCATGATAGGTCGTAAATGCGCAAGTCAAGAAGGAGAACTTGATTGAAATGAGAAGTATGACAGTGGACCGACATCACTATGGCATTTACAGGGGTAGTTATAGAGTGATTTCATACTGTTGAAATATGAAGAGTGATAAAAAGTCAGTATGGCGGTTACAGGGTCTGTCAAAAATGAAATCATCAAGCAATGGATAAACCAAACATCTTGAGTTGAAGCCGACGAAGACCGATGACAGTCGACTAAAATTAGGGTTTACAGTTGTTATGAAATCTGACTAAGATTAGGATTTACAGCCGACTAAGATTAGGGTTTTCATCATAAAAAATATTGTTATAAAAGGAGGGCTGTTTGGAGAATTGAGAAATTGTCGAATGTGTGTGAAAGACGATCATTGTGCGTAGAGAGTAAGTCGTGTCAAATCGTGCTAAGTGCAAAATTTGCAAAGAGAGCAGAGTGCGCAAAAGGGAGAATATGATCGTGAAGTTTGACTGTAACGAAGCAGAGTGTGCGAAGTGATTACACAGATAGAACAAAGTGCGCAGAGAACGCAAAGGTGAAGAAGACTAGTCATGGTATTACAAAAGCAAAGGTATATTACTGTCAAACTTATAGATTCAAATTGAAGTCCAGGTTGCAGCTTGGCATCAAGGGTTGGTGCTCCTTTTTGTTGGTGCAGATAAATCAGGGGTTGGTGCTCCTTCCAGTTGGTGTTGGTAAATTAGGGGTTGGTGCTCCTTTTTGTTGGTGTAGATAAATCAGGGGTTGGTGCTCCTTCCAGCTTGGTCTTGGTAAATCGGGGGTTGGTGCTCCTTTCTATTGGTGCAGATAAATAAGAGATTGGTGCTCCTTTCGGTGGGTCTTTGGTAAATTGATTATAAAGTTGGTGATTTGCAAAGGCTAGATTTGGATGGTAGTCCAAGCAGTCAATTTTTGAGGAGTAGCCACATTGGTGAACCTCATTAAATCTTGTGTTGTGTGATGCTCTTTTGTTATACTTGCTATATCTAGTAATAAGGTTTAATTGCTACAATATTAAGAGCTATAAATTTATGTTTATAGAGCTACACTGATTCACCCCCCCTCTCAGTGTCATTGTAAGACTAACAATTGGTATAAGAGCTAAGTTCCTGTACAAGATTAACCGGCTAGGGTGATTTTGGAAGTAACACAATGGCATTTGAAGAAGTAAAATAAAAAAATAAAGGAGTGAACTTTGAAGTATGTGGTGAAAACCCTGAGGCTGAAGTAGATCTAGAAGGTGAGTTGATCTCTGCACTTGAAGAGTGGAAAATAGAGAGGAAAAAGAATAAGAAAATTTCAAAAAATCTTGAGGATGCAAACGAAATCACAATTAGTCTGAAAGTACAGACAGAAGAATACAAGAAAATATCTAAAGATCTCGAAGTATAAATTACCATGAAAATAGATTATTGCTGCATACTAGAAGAAGAGAATGTTGGTTTACGGACGCAGATAGAAGAGATGAATCACAAAATTAGTTGCTATCACAAACACGAAGAAAGTTCTATGAAGCTGGATAAGATTATAAATGACCAAAGGCCCGCAGACATCAAATTTGGTCTAGGTTTCATTGAAGGAGAATCATCAAATGGATCAAAGTCTAGAAATGTAGAATCCATAAAGAATGAAGATAAGAAACAGGTTGATCAAGGAAAAACGTCTCATGCAAAAGAAAGTAATAATGCCAGGAACGAAAGGAGAATTGACAATGATGGATTCACCAATGTCACACATCAAAGAAGAATAAGACCTATGGCTCCTACGACAACATGGCAAAGACCATCACCCAGGTTCAATTATCCCTTTTCCGGTTTTTGTTTTAAATGCAATGGCTATGGACATAAAATCTCGGATCGTCAAATATAATGTAAGACAAAGGAATTTCACCGAGTAGAAATGCTTTTTCTCCTCCGATGAATTATACGAGTAGAATGTTATAACTGTCATAATTTTGGGCACATTGCAAGAAATCGTAGAAGTACATTTGCATCAAATCAGTTTCAGGGAAGAAAATTTCAACCAAATAGGATGAGACAAAATAGAAAACTTCCTGAAAAATATACACAAGCTATTGATAAGAGAAAGGCAAAACAAGAGCCCAAAACTACTATCAAAACGGAGGGGAAAGAAAAAGAGTGACTTAAGGAAGAAAATGAATCATTAATAGTACAAACAACATTTAAAGCACAAAATAAATATGTACCATGGATACTTAATAGTGGATGCTCCAATCATATGACAGGTGACAAACAGAAATTTGAGAAGTTACAAAAATATGAAGGTGGTTCAGTTAAGTTTGAAAATAATGATGGAGCTAAGATAGTTGGCAAAGGTTCAGTTTAAATTAGTGACGGAAAAATTAAGTCAGAAGAAGTCTTGTTTGTGGATGGTTTGAAACATAACTTGTTGAGAATTCAGATTTGTGATAAAGGTCATGAAGTAGTTTTTATGAAGTAGGGTTGTGAAGTCAGAAAAACAAACAGTGGAAAATTGATAGCAACTAGATCAAGGACATCTGGTAACCTGTACATGCTCTTAGAGACTTCAGAAGGAGCTTGTTTTATTGGACAAGAAGAAGAAAATTGGTTGTGGCATAAGAGACTCGGTCATATCAATTTTGATAATCTAGTAAAAATCAACTCAAAAAGGGCAGTGAGAGATATTCCCACCATCAACAAACCTGCAAATAGCATTTGTGCTTCATGCCAAAAGGGGAAGCAAACTAGAGTCACATTCAAAACAAAAGAGTACTACACAAACAAAACTTTGGAACTAATACACACTGATTTATGTGGATCCATGAGAACACAAAGCATAAATGGTGACAAATATTTTATGTTGTGCATTGATGACCATTCCAGAATGACATGGATATTTTTCTTGAAGCATAAATCATAAGCTTTTAAAATGTTCAAGATTTTCAAAAACCATGTTGAGAATGAAACAGGAAAGATGATCAAATGTTTAAGATCATATAGAGGAGGAGAATTCATTTCAGAGGATTTTACAGAGTACTATGAAAAATATAGTATTAGGATATAGTTTTCAGCAGCCAGGACACCTCAGCAGAATGGAGTGGTAGAAAGAAAGAACATGATAGTGCAAGAAATGGCACAGACTATGTTGGCTGAAAGCAGTAGCAGCATGATTTTTGGAATGAAGCAGTCCATACTATGGTGTATATCCAAAATAGGTACATGCTTAGAACACATGAAAGCAAAACTCCTTATGAGTTGTGGTTCGGTAAAAAGGCAACAACAAAATACCTCAAAGTTTTTGGCAGCAAGTGCTACATCAAAATAACTGAAGATAATCTTGGTAAGTTTGAAGATAGAGCGGATGAAGGTATTTTTGTTGGTTATTCATCAAAAAGCAAAGCTTACAAATGCTACAACAAGAGGCTAAAGAAAATTATGGACAATGCCGATGTTAAATTTGATGAAGGTAGAGAACGAGTAATTAGCTATGAAAAGAACTACCCAATGTATGAAGAGGTTATTGAAGGAGATGAGGAAAAAGAAATGGAAAAGATATAGAAAATTGACTCAGATGATTTAAGTTGTGATTATGAAGTGGAAGAAAATAAGAAATTCAAAACAAGCAGCTGGCAGAAAAATCATCCTAGAGAGCAAATAATTGGAGACCCCAAAGTTGGTGTTCAGACAAGAAGAAGAGTAGTAAGTAACTACTCTCTATTATCCAACATTGAGCCCAAAAATGTTGTTGATGCAAGCAAAGATGAAAGTTGGATGAAGGCAATAAATGAAGAATTAGATCAGATCGAGAAAAACGAAACTTGGGAGTTAGTACCTAGACCTGTAAATAAAAATATAATCGGGACTAAATGGATTTTTCGAAACAAATTGAATGAAGACAGATAGGTAGTTAGAAATAAAGCAATATTGGTATGTAAGGGTTATGCACAAGTTGAAGGCATTGACTTTGAGGAAACTTTTGCACTAGTAGCTAAACTAGGCAATTAGAATGTTTCTGGCTTTAGCAGTCTACAAGAATTTCAAATTTTATCAAATGGATGTGAAATCAACGTTTTTGAATGGGAAACTTGAAGAAGAGGTTTATATTGAGCAACCAGATGGTTTCCAACTTGGTGATGATCCCAACTTGGTTTGCAAGTTGAAGAAAGCATTATATTGCTTAAAATAGGCACCTGAGCATGGTATGCAAGGCTAGACAACTATCTCACCCAACAAAGGTTTAAGAAAGGTATGGTGGATAGTAATTTGTATGTCAAAACAGAAAATGGGCATCTTATTGTTCTTGTTGTATACGTAGATGATATCATATTTTGCAGCAGCAAAGATGAGTCGTGTAAAGATTTAGCAAATAAGATGCAGAAAGAATTTGAAATGTCAATGATTGGTGAACTTTTGTATTTCCTCGGGTTGCAAGTTAATCAAAATAAGAAAGGCATATTTATTTCTCAAATTAAATATGTGAAAGAGATGTTAAAAAAGTTCACAATGAAGGATTGTAAGCCAGTTAGCACTCCCATGACGACAGGTTGCAAGTTGAGCAAGGATGAAAAATCTCCACTTGTTGATCAAACCATGTACAGATCTATGATTGGGAGTTTACGTGCACTGACGACTACCGGACCGAGATATTTTGCGGGCGATATGCATGGTAGCACAATTTCGAGGCTAATCCCAAGGAGACTCATGTGACAGCAGTGAAGAGGATTCTTCGATACCTCAAGGGTACTATGGAGTATGGGTTATGGTATCCGAAAGGTAAAGACTTCACCCTTATTTTGTATTTAGATGCATATTGGGCAGGATGTGTCGATGACATAAAGAGTACCAGTGGAGGTGCATTCTATCTTGGAGACAGATTGGTCGCGTGGCACAATAAGAAACAAGAGTTAGTTTCTTTATCGACAGTAGAGGTAGAATATATTGCAGTGACAACATGTTGTATGCAGGTATTGTGGATGAAACAAAACCTGAAAGATCTTGGTATTAGCTTCAGTGAGCCAATATTAGTTAAGTGTGATAACACCAGTGCCATTAACATCTCCAAGAATCCGGTTATGCATTCATGCACAAAACACATTGCTATCAGGTATCATTTTTTGAAGGAGAAAGTTGTGGAAGGTGAGGTTAAGTTGGATTTTTTTCCAACTACAGAGCAAGTAGTAGATATCTTCACAAAACCATTGCCCAAGGAAGTTTTTGAGTACCTTCGCAATAAATTGGGAGTGGTCACACTTCCCAAGTATTGACTAGCTACAGGGATCACATTCTCGGGGGGAGCATTTAAGTATTTGATTATATTTTTGCTCATGTTCATGATTTTTGCTAAGTGTAATAAATTTTGCTCGAGAATGTTGTGCATGGACTCGGGGGAGTCTGCAGTAGCCCTTTGGTATTATTGTCAAAGGGGGAGAAGAGTTACAGGAAATTGCACATGTGTTGCCAAAAATTCCAAAGGGGGAGATTGTTGAGCAAGGTGCAACAACAATATTGTCATTTTTGTCAACACAGTCAGATAGATCTGTTGATGCAGTGGATAGGAAGTTCAAAAGCTATTCAGATGCAGAAGATAGGAGTTTAAAGGTTATTCAAAGTATGTACAGTGATTTTCCAAGAAGACCGAAGTGGCCCATATGCAAAAGATCAAAGAAAAAAGACATGTAAGAAAAGTGTCACGATATCGCGACATATATAGTAGGCAAGAAAAACTGTCACGATTTCGTGACATGTTGGAAGAGAGAAAAAACAGGAAAAACTATCGTGATTTCGTGACATGTTGGAAGAGAGAGAAAAAATAGAAAAAACTGTCATGATTTTGCGACATGTTGGAAGAGAGAGAAAAAGCAGGAAAAACTGTAGCGATTTCGCGACATGTTGGAAGAGAGAAAGGCAAGTGGAAAAACTGTCGTGATTTCACGACATGTTGGAAGAGAGAGAAAAAGCAGGAAAAACTGTCGTGATTTCGTGACATGTTGGAAGAGAAAAAGGCAAGTGGAAAAACTGTCACGATTTCATGACATGTTGGAAGAGAAAGAGAAAGCAGGAAAAAGTGTCGTGATTTCACGACAAGTTCAAAGAAAGAGAACAAGTAAGAAAAGTGTCACGATTTCGTGACATGTCACATTTTTGCGACTAAAATAGGAGAGAGAAAGTAAGTTTGAAAAGTGTCATGATTTCGTGACATGTCACATTTTTGCGACTAAAATAGGAGAGAGAAAGAAAGTTTGAAAAGTGTCACGATATCATGACATGTCGCATTTTCGTGACAAAAGAAAGAGAGGAAGCGTACGGAAGCAGAACTATCACGATTTTACGACAAAAGCAGAAAGCAAGACTTTGAAAGCAGAAGTGTCACGATTTTGTGACAAAAGCAAAGAAGTAAAGTACGAAAGCAGAAGTGTCACGATTTCACGACAAAAGAAGAGAAGAAGACTTCGAAGGCAGCAGTGTCACGATTTTGTGACAAAAGCAAAGAAGTAAAGTACGAAAGTAGAAGTGTCGTGATTTCGTGACAAAAGCAGAGAAGAAGACTTCAAAGGCAGAAGTGTCGTGATTTCACGACAAAAGCAAAGAAGCTAAGTACGAAAGAAGAAGTGTCGTGATTTCACGATAAAAGCTAAGTTGAAGACTACGAAGGCAAAAGTGTCGTGATATCGCGACAAAAGCAAAGTCGAAGTCTATGGAAGCAGAAGTGTCTTGATATCGCGACAAAAGCAAAGATGAAGTATACGAAGGCGAAAATGTCGCGATATCGCGACAAGAGAAAATATGAAGTCTACAGAGGCAGAAATGTCGCTATATCGTGACAAAAGAATAGATAAAGCGTACGGAGGCGAAAGTGTCGTGATATTGTGACATGTATTTTTGTGGCAACAGCAACAAAAGAAGCTACAAAGGCAGAAATGTCACTATTTCACGACAGGTCGTAAATGCGCAAGTCAAGAAGGAGAACCCGACTGAAATGAGAAGTATGACAGTGGACCGACATCACTACGGCATTTACAGAGTGATTTCATACTGCTAAAATACGAAGAGTGATCAAAAGTTAGTATGGCAGTTACAGGGTCTGTCCAGAATGAAATCATCAAGCGATGGATAAACCAAACATCTTCTTGAGTTGAAGCCGACAAAGACCGATGATAGCCAACTAAAATTAGGGTTTACAGTTGTTATGAAAGCTGAATAAGATTAGGATTTGCAGCCAACTAAGATTAGGGTTTTCATCATAAAAAATATTGTTATAAAAGGAGGGCTGTTTGGAGAATTGAGAAATTGTCGAATGTGTGTGAAAGATGGTCGTTGTGCGCAAAGAGCAAGTCATGTCGAATCGTGCTAAGTGTGAAATTTGAAAAAAGAGCAGAGTGCATAAAAGGGAGAAGATGATCATGAAGTTCGACTGTAACAAAGCAGAGTGTGCGAAGTGATTGCGCAGAGAGAGCAGAGTGCGCAGAGAACGCAAAGGTGAAGAAGACCAGTGAAGGTCTTGCAAAAGCAAAGGTATGTTATTGTCAAACTTATAGATTCAAATTTAAGTCCAGGTTGTAGCTTGGCATCAGGGGTTGGTGCTCCTTTCTGTTGGTGCAGATAAATTAGGGGTTGGTGCTCCTTCCAGTTTGGTCTTTGGTAAATTAGGGGTTGGTGCTCCTTTCTATTGGTGCGAGATAAATCAGGGGTTGGTGCTCCTTCCAGTTGGTGCTGGTAAATCAGGGGTTGGTGCTCCTTTTTGTTGGTGTAGATAAATAAGGGGTTGGTGCTCCTTCTAGTGGGTGTTGGTAAATTGATTGTAAAGTTGGTGCTTTACAAAGGCTGGATTTGGATGGTAGTCCAAGCAGTCAATTTTTGAGGAGTAGCCACATTGGTGAACCTCGTTAAATCTTGTGTTGTGTGATGCTATTTTGTTATACTTGTTGTATCTAGTATTAAGGTTTACTGCGGTATTAAGAGCTGTAAATTTAAGTTTATAGAGCTACACTGATTCATCCCCCCCCTCTCAGTGTCATTGTAAGACTAACAATCATCTATGTATTAATGTCCATAGAAAGGAAATACCTTTATATTGTTTTGGTCAGCAAATGAATATAGCTACAAATGAAGTTGAACAAATACTTGTAACATACAACAAATTTCATGTAGTTGTACACAATACAAAAATTAAACTGAAACAAATAGCAAAATCATTGACAAAAGAAATAAGAGACCGTTTAAAGAGATGAATTGCTTGAGGCTATGGGTGTGGTTAACCCAATGTTTTGGAATTATTGTAATGAATACCAGACTTTAAATGGTTTATTTCTAAAATATATGGGCACTCTTGCTAACCATTTAACTAAACATGTGGATGTCAATGGTATTGTCAACAAAGATCTTTTGACAAAACAATCAAACTATTTTGGAATGATAATGTCTACTCAAGTTTCACAATTGATTAACTGTCATGAAATAGGTTCTATTACACGTTTGTGGAAAATATTACATCCTAGTAGTATCTTACAAAATACTATGAGTGAATATTTTCTTTTATACAAACTATTTCAAATGATGATTTTAGGATCAGTGGAAGATGAAAGGGTATTTAGTGCATTATCATATGTAAAATCTAAAGTTAAAAATAATTGGACAAAAATTTGGAAAATTATTTGAAAGTAAATGTGTCAACCTATGAGGTGGACAACTACCCTTATAAAAGAGCTTTGGCATATTGGAAATCTTTGGTAGAGAGAAGAGGTGTCACAGATACTCATGATGATGAGGATAATGGTAACACTGATCAGACTATGGTGACATAAATTTTGGATATGAGTACATAAAATTTTGTACTAGATTTCACATATTATGTTATCAGTTTTCTACAAAATATTAAGATTTGATTATAATTTGAGACATGTATTTTTGATATCATATAATATGAGATCATATGTGCTATTGGATATTATGTATATCATAGCCCTATTAATTGATTATGTATATGTTGATGAAATTGGATTATTTGATTACATATATGTTGATTATGGATCACTGGATTATTTTTTTATATCATAGACGTGTTATTGGATATTTTGTATATCATGTTATTTAAGCCTTGTTATTGTATTATTAGTCTAAGATATTCGCATTTTAGTTTTTTCAAATGATATTATAAAACATAAAAGAACATTTTGGCTATGTAAATTTTTCCTAGCAATTCATTCATAATATAAAATTATTTATTGCATCCACATAACTAATCAAAACATCACAATATTGAAAACAAAATTTCAAAAAGATAATACAAATTTTTTGGAAATTGTCTCTTTTATTGATTTGAAACCATTCTTGTACAATTTATAAAAAAAACTATACAATATGTTTGGTCTCTCCTCAATAAAAAAGTAATAATCATCTAGTTTTATTTCTCCATGGTGCTTGAAGGTTCAGCTGGATCTTCCTCAATATCCTTTGCTTGTAATGCACCAGCTCTTACCAGAATTTTAGCTATAGTTTTCATCCCCACTAGCAATACACCTTCTTCCTTACCATGATTTTATCTAAAAGGTGCATTCAGTTATTTCTCATTTTGTTGTAATACCACCTCCACATCAAAGCCCTTATCTTTGATAAAATTCTTCAACCAATTGTTTTCTCTGATAGTGAATTGTAATATTTTCTTCACTTCCATAGCATTAGTCACACTAGTTCTTACAGTCTTAATCAATGTTTTCATGGCACTAACTTGCACCTTTAAGTGTTCAAAATTAGACTATAAAATAGAAAAGAAAAAAGTTAATATTTATAAACAAAATATATTTAAGAAAAAATGATTTTCAGTTATAATTTATATGTAAAACTTACATCAATAGTAAGTATTGCAGTTTTTGCAACTGCTACTTTTTATTTTCTATTGCCCATTAATCAAAATATGCTTGGTCCTCGACATTAAGGTTTTCTAATCAATTCAACATAATTTTTAAAACTTCATCATGGTATATAGCCTCGGCCTGCATAGTGCTAGATTCAACTTTATGTAACAAAGAATCCAACTTTTGTGGCTCGTTCTCGTCCTTTGAAAACAACTCCTTTATTTTTGAAAAATTCCTATATCGGGGATTTAATTCTTTTATCAAAACCTTTGCCCGATATTCTCAATATTTTAAACTATCAATATCTAAAAATAGACTATCATTAACTGTTTTAAATCTATTAGCTAAATAAATGTTTTCTAAAAAAATAACTTTATCATCATCGTTCTGAGGATGATGGGTGGTGACTTGATGGGGGGATGAGGAAACTCTGACGACATCTACCTCAATAGTCTCTTTTTATTTATGATGGATCTGCATACCCTGAAGCACATTGCTTACCTTGAAAGGTAAGCTTTAGGATTGGTATCTTGATAAAGAAAATCATCATCAAGATTCCTAGAGGGAATTTGAGACATGCTCTGCACATTTGAGAAATTCCCAAATAACATTGGGAAGATTGAAATGTTAGACAAAGTATGTGTCTTGGAAAAACTTTTACTTTCTCCAGGAGGTGGTGGTGTGAGGAACTATTTCCCATGCATTTGGTTCCTCACTAATGGTACTACCTGCTGTGGGTGCATTTGCGGGTGTGGAGATGATGGAGGCATATTTTTTTTAGTCTTTTGAATATAACCGGTGCATCTGCAAACTTTTACATAAAAATATCAATTAAATCTAGTGTAAATAACAATGCCATAAAAAGAGATTTAATTTAACCAAACATACCAAACTCAGACTCTACACCCGTTGGTGATGTATCCACTTGCTCTTGCTCTGAAATATATATAATATTCTCTTAAACTAAATATAATCTAAAATCATTAAAATACATTATTTAAAATAGTAGTTTTGAATAATAAGATTACCTTGTGACCTTGAGATTATTTCTTCAACATCAAAAATAAAAGGAGCCACAGGTATTTGCTACTTAGTAGGAGACCTCAAATATTTTATGGTTCTTGAGGTACTTACTTGTGACGATTGCGACTGTGTATCAAAATTTGCACTGGATTCCTGTATGCTAATGGAAGAATCCATTTTACAAGAAGATGGAGGTGCATTTTTCTGCTTTCAAAAGAAAAAAAAACGAAAAATAGAAAAAAAAATATTGATTGGAAAGAAAGAAAACATAGATTTTTTGAAAAATAATTTTACCTTTATTTCTTCCTTTGTCATATCAATAGCCATAAAGCTTGGGTGCAATGCAGTTGGAGGAGGGCCATTTTGAATATTGTAATATGCTTCATTAAAAAGAGACATAATAAAATTACTGTTTTTTATTGCATAAGAAGAAGATTGTAATTTATGGGCGTTCAGAAGATCTTGTTTAACACGGTTTGAAATGTGCGTGGACCAATCAAATTTGGCACCTACAATACATTGAACCAAACAAGCCATTGCCCAAAATGGGATATTTTTAGGTCGTCCCTGCAAAGTAAGTCTTGACTAAAAAAATTCAATGCAAGCATGAAGAAATTTATCTCCAACATTGGAAATGTTTAAGCCCCTTTTGGACTTAGTAGAATTAACTACAAAAAAAGAAAAACATTATTAGAAAATAGAAATTACAAAAGGGAGAACATTATTAGAAAACATAAACTGCAAAACCTAAAAAATGCAAAAAAATAAAAATTAAATTTTAAAATACCTTTCAAATTTTTGGAATGGACATCGTAGGTGGTCTCCAACAGTCGTTTGTCATCTTCACTTAAAGCATATTGGTTGTTCACCAGGTGACCATTCATAAATGAAAGCCCTATTAGTTGTTGCACATCTGAGGGTTTCACAAAAAAAATAATATCCATGTTATCCACTTTGATGTGAATAGTGGACTCGTCATGGCCGTAGGAACTAACTATCATTTGCATCAGGGAGACATTGGTGTTGAACTGTGGCATCTTTATCACTCCTACAACTCTAGAAGTGTAAACCCATTGTGAATCTCTTCCAGGTGTACCAAAAATATTTGAAATGTCAAGGCAAAATCTATTCTTGAATGAGACTTTCCCAGGTAGAGGAGAGGAAGAGCTAGCCATTTCTAAACTTAAAAATATCTAAAAATGATATGAAAATAGTTTGAATACAGTCTAAAAATGCCCTAAAAATGCTCTAAAAATACCCTAAAAATGCCCTATAAACGACCTAAAAGTACCACAAAAAATGCGCTAAAAATAACCTCAAAATACCGTAAAAAACACCTTGAAAATACCCTAAAAATGCCTCGAAAACACTCTGGAAGATGCTTTGGAAAAAACTATGAAAAAATTTGCGTTGGAAAAAAAGAGCAAAATTGAGCCTGCATTCTTATTTATAGAATTCTGCATGGTTGAAGTCTGTGGGTGCACAACACGTGGTAGAGGAGAGGGCACATGGCAACATCCTATTGATGCCAATAGAGATCACCCTCTTCTAGTTGTGTTCTACCAGTCACCTTTTTCTAGTCACACCCTATTAGTCGCACCCTGACTATCACACCCTTCCAGTCAACCCCACCAATCGCACTCTACTAGTCATCCTCTGCCAGTCATCCTCTGCTAGTCGCCCTTTGCCAGTCGCCCTCTGCCAGTCGTCCTCTACCAGTCGCCTTGTTCTAGTTGCACTCTGCTAGTCACACTTTGTTAGGTGCGCTCTGCTAGTCACCAGATTTTTATAGTTTTTATGATTTTTTTTTAAATTTTGCCAAAATTTGATAATTTTTTTGCAAAATTTTGAAAAATTTACCACCTAGTTTAGACACGATTTGCTTTGTTTGCATTAATATTCACCAAATTTTTATAAATAATTTTTCGGTATTACCCCTTATGCATAACCTTTTTTGTATGCTTATTTTAGTCCAATTTATCGAATTAGCCCAAAAGAAATACCTTTGTAAAGTTATTTATTTATCTCTAGTGCCTTGCTAGTAAATTGTAGTCATTGTGTGAGTTCCCTGTTTCTCATTGTTAATGTAATAGATGAAAATAGGAAGAGCCTTGAGCGTTCTAAATCCTTGTGAAATAGTATCTATGTCCTTTTTTCTAAATTACACCTAAATATTTTGAATTTTTTTATCCAAAGCTCAAAGGAGAATATGTTATGAAGGAATGATTGTAGTAAACTAAGCAATACTCATATCAAATAATTTGTATGGAGGCTCAGTGTGGTAAATGTTCTAATGATATGACGATTAAATTTTTTAAAATTCATACTACATTACCTTGTGGTTGGTTGAATACCTAGTAGAAATTAGAGTAATGGGTGACAATGTGATTTGATTTAACCATAAATTTATAGTAAAGGGTGAATAAAAAAAGGGGTAGTAGTTTGACTATTCAATGCTACATGGATTTTGCTATTATAAGGTATGATTAAATACAATTTTACCTCTTTCACAAGTTGCAAGTTGCACAATGGGCAGATTAGTGTTTGAAAGGAACATTAAAGTTTTGTTAGAAGTTAGGTTCAGGGTTCAATTCTCATTGGACACAATTTTTGAAAGTTTGCATTAAATTGCATAATAGGAATTTAATATTTGAAAGTTTGCATAAACTTGCATAGTAGGGATTTAATATTTGTAAGGAAAATGGGTTTATTTTTTGCATTAACTTGCATAGTAGGGATTTAATATTTGAAAGTTCGCATAAAATTGCATAGTAGGGATTTAATTTTTGTAACGAAAATGGGTTCCTTTAAAAAAAAAGTGCATTAGGGAGTTAAAATGGATACATAAATTTTATTTTTCAAATAGGTATTTATTTGTAAATGAAAAAGTGAAAAGTTTAAATTTTTATAATTAAAAAAAGGAGCAACACAATTAGAAGAGCTAAGTTTCTTTTAAGGGGTAAGACAAAAGAAATCATTTAGAAAATTCCTATAGTTTTTAAAACTTCATTTTTTTTAAAAGCTATTGTGAATTTTAAAAAAGAGAGGAATTTTTAACGTGTATAATGGTATTTTTAGTGAGCACTTGTTATAATTTGTGATCTTTGAAGTTTAGAGATTTCATTCTTTCGTAAATATTTTTGTAAAGGAAAAATTATAATTGTTTGTAATAAGGTGCATTTTCAACAATGACTGACAACATTTTCAGCTACGAAATTACACCCAATAATTTTGGGACATGAATTCACCTTGTTTGCAAAATCATGGCAGCTTAATGAGGGGAACAATTTTGCCTAGGCTAGGCTTAGGGGCAATATGTTGTATCCAAACCCTAGATCTACTTTTCATTTTGTATTCTGACCATAATAGCATATTCTATGTTATGTTCATCATACTATTTTGCTATATTATATTTTGCTTGTCCATCTTCCAAAGGCCATATTTTGCTTTTATATTTCAAAGGTCAGCTAAAAGGACCTAGGGGGCTTGACTATTGCACCTTTGAGCATTGTCATACAACGGCCTAAGCAGACCCTCTGATAATGATCATATTTTTTAAGTGTTTGTGAAGTCATTTTGTAGGAACAAGGATTGCAGGATATTGTTGGATGCAAGATAAAACTTGGATCAATTGTAAAATGAGATAAGTACCTTGATATATATTTAGGTTATTTTTTGTGTGATTTCTATTTTTATCAAAACCCTAGACCATAAATAAAAAGGAAAATAATTAATTGAATTTCTAGGTATTTGAAAGGATAAAAGCATATAGTGTGCATCTAGGGTTTTAACATTGTTTGTGCATTTTCCTTGGACCCTTGCTCAAAGATTTCATTTTGCAATCCTAGGGTTAGAGATAATTCAAAGTAAAAAATCATTCTAGGTTGAGTTCTTGTATTCTTGTGTCTCATGTATTCTTGCATTATCTTTTGCTTTCATAGTTTAGCAATAGAAAGGCTAAACATAGGTGTATGCTCAAATTAACACATCAAAAACACATTCCACCCTCGACTTGGAGAAAGTTCTAAAAGCATTCCTGGTGAACCATTCCTCCCCCACACTGAGTGTAGAGTTATAACATACCCATGTGGTTCACCTTTGCTCCTTGTGGATCCAATCGAGAATCATACGTGATAGGTAGTTTTTCCCCTCTACAACTAGTATTCACAAAATTTTCAACTCTGTGGAAATATTCTACCAAATATAATTTCAAAAATTCTAAAAATGAGATTTCCAATCTCCTCTAAATATCTCTTGTGGCTCTTCTTATTTCGTATCGATCTACTATGTGCTATGATACCAATGTTAGATTTCGATGATATATATTAAAGGAAATGCAACCATAAGATGTAAAATGAACAAGTAATGATAACTATATGATAATGGCACTATAATATGTAGGAAAATTATAGGAGAAAAGTTTGCAATAACTTAAAAAATATACCATTAATTAAAGCTCACAAAAATAGTACAATATAATATAATGGAGGACATGAACACTCTATAAATACATGAAAGAACTACATTATACTCACTCTAACTACTACTACAACTATTCACTCTTCTCTTATACCTCAAAGGCATATATATAAGGAGATAAGTCCTTTGGCCTTTCATATACCAAGCCTATGACTCATGTACATGTGGACTACATGCACATTTACATCATTGCACATTCTAACACTTGTGCATTTATTACATTGCATGAAGTAACTACTCAAACCTTACTCTAAGGTAAAATTATGCTCTAGTTATGTAACCAAGGTGGTACATTTGCATGTACCAAATAACGTAATATACTCCAACAATTGGATGCATTCACTCATAATACATAATTTGGATCTCATGTCTTTATTTCTCTACAAAGGGTATCTAAAAAAGTATCATCCTATAGATGTTGTAATATACATCACTAAAAAACCTTTTTTAGAATTAGTTGAGATCATGAATGTAGACATTTATAAATATTTATCCAATAGATAAGATTAGGGGGTAGGAAAAATGCATGTAAAAATAAAATATTTTCTTGGGCATTAAGAAAAATAAATATAGAAATAAAATACTGTGTGAATGAATACGAGAAAAAAAATAAAATAAATAAGAAGTTTGGTTGTAGTTTATCTTTTTAGAATTAGTTTCATGTTGTTTGCTTTAGTAGTTTATTGAATGCATCAACAACCCTATCCCATAGAGGGAGGTCAAGGCTCTCCACTAGATGCTATTTTGATATGAATGATCCTTTTTTATATAACATAGTCTTATCATGGAATATCCATCACAAAAATGGATTTGAGCTTAGATTATGCTTACATAATTTCATCATGTATAATATTGCTCCATAATACCTTAGAAACAACATAAAAATTATCCAATATATATTATTATTTATTTTCATATGTTAATATTTCCATGATATAGGAAGAGTCAATTGTTCAAAAAGGTTGAATAATTGTAATCCTAAAATAGGAGGTGAAGTTCAATTTAAAGAGATTCCAAATTTTATTATCAAAATAAATTGTTGATAATAACTCTAAATGTGATATTTATCACATGTTATGAACCTTGAAGTAAAATAAAAGCACATCTACATGATATTACCATAATAATTGAAAATAAGCTTAAAATTAATAATATTGCAAGATGTAATGGAAATGCAATAGAATATATTGCATAAAAGCAAGAACATATTATATAATTGCAAAACTCTTCGAGGGGGTAACCTCCTTAGAAGTAGAGCTTTGATAAAATAAATTATGATATGCCTGCATCTATGCCCCCTTACCATTTTCCAGATTATTTATAACCTTAACTATAATTCTCAAGGGTTGTCTTTGCATTCAAGTGGCCACATGAGATAGAATCTTCTACCAAACAAGTAGATACATTCTTTGTAATGGTTACAATAAGTGACCCCACTTGTATAGGTGCTTCAAATACGACATACACATTACAAAATATTACATAATATTATTAAGAAGGGATCCCCATGTTAGGAAGGGGGTAATTATAGAATAATTTTATGATGGGGTCCTAACATTCCCTTACCCTTCAAAACACTTTGGCCTCAAAGCTAAAGATGAGGAAACTACTACTATAACTACTGCATAGGCTCCCATGTAGCATATGTTAGCTGTAAACAATGCTATTGGACCAAAGATTTAGTGATGGTGTGGTTAGGGAGAATGATGGTTTCTTTAATCAAAATTTTTGTTAGGCTCTAAGATGATCAAGTCTTCATCATATAACTCAAATAGTGTTGACTAAACTTGAATGTGATTGTTGAGTACCATTCTTGAGATAAGAGACATGGAAGACTAGATGGATCTTAGAAGAAGGTGGTAACACAAGATTATAGGCCACTTGTTCAATCCATTGCAATATCTGATAGGATTCATAAAAGCATGCTATAAATTTTTTATGAGCTTGAAGTTGCATGGAAGATTTTTTTTAGGGTTGGAGTTAAAGAAAGACCATATCACCTACATTGAAGCTGCACTCAGTATGGTGTTGGTCAGTTTGGTACTGCATCCAATTTTTAGCTAGCATGAAGTTCTCCTTTAACTACTATAAATATTGGGTATTATTCTAAAGAGTTACATCCATCACTTGAACTTTGGAGTGTCCAAGAACATATGAAGAGGGTGATGGAGGTGGGTACCCATATACTACCTCAAAAGGAGTTATTTTTCAAGTTGTGTGGCATGAAGTGTTGTACCATAACTCAACCAAAGACAAACACTTAGCCCACTGTGTTAGGTGCTCGAAGATAAAATAGTGAAGGTAGATTTCCAAGCACTTATTGATAATTTTAGTATTTCCCATTTTTCTATGGATGGTAAGCTGAACTCATTCGTAGTTGTATACCCTATAGTTTAAATAGTTATTGCAAAAAACAATTGGTAAAAGTGGGGTCATGGTCAGACACAATGGATTTTGGCATACCATGGAGTTTGAAAATAGAGTCCATAAATATTTGAGCAATAGTGGAGGTATGGTAAGGATGAGCGAGGGAACAAAAATGAGCATACTTTGAGAGACAATCCACCACCACAAAAATAATAAATTTTCTTTCGAATTTAGGAAGCCCTCTAATAAAATCCATGGATATATCAATCCATACATTGTATAGGATTGGAAATGGTTATAGAGTGCCTAGAGTATGAACCATTTCACCTTTCATCCATTGGAAAATTTCACATTTAGCCACAAAAGTTTAAATATATTTTTAAATTCCCTCCCAATAGAATAACCTTTTAGCTCTCTCATATGTCTTCAAGAATCCTAAATGGCCTACAATAGGTGAAACATAAATCTACCTTATAATATCCTCATGGAGTGATGAAGTTTTGGAGACCACAATATGACCTTGATATTGTAGAAGGTGTCCATACCATGAATATATGACATGTGAATTATGATCCCTTTGTAGTTGTTCCTATAATGTCTATAAAGACTGGTCCTTGGTCACTTCTTCTTGAACTTGGGAGACCCATTAGGTAAGTGGGTATGAAAGGGCACACATTGTCACTTTATTCTCAAGATCATAGGATAGGGCATTTTCCATAATACTCTCATTTTTTTTCTCATAAATGATGTCATAGTCATACCCCAACAATTTTGAAACCCATTTCTATTGTTTTGGAGTGAAAACACTTTATTTTGGGAAATATTTCAAAATCTAATGGTTCATTTTAATAGAGAAATGTCTTCCAATGAAATATGGTCATCTATGATTAACAACATGGAGGATATCCATAGATGTGGACATTATTGTACCTTAGGCTTATCATTAAGCCTAAGATATTATTTTTGGCATTGTATTAGGCTTATCCTTAAACCCAAGATATTTCTTGCATTGTATTCATGTGAGTTGTAGTATACCCACATTAGATATTGGCTTGTTAGTAGTTAGTATGCATTGGTTATGTTGTTGAGGTTGTTTTATCTCTAGTATAATACTATATTGTTTGCATCCATGTTTGTTACAGGTTGTTATCCCTACATAACATATTGTTACAGGGTATAATCTAACGATAGTGATATATATCAAAGTGAATTTGGAATATCCATTATCAATAATGCTTATATAGTACAAACAATGGAATCAAAGGAGTTATAGAGATACAACCAACTACAAAAACATGCTATGCAGGTATGACCACCTATAACAATATGCTATGTAGGGATAAAAACCTACAACAAACATGGATGCAAATAAAATAGTAATATGCTAGAGATAAAACAACATCAACAACATACCAATGCATCCTAACTACTAACAAGCCAATATCTAACATGGGCATACTATACCTCATGTGAATACAATGCAAGAAATATCTTAGGCTTAAGGATAAGCCTAATACAATGCAAGAAATAATATCTTAGGCTTAAGGATAAGCCTAAGGTACAATAATATCCTCATCACTCCTCCCAACCATAGAAGCATTGGACCCCAATGCTCTCAATAAATCTAGAAGGTCACGAGCCATATGATGGTGAGAGATTTAGCATGCATGGTGTGGAATCTGATTGTGGTAGGTAACAAGGTATGAAGTGAAAGAACCTTGTCAAGTGTGGCAAGTCTTCATGTTGAAAACTCTATGTATATCAAGTGAAAGTTGGAAGTCAGGTAACTCATCTATTGGGTGGATGATTATAGTATTAGTATTCAAAGTAGAATATGGGTATGACTTAAGGATATCCACATTAATGATGTCATGAATTCCAAGGTGGGATGGAAGATCCAAACAAAAGATATTCTCAGATACCTACTGAATGATGGTATAAGACCCATAGCGAAGAGGCTTGAGATTACTATGTAC
Organism: Wollemia nobilis; assembly: GCA_028583015.1. Taxonomy (NCBI): domain Eukaryota; kingdom Viridiplantae; phylum Streptophyta; class Pinopsida; order Araucariales; family Araucariaceae; genus Wollemia; species Wollemia nobilis. The sequence continues at coordinate 2,219,819 of JAQPPZ010000856.1, read as the reverse complement.
CTTCTCTAAAAAATATCATCTATCCAAATGAAGCCATACTTTATATCCAACCTAAAATGGATGAGGGACATGATGTTTTTCCATCGCTCTCTTCTTCTACTACTAAGTCTTCTACAAGATCTATGTCACCTTGGTTTGAAGGATCTACAAATGCTTAATGAAATAGGTTGCCTTATCTTTCTCCTCCATGTGTGTAGTGGCAGGAGAAGGCAAGGCTAAAGGTAACTCATATGGATAAAGTGACTAACATATGAGATAAACCTAAAAAGGTGAATGTGTTATAGAACTATGGACAACTCGATTGTAGGTATGCTTAATGTGTGTGAGGCTCAAATCCCACTTTGCCAAAGAAGTATGGTGATAAATCCTCAAACTCTGCACAAGTGTGTGATTGACCACTTATGTCTACCCATATGACTATGTATGGAAAGCCATGAAAAATTTAAGGGAAACTCCCAAATTATCCCACAAATATCTCCAAAAATACCCCATAAATTGTGGATTTATGTAAAAAATAATTCTAGTAGGGAGATCAAAGGAGTGCCATACTATCTTGAAGAATAGTTGTGCTAAGTCTAGTGTAGTGCTGGTCTTTTTGCATGGAATGAACTTAGACATTTTGCTAAAATGGTCCACAATCACAAAAACATAGTCATGCTACTGAACTATCATGGGGAAACCACTCACCAAGTCCATGGAGATGCTCTTCCAAGGATGTGAAGGAATGAGCAAAGGAACACTTAGGCCTAGTTTTCTATTCATTTATTTGGAGTGACAACAAATGATACACTATCTCAAAAATTGTAGTACATCCCTCTACATGTGAGGCTAGTAAAAGAACCATTGTAGGTGGTAAAGTGTTTTTGTTTCCCAAAGTGTCCTCCATAAAGTGTTGAGTGGGATTATTTGAGGAGAGAAACCATATGCTCTTATGGAACACAATGTTTATCCAAATTATACAAAAGTCCCTCCATGTGAAAATATTGAAAAGGAGTTAGGTTTGAGGAGAAAGGGTGTACAAGATGATGAACTTTACCAAAATTAGGATCAAGAGCATAAATTATAGGTCAAATCTAAAATCCAACATGTGAGGTGGTCACAATTATCAAATATTTAGTTGTTGATGGATGACTCAAACAATATATCACTGTGTTGCTTATTCCCTTTTTGTATTTGATTACCAAATGAAATTTTTGCAAGTATATGGTCCATTTCAAATGCCTAGCTTCCTAAATTTTGTTTTGGGATTAAAGAAACTTGAGAGGCATATGATCTGTATGGATAATTGTTTCCTTACCTAAAAGGTAGTGTCTCCAATACTTGATTTCTTGTACCAATGCATACAAATATTTATCATAGGTGGAGTAGTTACTTTTGGTAGCTAAAAAATTGTCAAAGTGATATGACATAGGGTGCCCATTTTGTTTCAACACTACTCCTAGTGCAAACTATGATGCATCTGTCTAGGTTGAGAGAGGTTTGGAAGAACAAGGAAAGTGGCAGTACATAATTTATGTTTTAAGGAATCAAAAACATGGTCATGGTCCTTATTCTAATGAAACCAAACTTTGTTTTTAGTGAGATGATGCAAGGGGGATGCTATGGTAGAGTAGCCAGGAATGAGCTTATGATAGAAATTTGTAAGTCCAAGAAAACTCATAAGGTCAGTGACTGAGGAAGTGGTTGGTCAATTTTTAAGGACTTCTACTTTAGTGGGATCTACATGGACTCCTTGTTGATTGATTATAAATCTAAGATAGGAGATAGATGTTTGGGCAAATGAACACTTTAGAAGGTTAACAAACAGTTGGTTCTTCTCAAGGGTGTGGAGAACCTGATCTAGAAGTTTTAAATGTACCTTCCAAGTAGATGAATATGCAAAGATATTATCTAAGTATATGATAACAAAATTTCCCAATATATTCATGAATACTTCATTCATAAACCTCATAAAGGTTGCTAGAGAATTTGTGAGTCCAAAGTGAAGAGCAAAAGGCCCCGATAAACTAAATCTAGGAAAATAATAAATATAGAATTGAAGGAAAAAAGAAGAAGAAAATAATAGATACACACATAACATAGTATTTCACTTGGGAAACCCTTACGAGAAAAAACCTAGCATAATAATATCTCCTTATTGAATAATTTTAACCGTCTCCAATACAATAATTTTCATCTCTCATCTCTCTTCTCACTTCAAACCCTAATGAAAGTGCAATAAAATAACAATAGTACAATTTTTTTTTTTACAATACCATGGGAAAAAAACCACGTGTTCAAGTATTTAACCCTAAATAATCCATATGGGTCTAAAAATAGCTTAAGAAACCCTCAAACGTCTGCTAGGGGTTTTTGCCCCTAGACCCTTGCTTTTCAGGGTTGCCACTTGCCACCCCTTAACCTCTACTTGAGGCTAGGCCCAACCCTAAGTCATAGAAAGGATACATGAAAATTTTCTAGTACCTTTTAGAGTTAAATCCACTATAATAACATGGAAAATATTCAACATATTTCCAACATTCTCCCACTATTTGAATACTTTCCATATGGGCTAAAAACTACCATTGTCAACTGTCAAGGACAACCATTACCATAGATATTCTACACTAAGAATTTTTTTGAATACATACAATATTTGTCAATAAATTAGCAACATTATTCTCTATATCAACTTTCTCAAACATCACCTAATTCCCTTCAAGCATATCTCTCACAAAATAGTACTTGATATCAATATGTTTTGATTGATCATGAAAACCAGGATTGTTGGCCAAAAATATTGCACTCTAACTGTCACTATCAATTTTTATAGCCTTCTGCGTAATACTAAATGTTGAACACAACCTTTGTAGCCACACTGCTTCTTTATAGGTATGAGTTGTCGCAATGTACTCTACCTCTATTATGGGTAAAGCAACCACTAATTGCTTTTTACTTATCCAAATTACTGTCCCTACAAATAATATGAACACATAAGCACTCATGGAACTTCTCTTGTCCAAATATCTAGCCTAGCCAACATCCACGAAACCTTATAGACTTACAATATTACTATCTCCAAATTCTCCTTGATAACATATAGCATAGTCTAAAGTTCCATGTAAGTATATGAATATCCTCTTCACAACAGTCCAATATTCCTTTCTTGGATTAGACATATATCTACTAACTACTCCCACTACATGTGCAATATTAGGTCTAGCACAAAATATTGCATACAACAAACTACCAACAATGCTAGCATAAGGAACATGATGCATTTCTTCAATTTCCTAATCTATTTTAGGACACTATTTAGTAGATAAATTTTTAGTACATACTGGTTTACAATCATGCATCCTAAACCTCTATAGTATCAAATCGACATATTTCCTTTGGTTTAACCATAACTTTCTATTTGCACGATCCCTTATTATTTCCATACCCAAAATAAATTTTGCAGCATCCAAATCCTTCATGTTAAATTCAGAAGATAACTGTGATTTTAGTTACTTTATCATCTCCTTATTGTTACCAATTAACAATATGACATCCACATACAAAACAACGATAAAAAAATTTCACTTTCTTGTTTAAAATACATACATGGATCTCCTTTGCTTTTTCCAAGCCCAAGTGTCAAAATAAACCTATCAAATTTTTGGTTCCACATTCTTAGAGATTGCTTCAAGCCATAAAGAGAATTTTTCAACTTGCATACCAAGTCCTCCTTACCTTTTACCCTAAAGCATTCTAGTTGTGACATATATATATATATATATATATATATATATATATATATATATATATATATATATATCTTCATCAAGTTCACCATGTCTAAATATTGTCTTTACATAAATCTATTCTATTTCAAGATAAAAAACAACAAAAATAGCCAACAAAAATCTAATTGAAGTTAGTTTAACCACAGGAGAAAAAATCTCACCAAAGTCAATTTCCTCAACTTGATAAATCATTTTTCTACATGGCGAGCATTGTACTTAAAATTTCCTTCTACATTGTACTTCTTATTAAATACCCACTTACAACCAATAAGTTTTCTTATAGGGGGTAATTTCACCAAATACCACATATTATTTTTATCTAGGGACTCCATTTATTCCTCCATAACCCTTTTCCAAGACTTATTCTCACTTGACTAAAGTTACTCCTTTATAGTCTTTGGATTATTCATTAGTAATTGATATATTAAATGTAGAAAAAATATTTGAAGGGCTATACCTTTTTGGGAGTCTTCTCACTCAATCTGATCTCCTCAAAATTGGAGTTCTAGGTTCTTAATATTTAGCTTCTTCCTCACCTTCTTCCTTTAAATTATCCTCTTTAGACTCTATGTAGTTCATCTTCTTTTGTAGCACCAAGTTCTACCACAATTTCTTCCTCCTGTTCTAGTTTTACTTGAACTATTTCAGGTTCTTTTCTTGGTTGCATTTCCTATTTTGGAACCCATTTTGTTTCTCTAAAGATCACATTATGACTGTAAACAATATTCTATGTTTATGGGTTCCACAAATTATATCCTTTAACACCAATACTATAACCTACAAATATGTATTTTTTAGATTTATAGTCTAGCTTAGTCCTTTTCTCTTTAGGGACATACATATAAACATTACAACCAAAAACCCTTATATGATTGAGAGAGGGTTTCTTACCAGTTCACGCTTCCTATGGACTCTTATCCACCAAAGCTGAGGTAGGAGATCAATTGATGAGGTAACAAGCAGTTAACATAGCTTTTGCCCAAAATTTTCTTTCTAACCCTGCACCACTTAGCATACTTCTGGACTTATCCATCAATGTCATGTTCATTTGTTCTACAATTCCATTCTGTTGTGGAGTATATAATTTTTTTTCTACCCTTCCATTCCACAATCCTTGTAAAATTTCTCAACTTCATTAGAGAAATACTCACCACCAATGTTACTTCTCAAAACCTTTATATTTTTTCTCAATATGATTTTCTACAAGAACCTTAAACTCTTTAAAATGATTGAAAACATCATATTTGTTTCGTAAAAAATATACCTAGTTCTTTCTTGAAAAGTCATCTATAAATGTAATAAAATAGATATATTTATTCTAACGATCGTACTTTTGTAGGTCCAAACACATCACTGTGAACTAGATGTAAATTTCATTCAGATCTTGTAGCACTACTAGAAAACTTGGCTCGGGTTTAATTTCCAAAAACATAGTGCTCACAAAAACTAACTTTAATGGGCAGTAAAAAATTCCTTCAGTCATACCTTTAATTTTTAATGTTTGAAGGCCTTTCTCACCAATATGTCCCATGTGTTAATGCCACAATATTGTCTTCACTAGAGGAATACTCAAAGCTTCTTCTATTGTATTATTCTCCTCTACAACTAAAGAGTTATTGCAATCAATACTTACAATGCTAACCTCAAGTATGAATAGAGTTCCTGTAAGTGTGGGTAAAATTTTGTACCCTTCACCCACTCTTCCCTTCAAGAAGTGATCCCATTTGTTCGAAAGGAGCGCGTCGAATTTTGAGAAGCATTGATGTATGGGTGGAAGACATCAGGTAGTAGTAGCAGAAATTGCGGTGGATCAAAGCAAGGTGGGCGAAAACCCACCCTTAACCTTGGACGAAACTTCCCAAAAGGACCTGCCCCATTTGTTAGGTAGAAATTTCAAGGGGCTAGCAAGGGCAAATGAATTAGGTGATCCCATCCTTGAGGATTATAAAGAACCCTTCCCATCCTAGGTAGGAGATTCAAGGTGCAAACAGGGTGGAACTTCAAAGAAATACCCACCCTATCCCTAGTACCTGTGAGTAAAAATAAGAGTAAAGGAAGTGCTTGCCTGGCACGTAAAACTCCCACAATTATTCAAATTTTTTATATGAGAACGTACACACGGCCACAATAGTTCGGGTACCTAAAAACATAAGCATATGTGACATATTTTCAGTGCATTGCTCCCAAGGCATCCCAAAACCTATCACTCGCCGCTTAACCAGAAGATCACCAGTCGATGAGAAGTATGAAGTAGATGAGAATTGATAAGGGGGCAAAAGCATTAGAATATCTAAAGGCCTAGATTGGACTAGGTACATCTACCTCCTTCTAGAATATTAGCACTATCTAGAGGAAGAACGTACCAGTACAGTGCTTGTCTACTGCAAAGATTATCTTCCCACATTTCGCCATTAATGTACGATTTTGTAATTCATGTAAATATACCTATAAATAGTGGAATGCTGGTCATTCCTAAGGGTGAATCTTTAGCCATTACAATTATTATATAAGGTTACTCCTATGTAAATACAAATTCTATACAGTTTGGTCTTTGGCTTTGTCCTCTTATTCTTTACTAAATGTGTGAATGCTCATTACTGTTAAGTTGTTTAAGTTATTCTGTGTTATTCTGTTGTATGGATTCTATGGGGTTTACTTGAGTGGATTAGGACTGTGTTTTCACTAATATATATTGGGGGTTTATATTTTATAATGCTAGTTAAATAGGAGTGCTCTGATTTTGCATCCTAGATCTCATGCACCTGTTCATTGGTTTTGGAATTTGCCTCCTGCCCATCGTTGATAGGAGTTAGAACTAAGGCACAGTTGGGTGATCTGTTAGGTGTAGGGTCTGTGTTCATATGGGGTATGTTGCCTGCATAGGTCTTGATATGACTATACCCATCCTTATGAGTTTTGGCTACGAGCTTCCTTTATTTATTTTCTTCCCTTTTATTTTTTCCTTATTTTGCGATGTAGAGTAGCTAGAACCACCCCCGAAGGAAACGATATCCTTCAGAGATCATATGCCCTGTCTCCCTAAGTGGAAACCGTTATATGCTACTGGGAATTTATCAACCCTCCTCACCCTACATGTGGTGTCATATTGGCGATCAATAATTTTTGGTGACTCCGTTGGGGAAATCATTGAGTCCCCATGTTTTAGGAAATCAGAGTTTGGTGACTCTGATTTTTCCAAATATTCTCAAAGTCACTTGATGACTTCGACTACGTGGCATGACCAGATCATGAAAAAAGTCATTCACTCATGCTAAGAATCCAAATATCCTGAAGGAATCAAGGTATGGTGAGCAGCTTTGACCTCATCGATGAAGATAGCATGCTCACTTGGCAACTTCGACTCTGAATCCAACATAAAATCGAGACCTTTGAATACTAGTACCTTAATGGCTCAACCATTGTTTCCCTAATGGAATTATATTGATCCTCTCAATCTCTCCCATCAACACGATATTCTAGAGGTCACCTTTGATGCCTTGATAAAATATAGTGGTATCAAGGGAACTGTGAAAGAAAACCTTAAAAATATGGCTTCACTGGTCACCCTTAACAATATCGTGCATGAATATATAATTATCAGGATGCTGGTTAACTCCCTTCAAGGCAGAGCATGGCTCTGGTATAAAACCCTACAGCCAAGAAGCATCTCCACATGTGCGAATCTGGCAGATCCTCTCATGGAAGCATTTGGAAAATTGGAGGACCCCTTCCAGTATCTTAACCAATTCACATTTATCAAGAGGAACCCTCTTGAAAGTGTGGTAAACTTCAACATCCATTTTGAGAAGAGCTAGAAGAGGATTCCATGATAAATCCTTTCAAACTTCACCCAAGAGTATCTATTCTACATTCGAGCTCTTGGTCTTGAGCTCAACTTCCTTCTACACCAATCGAGGGAAACTAGTTTCCCACAACTCTACAAGGAAGCTTCCAGAGTTGAGAAATTTCTGATGTGGAGGTTCCATCCAATCAATTCATTTCAGGAGTTGCTGTCGGATCATGTAATAGGTACATACCACAAGTAGGTGTGCCACGTTGACCACATCCACGAAGGTAGTATGACAGATCAATCCCAAATTTGATAGGATCTGGATGAGGACGTGGATGCCCAAGAGTTGGAAAAGAACCCAACAATAGAGGAAGAGTCAAACACATGATTGTCACAACTAGTCGATCTCAAAAAGGGACAACATGAAAATCTGGTCTCTAACAACTCACTGCCTGAAAGGTAAAATATGGTGGCAAAAGACATTACAACCCTAGGATTTAAAGGACTAAGCGCTCATATGGTCAGGTAAAACAAGAAGAATTATAATTTTATCATAATTCTAAGCTAGTGTGAATGGTGCCAGATGAATCACAAGTGACACCTCAAATACAATATGATCTGGTCTGGTCACTGTAGATTCAGAGGATGAATTATGGATGATACCCTGGCTCAGGAATGCTTGTTACACTGTAATTTTATAGCCAATAAATAAAACCTTGCATTATGTAGGACCAACACATTGGGAATTATAAGTTTTATCATTGACCATTGGCACAATAAGGTCCTATGAAAAGTTACCACTTGGTCAGGCATTGGAGGGCATTAGAAAGGATTTTTGTAGAAATTGTTTAGGAAATATAACTTTCTCCTCTGTCTCTATGTTGTATTCCTAGTTATTTGTTCTTCTATCCATTGTTATCATGATCCCATAGCCCAATGGATACATTCAACAATTTTTTAAGCCTCTTAACTCATCCCCAGGAGCTGCAATAAGCCTTGGAACTCACAGATATAGGTAGGCAAGGTGAGTGTGCTATAAATAGCCCCTATGATAAGATGCAAATGAGTCCATAAAGTGTAGACCACAAATCATGGTTGAAGCAACATGGCCTCCTAGTTGATAAGAGCCAGTAAAAGAGGATCATTGATGGATTGTGTGAAGAAGGTCTAGGATAGAAGAGATAATAAAAATTGGTAATATGTTTACTCTTGGAATATCCCAGCTCTTCAGAGGGTCATGTTTAGGAGAATTCAATCCATAATAATGCCTCATGAAAAAGGGTCTATGTCCCATTGGTTTCACTTGATAATCTTCGAACTGCTTTTCCCTTCGCATCTCCCTTTTTCCCCACCATTTCCTCCCCTTCATATTCCTATCCCATTTGTTTCCTACAAATCTTCTAGTTGGTAATAAAGGCTTCACCATCCCTATTATTTCGTGTTCCCCTTTTCTCCTATGGTTGTCCTACAACAAGCTTCTTAAGCATTTGCTTGTTATTTCCATTGTTTGCCTTCTTGTTGCTATTGTTTGCAGTATTCCTCTCTATGTTGGTTACCTTGGGCTTGCCCTTCTGGTTTTCTTTTCCTTGTTTTCCCCTTCTGATCTCGTTGGTTGCACCCATGTGCCTTTTATTCTGCTCTACTTTTTGTCATATTAGATTCCCATTCTTATAAATTCTTTCATACTCATTTTTCTCCTCGCATCATCTCCTTCTTTGCATTCTCCTATCCTCTGTGCACTTCATTTTTCTCTGTGGTGTTTGTTATATTTCCTAATCCTTCTAGGTTCCTTTTTTCCATGAAGTGGAAAACCCCTGTAAGTTGCCAAAGTGTGGGTGAAATTTTGTACCCTTAACCCACTATTCCCTTTAGGAAGTGATCCCCTTTGTTTGAAAGGAGCATACCCAATTTTGATAAGCATTGATGGACGGGAGAAAGACATTAGGTAGCAACAACAACAACTGCAACAGATCAAAGCAGAGTGGGCAATAATAGTGGGTGGACACCCACCCTTAACCTTGGGTAGAACTTCCAAAAAGGACCCGCCCCATTTGTTGGGAAGATATTTCAAGGGGCTAGCAAGGGTGGAAGAATTGGATGACCCCACCCTTGGGGAGTAGAAAGAACCCCATCCATCCTGAGTGGGATATACAAGGTGCAAACAGGGCAAAACTTCAAAGAAATACCCTCCCTCTCCCTAGTACCTCTATGAGCAAAAATAAGTGTAGATTAAAAATACACGCCAAACAAAAATAAAATCACAATGACAGAGTACAGAATAGTTGCACAAAAACAAATGATTTCTATTAATCGATGGAGTTTAAAAACTCCTTTTTGAATACAATTGGGCCTGTAACCCTTTATTTGTGATACACAGTTACAAATTATGCTAGGGTTCTCCGAAACCCTAGCTGGCACGAATGGTGGCGCTTCCGAAGAACGTATCTTCAATCCCAACAGAGTGAGTGGGCTTTGTCGTATCCCTTGCTTGGACCACTCCAGCTTAATCACCGCCATCAATAAACCGGATCTGTTATCAAAAACCTGCACACATTAACACTATCAAGGAGTTAGAAATTAATGAGAGGGCTCCACTGCGTGAGCCCTCATAAACAATCTAAAACCCTATAAAAATGGAATGCAGGAAATCAATAACAGATTAATACATAAAATACGGCTACTTGCTTTAAACTAATTTATACCTGTTCTCTGTTAACGCAGCTAGACCAGGCGACACCTGGAAGTAATGTTGTTGTCAGAATAGGCTGCGAAAGGCGCCCTGGTGCACTCGCCGAACGCCCGCGTGCTTCTGGATCTGGATTACAGACGCCGGTCTGAGTCTGTGGCTGAAGGTAAACGCCCGTGGGCACTTGTTAAACGCCCGTGGGCACTTGGTAAACGCCCGTGGGCACTTGGTGAAGGGGTAAACGCCCGTGGGCACTTGCGATAGGAATGGGAGATTCTGCAGAATGCTGCAGAAGGAATGGCGATGAAAGCGGCGACGAAAGCGACGATGGATGCGGCGAAAGGGTAGCAGAAGAGAGGAGATAGCCGTAGAAGAATTAGAATCAGAGATAGAAGTAGCAAAAGACATAGGCGAAGAAGATAGGGTTTGAGCCATCAAAGTGACTCAATTTATAATCCACTCTTAGGGCACACTTTAGGGTTTTAACGACACTTTGAACGTGTGGCTAAGATTAAAGCGGATCCAAGGGTAGAGAATAAATCTTGGTTGTGGAATGGATTAAGATGGATGGACGGATGAGATTAAATGAAGGATGGACGGCTCATATTAAATCACTTAAACTATTATTTAAATATATATATTAAAATATTAAAATACAATATATAAATATTAATTTAAATAAATTTGGGGATGAAAAATGGCGGGAAAGGTGAAATTGGGCCAAATAATGGCGGGAAAGTGTGGATTTGGGCCAAATAATGGCGGGAAGGTGGATGACCGACATGTGGCTGACAGGAAGGTATAGATGACTTGCAAGTGGCTAGATTTTGGTGTCTACAGATGTCCCTTTTGAGCCGCTTTGTGTGAAGACACAATGCAAGCACAAAAACTTAGGACACCCGAAAAGTCGGATCGACGCAACTCTCTCTCAAGACTAAAGCACAACTTTGAAGACCAAAGAATAAAAGAATATTTAAAATTTATCATCTTACCCCCTCAATTGGCGAGCGAGAATGGTTCTCACAAGCCAATTGGAAGAAATTCGAAAGAAAATGAACCGTTTTTGCCCCAACGGTGAAAAAGGGGTTGGTGTATGAACCATCTGTTTATGTCCCAACAGAAAAGGGGTTGGTGTACAAACCAGAAAAGAATATGATTGAAGACGATATGAGTGATGTGAAAGATGAACCGTTTTCCACCCCAACGGTTAGAAAGGTATTTTTGCCAAATTTTGAATTCCATGATCATGTAAGATGAATTCTACTATTAGGAAAGTTAAAAATTGATAACGGATGCCCCAACTCCCGTGGGTGAATCCATACTCGTTGATGAAATTGCCTTGTTGGCGCCATTGATATGCAGAGATGCAATATGAAAGAGTCCAGAACTTCGGAGATGCTCCTAGTGACTGTATGGATAATTCCTCGGGTCGGAACCAATCAACCTAGGTAGCCTTAATCTCTAGCAAGACTCAAAATAATGATGATATTGAAGATTTGTCCACGTTTAAGGCCCCATGAACTAGGCCATCAATGACAACTGTTGAGCAAATTGATCTTGGTATGAGGTCACTTGAAAAGTAGGATACCCAAAATTGATTTCCAATTTTCAAACGATGAAATAATTGATGATGATAAATGGTAAGTGTCCTTATGGTGGTTTAATCCTCTTACCGAATTGCATGGATGCAAATCGCCGCAATCGCCAAGGTGATAGAATATACCACTAGATACGAGGTTTACTTTAATTTAATTTGGCAAAAATATGCATGATGAAAGAAGAATGAATGAAATTGACGATAGATCCGAAGAATTGATGAATGTGGTTAATTTTGTGAAGGTTTTGAATGTTTTTAACCCAATTTGTAAATCAATGATGAATGATGCGCTTTTTGAGCAAAATGACAAAATTTGTTTCCAAAACTGTTGTAACCTTCACAAAATGTTTTATTATGATAAGAAGAATGGATGGATGCAATTTGATGAAATTTGGAGGAGGTAAGCTTCAATTTTGTAAGTTTTGTTCTTTTATTCCATACTGACACCAAACGCCGGTATGCATTTGGAGGTGGCATAAACGCCCGTCGGTGTTTGAATGCATCATGAAATGCCCCACTGCGTCTGAATGCGCCATGAAATGCCCCACTGCGTTTCAGGGTGCCAAAACCAGCTATTTAAACAGTTTCAACGAGAATTTCGCTCATTTGTGCGTTCGAGCTTGAGAGAAGTGCGTCTGAGGGAGTGGAATGAAGTGAAGTGAAGTGAAAGGTTGTGTAGGAGAGTGAAGCACGCGGGAGCTATGGCGGAGATGGGAGCGGACGCGCCAATGCAGTCAACTGAGGTATTTGTTTATTTAAGCAAGTACTTTTATTTGTTTTTTTTTTTTTTTTTTTTGAAACAAATTTGTAACCAATTTTTGTTTTGTTGTTTTGCAGCTTAGGGTGTTAGAGGCACGACACCGATTCTCCCCTATCATTCCGGGGATGAGGAGGTCATTGTCCCAAGAAGACTGGGAGACATTGGAAGCAGTAGGGCTAGCGGAGGCAGCCCGGTTGGAGGTAGTTCGGGCAGATGAGGGGTACCTCTCGGCTTTGGCCGAGAGGTGGGATCCAGATCGGGGGACGTTCCAGCTCCCGACTGGAGAGATGACGGTGACGCTTGAGGATGTATACCGCATCCTCAAGGTGCCCGTGGAGGGGGCGCGGGTGGAGGTTGGACGAGATAGGGCCACGGAGATGGCCAAGTTGTTTGGGGATGACTGGAGGGAGATCCGGACGGAGAGCGGGGGGATTCCTTACTTGGCCATGTATACGGCCAAGGAGTTGGTAGCGGTGGAGGCTCTGATGATGTTCGTATTGGCCAACATTGTGGCCCCGAACAGCACCGGGTGCAGGTTTCCATGGAACTTGATGGGTGTAGTGAGCGAGATGCTCACTAATAGGGTAGTGTATGCCTGGGCGCCCGCTTTATTGGTGCAGGTGTACCGGGAGTTGTATGAGGTTCGAAGACGGGGCCGAAAGGGCCTAGGCTGCAGTTTGGTTCTCCAGTGTTGGGGCTGGGAGCACTTCAGAGTGGCTCGACCGGAGGGGTTGCCATGTGCTTACTGGGACATGAGCCAGGCTTATGGTAGGAGATGGCTAGTGGCGGAGGAGAGACAGCCGAGCCGCCCCGTGAGATCGGGGCAATGGTATAGGAGTTTATGGGCGGACTTGACAGATGCCCAAGTCATTTGGAGGCCCTGGCGGGAGGCGAGGTGGATCGGTGATGGAGAGCATCTGAGACGGGTGCGACAGGCTAGATGGGTAGTGGGTCGAGGCCACAGCGAGGCGGAGTACATACAGATGTCTCGAGTGCTCCGCCATGTCGGATTGAGACAGGATGTCCCCGGTGAGCCAGTGCGCTACCGGAGGCACAGATCAGAGGGGGATTTGCCGTGTGCCGAGCCATGGAGGGAGGCGACAGAGGACGATGAGGACATGGAGATCCCCGACGTGGACGACGTCGGGGTAACAGACTGAGTATGCAGCATGGATGGCCGCAGAGCCGAGGTGGGAGCCACCATTAGTGGCTGTTGGAGCTGGAGAGGACGAGGGAACCGCAGAGGTTCCCAAGCGCAGGGAGGGTCCCCGCCTTCGAGCTGACAATCGAAGGCGAAAGGGGAAGATGGTGCGGCAGGCACCGGGGAGCGGAGATGACGAGGAGGATGATGGCGAGGGCCTAGGAGAGGCCGCAGGAGAGACTAGAGAGGTACCCCCTAGCGGGCACGAGGATGATCTGGCGCAGCTACAGCAGCAGATAGCAGAGCGTGATGCTATGCTAGCGGTCCGGGATGAGAGGATAGCTCGGCCGGAGCAACAGGTTGCAGAGCGGGATGCCCTGATAGCCGTTTAGGAGGGGAGGATGGCCCAGATGCAGGCGGACTTGGATGGAGCGACTAGGGTGCCCCAGGATGACAGGGTGACGAGACTCCATGCAGAGCTAGCGGAGCGAGAGCGACGACACGGGATAGACATATCTAGACTTAGGTCTAGGACTCGTTATATTGAGGCTCTGGAGGACACATTGTTTAGGCATCACATTGTGTTGCCTGATCCTCCATCCTCCTCTGTCTCTAGGCGTAGTGAGTCTAGGCACACCACTAGGTCTAGGGCTCCTACTAGGTCACAGGGGTCCTCTTTTGATGGTTAGCTTAGTGCTTAGATGCACTCTTTATGAGCCTTGGTGCTCTATTGTATTTTGTAGCCTTTTGGCATTCACTGTACGTTTTGATCTTTATACATATATATACATGGCTTTTATTTTTAGTGTTTTACTTTCTTTTGTGTGAATGCCTATGTTTTTGTGATGCATGTTTTTATATGTTTTAATGCATATGTGATGGAATGGAATGCAAAGTTATAGATGATTAATGCGAGACTAAGTAAATGAAATATGCACTAAGAAGCACTCATACTTTTAGATAGTTAGATTTAGCCAACTGTTATCATAATTGTTTAATCAGGGGCACCGAACTTGGTGGCTTGTGAATGAATGACGTATGGAATGACATGAATATGGAAGAAGATATGGAGGTTGATATGGAAGAAAATATGGAGGAAGACTGTTTTACAAAGACTCAAACATGCTAGTGGTATCAAACAAACTTACTAATACCGCCTAATTCAACTAGGACCAAATGTGTGTGCATGTGAGTTCATTAACCAAATCCGAAGCATGGTAGTGACTCTAGGCAATCAAAAACCCGTGTGTGTGCAAGTGTGTTCATTAACCTCATCTTGCACAAATTAGGTAACCCTGTTATGGAGAAGACCCCAAAGCTAGTTTGTCCGTATGAGCATTCATAGGTCTCTCTTTGAGGAGAGACATGTCGCCACGCAATGAGTATACTCCACTGCCAGTCAAGCACCTATAGCCCCGGTGAAGGTTAACTCCATAGTCCATGTTGTTTTTGACCTTTGTAAGCCTTGGGGATGACTACCTATCCGTCTGACTGGACAAGTAGTACGATCCTTACAACTTATTTGGGATCAGTGGTGTGTGAAAAAATGTTCATTTCCTTAGAGCTTTGGGGAATCGGATTCTCAACCGAAGTATGATGAGAATTTTACCCTATCCTTACTACTCTGTTTATATTTATATTTTGTGATTGCTTGTGATAGTGGTAAGAACCACTATTTTATGGACTATGTTTGCATGATAGGACAAACGAGGATTACCCTGTTCACTTCGAGGCACAACCCAAGGATGGTGTTATCTCTCTTTGACACAAGATGTTTTTAAGATGTGAAAATGTGATAGGTTCAAGACCGCTTTTGAAATCATTTCCCAATACTCAAGATTTTATTTAGTGTAATTTGTGATATGGCCCTAGAGAACTTTGACATGCATTTCGAAGTTTGCTTAAAACACTAGAAATGGCCGAGTGACTCGAAAACATTTTGGCAATGTAAATATGTGCAAATGGAAAATGGGTGTACGAATGACAATTCGGTTTGATGGATTTTATGAAGGTGCCCCCGATTAAGGCAACATGACTTTTGCTTGACCAAATTTTATATCCAAAAGATAGAATGGTCTCTAACATGATATGCAACTATGGCTGAAAATGAAATGTTATGGTTTTCAATGAGATGTATGCACATGAAATGCAATGTTTTTGAATGAGATGTATGCAACTAACAATGAAATGCAAATTCTTTTTATTTTATTTGTTTTTTTTTTTTTTTTTACAAGCCATGTATATATGTACATATAAAATTCAAACTATGCGTAGAATGCCCTCAAGTGTATAACATTAAGTGGTTCGGGTTCTTCCTCTCCCTCTAAACTCGGCAAGTCTATAAGTTCCATTACCCACTCTTTCAACGACCATATATGGACCTAACCAATTAGCCGCGAATTTATCTCGAAGATGCGGCAATGCATTGGTGTTTTGTTGATTCTCTTTAAGGACAAGATCCCCTACTTGAAATTCTCTTAGATGAACTTTGGCATTGTAAGCACGTTTCAATCGGTCTTGATAAACTCGCAAATGCTCTAAAGCATTGATTCGTTTTTCATCTATGAGTGTGAGTTGATCAAGACGTGCTTGTCTAGCAAAGATCATCATCGATAAATTCCTGCAAAGAAATTCGCAAGGAAGGGATCTCGAGCTCAAGAGGCATGATTGCTTCAGCTCCATAGACCAAAGAAAATGGCGTTGCCCCAATGGGAGTTCTGATGCTTGTTTCGTAAGCCCATAATGCCAAGGGGATTTGTGTATGCCAATCTTTATGATTTTCTTTAACAAGTTTCTTAAGAATAGCAATTATGGTCTTATTTGAAGCTTCAGCTTGTCCATTGGCTTGTGGGTAGTAAGGAGTTGAGAAACTATGTTGGATATTATACTTTTCGCAAAGAGCTCGAACATCCTTATTCTTAAAAGACTTGCCGTTATCAAAAATGATTTTAGAGGGAATACCAAAACGACAAATGATATGGTGAAGTATAAACTCCACAATTCTAGGACCTGTCGGATCGGTTAGAGGAATAGCTTCAACCCACTTTGTGAAGTATTCAAGTGGTCGTAATGATGAAAGTATGCTGTCCTGAAGAGGCAGGTGAAATCTTGCCAATTAAATCGAGACCCCATTGTGAGAAGGGCCAAAGGCTTTGGATGGGCTGTAAAGCTTGTGATGGTATATGGATTAAATTAGCGTGTTCTTGACACTTTTTACATTGTTTAACATATTTGCAACAATCTTGTTCCATAGTGGGCCAATAATACCCCATACGTAAAATACGCTTCGCAATGGCCATTCCACTAAAATGACCACCACAAGTACCATCATGGGCTTCAAGAATAGCTCTATGTGTTTCACCTGCTTCTAGACAATGGAGGAGTACTCCATCATATCCACGTTTATACAACACATCCCCCAAAAGAACAAAACGAGCTGCCTTTTGCTTAAAACAACGATGGGCGCTCGAGACAAATCGGTGGAAGTGTTCCAAACTTGAGGAAGGCTACTATCTCACTAGACCAAGGCTCATATGGATCCGAATGGATAAAGCAAACATCTTTTTCATCTTTAGACTCAAGCACGGACAATTGCAGACTTAGAGATTGTGGAAATGATTAGGGGTCGTACCTCTCCAAGGGAGTCCTTTGGAATCAATGATCCAAGAGAGGCCATGGCATCCGCAAATCTATTAGTCGAACGAGGCAAACTAGTGATCTCATACCAATCAAACTTAGAGAGCAACTTCATTGCTACATCATGATAAAGCTTAATGGTAGGTTCTTTGGCTTGGTATTCTCCCGTAATTTGTTTAACCACGAGTTGAGAATCCCCAAATATCCGAATACGCTTAATGCTCATAGCTATGGCTGATTGAAGACCTAAAATTAAGGCTTCATACTCTGCCGTATTATTGGTGCATTGGAAGTCTAGTTTGAATGATAAAGGGATGGGAATCCCTTGAGGTGTATGAAACACAACTCCAAAGCCTTGACCTTTCGCGCACTTAGAGCCATCAAAGAATAGCGTGATGTCAACATCTTCCTCCGAAATGATGTCCTCTTCTTGTTCAGTGATAGCAAATACCGAATCATCTGGGAGCTCAATAATCAAAGGATGATCACTAGGTAGCGGAGCTTCCGCAAGTTGATCGGCTATAACTTGACCTTTAACGGATTTTTGGCTAATGAATTCAAGATCGAATTCGGTAAGCAACATTATCCATTTAGCGGTACGAGTGTTATTATAAGTGCGAGACATCATATAACGCAGAGGGTTTTCTCTAGCTATGACATATGTTGTATGGCTAAGCATATAATGACGAAGTTTCTTAGTGGCAAAAACCACTGCTAAACACAACTTTTCCACATAAGCATATCGGGTTTCATAGCTTACCAATGTTCGACTAATATAATAGATAGCTTGCTCACGATTTTGTTCATTCTTTTGTGCAAGCATTGTCCCTAAGGCAAAGTCCGTTGCTGAGATATAAAGGTTGAAAGGGACCCCCGGACGAGGCGGAGCTAAGACTCGGCGGAGATGCTAAGTACCGCTTGATGTCATCAAAGGCTTTCTCGACATTCATCTCGTCCATGAAAATTGTACCCCCTTTTGTAGTAGGTGGCAAAATGGCCTACATTTATCATAAAGTTGTGCAATAAAGCGACGGATTGAATTAATCTTTCCTTGTAAACTACGCAACTCCTTCAAATTAGTTGGGGGACACATTTCCATAATGGCTTTGACCTTGTTTGGGTCCACCTCAATACCTCGTTTAGAGATAATAAAACCTAGGAGTTTGCCTGAGGTAACACCAAAGACACATTTCTTAGGGTTCAACCTTACTTTATGCTCTAGAAGCCTATCAAAAACTTTTTCCAATACATCAAAATGCTCTTGTCGAGTTTTAGATTTTGCCAATAAATCATCCACATAATCTTCGATAATCTTATGCATATAATCGTGGAAAATATAAGTCATGGCTCGTTGATAGGTTGCACCTGCGTTCTTAAGGCCAAAGGGCATCACCCTATAACAAAAAGTTCCCCAAGGTGTGGTAAATGCTGTTTTGTGTTGATCCTCAGGGTTTATTCGAATCTGGTTGTATCCTAAAAATCCATCCATGAACGAAAGCATTTCATGACCAGCGTAGGTATCGACAAGAGTATCAATGTTTGGAAGAGGAAAGTCATCCTTAGGACACGCTTTATTTAGATCTCAAAAATCGGTGCAAACACGTATCCCCCCGTTAGGCTTGCGAACGGGTACCATGTTAGAAAGCCACTCAGGATAATCAATCGGGACGACAAATTTAACATCCAAAAGTTTCTGAATCTTCGATTTAACTATGAGGGCCACGGTAGGATGCATTTTCCTAAGTTTCTTTTTGACAGGTTTAGCATCTTTTTGTAAGGTGAGGTTATGGACAACCAAATTAGGGTCTAGGCCTGGCATGTCTTTGTAAGACCATGCAAATATCTCCTTCTTCCGCTTGAGTAGAGCAATCATTTGCTCTTGTTCCTCTGATGATAGACTTTTAGCCAGTTTCACAATTTGGGTGCCATCTTGGTCCGTACTAAGGTCTACATCGATAGTTTCTTCAATAGACATGTGGGAACCTTCCTCAAGCCGATGGGGAGTAGGGATCGGATTTATGTCATCTAAAATGTCATCAAGCTCCCGTGCCTTGCTCTCATCTATGTCTCGCTCGGAAGACCTCTCGGCTTAGAAGATGAAGGTGAATGTGGAGGTGAAGGAGGAATGTAGTTGGCGGAAGCCCTTAACAATTCCTCGAAAGGATGAACTCGAAATAGATGGAGGGGATGAAATCCGATCCATGTCAATCAAGCTTGGGTTGATCGGGATTGGCTTATCCGGATCATATGGATTATGGAGCGAGGTGAATAAGTCTTCAAAATTCATTGTCAACTTATGAAAGAAAGAATATGCGGAATGGAAGGGAAAACCGGTGAAGACCTCGGAAGACCTGAAGTGCAAAACAACATAGTTTTTCAGTTTTTTTTTTTTTTTGAGTTTTTTTTTTTTTGTTGTAGTGGTGAAAACCACTATTACACACATACAGACAACAATAAAGTATATATATTTTATATTTTTTTTTTTTTTTTTATATATTTTGATTTTTTTTTTTTGGAATTTTCTAATTTTTTTTTTGTTTTTGGTAGTGGTGAAAACCACTATTTTAGTATATACATATAATACAGGTTTGGATTATGGCTTATGGATGTGGCGGAGGGGGTGGTTCACCTCGTTCTTGTGGAAGAAGCAAGCGAAAGATGGCCTCTTGGAGAGGGAACAATTGGAGATAAAACTTGCCTTGTTCAGTGAGGGGAACAATGGGCACCGACTCTTCTTCAGATTCATCACCATTTGACATGACGTCAAATTCTTCATAGACTTCATCTTCGGATTCGTCGGGGTGGAGGATTTCTTCTTCTGAATTAAGATTAATGCTTTGAAAAGCTTGCTCAAAAGAAGAAAGGGATGGAAGTGGTTGGTAGCCCAGACCAAAACGCTCAATGGGTCTCTGGTATGGCATATCGATGCGTTCAGTTACCCCTTGCTCGTATCGACCTAGGCCAAATTGCTGCCAATTATGTCTGTGGAAATAGCGAGAGGGAAAACCCTCCATCCTTTCGATATTGGCAGGGACTGGATGCTTGGGTTCTAGTATGGTGGTAGGACTAGAAGATGACTCTATTCCCCCATATACAAAATTAATGGAATTTGGCATAGAACCCATGTTATAAACCGATCCAATGGATAAATGTTGGTCATGTGGACGACCAAAATCTTTAACTGTTTGCACATTGAACGGTGTGATGTGGACATCTTGAATGGCATACTCACCAATACCGCATCGAGTGAGATGGACCTTGACTTGGGAGGGAGATGGACTAGATGATGGAATAGAAGAATGTGGGATAGAAGAATTGGAAGGATTTGGTTGGGTTGATGCTTCACTAACTTGTGAAACATCAGCTGGTGATGGTTGGGAAGATGGAGGAATAATAGGTGATGTTGAAGAAGGTGTAGAAGAAGGGGTTAATGACGTGGAAAGAGATGATTGGTCATGGCCACATGTGCATGTGGTCACTGATGAAGAAGAAGGAAGATTAGGAGATGAAGAAAGTGGTGAATGAGATGGAATAACGGAAGATGAAGATGGTTGCGATATGATGGGTGGCTCCTCAGAAATGGGAGCTTTAGAAGAAGATGGTATAGAAGAAATAGATGGGGTCAAGAAAAGATGAGTGGATGGCAACACAATCTCATAAGGATTTGAGACATAGTTGCAATGTTTGAAGGGTTCCGTGTCAAGCAGGTACACAATGAACCTGTCCCTCATATACATACTTTAGACATTGATGCAGTATAGAAGGGACACATCTCATCTCCCTAAGCCAAGGCCGTCCAAGCAATACATTGTATGCCATGGTCCCTTCCAAGATGTGAAACAAGGTATGCAAAGTTCGGGCCCCTACCTCAATGGGCAAGATAACCGTGCCAATCATGGAAGATAAAGCATCATTGAATGCTTTAAGAGTAAAAGTCGACTTTGTGATAAGGGATGGCGACAGCTTTAGATGACTCAACGCCGATGTTGTAATGATATTGATTGAGGAACCGGTGTCAATTAAGACTCTCTTGAATGGCTTGTTATCGATCTTGGCCATGATATGCAAGTGGAGGATCTATACTTTTTGTTGACATAGGTTTGATTTCAAAATCATAGAAAGTGATGGAGGGCTCCATGCATGTTTGAATACTCCCCACAAAGTTGTTGAAGGCATTAGTATCTTGAGTTTGAAGCTCGATTTATTTTAAGATTTCCATTAATGCCTCTCTATGTGGGGGAGATTGTTGAATGAGGTCATAGATCGATAACTTGGCAGAAGCCATTTTTAAATTGGTAGTTAACCGGCTACTCAATGACATGATGGGTCGTTGGCGTTGAGTAGAATGATTTAGCGGTTGTTGAGAAGTACTAGCACGTCGTTGGGTCACTGTTACCTGAGGTGGACTGGGGTTTGTACAGTGGTCGTGGTTCAGCCTGATTTGGTTGGTTCACCCTTTGACCCCGGGTTACTACGTTAATAGTACCCACAAAATTTTGATATTGTTGTACATGGTTGACTTGATTAGGAGGAGTTACCCGAGTTACTCCCCCGAAGTTGTTGGAGCTTCCTCCCGATGTGGAAGGGGTGTTTGAAATATACCAAGATTTTGATTTTGTTGGGCTAAGGGGCTATCCAATTTAATGGCTCCAATCTCAATAAGATCTTGGATCACATGTTTGAAAGTTGTACAATTATTGATATCGTGCCCATTTTGCCTATGATAAGGACAAAATAAGTACTCCTTGTAATAATTCCCCCTTCTAGATGGGTCTAAAGGTTTAAACTCAGGTAACATTAATTGATTTGTGCTATATAACTTGTTGAATATGACCGCATATGGTTCATCTAAAGGTGTGAATTGTCGCTTGGGACGATTGTTTTGCCAAGGTCGAGTTTCCATGGTTGGCCTAGTATTGGGAGCTGGTTGAGTAGGGGCGGGTACCACATGATAAGCAATTGGTTGTGGTTGAATTTGCATTACTTGTTGTTGTTGAGCCATTACGGGCTGGCTCGCCACCACTTGATTAACTTGGTTAACATTTGAGGCTGTATTAGCCTGTGCTTGTTTATTTTGGCCATAATTATTATTTCGTTGTTGGCCCTTTTGTTGCCATTCTTTTCTACGGGGTTTTAAAACACCCTCTTGGACTTTAATGTCTTCTATGATACTTGCTTGGGCCAAAGCCTCTTCAAAAGTCCTGTATTGTTGTAATTGGAGTAACCAAGAGATAGGTTTTAGACAACTATGGGTGAACATTTTGGTTAACTCCTCCATTGGTAGGGAGAATGGCAGTTTATTAATGATAGCCCTCCAACGGTTTCCAAAGTCATAAACAGTCTCATCGTCATGTTGCTTGAGCTTGTATAAGTCAGCTAATGAGACTCTCTTTTGTACATTTAGGGAGAATCGTTCTAAAAATAGATTAATCAATTGCTCGTAAGCATAAATGCTATGGTGAGCTAAATGATTATACCACTGTACAAAATCTCCTCCTAATGTCTGAGGAAAATTTCTGAGCATAAGAGCATCATTATTTTGGATTCTAAAGCAAGCATGCATGAATGAGCTCACATGTTCATGAGGATCCTTAGGTCCTCGAAATTTGTCAAACTTCGGTAATGTGAAATCAGTCGGATATGGTGGTGAAGGTACCGAAGGATGAATTGGTTGATTGATCAATGACCTTAGCGTAGGTTTCGACTAAATGAGCCGAGAACGTTAAGCATAAGGTTGTCAATCTGTTGTTGCATAGCATGGAGTCGAGAATCTTCATGAAAATTTTGACTCGTTTGATGATTATGATGATGTAATGGAAGAGTGGAAAATTGATGAGATGGGATGAAATTGCCTGGATTAGGCGGTGTAGAATGGACATGTTGTTGGTATGGATGATACCGGAAATAAGGTGATTGTGGTAGATGATGAACTGGACTGGGTTGGGAGAAAGGTGGGGTAGGAATGGACACCACCGAAGATTGGGGTACCCAGGTGGGGCCTGAGCTAATAAAAGCTGGTTGGGTAGAAATTGGTTGGGGTGTAGGTTTTACTACGACAGGTGGTTGAGCATTTTGTTGCTGTTGTTGCAAAATCAATTTGTCGAGATACTCCTTAACCTTATTAATCTCTAACCCAAGGGAGATGGGATGATTGGATGAAGGTGGAGGGCAGGCTGCCATGGTAGTCACAGGAGACTGCATAGCAGGGGCAATGAAGTTGGGAGGGCAGGCTGCCATGGTAGTCATAGGGGACTGCACAGCAGGAGCAATGAAGGTGGCTGAAGTAGGCGATACCTGGGAAGGAACAGTAGACTGTGTCCCAGGTAGGGTGAAACCATAAATGGTTTGGGAAGAAGAGGGTTGAAATTGGTTATGGCTATAAGAGTTTCCACCAACTTCATAAAGAGAATTGGTGTACACCCGGGTACATGGAGGAGAAGGTGGTCGGGAAGACACTACATTTGTCTCCAAAGGAGAATAATTGAGCATCTGGGAAGATTTTGGAGATGAAGCCGGCTGAACAGATACCACATTAGCCTCAAAAAAAGGGTTAGTGTAGACCTGAGTGAAACCAGCGGGTATGGTTGATGCAATATCCTATTGAAAAACAAAATATTGCATAGGGGAATCTTGGATTGGCTCAAGGACATAGCCAGTGCCATCTCTTAAGTGAGTTTGCACTTGGGCCATATCAATGTGGGTAATATGACAGGAATTGTCTTCCTCCATGGGCATGGCCATGTGGTAGACAGTAGGAGGACGTGAAAGACCTGCAGGCGAACCTGGCTGAAATTCACTAGGATAAGTGGCCATGTTGGTGGTGGGGATGTTTTGTGAATTACCCATTTGATTATTTAGATTTAAAATTTTAGATTGATTCCTTGTTAAAACCATGAAGCAATAAATCTAAACAAATTCAGAAAAGAAGAATGCAAAACTAGAATGATAAATTTACACTACAAAAATTATCAGAAAACAATCACAACCTAGGTTTCAACCAATGTGTCTTACCTGCGGTTAATTAATTATTTTTTGATCTTAATCTGTAGTAAATTTTAAGTGTCCGGTTTATGTGTTTTGCATGTAATCTAATCTTGAATTATTCACAAAAAAAGGTAAAAACTATGGCTAGGAACGGACAACGAGATTCTTATCGGTGATGAAATCCAAGCAAGTTTGCTCGGGGTGACCTATGGTGTCTAAGGCAGAAGTTTAATGGATGGAGATGAATTCCACCGTCACTAAACTTCAAGCAATACCCGGTGATGAAATCCAGATATCACTGTTTTAAATGCAATATGAAAATGCAATGAATTTTTTTTTTAATGTTTTAGTTATCTAATGTGTACATACAAGGCTATAAATCAAAAGTTCTAATGATCTAAGCAAGAGGCTACTGAAAACATGCCATTTCCTCTGAAGAAGTGGAGTACACCGTTTAAAACCCCCTGCCTACCAATGATATCATATATCAAAGGAGCAACCGGAAGGTTCGTCCACTTCTCCGCCTCGGAATCACCCAATGGCAGGAGTACTATTGACATCCAATCAATAGTCCTACTTAGATAATTAAAACAAATAATTCGTAGCTATTCTAATATGCAGCTAGGTATGCAAATTTTTTTTTTTTAAATGCAAGCAACAATCAATAATGCAATGCAAAGAAAAATGTAATTTAAAAATAACTGTTCTTTTCCAGATTACTTAGTTTTTGTTCATTTTAAAGTAATGATCTGAAAAAGAAACAAAATATGGCAGAAAAACCAAAAACGTAAAAAGTACAGCACTTACTTGGAAGCCTATGCTTTTTTGTAAAACTGACTTCAAACGCCCACGGGAGTCTGCACAGGCTGAAACGCACCTCTGCATTTCGTATTGGACTTCCAGACGCCCCTCTGCGTCTGCTACATTTTCTGCAAGCTTAGAAACCCTAGTTTGCTGGAACAACGAAATTTCATGATTTTTGGAACCTGCAAAATGAAACAGAAAACAAGAACAGATTAGTAAAGCAAGTATTTAAAAATATGAAACCCTAGGGGGTCCCACCGTGATCGCCATTTGTAGATTAAAAATACCACGCCAAACAAAAGATAAAACCACAATAACGGAGTACAAAATAGTTGCACAAAACAAATTATTTATATTAATCGATGGAGTTTAAAAACTCCTTTTTGAATACAACTGGGCCTGTAACCCTTTTTGTGATACAAAAATTACAAGTTATGCTAGGGTTCTCCGAAACCCTAGCTGGCACGAATGGTGGCGCTTCCGAAGAACGTATCTTCAATCCCAACAGAGTGAGTGGGCTTTGTCGTATCCCTTGCTTGGACCACTCCGACTTAATCACCGCCATCAATAAATTGGATCTCGTTATCAAAAACCCGCACACATTAACACTATCAAGGAGTTAGAAATTAATGAGAGGGCTCCACTGCGTGAGCCCTCAGAAACAATCTAAAACCCTATAAAAATGGAATGCAGGAAATCAATAACAGATTAATACATAAAATACGGCTACTTGCTTTTAACTAATTTATACATGTTCTCTCTTAACGCAACTAGACCAGGCGACACCTGGAAGTAATGTTGTTGTCAGAATAGGCTGCGGAAGGCACCCTGGTGCACTCGCCGAACGCCCGCGTGCTTCTGGATCTGGATTACAGACGCCGGTCTGAGTCTATGGCTGAAGGTAAACGCCCGTGGGCACTTGTTAAACGCCCGTGGGCACTTGGTAAACGCCCGTGGGCACTTGGTAAAGGGGTAAACGCCCATGGGCACTTGCGACAGGAATGGGAGATTTTGCAGAATGCTACAGAAGGAATGGTGGTGAAAGCGGCGACGAAAGTGGCGATGGATGCGACGAAAGGGTAG
This sequence comes from Wollemia nobilis, assembly GCA_028583015.1. Taxonomy (NCBI): domain Eukaryota; kingdom Viridiplantae; phylum Streptophyta; class Pinopsida; order Araucariales; family Araucariaceae; genus Wollemia; species Wollemia nobilis. The sequence continues at coordinate 2,193,571 of JAQPPZ010000856.1, read as the reverse complement.
TAGAAGAGAGGAGATAGCAATAGAAGAATTAGAATCAGAGATAGATAGAAGTAGCAAAAGACATAGGCGAAGAAGATAGGGTTTGAGCCATCAAAGTGACTCAATTTATAATCTACTCTTAGGGCACACTTTAGGGTTTTAACGACACTTTGAACGTGTGGCTAAGATTAAAGCGGATCCAAGGGTAGAGAATAAATCTTGGTTGTGGAATGGATTAAGATGGATGGATGGATGAGATTAAATGAAGGATGGACAGCTCAGATTAAATCACTTAAACTATTATTTAAATATATATATTAAAATATTAAAATATATATATAAATAAATTTGGGGATGAAAAATGGCGGGAAAGGTGAAATTGGGCCAAATAATGGCGGGAAAGTGTGGATTTGGGCCAAATAATGGTGGGAAGGTGGATGACCGACATGTGGCTAACAGGAAGGTATAGATGACTTGTAAGTGGCTGGATTTTGGTGTCTACAATAAGATCAAGGAAGCATCTGATCGACAATCAAAACTCTTGCCATTGCCCAAATTTTATAGATGAGAATGTACACGTAGCCACAACAGTTTGGGTACCTAGAAACATAAGCGTATGTGATGGATTTCTGGTGCGTTGCTCCCAAGGCATCTCAAAACCTGTCACTCACTACCTAACCAAAAGATCACCAATCAAGGAGAAGGATGAAGTAGCTAAGAATTGACAAGTGGGCAAAAGCATTATAAGATCTAAAGGCCCAGATTGGACCAGGTACATCTAACTCCTTCTAGAATATCGATGCTATCTAGAGGAACAACGTACTAGTATGATGCTTGTCTGCTATAAATATTGTCTTCTCACCTTCCTCTATTAATTTATGATTTTGTAATTCATGTAAATATACCTATAAATAGTGGAATGTTGGTCATTCCTAAGGGCGGTTCTTTAGCCATTACAATTCTTATGTAAGGTTTCTCCTATGTAAATACAAATTCTACACTATTTGGTCTTTGGATTTGTCCTCTTGTTCTTTACTAAATGTGTGAATGCTCATTACTATTTAGTCATTTAAGTTATCCTATGTTATTCTACTATCTAGATTCTATGGGGTTCACTTGAGTGGCTCAGGACAGTGTGTTCACTAATATGGGTTGGGGGTTTATTTCTGCTAACGCCAATTGGACATGAGCACTATGATTTTGCATCTTGGATCTCATGCACCTATTCACTAGTTCTAGAATTTACCTCCCAAACACCGTTGATATGAGCTAGAACTATGGTACAGTTGGGTGATCTGTTAGGTGTAGGGTCAATGTTCATACAGGGTATGTCGCCTGCATAGGTTTTGATCTGGCTATACCCATCCTTGTGAGTTTTGGCTATGACCTTCCTTTATTTCTTTCCTTACATTTTCTATTTTCCTTATTTTGTGACGTAGAGTATATGGAACCACCAACAAAGTAATCATCCTCCTCTGGATATCATTCGCCCCGTCTCCTAACACACCAACTATTTTATGTAACTGGGCATTGATCCACCCTCCCTACCTTGCGCACGGTGCTGGACTGGTGATCAAAAATTCCTATAGAAAATTCCCTTGCCAACACCAAGACTCCTTAAACCATCTTGCAACTATAGTTATTAAATACCATGGTCACACCAATGTCATTCATCTTACTCACAAATATCATAATTCCTTTCCAAAACCGAAATATGCAATACATGGGTTTTTATTTTTTTATCTTTTAATTTCAACTTGACTCTTTCTCAACCTATTATTTTATATGTTGAATTTTCTCTCAAGAATACTTCACCTCCATTTATATTTTCATATTTACAAAACCCTTCTCTATTAGGAGTCATATAAAAGGAAGCACCTGAGTCAATCAACATTGAGTCATAACGTTCATTTGAGCACGTTGCAACTAAGAGTAAGTATCTTGAATTTTTATTTGTGGTATTCATTTCTATAGAAGTTCATTAGATGATCGACTATTATCAACATTTTTAGGTATGTAGTCTCTTTTATAATGCCCTGTTTTACCACACTTCAACATTTCCTCTTTTCTAGAGCAACATATTTACCCCTAGATCTCAATTTCCTTTCTCCTAATTTCTTTTTTCTTATTTCTTGAGGAAAAAATCTCACAACCAAGGTATCCTTCTTATGATAATCCTCATAAGATTTTCATCTTATTTCCTCATATAGTAATTTTCTTACTATATCCTCTACTTTCAATATAGAAGTATTGTTGGTGATAGCCATAACTAGGTTATCCCACAAATCAGGTAATAAACAGAGTAAAGTAATACACTTTATATATTCATCCATTTTTACTTCAATAGATTTTAATTGATTTACCATAGTGTTAAAAGCATTCAGGTGTTTAGCCAAAGAGTCACCATCATTCATCTGAAGTGAATACAACTTCTTCCAGAGAAAGAATTTATTTACCAATGACTTTATTTGATAAAACGTTTCTAGCTTACCCCATAATGACTTTGTCATGGTTTCTATTGATACATTCAACAATACCAAATAAAATAAGCATAGTCTGATAGAACTCCTTGCCTTCCTATTGATCTTAAATTAGTCCTTATCTATTGTTGATGTTTATTTTATTCTCGAGATTGTAATCCACTGATATATATCAACAAACAAATCCTCCATCTTGAGTTTCCATAACTAAAAATTTTATCCATTAAATTTTTCTATCTCTACCTGTGTGCTTCCTATTATTTTACTTCGCCTAGATTATTCTATGTATGAATCCCACTCAAGAATTAATTTATCACAAGGTTGAAATACTTACTCTTTGAACAAAGCTAAAAAACCTAGCTTTTATAACTAATGAAGAGCAAAATACCCCGATAAACTAAATATAGAAAAATAGTAAATACAAAATCAAAGGAAAAAATAAGAAGAAAACAAATGCACACACAACACAGTATTTCACCTGGAAAACCCTTATGAGAGAAAACCCAATACATTAATATCTCCTTATTGTATAAACTTAACTATCTCCAATACAATAATGTTCATCTCTCATCTCTCTTCTCACTTCAAACCCTGATGCAAGTGCAATTAAATAACAACACAAGAACATATTTTATAATACCATGGGCGAAAAACCATGGGTTCAAATATTTAACCCTAAACAACCCATATGGGTCTAAAAATAACATGAAAAATAACATGGAGAGTGTGAAGTACCTTTTAGAGTTAACCCTGCTAAAACTAACATGGAAAATATTCAACATATTTCCAACACAAAGGGCATGGAAAGCCACTCAAAAAGCCCAAATTTGGTCTTGAATGATGTCTTACAAGTGTCTTCTACTTGAACCTTGACCTGATGGTAACAACTCTTAAGATCAATCTTGGAGAAAAAATTGGCTCCCTATAATTGATCTAAAAAATCATCAATTTGTGGGAGGGAATATCTATTTTTTATTGTGATTTTTTTCAAGGCATGTAAATAAACAAACAGTCACCAAGAACTATCCTTCTTAAGCACTAAAATAATTGGATATGCACAAGGAGAAGTTCTTAGCTTGATGAATCCTTTAGCCAATAAATCATGAATTTAATTCTTGATCTCATCTATTTGGAGCATTGATTGTATGTACATAGGTGCATTTGGGAGAGATGCACTCAAAATGATTTCTATGCTATGGTTGATATCCTTATTAGGAGGAAGAGTGGTGGGTTAATTAAACACAAACTCATATGATTACAAAATTCTTTGAAGTGAATCTTGTTTGGTGTGGATCTTTGGAGGTGCTTATTCTTCATCCTGTGTAGGTCTTATAAAGATAAGAGCCAATTAATGTGCTTGATTTACTAGCTTGCAGGCTTACCTACAACTTAGCACTAAATTTGTTGTTGGTTTAGTGCATTCCACCAAGTAGGTTTTGTTTTGCAAATCCAAGGTGTATGTGTTATTTTTAGCATTATATACAACATTCCTATCAAATTGATAGGGCTTACCAAGCAACAATCCACAATAATCCATATTAGTTACATCACATGTCATCTTATTCATAAATTTATCACCAAAAGAGAAAGACACGATGCAAGTGTGTGTGATGTTATATGTAGATACAATATCCTTCCACCCAAGTGCATAGGGGTGAGGATGTGGTCTCAAAGCTTCAAATTTTTGATAATGCTCCTTGCAATTAGATCTATTTACAAGTCATTATCTATGATACAATCTACAGAGAAGTTATGTATAAGATAGACTAGAGTGATAAAAAAATGGTCATGATCCCCTTGTGCAAAAACATTTGTCACAAGGGTAACTTTGTTGAGTTGACCCTTCAATGCAGGATATTATTCTTCTTTCCTTGTAGTCACAACGAGACCATCTTTTGGATCCTCATTTGTTGATTTTACAAGTAGGAATTTCTTCTTCATTTTTTAAAATGTATAACATCTTGACTTACTATGACCATATTTCTTACAAAAATCACAGTACAATGATGAATAATAATTTCAAGAAGAAGAAGAATGGGATTTGGATGAAGTGGTAGTAGTAGAATAAGGAGAAGAAGTGTGAGAGCAGTTATTTACCTTTTATTGATGCTGAATCGATCCCTTGGAAGTGCTCTCCTACAAAGAAGATTGAGATTTAAAAGATGCATCAATTTTCTCCTTTGCTAAAAAGGCATATTTGAATGCCACATCCAAAGTCATGAAGGGAGTGTATTTCACTTCCCTAAGTATTTGCTCTTGCAACCCACTAGTAAATATATCAATTAGCTCCTCTTCTAAATCATTAACTCCAAGAAGAACCCTTAACTTGTTAAATTAAAAAATATAGTCTAAAAATGACATATTATATGCTTGCCTCCACCTATGCCATTTGATCTTGAGATCACTTTGGTAATTAGGTGGGTAAAAGGTATTATTTAAGACTTGGAAAATTTCCTTCCAAGTCATGATGGGTTGTTGACTATGTTGTATTTCCATGATCAAAAGTTTTGCCAATCCTATGAGTTTTATTGTAGCAAAGGCAACTTGTTCATCCATAGGAAAATATGCATAGGAGAACCAAGTCTCCATATCTAGAATCCAACTAGACAAAACATCTATATTCCTCGATCCGTCATAAGGCTTGATCTCACGTTTTACTTATTAGAAAATTTATTGTTATATATCTTGACATCAGAAGGAGACAATTGTAGTGTGATGTCTTTTACTTTATCCATCAATTCTCCTACTATAGTGGTGATATTTGCCACATGTGCTTGGAGATCAGAAGCCACTTGAAAATTTGTATACTAGTCTAGGAGAGTACTAAAGTGGTTGCAATGAATGTATAGGAAACTATTAGGAATGTGTTGAGGGATTCCAATTGCAACGATTAGCCTAGATTTATAAAATTTTCCTTCCAAATTACAAAAGAGGTAATTCTAGTGCTTTTACAAAAATTACAACAATTTGCAATTACAATAATTTACCCTTCAATTTGAAGTGGTAAAAAAAAAACAAGCACTAAATTTTGAAAATTTTACCCTTAATGTGCAAAAAAATTGGATTTATGGAGGCAAAAATTTGCAAAATTTGATTTTGGTAAACGACACCAAGGTCAAAGTCTATGCGAAGTCAATTGTGCAGGTCCAAATTGGTGGTTGTACCTGCATAGAATATTGTTGTAGTTGGTTGTAACCCCTATAACAATATGCTATGTAGGGATAACAACCTACAACAAACATGGATGCAAAAAAAATAGTAATATGCTAGAGACAAAACAACCTCAACAACATAACCAATGCATCCTAACTACTAACAAGCCAATATCTAACGTGGGCATACTATACCTCACATGAATACAATGCAAGAAATATCTTAGGCTTAAGGATAAGCCTAATACAATGCAAGAAATACTATCTTAGGCTTAAGGATAAGTCTAAGGTATAATTATATCCTCATCAACCATCATTTATTTTTATAAGTAGATTTTCCCAAAGTTTTTTCCAATAACACCTTATTGGTGAGAGCTAAGGGTCATCCTTCTCACATTAATACAACCCCAAGGCAATGACCTAAATAATGACTTTTAATTGTATATAGTTTGGAAAAATTAGGTGTATCCAACATCAGGGTCAAAATCATATCCTTCTTAAGATCTACAAGAGCTGAACACATAAATGAATTATTTCTCAACATGACCATTAAGGGGGCAACTATTTTTCCAAATTTTTGTATAAATCGATAATAATAGCCTATTAGTCCCAAAAACCCATGAAGAACCTTGAGCATTTGTAGATTAGGCCAATTCTAGATATCTTCAATTTTCTTGGGATCAATCTTGATTCCCTCCTACGAAACAATATGCAACAAGTATTCAACCTCCTGCATGCCAAAGGAACATTTGGATAGTTTGACAAATAATTAATTGTCCTACAATAATTTCAATTTTTGATCCAGATGTAAGTTCTTGGACCAAGTGCAACTATGATGAGAATGCCATCAAATAAAACCAAAATAAACTTGTGAATAAATGGGCAAAATACATTATTCATGAGGCTTTAAAATGTTGATGGTGCATTAGTTGGGCCAAATAGAATCACCAAATATTTGTAATTGCCCTTGTGTGTTGTTAGATTTTGATACAATATCCAAAGGAGATAACAATCATGAGATGCAGAATAATATGAAAGAAAGTAAATATGTAAGATGACTGAGATATGCAATAAACATAAATGATATATAAATGAATACAATGTAGCTATGGAGGAAATGAACACTCCATCAATAAAGTTGTTGGACTACATTGCATCCATCACCAATGGATGGTGATCCACACAAAACTGAAATACCTACTAATATCCCTAAGCTACTGTGTCACCGACACTCCCTTTGTTACTATACTAACAATGAGACCTTCCTTATATAGGTAAAATAGGATACTTGGCCAACACTCTATCTAGTTGTACAAGTGACACCTTGCATATTTACAACTTGCACATTGACACTTGTACATTTATTACATTGCATGAAGTAACTAGATAACTTCCCCCTAAAGTAATCTAATGTCCTAAGTATGCACCTTTGAAGATACATTTACATAACCTAAATTATGGAATATAAACTATTTATAACATCCCCCTGTATTACATTATTTGGGTATTAAATACTTTTAGTCTTCAATATGGATCTTCATATTCTTCTTGGGTTTTGGCTTGATTCTCTGTATTATGTATTTAAGTTCAGTACACAATTTGTATCTTCATTTGATGCATATTGAGCTAGAGCTGAGCCTTCTTATTTCAATTGACTTTGCATTGTATTCCTCCTTTATTTGCTTATTCAGAGTAGTCTTGATCTAGTTCTTCTTCCACTGTGTTTTCTTCTTCATCCCTAGCTTTGCCTTTGATTATGGTTTGTGTTCTCAGAGGAGGTTGAACTTCTCCCTGGTTCTTGTGAATATGGTTCTTCTTTTCTATCTTTAATCTACATAAAAGTTCCTGAACAATCACTTAAGGAATCATGCTAACACTTTGAGTTAGTAGAACATGAAGTGTTGATGCTACATGAGGATTGAAAAAGTTTTTCTAGATATTCGTCAAGTTCTGACTTATTTTTGAGTAATTATATCAATCATTTTTGCTCTTCATTTTTTGACTTGTAGTGTTTATATGTGAGCAGTGCTATGTATAATGTGCTTGCAAATTCTAATGGAAGTAAAATATCACTTTTTCCATTGCCAATTGCTTCATTGAGTTGAGTTTGAAGATAGCATTCCAAAGAATCAAAATTATCTTCTAAAGCTTCACTATGGATTATTTTTTAAGCTAGATCTAACCTTCCTTATGATTTCATTAGATGATTCATGATTCTAAGTTTTATGGCATTTTATTTTTGCTTTCTAAAGCACTTATTAGTAGAAGTAGACATTCTTAGTATTAGAATATGTACTTTTTAAGTATATAATCTTGATTTTATGAAACCTTTAGATTTGTAGGCTTCCTTATGTCTCCCTAGTAATGAGAGTATGAACATCTAATTTTAGGTTTTGAAGAAAGCTTATATCTTCCCAACTTGACTATCTTTGATCAAGTTTTGTTAAATGCCATATAACTCCCTAATGTTTTTGGAGTATGAAATAGTGTTTTTTGTAAAAATAAAGTTCAATTTTATGATTGATTTTGTACAGTCAAAAATCAATTTATCTAACACCTTATTTATCCTAATTGAACCAAACACTTTTCCAATTTTCAAGAGGTTATTAGTGCTGGAATCCTTTTGTCCTTTTTGAGAAATTTAAAGACAAGTAAAAATATAATTTCCAACTTTAACAAAAAATATCGAATAACCTCTTTTTATGACCCTTAGGATTTAATTTCTAATTTCCAAAGACTTGGTTTGATGTTGTAACCCTTATCACTCCCAAATTTGGAAAATTAGAAAATTAAAAATATTTGCAAAATTTCAAAGAAATTAATCCAAGTTGAATTCCTTATTTCTCCTAGGTTGAGATGCAAATATTATTTTAATTTGGTAAGTTATCCCTTATAACTTTGCTTTCACTAAACTAAATTTTATACCTTAGTTTATAACCCTTATATCTCCAAAGTTGAAAGCAATAATAAAATGGGATTTCACTCACCTTTTTGATGCTAGACTCCCCACTCTTTGGCGCTCCCTTTGACTGAATATAACAGTGATGATAAGGTTCCCTTGGGTGTTGGAATCAATGGAGGTTGACGTATTTAATGCTGGAACGCATACACTACTAAATATGGAAGATTTGACCTTCAAAGACCTAGAGACTTAAATTCTCATTATTCCTTCCTTCCACGCTGTGCTGAATGGCTTTGAATGTGTTTTCTCTCACTCTTTGTCTACTATAATATTTGGACTTAGGGCAATTTTATTGGAGGAGTAAACTCAACTTGGTGACACATGTCACGTCTTTTACGGATGGGTGCCTTTCTTCGTAACTCATTCTTATTGCTGGTCACTTTGTAACGCTTGCTCCCTCGTATGGGACTTGTGAATAACAACTATCACCAATTATGCTCATCCGTTGAGAGTCGAAGCTTCTAGTAGCACTTGAGAGTCGAAACTTCTAGTAACACATTTGAGAGTCAAATCTTATAGTAACGCTTGAGAGTTAGAACAAAGTTCGAATGCTTGGGTTTTTGAGAGACAACGTTCTTGTAATGCTTGCTCTTTGAATACTGATGCCAAGAGGTATTCATGCTCTCTAAATGTAGAAATTTACCATAACACCTTCCAAGGAGATTATTATAACTCCTGAGGTCTTTTAGTCAGCCATTCCTTTGCTTTGCAACATTTCTTGAGTAGCAAGCAACCTTGTTTTCTATAGGCGGATTGATGAGGCGCTATGGATTTTGAGTAGAAAATTTTATGCTTCATTTTGTGGATGATATTCACCAAGAAAGTAGCTCTTCTTCCTTTATCTTCTATGCTTCAAATGTATCAAAACCTGTGCATCTTTGTAGAGTAGATGTTGTTCGTTTCTCCTTGGTAGAGATAGATACCTTTTAGATGTTGTCCGTATTGTTGTTCATATTATGTTGGTAGGAGTAGATGCCTTATTTTTTAGTATAGATGCTATTCGTTACACTTTTCTGTTTGTCTCACATTGCTATCTGTATCATGTTGTTGTCCATATCACGTTGTTGTCCGTCAGTGAATGTGCACTCCTTTTTTTTTGTAGCTTTGATGATGGCCTCTTATGAGATTTTTTTTACAGGTTCGTCTGTCCAAGATGTACCTTTCAAGTGGCGACTATTGCTTGGAAAGAAGAGTGCTTACATTGATTACTTTTTCTATTGATATTGTGCCTTTTGGAGACACGTCAAAATCTGCTCCTAGATTGTAAAAAACCAGATAAAAAAATGTGCAGTAAAATGTACTATAGATTGTACATTAGCCTTCTTCTTTTGTAATCTTATTTCAAATATGAATTTTTGGTTTCATGGCAGATTTCTCTTCCTGCAATACAAGGGTTTTGAGGTTGTCTTTAATAAATAGACACCTTCCCTTTTTGCTTGGACACTTTTATATTAAATCCAAGATTTAGACAATAATAGATAGAATATTTTAATTTATGCAATTTTCTTCATTTTCTTTTCTTGCATTCATTCTTGTAATGTTTTGGATCTGAGACTCACCAAGTCTCAATGAAACTTTTATTTATGTTTTAGGTTCTTCTCCAAGTTTTGTAGGATTCTAACCTTTTTGAATGGCTTCTTTTGGCCACTACAAGTTGTAGGTTTTAGTGCTTCAATAGTGTCTTTAGACACTTGATAAAAATCAGATTTCGTGCCCTTTAAGAACACAAAAGCTAATTTCTTTTGAGAATAGTATAATAGTGCATAATAAATATAATAGACCCTTTTTTAATGCACTAAGAATTTCACCTTATCACTCCAATTTAAATCTCAAGATAATGCACTTTAATTAATCTACTGCAACTATTCAAGAATAACCTAAAATAAATCTTTAGAAGTTATTCTACAAATTCACTACAACTAATATTGTAGGACTTACTCTTCTTTTCTATTTCCTAAGTAGATGATAGGTAGTTGATATATATAATTCTAAAATCTAATGACCTCCTAATTAATGTGCAAATGAACCTCTTTCTATTTACACTTTTGAAGACTGTAATATACTTTTATTTATGCAACTTTAATCCAGATAAGGTGCTCTAATGAATCTTAATTAATGACTTAGTTAGCACTAGTAGTTGTATACCTTTTTGTAATATTCTGTATCTCCTTCTTCCACTTCTGTAGAGGATGTAGATCTTGGTGTCTAAGATCACCAAGTTACTGCTTCAAGTAGGGTTTTGTAGCTCTTTGTAGATTGTTTTTGAATAGTCCCTTCTTCACCAAATGATGGTCTCAAACTTTATTTTATGAGCCTAGGATTTGGTGGCTTGTTCTCCTCTTGTAATATTCTCCTTCTGTTGTATATTTAGAGAAGTCCCTATCTCTGAAGTGGTGCCTTCTTGTTGTGAGAGGTAATCTTTAAATCTCCTAGATTTGATGAGCTTCTTCTGTCTTCAAGTCTTCTTATCAAACTCTAACTTCAAGCAGGATCTTCCTCTCAAGATTTTGAATATCTTGAGGTATTTCACTAGATTCTTCTTCTACAATTTGGCACTCCTTTCAAAATTCTCCTTCTCTTTGGCTTGTTGTTGGATGGCAATAATTATCTTAAGTTCTTCATTATCAAGGGCTTCTCCTTGGTAGTGTATTTATCTAGTGAGATCTCCTTTTATGATTTCTTCAGTAAGGCTTTACTAGCCTTCTTATGGATGCTCGATGAGACCTTCACAAGGTCTTTTATCTTGCAGCTTTTAATGGTCTTCTTGAGACCTCTTCAACCTTCTACTCCTAAAAGTGTTTGTGATGTGATCTACTCCTGGATATTTGATTCTGCTACTTCTAGATTCGAGTAGGACTCTCTTAGTCCTTATTCCAAGTCTGGAAGTCCTTCAATGAGATCTTCTCCTGATATCCTTTGCTTCAGGTGTTGAATTGATTATGAAGAGGATACCCTTCCTAACTATTTTGTAGGAAGTTTCCCAAATCACCAAATCCTCTTTCCCTAGAACAAATATGTTAATACTGAAATCTTAATTTATTTCTAAATCAGATATTCCTTTCGAATTCCTTTTCAGAATCAAGGCTTCTGTGGCCTATTTTAGTATCAAGGCTTATGTGGCCTTTTCAGTATCAAGGCTTCTATGGTCTTTTCAATATCAAAGCTTCTGTGGCCTTTTCAATATCAAGACTTCTATGGCTTCTGCTTCAAGGCTTCTATGGTGTTGGAAATTGTGAGTAGTTGTGTTGTCATTGATGTCAAGAGTCAGTGTCAGTGATGTCAAAAATTAGTACAAGGAATTGACAAAAGGAGGGTTAAAATATTTATATTTTAAGCCCAAGAGATTTGGTTTAAAGCTTCGCATGATTGGTCAAAAGGTTGACTAAATACCCTGAAGGAAGGAGATCCCTAGGCCTAAAGGAAATAATATTATAATATTAAAGGTGTTAAGATAAGGCCTAAGGTTAAAAAGGAAAAAGACCTAGGCCCAAAGGAAATAATATTATAATATTAAGGGTTAAAAGAAAAGCCTAAGGTTACTCATAAATTAATTATAATATTTATATTATAATTAATTTATAATATAAATTAATTATAAACCCTAAGTAAGGGTTGGGTGCAAAATATTAAATTTAAATATTTATGCCCGTCGATGTCGAAGCAAGGAAGGGATATGGTATTTATACCATAATGTTTAATGGCATAAGGTAAGTCTTCGATTTGTGCATGCGAAAGGTTGAGGAAATAATTCGATGTGATTTTCGTGAGTAAGACATAGATGAAGCTTTTATTTTTAAAAATTAAAGGTGGACTATGGACAAACAAAGGGAGAAGGGTGCACGTCTCTATGAACATATGCACAGGTGGCCTAGTGGCAAGGCTTTGCAGCGTAAGACTTAGATGGAACAAAGGTCTCATGTTCGAATCCTGATGGTAGCAAAGGGAAGAGTTTATGTTTCAATCATTTTTGGTACCTGCGAAGGTTATGAAAGGTGGGAAGCGTATTGTGGTGTTTGTGTGGGTGCGCAGCCCAAGTGGTAGCCTAGCCATGGCTAAGGCACTAGGCAGGTGGTGAACACGAGTTCGATTTGTGTGGAGTGCATGGTGGTGTTTATGGTGCACAAAATTATTTTTGATTAAAGTGGCTAAGGTATGATTTAATATTTTTATTTTTTGCCATATGTTGGAGATTATAAGGTGTGTGCAAGGAATATCATTTGTGCATTTTGAAGTGAATTTTGGGTTAAGAATTGGAGAGCATAAGGTGTATTCAAAGGAATTTATTATTGTAATTTGATTTTTTTTTGAGTTAGAATATTAAAGTGTTTGGAAGGTTGAAATTTGGATTGAAATATGTTATGTTGAGTTGGAGTTAAAAGGAGCCATAGGGATATTGTTATTTTGTTTGAGTGAATGAATGATCTATTGATTGGAGTTATTTTTAAGGAAGGAGTAATAAGGTATATTTGTGAGTTGACATTTATTGTATGGTGAAATATTTGTTGAGGTAAATATTTTTGTGGAGATTACTGTTGCTATCTAATCTAGAATTGGCAAAAGGATTTGGTTGTGAGTAAAACAAGTTTTGAAGATATATCTCCATCAAAACAAAAGGGTATGAGCACATCATATTTTTATTGAAGTATTGTTGAATTGAATGTTGTGAAATATAAGGTGGAGTGAAAAGGATTGATTGATAGTATTGTTGGAAATATTTGAGTGAGTTTTTATATGCATGATTGGTGAATGTTTAGAGAACATTGGAAATAGAGATTGAAGATTATTTGAGTTAGGGTTTGAGACCCACATTGTGCTCTTTTTTTGAAGAAGTATGAAAACACTTGTTTAGGGTTTGTGAGCAAGTTGTGTTTCATTGATTGAATGATTGAGTGAAAGTTCTTAAGCATTGGTTTTGAGTGATATTGAAAGTGAATGTGCAAAAATTAGAAGTCACATTTGTGAAAGCGACGGACTTAATGATTGAGTAGAACATATTGAGTTTTTGATAGAGTACATCATTCTCTATATGTTCCAGAGGTTAAACGAATTCTTAATATAATATGTCTAAATTACTTTAAGTTAAAGGAATTACTTTGAAGATTAGACAAAGCAATTGATAGCATTGTGTGCAAGATTTGAGGTTGATTGAGCATATATTATGAGTTGTATCGAGCATATGTTTGAGTAGATTTGAGTAAGCTTTTATTAAAGCTTAAGGACAGATTTGAGTAAGCTTTTGTAAAAGCTTAAGGATAAAGTTGAGCAAGCTTTTGTGAAAGCTTGTAGGCAAATTTGGGTAAGTCTTGGTGAAGACTTGTAGGCAGATTTGAGATAAGTCTTGGTGAAGACTTGAGAGCAGATTGAACAAGTTTTTGAGAGGACTTGTAGGTAAATTTGAGGTAAGTCTTTGTGAAGACTTGAGATAAGATTGAGTAAGTCCTTGAGAGGACTTGTAGGCAGATTTGAGCTAATTTTTTATTAAGACTTGAGAGTAGATTGAGTAATTTCTTGTGAGGACTTGAGGACAGATTTGAGGTAAGTCTTTGTGAAGACTTGAGAGAAGATTAAGCAAGTTATTGAGAGGACTTGAAGGTATATTTGAGGTAAGTCTTTGTGGAGACTTGAAAGCAGAGTTGATTTGTGATTTGTTCAAGCTTTGTGTTAAGGCTTGGGGTAAATCTAAGCAGAGTTGATTTATGATTTGTTCAAGCTTTGTATTAAGGCTTGGGGCAAATCTAAGCAGAGTTGATTTATGATTTGATAAATATTTGTGTTAAATCTTGAGGACATATTTGAGAATAGAGTTTGGTGTAGATTTAAGAGCAGATTTGTGCTAGACCTGAGATATATTTAGAGCAATTTTTTACTAGATCGAGGATAGTGTTTGGTGTAGATCTAAGATATAGTTGAGAGAAAGCTTTGGAGGTGACAAGTTAGAGGATAGTAGTCTCTAGTGGATAGATATCCATTAACCAGGGTAGTGAGGACAAAGGTCTTATAAGTGAGGACATAGGTCTTCTGTGGAGAGAGATCCAAAATCCAGTGCAATGGGAGTAGTAGTCTTCTAGAAGATCACCAGCCAGAGTAGAGGAGAAAGAGTTCTCTTATGGATAGATATCCACGAACTAGAGAAAGGGGAAAGAGTTCTCCTATAGAGTGTGATCCATGAAGCAGCTGGGAAGATAGAGTTCTTCTGTGGAGAGAGATCCACAAACTAGTTGAGGAGAAAGAGTTCTCCTGGGTCAAGTTTGAAGAACCAGAGAAAATGGGAAAGGTTTCTCCTATGGAGAGAGATCCACAAATCAAAGATTTAGGGAATTGGTGTCTCCTTTGGATAGAGGTCCATAAACATTGTAATAGGGAAGTGATTCCCAAGAGATTTTTTGAGAAAATTTTAGTGAAATATTTTCTTCGTGGAGTAGCCCACATTGGGTGAACCACGTTAAATTGGTGTCTCTATTATGTGTGATGATTTGTGCATTGCTTTTATTACTGCTATTGATATTGCAATTGATTATATTGGATAATATTGTTTGGAAAAGAAACATAAAAGTTGGTCTTATACTGTTCACCCCCCCTCTATATAAGTTTGTGTTCTTCATATGGCCTTTTCGTATCAGACTTCCATGGCATGTTATTCAAGGCTACTGTGGCCTATTTGTATAATGCTTCTATGGCCTATTCTCCAAGGCTACTATGGCCTTTTTATATCAGGATTGTATGGCCTATCCTCCAAGGCTACTATGGCCTTTTCAATATGTAATGGAGATCTTCAGTCTCACAGCTCCACCATACATTTTATTCAAAAGTCTTCTTCTACAGTGTTCTTATCTTGCACAAGAAACTAATATCTGCACTATGAGGGCACGTCGACCTTCGTGCAGTGAAGTTGGAGTCTCCTAGCTTTCTGTCGTAGGAGGAGTACCAATCCTCTAAGAATTAATTATCTGCAACAAAAGGAACTTTAGAAAATAGCTAGCAAATTCCAGATATCCTATATCTTCACTAGATGCTCTGTCAATCTAGTGGATTGAGTGTTGAGTCCTGGTCTTCACGAGTTTTCCTATAACTATGTGGAAAGACTCTAGTCAAATACAATCTTAGTATTTTCTGAGATTGAGATATCCTTCAGCCTTCACTTGTGACTCTCCCTGATTCTATCACCTAGATTCTTCTGAGAACTTTTGATAGTGACTGGCCCAATGGTGCGTCGGGTTGACAAAACACTCAGACTCCATCATGATGGTGATTTTATTGTAGATATGCACAGACTAGATCTATCATAGCTCTAATACCACTGTTAGATTTTGATACAATATCCAAAGGAGATAACAATCACGAGATGCAAAATAATATGAAAGAAAGTAAATCTGCAAGATGATTGAGATATGCAATCAACATAAATGATATATAAATTAATACAATGTAGCTATAGAGGAAATGAACACTCCATCAATAAATCAACTAGATTACATTGCATCCATCACCAATGGATGGTGATCCACACAGAATTGAACTACCTACTAAGATCCCTAAGCTACTGTGTCATCGACATTCCCTTTGTTACTATACTAACAATGAGGTCTTCCTTATATAGGTAAAATAGGATACTTGACCAACACTCTATCTAGCTATACAAGTGACACCTTGCACATTTACAACTTGCACATTGACACTTGTGCATTTATTACATTGCATGAAGTAACTAGATAACTTCCCCCTAAAGTAATCTAATGTCCTTAGTATGTACCTTTGGAGATACATTTACATAATCCAAATGATGGAATATAAACTATTTCTAACATGTATTTGGAATGCTATTTTGGAGATATATTCCATATTGAGCCTTATCTGATGATAGTTAGAGTAGAGATTCAACTTGGAGAAACAAAATGCACCATGTAACTCATCCAATAATTCATCGATCACAAGGATAGGAAATTTATCCTTAATGGTGATTTTATTGAGTTCATAAAATTCTATACATAGCCACCATGACCCATATTTATTTCTAACCAATAGTACCAGAGAAGAATAAGGATTGTTACTAGGTTGAATTACCCCTATTTTTAGCAACTCTTGAACCAACTTCTCAATTTTTGACTTAGCGCAAAGGGGTATCTATAGGGTCTAATGTTAGGTGGTAAGCTACCTGGTACCATTGGTATTACATGATCATAGGAACGATATGGAGGTAATTTCATAGGTTCTATAAAATCTATATTATGTTTAGTCAAAATGAGTTATAAATCCTCTTGGGGATTGTCTGCTTCTGAATTCTACAATTGAATTGTAAATGATTGGACTATTACCCCATGTGAGGTTTTTTAAAATAATTTCTCTATATAGCTTGAACTGATAATATATGGAGATATTATTGATGAACCATGAATAATGTAGGACTTCCCATTCTATGAGAATTGCATCCATAATTTAGTAAAGTTCTAGGCTACTATTCCCAAGGTACGTAGCCACTGTGCTCCTAGCACAACATCACATCCTCCAAGTGGAAGAGCAACATATCAGTTTTGATTTCATAGTCCCCTATCTTGAACTTAACATTACAATATTTACCCTTATAAGGTAATTTTTCTCCATTTTCCACCATGAATTCAAAAGAGTTGCATGCATGTATGTAACAATTCACTTGCTTAGCTACTCAGAGATCAATAAAATTATGTGTACTTCCTGAATCAATAAGAATTTTAATTTGTTGCCCTTTGAAGAATCCTACTACCTTCATTATTTGAGGGGTCAAGATTCCTACAAGTGTATGGGCATAAATATCTAGTTATGGTTCTTCTTGTTCTTCACCCTCATCTTGAGGCTCTTCCTCCTATGGTTCTACTTCATCAAATATTTCATTCACTACTGAGTCATCCACATCCAGCAAAAGCTTCTATTGTACACATTTATGCCCTGATGAATATTTATCATCATAATTATAACATAAGAGTTGTGCTCTATGGGCATCGATTTCCTCCCTAGTCAATCATTTGATTGGTGGAGATTTATTACTAGTATTTAATGTGAACTTGGATGGAAATTAAGGTTTGGCCTATGGGAATTTAGATGACCATGTCTCGGTAGAATATTTTCCTCTAGTAGCCTAACCAATCCTATGGCTTGCATCATAGACCGTGGTTTGAACATTTTTACTTTTGCCTTGATAGCACATTGATAAAACAATTATGAAAAATCCTTCATTCAAACCCTTTGTCCTATTAGCCAATTTATCAAACTGAATACGATATTCTTGGACAGTAGATGTTTGTTTCAATTTTGTTAAGGCTCCTATAAAGTCCTCATACTCACTAGGGCCAAAATAAGTGAGTAATTGAGACTCAAAGTCTTCCCAAGAAAGTTTAGGAGTCATTTTTTATAACCATTGATACCATTGTAGGGCCTTAGATTCAAAGTTAAAGGATGTCATGGTGACCCACAAATATCGGGAAACATTATGGAGTTTGAAGAATTGATCTACCCGACACAACCAACCATCAACATCCTTACCATTAAACTTGGGGAAATCCAATTTGGACATTTTAAATGGGGTATTAGTGTCAAAAAGAGCATGATGGGTTTCTTCATCTTTGTTTACTAAACTATCCCTGGTCCTTTAGGGTTAATTTATTGGTATATTTTTGGGCCTTTCTTTAAACGCTCTTCTACGTCAAGGAATTATTTCTCAATCCCTATTTTGACTTTAAGTTGGTTAGATTTCAAGACTTGCATGTGATCTTTCATTTGTCTCATTTTTGTTCCAATGTGTGACATTTGGCTCTATAGGTTACTAAGTGTTTGATTTAATTGTTCCATATATTGGTTTTGTTCCAACTCCTTCATTGCTCCTCTAGTCCCTCTAACCATATACATGTGATTTGGACCATCCCAACTAACTTACTAAAAATCGAAGTGTTGTTCCAAGAGTTACTTATTTTAGTAATGGACTAAAAAAAGTGTTTGGATATTATATATCAAAACGATCAACTTAAAAAAATAAATACAATGAACTAGATCTCACAATGAAAAAACATTTTTTTTTTTAAGTCAAGTACTATATGATCTTTCTCTAAATCTTTCCTTCACCTTAAAAAAAAATGAATTTATAGTTTTTAATATGTAATTAGTTGTCTTTTAAGTTGATGCGTTATCAAAATTATTATAAACTTAATAAAGAAACTATTATAAACTAAAAGCCTAACAACCATATTCGGTATATATGTGCATTAATTTTAATAACTTTGTATGTAGACTCCAAGGGGGGATTGATGAAGAAGGGACCTTGGTTGTTTCGAATTCTGGTCTTAGATCCATATAATATCATAAACCAAGCTTGTTATAAGAATATTCGCGATAATCAATGAATCTAAAAATTATTTTTATGAATCTAAGTAAACTATCATTACTCGAACACGTTGTTCAAATTTGAGAGGAGAAGTTGAAAGTCTACACAACACGACGATAGAGCGGTTGGAATATTGGCGTCAAACGGCAGCGAAATTAGTCAGCAAGAAAAGTAACGTGTTTGCTAGCCCTGTGTTTCGAATTCTAAGCAAGCAAACAAAGAAGAGGCGACAACGATCTACAGAAAAAGAAAGGGCGTGGCCGGCCATTGACATCAAAGTGGTTCAATCACGGCCGGCCTATTCAAATTGTCACTTGCCTCTCCCTCCCACTTCAATTCCGATCCACTCTTCTTTGCCGTGATTGTCCAGAAACGGACATGGCGCCCTTAATATCTGCAAGAAGAAACAGCGAAAGCATCTGCATCTGCAACTGCTATTATGCCCTAATTTTGGCTCTATCTTTCATCAACGCTTTCGAAATCTCTGGAGGCACGCATCTCCCGCCGGTCGATTTCAGTTACACAGAATTCGAGCCCGGGAAAGGAATACAACCCTTCGGGGACGCTTTGTTTGATGGCAAAACCCTCCAACTAACCGACGGCCGACTCCAGCACAGCGTCGGAAGGGCTCTGCGGTCGAAAGCCGTGAAGATCTGGGATCGATCCACTGGGCTCACTCTCTCTTTCTCCACCTCCTTCGCCTTCTCCGTCACAATCCGAGACCCGAACAACTATGGTGACGGCCTCGCCTTCGGACTTTTCGCTAAGAGTGAAATTCCGGCCAACAGCAGCGGTGAAGGTCTCGGATTGGTCGATCCTAATTCCCCAGCGGAAAATCACGTCGTCGCCGTGGAATTTGATTTGTTCAAGAACTCTTTCGACCCGGACGGCAACCACGTCGGAATCGACCTCAACAGCGTCATATCTGCCTGCTCTGCCGTTCTCAAAAATTTCGGCGTTCGCCTTGAAGCCGGGAATAATATTAGCGTGCAGATCGATTACGACGGACTTACGGGAAGGTGGAACGTGTACGCCATTAATGAGACCCTGGGAAACCCCTTGAAAAACCCCGTGCTTTCCTGCGAATTGAATGTTTCCAGATTTAATTTAAGCGAGGAGGTGTTCGTGGGATTTTCGGCGGCCACGGGGGACTACGGAGAATTACACACGATTCATGCCTGGTCGTTTAGGGCTTGGGATGCGCGATCGTCGAAGAGTAAAAGGAATACAATATTGGGCGTAACGTTAGGCGTTTTTCTGTTTGGAGTGTTTGGAGTGGGGGTTATAGTTGGAGTGTTGTATTACAGGAGGAGGAGGGGACTCGAGAAAGAAAGTTTGTTGGCGTTCCGGCAGGCTAGTCACGATCAGAGGTTGAATCCCACCTCTGATCTGAGCAAAGAAATAATCCGGGCGTGTGACTGGGACGTTTTTCCCAGAAAGTTTACATACGAGGAGCTGAGCCACGCTACCAATGACTTTGATTCCAAGGATTTGCTTGGCGAAGGAGGATTCGGCGATGTTTTCAAAGGTACTGTTCTTAAATCCAAAATCTCTTGCCACTGATCACAGACAGATACATCTATGCATTTTTCGTAAATCTTCATTTGCCTTTCCATTAATCTCTTCGTTTGCATTTGGAGGAAGCATTCAAATACAACATATCAGTACTTGAACGTGTAAAATGCCTGCATTTGTCTCTATTTTCATTTCAGTTTGGACAATATATTAACATTTCATGCCTACTTTCAAATTCTCTCATCTGCCTCTAACTCTAATTCCCTTTTGTTATTGAATCCATTTCTTTTCCAAAATTTTGTTTCCATTTTACAGACCTAAAATATTATTTTAAAAACAAACACACAAGAATTTTTTTTTTTCAATTAATAAACACACAAGAAATGCTACTTTTTTGCGCAAGAGAAAAGCCTTTACGTTTCGATCCTTTTTTAAAAATATTATTAGCAGCTCAAGCAGGCAAGAGAGGGATGATCAATTTTCATTCACGGTAAATTATTTTTTATTTTTTTATTTTTTTAGTTTTTAAATATTTATATTATATATATTTTAATATATATTCATATTGGTTTGAGTATTTTTAATAAAAGATCAAAACTATGTGTAGGATAGTTGTTTGTTTTCACACACCACATTTTATCGAAAAACCAAAAATCATAACCATTAACCATTAAAATATTCCTTAAGGATGTTTTTTTAGAAGAATTGATCACAAACATTATTTTTAATAACATTTTTACTAATAACATTTTTACTTATAATGTTACCAAGTTATATTTAATAAAGAATTGATCACAAACATTATTTTTAATAACATTTTTACTAATAACATTTTTACTTATAATGTTACCAAGTTATATTTAATAACTTTGTTATTGCCAAAGTAAAAGCAGCATGATACAGGCTTATATGCTAGTATCTCAATTAGTCCACCCACTAAACTCGCGAATTAAAAGTTTCATACAAACTGGTATGTTAAGAAAATCATTAGGTAAGGTTATATACAAATAAAAATTTAATGTTATAATTGGTTAGATTTTTCAATTTTGAAAGAGTCGGTAGAAATTTGAATTTTATTATAATAAAAATAAAATAAAAAAACATGTTTAAATAATTAATTTGTTTCATTCTAATTTAAAAAAAATCCAATAATAATAATATACAGTGTAACAATAATAACATACATCAATAACAATAATTTTTATTTTTAGAAGGTTAGTAATCCACATCTAATTATTCCACCTAGTTTCTTGTTCCCTTAAAACATTTAGGTTTTAAATTCTCTTTTTTACCATTATGTTTTAATTTCTCTTTTAACGTAAGACAAGTTGTGTATATGATTTTAAAATTATTTTTTGATTGATTGGAAGAAGGGATTTTGAAAGGAACCCTAAAATTTTTACAATCTAAATGAAACAAAAGAGATTGTCTTTCGAAGACAAACAAAGAAAAATAAAAAAGGAGACCGCAATAGGGTCGATGCTAGACTTTGGTTATCCAATGACAAGCTTACCTTAGCCACTTATAATAATTGAGCATATTTTTAGTTTTGGACAATAGTTTTCTAGTCGATTTATATTTAAAAAATCACACAATAGAAAATTCCTTATTATCTTTTGATTAGAGCAATCAAAGCACATTTAACCTCATAAGGATAAACATGTAGATTAACAAATTTATTGCTATCCCTTAAAATATCATACAATTTTTTTAAAGGTATTTAGATTACCCTATCATTTTTTCTCTAATACATAAAACATGTGTAACAACTCTAATATAGTTATGTTTACTATCTTTACTATTGTTATCTCAGGTCCTAGGATTAGGTTATTCAACCTTTGAGTATGAAGATTGGGTTATTGTTGATTTAGTCTACAAATAGAGGAGTTATGTTGTAGTTAAGATCATTTTTCATATTTTATTCTTAGTTGTCTTCGTTGCACATATGAAACTTTGCTCTCTCTAAGTGGTTATGAGACTTTATCATCTCTGAGTGGTTAGGATTTATACTGATTTGGAATTTAGAAATTTTTTACTTGCATTATTGGTTTTTGGTATTGAATCCGATTTATTGTCCCATAAGATGTTTTAATTTGTGTAGTATTGAATTTTTATTGTTGTTATTATAATTTTGGAAGTTGTTTCATTACAAGGGGTATCAGAAAATTGATATTGGATCCCTATAATAGTTAAAAAGTGAAAGAAGGGAATGCAAACCATTCTAGACCATAAAACAACCAGATTTGTAAAAGTTCTTGAGGTGGAAAGATAAAAAACAACAATAAAGTAATTCTGATCTAGACAAAAAGAATATTAATGAAGCATATATATCACCCAAAAAATGGTCCAGGAGTGTTTAGTGATTAAACTAAACCAATTATGAATACCAAATGATGAAATATCCTCAACCAAAAGCTCCAGTTTTAGCAAAGTATGTTGTTGGTCCAAACCAAAAAATTGAATCTAGAATTAAAAAAGTGTACAAATATAAACTTTAAAAAAACTCCACATAAAAGCTTCAAAATAGTGCACTATGAAAAATTCTAATTCTTATCTCATTAAAAAAGAATCCAATTACAAAATATATAATGATCAATTAACCTTGATCATGCAAAAAAGCTAAAAAAGCTAAAAATTAGCTTTTAAAAAAAATAGCTTTTATTATGCCACTTTGCATGTTGTTTTTTATTTATTTTTAAATTAACTAAAATTATTAATTGGCATGAATAAAACACCTAATTTAAGATATTTTTGCATGTGCTTTATTTTAGTTACAACTCACATATTAATTTAATAATTATGGGTGACTTTTGACATCACCCTCAACAATCCCCCCTTTGATGTCAAAGGAAGAAATATCCAACATCTCTTTGAGTCTCCTATGAGTCACCTTCAACAACCCCTTTGTGAGTATATCAGCAACTTGATCCTAACTCTTAACATACTCAATGATAAAAACTTTTTATGTACCAAGTCTCTAACAAAATGATGCTTCAACTCTATGTGTTTTTCCTTGCATGGAAAACTGGACTTTTGGACAATTGTATTGCCCCACTATTATCACAAAATATTTTGGTAGGCTCATGTTGAGTCTCGCAAAAATCTTTCAATATTCTCCTCAACCAAATACCTTGAGTACAATCTGAAGTAAGGGCTGCATATTCAACTTTAGTGGAAGATAAAGCCACTGTACTTCACTTCTTAGATGACCAAGAAATCAACCCACTTCCCAAGGTGAAACAATACCTTGTAGTGGATTTTTGGTCATCAATAGAACCTCCCCAATATGAATCAACATACCCAACCAACCTTGAAGATATTTTTGATTTGTAGTATATTCCATGATCAAAAGTTCTATTCACATATCTAAAGATTCATTTCACCGCTTGCATATGCCTTTGAGTTGGCAAGCTCATAAATCGAGAAACTAGTGAAACTACATAGGTAATATTGGATTTTGTGGATGTAAGGTACATCAATCTAATCATCATACTTTTTAAAGTCTTCTCATAAACAAGAGGACTCTCATCCTCTTTCATAAGCTTCTCCCCACTAGAAATAGAAGTATCAATCACCTTGCAATCTAGAAATGAAAATTTCTTCAACATGTATTGGACATACTTGGATTGGCATATGAAGATCTCATCTTCCCTTTGTTGTACTTCTATGTCAATAAATTATTTCATTCCAAGATCAGACATCTCAAAATCACTTTTCATGCTCTCCTTGAAGTCTTGACATTTTTCCAAGATCAGACATCTCAGAGAACCATCCATTTGTCTTTGAGTACCAAGCTCTTGGAGCTTATTTTAGCCCATAAAGTGTCTTTTTCAACTTGTATCCCCAATGCTCTTTACCCTTTATTTTATAACCTTGTGGTTGTTCCAAATACACCTCTTCTTCAATGTCACCATTCAAGAATGCACTATTGACATCTATTTGGTGAACTTTCCATCCTTTATGAGCAACAACTAAAAGCATCAATCTAATAGTATCATGGAAATACTTAGGAGCAAAAGTCTCCTCATAGTCTACTCCATATATTTGTGCATATCCTTTTGCTACTAGTCTAGTTTCGTGTTTGTCTGTTGTTCCATCACTATGGAACTTGGTCTTGTAGATCCATTTTGTACCAATGACATCCAAGTTACTAGTAGGCTAAATGAGAGTCCATATCTCATTTCTCCCAATGGCTTCCATCTCAACATTCATGGTCTCAACCCATTATTTCCTTTGACTAGCCTCTGCATAGTTCCTTGGTTCACTAGAAATGCAAGATAAGACATAGTAAATCATTGCATCTTCAATATCTTCAATATTATTACCTGATTGAGATTAAATTCTTGTTGTTCTTCTCTAATAGTTCTCATCCAATATCTGAATTGTTGGATGTGGAAGAAACAACCTCTTGTTTTTTATTTGGGTTGAAGTTGGTGGTAAACTAATCTCTTGGGAAGAACTAGTATTGTTTCCATTAACTCTAGGAACTTGTGGGGTATCTTGGTTGACATCCATTTATCCATAAAAATATTGTCCTTCATTCACTAATAACCTTCGCATTCTTCTGGTTATGATCAAAAAACACATCATTCTACAAAAAATTACAATCCCTAGAAACAATAGTTTTCTTACTAATAGGATTGAAAAACTTATAAGCCTTACTACCATCACTATAACTTGTAAAAATGTGAGGCTCACACTTGGGGTCTAATTTTTTCCTTTTGGAATCATCGAAGTGAAAAAATACTAAACAACCAAATAATCTAAGATGAGCCACCATGGGCTTCTTACCATACCATGCTTCATAGGGTATCTTGTTTTTCACTGCCATTGTGGGACTTCTATTTAGGATGTAGGTTGTTGTTTGCACTGCTTTAGACCAAAAATTCCTCTCCAACTTCTTTTTCTCCAACATGGTTCTTACAGACTCCGTTATTGTCATATTCTTTCTCTTTGCAACACCATTTTGTTGTGGTGTGTAGGGAGTAGTAAAATATATTTTTATTCTATGTGAAGATCAAAAATCTAAAAATTCATGTGAACAAAATTCCCCACCTCTATTAGTTCTTAACACCTTGATAGAACAACCTGATTCCTTTTTAGCCAATATCTTGAAGATCTTGAAGATATTTATTTTCAAGTGACAAAAATAGGTGAGTCCGAAGATGGTCTTGTCGGCCTTGTGGCAGATCACGTGTTTTTTCCAAGTGGAGAGGTAGGCCCTTTGGCAGGTGTGGATTCCCTGCTAGCTGGTAGTTTGAATGAGACCCCTTCAGGGGCTTCACTCCAAAAGCCCTTCGATCCTGATGTCAGATCTTTGTTTGTAGTGATAGTTTCATCTCATTTAGGTTTGTGTTTTTCAAACATTATTTTTTATATTTATCCGATTGAAGACACCCTCGATTAAGCTCACGATGAAAGATGGGGCCTTCAATTTGGAGGATCAAATATATTATGTTAAAATATAGAATATTTCCATTGAGAATAAACATATTAAATCAGATTCTTGTTTTTTTATGATTGAGGAATCAAGCATGTTGTGGTATTCTAGATATGGTCATTTAAATTTTAGAAGTTTACATGTTCTTTTTAAGAACAATATGGTTGATGATCTTCCAAGGATTGAATCCAAATTGAAGGAAGCATGCAAGGCTTGTATACCTAGAAAATACCATAGAGAAATATTTCCAACCAACAAATGGAGAGCTACCAAGAAATTGGAATTGGTACATTCAGATTTTCGTGGGATTCTCGGCGGCAACGGGGGACTTTGGAGAATACCATACGATTCACTCTTGGTCGTTTAAGACGTGGGAAGGTCGATCCTCAAGCGCGAGAAGGAATAAGATATTGGGCGTGATTTTGGGCGTTTTGGTGTTTGGAGCGGGGTTTGTAGTTGCAGTGGTATGTTACAGGAGGAGATGCAGGAGAAAAAGTGTGATGGTGTTCCGGCCAGCTGGTCACGATGAGAGGTCCAATCCCATGTCTGATTTGAGTAAGGAGATTATCCAGGCGTGTGTGTGGGATGTTTTTCCCAGGAAGTTTTCGTACGATGAGCTGAGCTGCCCTACCAATGACTTCGATCCCAACGAGTTGCTAGGCGAAGGCGGGTTTGGTGATGTTTACAAAGGTACTGTTGTTAAATCCATAACGCTCACCAGTCATCACAGATACATTCATGGCGTTTAATTATACATTTATTTATTTGTCTTCTTTAGCATTTGGAGCTTAGGAAAGCATTCGACCTCAAAATTTCAGTCCAGGGGTAATCTGCTATATTATATTGTGGTTGCTTGTTCAACAGTTTATGGTATATACCTTACTCAAGTTGCATACTTTTTCAGATGATAAAATATAATTCCTGGTCTAGTTGCCGTCAGTTTGATTCCTTTCGAAACTTATCGACCTACGTCTACTTACCTGTGCTTCCGACGTCTTGAACCCAAAGGTTTAAACTATTCAATTATTGTACTCGCTTAGATAGAGGCATATATATACGACATTTTTTATATTGTTTATTTTTTATTTTTTATTTTTGGTGTCCTCCGGAGAGGAAGAGTCAAGGACACAAAGATAGACATATTTAAGTGGTGGAGATAGATTTTAGAAGTAAAGGTGGAGGTAGATTTAAATAATGAGGTAAATTTTATTGTAGTTGATAGAAATGGGTATAGTTGATGTATTTGGATGTATATGTAAATATATTTAAAAAAAAAAATCATAGTACAAACAAAAACAAAGGTAAGTGTACAAAAAATAAATACAAAATCAAGAAAGCCTTCAAACTCAAATACCTTATTTTTTTTTTCTTGTTATTTTTATTTTGTAGTTCCAAAATTTTGAAAGCTAAATAAATACATTTGGTGGAGCCAAGGCTTAGGTTTGGAAAACTAAGATCCCAAATATTCTAGTGTATGTTTGTTAGAAAAGGTTGAGAGGTGATGGAAAACCCATAACACTTAAGAGACAAAGGAAAAATAGGTGAGATTAACTTAAGTATATCAGTTGATACCATGGCTACCACATCTCATGATAGACTAATAGTTTTAGAAGAATGTATAGGGTCCTTGCAACATGAGATGTTGGAATTGACTACAGTCTTTAGGAAACAATAAAGCCTCATCATGGAACAACAAAAAAGGATTTCAGAAGAAGTTGTTCAAATCAATTTGTTGGATACATCGTTAGTAGAACTGAAATCCTCCGCTACCAATAAAAGAGAATTGAGGTAGACTCATAGAAAGTTGAGAAAGAAGACCCAAATAAATATTATATATGGATTAGAGTCATAGAAAATGATAAAATAATTAGTATTGCATCTTGTTATTTTGCTCCACAAAAATCAATGTTTTATAAGAAAGATGGTTTAGATCATGAGGATCTATATATGGTATTGGTAAAAGACGTCACAAAATATAACAAGCTTACAAAGGTCGTTTTAATGGGTGAATTTAATACTAGGATAACAAATAGACAAGCAAGATCTTTAAAGATAAGTGAAGGTATATATGATAATTTAATATGGCTAGAAGAAGAGGTGGATCACCATTGGTTAAGGTCCTTAGATGACAATCAAGGACCCATCATACATTATGAAGAATAAATTCTTAAATTATGTAGCATAGAGGAAGCTATCATTTGCAATGATATAAACATGTGGAAAAAATATGGAAAATATACTTGTCAAATACATAATGGACACAATGTAGTTGATTATGTTATTTTTCATCAAACTTCATTTTAAGGATAAAAGATCTAGAAATTGAAGCAATTCCCATGGAGCTAAAATCTAATAATAATCCAATATATATGAAGATCCAAATATAAGAAAGTGAGAAAGAAGAACATCTTCAAATAACTGAAGCAAAGAAAATAAGAAACATTTATATGACAAATAAATATTAAAAAAAATTAAAACATCGCTCAAGTGGATTATGCAAAGAGAAAAAGAGGATAGATATTTTTGAAACTTATACTTTTGATAGCAAAAAATTGATGGATATATTAGAGAAACCTTGGAATCATGTAAAAAAGTTAAAACCCAAGAAAAGAAAACATGAAAGCTACTGTGTTAGTCCATGGTATGATGAAGAATGCAAAGCAGTTAAGAGAACCTTGAAAGAACCACATAAAAATAAAATAAATGACAAGTTATATAAACAACTAGTGAAAACAAAAAAAGAAGAATACATAAGAGCAAGACAAAGAGAGTTGATATATCTTGCAAAACATAGCCTAAGACAATTTTAAAAAGAGCTACAACAAAACAAAAGAGACACAAAATATTAATATTACAAGTGAACAATGGTTGTAGTATGCTAAGAAATTATATGAGAGAAACCAAGAAAAATATATCCCTCCTATAATTGATACAATTGAGGAAATTTTTTCTTTGAAATATGTGAAGGAGGGCATTAAGAAAATAGCAATAGGTAAAGCTTAGGAAATAAATGGCTTGCAAGTTGAACATCTCAAGTCTGAGATTGTTATCTTAGCACCACACATCCAAAATATTTTTAATGGCATCATTAAAGGGGGCTTTCCACTATACCATTGCATAAAAAAAGAGACACCTATAATTCTTCAAATTACTACATCATCATGATTAATCCTCTTTTTGTAAAATTGTTTAGCAACATAGTAGAAAGTAAAATCATTCAATGAGCAAAAAATCAAGAAAAAAGGACAATAGAGCAAGTAGGGTTTACTAAAGTACTCAACAATAAATCACTCCATTAATTTAAGGAACCTAATAGAGAGGATATGGAATGAAAAATAAGAAGTTAATTATTATTTTGTGGATTCTAAGAAGACTTTTGACATAATACATAGAGGTAAATTATGAAAAGAAATGGAAGAAATTGGTGTACCAAGCAATTACAAAGAAGTTGGACATGGAATTTATGAGCAGGTCATGGAAATATATAGAACTCCAAAAGGACTATTAGAATGTTTTGGAAGTGATATAGAGGTGAACATGATTGTCCATTGTCACCTACTTTATTTTTCTTTTACATTGATAAATTAGAGAAATGGGTAGAAATGACAGGGGAGAAGGAATACAATTAGCTAGTTATGTAATGAAAATTTTTCTCCATGCCAATGACCTCATCTTAATTGGCAAAACTTGAAACTTTAAAATAACATTTAAGCATTCAGATAATTTATGTAAAGAAGTTAGAATGTAGGTAAACACTAACAAGACTAAAATTATGGCCTTATCTATTTAGAGAGAGTAAATCCTTTAAAGGTAGTAACTGAACACAAATACCTTGGGTTAGATTTTTAAAGCAAACTCAATTAAGAAATATGTAGGATGAACGAATACAAGCAAGATGGAGGGCACTCTAATTATTACTAAATAGGGGATTGGAAAACCATTAGGTTCCTTTTTTATTATTAGTTGTTCTAGTGGTGCTATAGGGGTGTGAGTTAGTAATACATCAATTTTTAAATGGAGACAAATAGGAAGAATTCAATAGCAATTAATAAAAAATAATTTTAAAATTAAAGCATTAGTTCAATATGAGATTTTACTTGCTAAAATAGGGAATTTTCCACTAAAAATAGAAGCTATGATATGACTATTGGAAGAATATACAAAGAATTAAAAATAGTAGGTTGTTTTTTATTTATTTATTTATTTTTTGAATTTACATGGTGGAATCGATAGCCACCACGAATCCAGGCAGGCTGTCCAGCTTTTTATGGCCGCCACAGTATTCTGCGCTGTACACCCCAGAAGCCACCACATAGATCTTCACGCAATCCGCCCCTATAACCACCATGCCACAATCATTTTAAACCTTTTACGTCGAAAATAGTAGGTTGTCAAAACAAGTAATCAAAGAATTAAAAATAGTAGGTTGTCAAAACAAGTAATCAAAGAAGCACTAAAATAGAAGACAAAACACATGGATGAAACAAAATAATAAATTGACGGACAAGTTGAGTATTAAATTTCATAAGGTTTCAAAATCCAACAAAGAAATTAAATAATATGTGGGAAAAATTCATACTTGTCATGTAGAGTGAAAATATAGGTAGGAAAAAAGTTATACATGAATGAATTCAATTCAAACTATGAACACAACCAATAGAAGTAAATAAATGCAAAGATCAAATGGAAGGAAAAAATGTTATAGCCCCTCTAGTTCACACCATCTCAAATGTAAAATTGTGAGATAGGTAATTTCTTAGGAGAACTGGTAAGAATGAGAATGTGTCTTTTACACAACAAGAGTAATGGAGGCCGAAAACATTTTGTCATGAAATGTGAAGCTTATGAGGACATCATGATTGCATATGAGGACACTCTAAATGTAAATTTACTAATAAAAATTTTTGAAGAATTGAGAATAGGAAAAAATAAGGAAACTTTTCATCAAAATAAAAATAAAATAAAAATAAAAAAATACATTCTAAAAGATGAAAAAAAAATATGTGAAGCTTTTTTATTTTTTTAAACAATTTTCTTTCTTAAATGTTGTTAAACTATAAAAATTTGAATAAAAGATCTAAATTTTGAATTCAAAAGTAAATAAGGTTATACACTATACCCTATCTTATATTTAAATTTTTTATCTATAAAATGTTTTGGTCCAATAAATGTAATTAAAATAGGTCCGAGGTGTAGACCAATTGGTTCATCCAAACCCCATAAGGGGGGCGGAGGTTCAAGGTTCAAATCTCGGGCCTCGTCGGACTGAACGCTTGTCCCTTTCCTGGTGCTTTCAGCGGCGTAAAAGGTTTAAAATGATTGTGGCATGGTGGTTATAGGGGCAGACTGCGCGAAGATCTGTGTGGCGGCTTCTAGGGCGGACAGCACAGAATACTGTGGCGGCCATAAAAGCTGGACAGCCTACCCGGATTCATGGCGGCTACCAATTCCACCATGTAAATTCAAAAAAAATAAAAAAAAATAAATGTAATTAAAATCATTTCAAAGTTAAGCCAAACACTTTGCTCTCTCCCTAAAGCTACCTCCTCAAATCTATTTATTAGTGTTACATTACTTAGCATTTTATTCAATTGTTTACAGAGTCTTTAAAAATGTAGATAGTCCAGATGATTGTGGCAATAAAAGTTAATGGTCTGCATGTTTTGCGCATTTTAGAGTGAAATTTATATCATTTTTGCAGATACGTACTTTCTGAATAGTTGTGGCATCTATTGAAAACGAGAGAAGGTATTTTAAAGACTAGCCTTCTCACTGGTTATCAAAAGTTATATTGCTTTTGTCAAATGGATCCTTGATTTCAAATTAATCGATTCATTTACCCAAGTGAAGTGTGTGCCAGGTATGAAGCAAACTTCTCCATTCAGTTAAAACCGAGTTGTAAACTACAGAAATGCCTCGCTTTTAATCTTTGTATTACTGAAGTTTGACTTTAAGGATAACAATATTTGACGCAGCTTTCTCGTCCATTCTTCTTCTGGATCACTTTAGGGCTGCTGCTTTTGTTTATTTAGCAAAGCCAAGTTGCACCTACTCTTCTTTCTTTCTCGTCCATTCTTCTTCTGGATCACTTTAGGGCTGCTGCTTTTGTTTATTTAGCAAAGCCAAGTTGCACCTTCTCTTCTTTTTTTCTAGTCTTTCTATTAAGCGTAGCATAACTGTTATACTTCAAAAATTCCTTTGAACGGCAAGCCCCCAAACATAACATTTAGAACAAAACAAGAGCTTCCTCAATGTTCGATGTTCATCATGGCAACGATTAAATCGTTTTAGGAAGATATCAAAATATATTTATATCAAATTATTAAATATATTTTATTAGCATGTATGATAATGTTTAATTTACTCGGTGCATTTGCATAATCGATTTTCTCTTCTTCATTTCTTCAATCCTCTAAGAAAACACCATGTAATAACAATGTTCTATGCCTGTCTTTTCCTCAGGTATGATTTGCTGCGAAAACTCTTGCAGGCCGATAGCAGTGAAGCGATTCTCCCAGGGATCCAACCAGAGCGACCGTGAGTACCTGGCAGAGGTGGCCATCATTGGTCGGCTGAGGCACCGCAACCTGGTCCAACTTCAGGGCTGGTGCCACGACAGGGGTGAATTGCTCCTCGTCTACGACTACATGCCCAACGGCAGCGTCGACCAGCTACTCTACGACGCCAAGTCAGGCAGCACCGACTACCTCGACTGGTCCAAGCGCCTCAAGATTTGCAGGGGCCTCGCGGCCGCGCTCCTCTACCTTCACGAGGAGTGCCACCACAAGGTAATCCACCGCGACGTCAAGACCAGCAACGTCATGGTGGATGCCGACTACGAGGCGCGCCTGGGAGACTTCGGCCTCGCCCGCTTCGTGGAGAATTTCTACAGCAACGCCGCCTCTCACACCACGACGGGCACCGGCGGCACCCTCGGCTACATCGCCCCGGAGCGCTTCCTCACGGGGAAGGCCACGCTGGAGTCCGACGTGTTCAGCTACGGCGCCGTTCTCTTGGAGATCGCGTGCGGGAGGCGCCCCGTGGACCCCAACGCCAGGGCGGAGGACGAGTCTGTGCTGGTGGATTGGGTGTGGAAGCTCGTAACACAAAACAGGCTGTTGAACGCCGTGGATCCCAAGCTCGGGGGAATGTTCAATGCGGAGGAGATGGAACGGGTTTTGACGCTGGGTTTGCTGTGCTCCAGCCCCGACCCCGGGCGCAGGCCCACGATAAGGCGGGCGCTGAGGATTCTGAACTACGAAGCGACCCTCCCGCCGTTGCCCGTTGAGAAGCCCATGGCCCTCCAGTGCTGCCACGGGACCGCCGGGTTCGGCATGTGGAATAACGTGGCACCGCAGTCGCCGTTGAATAACGGTCGCAGCGGAGAAGGAGCCTCCCGATCCATAGAAGGAGACTATGCTTCTACCACCGATGTGTCTGCGAAAAGCCAGTCTTCTAGCCAATCCACAGCTGAAAGATTCTTTTGATTTTGCAGAACAATAGTCGTATTCGGATGTCAGATAGCTGCAGTATTTGGCTCAAATTTTATTTTTGTAATCAATTTTGTGTTCCACCTTGCCAAGCACTTTCAAATGTTGGCAACAAAATAAGGAAAGTTTTGAGATCAGATGGAGTTGCAGAGAGACGAGTTAATTATCGAAAGGGCATTCTAATATATCTTTTAAACAAATAATGAATGCAATTCTGTCATATGTTAAACCTCTGGTTTACTTAATAGGGTGCGTGACATGCCGCTTAGTAAAGTCGCCAAGCCACCTCCTCGCCACTACGATCACTAATATTGGTGGGCAGTGCAGTAAGTCTCGTGCATTTTAAACGTTTGAGTGGAATGGAATACTTTTCTTATGTAAATTGTTTATTCTATACGAGAATATATTTTATTTTACATTAATAATTTTTTAATCTTAAAATTAAAATATGAAACGAACACAAAATCATTTATTTTGCACTTACCTGAGGTCGCTATATACGCAAAAACTTGAACATACGTTGTTTTATATTTTTAAAATAAATAGAGATTCCCTTCAACCATTGGAGAATAATTTTTTGATTGGGAAGCTCAAAGACAAACTAAAAAGAACTCGGAGAGAACAGGCAACAAACTGAACTCAGAGCCGCCTAGAGAGACGGCCCGACAGGCGGAACAAAAAAGCAGCCTTTTTAAGGCAAAATTAAACACCCAACTGCAAAAGAAGGCCAGAAAAGACAGCATTTCTGGCTTGGTTTTTTTGGGAGACCCAGTGTGTCTGTGTAAAAGTTTGTAAAAAAGTGAGATTTAAAATTCAAACAGCCAATACGCAGAGTCTGAAGGAGGGCAGCATCCGCGGGATCAATCAAGCAAGATCCACAAAATAAAACAAGTCGTACACTAATTAAAGGATGAGCCGCTCAACTTGAAAATTGAAAAAGAATATGAAGAAAACCACCCGAATTTCCAGCCATCGAACCCGCAAACTGCTTCAGAGAATTCTGTGACGCCTTCCGTTTCCAGGCCTATGGGAAGGAGAAGGTTGGTTGGTCTTTTTCTCAGACTCAACACCTATTTGAGGTGCTCTTCCTTTACTGACTTGCCCCCGTGTTAACGGATCAGGAGAGGGTCCAATGGTTTTTCCTTTGTTTAAGGCTGAGGCAGAATTCGGACATTTTGAAGAAACTCCTAGACACCCTTCAATTTGGACAATAACTGATCCTGCCCTAAGGAAATCAAAAGCATTCGCTAGATGAGGTTCAGAATCCTTACAGAGAGTAGGTTCAAAATGGGTCCCAAACCATTCGAGAATTCTTAGGTTAACAAATAAATTTGATTTTTCATTTCATATTGGAAGTGTAAGGGCTGCAAGAGTGAGATAAAACCAGTGGACCTATTTGTTCTATTAATTTAAGTAAACAAAAGTTAAATGAAACTATAATAATATTTATTTAACATAAATTTAAGTATACAAAATAATTTATATTTTAATATTTATTTTTATTAGTTATATTATTTATTTATTTATTTATTTGTATTTACATGGTGGAATCGATAGTCGCCACGAATCCATGATTGGTTGTGTATCCCAATCATAAGTGATGGGCATAATAGTATAACGTTGACTAGAAGAAATTATACCTATCCTTGGACAAGTAAAGTGAGGCCAATCACACTATTGCTTAAATATTCTTGATCCATATCCATATTTGGATCATGGTATATTAAGAGGGGGAATTTTCCTCTACACTAGAGCCAAGAACAAGAGCCAAAGAAAATACAAGTACTAGATCTAGAGCCAAAACCAAGATTTAG
Source organism: Wollemia nobilis (assembly GCA_028583015.1). Classification (NCBI taxonomy): domain Eukaryota; kingdom Viridiplantae; phylum Streptophyta; class Pinopsida; order Araucariales; family Araucariaceae; genus Wollemia; species Wollemia nobilis. The sequence goes on along the minus strand of JAQPPZ010000856.1, from coordinate 2,158,391 downwards.
AACCAAAACAAAGAGTTAGAGCTAAGAGCCAAAACTCAAACTTTTCCCTACTAAGGAACAACATGCAAACATCTTCATCAATCTACATGGACTAATCAAGTCTGAGGTATTTCAAATTTCCTCTTCAAGAAATTTTAAACTATGATGTAATAAGGAAGAGAATGTTAGGAATTATTAATATCATAGTTTAGTGGCAGAGGTTAAGAAGTGGTTGTAACTACCATTCACAAGGTACATTTGTCCAAGTTAGTTAAGTTTGGTTATTGTCCTTGCATGGAAACTACCTTCCTTATATGGAATATGCTTATGCTATACTAAGAAAAGCAAATTGGTATATAATGTAACCTAATGTAGCAATGTAATAATTAAAGTATGGATAATTATCAAACATTTCATATCATTGATCAAGTTCTACTAATAATTTGAACAATTTGTTAATATAAGGCCTTTTAAGGCTAGAATTGTATTTTAAGGTAAGTAAAAATTAAGGAGGGCCAAAACAAACATATAAGATTAAATGATTTAGAGATTTCAAGAAATTATTGTTATGCTTATTTGAAATTAATTCTCTTTGAAAATGCATGTTTCCATTAAAACAATAATATATTATACATTGTTAATATACCTTTATATCCCCATTGATGCACCTATCACATCATGAAGTTTTTCATTACAAAAATACATAATAGATATTATTATTAGGGTGTCATATCACAATCCTATATATGTCTAAGCACTAATATATTTTTAATGGACTATTTTTACCAATTCAATAGTTTTTCATGAAAATTTTAAAAATTATTTGTCAATCAATAAAATATTTAAAATAAATAAGATTAATTTTATATAAAATATGGGAAAAGCTATTAAATTTACCAAATGTTATATATGATACTTATAAGCAATTTTACTCAAATAATAACATATAACACACATAATTTGTATTTTTGGAATTAAAGAAATTCACTTCCAAGTCTATGTTAATAAAACCATTCAACCTTAAATTTATTTTTCTAAGTGCACAATTTTATGTCTTTAATGCAAGCCCAAAATGATGGGTGCATGCACCTATGCAACACTAATAAAAACCTCTTGATGCAGAGCATCTTTCCAACCTAGCACGACATAATTTGAACCATCACGGAGATGGAAGATCAACTACTAGGTTGTTATGTAGGTGCTCAAAAAATGTAAATTGTGTGTTTTCTCTAAGGGAGGGGGTTGTCTCCATAGGAAATCATGGAAGAGAACTGGTTTTCAAATAAACATTCTACCTTGTATTTGTGATAAATAAAAATGAATAAAATATTTGTCAAACTAAATTTGAGTTGCCATTTTGAAAGTTGAATTTTTATTTTTTGCAAGCCAAGTGCATTAGTATCTGACACGTGTAGTTGCAAGAAAGCACAACGAGTATCAAAAATAACTCAGGGAGAACCAAGGTGTTGGTGTCATAGATATAAGGGATGTTGTTGGCATGAAATCCAGAGGAGAACCATACAATTGTAAGCTAGAGAAAATAGCCATTCATGATTAAGCTCATAATTATATGAGTTACAATAATTTGAGAAGAATGATCATGAGAGGATGTGAGGTGTTTGATTAAGGAGGTTGTTAAAACTAGATTGTCTAGGGAGGAATCATGCAATAAAATGTATAATAGCATTATTGTATGATTGAGTAATCCATACGAAGAATTATTGCCCATTTAATTCATCATAAATTCAGACTCTTGAATTTTAGAAATTCATACAATTGAACGATTCATTCAAATCATACAAGCAGGTTTGGAATCGTACAAGCATATTTGAATTATACAAGGTAAGCTGAGAATAAAAGGAGTTTGGATGTGTAGAATGATAGGAAGAGTTGCAACCGGAGCTAATTGAATGAGTACATGGAGCATAAAGAAAGACAAAGAGGAATGGAAAATAGAAGAACCTACCATACGAAAGAAAAAACGCATAACTGTATGAAAGAGAAGCATACAATTAGGATTGGAATGACCTTATGAAAAAACTGTAGCATTGTAAAGTGATAGTTGAAAAAGGTTAAAAATCATACAATATGGCTCGTTGTGCTCAACAAAGTTGTAGTTTTATGTTATTGAATTGTTGAGGATGGATTGAATGAAGGGCAAATAAATTGTGCAATAAATTGGCATAAGAAACCATATAAGAGCCTGGATATTTTAGGTGACTTGTGTAATTATACGAGTGGAGGAAGAACCATACAATTGTATGATTGGAGGTTTTGTTGAGCAAACACTACATTATATGATTATAGGAAATCATATGGTTGTGGGACACTGTATGATTAACAAGTTATTGTACAATTGCTTGGATTATACAATTTTCCTGATTATATAGTCACTTGGATTGTACGATTGTAGCTGGATGGTATGACTTGTTGGATTGTATGACTTATTAGATTAAATAGTTTTCTAGTTGTACAATTGTTGCCTATGTTGAACAATTATTAGATTGTAGGATTTGTTGAAGTGTATCATCACCTGGTTATACGATTCCTACCTAGGTTGTATGGCTACTAGGATTGTACGATTGCTGCCTCTATCATACTATTGTCAAGCTATTGTATGATTTCCAAGTTCAACAATTGGAAAACCTATTGTACGATTAATGTATTGAATGATTTGTTGAACTAAATTATTATCCCTTTGCTTGTATGATTGTGGTTTGAATAACTAGAATGAACAATTTTAGTTGCCATTGGAGTCTTCTTGGGAGTTGTTGAGTTGTTATTGCATCATATGGTATCAAAGCTAGGAGATCTCTTAGGATTGGGTAGTTATATAGGCCTAAGAATAAATGACACAACAAGGAATAGGAAGACCACGAGGACCTAAAGTTATGAACATAGCTAAAATTATGAGAGGAGTTATTGCTCTATTAGATACACTTGAAACTTCCTAAAGGAGGGGCATTCAAGTCAAATATGTAAACAACAATGAAGAGGAGAAAATAGAAGTTCATAATTAAGAACACGAAGGAGAAGTTAGTACTTCTCAAAGTAATTCCAATAAGAACACCTGGGAAAAAGGTGAATCATTGAGAGGCCAATGTGAATTTGGTAGAGGAAGGAGATGTAGTTTTGTTGGAAAGTGCTATAGATATTTTGAAGGACACTGAGCATTTGAATGTCCTCAATCATAGTATATTGGTAGGCATGGAAGGGAAACACGTAACCAAGTTGTACAAGTACATGAAGACTATATTGCTTCATCAAAGCACATGGAAGAATTGGAACAAGGAGAATTTCTTATGGTAGATAGGGTGTTATTGAAACTAGTAAAAGAGGTGCATGAACTTGAGAAAAGAAGAAACCTGCTTAGGACAATTTACAAATTAAGGGAAAAATGTTGCAAGGTGATTGTAGATAATGGAAGCACAAATAATGTGGTGTCAACAAATATGGTGGAGAAACTTGCGTTGAATAGAATGAAACATCCAAATACATATAAGGTATCATGGTTGCAAAAGGGACATCAAATTTTGGTAACGAAACAATGTATGGTAGATCTCCAAATTGGCTCTTATAAGGATGTGGTTCTATGTGACATCATGTCGATGGATGCAAGTCATGTCTTTTTGGGTAGACCATGGTAATTTGATAAAAATGTAGTGCATGATGGTAGGAAGAACATTTACACCATTGAGATCAAATTTATATAATTCTTAAGTTATGTGTGGTTTTTATTGGAGGCTACTCTTATTACATTTCTAACGAGAACTTTGTTTTTCTATCAGAGATATTTTTCATTTGCCTTTTTAATAAATATATTCTTTATCCTAAGTTTCCACACTCAACTCTTTTTATATCAAATGTCTTTCAAAATTTAATGTTAAGATGAAATTTAACACTGTGAATGGATAAAATATTTGTTGCTCAACTTTTATATCTAAAAATGTTTTGTTTATAACAACCTCACAATTTTGTAATACCTTTTTTTAGAGTTGTTATTCAATCCACTAATATTCCAAGATATTATTTTCATTGTTATTTTTTTATTTGTAGTTTTAGCCCCACTTCTTGTTAACACTTGTGATATTTACTTTTGTTTTCCATATCAATATTCCTTTGTGTTTATTTTTCTCTCTTTTTTTGCTTCTTGGGTCTTCCTTTCTTTGTTTCATTCTCAATAATACTTTCATCTTCATCAATCTCTTAAATATTTTCACATTGCTCATAGTAAGACTTATCATCTTTAGTTTTGCCTTGTTTTGAAGGATTTGAAGTGCAAGGAATAAACTCAAAAGCACAATCTTTTTATGTTGCCTTGGAAACATTAAAGTGGAAGGATGCTCTTCTGTAGCAATTACCTTCTTATTCTACCCTAAAAATCATAAATTTATATGGATTTTCTTCAATCTTGTTTCTTTATTATTTTGCTCTTGAAACCTTAAAGTGCAAGGGATAACATTTTCACCACTTTCATATTTTGCTCTTGAAAAAAGTGCAAGGGATAACATTTTCACCACTTTCATATTTATTACCTAACGAGGATTTTATACTACTTGAGTAAAATAGAGATGATTTATTTGGAATAAACTTGACCACTTTTGTTATCTTTGTTTTAGGATTTATCTCATTATCTTCTTTTGTACCTTTAATTCCTTTTAAACTTACTAAATGATATTGTAGATAGGATTTCTTTGCCTCTTCTTTTGGAGTGGAATATCCTTGATTTGATCTAGATTTTATTATTGTATGATTTCCTTGCTTTTTCTTGAAGTTTATCTCATTACTAGATATTTTTATCTTTTTCTTCATAGTTTTCACTTTGCAAAACTCTTTTCAGGTGTCCAATATCATAAAAATTATGGTAATAAAATACAATACTTTCATAATCTACTTGTTGATCCCATTCTCTTTATTCAAATTTAATATTAATGGATTGTGGCAAAGATTTTAAATTATCCATAGCAACACATATTTGAGTATATATAGCATACTTTAGCTCCTTAGTAGTTTATCCTTCCTTGATGAATTCCCTTAGGGTATTTCCAATTTTCTTCAAAACATCCTTAATTATAAGCTAATATGGAAGTCCAAAAAGCCTAACCCACACTAGAAGCTTCTTAATAGTTTCAACAAAAAAATTTATTTCATGGTCTTAAATAAAGTGTATCCCTTCCCCTAAACCATCAGATTTTTGAATTGAAAAATATGAAGAGGAAAAAACCTTTAGGAAGAAAATTAACAAAATAATTTGAATTCAATCACCACTTCCACTTGATCCAATTTTGAATCTCAAAAAACCTTGACCATGATCTATGGAACTTACACATTAACCCTCTACTTTTAAGAACCATTATATCATGCTTAATCATCTCATCCTTGATAATTACTTTTGGTGTAACATCTTTTACCTAGATTGAACTTGCCATGTATTCACTCTTCCACTTATCTCCAACTTGGACCTCCATACTTCCAACTAGGGCATCTTTATTTCTAGCTAAAGCATCCTAACTTCCCATTAGGGAATTCAAATATGAATTTAATTCCATAGCAATTAATAGGGATCACTCTTGGCTTGCACTCTCTCCTTCCTCACACTTGCTCCTAGCTTACACTCCCTCTTGATTCACAATTTCCTGTATCTCTTATTTTTCTTGGTGTTTATTCCCTTCAATTTTTTTCTAGAAATTATGTTCCACACACTCGTGGTAAGGATTTGAAGCATTAATACACTTTGAATGAACCTGCCACTCTTTTTTCATGACTAAATATTGGTTGACACTCCCTATTAGCTCACACTTGCTCTTGGTTTGTACTCTCTCCTACCTCACACTCACTTCTAGCTTGTACTCCCTCCTGTCTCACAATTGCCCTTACCTCTTTTTTTCTCGATGTTCATTTGCTTCAATAATTTTGTGGAAATAATGTTCCACACATTCATGGTAAGTTTTTGAAGCATTAGTACACTTAGGATGAACCCCAATTCTTTCACCATGACTAAATATCGACTCACACTCCCTCTTAGATTGCATTCACTCCTAGCTTACAATCTCTCCTAAATTTTCTTCAATTGAATCCTTTAAATTCTCCTAATATTTGGAACAAGAAGTGACACTTATTCCTTGATCGCACTTTGATTTCTACTTTCTAATTTTTACTCATACTTCTTCCTTGCACTTGTTTTCGACTGCATTCACTTGCACTCTCTTTTGGCTGTAGTTACTCACACTCACTTTTGATTGCACTCACTGCCAACTCACGCTTACACTCACTGTTGCACTTACTCGTGTTTCTTATAATACTATATCATATTAACACATCCTAATTTAAATATAAAAAATATTTTTTTTTAATATTAATAAATATATTTAATTTTAACACAAAATGATAATATAAACAAATTTTGAGTAGGTATGATGACTTCTCAATATAATGATTAGAGAGTAAAAATAAAATACTATCAAATAAGTAGTCTTTGATTTTATAGATAAAGTACATGTTATTATATATCTCATTTTGTTCTAATACTATATCAATATTAACACAAATTAAATTTTGATTTTTAAATTAACTATTTCCAATTTATATGATATAGTTATCAATATCTATAATGTGACTATCTGTTTTTTGTTTAGATGCTTTTAAATTTTAATAAAAATTATGTGTGTACTTGTCTTTCTCAATAAGATCTAATATTTTTTCTATTTCTATATATATACATTGATATTATAATGAATATACATATACTAGATTCAAATATTACATATTGATTTTTAATATTTTATATTAAAATTTGAATTTATTTACTAAATATCGAATCACATATATTGAATAATAAATATTAATTTTTAATAATTAATATTAAATACTAAATTTGATTACTAAATTCTAAATATGGAGATTTAATACTAAATATTGAGTTTGAATATTGCATATAGAGTTTGAATATTTAATATAGAGTATTGCGTTTGAATATCTAAGTTTAAAATATTGAAAGTTGACAATGAATATTGTATTGGTTTTAATGAGATAAAACTATCAACAATAATTTTAAAATCAAAATAAATAATTATAATAACTTATAAAAATTTATAAATATAGTGACCAAAATCAAATGTGCAATATGATTAAAAATCTATTTTTATAAATAGGCTTTTCTATTTCTACCATCTTCTTTGATATATATTTGTTTCCACCTTCTTTTTCATTCTCAAAATTTTTCTTTCCAGCTTGCTTTGTAATTTTGATCTCAAATTTTCAATTTGTTTATCAAATTCAAAGCTATTCTATAATACTGTAATTCAATCTCTTTTCTAAGTAGTTTATACAATCAATCTTAATAAAAAATTGTTTTTCTATAACAAACAATGTTTAAAATAAATTAAATAGGATAAAAATCCATATGTGCTTCCAAAAAATAGGGTATTATGAATGCAAAGTTCTTATCTACATAGATAAGGACAATAAAAAAAATTAAATAGATTATTATCTATTCACATAAAATGAGTAATATTTATCTATCTATACACACACACATTTTAACCCTCCAAAAAAAGAGTATTATACATAATTTAGGCATTCTCTAGAAAGATAGGAAAAGAAATCTTGATAAAATCATTGATTTTGGGGTGATTCAGATTGAGAAATTATCCTTGAGAAGCCAAACTAGAGGTCTAAGGTTTACATGGTTCTTAAGTCCATAACCTAAAATGAAATATTTTTAGGAATGGATCATAAGCACATTTAATCAAAAGGAGAAGCTAGTTGTTAGAGCTATAATAATTATATTCTAAAGGTAAAAGAATGTTATATATATAAACTTTATGAAGCATGTCTTCTTTACATTTTCTTTTTCTTGTGCTTATGAAAGAAGAATTGATATTTTAGAGACTATATTTTATTTATAATGTGGGAAAGTCATATAACTAATTATATAATATATATATTTTATTACATCACTTAAAACATGACTTATGATGTAAAGCATATTTGATCCTTGACCTACACAATGAGAACACCCTTGGTCCTATCCTAGTGTGTGTTTCATGGAATCAAAAAATACTTCTTGCTTATACTGAATTTAATTTGGAATAAGGTCTTCCAAATCATAAAAATTATTACATTGCTTCTTAATACAAGCATATAATTTGATATAGCTATGCCATTTTTCATGTACAAATAAATATCCAGAGGTTTTGTGGATTTATAGAGAAGAAGATTTTAGAACAATTTTGTATCCTTCATGTAACAATGGATTTCATGGCGTATCATAAAATTTTGGTGGAAGATTGTTGAATACATTGCTTGACACCTTGTATTGAGAATGACCAAGATGTATATAAAGTAAATATACTCAACTGGGGATTTTAGCAATTTAGTGTTATAACATTCTTGACATGCAAATAATGGAGATGTTTTTTCTGTTATCATTCATGGAATACCAAAAAAGATTTGTCAAAATATAGATATGGTAGCTAGGCATATGGTCATGTTGATCTTGAAAAAGATGAGGAAAAACATATTCTTGAGAGTGGATTTAAACTATTTAACAATTTTTTCCTCTTACAAGACTCTTAGCATTCCTAGCATGCCTAATCCCAAAAAACTTCTCTTCTCCAAATGACTTTGACGTCATGAGAACCAACAAATATAGTATTTTAATTAGATTATTCAATTTTTCTGTTTTATTTATTTTATGTTATTTGCTAGTTTTTGGTACCTTATCTGACATGTTTTATCCCCATTTGTTTGGAAGTAAAACTATAGAGAAATATATGGCAACATCAAAGAGTTTAAAAATAACATTATCAAACTATTTTATAAGAGCTTCATAGTGAGCAAGTACTATCAATCTAATGAATTTTGAGGTCTTCTCTAAATGGTTCATTACGAATTTTCTAAAAGTATGAAGAATTTCAATAGGATCATCTTACCTCATATTGACCATAATTGTATTACCGTAATATAATAAGATATCATTGATGGCCCCGAGGTTTTAAGTAAGACAAACAAGTGGGTAAAAGTTAAGCCCAAGACTAATTGCTTTATGGTTTATATGGATATTTTGTTCACAATATGGAGCAATAGGATTATTTGCAATGTGGAGCACAGGGTAATAAATAAATAATCATGTTACACCTCTCATGGTAGGATTAGCAAAGTGGAACATAGATTAAAATTGCACTTCAACTACTTCTTACATTTTTTTTTGCATATTACAAAAAGAAAGGTGTAATAAATAAATAAAAATGTTGTAGCTATTATTACATTCTTGTTGCATATTACCATGTCATTTAATTGAAATTTATAAGAGAAAAATAATTGAGGGAAAGAGTCTTACAATAATGACCACCATTATCTTTTGCTCCAAGTTCATATCTAATATTGCGTTGAATTAATCTATTGATAAAATCTAAAGTTATTCTATGACACTCTAATTCAATCTCCTTTCTAAATATTTTTCATAACCAAACCTAATATTTGATAATCAATAAATATTTATTTTATTATAAAATTATTTACTTAGGGTAAAAATGAGGACATGCTTCCAAAAAAATAGGATGATGTAAATGTAAACTTTGTATCTAGAAAGACAAGAAGAATAAATAGTTATTTCTCTAAATAAAAATAACAATATAGTCATGTTTCTATATTTAGTACAAGTTTAATGTGTTATAATTTTAATGTGTTTAATAAAGATTAATTTTTGTGATATTTGTGTGCAATAAATTTGAAAATATATTTAAATTAGATTTAAATTTTATTATTTTTATTTTTAGATATTAAAAAGTTTTAGACATTGAATATGGTTTTTATTTGAAAGTAGCTATTTACTTTATCATGTGTTAAGCTTAAGTTAAATTTTAATATTTTAGTAAAACGTAATGTCATTTTTTCAGATTTTGGGATCAACATTATTAAGAATTATTACTATCATGGTTTAGTGGTGTGAGGTTAAGAAGTGGTTGTAACTACCACTCACAAGGTACATCATTCCAAGTTATTTAAGTTTAGTTATTGTCCTCACATAGGAACTACCTTCTTCACATAGAATATGCTTATGCTATATTAAGCAAAGTAAATTGATATATAGTGTAACCTAATCCAACAATGTAATAATCAAAATCTAGAGAATTGTTAGTGTTATCAAAGCATATTGAAGAAAGAGATAAGTATCCTTTTGATCCTTACCTTGATTTGATATACAGAAGCTACACAAGAACTCCATTTCTAAACTGGAGATCGCAAATGCAACTCCTTGTAGGATAAAAAGGATACCTATAAAATAGGCTCTATGTAAACCTATATAATTGGGTAAACACATATCTTTATTTGTAGAAAGCATCAGGATTTCCCTAGCATATAGTGACCATGAGCCAAGTCCACTACAATAAGCTAGCATGCTCTCTACATTATTTCAAAATATCTAGAACTAATCACTCACGAGATACACACAGAAACAAAAAAGACACACATGGGTGATTCATGTTTCAATAACTCTAGTCACTAGACCTTATGGTATTCAATCTCACTAAAGTCTTGGCTTCTCAAAATAAATTGGTCAATGCCTAGAGAATTTGTGCATGATAATAGATTGCAAAAGCATTATGACAAGAAAAATATATTGTAATCATGGACAATCATCATGAGCACATCATATTTGAACTAAACATGGAATATCTTATTCATAGTCATTGACATTGGTGGTTATGTCTTGTTGTGTGCTACTTAGCATATGGATTTCCTTGAGGAAACATTGGCCCTCAAGAGAATAAATATCAAGTGTAGACACCAAAATGGCACCAATCCGATTAAGTGACTACAAACACCGATCGCATTGACACACACAGCTTTCAGGGCAGCCCTCAGAGGTCAAACAGTGGTCCTAACCACTCACACAGTAGTTTAGAAGGTCGAAAAATGAACAGAGCAAATATGGTTTTCTTAGACAAGCCTTCATCAAAACAAAGTCAAACTTCAAGCCTTTAGCAAACTGCAAGAAAGCCTTTAGCAAACTGCAAGAAAGCCTTTAGAAAACTGCAAGAAAGCCTTATCAAAGCAAGACAAAGTCTTCAAAGCAAATCCCTCGTCAAAAGTCGGGTCGAAGTGTCGCGATATCGCGACACTTCGGGCCCTTTTCCAAAGTCGGGCCGAAGTGTCACGATATCGTGACACTTCGGGCCCTTTGCCAAAGCCGGGCCGAAGTGTCGCGATATCGCGACACTTCGGGCCCTTTGCCAAAGCCGGGCCGAAGTGTCGCGATATCGCGACACTTCGGGCCCAAAGCCAAGACCCGGCCGAAGTGTCGCGATATCGCGACACTTTGGCATCAAAGGCAGAAGCATCCAAAATCAACATTCAAAGGCATACTTGCGACCAATCAAAGGCGGACTTTGGCATGGCCGCCACGTGGAAGGCATGGCCGCCACGTGGCACCCCTACGTGCCCCTTTTCAAAGAGACCCCGTGTGTCTGTAAGAACGGTGGACTTCACCAACTGCATTAATGAGACAAGCAGTGTCAGCAACAAGTCTGGTCCGAGGCCATGCCTCATAACTACTGATGTGAGTTCCTGGCGATGGTCTCAGTGTGAGCCATGCCTCATAATCACCTGTCAGGGGTCAAATCTCAGCGGCCCCTGCGGACTTAGGGTTTGACATTAATGCTTCGGAGGTGAAATCCTCTATAAAAACTAGCTCAATACAAGGAGACCAGGGAGAAAGCATTTTAGAAAAACACAACGAAGTGCTGTTCATTCGAGACCCGATTGCATCATTTTAGACTTTACCTTCTTCACATCCAGAATCTCTTTCACAAGAGAGGTTGGTGGGTGGTTTTCAGAAGTGTGAGTCTGACCTTCAAACCAGACATTGGATTACTATATCCCATTAATTTGCCGACAACACCACAGTCTTAGATTTCGAACCCATCCCTAGTGGATTGGCGTCGAAACTAAGTTCTAACGAGGGCGGCCCGCTTGGGCACCCCACATCTTTTCGCTTGTTTGTTAGTTGCATGGTTAATTTGTTCTGTCACGCTTTACATTCGAGTATATCCTTTATTGAATATATCCTGCATTCTACGTTCTACGTTAAAGCTTCACGTTCGAATATGTCTGTCGTGCGTTCTACACTTGCATTACGTTTTTAATCACGTGTTTATCAAATTTAGAAGACGTTTTATCGAATATCATTGTGCTTCGGTAGTTCTTGTTGTCTCCCTAACCTGCAGGTAACCCTAGCGTATAAGCTTTTCATCACAAGCGAAATCGTCTCACCTGGAGACGAATTACAGCAGGCTTCCACTGACTGTATCACTGGCAATAGCCGTCGGTAAAGTTTTTTTTGTTTTCTGTGAAAGTTGCAGGTTTGCTTAGGGTTATGCTGTTAGCACGCATTTTTCATTGATTTTGAGAGTCAAAACGTTCTGTCCTTGTGCAACAGGTGCTATTAAACAGTTTTCTATTTCTTTGAATGCAGGAAGAAGCAGCAAGAGCAAAGATTCATCAGCAACCAGCGGCGGCAACATTCTGGCCCGCCCGTTTCTAATGTGGGCATGCGGAAGAAGATCAATATTCATTTGTTGTAATGGAAACATGTAACTGAAGAGACGTATTGTAACCGACCGAAATCACATTAATAAAAAGGGTTGTGCTCCTACTTTTAATTTGATCATATCCGTGTTATTACATGCATTAAACTAGTTCTATTTTTATTGCATATTAGTGTTTCTTTTATTTCCGGAATCTCATGCTTTCATCAAGAAATATGGGATCCTTCACATTAAGAGAATGATTCATAAGATTAAAATCATGAACAAACTCAAAAATTACCGTTTCATTATTGAATTTAAGGAAAATCTAGCATCATCATTCTCATAGATTGGTTTTCATCCTTTTCATGAGAATGAAAACATATTTGAAACTCTCAAATACTAAGGGTGTTATGACTCTACCTAGGAAAATAAGCTCTCCTTGGATAATGTGAAGATCTACATGACCCAAATATTGAGGTACCTCTAGTACATCCATGCCAGTGGCATACTTCATCAAGGTCTAAAACCCCAAAATATTCTAGTGGATGAAGTGAATAAGAACGACAAAAATATAAGAGTAAAACCATATGACTTTGGAATTTTGAGGCACATAGCAGCAAAGATGATAATACATATTGGTCATTGTGTTATGTACATTGGTCATATTTGTGGTGCTCATCATTATCATTACCAGAATCATCATCATAAATTAGAGGGGCTCAAAAAAATTTTATGTCTAGAAATCTAGATCAAGGGTTATTGATATGGACTATAGCATGACATTGTATTCGATGCTCTATATTTCAACTCTCATTTTATTTATTGACATGGATAATGATAATCGCTAGTATATTACCCAAATAAATATGAATACGACCTTGGATCAAGTTCAAAAAGCCTTTGGCCTGGCCCTCAATATATAAAATGAGAGCATGACCTCTCATGAAAAAGTTGCCTATGAATATTACCTCAAATTTTTAGAAGGCACCATGGATCATTTGAATATTTTACTAGACAATATGTCCAATGTGAACATAAATTCCTTGAAGTGCTAGATTGTGGATGTCTATACATTGCTCAATGCAACCCTTACTTGCCTTGATAAATTTGGTGCTTTCAATGGTAACAATAATAAATAGATAGAGGATTAATGTATTGAAACTTTGCTAAATAAGATATAGAATCATCAAGAGGATAAGGACCAAGTCTCACCATCTAAAGAGTAGGTATATTTGAGATTCATTAGTGAAAATATCATAGAATTATGCCATATAGTTTACTATCTCATTGGATCTTTAGTCCAAATCCAAACTAAAATATTTGGGCACCTTAAGACATAGCTTTGGCAAAAATTATTTCAAAGATAGGATGATTTGATTAACAAATTATACTTGCTTGAGTTGGACCTTGCCATGTAGACATGTAAAATAGAACTCTACTCGGGATTACATTTGGCATTGCCCATTGCTCATCCTTTAAAATAGAGAGAAACAATATAGAAGGTGTTAGCTATGGAAAAGTTGATATTTATGTACCAAAAATAAAAGTAGGAACACAATGTGAAGAAAAAGAGTCATTTAGTTCTTTGATATCATCATCATTCATGTTTTATGAGTAGGCATAGATCTATTCAAGGAAACTATCAATGTCACCCATCGATAAAATTTATCAAGTCAACTAGTGGCCAACTTATACCGATGCACTCGACTATAAAAACTAGTCATCACTCAATTAAATTAATATCACATTGATGGTGAGAAGGCTCATTAGAGCCTATAAGAACTTTATTTTTTTCCTATATTCTTGTAGGTGAAAAGAAGTATATATTTTTAAGAATCAAAATATTCTAAAGAATATTCCTTATAGGAAGAATATTCTCTCTATTTATTATTTTGCCTGATGAGACTTTATTTTCTTACAATTGAGACATCAATCAAGCTATGAGTATAGGCTTATATATACTTGTTAAAAAGTATTTTTGAGGTCGATCTAGTGGAATTCAAATCTTCAAGTTTTATGAAAGTTTGAATGTCTATTTGTGCATCAAAGTTCCTATTATTCGATTCTCAACTATTGTGGGGAATAATTATGCTATTTGGAGACCAAACTGAGAAAAGAACTCAAGTTTGAAAACTTATGGGAAGTTGTAGATGGTTACACTAACCATCTTGTTGTATAAAATGAAGATTAGATAATATTTAACAAGGCAAATAGAAAAACATGATTGATCATCATGTTTGAATTAATATATGAAGTATAACTATATATTCATGATACGGTCACAAAAGAGATGTATGGAAAAGCTCGTAAACAAAAACATAATAATGAGCAGTCACCTTGAAGATACATAAATATCTACTATTTAAAGCACACTCACAAACAACATGGCACCTATGACCACGTTCAACATGATTTGTTAGAAGTAGACAATATTAATGATGGAGAAGCCCATCAATTTTTTTCCATGATGGCATAATTAATTCTTGGTAATGGTTGCACAACAACCACATGTATTGGAACTAAGACTTGATCAGCTCTTCAAGATGCCACTTGGAATGATCAACACCAATTGATCATCCCAAGTTGTTAGAGAACCAATAGGAGAACCTAATGGATGAAAAAATTAGAACAAGTCTTGATAAATTAGCAAGGAAATAACACTAACGTCTTATTCAATATTCAACATAGAGAAGCCCCAAAAATATTTCCATTATAGAAAAGGTCTCAGGATAAACAACCCTACTAAGGACTCGCATTTTAATTATGGTTTCAGGGTACAAGAACCCTTCCAAGGACTAGATTATTTCTAAAATAGGTCGCAAGATAAATAATCCTACCCAAGATCAAAGTATAAGGGGTAGTGATATTAGGATAAAAAATCTTGCTAAATATCAACTAAATTTAACCTACAAAGCTAGAGGACTCCCATCCATCACAAGATGAAGATCAAGTCTTTTAAGGGAAGCAATCGATCAAAAGAGGCCAATGAGAAGGACTAGGAGTCCCCACATAAGGCACTCAATATTAGACCATTTTAATTAACAACACACTACAACACCAAAAAAAGGAATCATAAATACATCACATATAATAACTTATTCAAATAAATAGGGCTAATATGTAGAAGAGGAAGCAGAAGGTGATTGACCTCATCATAATAAGCAATATTTAAGATAAGAAGTGGTAATAGGTTATTATGACTACTTTCATAGGGTGCATGACAAAAAAACACTTGATACAACAAAATATCTCTTAAAAAAAAAAAAAAAGTAAACTACATGACAAAGATCCTCCCCATGAAGACATTGGAGGAGGAACATATTTCTTGAATTGATTCAAGAATTGATCCTTTGTGAATAGTTGTGGTCCCTATTCACAATGGAATTATAAGTATGGCCTCAATAAAAATTATATTTGATTAATAATCAATTATGTAATAGAAATGCATGATTGATGGTACTCGACACTCCTTAATATCATACAAGTGTAAAGTTCACATTAAGGGAGGAGGAAATATTAATTCTTACCAATGTTAAATATTGTACTTGATAATAAGTTTTTTTGTATATTATATCTAGTAAGCAACAAACAATGAAAGATTATGCAAGAATATGAGAAAAATGAAGGTTTAAAGTAGAAACAATAGAGTGAACCTCACAACCAATGATCTACTCTATTACACCTGGTAGTTGTAGTGACTAGTTATCCATGCAATCCAGTAGGATGAGAAGCTTACCATAAGGACACTCATGGTTGAAGAGCAAAGAAAATCAATAGTTGAAAGTTCACAAATATGTGGATAAGAAAAAATCCATGATGTACCAATGAATGGTTATATTTATCTCCATTACAAAGGATATGAAATTAGTAGGGACTAATTTGATTGATAATCGATGATTAGTTGTGCATCACAATCATAAGTGATGGGCATAATAGTTAACGTTGACTAGAAGAATTTATATCTATCCTTGGACAAGTAAAGTGAGGCCAATCACACTATTGCTTAAATATTCTTGATCCATATCCATATTTGGATCATGGTATATTAAGAGGGGGAATTTTCCTCTACACTAGAGCCAAGAACAAGAGCCAAATAAAATACAAGTACTAGATCTAGAGCCAAAACCAAGATTTAGAACCAAAACAAAGAGTTAGAGCCAAGAGCCAAAACTCAAATTTTTCCCTACTAAGGAACAACATGCAAACATCTTCATCAATTTACATGGACTAATCAAGTTTGAGGTATTTCAAATTTCCTCTTCAAGAAATTTTAAACTATGATGTAATAAGGAAGAGAATGTTAGGAATTATTAATATCATAGTTTAGTGGCAGAGGTTAAGAAGTGGTTGTAACTACCATTCACAAGGTACATTTGTCCAAGTTAGTTAAGTTTGGTTATTATCCTTGCATGGAAACTACCTTCCTTATATGGAATATGCTTATGTTATACTAAGCAAAGAAAATTGGTATATAATGTAACCTAATGTAGCAATGTAATAATTAAAGTATGGATAATTATCAAACATTTCATATCATTGATCAAGTTCTACTAATAATTTGAACAATTTGTTAATATAAGGCCTTTTAAGGCTAGAATTGTATTTTAAGGTAAGTAAAAATTAAGGAGGGGCAAAAAAAACATATAAGATTAAATGATTTAGAGATTTCAAGAAATTATTTTTATGCTTATTTGAAATTAATTCTCTTTGAAAATGCATGTTTCCATTAAAACAATAATATATTATACATTGTTAATATACCTTTATATCCCCATTGATGCACCTATCACATCATGAAGTTTTTCATTACAAAAATACATAATAGAGATTATTATTGGGGTGTCATATCACAATCCTATATGTGTCTAAGCACTAATATATTTTTAATGGACTATTTTTACCAATTCAATAGTTTTTCATGAAAATTTTAAAAATTATTTGTCAATCAATAAAATATTTAAAATAAATAAGATTAATTTTATATAAAATATGGGAAAAGATATTAAATTTACCAAATGTTATATATGATACTTATAAGCAATTTTACTCAAATAATAACATATAACACATAATTTGTATTTTTGAAATTAAAAAAATTCACTTCCAAGTCTATGTTAATAAAACCATTCAACCTTAAATTTATTTTTCTAAGTGCACAATTTTATGTCTTTAATGCAAGCCCAAAATGATGGGTGCATGCACCTATGCAACACTAATAAAAACCTCTTGATGCAGAGCATCTTGCCAACCTAGCACTACAAAATTTGAACCATCACGGAGATGGAAGATCAACTACTAGGTTGTTATGTAGCTGCTCAAAAAATGTAAATTGTGTGTTTTATCTAAGGGAGGGGTTGTCTCCATAGGAAAGGATGGAAGAGAACTGGTTTCCAAATAAACATTCTACCTTGTATTTGTGATAAATAAAAATGAATAAAATATTTGTCAAACTAAATTTGAGTTGCCATTTTGAAAGTTGAATTTTTATTTTTTGCAAGCCAAGTGCATTAGTATCTGACACGTGTACTTGCAGGAAAGCACAACGAGTATCAAAAATAACTCAGGGAGAACCAAGGTGTTGGTGTCATAGATATAAGGGATGTTGTTGGCATGAAATCCATAGGAGAACCATACAATTGTAAGCTAGAGAAAATAGCCATTCATGATTAAGCTCATAATTATACGAGTTACAATAATTTGAGAAGAATGATCATGAGAGGATGTGAGGTGTTTGATTAAGGAGGTTGTTAAAACTAGATTGTCTAGGGAGGAATCATGCAATAAAATGTATAATAGCATTATTGTATGATTGAGTAATCCATACGAAGAATTATTGCCCATTTAATTCATCATAAATTCAGACTCTTGAATTTTAGAAATTCATACAATTGAACGATTCATTCAAATCATACAAGTAGGTTTGGAATCGTACAAGCATATTTGAATTATACAAGGTAAGCTGAGAATAAAAGGAGTTTGGATGTGTATAATGATAGGAAGAGTTGCAACCAGAGCTAATTGAATTATTACATTGAGCATAAAGAAAGACAAAGAGGAATGGAAAATAGAAGAACCTACCGTATGAAAGAAAAAAACGCACAACTATATGAAAGAGAAGCATACAATTAGGATTGGAATGACCTTATGAAAAAACTATAGCATTGTAAAGTGATAGTTGAAAAAGGTTAAAAATCATACAAGATGGCTCGTTGTGCTCAACAAAGTTGTAGTTTTATGTTATTGAATTTTTAAGGATGGATTGAATGAAGGGCAAATAAATTGTGCAATAAATTGGCATAAGAAACCATATAAGAGCCTGGATATTTTAGGTGACTTGTGTAATTATACGTGTGGAGGAATAACCATACAATTGTATGATTAGAGGTTTTGTTGAGAAAACACTACATTATATGATTATAGGAAATCGTATGGTTGTGGGACACTATACGATTAACAAGTTATTGTACGATTGCTTGGATCATACAATTTTCCTGATTATATAGTCACTTGGATTGTACGATTGTAGCTGGATGGTATGACTTGTTGGATTGTATGACTTATTAGATTAAATAGTTTCCTAGTTGTACAATTGTTGCCTATGTTTAACAATTATTAGATTGTAGGATTTGTTGAAGTGTGTGATCACCTGGTTATACGATTCCTACCTAGGTTGTATGGCTACTAGGATTGTACGATTGCTACCTCTATCATACTATTGTCAAGCTATTGTATGATTTCCAAGTTCAACAATTGGAAAACCTATTGTACGATTAATGTATTGAATGATTTGTTGAACTAAATTATTATCCCTTTGCTAGTATGATTGTGGTTTGAATAACTAGAATGAACAATTTTAGTTGCCATTGGAGTCTTCTTGGGAGTTGTTGAGTTGTTATTGCATCATATGGTATCAAAGCTAGGAGATCTCTTAGGATTGGGTAGTTATACAGGCCTAAGAATAAATGACACAACAAGGAATAGGAAGACCATGAGGACCTAAAGTTATGAACATAGCTAAAATTATGAGAGGAGTTATTGCTCTATTAGATACACTTGAAACTTCCTAAAGGAGGGGCATTCAAGTCAAATATGTAAACAACAATGAAGAGGAGAAAATAGAAGTTCATAATTAAGAACACGAAGGAGAAGTTAGTACTTCTCAAATTAATTCCAATAAGAACACCTAGGAAAAATGTGAATCATTGAGAGGCCAATGTGAATTTGGTAGAGGAAGGGGATGTAGTTTTGTTGGAAAGTGCTATAGATATTTTGAAGGACACTAAGAATTTGAATATCCTCAATCATAGGATATTGGTAGGCATGGAATGGAAACACATAACCAATTTGTACAAGTACATGAAGACTATATTGCTTCATCAAAGCACATGGAAGAATTGGAACAAGGAGAATTTCTTATGGTAGATAGGGTGTTATTGAAACTAGTAAAAGAGGTGCATGAACTTGAGAAAAGAAGAAACCTGCTTAGGACAATTTACAAATTAAGGGAAAAATGTTGCAAGGTGATTGTAGATAGTGGAAGCACAAATAATGTGGTGTCAACAAATATGGTGGAGAAACTTGCATTGAATAGAATGAAACATCCAAATCCATATAAGGTATCATGGTTGCAAAAGGGACATCAAATTTTGGTAACGAAACAATGTATGGTAGATCTCCAAATTGGCTCTTATAAGGATGTGGTTCTATGTGACATCATGTCGATGGATGCAAGTCATGTCTTTTTGGGTAGACCATGGTAATTTGATAAAAATGTAGTGCATGATGGTAGGAAGAACACCTACACCATTGAGAAGGATGGTAAGAGGTACACATTAAGTCCATTGAAGGATATGGGGGAAGAAGTGGATAGTAAACCTATACGGTGCCAGGGTATAGAAAAACAATCCTTTAAGGGAAAGAAGAAGAAGGAAGCATATTTTGCTTTCATTTTTGAACCCATAGAAAAGGGGATAGTAGAAAAGATGAATGAAATCCCACATTGTGTGAATGACTTGTTGGGAGAATATGGTTCAAAAAATGGGTTGCCATTGATAAGAACTGTTGATCGCCACATTTATTTTAGTTTTAGATCAAGCTCAAATGATAAGCCAATAACAATGGATAATGAGGAGGAAAGGATAGAGGTAAGCAAAAAAAAATACATAGGAAAGGGGTAGATAATCCAAGTCACTAGTAGTAATGGTTATGAGACTAAGTTGAAAGGAGAAGAGACAGTGTTGAAAGAGGTTGTGAAACAAGTAGAATAAAAGGTGGACACAAGTAAGATGCTAGGCATGGGATAGAGGTCGATGGTCCAAGTCATAAATAGTAGTGGTGATAAAGAAGACAATGCAACAACTTCTATGACACATAAGGAGAAAGAGGAAGAGAGATGAAGTGGTAAAGAGATAGTAGAAGTTGACTCTCATCAGGTCATTATTGGCCATGATAAAGGCCATGTTGTTAGAGTTCATAGTGCCAATGGTACTTCAGAGTGTGATGAAGGATATTATGTTGATGACCAAGGTTAGAGTGGGGATGAAGAGTTTGGATGCTTTGCAACGCACACAATAAGAATTGGATCCTTTTTAATGAGAAGAATGGGGTACAATGGAAAAGGCATGGGAAGATGTGAACAAGGTGTGACAATACCCATAATACCAAATATAAGTCCAAAGAATGAAGGCCTTGGGAATGCGGGTCTTGTAGGAAATAACAGGACTAAATTTATGAAAGGAGAGAGTAGTATAGGGAATGAAGGTTCGAGAATGGGTTGTTGCAGTCAGTGTGGAAGATATGGATATGTAGAAACTAGGTGTTGGAACCTACATCCTTGTGGGATTTGTGGAGGATGAAATCACTCCATGCATAAATATTGGCATCGAAAGGAAGTCACCAACAAAGTGCATGTTGATTGTGGTTGGATGGAGGTGTCACAATGGGGCAAGGTGAAACTAATGTTGAGTGCATTCTATATAAGGAGGTTTTATCCTTAGAGGAAGGCCAAGATAGGACAATGAATTTGGTTATGTGTAAATAGTTAAGATAGAGTGATAATAGTTTGGAAGCACACTTCATGATTTGGAGCTCATAAAACATTTTTTCTACCCGATGAGTATGATGCAGGGCATCCTATCGACCTAGCACTGCAGAAGATGAACCCTCACGAAGATGGAAGGCCAACTATTGGGTCATTATATAGTTCAAAAATTATAAATTGTGTTTTTCTCTAAGGGAGGGGGTTGTCTTTGAAGGAAATGATGGAAGAGAACTAGTTTATAAATAAACATTCTATCTTGTATTTGTGATAAATAAAAAGGAATAAAAGATTTTCCAAACTAAATTTAAGCCATCATTGTCAATGTTGAATTTTTATTCTTTGCAAACCAAGTGCATTAGTTTTTGACATGTGTAGTTGCAGGAAATCATAGCGAGCATAAAAAAATAACTTAAGTAGAACCAAGACGTTGGTGTCACAGAGATGAGGGATATTGCTAGCATGAAATTCATAGGAGAACCATAAAATTCTAAGCTAGAGAAAATAATCATTCATGTTTAAGCTATGAATTATATGAGTTACAATAATTTGAGAAGAATTCTAATGAGAGGATGCAAGGTGTTTGATTAAGGAGGCTATTAAAAATAGATTGTCCAGGGAGGCATCACGATAGAAAATATATAATAGCATTATTGTATGATTGAGTAATCCATATGAAGAATTTTTGCCCATTTAATTCATCATAAAATTAGACTCTTGAATTCTTGAAATTCATACAATTGAATGATTCATTCAAATCGTACAAGTAGGTTTGGAAATGTACAAGCAAATTTGAATTATACAAGGAAAGTTGAGAATAAAAGGAGTTTGGATGTGTAGAATGGTAGGAAGAGTTGCAATCAGAGCTAATTGAACAATTATATGGAGCATAAAGAAATATAAAGAAGAACAAAAAATAGAATAACCTACCATATGAAAGAAAATGTACAA
Source organism: Wollemia nobilis (assembly GCA_028583015.1). Classification (NCBI taxonomy): domain Eukaryota; kingdom Viridiplantae; phylum Streptophyta; class Pinopsida; order Araucariales; family Araucariaceae; genus Wollemia; species Wollemia nobilis. The sequence goes on along the minus strand of JAQPPZ010000856.1, from coordinate 2,135,891 downwards.
ATGTATGAAAGAGAAGCATGCAATTAGGGTTGGAATGACCTTATGATAAAACTGCAACATTGTAAAGTAATAGTTGGAAAAGATCAAAAATCATACAATATGGCTCGTAGTGCTCAATGAAGTTGCAATTTTTTTTTTATTGCATTTTTTAGGGTGGATTGAACGAAGTTAAAAGAGATTGTGCAATCAATTTGTATAAGAAAACCATATAAGAGCTTGATCATTTTAGGTGATTCATGTAATTATACGATTGGAGGAGGAACTATACAATTTTACAATTGGATGTTGTTAGCTTTTGATACAATATTCCAAGGGAGATAACAATCACGAGATGCAAAATAATATGAAAGAAAGTAAATCTGCTAGATGAATGAGATATGCAATAAACATAAATGATATATAAATGAATACAATGTAGCTATGGAGGAAATGAACACTCCATCAATAAATCTACTGGACTACATTGCACCCATCACCAATGGATGGTGATCCACACAGAACTGTACTACCTACTAAGATCCCTAAGCTACTGTGTCACCGAATCTCCCTGTTCTTCTATCTAACAATGAGGCCTTCCTTATATAGGTAAAATATGATACTTGGCCAACACTCTATCTAGCTGTACAAGTGACACCTTGCACATTTACAACTTGCACATTGACACTTGTGCATTTATTACATTGCATGAAGTAACTAGATAACTTCCCCCTAAAGTAATCTAATGTCCTAAGTATGTACCTTGGAAGATACATTTACATAACCCAAATGATGGAATATAATCTATTTCTAACACCCCTTGTATTACATTATTTGGGTATTGAAGACTTTTAGTCTTCAATATGGATCTTCATATTCTTCTTGAGCTTCGTATTCTTCCTCTACATTCTTTGTAACCTGTTCAAGAAAATAGTCAGTATTTTTGTAATATGTTACATTTGTTGATAGAGCTTTCACTTCATAATCCTCTGAAGGTTCTTCTAGTTCTTCAATTTCTTCTATCCTCTAAACCAGGTGACCTCTCTGATTTATCTTCTGATATTCTAGTTGACGATAATTTGTTGATTGCTAAAATTATTGCTGATGAGGGTTCCTTTGGTATTGTCATGGTCAAAATTGATTCCCATTATTCATCTGATTTCCTTGGTTCCTATTTTTGGGATTGTATCTGCAATAGTTGGTACTATGGCCTTTCTTTCTGCATATCTAAAAATACCATGTTTTCCATCCTCTTGTTGATGTAGCAATATTTCCTTGTGGATTATATTTTTATGCCAATGCAATGTTAGTCATCTCATCTTTCAAGGTGTTTTCTACTTCATATTCTTGAAGTATATTGACTAGGTCATCAAAAGACATATCTTTACTTAAGACATGTAAATATGTGACCAAATTCTTATAGTTGTCTAGAAGTGCTCTCATGGTTACTTGAGTAAGAAGTTCATCCTTGAATATTTCTCCTAAGGTCAACAATTTTCCTTTAATATCTGCTACCTTCCTTAGGAATAGTTCTATGCTTTCTCCACTATTCATTTTCAATGAGTGAAGTTGAGTTTGGAGATGAAGAATAGTTACCTTATTCTTTCCTTCAAATATTTTCTCTAGGCTTGTCCATGCATCTCAAGATATTTTAGCTTAATTTATATAAGGTTGAATCTCATCAATGATAGCAAATGTTATTATCATAAGAGCTTTTGAATCATTTTATTCAAACTTTAGGATTTCAGTTTCACTTGTGGTAGGCCTTTGTGTTTTCCCTTTTACAACATCCCAAAGTTTTTCATACACTAAGATTGCTTTCACTTTATTTTTCCAAGAGAAATAATTAGGACCCTTGAGTAGTTGAGATTCTGCTAGGAAGAATTTGTTAGATGCCATTTAGATCTTCCTAATATCAAACCTTAGATTTGTAGGCTGCCTTATATCTCCCTAGTGTTTTTGGAATATGATATAGTGCTTTTGTAAAAATAAAGTTCAATTTTATGATTGATTTTGTACAGTCAAAAATCAAATTTTCTAACACCTTATTTCTCCTAATTGAACTAAGCACTTTTCCAATTTTGAAGAGGTTTTAATGTTGGAATCCTTTTGTCCCTTTTGAGAAATTTAGAGACAAGAAAAATATAAATTTCCAACTTTAACAATAAGTATTTAATAACCTCTTTTTATAACCCTTAGGTTTTAATTTCTAATTTCCAAAGACCTAGTTTGATGTTGTAACCCTTATCACTCCCAAATTTGGAAAATTAGAAAATCAATAATATTTACAAAATATCAAAGAAATTAATCCAAGTTGAATTCCTTATTTCTCCTAGGTTGAGATGCAAATATTATTTTAATTTGGTAAGTTATCCCTTATAGCTTTGCTTTCATTAAACTAGATTTTCTACCTTAGTTTATAACCCTTATATCTCCAAAGTTGAAAGCAATAATAAAGTGGGATTTCACCCTTACCTTTTTTATGCTAGTCTCCCCACTCTTCGATGCTCCCTTTGGCTAAATATAACAATGATGATAAGGTTCCCTTGGGTATTGGAATCAATGGAGATGCTCGTCTTTAATGCTGGAATGTATACGTTGCTGAATTTGAAATATTTGACCTTCAAAGACCTAGAGACTTAAATGCTCCTTCTACCTTCCTTCCATGTTGTGCTTGACTGGCTTTGACTGTGTTTCACTCTCTCTCTACCTTGCTGTGATATTTGGACTTCGGGTGCTTTTATTGGAGGAGCAAACTCAAGCTTTGTGACACATGTCACATCTATTACATATGGGTGCTCCTTCTTCATAACTCTTTCTTGTTCAACATTGTTGGTCACTTTGTAATGCCTGCTCACTCATGTGGGACTTGAGGAGAATAACAAGTATCACCACATATGCTAGTGCATTGAGAGACAAAGCTTCTAGTAACATATGCTTGAGCGTTTGAGAGATGACGTTCTTGTAATGCATGCTCTTTAGAAGATTGATGCCAAGTGGCATTCATGCTCTCTACATGTAGACCTTCACCGTAACACCTTCCAAGGAGATTATTATAACTCCTTAGGTATTTTAGTCTATCATTCCTTTGATTTGCTATATTTCTTGAGTAGCAAGCAACCTTGTTTTCTGTAGGTGGATTGATGAGGTGCTATGGAGATTGAATAGCAATTTCGATGCTTCGTTTGGTGGACAATCTTCACCAAGTTTTGAATGTAGCTCCTTTGTTCTTTATCTTCTATACCTCCAATGTATTAATACCTGTGCATATTTGTAGTGTAGATGTTGTTTGTTTCTCTTTGGTAGAAGTAGACACCTTTTAGATGTTGTCCATCTTACATTGTTGTCCATATTACGTTGGTAGGAGTAGACACCTTCTTTTGCAGTGTAGATGTTGTTCGTCCCAGGTTGTCTATCTCACATTGCTATCAGTATCACATTATTTTTCATCTCACATTGTTTTCCATATCTTGTTGTTGTCTGTCTCATCTTTTTGTACGTTGGTAGATGTGCACTCTTTTCTCTACGTAGATGTAGCTTTGACGATGGCCTCTTGTGGGATTTATTTTGCAGGTTCGTCCATCCAAGATGAGCCCTTTGAGTGGCTCCTATTACTTGGGAAGAAGAGTGCTTACATTTGGCCTTTCTTGGATGCTTTTCCCTATTGATATTGTACCTTTTGAGGACACATCCAAATATGCTCTTGGGCTATAAAAAACCATATTAAAATGGTGCAATGAAATGTACTATAGATTGTACATTAACCTCCTTTTGCACTCTTATTTCAGATCTAAAATTTTGGTTTCATGGCAGATTTTTCTTCCTACAATACAAGGGTTTTGAGGTTGTCTTTTATGAGTAGACACCTTCCCTTTTTTCTTGGACACTTTTATAATAAATCCAAGCTTAGATAATAGTAGATAGAAGCTTTTTAGTTTATGCAATTTTTTGCATTTTCTTTTCTTGCATCCAATCTTGTAATGCTTTGGATCTGAGACTCACCAAGTCTCAATCTTGAAGCTTCTATTTCTATTTTTGGTTAGTTGTGTTCTTCTCCAAGTTTTGGAGGATTCTAAACTTTTTGGGTGGCTTATTTTTGCCACTATGAGTTGTAGATTTATGTGCTTCAATAGTGTCTTTAGACACTTGATACAAATCAGATTTTGTGCCCTTCAAGAACACAAAAACTAATTTCTTTTGAGAGTAGTATAATAGTGCAAAATAAATCTAATAGACCTTTTTTTAATGCACTAAGAATTTCACCTTATCACTCCAATTAACTCTCAAGATAATGCACTTTAATCAATCTACTGCAACTAATCAAGAATAACCTAAAATGAATCTTTAAAAGTTATTCTGCAAATTCACTACAACTAATATTGTAGGACTTAGTCTTCTTTTCTATTTCCAAAGTAGATGATAGGTAGTTGATAGATATAATTATGAAATCTAATCAACTCCTAATTAATGTGCAAATGAACCTTAAAAATAACCTTTTCCTATTTGCACTTTTGAAGACTGTAATCTACTTTTCTTCATGCAACTTTAATCTAGATAAGGTGCTCTAATGAATCTAATAAGAAGTCTAATTAATGAGTTAGTTAGCACCAGTAGTTGCATACCTTTTTGTAATCTTCTATAGCTCATTTTTTGCTTCTATAGAGGATGTGGATCTTGGTGTCTAAGATCACCAAGTTGCTACTTTGAGTAGGGTTTTGCAACTCTTTGTAGACTATTTTTGAACAGCTCCTTCTTCACCAAATGATGGTCTCAAACTTTCTTTTATGAGCCTAGTATTTGGTGGCTTGTTCTCCTCTTGTAATATTCTCCTTCTACTATAGATTTGGAGAAGTCTCTATCTCTGAAGTGGTGCCTTCTTGCTGTGAGAGGTAATATTCAAATATCTTAGATTTGATGAGCTTCTTCTATCTTCAAGTCTTCTTATCAAATTTTAACTTCAAGCAGGATCTTCCTCTCAAGATTTTGAATGTCTTGAGATCTTTCACTGGATTATTCTTCTACAATTTGGCACTCCTTGCCAAATTCTCCTTCTCTTGGGCTTGTTGTTGGATGGCAACAATTATCCCAAGTCCTTCACTATCAGGGGCTTCTCCTTGGTAGTGGATTTCTCCAGTGAGATCTCCTTTGATGATTTCTTTAGTAAGGCTTTCCTAGCCTTTTTTTGGATGCTCGATGAGACCTTCCCAAGGTCTTTGATCTTGCAGCTTCTGCTAGTCTTCACTTGAGACCTCTTCAACCTTCTGCTCCTAGAAGTGTTGGTAATGTGATCTACTCCTGGATCTTTGATTTTGCTACTTATGGATTCAAGATGGACTCTCCTAGTCCTTATTCCAAGTCTGGAAGTCCTTCAATGAGATCTTCTCCTGATCTCATTTGCTTTAGGTGTTGAATTGATTCTAAAGAAGATACCCTTCCTAACTTTCTTGTAGGAAGTTTCCCAACTCACTGAATCTTCTTTCCCTACAACAAAAATGTTAATACCAAAATCTTAATCTACTTCTGAATCAGATATTCCTTTTGAATTCTTCTTTAGGATCAAGGCTTCTATGGCCTATTTTAGTATCAAGGCTTCTGTGGCCTTTTTAGTATCAAGGCTCCTATGGCCTTTTCAATATCAAGGCTTATGTGGCCTTTTCAATATCAAGACTTATGTGGCTTCTGCTTCAAGGCTGCTATGGCCTTTTTTGTATCAAGGCTTCTATGGCCTTTTCAGTATCACGACTTCTATGGCTTTTGCTTCAAGGCTTCTATGGCCTTTTATTCAAGGCTACTATGGCATTTTTGCATCAAGGCTTCTATGGCCTATTCTTCAATCTGCAATGGAGATCTTTAGTCTCCTAGCTTCACCACACCTTTTCTTCAAAAGTCTTCTTCTATAGTGTTCTTCTCCTACACAAGGAACTAATATCTGCACTATGAGGGCACACTGACCTTCGGGAAATGAAGTTGGAGTCTCCTAGATTTCTATCATAGGAGGAGTACCAATCCTCTGAGAATTAATTATCTACAACAAAAGAAACTTTGGAAAATAATTAGCAAATTCCAGATATCCTTGATCTTCACTAGATGATCTGTCAATCTAGTGGATTGAATGTTGAGTCTTGGTCTTCACGAGTTTTCCTATAACTCTGTGGAAAGACTCTAGTCAAATGCAATCTCAGTATTTTTGGGACTGATATTTCTTTCAGTCCTCACTTGTGACTCTCCCTGATTCTATCACCTAGATTCTTCTGAGATATTTTGATAGTGACTGGTCCAATGGTGCATTAGGTTGACAAAACACTCAGGCTCAATAATGATGGTGATTTTCTTGTAGACCTGCATAGACTAGATCTACCGTAGCTCTGATACCACTTTTAGCTTTTGATACAATATCCAAAGGAGATAACAATCATGAGATGCAAAATAATATGAAAGAAAGTAAATATGCTAGATGACTAAGATATGCAATAAACATAAATGATATATAAATGAATACAATGTAGCTATGGAGGAAATGAACACTCCATCAATAAAGCTACTGGACTACATTGCACCCATCACCAATGGATGGTGATCCACACAAAATTGTACTACCTACTAAGATCCCTAAGCTATTGTGTCACCGACTCTCCCTATTCATATCTATCTAACAATGAGGCCTTCCTTATATAGGTAAAATAGGATACTTGGCCAACACTCTATCTAGATGTACAAGTGACACCTTGCACATTTACAACTTGCACATTGACACTTGTGCATTTATTAAATTACATGAAGTAACTAGATAACTTCCCCCTAAAGTAATCTAATATCCTAAGTATGTACCTTGGAAGATACATTTACATAACCTAAATGATGGAATATAATCTATTTCTAAAGGAAGTGATCTTGAGCAAACACTACATTGTACAATTATAGGAAATTGTATGGTTGCGGGGCATTGTACGATTAACAAGTTATTATACGATTGCTTAGGTTGTAAAATTTATATGATCATACAATCACCTAGATTGTATGATTGTAGTTGTATGGTATGACTTGATCGATTGTATAATTTGGTGGAGTGAATAGTTTCCTAGTTGTACAATTGTTGCCTACATTAAACTATTGTTAGATTGTATGATTTTCTAGATTGTAGGATTAGTTGGAGTGAATGGTCACCTGGTTTTACAATTGCTACCTAGGTTGTACGACTATCGAGGTTGTACGATTTCTACATCTATCATACTATTGTTAAGCCATTCTATAATTGCCAAGTTGAACAATTGAAAAACCTATTGTACGATTAATGTATTGAATGATTTGTTAAATTGAAGGATTACCCCTTTTCTTGTACGATTGTGGTTCAAATGACCAGAATGAACAATTTTAGTTGCAATTGAATTCTTCTTAGGAGCTGTTGAGTTGCTACTGCATCACCTATAGAGTGGAGAATAGATCATGTTTGTGACCACCCAATAAACTATGACAAGAATATAAAAACCTATCTTGTTAAGATCATTAAGTAGAATTATGAATTCCTTAATGTATATCCAAAATTTTAGGTACATGCACCTAAGCAACACTAGTAAAAAAATAAAGTGGAGAATAGAAACTATTTGTGATCAACTAATAAACTAGGAGAAGAATGTAAAAACTCATCTTGTTAAGATCATTAAGTTGAATTATGAATCCCTTGATTTTAACTTTTATATTTATTGTTTAAGTTTTTTATTCTAACTCACTTCTAATTTTTGTTTGCTTTTTTTTGCATAGATCACAACTCTTTATTTAGTTTGTTATGTTAATTATATAACATATTGCTTTACACTTTATTATACCAATTTATTTAAAAATATTATATTATATTTACATAATTTTTTTATATAACAAATAAATAATAGTATTAAATTATATTACATTTTCAATATAGATATAGACATAACATGTAGATTTTAATATTTATATAAATAAATGAAAATATAAAGTAGTTTTTAAAGTCCCTGAGACCATAAACTATATGGGATGATACTCATAGAATATGACCATAGGTTGTATGGAACTATAGATGTTGTTTACTATAGCTTATTCAACCATACTATTCTTGATTGCTAGAGCATGTTGTACAACCCTATTCAAACCTTGAACTCTTTTTTTAAGTTTCAAAAACTTTATTTTTAGACACATTCAAGTTATAATGAAATTCTAAATTATGTTGATGATAGGTACATCCCTCCAACACTTGAATCAAAAGATGTTTTAATAGAATGTGGTCAACCTGTAGTGTAAAGACGTGTATATGAAATATTAGTTGGATAAATGAGGAACAAATAAGGAATTTAACAAAGAGATTTATGCCCCCATAATTTAACTCATCCAACCCTAAGTAATGTGGATTCTACTCAGTGAAATAGAAACTTTGTGTGGAATATAAAATGCAAGCGGAATATTATAAAGGGATTTTACAAGCAAAAATTTGTAAAGAATTTTGCATGGGCGGAAGAGAGATAAAAATAAAAACATAACATTGCTAAGTTAATATATTCAATATTTAAATATTACCCAAAAATAGAAGTACTTAAAATTATTATATATTGATCAAAATGGAAATACATCCACTTACATATGCAATATTATGATAAGTCATCGATTGAATTTTTGACAATCATTAAGAGGTCTCTACATTGAAGATATTTAGTAGTTCCATCAAAAAGTTCTCTCTCCAAACTATGAGATCAATGCAGGTGGTACCTAAGTTGTCCAAGCAATCTACTAGCCCATTGCCTTCTCTCAGAATGTGTACCACCCAAACTTGATCCATCCTTTGAAGACACCTTCTCAATGCAACCATCATATTAGAGATATTCCAGATCGAAGCTAAGGAGGCATTTAGAATGTTAATCATGTTCAAGGAATCTCCTTCTATCATAGTGTTCCTTTCCCCCACTTCTTGCAAAATTTTAATTCCTTGGAAGGTCACTTTGGCTTTTACAAAGTGATAGATTTGGAGTAATAAGTGCTCTGCAAAAGTCGCAACAATTTCACCCCTATTGTTTCTAATGACACCTCTTACCCCAACAACACCCAAATTTCCTTTTGAGGCATCATCAAAATTCAACTTAAAACACCCAATAGGAGGGGACACCAATGTACATAACACCTTGGATTCATAGTAGAAGGGCTAGGTGAAATATGAGGAAAACCTAACATCACTTCTAGATATACTTCTGCAAGAGAACTTCTTTGGTAGTTCTTACCCAGATCTAGGAATGTGTGGAAAACATTCTCAACCACACTACAAATAATTATGTAGCTGCCACTCTTGGGGTCCCTTTTATTGTTCTTGAAGGCTCTAGCGTTCATCTCTTTCCATAAACCCAAAAAAAATAGGGTAAAATGAACCTCCAAAATTAAGTCTAGGAGCGATGAAGAGGGAGACCCATTGAATGAAAATATTCTCTATAGCATTTGGAGTCACCCAACATACCCCCAACTTATCCAAAATGTAATAAAAGACTTCACAGAAGAAAGGACAATAGATAAATAGATGATTCATAGATTCCCATTCAGCTTCACACAAATAACATTTATTAGTGATCAACATACCTCTCTTTTACATGTTTTCAATGGACAAGATCTTGTTTTGGATGGCTAACAAAAGAATTAGATTGATTTTGGGAGTTAAATTATTAACCCAAATTCTCCCATTTAGGAGATGGAAATGGACATTAGGTTCTAGCAGTTGATACACCAATCTAATGAAGAAACCACCCTCATTTTCTCCCATCTAGATAATCCTATCTTCCACATTCTCAGAGACTAGCACTTGGAATTGTAATTCTTTGGCAATAATTTCTCATGCCTACTAAGCTTTCCTACCACCCAAAGTCGTGGGTAATTGGAACCAGGACTTCCACCCATTTCCTTGAATAATGTAATCTACCACTTTAAATTTTCCCAAGGAACTGGTGAGAGGCTCAAGCTACAACCTTAGATCAGAAGAAAGGGGTCTCTCCTATTAGAATTATTGAGTTATCATTGATGTAAAAGGTCAACTTGGTTGCTAGCAAACGATGGGCAAATTTTTCAAGGTTGATTGTTTAATTAATTTTAATATTTAATATATCAAGGGTTTACTTGATTTTAAATTAAAAGTTTAAATATTTAAAATATTTAAATATTAAATTAAATATTTATATTAAATGTTTGAATATTAGTGTGCATGAGCCAACCTATACAAGAACATGAAAGGTTGAATATAAATGAAGGGGTAGAATTTATTTCGAATTAAGTTTTTTTTATTGTGCGTCTTCGATATTAGAGTGGAGTAGCAAAATTGAGAACCTGCAAGATCAGAGTGCGGTGTCGAAGGTGATTGTAGTGGAGAAGTCGAGCACCAGCACGAGTAGATATCAAAGACATGAATTTGACTACCTAGGAGAGAAATTTGGTTGAGATTTCAATGCAGGGACATCGAATCAAGACATCTAGAAAATAATATAAGAAGGCATTCATCAAGATATTACGATTGAGTTGCACCATTTGCATCAGTGATTCTAGTGTAGTAGTTTGGAATAACCCTGGAGAGCTCTGCATGGACAAGCCAACTTAAGTCTTTTGCCATCACTATCTGAGTGAAGAAAGAAGTTATTGACATTGAAAGAGTGAAATCATGCGAAGAAGCTAGCTGACTAATCATCTTAGGTGGATCTTGCTATAGTTTTGTATCAAACTTGCAAAAAAATTCAGAACTTGGTGATGCACAACAATAAGGAATAACAACGTTCTAATCTGTAATGTCATCTAAGTAGTGAGAGTGTTTCATTGTAGCTACTATGATTTGAGGATGTTCACCAGCATCCACTACCATGGTGAGTACCTATTTTGCAAGATATTCGTTGGGAGTCTATGTTTTTGAGCATGAAAGAAAGAGTTGAGCTAATCATTCTAGACATTATCAAGGACTGCTACATTGGGCTTTGAAACCCAAAGGTGGAGTATTTGAATTTGCCACACTTCGACCATTACAAGAAGTAAAATGCATAGAGAGTCATTGTATTGATTTACGTACATGAAGGAAACCTAAAGTTATTTGTGGAAGACACAACGATCTTACAACTAAAGTGGAATAATTATAGAGATAACGTGATGGATGTCATATAAGATAAATATTTGGCATCACAAAATTTATTTGGGGTAATGAATTTAGCACCAGGCTGACCTCTTGACCAGAGTTAGATTGGGTTTAATCTGAGGTGCTAGTGCATCTGAGAAAACAAAGGTGTGTGGGTTATCTAAATTTGGTAGGATGTTTACTTCATGAAGTATAAGGTAAATCATGTGAACTTAAACTGATGTAATGAGGGTTTTGAGAAAGATTTAATGTGTATTTTTATTTCATTGCATTGCACTGAGCCCAAGGAAAATAGTTTAAAATATTTATTAGTTTTATCAGAGTTGTAATAAAAGAATCAAGGGAGTCTATTATGTTGAAATAATGGCATTGCCACGTTGAAGGATAAGTCACAAACAAGAAGGAGAACTAAGCATAGTCGTGTATGGAAGTAATCCATAACATGGAAGTATAAAAGGGTGAAAGCAAGGTATAAGCATCTCCAATTCAACACACAAGTAAGTTATCTAGTGCTAGACTAAGGCTACCTTTAAAATGTAATAAATGTGAGACATGTGGAAGCAATAGACTTAATGAATGTGAAGGAAATTTTGGCCATTTGAAGCTTCCAACACCAGTATATCATCCTCTATTTGTTGATCAAGTTTGGTGCCTTAATAGTTTAGGTCGATGCCTCAAGGAGATTGGTGTCTCCTGTGGGTTTGTGCCCACAAACTTGTAACAAGGAGATTGGTGTCTCATGTGGGTTGGTGCCCATGAAATTGTAACAAGAATATTGGTGTCTCTTGTGGGTTGGTTCCCACAAACTTGTACAAGGGGATTGGTGTCTCTTGTGGTTTGGTGCCCACAAATTTTATTGAATAAATTTAAGCAATATTTTACCGTGGTTTTCTCCTAAAAGGGTGTTTCCACATAAAAATATTGTCTCTTATGTGTATGGATTTTGTACATTGATTTATTATTGCATTCATATTATTGCAATTATTGTTTGGAAATAAAAGTTTTATCTTATATTGTTCACCCTCCCTCTCAGTATAAGCATGTGTTTATTCAATTGGTATCATAGTGGGTTCCTTCGTGAAAGCCTATCGCTTGAAGGAAGATCTTATAGAAACACACATGGCTTACCAAGAAGGTTTTTTAACAATTAGGGCTCTATTGTTTGATGGGACTAACTATGATTTCTAAAGTGTGAGGATTCAAACCTATTTTATGGCACATGACTATGATATATGGCAATCCATCATGTATGGGTTCACAACACCTACAACCCCTCCCATGGATAAATATGACAAGAAACCATTCAAAAATAATGCCAAGGCAATGAATGCAATATTAGTGGGTTATATAAATCAGAGTTTATGAAAGTCATGCAATGCACCACAACAAAATAATTATGGTACAAGTTACAAATAACATATAAAGGAGACGACAAGAATAAAATGGCAAGACTTCAAACCCACAGGAGGAAGTTTGAAGACTTAAAGATGAAATATTGTTCAAAAAATCTTAAGGTCACTTCCCATGAAGTTTTATGCAAAGGTCTCGGCGATTGAAGAAATAAAGGATCTTAAAACCTTAAGCATGTATGAGCTACATGGAATTCTCACAGCTTATGAGATGATGATTGAAAAATATCAAACATCCAAATGGGAGACCACGTTTAAATCTTCAAAGAAGAGAAAGAATAAGGAACCAGTGTTAAGTGAAGAATCGAGCAATATATAAGAAGCCAACTTTGTACGAAGAAATAAGAAGGGGGCAAGAAAAAAAAAAGGTAAGTGTAATGTGAAATATTTTAATTGTGGTAATATTGGTCACTATGCATCTCAATGCCCACAAACAGGAAGTAGTAGCAGTGAAGAAGAAGAGGAATACAAGAAAAATAAGGAAAGAGCATTTTATCATTAAATGAAAAAGAGGTATGGTCAAAAAAAGCATGAGAAGAAGATCTTTCAAAGGCACAACAAGAGTCTTTAAGTTGAAGAAACAAGAAGTTCTTCTAACAGCAGTGATAAAAGCCTCTCTGATAGTGAAAGAGAAGAAATACTATTTTTAGCCACGGAGGTGAAAGAAGATTCTCATGTTGTTGAAAAAAAAGAAGAGGAGATAGATCCAGAAGATGAAGAGGAAGCCATAGTTGACATAGAAGAAGAACTTGTTTTTGATCTTGAAGAGTTGAAAAGGCTTGGAAATAATAACTCAAGATTGAGGACTCAAGTACAAGAGGATGAGAAGACAAAGGCAAAGATTTCACAAGATCTCACTGATAAAAATAAAAATTGAAGAGGCAAAATTAATTGAAGAAGGTATGGCTAAGCATTTAAAGGTAAAAGAGTTGGAATGTGAAAAATTGGAACATGAGATTGTTTCTCTAAGGAAGGAAGTGGAAAAATCTAATGATAAGCTACAAAAAATATCAGGTTTGAGAAAAGCACAAAAATATTGGATGATATTATCAAAACATAGAGATCTTTGGTTATAAATACTGGACTTTGTTTTGAATAAATTCAAAAGAAACAAAAGGAGGATTCAAGCTCAAAAGGAATAAATGCATCAAATAAAATAATTAAAGAATAACATAAGACCTATGTTGATGTGTTGAGAAGTGAAAACATCAAGAAGGAAGAAAAAAAAGCATCATCAAGGAACAAGGTCCATCATGAAAACAACAATGAGAGAACCATGTAGCCATACCCTCCAAGGTAATCAAACATTGCAGGGTCCATGCTAAAAATAATTTTGGCTTCACCAAGAGAAATTTCAATTCATTTGCACCTCTCATGGACTACAACATCATTTGTTACAAATATAATAATTTTGGGCATAGAGCTAAATGGTGTAGAACGGTGTTCCTTGAACTTTCAAAATCAAGTAAGAAGGAGGATGATCAAAATGTTCAAAAGGATATGTCCTCCAAATTTTGTAAAAATAAAGTGGAACAAGAAAAGGAGCATAGTAAGTTGGAAGTAGTTTAACTCCCATCTCATCATTGAACGTCTCAAGAAGAACAGGTGGTAAGGGAGCATTTTCAAGTGTCTTATTCTTTAGCCCTGAGAATCCTTTGTCATTTATTTCAAAGGGGGAGAACTTTAGTAATGGAGAGCAGTGTGTAATTTTAGTAAGGGGGAGCAGCTTGTCAGGGAGAGAAGCTTGTGATCTTGTTGCAATAAAGGACAATTTCTTTGTAGGGTTACCATCAATGACAAATGGGAAGATTTTAGAATTATTGAGTTATCATTGATGTCAAAGTTTGACTTTGTTTCTAGGAAATGGTGGGTAAATTATTCAAGGCATATTGTTTAATTGATATTAATATTTAAGATATCAAGGGTTTACTTGATTTTAAATTAAATTTTTAAATATTTAAAATATTTCAATATTTAAATTAAAGGTTTGAATATTAGTGTGCATGATATGACCTATACAAGAACATGAAAGTTTGAATATAAATAAAGGGGTAGAATTTATTTTGAGTTAAGTTTTTTTTATTGTGCATCTTCGATATTAGAGTGGAGCAATGAAATTGAGAACCCGTGAGATCGGAGTGCGGTGTTACAGGTAGTTGTAGTGGAGAAGCCAAGCACCAGCATGAGTAGATATCAAAGACATGAATTCGACTACCTAGGAGAGGAATTTGGTTGAGAATTCAATGTAGGAGCATCGAATCAAGACATATAGCAAATAACATTAGAAGGCGTTCATAAAGATATTACGGTTGAGTTGCACCATTTGCATCAATGATTATAGTGTAGTATTTTGGAATTATCTTTGAGAGCTCTGCATGGACAATCCAACTTAAGTCTTTCACCATCACTATCTGAGTGAAGAAAGAAGTTGTTGACGTTGAAAGAGTGAAATTGTGTGAAGAAGCTAGGTGACTGATTAGCTTAGGTGGAGCTTGCTATAGTTTTGTATCAGACCTATGAAAAACCTTGAAACTTGGTGATGCACAGTAACAAGGAATAGCAATGTTATAATATGGAATGTCATCCGAGTAGTGAGAGTGTTTTGTTGTAGTTGCTATGATTTGAGGATGTTCACCAGCATCTGCTACCATGGTGAGTACCTATTTTGCAATATCTCCATTAGGAGTCTACGTGTTTGAGCATGAAAGAAGTATTTAAGCTAATTATTATAGACATTATCAAGGATCATTACATTGGGCTTTGAAACCCAAAGGTGGAGCATTCAAATTTGCCACACTCTGACCATTGCAAGAAGTAAAATGTAGAGAGAGTCATTGTATTGCTTTACGCTCACAAAGGAAACCTAAAGGTCTTTATGGAAGACACAATGAACTTATCACTAAAATGGAATAATTACAGAGATACTGTGATGGCCACCATATAAGCTAAATATTTGGCATCACAGAATTCATTTGGGCAATGAATTTAACGTCAGGCTGACCTCTTGACCATAGTCATATTGTGTTTAATTCGAGTTGCTAGTGCATATAAGAAAATGAAGGTGTGCGACTTATCTAAATTTGGTAGGCTATTTACTTCATGAAGTATAAGGTAAAGCTTGTGATCTTGAACTGATGTAATGAGGGTTTTGAGAAATATTTAATGTGTGTTTTGATTGCACTGCATTGCATTGAGCCCAAGGAAAATAGTTTGAAATATTTATTAGGTTTATCAGAGTTGTAATAAAATAATCAAGGGAGTTTGTTATGTTGAAATAATGGCATTGCCACATTGAAGGACAAGTCACAGACAAGAAGGAGAACTAAGCATAGTCGTGTATGGAAGCAATCCATAACGTGGAAGTATAAAAGAGTGAAAGCAAGGTATAAGCGTCTTCAATTCAACACGCAAGTAAGTTATAGTGCTAGACTAAGACTACCTTTAAAATGTAATAAATGTGAGACGTGTGGAAGCAATAGAATTAATGAATATGAAGGAAATTTTGACCATTTGAAGCTTCCAACACTAGTATATCATCCTCTATTTGTTGATCAAGGTTGATGCCTTAATATTTTAGGTTGGTACCTCAAGGAGATTGGTGTCTCCTATGGATTGGTGCCCACAAACTTGTAATAAGGATATTGGTGTCTCTTGTGGGTTGGTGCCCATGAACTTGTAACAAGGAGATTGGTGTCTCCTGTGGGTTGGTGCCCATGAAATTGTAACAAGGAGATTGGTGTCTCCTATGGGTTGTGCCCATGAAATTGTACAAGGGGATTGGTGTCTCTTGTGGGTTTGTGCCCACAAATTTTATTGAAGAAATATAAGTAATATTTTGCCATGCTTTTCTCCCAAAAATTTTCCATGTAAAAATCTTGTCTCTTATGTGTATGGATTTTGTGCATTGATTTATTATTGCATTCATATTATTGCAATTATTATTTGGAAGGAAAATTTGTATCTTATATTGTTCACCCCTCCTCTTAGTATAAGCTTGTGTTTCTTCATCTCCACTAACCATGGGTCATTCCACTTCTCCCATTACCAGTTATCTATCTACTACCCCTTTGCAGCAAAGGTATAGAATTTAGTAGGATTTGACAAAAGGGAGAACCATGGGATGGAATAGGGTCTAAGAGGAAGTTGTTAAAATGATATTTATCTTTAAGGATTTTAACCCATTCCACTGAATTATTTGTCACTACCTTCCTGAATAACACAAGCTTATACTGAGAGGGGGGGTGAACAGTATAAGACCACTTTTTATTTTTATTTCCAAAATAGTAATATCCAATATTATCAATGGCAATATCAATATCATAAACCAAAGCAATGTATAAATCATCACACACAATAGAGATACCAATTTAATGTGGTTCACCCAATGTGGGCTACTCCATAGAGAAAAATTTTCACTAAAATATTCTCAACAAATATCTTGGGAAACCTTTCCCTATTACAATGTTTATGGACCTTTGTCCAAAGGAGACACCAATCCCCTAATCAAGTTTGTGGATCTCTATCCACAGGAGAACTCCTTTCTCCTCTACTCTGGCTGGTGATCTTCTAGAAGAATTGTTGCCTCCACTACACTGGCTAATGGATCTCTATCCACTGAAGACTCCTATCCTCACCTAGAAGACCTATCCTTACTACCCTGGCTAATGGATCTCTATCCACTAGAGACTGATATCCTCTATACTCTATCACCTCCAATGCTTGCTCTTAGCTCTGTATCAAATCTGCACTAAACACAGTCCTTCGGTCTAGCACAAATATGCTCAATTTCTTTCTCTAGTCTAGCACAAACCTGTCCTCAAATTTACACAAAACTCTATCCTCAAATCTACCCTAAACACAGTCCTTCAGTCTACCACAAATCTATCCTCAATATCTATCTTCAAGCCTTAACACAAATCTTGACTTAATCACAAATCAACTCTGCTAGATCTGCCCCAAACCTTCACTCAAGGTTTGAACAAATCAATCAATTAACTCTACTCTCAAGTATTCTCAAAGACTTGTCTTAAATCTGCATTGTAAGCTTCCACAAAAGCTCACACCAATCTGTCCACAATTACTCTCTAGAACTTTTCCAATATTCTCAACAAGTCTTCACCAAGACTTGCCTCAAATCTGCTCAAGTCTGTTGAGCAAGGTACAACAACAGTATTGTCATTGTTGTCAACACAGTCAGATAGATCTATTGATGCAGTGGACAGGAAGTTCAAAAGCTAGTCAGATGCAGAAGACAGGAGTTCAAAGGTTACTCAGAGTATGTACAGTGATTTTCCAAGAAGACCGAAGTGGACCACTTGCAAAAGATCAAAGAAAAAGACAAGTAAGAAAAGTGTCACGATATCGCGACATATTCAGCAGGCAAGAAAAACTGTCGCGATTTCGCGACATGTTGGAAGAGAGAGAAGAAGAAAGAAAAATTGTCACGATTTCGCGACATGTTGGAAGAGAGAGAAGAAGAAAGAAAAATTGTCACGATTTCGTGACATGTTGAAAAGAAAGGCAAGTAGAAAAAGTGTCACGATTTCGCGACATGTTGGAAGAGAAAGAGGAAGTAGAAAAAGTGTCACGATTTCGTGACATGTTGAAAGAAAAATAGGAGAGATAAAAAGGTGTCACGATTTCATGACATTGTGGAAGAGAAAGAAATAGAAAAAGTGTCACGATATTCGTGACATGTTGAAGAGAAAGTAGAGAGAGAAAAAGTGTCGCGATATCGCGACATGTCGCATTTTCGCGACCCGAAGGCAAGAAAAAGCGCTAAGGAGAAAAAGTGTCACGATATCGCGACATGTCACGTTTTCGTGACCCAAAGGCAAGAGAAAGCGCTAAGGAGAAAAAGTGTCGCGATATCGCGACATGTCGTGTTTTCGTGACCCGAAGGCAAGAAAAAGCGCTAAGGAGAAAAAGTGTCACGATATCGCGACATGTCGCGTTTTCATGACCCAAAGGCAAGATAAAGCGCTAAGGAGAAAAAGTGTCACGATATCGCGACATGTCGCATTTTTGTGACTAAAGGAGGAGAGAGAAAGTAAGAAGGAGAAGTGTCATGATATCGTGACATGTTTTTGCAGGCCAAAGCTAAGAGAAAGAAGGAGGAAAAAGTGTCGCGATATCGCTACATGTTGTATTCTCGTGGGCCAAAGCTAAGAGAAAGCGTACGGAGGAAAAAGTGTCATGATATCGCGACATGTTGTATTCTCACGGGCCAAAGCTAAGAGAAAGCGTATGGAGGAAAAAGTGTCACGATATCGCTACATGTTGTATTCTCGTGGGCCAAAGCTAAGAGAAAGCATACGAAGGTGAAAGTGTCACGATATCGCGACATGTGTTTTCATGGCAACAACAGAAGAGTTATAGGGGCAGTTGAAGCCGATGAAGACCGATGTAAGCCGACGAATATTAGGGTTTACGACTAATATTAGGGTTTAGACTAAGATTAGGGTTTACAAGACTGAGATTAGGGTTTTTCTTCATGAAAATATTGTTATAAAAGGAGGGTTGTTTGGAGAATTGAAGTGTGTTGAATATATCATCGAATGCGTGTTGATATGTGCGAAGTTCGGTCATAGTGCGTAGAGTGCAAGTCATGTCGAATCGTGCTAAGTGTGAAACTTGCAAAGAAAGTAGAGTGCACAAAAGAGAGAAGATGATCATGAAGTTTGACTGTGATGAAGCAGAGTGTGCGAAGTGATTGCATAGAGAGAGCAGAGTGCGTAGAGATCGCAAAGGTGAAGTAGACTAGTCGGGGTCTTGTAAAAGCGAAGGTATTTTTGTTAATCTTCTAGATTCATAATTGAAGTCCAGGTTGTAGCTTGGCATCAGGGGTTGGTGCTCCTTCTAGTAGGTGCTGGTAAATCGGGGTTGGTGCTCCTTTTGGTGTAGATAAATAAGGGGTTGGTGCTCCTTCCAGTGGGTGTTGGTAAATTGATTGTAAAGTTGTTGCTTTGCAAAGGCTGGATTTGGATGGTAGTCCAAGCAGTCATTTTTGAGGAGTAGCCACATTGGTGAACCTCGTTAAATCTTGTGTTGTGTGATGCTCTTTTGTTATACTTGCTGTATCTATTTATAAGTTTTAATTATTTCTATTTTAAGAGCTGTAAATTCAAGATTAAAGAGCTACACTGATTCACCCCCTCTCAGTGTCATTGTAAGACTAACAATTGGTATCAGAGCTAAGTTCTTGTACAAGCTTAACCGGCTAGGGTGATCTTGGAAGTAACACAATGGCAGGTGGTGAAGGCTTCTCATCAAACAAAGCACCATTGTTTGATGGATCTAATTACGCGTTCTAGAGAATCAGGATGCAGACATATCTCTGTGCTTTGGGATACGACGTCTGGGATTCAGTAGTTCGTGGATACAAAATACCCATCACTCCTCCAGAAGAGGCTGACGAAATAAAACTGTTTGACAATAATTCAAAAGCAATGAATGCTCTCATGAGCGGAGTAGCAGACAGTGAACTAGTAAAGATCGTGAGCTGTAAAATGGCAAAAGAGATATGGGACAAACTGAGGAGTTTTCATGAAGGAAATGATAAGATCAAGGAGGCCAAGTTACAGACACATCGAGCTCAGTTCGAAGCATTAAAAATGAATGACGATGAAAACATTGAGGCATATATGCTAAGAGTTAATGGAATCATTAATGCGATCAGAGGACTCGACGAGGATATCGACGACTCTACCGTCGTGAAAAAGGTATTAAGATCTCTTCCTCAAAGGTTTGATTCTAAAGTCTCAGCGATAGAAGAAGCTAAAAATCTAAATTATTTTAGTATAGATGAGATGTATGGTTCCTTGACTGCATATGAGATGAGGATAGGAAGATCTAAACCCACAGATAGAGAAGCGGCTTTTAAAGCCCTCAAAAATAAAAACGTGAAACAAGAGTCCGAGGAAGAAGAGACATCAGATGAAATGGAAGCAAACTTTGTCAGAAAACTAAAAAGGGGAAAAGGAAAATACAGAGGAAAGCTACCGCTTAAATGTTTCAACTGTGGAGGCATTGGGCATTTTGTGACTAAATGTCCACTTAATGAGAAGAACAAAAATGATGAAGGATCGCACCAAGAAAGAAGTGACTGGAAGAAGAAAATGAATTTCAGAAAAGGCAACTTCAAGAAGAAAAGTTTCATCTCCAGGAATGCCAGTTCATCAGAAGATAGCTCAGGTGAGGATTCTGAAGAGGAAACAGGTGAAGCTCTTTTCATGGCATTTGAAGAAGAAAAGGAAGAAGGAGTGAACTCTGAAGTATGTGGTGAAAACCCTGAGGCTGAAGTAGATCTAGAAGGTGAGTTGATCTCTGCACTTGAAGAGTGGAAAATAGAGAAGAAAAAGAATAAGAAACTTTCAAAAAGGCTTGAGGATGCAAATGAAATCATATCCAGTTTGAAAGTATAGATAGAAGAATCCAAGAAAATCTTCGAAGATCTGGAAGTGCAAATAACCATGAAAATAGATCATTGCAGCAAGCTAGAAGAAGAGATTGTTGGGTTAAGAATGCAGCTAGAAGAGATGAATAAGAAAATCAGTTGCTATCACAAACGTGAAGAAAGTTCTATGAAGCTGGATAAGATCATAAATGACCAAAGGCCTGCAGGCATCAAATTTGGTCTGGGTTTCGTCGAAGGAGAATCATCTAATGGATCAAAGGCCAAAAATGTAGAATCCATAAAGAATGAAGATAAGAAATAGGTTGATCAAGGAAAAACATCTCATGCAACAGAAAGCAATAATGCCAGGCATGAAAGGAAAATTGACAATGATGGATTCACCAATGTCACTCATCAAAGAAGAAGAAGACCTAGGGCTCCTACGACAACATGGCAAAGACCATCACCCAGGTTCAATTATCCCTTTTCTGGTTTCTATTTTAAATGCAATGGCTATGGACATAAAATCTCAGACTACAAATATAATGTAAGACCAAGGAATTTCACCAGTAGAAATGCTTTCTCTCCTTTGATGAATTATACAGTAGAATGTTATAACTGTCACAATTTTGGGCACATTGCAAGAAACTGTAGAAGTACATTTGCTTCAAATCAATTTTAGGGAAGAAAAATTCAACCAAATAGGATGAGACAAAATAGAAAACTTCTCAAAAAACAAGCACAAGCTATTGATAAGGGAAAGGCTAAACAAGAGCTCAAATCTACTATCAAAATGGAGTGGAAAGAAAAGGAGCGACTTAAGGAAGAAAAGGAATCCTTAATAGTACAAACAACATTTAGAGCATAGAATAAATATGTACCATGGATACTTGATAGTGGATGCTCCAGTCATATGACAGGTGACAAACAAAAGTTTGAGAAGTTGCAAAAATATGAAGGTGGTTCAGTAAAGTTTGGAAACAATGATGGAGCTAAGATAGTTGGCAAAGGCTCTATCAAAATTAGTGATGGAAAAATTAAGTCAGAAGAAGTCCTGTTTGTAGATGGGTTGAAACATAACTTATTGAGCGTAAGTCAGATTTGTGATAAAGGTCATGAAGTAGTTTTTATGAAGCAGGGTTGTGAAGTCAAAAAAACAAACAGTGGAAAATTGATAGCAACTGGATCAAGGACATCTGGCAACCTGTACACGCTCTCAGAGACTTCAAAAGGAGCTTGTTTTATTGGATAGGAAGAAGAAAATTGGTTGTGGCACAAGAGACTTGGTCATATCAGTTTTGATAATCTAGTAAAAATCACCTCAAAAAGGGTTGTAAGAGATATTCCCACCATCAGCAAACCTGCAAACAACATTTGTGCTTCATGCCAAAAGGGGAAGCAAACTAGAGTCACATTCAAAACTAAAGAATACTACACAAGCAAACCTTTGGAACTAATACACACTGATTTATGTGGACCCATGAGAACACAAAGCATAAATGGTGACAAATATTTTATGTTGTGCATTGATGACTATTCCAGAATGACATGGATATTTTTCTTAAAGCATAAATCAGAAGCTTTTGATATGTTCAAGATTTTCAAAAACCAGGTTGAGAATGAAACAGGTAAGAGGATCAAATGTTTAAGATCAGATAGAGGAGGAGAATTCATTTTAGAGGAGTTTACAGAATACTGTGAAAAATACGGTATTAGGAGACAGTTTTCAGCAGCCAGGACACCTCAGCAGAATGGAGTGGTAGAAAGAAAGAATAGGATAGTGCAGGAAATGGCATGGACTATGCTGGCTGAAAGCAGTCTAGCAGATAGGTTTTGGAAAGAAGCAGTCCATACTGCGGTGTATATCCAAAATAGGTACATGCTGAGAACACATGAAAGCAAAACTCCTTATGAGTTATGGTTCAGAAAAAGGGCAACAACAAAATACCTCAAAGTGTTTGGCAGCAAGTGCTACATCAAAAGAACTGAAGATAATCTTGGTAAGTTTGAAGATAGAGCGGATGAAGGTATTTTTGTTGGTTATTCATCAAAAAGCAAAGCTTACAAATGCTACAATAAGAAGCTAAAGAAAATTGTGGACAGTGCCGATGTTAAATTTGATGAAGGTAGAGAACGAGTAATTAGCTATGAAATGAACTACCCAATTTATGAAGAGGTTATTGAAAGAGATGAGGAAAATGAAATGGAAAAGATACAAAAAATTGACTCAGATGATGATTCAGAAGTGGAAGAAAATAAGAAATTCAAAACAGGCAGCTGGCAGAAAAATCATCCTAGAGAGCAAATAATTGGAGACCCCAAAGTTGGTGTTCAGACAAGAAGAAGAGTAGTAAGTAACTACTCTCTGCTATCCAGCATTGAGCCCAAAAATGTTGTTGATGCAAGCAAAGATGAGAGCTGGATGAAGGCAATAAATGAAGAATTAGATCAGATTGAGAAAAACAAAACTTGGGAGTTAGTACCTAGACCTACAAACAAAAATATAATCGGGACTAAATGGATTTTTCGAAACAAATTGAATGAAGATGGACAGGTAGTCAGAAACAAAGCAAGATTGGTATGCAAGGGTTATGCTCAAGTTGAAGGCATTGACTTTGAGGAAACGTTTGCACCAGTAGCTAGACTAGAGGCAATCAGAATGTTTCTGGCTTTAGCAAGTCTACAAGAATTTCAAGGTTTATCAAATGGATGTAAAATCAGCGTTTTTGAATGGGAAACTTGAAGAAGAGGTTTATATTGAACAACCAGATGGTTTCCAACTTGGTGATGATCCCAACTTGGTGTGCAAATTGAAGAAAGCATTATATGGTTTAAAACAGGCACCCCGAGCATGGTATGCAAGGCTAGACAACTATCTCACTCAACAAAGGTTTAAGAAAGGTATGGTGGATAGTAATTTGTATGTCAAAATAGAAAATGGGCATCTTATTGTTCTTGTTGTATACGTAGATGATATCATATTTGGCAGCAGCAAAGATGAGTCGTGTAAAGATTTGGCAAATAAGATGCAGAAAGAATTTGAAATGTCAATGATTGGTGAACTTTCGTATTTCCTCGGGTTGCAAGTTAATCAAAATAAGAAGGGCATATTTATTTCTCAAGTTAAATATGTGAAAGAGATGTTAAAAAAGTTCACAATGGAGGATTGTAAGCCAGTTAGCACTCCCATGACAACAGGTTGCAAGTTGAGCAAGGATGACAAATCTCCAACTGTTGATCAAACCATGTACAGATCTATGATTGGAAGCTTACTGTATCTGACAGCCACCAGACCAGATATTTTGTAGGCAGTATGCATGGTAGCATGATTTCAGGCTAATCCCAAGGAGACTCATGTGACAACAGTGAAGAGGATTCTTCGGTACCTCAAAGGCACTATGGAGTATGGGTTATGGTATCCGAAAGGTAAAGACTTCACCCTTATTTCGTATTCAGATGCAGATTGGGCAGGATGTGTAGATGACAGAAAGAGTACCAGTGGAGGTGCATTCTATCTTGGAGACAGATTGGTCGCATGGCACAGTAAGAAACAAGAGTCAGTTTCTCTATCGACAACAGAGGCAGAATATATTGCAGCAACAACATGTTGTACATAGGTATTGTGGATGAAACAAACCCTGAAAGATCTTGGTATTAGCTTCAGTGAGCCAATATCAGTTAAGTGTGATAACACCAGTGCCATTAACATCTCCAAGAATCCGGTGATGCATTCACGCACAAAACACATTGCTATCAGGTATCATTTTTTGAAGGACAAAGTTGCGAAAGGTGAGGTTAAGTTGGATTTTGTTCCAACCACAGAGCAAGTAGCAGATATCTTCACAAAACCATTGCCCAAGGAAGTTTTTGAGTACCTTCGCAATAAATTGGGAGTGGTCACACTTCCCAAGAATTGACTAGCTACAGAGATCACATTCTCGGGGGAGCATTTAAGTATTTGATTATCTTTTTGCTCATGTTCATGATTTTTGCTAAGTGTAATAAATTGTGCCTGAGAATGTTGTGCATGGACTCGGGGGAGTCTGCAGTAGCCCTTTGGTATTATTGTCAAAGGGGGAGAAGAGTTACAAGAAATTGCACATGTGTTGCCAACAATTCCAAAGGGGGAGATTGTTGAGCAAGGTACAACAATAGTATTGTCATTGTTGTCAACACAATCAGATAGATCTGTTGATGCAGTGGACAGGAAGTTCAAAAGCTAGTCAGATGCAGAAGACAGGAGTTCAAAGGTTACTCAGAGTATGTACAATGATTTTCCAAGAAGACCGAAGTGGACCACTTGCAAAAGATCAAAGAAAAAGACAAGTAAGAAAAGTGTCACGATATCGCGACATATTCAGCAGGCAAGAAAAACTGTCATGATTTCGTGACATGTTGGAAGAGAGAGAAGAAGAAAGAAAAACTGTCACGATTTCGTGACATGTTGGAAGAGAGAGAAGAAGAAAGAAAAACTGTCACGATTTCGTGACATGTTGGAAGAAAAAAAGGCAAGTGGAAAAAGTGTCGCGATATCGCGACATGTTGAGAAGAAAGAAAAACTGTCGTGATTTCGTGACATGTTCGAAAAGAAAGTGCAAGCAGGAAAAACTGTCGCGATTTCGTGACATGTTGGAAGAGAAAGAGGCAAGTAGAAAAAGTGTCACGATTTCGTGACATATTGCAAGAAAGAGAGTCCGAGAGAAAAAGTGTCGCGATATCGCGACATGTTGAAAAGGAAGTAGAAAAAGTGTCAGATTTTGACATGTTGAAGAAAAGGTAAGGAGAAAAAGTGTCAGGATATCGCGACATGTTTTTACGACCGAAGGCAAGAAAAGCGCTAAGGAGAAAAAGTGTCAGGATATCGCGACATGTCAGTTTTTGCGACCCGAAGGCAAGAGAAAAGCGCTAAGGAGAAAAAGTGTCGCGATATCGTGACATGTCGCGTTTTCGTGACCCGAAGGCAAGAGAAAGCGCTAAGGAGAAAAAGTGTCGCGATATCGCGACATGTCAGTTTTCGCGACCCGAAGGCAAGATAAAGCGCTAAGGAGAAAAAGTGTCACGATATCGCGACATGTCGCATTTTTGTGACTAAAGGAGGAGAGAGAAAGTAAGAAGGCAGAAGTGTCACGATATCGCGACATGTATTTTCGTGGGCCAAAGCTAAGAGAAAGCGTATGGAGGAAAAAGTGTCGCGATATCGCTACATGTTGTATTCTCAGGCAAAGCTAAGAGAAAGCGTAGGAGGAAAAAGTGTCACGATATCGCTACATGTTGTATTCTCGTGGGCCAAAGCTAAGAGAAAGCGTACGAAGGAAAAAGTGTCGCGATATCGCTACATGTTGTATTCTCGTGGGCCAAAGCTAAGAGAAAGCGTATGAAGGCGAAAGTGTCACGATATCACGACATGTGTTTTCATGGCAACAACAATAGAAGAGTTATAGGGGTAGTTGAAGCCGATGAAGACCGATGTAAGCCGATGAAGATTAGGGTTTGCAATCGACTAATATTAGGGTTTAGCGACTAAGATTAGGGTTTATAATCGACTAAGATTAGAGTTTTCTTCATGAAAATATTGTTATAAAAGGAGGGTTGTTTGGAGAATTGAAGTGTGTTGAATATATCATCGAATGCGTGTTGATATGTGTGAAGTTCGATCGTAGTGCACAGAGAGCAAGTCGTGTCGAATCGTGCTAAGTGTGAAATTTGCAAAGAAAGTAGAGTGCGCAAAAGGGAGAAGACGATCATTTGACTGTGATGAAGCAGAGTGTGCGAAGTGATTGCGCAGAGAGAGCAGAGTGCATAGAGAACGCAAAGGTGAAGTAGACTAGTCAGGGTCTTGTAAAAGTGAAGGTATTTTCTGTTAATCTTCTAGATTCATAATTGAAGTCCAGGTTGCAGCTTGGCATCGGGGTTGGTGCTCCTTCCAGTAGGTTTGGGTTAAATCAGGGGTTGGTGCTCCTTTCTATTGGTGCAGGAATAAATCAGGGGTTGGTGCTCCTTCCAGTGGGTGTTGGTAAATTGATTGTAAAGTTGTTGCTTTGCAAAGGCTGGATTTGGATGGTAGTCCAAGCAGTCATTTTTGAGGAGTAGCCACATTGGTGAACCTCGTTAAATCTTGTGTTGTGTGATGCTCTTTTGTTATACTTGCTGTATCTTGTTATAAGGTTTAATTATTTCTGTTTTAAGAGCTATAAATTCAAGATTAAAGAGCTACACTGATTCACCCCCCCCCTCTCAGTGTCTTTGTAATACTAACAAAGTCCTCACTAGAACTTGTCCAATCTGCTCAACAATCTCTGTCCTCAAATCTGTATTGTAAGCTTCCACAAAATCTCACACAAATCTGTCCACAAGTCTTCTCTAAGACTTACCTTAAATCTTCTCAACAAGTCCTCACTAGAACTTATCCAATCTCACATAAACATATAGAGAATTGTTAGAGACTCAATATGCTTCACATTCACCACAATGCTCAATCACTTTCAATCTCTCTTTTTACCATAGAAACATATAGAGAATTTTTAGAGACTCAATATGTTTCACACTCACAAACACTCAACCTCTTTCTCAAATCAATTTAGAATATGGAACAATTTGTTTCACATAACTTGAACTATCACTTCAACACATCCACTTGACTAGGCTCAACCAACTCTACTCAATCAATCACTCAATGAAATAATCCTTGCTCACAAACCCTAGTCCAAGTATATGAACACTCACTCACTTATTTCCAACAATTCTTATCAAAAAATCTCACATAACAATGATACTCATGATCTTTCACAAACCCTAGTTCAAGATAGTTCACAACTTCACATAACAATGATACTCATGTTCTTTCACAAAACCTATTTCAAGATAGTTCACAACTTCACATAACAATGATACTCATGTTCTTTCACAACTTCATATAAAAATGATACTCATGTTCTTTGCACAAACCCTAGTTCAAGCATATGAAAGCTTTACTCAATATTTCCAACAATGCTTATCAAACAAGGTTTCTAGAATCAACTTTCATTCCAAAAAAAACAAACTCAACAATGCTTATCAAACAACCCTTTTCACTCCAACTTAGCATTCACAACATCCAACAATCACTCACTAGGAAGATGTGCCCATACCTTTTTGTTTGATGTAGAAGTGCCCTTAAAAACCTGTCTCAATCACAATTTTCTTCTTTGCCAATTTCAATGGTTAGATGACAAAATATCACACTAACACTCTCTCAAAATATTTCTCAATTACAAAAATAATCAAACTCAAATACACCTTATTACTCCTTTGAAATTAGCAATCATCAAATCATACATAAAAATAATTACTCAATTGCTCCTTATAATCTCCAACTTTAATTAATCAACCTCCAAAAATTAAACTTTCAAAATAATATTGCCTACCCTTTTATCTCCCTCAAATACTCAATATCCAAATTAATTTAGGCAAAAATAAACTTTATAAACCATCAAAAATATTTTATTTTTTCAACCTTAGCACATCCGAAATAATCAAGCGACCAAGACAAATAACATCAATGCATACCTTTAACACTAGCCAAAAGGCCTCGATGGGTTTCGAACGTGAGACCACTCCCAATCGAGCGCCTTATCGAGGTGCTAGCCCACCACGTGGGCTAAGTGCTTCCACGAGAAAGGGAAGGCACAAGCCTCCCTTTATTCCTTTCGTTCGATACTACGTAAAATAAAAATGCCCTCTCTTCCTTGCAAAACAAACTCGATGGGTTTTGAACCCTGCACTCCTTGCCTGCCACAAGACTTAGCACCATCCATCATTGCCAACTATGCTACACAACATTGTGCGAGGTAAGAGGAGCCTCACTCCTATTTATTAAACCTTCTGCCATCGAAGACCTTTCAAAATGTAAAATATCTTTCTCTTCCTTGCGCACTATACTTTGGAGCTTAGGAAATCGATCGATGGTTTTTCGGGAATAAGGCAAAGGTTTTTGCCACCTTTTATACACGAAGACCTTGTGCCATAAAACGTCGGCGCTTTAAATCGAATTTCAAATTCGATTTTTAATTTAACCTTATAACCCTCTTTAGGGTTATTTAAATTAATTTATAATTAAATTAAAATTAAGTTATAATTAACTTAAATAACTTTGGAAGTTAATTAAATTAATTTATAATAAAATTATATTAATTAATTTATAATTAATTTAAATTTCCCTTTTTAATATTATAATAAAATATTATAATATTATTTTCTTGGGCCTCTTCTTTGCACTTTGGACCACATCTGACCACCTGGAACCGGATCTGACCATCTAGAAGTGGACTCTCCTTTTTGCACTGATTGTGGAATTGCTTCTCCTTGCACTGCTCACTGAAACTGACTTTTGACATCAATGACCACTCACTCTTGACATCAATGACAACTCATCTACTCAAAATGTCCAACAATCTCCCCCTTTGTCATTGATGGCAACCCAATTATCTTTTCCAATTTCCTTAACCTTTTTATGTTCTGCTCCCCCTAGGAAACTGCTCCCCTTGACTCAATGCTCTCCTTTTAAATCAAATCTCTCCCCCTTACTCAAATCTCTCCCCCTTTGACATCAATGGCAAAGGGTCACCTTTGGGGCTCGGGGCTAAGAATGAGTCTCTTAGCTTAGCCCCTCCCCCACCTCCTCTTGAGGTGGTTAATTCTAGGGTGGGAGTATTTCTACTCCCAACATGCACTGATATTTACCTTTGTCCACTTTCCTTCTCATCTGATCCTTCTGATTCCTCTGACTATTCCTATTCCTGCTTGTCTCTGGAATTTTTGCTCTACACCACTTTGTTGTATGTCCATCATTATTGCACTTGTAACACTTAATATTGTTATTCCTTGGAGGTGCAAATGTCTTGGGATTTCTTCTGGTGAAGCCATATCTATTCCTATCATGGACCCTACAATTCATTGCCTTGTGACCAAAATGATTACATGAGTAGCAATACCCATGAAAAAGTTACCTATTTTTGAAGTTCCCATATTCTTGTCTTTCATGTGTCCTGCATTGTGAAGCCTTGTGCCCAAACCTGTGATATGAGAAGCATCATCCATTGAAGAAACCTTGCCTTGACCCCATTGGTCTCTTAGTCTCTTCTACCCTATCTTGTTTCCTATTCCATCTGTTCCTTATTTGTGCATTGTTCCTTTCCTTGTTGAACTTTCTATTGTCCAACTTATCCTTAGAAGTCTCACTCTCTCTTTCACTCTCTTCTTTTGAAGCTTCTTCTTCTTTGGTGCTTGAGCTTGACTCTCCTTTTTTGCTTCCTGTTTCCCTTGTTCTTCTTCAAAACTAAGTCTTATTTTGGTGACTGATGATCTTTGTGCATTGATAATCTTGTCCAAGGTCTTTGAATTTTTCTCAAACTTGTGTAGCTTGTCCTTAGAGTCTTTCACTTCCATCCTTAGTGAAACTATCTCATGTTCTAATCTTTCACACTCTAGATATTTTATCTTTAATTTTTTGGCCATACCTTCTTCAATTTTCCTTACCTCTTCAACCTTAATTTTGAAGTTAGTGAGTTCTTGTAGAAACTTTGCTTTTGCTTTCTCATCTTCTTGAGCTTGAACCCTTAATCCTGAGTTCTCCCTTTTTAATTCTTTGAGATCAACAATAAGTCTTTCACATTCTAGCTCTTTTACCTTTGATTGTTCAACCATACCTTTTTCAACTCTCCTTACCTTTTCAACCTTATCTTTCAAGTCAGAGAGATCTTGTAGAAGCTTTGTCTTACATTTCTCATCCTCTTGTATTTGAGCCTTTAATTCTAAGTTCTCCCTTTTCAACTCAACAAGTTCCTTAAGAGTGACTTCCTCCTTTTATTTTTTCTTAATTTTCTCTTTTCTTTGGTCTTCAATTTCTTCTATTGTCCAAAGTAGAGTTTCTTCTTCATACCTATTTTGACTATCCCTGTTATCTTTTTCTGAACCATCCTCTAGGACTTCAATTTTGAAAGTATCATCTTCATCTTCACTGCTACTAAACCCATTGCAATAACTTGCATCATGACCGAGTTGACCACAAACAAAACATTCTTCACCTTCTTGTGGACAATAAGCTACATGGTGACCTGTCTTCCTACATCTTGTACAAAACTTTATCAATCTGGCCTTTTCTCCACTGCTTGATTCATCTCTTGAATCTATTTCTATTTTTCCTCCCAAAACAACAACATTAAATTCATCTTCCTTTTCTTTCATGACCATGTGTGTTCTTTTCTTCTTGTGTCTCATGGTTCTACTTTTGCCTTTCTTTGCCATTTGTGTTCTTGTAAGATCTTCCTTCAAGTTGTTAAACCTTTTTCGAAGGAACCAACTCTGATACCAATTGAAGAACACAAGCTTATACTGAGAGGGGGGTGAACAGTATAAGACCACTTTTTACTTTTCTTTCCCAAATAGTATTATCCAATATAATCAATGGCAATATCAATAGCAGTAACCAAAGCAATGCACAAATCATCACACACAATAGAGACACCAATTTAACGTGGTTCACCCAATGTGGGCTACTCCACGAAGAAAATATTTCACTAATATTTTCTCAATAAATCTCTTGGGAAACCTTTCCCTATTACAATATTTATGGACCTCTATCCAAAGGAGACACCAATCCCCTAATCAAGTTCATGGATCTCTATCCATAGGAGAACTCCTTTCTCCTCTGCTCTAGTGGTGATCTTCTAGAAGAACTACTACCTCCACTACACTGGCTAATGGATCTCTATCCACTGAAGACTCCTATCCTCACTCAGAAGACCTATCCTCACTACCCTGGCTAATGGATCTCTATCCACTAGAGACTATCATCCTCTATACTCTATCACCTCCAAAGCTTACTCTTAGCTCTATCTCAAATATGCACTAAACATAATCCTTCGATCTAGCACAAATTTGCTCAATCTCTATCTCTAGTCTAGCACAAACCTATCCTCAAATATACACCAAACTCTATCCTCAAATCTACACTAAACATAGTCCTTCGGTCTAGCACAAATCTATCCTCAATATCTATCCTCAAGCCTTAACACAAATCTTGACTTAATCACAAATCAACTCTGCTAGATCTACCCCAAACCTTAACTCAAGGTTTGAACAAATCAATCAATCAACTCTACTCTCAAGTCTTCTCAAAGACTTATCTCAAATATTCCTTGTAAGCTTCCACAAAAG
This sequence comes from Wollemia nobilis, assembly GCA_028583015.1. NCBI lineage: Eukaryota > Viridiplantae > Streptophyta > Pinopsida > Araucariales > Araucariaceae > Wollemia > Wollemia nobilis. The sequence goes on along the minus strand of JAQPPZ010000856.1, from coordinate 2,103,802 downwards.
CTCACACTAATCTATCCACAAGTCCTCTCTAGAACTTGTCCAATCTCTCAATAATATCAACAAGTCCTTACTAGAACTTGTCCAATACTCTCAATATTTGTCCTCAAATATTGTATTGTAAGCTTCCACAAAAGCTCACACAAATCTATCCACAAGTCTTCTCTAATACTTACCTCAAATCTACTCAACAAGTCCTCACTAGAACTTGTCCAATATCACAGAAACATATAGAGAATTGTTAGAGACTCAATATGCTTCACATTCACCATAATGCTCAATCACTTTCAATCTCTCTTTTTACCATAGAAACATATAGAGAATTGTTAGAGACTCAATATGTTTCACACTCACAAACACTCAACCTCTTTCTCAAATCAATTTAGAATATGGAACAATTTGTTTCACATAACTTGAACTATCACTTCAACACATCCACTTGACTAGGCTCAACCAACTCTACTCAATCAATCACTCAATGAAATAATCCTTGCTCATAAACCCTAGTCCAAGTATATGAACACTCACTCACTTATTTCCAACAATGCTTATCAAATAATCTCACATAACAATGATACTCATGATCTTTCACAAACCCTAGTTCAAGATAGTTCACAACTTCACATAACAATGATACTCATGTTCTTTCATAAACCCTAGTTCAAGATAGTTCACAACTTCACATAACAATGATACTCATGTTCTTTGCACAAACCCTAGTTCAAGCATATGAAAGCTTTACTCAATATTTCCAACAATGCTTATCAAACAAGGTTTCTAGAATCAACTTTCATTCCAAAAAAACCAAACTCAACAATGCTTATCAAACAACCCTTTTCACTCCAACTTAGCATTCACAACATCCAACAATCACTCACTAGGAAGATGTGCCCATACCTTTTTGTTTGATGTAGAAGTACCCTTAAAAACCTATCTCAATCACAATTTTCTTCTTTGCCAATTTCAATGGTTAGATGATAAAATATCACACTAACACTCTCTCAAAATATTTCTCAATTACAAAAATAATCAAACTTAAATACACCTTATTACTCCTTTGAAATTAGCAATCATCAAATCATACATAAAAATAATTACTCAATTGCTCCTTATAATCTCCAACTTTAATTAATCAACCTCCAAAAATTAAACTTTCAAAATAATATTGCCTACCCTTTTATCTCCCTCAAATACTCAATATCCAAATTAATTTAGGCAAAAATAAACTTTATAAACCATCAAAAATATTTTATTTTTTTCAACCTTAGCACATCCAAAATAATCAAGCGACCAAGACAAATGACATCAGCGCATACCTTTAACACTAGCCAAAAGGCCTCGGTGGGTTTCAAACGTGAGACCACTCCCAATCGAGCGCCTTATCGAGGTGCTAGCCCACCACGTGGGCTAAGTGCTTCCACGAGAAAGGGAAGGCACAAGCCTCCCTTTATTCCTTTCGTTCGGTGCTGCACAAAATAGAAATGCCCTCACTTCCTTGCAAAATGAACTCGATAGGTTTTGAACCCTGCACTCCTTGCCTACCACAAGACTTAGCACCATCCATCATTGCCAACTACGCTACACAATGCTGTGCGAGGTAAGAGGAGCCTCACTCCTATTTATTAAACCTTCTACCATTAGAGACCTTTCAAAATATGAAAATCTCTTTCTCTTCCTTGCGCACTATACTTTGGAGCTTAGGAAATCGATCGATGGTTTTTCGGGGATAAGGCAAAGGTTTTTGCCACCTTTTATACACGAAGACCTCGTGCCATAAAACGTCGGCGCTTAAATCAAATTTCAAATTCAATTTTAATTTCAACCTTATAACCCTCTTTAGGGTTATTTAAATTAATATAAATTAATTTATAATTAAATTAAAATTAAGTTATAATTAACTTAAATAACTTTGGAAGTTAATTAAATTAATTAATAAATTAATTTATAATAAAATTATATTAATTAATTTATAATCAATTTAAATTTCCTTTTTAATATTATAATATTATTTTCTTGGGCCTCTTCTTTGCACTTTGGACCACATCTGACTACCTGGAACCGGATCTGACCAACTGGAAGCGGACTCTCCTTTTTGCACTGATTGCAGAACTGCTTCTTCTTGCATTGCTCACTGAAACTGACTTTTGACATCAATGACCACTCACTCTTGACATCAATGACAACTCATCTACTCAAAATGTCCAACACTTCCAACCCTACTTGGAAACTAAAGCCTTGTTCATATGTTTCACCCTTTTGAGATCTAACCCTCCTCTTTTCCTCTAGTAACAGACCTGTTCCTAGGATGCTAAATGAAATTTCCATTTCAACTCCAAGTCAGCCCAAAGTAAAGATTTAAAAATACTATCAAATTTGGTAGCGATATTTTCAAGAAGACTAAAAATCAACATAATATAAATTAGGATGCTCTGCAAAGTGTTTTGGACAAGGATCGCCTTCCTTGCCTATCTTAACAAGGTTCCTTTCTAGGCTGCTAATTTTCTTTGCAATATTTCCACGATTGGCATCCAAATGGAGTCTAACAGTCTACTCTAGAACATAGGGAGGTTGAGATAAACTGCAAGGAAATTGGCAATGCTACAACCCAAAATTATTGTAATTTTCCTTTGGCAATCCAAGGGAGTATTCAGGAAGTAAAGATTACTTTTATGAAAATTTATTCTTTGAATCACTTTCTTGAAGTACAAAATAAGTTTTTTAATTTCTTTTGCCTATAACACAAAGTCCAAGTAGGACAAAAATGTATTATCCATGAACTAATGATGTGAGATCAACCTGCTATAAAAGGTTTGCATAAGGCTCATGATGGTGGGTTTTAAGGCTAATGATTTCCCTAGAGCTTCAGCTAGTTAAATAAAGGGAAATAGGTAGAGAGGATCCCCTTGCTGAATGCCATGAGTGGATTGGAAGAAACCAGTAGGAGAGCCATTTAGGAGAACTAAAAAAATTGTTGTAGAAACATAAGCCTTATTCAAATTAATCCAATTAGTTCCAAAGCCAAATTTTCTAAGGAATCTAAATACAAAAGGCCATGAAACTTGGTCATAGGCCTTTTTCATATCAAGTTTTAAGAAAAAGCCAGGTCTTCCACTTTTATAAATAGAGTGAATTAATTCATGCACAATAATAACTCTGTCTATGATCTGCCTTCCAGCCATAAATCCACTTTGAGATTTTTCTAATAAGAAGTGAGAGTATAGGTTTAGTTCTATTAGCCATGAACTTTGTCAAAATTTTATAAATTGTGTTATAGAGTCTAATTGACCTACAATCATTAAAATTAGAAGTATTAGTGGAATTGAGAATCAACACCAAGAAAATAGAATTTACTCCCACCAAAACATTTTTAGAGGATTGAACCAATATCAAGGCTTCACACATATCCCTACCACAAATATGCCAATATTTTTGAAATAATAGAGGGGGGAATCCATCAGGACCTAAAGCTTTGGAGCCCCCATAGCATCCACAACCACCTTGATTTCTTCATCAATAAATATGACTTCCAAACTTGAATTCATATCATTTGTAACTAGGCTAGGAATCAAAGAAATAAGGGAGTCTTTGGCTTGAAGATCTCTAGGAATACTCGATCCCAATAGGGAGTTGAAATGTGTGATAGCCTTCTCTCTAATTTCTTTAATATCACTTGATTTAGAACTATCCGCCTTGATGATTTCCTTTATCATGTTATAGATCCTATGATAGAGAGTTGAAGAATGAAATAATTTCATATTCTTGTCACATTCCTTTAACCATAGGGCCTAGGATTTTTGCTTCCAAAATAGTTCTTCATCAACCATCGTATTGTGCAGAGCTATTAAGAGTTCTTTTTCTTTTTCAATAGACTCTGTAGTTAATCCTTCAGACTCATCTAAAGCTTCTAGGTATTTAAGTTGGGCTTTCAAATTCTCCTTGATTCTAAAAATATTGCCAAAAGTGGTCTTGTTCCAACTTTTGAGCTTAATTTTAATATTATTGAGCTTATTATCCAGAATTTACATACCTTCCGCTTGTAGATATTCATTCCACCATTCTTTAATATGGTCTTTGAGATCAGGATAATTGCATCACATAGCTTCAAATCTGAATGGTCTCTAATGAAAGGCATCATTTATTAAAAGTTCCATTCGAAGAAGGTTGTGGTCTGAACCCACCCTAGGAAGAGTAGATAGAGAAGCTCCACCAAAAATAGGAATGCCCAACTTGGACACTAGAATACTATCTAATTTATAGATAATAAGGTTATCCCCTACCTGACGGTTGCTCCACGTGTACCTGGAACCTTTGATATCAAGATCCAGGAGCACAATCGGTTGACAAAATTTCCAAAATCATCCATACTTATAGGATCTACACAGTTTCCTCTTTTTTCTCTAAGGGAAACAATGGGGTGTTGAATTCTCCCACTAATACCCAAGCTTCATCTATAAAAAAATTTCTCATATCCAATAGCTCGAAACATAATAAAAACCTTCCATACCCAAAATTGGGGGCATAAATGCTAGACATTACCCATTTGTGGCTAGATAATTTATAAAAAAAGAGGATATTAATAACCTAGCTAGAGGAAGAAATTTACTTTGCTATCTAGTTTAGACTTATCCCAAAATCACAAGAGACATCCTAATGCTCATAGGCCTGGCAAGCCACAAACCTTGCTTCCTTCCAAACTAATATAGGAATTGAACTCCAACAACTTTCATCTAGCTTGGATTCCTAAATAAAAATTATATCCAAAGACTTATCTCTTCTTAAAGAGGCTAAGATGCACTTTTTAGAGGAACTATTAAGCCCTCTAATATTCCATGAGCACATCTTCATTTCCAGGGTTTAAGAGATAATTTATTCCTAGCCTCCCATAAATGGGGGACTTAAAACCATCCATATTTAGCTAGTTTCTACTATTGTCATTTTTCTTCTCTAGATTTAGGAGATATTGACCTCCATTAGCAATATCGGTCTCGATTTCCCTCTTGTTGACTAATTTATTGGTTGGTTTTCCAACTTTTATTTCCACCCCAACGTCGATTCGACCTTTCGTATGACTTCTAGTCTTCTTCCCCAATAACATTTCTCCAACATAGGTTTCGAAGAGGCTAGAGAACTTTCCACTATCTGTTGTATTATAGGTTCCCCCATAGCCAGGAAATCAAAGTGATTTTAAAGGAGAAGGCTATTAGGGTTACCTCACCCTCCTCACGACTACTCAACTCCAAGATTACCTCCAACTTCTTGATATGATCTCAGTTCGGCTCCTCATTTCCATAAAATAAATTAGATGATAGAAAATTAAACTCCTTAGACTCATTATTGTGCCCAACATGAGTTTCATCCTCGACAATCTAAGGGGGAACAAGCTATATCCCTTTAGCATTTGCAAAAAACATATTGGGTACCCACATTTCCTTGGAATTATTATGGACCATCGGCTTGTTCAATAATTTAGGATGGAAAGGGCACAAGTTGGTATGATGGCCACCCTTCCCATAATCCTGATAGGCCTGGGGTTTGCTCTCATACTCGATAGCCTAAACCCAAGTTCCAAGATGTGAGATGATTTTGACTGAATTTGGTAACTCTTTCCCAATGTAATTAGATTAATTTTGTTATAACCTTATAAAATAACATAATTTCATAATATAATTAATCTATATGCAATTAGATTAATTTTTTTTATAACCTTAGAAAAAATAATAATTTTCAACTTTATAACTCCTATATTTAACAATAAATCAATAACCAATTCAAATTGTTTTTACCTCTCAAAGTGGTATGCAAATTTGTTGGCTTCTTCACCTTCTCTTTATTCACGGAACTCAATGGCAATTATCCTCATTTATGCCTTGCTCATAATTCTTCCTCAATACTTGGAGAATATATTGTCATTTCTACCATGCTTAGACCTCTCATTCAATGCTTGGTGAATGTATTATTGAATGCTTTACCATTTGACTCACCCATGCAATTAATGACTACCTTGAGATGTTCTATCTCCCTCCAATAGTTATTGGCACTCTTTGTTTCAATGTGCTAAGTGGTATAAGGTTTCTTCACCTTCTTAACTAACTTGAAAAATAGTAAAAGAAATTTCTTCAATGCCCGTGCTTCTTAGTGACATTCTGATTCCTTTATTTTGCACTCAAATTTTCTACATTATCCTTCTTAAATCAACACTCGATCGACTGTGTAATTCCTTCACCTTACCAAACATCGAATGCCATATTTATTCAACATGTTGGTGGTTATGAAGGCCAACATTTTCCTTCTCCTTGACTATTATAAACCTTGATTTGATTATCCCTTCTACACATTTTTTATGTCTAAAAAATATCTATTTAGTTTCTCACTCTCCAATGTACACAGGTGATATTTTTACTCCTGAGTATGGAGGTTTTGGTGGCTCCTCTAATCTCTGGTGGCTCCCTAAAACTTGCACCTTCTCCTTGGCTCACTTGGTGGCTCTAAAAATGGTGCACCTCCTTTGCATGTTTAGTGACTTCTTTCACCAAGATGGTTCATCCTTTGCATGTTTTGTGGCTTCACCTTTCAATGTGGTGGCTCCTCCTCCCTTACAGGGTGGTCCATTCTCAAACTCGGTGGATCTTGGATGCCTTAACCCCTTGTGCTATGGCTACAACTTTGTCGTGATGGTCTTATGTTGGGTCTACTCCAAACTACCTTTTTTTATTTGAATTCTAACCTACTTGTCCTCCTCCATGCTTTTTTTCTTCAAAATTTGTGGTTCCTCCACACGCTTGATGGTTTCTCCTTATCTTCTCTCCTCCATTCAAGACTACAACTTACTTGCTTTGTTCCTTATACTATCTTGCTCCTTTTTCAAGCTAGTAACTAGCTTATTAACTTGTTATTTTTGTAGGTTTGATGCAAGTTCGATGGTGATAGCAAGCTCTAAATTTTTGCTTCAAAAAACTAGAAATTTAGCTTCTCCTTTTTGCTATATTTTAATAATGATAATGGTTCTTATCATGCTTGATATAAACACTCTCCTTGAATGCTTAAACAATTTTTTTCTTTACTTAATTTCTTGCCTTTTTCTTGCTTATCTTTCTCACTATTTTGTTGTTCAAAGCTTTCAAATTTGTAGCTATTCATTTGCTTAAGTTGCTTCCCAAAAATATGCTTTCTCCTCTCCTCCAACTTGCTCTCCAAAACTTTACTTTCTCCTTCCAAAATGCTGTTAAAAATCAACTTCTATATTCTTCAAATATGTTGTCCAAAACTTCTCCTTTCTCCTTCCAAAATGCTTCCAAATAACTCTAAAATATGCAGCTATTATCTCCTACAAATGCTGCTCCAAAAACTACTTTCTTCTCCTTTAGTTTGCTGTCCAAAAATTCTAAATTTCACAGCTTTACTTTTCCTCAAAAAGTTGTTCAAATTTTTTGAATTTTGTAGCTCCAAATGCTGCCCAAAATTGTTGTCAATTCCTCCTTCAATTAGCTATCCAAGGACACTTCAAAATCTTCCCAAATATTCTCTAAATCGTAGCTCTATGTCTCCCCCAATTTGTTGTCCTGAAACTCTTCAAATTCTACCCTAAAAATCTGCAATCTTCTCCTTCAAATATCAGCCTTCAAAAAGAATCAATTTGGTGGCCTCTTCAATCCTCTTTCTCATCCTTAGCTCTTACTGAATTCTATATTTAAATTTGTCCTCTTTGCTAGCCTCTTCTTCAATAATATGAATGTCTTGAAGTCTTCAAAAAATACTTTCCAAAATTTGGTAAACTTCTTACCAAATACTTCCTCCTTGAATCAACTTCTCAAATCCTTTTAGGCATGTTGTCGGATGGAAAAAAATATACCAAATTTGGTGTGATTACCTCTTTTTAGAAGTTTCTTCTTCTTGAAATATTTTATCTAAAATCTTCTTCAAATCTCCTTGAATGGTCACTTCTTCATTTCGTCTATAGGGATTCTCTATTCACCTTCTTTCTCCTTTGAAATTTCAATGGGATATTTTCCTAGGCCTCCTCAATATTCTCTCTCAAATCTCCTAAATTTTTTCTCAAGTCTTCAATGTGACCTCTTCTCTTGGGTCTCTTTTTTCTCAATCTTCAATAGGGCTTCTCTAGCCTATTTCTTTCTTATCTCTTCAATTTTCTATGGGACCTCTTCTCTTGGGTCTCCTCAATATTTAATCTTCAATCTTCAATGGGGCCTCTCTCTTAGGTCTCCTTAATATTCTTTCTTCAATATTCAAATTCTCTTATCTCCAATTCTTCAAATTCTCTAATGAGACCTTTCTCTTAGGCCTTCAATATCCAATATTTTGCTACAATTCCAAAAACAATTTCCTACAACAAAGTCTTAGACAACAACAATCAAATACATCCAAATTTCTAAATTTCTAAAATCAATAATCTTCACTAGTTGTCCTTTAATCTAGTGGTAAAAATCTATGATGAGTCCTAGTCTTCACAAGTTATTCTGCAACCCTATGAAAGGATTCTAGCCAAATGCAATCTGGAATTTTCTTCTTCCTTCAAATATATCAAAATTTTCAATAGGACCTCCTTCTTGGGTCTCTTAATCTTATCAATGTTAAGGTCTATCTTCAATACTTGAAACTATGTTTTAAATTGCCTTCTAATCTAAAATTTATTCTTGGAATAGGTAAACTCAATCTTTTTGAAGTTTTAAATCTCCAATCCTCATTGGTTTTTCTTCAACACGGTGGAAATACTATCTTCTCTGGTTTTTCCTTCTCCAAAGTTAATATCTTTAACTTCACTAGTTTCTTCTTGACCAATGGAAATGTCCTTAGAAAATTTGTAACTTTAAAAAAAAATGCAAGAAATAACTTTGTTGTAGCTCTAATACCAATTTTAACTTTTGATGCTTAATACTTAATAAAATTACCACAGGTTTTAATTACAAGAATAATAAATCAAATCAATATCAATTGTAATAGGAATAATAAAGCAATTTAATATGAAGAATATAAATAAATTCAACACACTAAATGCTCAAATGTATGCAACTTTTATTGCACTAACTTATGTTACAAAATCTCTCAATGAGAGTACAATAAAATTCAATAGTCACAATAGTAACCAACTAATCTAATATCGTGTCACATATCTCTTGGCTATAACATGTATATATAGCCTTTCTATGAGGACTCTTGGATGACCATGACTCTTCCTTTCCTTGTGACTCTTGGCTATCACTTGCACACATATGAAGCTATCTTTGATGTACACTTGTAACTTGACTCTTCACTAACTCTTCCTAATCTAAGGACACATGTGCACACTTACATGTTGGACACTTGTGCACATTTACATTATTAAATACTTTGCACACTTTAATAACACTTGTACATTTATTATTTTAAATAAAGTAAATACTCACTCTCTAATCTAAGGCACACATCCTAATATAATTATGTACTCAAGGTGGTACATTAGCATGTATCAAATAATATAATATACTCCAACAATTTTCTTATCATATTATAAACAATTGATTTAAGTTAGTTATAAATATCATTTACTTTTCCATTGAAACAAGAACAAATTGTTTTATGATTGGAATAAAAATGAGGAATGAATGTGCTCCATACCACTATGATATTCTACTTTATTCAAAGGAAAATATTACATAATTATATTATTAAAATTATAATTGCATGTATTATATTTCTAATTTAAATTTAGTAAATACCTATGTAACAATCACAAAGGAAAAAAAAATCTTAGTTATACTAAAGTTACATTTTGTGCCCTTTTCATGGTTAAGTTGCACATATACTTTATTCTTTACCTTCATGACCAATAATAAAAAAATACTATTTTTCTTGATAGAATATTGTTTATGTTTATTTTTATTGTTTTTTCAAATTGTGGATTTGTAAACTTAGGGGTATATCCATTACATCCATGAAACTTAAATTTATAATCATACTTTCTTATCATTTATAAATGTAATTTAAAATATATTGTACATCTAATTTAGGAAAGGTCAAACAAGACTAGGATAACCAAATCAAAAGAAGTAAAGAAGGTAAGGTTTATAAAGGTGGCCAACTTCATTTGAATTTCCATAGGTAATACATAAATTTATTTTTTTAGGAAAATCCTAATAAATGCATGTATTAGTTACATGGCTGATAAGAGCTTTCATGATTGGCATATTCATAACACTATTGCAAATACCTTCAACATTCTTGTTTTGCACATGCAAACTTGTGATGTATTATATTTTGGAATATTAATATGAAAAATGCTAAAAAAAATTCATGTGAAATATTTTATTTTAAAAAGTGTTATGTGTAATAAGATCTACTATATTTAGTCTAGTAAGTAGAAACTTGTACTTACCCCTTTTAGTGCTACTTTATAGTTTAATGGCATCTAGAACCTTCATTATGTGGTCAAATCCTTTCTAACATGATAGGATAAAATCATTTAATAACTAACTACATATTGTTAGCTTTTAAATATAGATATTTATATGATTAATGATATACTTAAACCATGTCTTGTTTTAATTAATTATATAGGATTTGAAACTAGTTTCATTTATATCATGACCTCATAGTAGTGGTATTATAACAACTTAGAAACTATGCATGTATCGCTTGGTAATATTTGAACATGTGTCTCACCCTTAAAAGTTAAAGTATTTAATAAATTGATATTATATAATTTTATGTACGTAAACTGTGTTAAGATTAATGGTTTGATTATTTAATTGATAATAATTTAATGGTCAATATTCATGCAATGATCACCATACATGTAATATTACCATTATAAGACTATATTGTCAAAGTTTTTTTGTATATATATAATAATCCCTCTTAAGATAAAAATCTTGTAAATAAATAAAATAATTAGATTTATAACACTATCACCTTATTTTTATAGGCTTCCATATTGATTTATTTTTTAATGAGATACCATAGATTTTAATTTATAGTGAGACTAATACAACTAACTTAAAGGACAAGAACCCATAACTCATACATATTAAGCATCTATGTCCATAAAAAATGTAAAAATACTTCTAAAGCAATTGAAATTTTGGTTTAGAGTGTGAAAATCCTAGCTCCCCATCACTTGCTCCAAATCCCTTTGGCCCAAATCCCATACTATGATATATTAGGATATGCAAAGAATTAAAACCTTGCTACAATATCCATCACAAATATAATTGATGGAATAATAATGTACTTGATGAAATATATTTATTTATGATACATTTATTTTCTCTTTACATACAAAATTCTATCATTGCATTGAGGACAATGTCTATATCTATCATGTGCACTTATGTATATATATAACACAATAAGTGAATAGCATATAAAATCTTATTATTCTAATAAGTACATAGTATTTCCATTATAAATAATTATTGTTAGATTTAATATGAGTAGTTTATTTATATACAACAATTTCAAAATGCCATCAAAGTATAAGTATCAATTTGTGATATGTGAGGATTTGATAGACAAAAATAACACTTGGAGAGCAACTAATGATATCTTTAATAGAAGACAAGTTGGTTATGGTTTAATTGACCTAACATAAAATATAATATTTTCATATTTTGATGAGAATGGCCCCTATCAGGGTTATGCACAGTGGTGAATATTTGTCAATTGGAAGAATAATTGGATTTTCGAAATTGGAAATTGGCAAAAATGGGGACCCTAAACGTCGACCCCCATTCGCCCAAAATTTATGGGACAAAAATATTTTAGGGGTCGGTTCACCACACGATTATAATAATAATAATATTTTTTTTAAATTCACCAGCACTCCCACCTAAATCAAGGACCCTTTTTGCCTTAAAATTATAAAATATTTAAATTATCTTTCCAAATTCACCAATAATACCAGTATATAATTAACATGCCAATAATACTTTTTCATGTAAAACATACAAACTATTATAAAATCAAACACCAGCAGAGAAAAATAAAACCTTCCAATAACAAAAAAGAAACTGAAACACTCAATTTTTTGCAAAAAATAGTCAATCTACTACAACTTCTACTCGAAACGAAAACTGGACCCATTTCTACACCCGAACACAGTCGAATCCTAATTTTCACCCGGACTGAGCAAGGACTTATTTTCCATCCAGATCGACTTTTGGACTCTATTTTTCACTCGTACCAACTATCAGAGTTTTTTTTTCACCCAAAATGACCGTGAGAGTCTGTTTTTCACCCAGATCAAGTAGGGACTTGTTTTCCACCCAGATTATGTCAGTCCTTGATTTCCAGCTAGACTGTACTAGTATTTGATTTCCACCCAGACCGTATTGGTCCTTGATTTCCACTCGAACTGGGTCGATCCTTTATTTTCACCCAAACCTCCCTTTGCACCTGGACAGGGCTGGACCAAGATTTCCTTCCAACCTAGGATCGTGCATTGTTTATAAAAAATAAAGGTACAAAATTTTACTTCTCTAAATTCTTTTTAGATAATATGATTTGAAGTAGTTGTTACAGTAGTAACATGTGTTTTTTGTTATAAAATTACAAGTTTATTTTTTGTCGTCATCCCCTCTTTTCCTCTATTCCACATTTGAGTGTTTTGATGCATTTCTTAGATATCGTGGTTTTTTGTTTCTCTTTAGATACTGTGAATCTATGATCCTCAATTTTATTATTTTTTGAGATAATATGAGTTCAATAAATTGTAGTAATAAGATTTTTTGTTGTCATATAATTGCAGGTTTTTCATTTAGTATTTTTCTATCATTTATTGACAATAGGTCAATGCTCTGTTTCCCATTGTTTCTCCTATTGTTTATTGTTTTGCATGTGAGTGTTTTGATGGATTATTTAGCTTCATGCCCTTCTCTTAAGAAAATGTAAATAAGTAAATACTCTATTTCTCTAAATACATTGTGATTATCTGCTTCTCTTAATACATTTTAATTCTCAGTCTCTCATGATTTGTAGAGAATATATTTTTCTCTGTTCTCCCTGGTTCAATGAGTAACTATTTTCATGGATTTTTTAGCTAGCTAAACTTTCCTCATGACACATTCATCCACTGTCTATTCCACTAATACTATAAAATGATATTTTTCCATATTTGTATCTCTAATTATATTTCATATATATATTATTTATTTTTCTTAAAAAATTTAAATTTGTATAATGATTTATTTATTATTTTTGTGTTCTTATTAGTTACAATTGCTATATATAGAAAACAAAGTAGTAACATACACTGAAAAAATCACGCTAAAGCCTACTTGTGAACTAGTATGTATTTTTTACCAACCAACCATCTGTTTATTGTAGTTATATTATTATATTGATGTCTCACAGTAGTAAGATCTCCTCAATATTTTATAAATTTTCTAAAATTAAAAATAGTTTCTTTACAAGTGAAATGGCTCCTACTATTGATGGAATGAAGGGAGGCAAATATTCTGCTGAAAATAGTATCCTCAAATATGTTAGCCATATATCAAAATCCAAGGAGCCATTGACATCTGTGTAAATTGAAGGTACATTATTTAAAATATTGTTTTCTTTCTAAAATAATTAGTTTTTAGTATGTGTCTCTAGCCATATTGGACAATGATATGAATATTTTTTTGTATGTAAAGTTTTTTTGTTAAATCTAAAAATGATAAAGAATATTATTGTATGCATAATACCTGTTGATCCTAATATGCCTCCACTTGAAGATATCCCTCATGAAGAGATGTCTTTTAGTGAAAATTCTCTTAACAATGACATCCAACAAACACCTAAAGATATTTCTGAAAATGACATGCTAGTTGAAAATGAAAGCGATAAAAAAAATACAATATAAACTTCTAAGGAATCTTCAAGCAAAACTACTAAAAATAGAAAGGGATCTAACTAGGCTATTGGAAGGTCATTTTAGGTTGAATGGGCATCAAAATTTTCTTTTATAAAGCCTATCCATATTGAGGACAATAAAGTCAATCTAGAACTATGTAGATGCAAAATTTGTAGTTGGAAACTAGGTAAGGATCACAGGTTGCAAAATAAGATAGATACAATAGAAAAATATTATGGCAAAGCTTATGTAAAAGTTATAGGAAGTGATGGTAAAATTAATAAATAAGTTAGGTGAAAGGATGCATCAGAATGTATGATGTTAGATATGCAATAGAATATGACAATCACTTAAAGCTACAACAATCTCTTGTTAAGAGAGGTGGAACAATTGAAGCCCAATTTCATAAAATTCATAAGATTACTTTAGCTTCAAAAGTTTACAATTTGTTGTTGTATATAGTATTCTCAAAAAAGGTAGACCCATGTCCGATTTTATTTATTATAAGAACCTATTTCAACTAGTTGATGTGCAAAACCTTCCTAGTTCCCATTGGTTAGATTGAAGTGGTTGGAAAATAGTAAAATATCTATCATTAGTTGAAAAGGAGGACTTGAGGGAGAAAGTAAAACTTGTCAAATTCATTTCACTTTCAATTAATGAGGTGATGATTGTGGACAACATATCTTGGATTTGCATGCATGTGTACACATTAAATCATATAAGGCAACCTAGTTTACTAGGATTACATAAGATGATCAAAATTTTGAATGCAGAAAAAATCTACAATGTTGTTGTAAGTAGTTTAAAAGATATTGTGGGAAAGAATGATACAGACATAGCCAAAAATTTAATATGCATTGGAGCTGATAGTATTTTTATAATGCAAGGATATCGGAATGGTCTTTGTGTTCAACTCCAGACATTAGTTGCGCCATATATTATACCCATTCATTGCATGGCTCATAGAGCGAACCTTGCATATAAAATCGTGAAAACTTTTGAAAATTTTGCGAGAGTGGAAGACTCATTCGTGAAACACATGCTTATTTTTTGTACAGTCCAAAAATATTTGTAGAGTTTTGATAGTTTTATCTAGAAGTTACAAAAGGAAAAAATTGTTAAAAGATGTGGATACAAGGTGGATTTCTTTGTATGAACCTCCACATAAAATTTTTATAGAATATCTATCGCTAAAGGGTTTTATGTATGCAAATCATGTGGCAATTTTAAAAGGTAAAATATTTGCTATTCTATTTGACTGACTTGGAAACCCTTTTAAAATTATATGCTATTCTTCCAATGTTACAAGAAATGAACAGAATAATTAAACTTGCACAAGAAATATCCATCTATATTGTTGATTTCATGAGGATGAAAAAACATATATGTATGATTATTAATAGGTTATATGTATCAAAAGGAAATTTTACAGATCCCTTGTTTGATAGTTGGAATACACTACCAAATGTGAACAATCCAAAAATCTTTTTGAAGTTTGACATCAATGATCATCTTTGTATTAGTGTTTATGGAAATATAATACCTCTATATTGTTTTGAAAGGTAGTCAATTATAGTAACAGATTATGTTGAACAACTTCTTGTAACACACAATAGATTTGAAGTTGTTTTACACAATACTAAGACAAAATTGTTAAAAATAGCGTAATCATTGACAAGTGAGATAAGAGATTGATTTCAAAGAGATGATTTTCTTGAGGTCATGGGTGTGGTTAACCCTATATTTTGGGATCCTTGTAATGAATTCAAATATACGCATGAGTTGTTTATTAAATATATATGCATACCTACTAAGCATTTTAGTAAAACTGTGGAAGTCAATGGTGTTGAAATCAAAGGTATACTCAACAAAGAAGTTTTAATATAATAGTCATAATATTTTGGAATGACAATGGTTGATAAAAAATATTTTTTTAGTAACATCCATTAGACTGGTTCCATTGCACATTTGTGGTAAAAAATTTATCCTAGTAGTGTCTTACAAGGTGTGATTGGTGAATAATTTTGTATATATGAATTATGTCAAACAATGATTTTGGGATCTATGGAAGATGAGAGAGTTTTAAGTGCACTATATTTTGTTAAATCTAAGCTACAAAATAGAATTGACAAAAATTTGAAAAATTGTTTGAGAATTTATGTGTCATCGTATTAGCTGGACAAATTTCCATATGACAGAGCATTGGCATACTGGAAATCCTTGGTATATAGGAGTACCATGAATACGTATGATAAGGAATATTATAATGCTTTTAGTTATCATATGGTGGAGACACAGACATCCACTATGCATAATAGTGATTTTGGATAAGCTAGGAAGTGTTTGTTTCAGCTACTTGAATTTGTAATTTTTCCATGATTTCACAACATTGATAAACATGAATTCAGTTGATAGAATATTTCACAAATATTGTTTCAAAACTTTTATATATTTGGATTTGATGAGAAATTAGTTATTTTTGAAATGGTTTTAACTGCTTTCATATAATAGTATTGTTTTTTTTAATTTACATTATGTAATCGGTAGCCACCATGAATCTGGGTGGGTTGTCCAGCTTTTATAGCCATCATAATATTCTACATTGTCCGCCCCAAAAGCCACCATATATTTCTTCATGTAGTCCACACCTATAACCACCATGCCACAAGAATTTTAAACCTTTTGTCATTGAAAGCACCAAGAAAGGGACAAGCATTCAGTTAGACGAGGTTCGAGATTTGAACCTCGGATCTCTGCCCCCCTCACAGGGTTTGGTTGAACCAATTGGTCTACACCTAGGACCTATATAATAGTATTTTTAATATATGAATATTGTTAATATTTTTGAAATGGTTTTAACTGCTTTCATATCATGATAAATGTATGAGTATTGTTGTTTTTGAAATGATTTTAACTAGTTTCATATTGCCAAAGTTCTTATGTTGTTTAATAGTGATTTTGGACATAAAATTGTTTGTTTCACCTACTAAATTTTAATTTTTCAATGATTTCACAACATTGATAAACATGAATTCATTTGTAATTTTTTAATGTATGAATATTACTATATTGCCAGAGTTCTTATGTTGCTTAATATAGTAATATTTCTTTGTTGTTTGAGATTAGTTTAGTATGTATAATGGTATCATCATAAACTAAAAAAACAACAAAATATTATAAACAACAACAACCATTAAATGAAAGAGGACACAAAATATGTAAATATATTTTTCAAATACTGGATTAAAAATATATTACATGGTATTAAATTATTGATTGAAATACAACAAAATATGTAGTCAACTTATAAACATTTCATCTTAATCCTGAGATTGGCAGTTTGTTGTCTTGGATTTTCCTGGAGTTGTCTGTTCCTTTACGTTTTCTCCTTCGTGTATACCCTGTGTTGGTATTGCTCTAGATCTGATTAGAGCTTGTTCTACTTTGTTAAAAAATCCCTAAAATGCACCTTCCTCTTGGGCAAGATCTTCGAGCACTATTAAAAGAGGATTTTTCTCCTTCGCCTCTACTAGCATGAGATACGAATCTGCATTAAGTTTCTCCTTGACATATCTTGAAATTTTGTTATCCCTGACTTTCACTTGTACTATCTTCATTATTATTGCAATTTGCAAAATTTTCTTTGTAGCCTCTATATTAACTTGCATGCTCTAAACTTGAAATTTCAAATTTTTAAAATTTAACTGCAAAAGAAAAGGAAAACATAAGTTAGTAGAGTTGTGTGATAAAATTTAAATAAAATATATGTAGCTAAATTCTCACCTCGACCACATCTCTTGCAGCCTTAATGACTTCAATGTTTTTCTTATTAAAAGCCCATTGGTTATAGTACGCTTGGGCTTCAGCATTAAGGTTCTCAATTCTACTCAACATAATGGTTAAAACTTCTTCATTGAATGAAATCCTAGAATTCATCGATCCTAATGTGGCCTGATTTAGTAGACCACTAAGCTTCTCTAGTTCATTCTCAACTAGAGAAAAAATTGACTCCCTTATAGAAAAAATTTGTAATGGGCATTTATTTCCTTTATAATAAATTTCACCCAAATTTCCCACTCCATAAATTTTAAATCTTGAAGCACCCTATCCTGGATGGTTGCTTTAATACCATCATAAATTAAATATTTTACATCAAAATTAACTTTCTCATCCTTGATTTGAGGATAAGGATGGGTTTTCCTAGCAGAAGGTGACAATGTTCGCTCAAATGTACGGGTTGTTGTTTTTTGTACTTCTGTATGTGGATATTGAAGCACATCTACTATATGAAAGCCATAAATATTGCCTTGCAATAAATAATATTCATCAAGTAGAATTTGATCTAATCCCCGTTGGACATTTTGAGTCCTCTAAGTCAGAGTTGTCATTGATGTCACCTGATAGAGTTATCACTCATCTCAAGGAATTCGGCAAGAAATAAAGTCGCCCAAGTCATCCAGGAAAAAGCTTCATCAATGCAAAAGTGAAAGGAAAAAGGCTCCATAATATTTTAATATTATTGGGAGCACAAGTTAAATGATTGGTTTATAAAAACCCAAGATGGGTTATTGCAAAAGTTAAAAAGGAGGTTTAATAATTATTTATAAATCATTTAAATTCACAAGGAATTTAAATTTTATAAATAATACCAAGGTTGGGCATTAAGACAAGGTTCTAAGGTTTTATTAAACCTAAGGTTGGCTCTTTAAGACAAAGTTCTAAGGTTGATTTTAATTTATAATATTTAAATTTAAAATTAAATTTAAATTTATTATAAATTAAATCACGCCGACGTCGAATTCATTCGAAGCACCGACGTGATGCTAAGGAAGGCAAAAGGCATTATATAAATGCCAAACAAATTCATTTACCAAGTATCCCTTGCTATTGTTTTCGAAGTGCATGCGAAAGAGATTTCTGTTTCGAAAGCCTTACGATTTTCGTGAAGGTTAAATCTATGAAGATTCGGAAGCCCTAAGCGCAAAGGCCAGCGTGGCCTAGTGGTATGTTGGCTCGGTGCTAAGGAGGAGGTTCTGAGTTCGATTCACGTGAGGTCTATTTTTTGGATTGCAAGGAAGAAGCGCTCTACGCGCTTGTTGTTTTTTGGAGGTTCGTTGTTCGAAGATATTGCATGGTGGACGTGCCCTTTTAGACACGTCACGGTGCATGGCCCAATGACGGCTTGGCTGCGGCTAAGGCATTGGGAAGAAAATAGTCGAGGGATCGAATCCCATCGAGGGCAAGGCAAGTAAATTTAATTTTTGTTTAATATTTTATTTTCTGCCAAGGTTGCCTAAGGAGAAATAAGGTTATGGTATGCCCTAGGAAAGATAGATATTTTTGCTGATTTTCTTTGTGGAAGTATATCATATTATATATCATTGGAAAGCTATTTTTGAGAGCTACTTGTTTAGATTGCTTTGAGGGGGAAATAAGGTGTGTGCAAGAAGATATTTCTGGTTTTGTCAAGGAGTTCCAAAAGTAAGTTTGATTCATTCTTTTGAGGGATTATTTCTTGCATAAGAGGGTTTGGTGCATTTTTATTGAGTAGGAGTAATAAGGTGTTATTGAGATATTATTTTGATTATTGTGTTATTACTCATGACCTCTAACCCTTGTTGAGATTGGAAAAATAAAGTGTGTTGAGTGTGGCAGATTTAGTGGACAACTCATAAGGCATCAAAAAGGTATGGGCAATATTCTTCATTGACTTATGTGGGTGATTGATTTCTGAAAATATCTTTGGAGAGAAAAGGATTGATTGTGGTTAACCTTTTTGAGAGTTGTTGGTTTAATGCTTCAAGGTTTTCTGAATTGAGAGTTGTGATTAAACCTTGTTTATAAGCATTGTTGTTGAAGCCCATTGGTTGTGCAAAGAACTTGAACTTGAGTTAGAAAAGAACATGAGTATCATTGTTATGTGAGATTTGTTGTTGAGCATTGTTGGAAACATTTTGAGTTGGTTGATACATGCTTGGACTAGGGTTTGTGAGAAAGGATTGATCCTTGAGGTGATTGGTTGAGTAGAGTTGATTGAGCCTAGTCAAGTGATTGTGTGAAGTGGTTGTTCAAGTTCCATGAAACAAACTATTCTATATTCTGATTTGAGTTGAGATTGAGATTTGTTTTCTTAGTATTTGAGGTTGAGATTGGGATTCGAGTAGAAATATTGAGTCTCTAAAATCTTTAGCTTCTATGAGATTGACTTGAGTTGAGATTGGTATTTGGGTATAGAACATATTGAGTCTCTAACAATTCTCTTTATGCTTCTATGAGATTGATTTGAGTTGTGGATTGAGCATTGAGTATAGAACATATTGAGTCTCTAACAATTCTCTTTATGATTTTATGATTGAAATTTGTGGTTTTGATTGAGGTAAGTCTTTGAGAAGGCTTGTGGACTGATTTTGTGTAAGATTTTGTGGAAGCTTGCAATGCAGATTTGAGCAAGTCCTAGAGAGGACTTATTGAGCATATTTGGACAAGTTATGTGTGAGCTTGTTGAGCAGATTTGGATAGGTTCTGTGTGGACTTGTTGAGTATATTTGAGTAGGTTCTGTGTGGACCTATTGAGCATATTTGAGTAGGTTCTGAGTGGACCTATTGAGATATTTGAGTAGGTTCTGAGTGGACCTATTGAGCAGATTTGAGTAGGTTCTGAGTGAACCTATTGAGCATATTTGAGAAGGTTTTGAGTGAGCCTATTGATAGAGCTTTGGAGGTGATAGAGTATAGAGGATAGAGTCTCAGTGGATAGAGATCCAGTAGCCAGGACAATTGAAGATAAATCTTCTGAGTGAGGAGTCTTCAAGTGGAGAGAGATCCACCAGTCAGTGCAGTAGAGAGACAAAGTCTTCTAGAAGATCACTAGCCAGAGCAGAAGGGGAAAGAGTTCTCCTATGGAAGAGATCCATGAACTTGAGATTAGGGGATCAACATCTCCTTTGGATAGAGGTCCATAAACATTGTAATTGGGAAGGATTCCCAAAGATATTATTTGAGAAATATTTAGAAGAAATATTTTCTCTATGGAGGTAGCCCACATTGGGTGAACCACATTAAAATATGTGTCTCTATTGTGTATGGTGTTCTGTGCATTGCTTTGATTACTACTATTGATATTGCTATCTATACACTGCATAATATTGAATTGAAAAGAAAAGTAAAAAGTGGTCTTATATTGTTCACCCCCTCTCAGTATAAGCTTGTGTTCTTCAATTGGTATCAGAGCGGGTTCCTTCAGAAGAGTTTGATAGCTTGAAGGAAAAGTGGTCTAAGAACACAATGGATCAAAAGGATCAAAAGGATGGGTTCTTCAATAATGCAGTACCAGTATTTGATGGGAGTGACTTCTTGTATTGGTGTGTGCTGATGAGATTTCACCTGATGGCACTTGGCAATGAAGTTTGGGATGTAGTGGAATTTGGATATGATTCAGGAGCCAATCCTCCTATAGATAAGGAAGGTAAGCTTCTAATGCATGCAAATTCAAGAGCTATGAATGCAATTATAAAAGGGTTGCGTAGATCAGAATCTATGAAGGTTATGGAATGTAAGACAACAAAAGACATGTGGGATCTATTGCATACCATATATGAAGGAGATAAAAATGTCAGGAAGGCTAAGATCAAAAATCTCAAAGGAGAATTTGAGAACCTAAGAATGCGGGATGATGAGAACATTCATGACTATCTCATCAAGGTTGATGAACTCATACATGAGATGAAAGGTCTTGGAATGAAGGTTGATGAATCAGATGCTTGTGATAAGATATTGAGGACTCTTCCAAAAAGGTACAGTGAAAAGGTTTCTGCTATAGAAACATCAATTGATAGTGATTCTTTGACAAGGAATTCTTTGCTTGGCATGCTTACTACGTTTGAGATAAGAACAAAAGATCCTATTCCTCCAAAAGAAGTTGCATTCAAAGTGGACAAAAATAAAAAGGGTAAGAAGTCAGAATCAAGCAGTGAATCTTCCAGTGATGAAGAAGCTAACTATGGTAGAAGAGATAAAGGTTCCAGAAGACCCATAGATATGAGATCTATTAAGTGCTTCAATTGTGGAAAGTATGGACATTATGCAATAGAGTGCAAAGAGCCCAAGAGCAACAATGAAGAAGAAAAATAGGATCACAGGTACAGGGAATCAGAAAGACACAGGTACCAGAAGAAGAGCAAGGATGGACAAAATAGACAAGGGAAGAAGTTCTTCCAAAGACAAAAGAGAAGCTACTATGCGGATAATGCAAGTAAGTACTCAGTTGATAGTGATACTAGTTTTTCAGACAATGATAGAGATGAAGTCTTATTTATGGTTGAAGAAAAATATCCAGTTAAGAAAAAGACTCCAGTTATTCTCAAGTGTTTTAGATGTGGTAGATTTGGACATCTTGAAGATGATTGCACAAGGGATGGTTATAGTTTCAGTGATGATGATTTTGAAGATGCACTTGATAGACCAGATGAAAATCTTCTAATGGCATTAGAAGAAGAAGTGAATGATTCTATAGAAGACAAGCCAAAAGGAAGTAATGATATGGACAAAGGTAAACAAATAGAGGATTATTCAGTAGAGAATGGATATGATCTCAAGGGAGAACTTATCTATGCCCTTGACATAGTAAAGAAGGTAAGAAAGCAACACTCTAAGCTTGAAAGACAGTTTCAAGAATGTGATGAAGAAATATTATTGCTCATAGAGGATCTAGAAAAGTCAAAGGCTAAGGCAAGCAAGTTCAAAGATAAGTTAGAAGCAAAGATCTTGGAATGTGAAAAGTTAACACAAGAAGTGGCCCTATTAAAAGAATATTTAGAGGATTCCAAGAATAAGCTATACAAGTATGTAAATAGTGCAAAGAGTGTGGATAAAATAGTCAAGATACAAAGAAGAGCAACAAACAAGATAGGTCTTGGTTCCAAACAAGTTCAAGAAGACAAGTTAACTACCAGTTCGAAGACACTTCAGAAGAAGAGGATACTTCAGAAGAGGGTTTCTCATATGAGAGTGAAAGTGAAAGTGAAACTCCTAAGGATGAGTCAGATTACAATGAGTCCAGCAAGAACAGGGACAATGAACAAAGAAGATTCAGATGGAACAACAATCATAACAGGTCAAGAGGAACTAGAAGACCAATGGGGTCTAGGCAAGGTTTCTTCAATGGAAGATGTTTTTCATGTCACAAGTTTGGGCACATGGCTTCACAGTGCAGGACACATGAAAGACAGGTAGATGGGAAAGGACAACTTTTCCAAGGATATTGCTACTCATGCAATGAGTTTGGTCACAAGGCAATAAATTGCAGGGTTCATGACAGAAGAGGATATGGCTTCACTAGGAGAAATTCTAAGACAGTTGCACATCCAAGGAATAATAACATTAAGTGTTATAAGTGCAATAATGATGGTCACATAGCAAGATGGTGTAGAGAAAATATTCCAGAATCAAGCATGAATAGGAACATGAACATAGAGAAGAACAAGAACAGGAACATGAACATAGAGAAGAATAAGAACAAGAACAAGAACATGAGAGAACAAGAATAGGAACATGGATGAGAATAAGAATAGGAATAGGAATAGAAGTGATGATAGGAACAGGGATGATGACTTGGAAAGAAATAGTGAGAGGATTCAAAAAACTCAGAAAAGAAGAGAAAAAGATAAAGATAAAGAGCAGTGCTTTGAGGAGTAGAAATACTCCCACCCTAAAATTAACCACCTCATGTGGAGGTGGGGGAGGGCTAAGCTAAGAGGCTCATTCTTAGCCCCGAGCCCCAAAGGTGACCCTTTGCCATTGATGTCAAAGGGGAGAGATTTGTGTATTGGGGAGAGATTTGTTATGTGGAGAGATTTGATATTTGAGAGAGCATTGAGCCAGGGGGAGCAGAAAAGAAGGTCAGGTTTCAGTAAAAGGATAAGGGTTGCCATCAATGACAAAGGGGGAGATTGTTGGACATTTTGAGTCCTCTAAGTCAGAGTTGTCATTGATGTCACCTGATAGAGTTATCACTCATCTCAAGGAATTTGGCAAGAAATAAAGTCACCCAAGTCATCTAGGAAAAAGCTTCATCAGTGCAAAAGTGAAAGGAAAAAGGCTCCATAATATTTTAATATTATTGGGAGCACAGGTTAAATGATTGGTTTATAAAAACCCAAGATGGGTTATTGCAAAAGTTAAAAAGGAGGTTTAATAATTATTTATAAATCATTTAAATTCACAAGGAATTTAAATTTTATAAATAATACCAAGGTTGGGCATTAAGACAAGGTTCTAAGGTTTTATTAAACCTAAGGTTGGCTCTTTAAGACAAAGTTCTAAGGTTGATTTTAATTTATAATATTTAAATTTAAAATTAAATTTAAATTTATTATAAATTAAATCACGCCGACGTCGAATTCATTCGAAGCACCGACGTGATGCTAAGGAAGGCAAAAGGCATTATATAAATGCCAAACAAATTCATTTACCAAGTATCCCTTGCTATTGTTTTTGAAGTGCATGCGAAAGAGATTTCTGTTTTGAAAGCCTTACGATTTTCGTGAAGGTTAAAGTTGTGAAGATTCGGAAGCCCTAAGCGCAAAGGCCAGCGTGGCCTAGTGGTATGTTGGCTCGGTGCTAAGGAGGAGGTTCTGAGTTCGATTCACGTGAGGTCTATTTTTTGGATTGCAAGGAAGAAGCGCTCTACGCGCTTGTTGTTTTTTGGAGGTTCATTGTTCGAAGATATTGCATGGTGGACGTGCCCTTTTAGACACGTCACGGTGCATGGCCCAATGATGGCTTGGCTGCGGCTAAGGCATTGGGAAGAAAATAGTCGAGGGATCGAATCCCATCGAGGGCAAGGCAAGTAAATTTAATTTTTGTTTAATATTTTATTTTCTGCCAAGGTTGCCTAAGGAGAAATAAGGTTATGGTATGCCCTAGGAAAGATAAAGATTTTTGCTGATTTTCTTTGTGGAAGTATATCATATTATATATCATTGGAAAGCTATTTTTGAGAGCTACTTGTTTAGATTGCTTTGAGGGAGAAATAAGGTGTGTGCAAGAAGATATTTCTGGTTTTGTCAAGGAGTTCCAAAAGTAAGTTTGATTCATTCTTTTGAGGGATTATTTCTTGCATAAGAGGGTTTGGTGCATTTTTATTGAGTAGGAGTAATAAGGTGTTATTGAGATATTATTTTTATTATTGTGTTATTACTCATGACCTCTAACCCTTGTTGAGATTGGAAAAATAAAGTGTGTTGAGTGTGGCAGATTTAATGGACAACTCATAAGGCATCAAAAAGGTATGGGCAATATTCTTCATTGACTTATGTGGGTGATTGATTTCTGAAAATATCTTTGGAGAGAAAAGGATTGATTGTGGTTAACCTTTTTGAGAGTTGTTGGTTTAATGCTTCAAGGTTTTCTGAATTGAGAGTTGTGATTAAACCTTGTTTATAAGCATTGTTGTTGAAGCCCATTGGTTGTGCAAAGAACTTGAACTTGAGTTAGAAAAGAACATGAGTATCATTGTTATGTGAGATTTGTTGTTGAGCATTGTTGGAAACATTTTGAGTTGGTTGATACATGCTTGGACTAGGGTTTGTGAGAAAGGATTGATCCTTGAGGTGATTGGTTGAGTAGAGTTGATTGAGCCTAGTCAAGTGATTGTGTGAAGTGGTTGTTCAAGTTCCATGAAACAAACTATTCTATATTCTGATTTGAGTTGAGATTGAGATTTAAGATTTGAGAATAGAACATATTGAGTCTCTAACAAAATTCTCTTTATGCTTCTATGAGATTGATTTGAGTTGAGATTGGGATTTGAGTATAGAACATATTGAGTCTCTTTAAATTATATATGTTTTTGATGAGATTGAGTTGAGGTAAGTCTTTGAGAAGGCTTGTGGACTGATTTTGTGTAAGCTTTGTGGAAGCTTGCAATGCAGATTTGAGCAAGTCCTAGAGAGGACTTATTGAGAGATTTGGACAAGTTCTATGTGAGCTTGTTGAGCATATTTGGATAGGTTTTGTGTGGACCTATTGAGTAGATTTGAGAGGTTCTGTGTGGACCTATTGAGCATATTTGAGTAGGTTCTGAGTGGACCTATTGAGCATATTTGAGTAGGTTCTGAGTGGACCTATTGAGCAGATTTGAGTAGGTTCTGAGTGAACCTATTGAGCATATTTGAGAAGGTTCTGAGTGAGCCTATTGATAGAGCTTTGGAGGTGATAGAGTATAGAGGATAGAGTCTCAATGGATAGAGATCCAACAGCCAGGACAATTGAAGATAGATCTTCTGAGTGAGGAGTCTTCAAGTGGAGAGAGATCCACCAATCAGTGCAGTAGAGAGACAAAGTCTTCTAGAAGATCACTAGCCAGAGTAGAAGGGAAAAGAGTTCTCCTATGGAAGAGATCCATGAACTTGAGATTAGGGGATCAACATCTCCTTTGGATAGAGGTCCATAAATATTGTAATTGGGAAGGATTCCCAAAGATATTATTTGAGAAATATTTAGAAGAAATATTTTCTCTGTGGAGGTAGCCCACATTGGGTGAACCACGTTAAAATATGTGTCTCTATTGTGTATGGTGTTCTATGCATTGCTTTGATTACTGCTATTGATATTGCTATCTATACACTACATAATATTGAATTGAAAAGAAAAGTAAAAAGTGGTCTTATACTATTCACCCCCTCTCAGTATAAGCTTGTGTTCTTCAATTGGTATCAGAGCGGGTTCCTTCAGAAGAGTTTGACAGCTTGAAGGAAAAGTGGTCTAAGAACACAATGGATCAAAAGGATGGGTTCTTCAATAATGCAGTACCAGTATTTGATGGGAGTGACTTCTTGTATTGGTGTGTGTTGATGAGATTTCACCTGATGGCACTTGGCAATGAAGTTTGGGATGCAGTGGAATTTGGATATGATTCAGGAGCCAATCCTCCTATAGATAAGGAAGGTAAGCTTCTAATGCATGCAAATTCAAGAGCTATGAATGCAATTATAAAAGGGTTGCGTAGATCAAAATCTATGAAGGTTATGGAATGTAAGACAACAAAAGACATGTGGGATCTATTGCATACCATATATGAAGGAGATAAAAATGTCAAGAAGGCTAAGATCAGAAATCTCAAAGGAGAATTTGAGAACCTAAGAATGCGGGATGATGAGAACATTCATGACTATCTCATCAAGGTTGATGAACTCATACATGAGATGAAAGGTCTTGGAATGAAGGTTGATGAATCAGATGCTTGTGATAAGATATTGAGGACTCTTCCAAAAAGGTATAGTGAAAAGGTTTCTGCTATAGAAACATCAATTGATAGTGATTATTTGACAAGGAATTCTTTGCTTGGCATGCTTACTACGTTTGAGATAAGAACAAAAGATCCTATTCCTCCAAAAGAAGTTGCATTCAAAGTGGACAAAAAGAAAAAGGGTAAGAAGTCAGAATCAAGCAGTGAATCTTCCAGTGATGAAGAAGCTAACTATGGCAGAAGAGATAAAGGTTCCAGAAGACCCATAGATATGAGATCTATTAAGTGCTTCAATTGTGGAAAGTATGGACATTATGCAATAGAGTGCAAAGAGCCCAAGAGCAACAATGAAGAAGAAAAATAGGATCACAGGTACAAGGAATCAAAAAGACACAGGTACCAAAAGAAGAGCAAGGATGGACAAAATAGACAAGGGAAGAAGTTCTTCCAAAGACAAAAGAGAAGCTACTATGCGGATAATGCAAGTAAGTACTCAGTTGATAGTGATACTAGTTTTTCAGACAATGATAGAGATGAAGTCTTATTTATGGTTGAAGAAAAAGATCCAGTTAAGAAAAAGACTCTAGTTATTCTCAAGTGTTTTAGATGTGGTAGATTTGGACATCTTGAAGATGATTGCACAAGGGATGGTTATAGTTTCAGTGATGATGATTTTGAAGATGCACTTGATAGACCAGATGAAAATCTTCTAATGGCATTAGAAGAAGAAGTGAGTGATTCTATAGAAGACAAGCCAAAAGGAAGTAATGATATGGACAAAGGTAAACAAATAGAGGATTATTCAGTAGAGAATGGATATGATCTCAAGGGAGAACTTATCTATGCCCTTGACATAGTAAAGAAGGTAAGAAAGCAACACTCTAAGCTTGAAAGACAGTTTCAAGAATGTGATGAAGAAATATTATTGCTCATAGAGGATCTAGAAAAGTCAAAAGCTAAGGCAAGCAAGTTCAAAGATAAGTTAGAAGCAAAGATCTTGGAATGTGAAAAGTTAACACAAGAAGTGGCCCTATTAAAAGAAGATTTAGAGGATTCCAAGAATAAGCTATACAAGTATGTAAACAATGCAAAGAGTGTGGATAAAATAGTCAAGATACAAAGAAGAGCAACAAACAAGATAGGTCTTGGTTCCAAACAGGTTCAAGAAGACAAGTTAACTACCAGTTCTGAAGACACTTCAGAAGAAGAGGATACTTTAGAAGAGGGTTTCTCATATGAGAGTGGAAGTGAAAGTGAAACTCCTAAGGATGAGTCAGATTGCAGTGAGTCCAGTAGGAACATGGACAATGAACAAAGAAGATTCAGATGGAACAACAATCAGAACAGGTCAAGAGGAACTAGAAGACCAATGGGGTCTAGGCAAGGTTTCTTCAATGGAAGATGTTTTTCATGTCACAGGTTTGGGCACATGGCTTCATAGTGCAGGACACATGAAAGATAGGTATATGGGAAAGGATAACTTTTCCAAGGATATTGCTACTCATGCAATGAGTTTGGTCACAAGGCAATAAATTGCAGGGTTCATGATAGAAGAGGATATGGCTTCACTAGGAGAAATTCTAAGACAGTTGCACATCCAAGGAATAATAACATTAAGTGTTATAAGTGCAATAATGATGGTCACATAGCAAGATGGTGTAGAGCAAATATTCCAGAATCAAGCATGAACAAGAATAGGAACATAGAGAAGAACAAGAACAGGAACATAGATAAGAACAAGAATAGGAACAGGAACATGGATGAGAACAGGAATATGAATAGGAATAGGAACATGGATGAAAACAAGAACATGAACAGGAACAGAAGTGATGACAGGAACATGGATGATGACTTGGAAAGAAATAGTGAGAGGATTCAAAAAACTCAGAAAAGAAGAGAAAAAGATAAAGATAAAGAGCAATGCTTTCGGGGAGTAGAAATACTCCCACCCCAGAATTAACCACCTCATGTGGAGGTGGGGGAGGGGCTAAGCTAAGAGGCTCATTCTTAGCCCCGAGCCCCAAAGGTGACCCTTTGCCATTGATGTCAAAGGGGGAGAGATTTGTGTATTGGGGAGAGATTTGTTATGTGGAGAGATTTGATATTTGAGAGAGCATTGAGCCAGGGGGAGCAAAGTCCCAGGGGGAGCAAAAAAGAAGGTCAAGTTTTAGTAAAAGGATAAGGGTTGCCATCAATGACAAAGGGGGAGATTGTTGGACATTTTGAGTCCTCTAAGTCAGAGTTGTCATTGATGTCACCTGATAGAGTTATCACTCATCTCAAGGAATTCGGCAAGAAATAAAGTCACCCAAGTCATCCAGGAAAAAGCTTCATCAGTGCAAAAGTGAAAGGAAAAAGGCTCCATAATATTTTAATATTATTGGGAGCACAAGTTAAATGATTGGTTTATAAAAACCCAAGATGGGTTATTGCAAAAGTTAAAAAGGAGGTTTAATAATTATTTATAAATCATTTAAATTCACAAGGAATTTAAATTTTATAAATAATACCAAGGTTGGGCATTAAGACAAGGTTCTAAGGTTTTATTAAACCTAAGGTTGGCTCTTTAAGACAAAGTTCTAAGGTTGATTTTAATTTATAATATTTAAATTTAAAATTAAATTTAAATTTATTATAAATTAAATCACGCCGACGTCGAATTCATTCGAAGCACCGACGTGATGCTAAGGAAGGCAAAAGGCATTATATAAATGCCAAACAAATTCATTTACCAAGTATCCCTTGCTATTGTTTTCGAAGTGCATGCGAAAGAGATTTTTGTTTCGAAAGCCTTACGATTTTTGTGAAGGTTAAAGTTGTGAATATTCGGAAGCCCTAAGCGCAAAGGCCAACGTGGCCTAGTGGTATGTTGGCTCGGTGCTAAGGAGGAGGTTCTGAGTTTGATTCATGTGAGGTCTATTTTTGGATTGCAAGGAAGAAGCGCTCTACGCGCTTGTTTTTTGAAGGTTCATTGTTCGAAGATATTGCATGGTGGACGTGCCCTTTTAGACACGTCACGATGCGTGGCCCAATGGCGGCTTGGCTGCGGCTAAGGCGTTGGGAAGAAAATAGTCAGGGGATCGAATCCCATCGAGGGCAAGGCAAGTAAATTTAATTTTTGTTTAATATTTTATTTTCTGCCAAGGTTGCCTAAGGAGAAATAAGGTTATGGTATGCCCTAGGAAAGATAAAGATTTCTGCTGATTTTCTTTGTGGAAGTATATCATATTATATATCATTGGAAAGCTATTTTTGAGAGCTACTTGTTTAGATTGCTTTGAGGGAGAAATAAGGTGTGTGCAAGAAGATATTTCTGGTTTTTTCAAGGAGTTCCAAAAGTAAGTTTGATTCATTCTTTTGAGGGATTATTTCTTGCATAAGAGGGTTTGGTGCATTTTTATTGAGTAGGAGTAATAAGGTGTTATTGAGATATTATTTTGATTATTGTGTTATTACTCATGACCTCTAACCCTTGTTGAGATTGGAAAAATAAAGTGTGTTGAGTGTGGCAGATTTAATGGACAACTCATAAGGCATCAAAAAGGTATGGGCAATATTCTTCATTGACTTATGTGGGTGATTGATTTCTGAAAATATCTTTGGAGAGAAAAGGATTGATTGTGGTTAACCTTTTTGAGAGTTGTTGGTTTAATGCTTCAAGGTTTTCTGAATTGAGAGTTGTGATTAAACCTTGTTTATAAGCATTGTTGTTGAAGCCCATTGGTTGTGCAAAGAACTTGAACTTGAGTATCATTGTTATGTGAGATTTGTTGTTGAGCATTGTTGGAAACATTTTGAGTTGGTTGATACATGCTTGGACTAGGGTTTGTGAGAAAGGATTGATCCTTGAGGTGATTGGTTGAGTAGAGTTGATTGAGCCTAGTCAAGTGATTGTGTGAAGTGGTTGTTCAAGTTCCATGAAACAAACTATTCTATATTCTGATTTGAGTTGAGATTGAGATTTGAGAATAGAACATATTGAGTCTCTAACAATTCTCTTTATGCTTCTATGAGATTGATTTGAGTTGAGATTGAGATTTGAGAATAGAACATATTGAGTCTCTAACAATTCTCTTTATGCTTCTATGAGATTGATTTGAGTTGATATTGGGATTTGAGTATAGAACATATTGAGTCTCTAACAATTCTCTTTATGCTTCTATGAGATTGATTTGAGTTGAGATTGATTGATTGAGTGGTATTGGAGTATAGAACATATTGAGTCTCTAACAATTCTCTTTATGATTCTATGTGATTGATTTTATTTGAGGTAAGTCTTTGAGAAGGCTTGTGGACTGATTTTGTGTAAGCTTTTGTGGAAGCTTGCAATGCATATTTGAGCAAGTCCTAGAGAGGACTTATTGAGCATATTTGGACAAGTTCTGTGTGAGCTTGTTGAGCAGATTTGGATAGGTTCTGTGGACTGTTGAGAATATTTGAGTAGGTTTTGAGTGGACCTATTGAGCATATTTGAGTAGGTTCTGAGTGGACCTATTGAGCATATTTGAGTAGGTTCTGAGTGGACCTATTGAGAAGATTTGAGTAGGTTCTGAGTGAACCTATTGAGCAGATTTGAGAAGGTTCTGAGTGAGCCTATTGATAGAGCTTTGGAGGTGACAGAGTATAGAGGACAGAGTCTCAGTGGATAGAGATCCAACAGCCAGGACAATTGAAGATAGATCTTCTGAGTGAGGAGTCTTCAAGTGGAGAGAGATCCACCAGTCAAGTGCAGTAGAGAGACAGAGTCTTCTAGAAGATCACTAGCCAGAGTAGAAGGGGAAAGAGTTCTCCTATGGAAGAGATCCACGAACTTGAGATTAGGGGATCAACATCTCCTTTGGACAGAGGTCCATAAACATTGTAATTGGGAAGGATTCCCAAAGAGATTATTTGAGAAATATTTAGAAGAAATATTTTCTCTATGGAGGTAGCCCACATTGGGTGAACCACGTTAAAATTTGTGTCTCTATTGTGTGTGGTGTTCTGTGCATTGCTTTGATTACTGCTATTGATACTGCTATCTATACACTGCATAATATTGAATTGAAAAGAAAAGTAAAAAGTGGTCTTATACTGTTCACCCCCACTCTCAGTATAAGCTTGTGTTCTTCAATCCCACCATCGATGATGATACCTCTGGTAAAAAACTTGTGTTAAATGAAAAAGAGGGAAAATTCCCCTATGATCTCAATGGAATAAGTGGTTTTCCCCTTCCATGTGTTGAGCAAGGTGCAGCAAAAGTATTGTCATTATTGTCAACATAGACAGAAATTAATGTAGTTGAAGCAATGGACAAGAATTCAGAGGTCAGTCAGATCAAGTACAGTGAAATTCCAGGAAAACAGAAGTGACCCAGATTCAGAAATTTGCAGAAAAAGACAAGAAAACTGTCGCGATATCGCGACATGTTTTCTATCGCGATTTCGCGACATATCAGAGGAGAGAGAAAAAGCTGGAGAAAATGTCACGATTTCGCGACATACTAGAAGGAAAGAAGAAAAGTTGAAAAACTGTCACGATTTTGTGACGTGTTTCAGGTAAAGGCGTAGGCAATGAAAAGTGTCGCGATTTCACGACAGGATCGGAGTAGAGGCAATAGAGGTGTAGCAATTTCGCTACAAGTCAAAATGCAAGGCAACAAAGGTGTAGCGATTTCGCTACAGGTCAAAATGCAAGGCAACAAAGTTGTAGCGATTTCGCTACATGTCTTGATTTCGCTAGTGCATGAAGCGAGAAATGTACATATGCAAAAGATGTCACGATTTCGTGACATGTTACATTTTCGTGGGCGAATAGCAAAGAACAGCGCTAAGGCAGAAAAGCATTGTGATTTCGTGACATGTTCCGATTTCGTTGAGGCTTGCAAAGAAAAGTGTACGACAGCAAAAAGTGTTGGGATTTCACGACATGTTTCGATTTCACTGAGGCTTGCGGAGAAAAGTGTACGACAGCAAAAAGTGTCACGATTTTGCGACATGTTTCGATTTCGTTGAGGCTTGCGAAGAAAAGTGTACGACAGCAAAAAGTGTCACGATTTTGAGACATGTTTTGATTTCGCTAAGGCTTGCAGAGAAAAGTGTACGACAGCAAAAAGTGTCGTGATTTCGTGACATGTTTCGATTTCGCTGAGGCTTGTGGAGAAAAGTGTACGATAGCAAAAAGTGTCACGATTTCGTGACATGTTTCGATTTCGTTGAGGCTTGCGGAGAAAAGTGTATGACAGCAAAAAGTGTCGTGATTTCATGACATGTTTCGATTTTGCTGTGGCTTACGGAGAAAAGTGTACTATAGCAAAAAGTGTCACGATTTTGCGACGTGTTCCATTTTCATGGGTGCAAGTGAAGGAGAGTGCAGAAAAGCGAAAAGTGTCACGATTTTGCGACATGTCCTATTTTTGCGGGCAAGAGGCAGAAAAGAGCGAGAGGTTGCGAATGTGTCGTGATTTCGTGACATGTCTCGTTTTCGTGGGTAGGAGACAGAAAAGAGCTGGAGGCAGCAAATGCGTCACAATTTCGTGACATGTTCTGTTTTTACGGGTGCATGCCAATATAAGGTCGAGGAGGCGAAAAATGTCGTGATATCGCGACAGGTCAGGTTTTCATGGTCAACAGTCTAGAAAAAGTCAAATGGGCAGAAATGTCGTGATATCGCGACAGGTTGCAGTTTGGCGGGTAAAAGCCGAAGGAGCATGCATAGTGACAGGTGTCAAAAAAGCATAAAGGAAAATCATGCAGCCAGTTACGTAAGAATTAACTAGAGTCAGATCTGCAGTTACACAGTGACATGTGTTGGAAAAGCATTCGAACAGCCGTATATGCAGGATTGGAAAAGCATTCGAATAGTCATATATGCAGGATTGGAAAAGCATTCGAACAGCCATATATGCAGGATCGTAAAAGCATTCGAACAGCCGTATTTACAGAATTCGAACAGTCGTATATGCAGGATCGTAAAAGCATTCGAATAGTCGTATTTGCAAAATTTGAATAGTCATATATGCAATATTGGAAAAGCATTCGAACAGCCATATATGCAGGATTGGAAAAGCATTCGAACAACCCTATTTGTAGAATTTGAACAGCCGTATATGCAGGATCGTAAAAGCATTCGAATAGCTGTTTATGGAGAAGGGAAAAGAATTCAAACAGTTAGAGTATGTCATTTGACTGCATGCAGGATTATAAAAGTGATAGAAGATGAGGAGTCTCGATGAGGAAAAGGGGTTATAAAAGGATAGTCATGCAGAGAATCAGGTTGCTGCTGTGAGAGTAAAATTAATGTGAAAAGAGGGTTATAAGAGAGTCAAGAGAGAAATAAGCAGAGTCGTGAGAGTGTGCAGAGTTTGTTTAATTACAGACCAGTCAGGGTCTTGTAAATAGTGAAGACATTTTTATGTCATTATAATTGCTCAGAATTGCAGTCCAAGTAGGTGCTTGGTACTAGGGGTTGGTGCTCCTATCTGTTGTAGCAAAAAATTAAGGGGTTGGTGCTCCTTCCAGTGGATGCTGGTAAAGTGTTTGTAAAATTGATATTTTGCATAGACTGGATTTGGATTGGAGTCCAAGCAGTCATTTTTGAGGAGTAGCCAAATTGGTGAACCTCGTTATACTGTGTGTTGTGGTGTGCTCTTTTGTTCAATTTGCTTTTCTGGTTTTCAAGTTCTCTTTGCTTCAGTATTAAATGTTGTATAATTGAATATTAATAGCTACACTGATTCACCCCCCCCTCTCAGTGTCATTGTGTGAATATCACCATGAGCCATATTGATATGGCCTCTTATTTTTTTAACATGTGGTTGTTATCATCGTGGAGGTGGTGGCCTCATGATATGTTTTTCCTAGCTTCTCATTGATCGTTCTTGAGAGCCGCCCCAAAATAGTTAAATAAGTACTTGCCAAAATTATTAAAAAAATAAAAATTTACATTCATTTCATGTAAATAGACAATGATTTACCTAACAATGGTTGGATATCATGTACAATAGTGCTTATGGGGTGGTGTGTAATTCTAAAAACATATGAAAATATTTAATAAAATTTATTATAATCTTATGTAAAAAATATACAAATAAAAGATCAAAAGAAATGAATATTTTTGATCTGATTCGATTCATATTGCACATTTTTTGCAAATACAAGTGGAAGTGAAGAATACCCAGGATAAGGAACCTATCGCGTAAGTTTTTGCGGCCTCACCATCGGTGATGATTATGACGTAATGTCTTCAAAATTACCACATACCTCATGCATGTGATCCCTTATGGCAACATCCTATTTTACCTTTTTTTTCATTGCATTTCTCTGCATTTGGATGTAAATAAAAATTAAAAAATGAAAACATAGCTAAAATATATAAAAAATGGTTTTGAAATATGGACTTACCCTCAAATCCTCTAGTGTCATACCCATGCTCAGTAGTGTTCGATGCAATACAGTTGGTACATCAGTATTTTTTAAATCATGAAAACTTTCATGAAAAAGAGCTAATAAAAAATTAACAGTGGTAACCATGGTGACTTTGTTCATTTGGATGTTGTGCAATTCTATTTTGATGCAATCTAAAATGTATGTGCACCAGTCAAACATCATGCATTTAAGGTAGTTAATAATATACGCCATTACCCAAAACTAAAGTTTTGTTCTTCTATGCAAAATTAGTCTTGCTTGAAAATACTCAACAATGGCCTTCAGTTATGAATTGTTAAGAGAGCTGTTTGTTAAGCCTCTTTTTGACTTAGTCACAATAGCTGCACCAAAAAAAATAGATGGCAAATAAAAAATTGTAAATTTTGAACAATAATAGAATCAATTGACGAGAATTATACCTAAAACCAATTTTTATAGGAGATCATAATTCTCCTCAAAGTACTTTTTATCAAGCGAAGTCAGAGAAAACTTTAGAGTCATGATAGGAAAACCCTTATGTGGAATATTTTTCAATCTCTCGAAGTTAGCAGGTGTGATTGTGAAAGATACTTATTTATTCCAAACTATCAGTTTCACTATTGCACAGTCATGGTCATAACCATCAATGATAGGTTACAGAAGATGTTTGTGTATATTGAAATACATCATTGAAAGCAAGGGCTCCAAACCTGCATCAATTAGTCATGATTTATCATAATTAGGGGTGGTTGACAAATCTGACATGGCAGTACAAGTTTTCTTAAACACTATTTTCTAGTGGTAATAATAGTAGTAGCGGAGGCCATTTTTCATTGTTAAAGTAGGAGAAAATTGATTCAAAAGGGTGTAGGATAACGGTCAATCAGGGAGGGTTGGCTCTAGTTGAGTGCAATCATAGAAATAAAATAAAAAAATGACCATCAATGTATATTTATAGATAGAAATGACTACATGTTGACACATGGCAGCATGTCATTCGACATGCAGTGAGGTTGATTGATGACCTAACACATGGTAGAGTAAAAATTGGTCTAGTAAAAGACCTTATTTTCCACCCGATCTATTAGTCAGACCTTGTTTTTCACCCAATCCATTAGATGGACCTTTTTTTTCATCTGATATGTTAGCCAAAACTTATTTTTCACCCGGTTCGTTAGTCGAACCTATTTTTTCACCCAATCCGTTAGTCAAAACTTGTTATGCACTCGGTCCTTTAGTTGAACCTTATTTTCCACATGATCTGTTAGTCAGACCTTGATTTACATCTGTTTTGTTAGCCAAATCTTGTATTTCATCCCGTCCATCAACCAAACCTTGTTATGCACCCGATTCGTTAGTTGAACCTTGTTTTTCATTTGATCCATTAATTGAATCTTGTTATTTACCCGATCCAATAGTCAATCCTTGTTTTTAACCCGATCCGTTAGTCGAACCTTGTTTTTTACTTGTCTTAATCTTGTTTTTACTCTATGGAGTATCAATCTAATCTTGTGAAGTGGGTCTAGGCCCTATAGTGGTTGAAAAGGATTTCTAACTCAACAAGAGAATAAGCTCCTAGAAACTCTTAATTATTCTTAACAACACTTCATATAGAAAATTCTCAAGCATAGAGATAAAATACATCATAATTCTAAACACACAGCAATTCAAAATAAAATTATAATTTTACTATTAACTACCTAAATGTTACATATGCCATTATTTATAATTTAACAATTTACAATGAGCTACTAACTAATGGAGAATGAACAATACATTTGAGATGTCAACTAAAAATAATAGACAAACACTATTTCAACTACATTTTTAACAAAGCTAATGAATATCATTGTTATTTGTCTACATTTAAAAGAAAATGTGTTACATTATGTTTGTACAAGAAGATATTATAGAACTTGATCGCTAATTCTAAATGTCTAAAAATCATTCCTATTTGTCTATATTTTGATAAAATTTGGGAACCACCATGTAGATGGGGCAATTATGCTTACCCTTCTCAAGCCACTTGAAAATACAATCCGTATAAAATATGTGTTGAGGATGACAAGGCATGCCTGTCACTAATGCTCCTGATTTGAATTCTTCCAAGCAAATAGTGTAGTGGGGGACTTCCTCCAAATGTTTCATAGACTTCCCTGATTCTTCCATCTTATCTAGTAACATCCAATAAAAAAAATCTCCATTATTAATTGGGAGACAATTAAACCCTAGACGCATAACCCCCATGAAATCCCCAAGAAATCTGAAAACAAATTGTTAAACCCTAGCACAAAGGGTTGTGGCATAAACAAAATCCCTATGAAATTCACATTTACTGAAATTACTCTTTACCCTTCAAATTTTTTTCCTAAAAGCTAAGCTAAATCAAACATTGCATAGAAACAACATGCCCTTTAACACCAAATTTACCTTTTTTCTTTTTCAATTTGCAGTAGGGCAATCAACTGCAGCACCTCTCCTTTTCCAGAAGCACACTCCCAGGTCGTCCACGCTCTCAAGTCATCCATGCTCCCAAGTCATCCACACTCCCAACTGGTTTGTGTTTGTTTGTTATTTTTGGAAGGTTTGTTTTTTAGATTTTTGTCTTTGTTGTTTTTTTTTTATATTTTATTTACAGTTTGAGGTCGGACCTTTTTTCTACTCGATACGAGTTTGGACTGCTTTTCCACTCGAACCATGGTTGGATGGTATTTTCCACTCAAATCGTGGTCGAATGGTATTTTCCACCCAAATCATGGTTGCTTAGTTTTTTCCACCCGATTCGAGGCCTGGCCATGGTTTCCACCCAGTCTAATTTTGGACCATGTTTTTCACTCGATCCAAAGTCAGATCGTTTTTTCCACCCTATTCGATCAAAACTATCAAATTTACCAATTTTTTATAATTTTTTGTGAAAAATAAGGTAATAGCATCACACATAGTTTACCCCCAACGACTAGATGGATTGGTAATTGTTTATTTGGCCAAACACTTACCAAGAAGATACTTAGGTTCAAACCTCGAGGGTATACCTATTTCAAAGGTAGTAGTCTGATTTATATCCTTTGAGTGAGTGTGCACCAAACCGATGACGATAGTATGAATCTCGAGTGATCGATGGTTCCCCTCACATCAGGTCAACAATAACGAGATGGTATAGACTTGTTAGGAGCAGCCCCTATGATTTGAACCCTGCACTTTACAATTACTAAAAATATTGTGCATGTAACCAACTCCTCTATGTATAAAAAAATATTACACATAATTTAATTAATATTTTTATTAAAATATATTATAAGTTATTAAGCTTGGTATTTACTTGAATATGGCATGCACCTTAAATATAATGTTTACATAATCTTACATCTAAATTTTATAATTATATTAATTATAATTTATATCTTTAAATAAATATATTTTTTTTTTTTATATTAATATTCATTAATTTCATATTTCCATCAAATTAATTTTACCTTGTTAAGTATATATCATTGAAGATTTGTTCTATTAAGTAATATATAAGAGTCACGATCCACATTCAAAATTTGATGGTTATAAATTATGTTTTCTTTTAATTTTTACTTTTAAATAAAAATATTAAATATTTATTTTATAATATTTTATTATTTTATTTTAATATATTTATTAATTATATTAAAATTTATTACAAATTAAAAAAAAATTTACACCTTAATTGATACATTTACAATTTAATTATTAAATAAATAAATTCATTTCAAACCCAAGTTAATAAAACTTTAAAATAATTATAAATAATAATGGTAAGATATAATATATTTAGCATTCACTTGACGTCACTTACATTATCGATGATGTGACCCCGGTACTCATGATTGATAAATGTGTATAAGAAATATTACTCAAAATATATATATAAAAGATACCATCTATATCTAAGTTTTATACTAAATTTATAAATAATTGTGAAATACTATAAAACTTTAAATTATATTTTGAACAAAATAATTAATTATTTCTAAGCTTTGGTCTATATTCCTTCTAGTAGTATGCAGGAATATATACCAAAGATTGGCGTCAAACGGCAGCGAAATTAGTCAGCCAGAAAAAATGACGTGTTTGCTAGCCTGTATTTCGAATTCGATTTCTAAGCAAAACAAACAAAGAAGAGGCGACAACGATCTACAGAAAAAGAAAGGCGTGGCCGGCCGTTGACAATAAAGTGATTTAATCACTGCCGGCCTTTTCACAGTCCTCACTTGCCTTTCCCTCGCACTTTTAATTCCAATCCACTCTTCTTTGCCGTGATTGTCCAGAAACGGACATGGCGCTCTTAATATCTGCAAGAAGAAACAGCGAAAGCATCTGCATCTGCAACTGCTATTATGCCCTAACTTTGGCTCTATATTTCATCAGCGGTTTCGAAATCTCTGGAGGCACGCATCTCCCGCCGGTCGATTTCAGTTACACAGAATTCGAGCCCGGGAAAGAAATACAAACCTTCGGGACGCTCGGTTTGATGGCAAAACCCTCCAACTAACCACCGGCAGACTCCAGCACAGCGTCGGAAGAGCTCTGCGGTCGAACGCCGTGAAGATCTGGGATCGATCCACGGGGATCACTCTCTCTTTCTCCACCTCCTTCACCTTCTCCATCCAAATCCGAGACCGAGACAACTATGGTGACGGCCTCGCCTTCGGACTTTTCCCGAACAAAGAAATTCCGGCCAACAGCAGCGGTGAATTTCTCGGATTGTTCGATCCTAATTCCCCACCGGAAAATCACGTCGTCGCCGTGGAATTTGATTTGTTCAAGAACTCTTTCGACCCGGACAGCAACCACGTCGGACTCGACTTCAACAGCGTCAAATCCGTCTGCTCTGCGCTTCTCAAAAATTTCGGCGTTCGCCTTAAAGCCGGGAATAATATTAGCGCACAGATCGATTACGACGGACTGACCGGAAGGTGGAACATGTACGCCATTAATGAGACCCTGGGAAACCCCTTGAAAAACCCCGTGCTTTCCTGCGAGTTTAAAGTTTCCAGATTTAATTTAAGCGAGGAGGTGTTCGTGGGATTTTCGGCGGCCACGGGGAACAACGGAGAATTGCACACGATTCATGCCTGGTCGTTTAGGGCTTGGGATCCGCGATCCTCGAAGAGTAAAAGGAATACAATATTAGGCGTAACGTTAGGCGTTTTTCTGTTTGGAGTGTTCGGAGTGGGGGTTATAGTTGGAGTGTTGTATTATTACAGGAGGAGGGGACTCAAGACAGAAAGTTTGTTGGCGTTCCGGCAGGCTAGTCACGATCAGAGGTCGAATCCCACGTCTGATCTGAGCAAAGAAATAATCCGGGCGTGTGACTGGGACGTTTTTCCCAGAAAGTTTACATACGAGGAGCTGAGCCACGCTACCAATGACTTTGATTCCAAGGATTTGCTTGGCGAAGGAGGATTCGGCGATGTTTTCAAAGGTACTCTTCTTAAATCCAAAACTCTTGCCACTGATCACAGACAGATACATCTATGCATTTTTCCGTAAATCTGCATTTGCCTTTCCATTAATCTCTTCGTTTGAATTTGGAGGAAGCATTCAAATACAACATATTACGTTGCTGTTAACCAGTACTTGAACGTGTAAAATGCCTGCATTTGTCTCAATTTTCATTTCAGTTTGGACAATATATTAACATTTCATGCCTAATTGCACTATCTCTCAAATCTTATCCCTACTTTCACATTCTCTCATCTGCCTCTAACTCTAATTCCCTTTTGTTATTGAATCCATTTCTTTTCCAAAAATTTGTTTTCATTTTAGAGACCTAAAATATTATTTATAATATTAAAAAAAAAAAATTATTTAAAAAATAAGTTTTTATATATTTATTTTATATTAATTTATATAAATAATATGGTAATTTTTAAAATGTTGGTAGTTTCATCATTAAAGCATATGATTACATTAAGTGGATAAACACACCTTCAATAGGGTCCTTAATAACTATTAAGTAGCATATCTGCAACGTATAAGAGGGAGAGATTTGAACCTGGGGTCTCTCCAACATGATAGTTTCAACTACCTACTTCTCTCCAACTCCCCACATTAACAGATATAATATGATAATTTAAATTTAAATTTTTTTATTAAAAATCAAAATTATATTTGATATAACTGTTTGTTTTTTTAATACAAATTCACTCAGGTTAATATCCAAAAACTTTAACTACTAAAATATCCTAACAAATAGTTTTTACATAGCGAGCGAGTTTCAATGAGTATTTAAAGGCTTATGCTAGTATTACGAAGTAGTCCAGCCACTAAACTCGCGCATTAAAAGTTTCGTACACTCTTTTATGTTAAGAAAATCATTAGGTAAGGTTACATACAAATAAAAATTTAATGTTATTATTTTAATTAATTAGATTTTTTAATTTTGAAAGAGTAAATAGAAATTTGAGTTTTGTAAAAATAATATATATAAATAATTTATTATAATATAATTTTATAATAATATAAATAAAACTTGTTTCATTTTTATTTTAAAAAATTCAACAATAATATTATACATCCATAATAACATTTAATGTGTAACAATAATATATATATATAGAAAAAGCTAGATTAAATTAATTCATTAATCAAAGCATTACAATATTAGGGGCCTAACACTGTCCACGAGCTAAAAAACAAAGTGAGGTGGATAAGGAGTAAAACATCCATAACTAAATATATAAATACAGAAGCTTTTAGCAACAAAAAGACTATAGCTATATCTTGCTGCAATACATCATATATCAGCATTCATTTGTGGGAGAGTTTTTTATATGGAGAAATTTTGGGCGAGTTTTCCGTGATATCTTCAAAAAATTTTAAAGAAGAAATAGAAGTAATCAAAACTTGAACTTGTTCATCATTGTTAACTACCTTCTTTTTAGTTTCTTGTTGGACCTTTTGAAGATCTTGAACCATATGAGAAAGTTGATGAAGTCTGTCAATAACATCTCGTGGTGTGTTGGAAGTTCCATAGACTTGGGAATGAATGCGTCCCACATGTAACAAAATATCAAAGGTCAAGTCTACTAAAACTATATCCCATGGAGGAGCAGATCCAGTAAACACCTTTTTGCATCTGCACTTCCAAATGTGCTTGAGAAGGATGAGTCTACAAACATCCCAAAGTTTGGGGCACTGAGAAAAAACAAGTAAAGAGGGCTTCCAAGATCTAGTGAAAGAGGGAAAAATAAAAGAGTAAAAGACATCCCAAAACTATTTAGCCATGCCACAAAACCAAAACAAGTGAACAAGAGTTTCTAAAACATTACAAAAATTGCATTGAGGGGGAATGTGTAAAATTGCAACTAGACTTTCATAAGTTAGAAGTTTTTGATGCAAAATCTGCCATCCAAGAAGCTGATTTTTAGATTCAACAAAAAAATTTCAAATTTGAGTAGCAATAAACTACCATTGGACATTGATAAAATTTACTTACCACTTGATATTGAGCTTAGAGTCTAAAGAAAGAGGACACAAAAGATTTTTGTATATCCAACTAGAAGTAATGGAAGAGATTCTATGATCATTAAGCCATCTCCAGTCATTCCATATATTGTTGATAGTTGTTCCCAAATTTATAAGGACCTCACAAGGGATGGAAGCCACAACTAAGCCATAAGACTTTTTGTGTATTTTGGTTATCGATGCTCATAGTTATATTCTTCATAAGGCTCATTCTGATGGTCTCATTTAAGATTTTAAGCTTCATAGGGATAAGCATACTTTTAACTCACATTTTATTGATGATTCCTTTTTTTCTTCAAAATACCCAATAAGAGGTGGATTGTTCAACTATTTTTTGATATTTCTAGCTCTCGTATCAATGACTCTAAAACTAAAGTCTTATATACCTCTTTCTCTCCTTGTGGATGCAACTCCTCGGGTGAGTGGAAGATTATCCCTCATGGTATGTTTGGGAATTCCCTTTGGGATTAATATCTCTCCTAAGGATATGTGGAACTGGGTTATGGAAAGACTTCAAAAAATTAATGCTTGGCCAGCTCGATTTCTTTCCTTGACAAGAAGAATTCAAATTATGGCAACCTCTCATGTTTATTACTCCTGTTGTTGGATGGCCCCTAAGGTAGCCTATAACAAATTAACTCAGGCCATTCATAATTTTTTATGAACCAAATGAAATGGGGAGGTGGGAATGACTGCCATCTCATGGAAGCTTTG
Organism: Wollemia nobilis; assembly: GCA_028583015.1. Classification (NCBI taxonomy): domain Eukaryota; kingdom Viridiplantae; phylum Streptophyta; class Pinopsida; order Araucariales; family Araucariaceae; genus Wollemia; species Wollemia nobilis. The sequence goes on along the minus strand of JAQPPZ010000856.1, from coordinate 2,060,133 downwards.
TACTCAACCTAAGGCTTTAGGAGGTCTAGGCATCATTGATCCTCTTACCCAAAGTAAATGTTTGGCTACAAATTGGGTTGCTAGAGCCATCAAATTGTAAACACCTATTTTGTTACAAAATCTCGCTAGCTACTCACAAATGTAAATGGAAAAAAACCCCATGGGGGGATAATATCCTTAATGATTAAAGGAGTTACCTGAAACTGGAAAGCTTGGCAATCAGTTTCTCATTGGTTTGAAAATTTGACTCCTTAAAACATGATTTTAGTGGTCTTATCCTCCATAATAATAAACCTTTAACTTTATGCAATGTTATTCAAGATCTAACTTTTTTTTTTTTTTTAAAGAAAAAGTCAATAATAACATACACCAATAACAACAATTCTTGTTTTTAAAAAGTTAGTAATCGACACCGATATCAAACAATATTCCACCTAGTTACCTGTTCCCCTTAAAACATTTCGGTTTTAAATTCTCTTTTTTAACATTTTGTTAGGAGTACTCAAAAAGAATCTTTCATGTTTTTGTTTTATTCCTAATGGATGAATGAACCCTTTACTTCTATTGGTTGGTTGTGAATCAATAGAAGTATACAACATACTAGTTAGCTCAAATATATGTGCATGAGTAGAAAGAAATGTCAACCTAAAAATCTTAGTAAACATAATAACATCCTCATATGTATCAATAACTTTTACCTATATGTTTTTTTTATTTTTAAGGTGTCCTGGCTTCACCTCCTCTCACCACGTATCCTCCCTCTACTCCTTCATTTGGTAGTGCTTTACCCAATATAGTTGATGTCAATTTGGGCACCTAGTTTATATCCCAAGAAAATGAGTGTTCCACCCTCGAGAAATTGATTTCCTCTATTGTTGATACCCATGTCAAAATATAGATGACCCTAGATTCCACCCAATTCCCTTTGGCTCTTACCCTAATAAGTGTTCTTTTACCTAAGAGTTTCAACATATCTATGGGCAATAGCCATAGGGTATGCAACAAGAACCAAATCCAAAGGGTCACTAGTATTAAGGCACTAGCATCTACCAATAGTTATCATTCGGTCATAGACCTGTAGGTTCCCATGGTAGTCACATGGATTGATATGTCACCAAGGGTACTCTTTCAATTATGTGTGTCATTAACTCAAAATTTTGTACTGATATTGATCCCTTTGTAGGAGTTGTTCATCTCCTTGTTTGGTCTCATGGTGTTCTTGTTTAATGCATCGACGCCCTAATGTTCTTGTTTAAGGTTCACCTATAAGATTGAAAATCTTAGATTATTATGTGAATCTATGCCCTCTCTACTACTTGGACCAAGCTCATTGGGGAATTTTAAGTCCCATTAATAAGAGTGAAATTCCTCCTTTCCCATCACTTTCTTCAAATCCTTTATGCAATTACTATATTAAAAATATTATAATTGAATTTTGTTATTTTATTAGACATACATAATATAAAAATATCATATTTAAATTACTAAAGGGCTTAGGGGTAGAAGTGGGTACTAATATTTTCATGTCATAGACCAAGATTTCAATCTTACAGGTGAACCTTAACATTTATCAAATATCAAAAGTACAATCAATTAAATTCTTTGAATTTCAGTGAAGAAATCAAGATTTGAATTTTTCCAAGCAATACATGCATTATTTTTCAACCGCTATGTGATCATGTGATATAATACAAGTGGAGATCATTTCAATCCTATATAACCATTTTTTAAAATTAAAAAAAAAATACATTTAAATCGATATATCAAATACAGTTTCTTGAAATATAAATTAATGGACAGTTGTTATTGAAGAAGTCAAATAAACATTGTAGCATGGGAATTTTTATAAAAATAATACCATATTGATTGATGATAAAGAAAAAACCTCCACAAGAATAATTGATTTGGTTGAAATTTTATGCCTAAAGTTATTTCAATCCCACTTAAACAAAATTGAATATTTTCAACATTCCATATAATTTGTGGTATGAAAAATATTGTAATTTAAGAGGGAATTAGTAATAAGAAGACAATAAAGGTCAAATTCCATCCGTGTTTTACTACTACGTAGGATGATAAAAATAATGTATAATATTTTTACCCTTCAATGCCCAATTAACATATTTGTCATAAGGGTACTACCTTGAATTTTAATATTAATAATCCTTAGACCATATTTTAACGTAGATATAGTCAAATAAATATTCCAAGTTATTCAAAGAAACCTCTCCTTGGCCTAAATTGAATATTTTTTCAAACATATTTACATTTTCTATAATAAGTATCAAAAGAACCTAATATCATGAATAGTTTTAGTAATTCTAAAACTATTAGTTTTAGTCGTATTAGAATTACGACTAAATATCATATTTTTTACCAAGTAAATTAAACTATATTTAACTTATCTTTTTATTAAAGATATTTTCCATTTCCTTTTTTATCAAATATATTATTCATGGTAACACATATATATACAACATACCTTTGTTCCTTAATAGTTGGCTCCTCTAAATAAATTTCTCTAGAGTATTACAAGTACTATTTAAAACCTCCTCATTGATAAATTGATATGGAAGTCCAAAAATTATATTCTACACCAAAAGCCTTTTAATAGTTCCTTCTCTACAAAATAAAATTCTTGCCCCATGATCTTAAATATAATGCATCGCTTCCCCTAAACCATGACCCACCAACCATATTTTATTCCTAAATTTTAAATTGGAGAAGATGGTGAGGATAAATAATTTTAGAAGAAAATTTATTGAACAATTCAAATTCAATCCTTACTACCACCTGGAGTCTTAAAAAAACCTACTATCCATGGAACTTCAATATTAACCCTCTACCTAAATAAGAACCATTACATCATGCTCAATCATTTCATCCTTGATAGTTACTTTCTATATAATATCTACTACTTAGATAGGGTTTGTCAAATATTTGCTCTTCCTATTATTTCTAACTAGAGCATTCATACTTATATCATCCTTACTTCTAGTTAGAACATTAAAAACTTACTTTCCTACCATGCTACCTAGGTTATATTCATAAGAATATTTAGTTTTTGAGTTTTCCCAAAAACTAAAACAAGAAAAAATAACATCATGCTTGCTTCTTGCTTGCACTTGTTTCCTTCTAACACTCAAAATGATCATTTTCTAAAACAATAAAAGATAAGGCTCACACTCACTCTTGGATAAATCCAAAAAGCAATACACCAATAAATGGATTCACGATAAATAATAAAATGGTAATGGGTCAAATAATGAAAAATATAATAGATTCTATTCCATGTTATGACAGATATGGACTCATTAGAATTAGTGAATCGATCTAATATTTGCTCGATGGTGGACCAATACCTCTTGAAGAGTTGGTTAATGAACCTCCATAAATTTAAAATTGAATCACCTCGATCAAGTTTTGATACCTCATACTTAGGTTTTTGCGCAATATTTCCCATTGTATCTTCAATCTTGCTTGCACTTGCTTCCTTCTAACACTCATAATGATTAATTTCTAAAATAATAAAATTTGAGGCTCACACTCACTCCCAAATCGATTTACTATTATATTATTGTTATTTATTTTATACATTTTTTATTTTTATTTCTTTTGTTTATATTATTAAAATTTAGGAATAATTAACAAGAGGAATATCAAGAATTCTATAATGAATTTGGTATTTTCTAATTACGATGGTTTTAGTTATTTACTGGAAATTTTTCTTTTCAATTTTAACACTAGCATAAGTAAAATCTTTGGTGGACTTGCTTGAAAGGAAAAGTCCAATTCCAAAAATCATAAATATTTCTATAATTTTAGTCCATTTTTAGCAATGTTGAAGGAGGACTTAAGGGCATTGAGAAAAATATCCCTTCTAATGTTGAGTTATAACCCACTATATATTAGAACTTAAAGCTAGGCATTGAGCAAAATACCCCTTGTAATGTTGAGTTATAACCCACTATATATTAGAACTTAAAGCTTTGTGAAAGCAAAAGTGCCAACATACTTCATCGCCTTTTGAAAATATATTTTTCCTTGGCTATAATAAGAAAAATAATTTATGCTAAAGTGGGCATTAGTTATTTTTTATGTAAATTAAAAATATTTATCCAAGTATTGATTTGGAAGTAAAATATTCAAGCACATAAACAACCCCTTCATTTTCCAATGCAAGCAAAGAGAGAGTAAGGTAGTATCCTTGGAAAATAGATTTAAATAATCCAAACTACTCTAACTATAAACCATTGATAGTAAGGTAAGAAAGGTTATGCATAAGGGGTCAGGTCCAAAATGTATTTATAAAAATAAGGTGAATCAGTTTTGAAATCAATGTGAATAGTGTCCAAACTCATGTAGAAGACATGGTGAATTGTATTTTTTCTGTAAAAATTTATAGAAATTGGGTGAATCAATTGCAAAACCTTGCTACCACTTGTTTTTCATATATTCTTGTGATAAGACAACAATCTTTACCAAATCCATCATTTTAGGTTTCCTATATCTAGCATCCTTTAAGGGTTTCTACACATTACCCTTACTAGATATCTACTTGCTTTTTCTCAAGTATCGCACTTTAGCAACTTTAGAGCTCATTTTGGAGGTTTTTTGAGGTTTTTTTGAGGATTTTACCAAGCGCAAATTGATAATAGATCAGTTTAAAGCATATAACTCATCGAGCTAGGTGGTTTCAAAAAAAATTAAAAATATAGCTTTGGATCAAAAGTTATGGCTCCTAGACAGAATAGTTTTTTTTTTAGCAATTAGATTTTGGAGCTCTGCTAGGGTTTGATGAGGAAAAACTACTCTACTAGGGTTTGATGAAGAAAAACTGCTCTGTGGGGATGGTAGCAACTTTCGGAGGAGGTCTAAAAAATTGGAGGAATATCGTGATGGCATCGGGTCCGGCACAAAGAGTGCATGCTCGTGATATTTTTCATTTGAACATGATTAGAAGGAATAGGATTTTCCAGTGCATGTCGGGAACCGCTTGTTAAATAACAATGGATGTTTGGAATAATGTGAATTCAAGCCAATTCTAGTGGTTCAACCAGACTCGATGGTGGAAGATGTGGAGTATCTAACCAAACATGTCCTTATTGGCAAATTTTTGGGCATCCGAATTTCTCTCCCCTTTGTGGAGGCTTGGGTCAGGAAGACTTGGAATCCTGAAGGCGATGTGGAGGTGATGCTGAGTACGAACAACTATTTTATGGTGGTTTTCTCTTGTATTGTAGATCGTAAAAAAGCATTTGAAGGGGGTCCTTATTTCTATAACCAAGTGGTACTCTTTCTTAAAACTTGGCATGTGGGTTTCAACCCATCAAAGGAGCGATCGTCACGGGTTCTAGTATGGGTGTGGCTTCCATGGCTCCCATTGGAATTCTTGAGAATTGATATCTTGCATAAGATTACCCTTCTGCTTGGGAAGCCGGTTGGACCATCACAACAGACAATGGATAAAAATGTAATCTTTGTTGCTCGTATTTGTGTTGAAATTAACTTAAATAATCCTATTCTAGATTCTATTAAAATACAATTTGGATCAACTACATGGGTTCAAAAACTTGACTATGAAGCTCTTCTATTTCGCTACCAGATTTATCATGAATATGACCACCTGCAAATAAAATGCCCTAAGTTTGTCTTGCCCGTGGCTTCAAATCCTAGGCCCTCTCGATCTGGACAAATTTTGGATAAAGGAAAAGCCCCGATAAAGGAAGGGGAACGAGATAAGGAAGGTTTTGTTCTGGTAAAAGATCGAAACAGAGGACGAAAGGCAAACAAAGATCTTAAGGATAGCCAACTAGATGCTCTACTCAACCATTTTGAAATATTAGATGATCTTGATCAGTGCATGGAGATACCTAAAACGTTGCTACCTGATGCAAATATAACAAGGTCGAATCAGATATCTCTTCTTAAGGGAGAACTTAAGGAATCGGATCTAGGGGGTTTAAATGAAGAACAAAGGGCTTTGGATCTGAGTATAGGGGACATGGTTGGGTCTAGCCCTATAAGGGAAACTATTTTGGAAAGTGGTACAAATTTATTTATGCCCTCTCCTACTCAGGAACTGATGCAGTCATCCTTGGACTGCCAAACTCCTACGGTGTTGGGATTGCAGCAAAAAATAATTAAAAAAAGTATTTCGGATAAGAATATGAAGGTGAGTCGAAAGAAGGACTAGGATAAAATTAAGTTAATGGGGGAGACTTTGGTGGATTCAGTCTTGGTGAGAACATTGGACTCTCATTTTTATAACCCCCAAAAATGATTATCCTCTCATGGAATGTAAGGGGGTTGAATAGCATCCCTAGATAAAAATTTATTTGTGATTTGGTTCGTGTGCATTCTCCGGATGTGGTGTTTATTCAGGAGACTAAATTGGCTATTGATAGTATGTTCAATATTTCTCTCAAGTTGTGGAGAAAGGGGTAATTCCAGTGTATTGGTGCATGTGGATATCTTTGTGGCATCGTTTTTTTATGGGATTCGATTAAGATATCCCCTCTTACTTGGATTTTTAGCAGATGGTCTATTTCAATGGTCGGGCATGATAATGAATCTGGTGAAATCATCCTACTTACAAATATGTATGCTCCTATTGATTACAATGGTAAAGTGAATTTGTGGAAGCACATTTGCTTTGTGAGAAGTTTGGTTCCCCTATACCCATGGATTTTGGCTAGAGACTTCAACTCTATCACTTGTCTAGAGGAGAAACATGGTGGGGTGGACCATCTCGAGCCTTTTTCTTTTGTCTTAAGTGCTCATATCCAAGCCCTAAACTTGGTTGACATGAAGCCAGCTAATGGGATCTTTACTTGGCACAATAGAAGGTGTGGGGAAGCTTCCATCTCAGAGAGACTGGATAGGTTTTTGATATCCAGTTATTGGATGGGTAATAACAAAGGTGTTGGGGATCTGATCATTGGCCTATCAAACTCTCTACTTTGGAGTTAGGGCTAAAAAAGAATCCCTCCTTTACGTTTCAACTTATGTGGCTTCGTGATCCTAAGCTTCATGATTTCATGTGAGGCTGGTGGACCACTGGCAAACCTCCTTATGGCACTGCTATGTATTCCTTTATGAAGCGACTACAATTTGTAAAACATAAATTGAAGAGATGGAATAGACTGAATTTTGGGAACCTTTCCTTGGCTAAGTTGGTAGCTCTTAGGAGGATGGAAGAAGCTTCAAGGAAGATTAGAGATCAAGGATTCACGAAGGAGCTTCTTGTTGAGGAATCTGAGGCTGCGAAATACCTTGTTGAATGGGAACTAAGGGAAGAAATTTTTTGAAAACAAAAAGCTCGAGTATATTGGCTTCAAGAAGGGGATAGGAACACGGCCTTATTTTATAACTCAGTTAAGGCTCGTCGTAATGGTAACCTGATTACCTCTCTTGTGAATTCTCAGGGTGCCCCGCTCTCTTCTTTCAAGGATATTTCAGAAGAGACTAAGAGGTATTTTTCCTCTCTCTTCAAGGAGGACTCCTTATCCGATGATGAGAATGAAAAACTTATTCTAAACTGTATTCCAGTGATTTTTTCTAGAGAGATGAATGAGCACTTTATGGGTCCAATTTCCCTTGAGGAGTTGGAAAATATTGTATTCAAGATGAAAAAAGGAAAATCCCTAGGCCCAGATGGATTCCCGATTGAGTTTTATCAGGAGTTTTGGGATTTAATAAAATTTGATCTTTTGGAGGTAGTCCATGAGTCCCAAAAGAACAAACAGATGCTAAGGGCCCTAAATGCTACCTTTGTGGTACTTATACCCAAAAAAGAGGGAGCAAATTCCTTGGATATGTTCAGGACTATTGCTCTCTGCAATGTTGTGTTTAAGATCATCACAAAAATTATTGCTGAGAGGCTAAAGATATGGTTGAGCAAAATCATCTCTGAGGAGAAAGGAGGGTTTATTGTTGGCCGACAAATATTGGATGGGGTTGTTATTGCTACAGAAGCTATTCACTCGATGGAAACTTGTAAGGAGAAAACTATATTCATTAATTTGGACATGGCCAAAGCCTATGATCGGGTCAGATGGTCCTTTCTTCATAAAGTTCTTGCTGCTTTTGGATTTGAGGAGGAATGGATTATATGGGTGATGAGTTGTGTTTCTTCTTCCTCATTCTCTGTTCTTGTTAATAATGAGCCATCAGAGCTGTTTGAGGCATCAAGGAGATTGAGGCAAGGAGATCCTTTATCTCATTTTTTTATCATTATGGCGTAAGGGTTGGGAAGATTACTCAAGTCTCAAGTCATGTAGGGTCTCATTCAGGGGTGGAAGTGGGATAGTAGTTTGCCATCTCTTTCCCACCTTCAATTTTTTGATGATACTACTTTTTTGGGAGTTGCTACTATCAGGGAAGCTGGAAATATTAGACAGTCTCTTGACATATATCTTGGTGCTTCTGGACAGTTGATTAATGAGGACAAGTCTTCTATTTTCTTCTTCAATACTCCTCTTATTCAAGCCAAGATTGCTCGCATTCTAAGATTCTAGGTTGGGACTCCCCCCTTCATTTATCTTGGTATTCTAATTTCATCTCACCCTCTACCTAGATCTTCTTGGCAGTCTATGCTTGATAAGTTTAGAAGCGAGGTGAATCACTGGACTTTTAGATGGCTATCCATTGCATGTAGAGTTTTGCTTTTAAAATTTGTTGTTCAAGCTCTACCCATTTATAGATGTTTAGTACAAATAGCTCCCTCTCACTTCATCAAGGACATGGATGCTTTGTCAAGATAGTTTTTATGGTCTGGAAAACTTGATCAATCTAAATGGAGTTTGGTTAGGTGGGATTCTATATGTAGGCCGATGCAAGAGGGAGGCCTTGGTTTGCGACAGACAACTCTTTTTGGGCAGGCGTTGGCTGCAAAACTTTATTGGATATGGTGCACCTCTCAAGATCAAATTTGGTCTAAAATATTATCTTGTAAATACTTGAGAGGTATTTTTGAGGCTGAAATCCCTAGAGTCAGCTTGGTTGGGAAAGTTTCAGTTATCTGGGACACTCTAAAAAGAGGAGTTAATTTAATCAAGCAGGGTTTGTTCTGGATTTGCAATCAGGGATCAAATGCTCTTTTTTGGTAGGATTCTTGGGATGGCCACCCTCCTATCTTAAATAAATATCCTAGGTTATGTTCCCTAAGCATTTTTTTCTTGGAAGCAGGCTGGTATCGTGTGGAGGACTTTAAAAAAATCTAATATTTTGGAAATATGGAGATGTACAGGTGGAAAGATCCGCAAGAATAGCCCCAAGGGGGACTGGCCAAGGATAGAGAGGTGCTTGTTCTTATTCTTATAGGGAGGTCTTGTTCTTCATTGAGAGGTAAATATATTTTGGCTTGGAACCCTGATCCTAAGGGAACCTACTCAGTAGCCTATGGTTATCAGGTTCTTGATAAGCAAAAGTATGGGAGTCTTCCTGTCACTTGGTGGAAAAAGGTGTGGAACAAATTTGCCTAGCCAAAATGTAACTTCTTTCTCTGGTTGGTAGCTCGTAATAAATGCCTCACTTGGGATAATGTGAGGAAGAGGGGATTTCAGGGTCCCTCTTTTTGTGTCCTTTGCAGTAAGAATGAGGATGACTCTTCCCATTTATTTTTCCAATGCTCCTTTGCCAGAGACATTTGGCACCATTGGTGAAGCACCTAGAACCATCCATGTTTTCATGTGTTGTCCCTGGTGGAGTTTTGGAGTAGTCTAGACAGACCTCCAGCCAAGACCTCCTTCCTTCGGGTGGCTTGGAATTTGGGCCCTTCTTGCATCATCTAGCAAATTTGGCTCGAACAAAAATGGCACATATTTAAGGGCAATTATTTGGTTTTTCAATAGATTTGGCAAAGGATCATGTATATGGTTCAGGGAACCATCCATAGAAAATGTGATGTGGGCCCTCTTTTGGATTCTATGGATGAGAAGGTACAACAAGCCCTTGGTCTCTTTGGGGATGGTGTGAACTCTTCTAGTCGTAGTAGTGTTCCTCAACTCAGCAAGAAAGTTAGGAGAGATGGTAGGTGGATGGCACCCCCTAGAGGAGTTTTAAAAATTAATACTGATGGATCGTCCAGGGGTAATCCTGGACATGCTGGCATTGGTGGTGTTGGGAGAGATTCTACTGGTGATGTCAGTTTTTTCTTTTCCATTTATAAAGGTGTTCACACCAACAATTTTATGGAAGCTCTTGCAATTCTTGAGGCCTTGCGAAGGGGGTTTTCTCTTGGCTGGCAGAGGATTATCTACGAGTCTGACTCTCAATTTGTGGTTAATATTTTAAACAGTAAAAGGGTGGATAAAGTTAATTGACAGTTGGCCTCTGCAGCCATTCAGATTCTCAAAATGAGTGAAGAGTTCAAATTTATATCCTTTGTACACATTCCAAGGGAATGGAATGTGGTTGCTTATTACCTGGCCAAAAGGGCTTCTGAGCTGCTGGATCCTTAGAGTATCGATAATTGGGAGAGTCTCCCGTCTGGGGACTCTCAATGCCTGTGGGAGTTGATCCACAAGGATGTACACACTTAATGTGGTTTATTCTTGTTGTCTTTTTCGGGTGTCATTCTAGTCTAGTGGTTTTAGCCTGTTTGGCTATTTATTTGAGTCCTGGTTGGAAGCTCAATTGTACTCTATAATCCAAAATTTTTACCAATAAATTTTTACCCCTTTATTTAAAAAAAAAAGTTATGGCTCCTAGAATATTCTATGCAAATAGAACACCTTTGCAACCGATTGATACTTTTGTTGATCGATTACAAAGGTGGAATTGATTAATACTTATCTCAATTAGTTGCAGGTGTAATCCATCGATACTTCTATTGATTGGTTGCACCCCTGTAATCAATCAATAAAAGTATCATTTGATTGAAGAGGAGCAGTCAATTGGCACAATTGATCGATAGAAGTATTGATCAATTATAGAGGAGCAACTGATTAGCTCTTCTATCGATCGGTTGCTCCTCTGCAACTAATCGGATCTTCTTTGCATCGGATGCTCCTCTACAACTGATCGACTCTTCTTTGGATTGATTGCTCCTCTACAACTGATCGGATCTTCTTTGGATCGATTACTCCTCCACAATCAATCATTATTTTCCTCAACTGATAGTCCTTGCTCTCTGTCAATAGATTTATCCTCTGTATTTGATCATCTATTATCTCTACAACCGATCATATCAGATTTTTACAAATCATTTTATGCTACTATAGGTTATTTTTCAAGGAGTGTGAATGTTTTAGATGTATGAGTATTGTTGTCACATTAGGTATATATACTAGTGGTATAAGAGGTGAATTTTGTGGGATAAATAATTTTTTTTTATAATTTTAAGATGAAAAAGGTCCACGATTTAGGTGGGAGTGTTGGTAATTTTAAATTATGAATGGTGAAATTATTATCAACATGGGGCAAGCCGACCTACAAAAGTTTTTTGAACCTAAACATTTATGGTAAATGAGCCCCCATCAAGGATCTCTATATTTGCCAATTTCAAATTTTGAAAATGCTAATATTCATGAATTAATGATGATTCGTCACTATGCATAACCCTGAAGGTAATTTTAGGCATCTTTAAAAACTATTTGGATCGAGAAAAATGTTTGTTCAAACCTCAAAGCATGAAACATGAAAATTATGAAGTCCCACTCTATACATCATATGACTTCTCAGAATCATGGTAATACACATGGATTAAGCTAATTGGAGTTACAATCCCCTATGATCATTTTCAATTTCCATAATATTTTATAAAATACATCTACTATGAGTGAATTTCATTTGCTGAGGTTGAAAAATAAGAGGCAATAAATACCTAATACAATTGACCAAGGTTTTAGAAATAATTTTAAAAGAAACATTGAGAAAAGTAATAAGCTATCAATTTGTGGATTGGATATTCAAATTTTAAAACAAAATTAAGATATTCTCATTGATAATTTGGCAAACAAAATTAATGTGTATAGCTTCCTTGTCATTGACTTTATCATTGTTCATTAGAAAAACTAAGGTTGTATGAATTATCTAATGCAAGAGGCTTATAGTAGGCTACACACTAAGTAAGTAGAAGTCTTCAAGGGATAAACTTCAACTATTTGGTTAATGTGTATTCTTTTTTTATAGTATGTTATTGAGCAAAAAGTACTTATTGTGTTTGACAAATACAATTGTCATGACTATCAAATAAGAAATGTGACGATTTGCTTCATAAATTACTTTTATCTTTAAAGCACATTTGTTTCTAATAATTTTAAATAATTTTTAAGGTCTTATCTCCAATTTTGATCCAATGGAGCCAAGATTAAATCCAGGTCTCTCTAACGACACTTTAACAAGCTTAGATTTATGTAACAAGGATATTGCATATACTTAAAGGTTATTTTCAAATAAGTAGAATCTTATGAAATATTTTTTTGAAGAGCAATATGTGTTCACCTAAAAAATCTGGTAATATAAGATCCATATGTACAAATAAAATTTGTAATATGAGTAACCATTCAATCTAAGCCTTATCCCTAGTGGGACATGAAACTAAATTTTGAACTCTAGGTAACTAGTTATTGATTGTGATGAAATTAGTAAATTGTCATATTAGATGTGACCTAATTGAAGAACAATAAGAGAGAAAAACATCAATCATCATGTTGAATTCACAAACAAGATAAAGGTTGAATGAAAATAAAAATTTGAATTATAAAAATAGTTGTATCAAGGCACATCAAGAATTTTTCATGTTCAATTGAAATTTTGACCAATTTTATAAAGCATGTGTGGGATCAATTTTGACTTGAATACTAGGGTTAGTTTGTTACACATGTAAGTCCATATATCTCTTTTCTTAATATATCATTTTTTAATTTCTAAATTTATCGTTGAATTCCACCATGTTGAAGCACCCATAGATGGAAAGGGAACACAACATTATTGGAAGCATAAATATTAACAATCCCATTATACTTATTATTCCTTTTCTAAAAGGTCTATAAGATGTGATTATATGGGTCAACTCCCTAATCCACCAATTGGCTTGTCATTTCAGGAAAAGTAATATGATTTCCCCTTTCTAGGATCATGATAAAAATAAAGTAGCTATTTTGTCAAATAACTTTTCTTGTAGTGTACAATAAGAAAATAAAAAGCCTAATTTTGTGGAGGAAAAAATCCAAACTTTCAAATTTCTATGAAGTATTATACCAAAGACATATAATTAAGCTTCATTAAACATTTTATATTCTATAACATAAATCCAAAAGGATAATCAGGTTCCATGTAACTACCATCCTTGTCTCCTCTACCCTCTAAATATTTAAAGAAAAGTAAAACTATTTAAATTTAGTTTTTTGGTTATTTTATCCAATTAAATCTCCTATATAATATATTCAGTGTTTCTCTTGCATGTATTTTTTTCTCCTTATGTCCTTAAGAAAAATTACAAAAAATGATGAGTGTGAGAAGCACTAAAGCTTACCTCCAATAGTAAAATAATCTAATAGATAGTTGGGAGTCATAAATAAATTCTTTAAAATTAAAAATTCTAGACAATCATGTTAAGAGGAAAGTACGTCATATTCAACAGTTACATAGAATTTGGACAATGCTATGGAACCTTAGAATTAGAAGTGAATAGATTTGATTAAAAATTAGAAAATAACTATTAAATGGCATGATGCAACTCTAATGCAATGCTCTTATGTTGTTCAAATTTTACACACATTGAAGGGACCATAATTGAGTTGAAAAATAAGATTGGGATTATGTCATTGATATATGGTTAAGAAAGGGATAATATTGAGTCCATACCCCAAAGATATAATTGAGTCCATATTTTAATAGTCATCTAATCTTTCAATGATCATGGTCCAATGACAGTAATAATTTGAGTTATAATCATGGTAATGTTAATAAGTGGACAGTAAATCCATACACAAATGAATCAAGGCTTCCTTATCAAATTAAGGTTACATGAGAAGCTTATGACCATTAAAAATAAAACTCTTTGTAATTAAAGTATATACAATTTTTAAAATTTAAACTATTTTGAAGATAAAACACACTTTCATAAACTTGTACAAGAAATATTAAACCATAATATAAAAACTTAATTAATCATACACATATTATATTCTTTTTTTTTGGTAATATTAAAAAAGGAGGGTTTTGAAAGGATACCTCAACCTTGTACATCAACTCCACCAAGGGAGAAATCACCACAGAACCAAATCAGCCAAAGACTGAAGACTACCTCTCGACACAGTGGGGAAGAAACAAATTAAAATAATAAAAAATGCATTGGTTGGAGAGCCCCAACCACCCTCATAAAGACACACTCCCATAAAATGAGCATATGATAGGCATTAAAGAAACTCTGCATCGTACGTCACAACCTATCAACTGGTTTGAATCTCATCCAAAAAAAATCAAATCAAAAACTACTCATGGTTCCAAAAACCACCAGATAAAACTAAAATATGAGAAAACATAAACCCCTACTGCACCAGGAAGAACAACCAAATATAGCAACAAACTGGAGACGGGGAAAGATCTAGAGATCAAAAATTTGAATCAACTAGGGTTATCCCACAAAACACTTGGGTCACCCCTAAGCAAGGAGATTTTAAAGGCATCCAATATGAGCTATCTACTACTATGCTCGATGCCCATTTTCCTCTTCAGATCAAAACTGGGATGGGATCCAAAAGCTGCTTCGGAGTTGCACTCCCTCTTCTTAGATCATCTCACTTTCCTTTTAACTCTTAAAACACCATAGGACCAAAAACTCTTGGCTTTAGGACCTGGGGAGCCCTTATCCAAAACAAGGCTAGGGGAGGTAACTGGATTCGGAGAGGTCATAGGGTTAACCAGCTTTGGAGAGGACAGTGAAGCCAGTGAAAACTCCACTAGCTGCTACAAATGGGCTCCTTCGAAGCTAGGAAATCAAAAGAATTTTGCAGGGGGATGGAAGAGGGACTTACCTCCCCTTTCTCATGAAGACTGGAATCCAGAACCACCTCCAAACAATTAGAAGGTAGAATGTTCTTATCCTGAGAAGCGTCCTCCCTATCATCATGGGGCCTAGACAAATCTTTTGGGGAGGAGATAATTTTTTTTCCTTTTGATATGACCGACTGACTTCTAGGAATCCATATCTCTTTAGATTTCTGAAAAATCGAAGATTTTGCTTTCAACTAAAGGGGGCAAAGATTTTTATGATGGCCACCCTTCCCACAAGCTTGGCAAGGTAGTGGCTTGTTCTCATATTCAATGAATTGAGTCCAACAACCCAGATGTAAAATGAGCTCGTCTGAACTTGGTAACTCCTTTTCAATATTCACCAAAATGCACATTCAAACAAACTGCATCTGGTATAGAGAATGTGTTGTGCGGTCAAAGGAGACAAAGTCTCCAATGGTTTTCACCATCGCTTTAAAAAAACTCACATGACAAAGATGCGAGGGAAATTCTGGTAACTTCACCCAAATGGAAACAATATTGATGCTCTGCAAAGCCAAATTGAAATCCAGACCCCATCTTCTAAGAAACAGAACCCTCTTTCCAAAGAACCAAGGGCAACCTTCAAGAATGCTCCTAGAATAAGATTCACTGTTGAACCTGATTAGAAAAAAGTTCCTTGAAGAGTTGAAATATCCAGAGAACCATGCAGGCGCCACCTTGCCAAGGCCCAACACTTCAAGGCATCCAGGTTTGGCCTTCCTCCTTGAAGTTTTCCCACCAAATTTCACTTCTCCTTTTCAATAACATTATTAACAATGCAATTCGGGATGTGGATCTGACTCGATTCAACCTTAACTTCATAGGAGACATTAATATCCCCATCCTTAATCCCAGCCACCACATTGGTAAAGGAAAAATGGGTGAAGGAGTTCCTAGAACCAACCTCGAGGATAAAAAAATTCTTACCTAGGTTCCAATGAGGGGGAGAGCAACTATTCCCTTCAAAATCTTCCACATATCTTCAACAGAGCAACTGCCCAACATCAGATCACCGACCACCACCTCAACATCGCTTACACCAAAATACCACCTCGCTGCCCAGCACATATATTATATATTTCTTTTTTTAATATTAAGATATGGGGGTTTTGACTAGGAACCTTAACTTCATAGGAGACATTAATATCCCCATCCTTAATCCTAGCCACCACATTGGTAAAGGAAAAATGGGTGAAGGAGTTCCTAGAACCAACCTCGAGGATAAAAAAAAATCTTACCTAGGTTCCAAGGAGGAGGAGAGCAACTATTCCCCTTCAAAATCTTCCACATATCTTCAACAGAGCAACTGCCCAACACCAGATCACTGACCACCACCTCAACATCGCTTACACCAAAATACCACATAGCTGCCCAGCACATATATTGTATTCTTTTTTTATGGGGGTTTTGACCAGGAATCCCCCAACCTGTTACAACAACTCCACCAGGGAGACACACACCCACCCCTCACACACTCACCCACACCACGGTTTGAACCTTGGACCTCCCGAAGAAGAGCCAAAACCCAAACGCACTCCAAGGTGCATATATATTATATTCTTACTATATATATAGCCCTAAATAAATTCTATAAAATAAAATAATTTATAAATTTTATGATAAATGGTCTAATGGTGGAAAGTAGTTTGATAAGAGTCATTGCACATGTAATATAAGATTATATTTTTTACTATGTTTTAATATAAATTATAGATATTTAATAATAAAATATATATTTTGGTTTTAAGTTGTTTATATAGGATTAGCATGAACCTCAGGTGTATTATACCATGGTAATGGTATTACAATAATATTTTGATAATTATACATGTATTGTTAGTAAAATTCAAACGTGTGACGGTTAAAAATACTAAATTCAAACCTGTGACGGTTAAAATATTTAATTAATAAAATTCTTTTTGTTTAAGAAAAATCAAATATATGTCTTTGTCGGGATATCTGAATTTGAATCTTTAACCCTTCGTTAAGAAGACCAAATTCAAATCATGAAGAAATTGGCACTATCTTATTTATTAAAAAAATGAAAAAAACAAAAACAATCAAATATACACGACGTCAACTCGAATCTTTTAAAAACAAATTCCAGACGCGCTTCTAAGCCTGACCGACGGCACGATCAACCGTTGAATACGAACGGCCATACTTAGTAATAACGCAATGGTTGACAAAAACACGCTTCAAGGAAATTACCAAGAAGAAGGGTAAGCTCTTTGCGACACCACAACAACGAATTGTATACAAAAGAAAGGGCGGATATGTGGGTTTTTACATACCATAGCCGACCCCAGTTACTTCATCCAACACCTTCTCGGAGATGGCGATCTTAATCTCATCGGGAAGAAACAGCGAAGGCATCTGCAACTCAATTTTTTCCTATGCCCTAATTCTGGCTTTCTGCTTCATCGGTAATTTAGACATCTCGCGGGGAACGCATCTGCCGACGGTTGATTTCAGTTATACGGCGTTCAATCCTGGAAAAGGAATCGAAATCGTCGGAAATGCCACGCTTGAGAACAAGGCGCTAAATCTAACAGCTGGCGGACTTCCACACTCCATCGGAAAAGCTTTGCGGTCGGAGGCCGTGAAGATCTGGGATCCATCCACGGGACTCACGCTCTCCTTCTCCACCTCCTTCACGTTTTCCGTCGAAGTCCGAAACCCTGAATTTTATGGCGACGGTTTCGCCTTTGGGCTTTTCCCTTCCAAAGCAATTCCCGACAACAGCGGCGGTGCGACCCTCGGACTGTACGATTCTAAATCCCAGGCGAGAAACTATGTGGTGGCCGTCGAATTTGATTTGTTTAGGAACGTGTTCGACCCGGACAGCAATCACGTAGGGATAGACCTCAACAACGTCACGTCGGCCTGCACTTCGCTTCTCACAAATTTCGGCGTCCGGCTGAAGGCCGGCAACAATATCAGCGTGCGGATCGATTATGATGGGTTTACAGGAAGGTTCAGTGTGTACGCCATCAATTCGAGCCTGGGTAATCCGTTGGGTAATCTGGTGCTTTCATGCAACTGCAATGTTTCCAAATATATTCTCGACGGGGAAGTATTCGTGGGATTCTCGGCGGCAACGGGGGACTTTGGAGAATACCATACGATTCACTCTTGGTCGTTTAAGACGTGGGAAGGTCGATCCTCAAGCGCGAGAAGGAATAAGATATTGGGCGTGATTTTGGGCGTTTTGGTGTTTGGAGCGGGGTTTGTAGTTGCGGTGGTATGTTACAGGAGGAGATGCAGGAGAAAAAGTGTGATGGTGTTCCGGCCAGCTGGTCACGATGAGAGGTCCAATCCCAGGTCTGATTTGAGTAAGGAGATTATCCAGGCGTGTGTGTGGGATGTTTTTCCCAGGAAGTTTTCGTACGAGGAGCTGAGCTGCGCTACCAATGACTTCGATCCCCAGGAGTTGCTAGGCGAAGGTGGGTTTGGTGGTGTTTACAAAGGTACTGTTGTTAAATCCATAACACTCTATGAGTCATCACAGATACATTCATGGCGTTTAATTGTACATTTATTTATTTATGTCTTCTTTAGCATTTGGAGCTTAGCAAAGCATTCGATCTCAAAATTTCAGTCCAGGGTATTATATTGTAGTTGTTTGTTAAACAATCTCTTAAAACAGTTCATGGCGTATACTTACTCAAGTTGCATCCTTTTTCAGTTTTAGATGATAAAATATAATTCCTGGTCTAGCTGATTCCTTTCGAAACTTATCGACCTACGTCTACTTACCTGTGCTTCCGAAGTCTTGGAACCCAAAGGTTTAAACTATTCAATTATTGTACTCGCTTAGATAGAGGCATATATATACGACAAAATTGTTTATTTTTTATTTTTTTGGGTGTCCTCTGTCTTCTTGAGAGGAAGAGGCGATGAAGAGGCAAGGCGATAAAGACATATTTAAGTGGTGGAGATAGATTTTAGAAGTAAAGGTAGAGGTAGATTTCAATGATGAGGTAAATTTTATTCTAGCTGATAGATATGGGTATAGTTGATATATTTGGATGAATATGTAAAGGTTTTTTCTAATAAAATTATAGTGCAAACAAAGGGCAAGTGAACAAAAATGATAAAGACAAAACCAAGAAAGCCTTCAAACCCAAATATCTTATTTTTCTTCTCTTGTTATTTTTATTTTATGGTCCCAAAAGTCTGAAAGCTAAATAAATACATTTGGTGGGGTAGGTTTAGGTTTGGAAAACTAAGATCCCAAATATTCTAGTGCATGATTATTAGAAAAGGTTGAGTGGTAATGGAAAACCCACAACACTTAAGAGACAAAGGAAAAATAGGTGAAATTAACTTAAGTATATCGGTTTATACCATGGCTACCTCATCTCATGATAGACTAATAGTTTTAGAAGAATGCATAGGGTCCTTGCAACATGAGATGTTGTAATTGACTACAGTCATGAGGAAACAATAAAGCCTCATCATGGAACAACAAAAAATTATTTTAGAACAAGTTGTTCAAATCAATTTGTTGGATACATCGCTAGTAGAACTAAAATCGTCCACTACCATGGGCTTGTGCAATAACAATGATTTTATAAATTGATTACATCTTCAAGTTGAGTTGCAGATCAACAAAGAAAAAAAAAAGAAAATAATCTATAACAAATAAAAAACTTTAGGTAACAATTGCAAATATGATGATAAAAAAAGAATTGTAAAATAAATTAGAGACTAGATTATGGGCATAAGTGGTAAGAGATCCAACAATCAAGCCAAAGAAACAAAGAGATTTAATAGAGAAACAAATCAAAATGCAATTGTTAGAAGAAAAGAAAAGATAAAATAAGTCAATAAACATCATCATTAAGAGAATAAAAGAGCATGAAGAACAAGAAAAATAGTGACTTAACAAGGGATTTTCATTTTGATAAACTTCATTAGAGTAGACAAATTCATCAAGCATGTAGACTGGGAAAAGTAAGGGAAGACATGAGAGCTAGACCAATCTAAGTCACAATGTTTAGTATAGGAGATAAAAGGTGGGTTCTTTGAATTAAAGGATTATGGGAGTTACATTTTTACCTATACGAGGATATTATTCCTATGCAACAAGAAGAGATGAGGGTAGAATGGAAAAAGGTAAAGACAACAAGAAGTGAGGGTAAAAAGACTAGTTGAAAAATGGGAAAGAATTCATTATAAATGGAACAAAATAAAATAAATAAGAAAATAGGACGTGCAAGAATACTTAATATTAGTAAGTTGGAACTTTCATTAATATCCATGGAGAAGAGGTCCCGACATAGGGTCCATAGCTAAATAAAATAATGTAATTATACTAATGGAAACACATGACCATGATGGATGCAAGATTCCAGATTGTGAAGGATATAAGTATTATAAAATGACATTCAAAATATTTTTAATGGCATCATTAAAGGAGGCTTTCCACTAGAAGGGATAACCAAATTTAGTCATACCATTGCATAAAAATGAAGACACCAATAATTCTTCAAATTACTACATCATCATGAATAATTCTCTTTTTGTAAAAAATTTTGGTAACATAGGAGAAAGTATATTCATTCAATGAGCAAAAAATCAAGAAAAAAGGACAATAGGGCAAGCAAGGTTTAGACTAAAGTACTCAACAATAAATCACTACATTACTTTAAGGAACCTAATAGAGAGGATATGGAATGAAAAATAAGTTTATTGTTGTTTTGTGGAATCTAAGAAGACTTTTGATATAGTACCTAAAGGTAAATTATAGAAAGGAATGGAAGAAATTAACGTACCAAACAATCACAAAGTAGTTGTACATGGAATTTATAAGTAGGTCATGGAAAAAATAGAACTCTAGAAGGACTATCAGAATGTTCTAGGAGTGATATTGAGGTGAATAGGATTTTCCATTGTCACCTACTTTATTTTACCTTTACATTGATAAATTAGAGAAATGGGTAGAAAGGATGGGGCGGAGGGAATAAAATTAGTTAGTTATGTAGTGAAACTTTTTTTCCATGCCAATGAACTCATCTTATTGGCAACACTTGAAAGTTTAAAATAACATCTAAGCATTTATAGCATTTATGTGAAGAAGTTAGGATGCAATTAAACACTACCAAGACTAAAATTATGACCTTATCTACTCAAAGAGAGTAAATCCTTTAGAGGTGATAACATAATACAAATACCTTGGATTAGATTTTTAAAGCAAACTCAATTAGGAAATACACAGGATGAATGAATACAAGCAAGATGGAGGGTACTCTAATTATTTCTAAATAGAGGATTGGAAAACCATTAGGGTCCTTTTTTGGTTATTAGTTGCTCTAGTGGTGCTCTAGGGGTGTGAGCTAGTAATACATCAATTTTTAAATGGAGACAGATAGGAAGAATTCAACAGCAACTAATAAAAAATAATTTTAAAATTAAAGCATTAGTACTATATGAGATTTTACTTGCTAAAATATGGACTTTTCCACTAGAAATAAAAGCTATGGTAAGGCTATTGGAAGAAAATACAAAGAATGGAAGATAACAGGTTGCTAAAACAAGTAATCAAAGAAACACTAAATAGAAGAAAAAACACATGGATGAAACAAAATAACAAATTTACGGACAAGTTGAACATTAAATTTCATAAGGTTCCAAACTCAAACAAAGAAATTAAATAATATATGGGGAAAATTCAGACTTGTCATGTAGAATGAAAATTTAGGTAGGAAAAAACAGTTTTACATCAATGAGTTCAAGTCAAACTATGAACACAAGCAAAAGAAGTACATAAATGATGCAAAGATCAAATGGAAGAAAAAAATGTTTATAGCCCAACTGAGATCTAGTTACCATCTCAAATGCAAAATTGTGAGATAGGCAATTCCTTAGGAGAATTGGTCATAATGAAAATGTGTCTTTTACACAACAAAAGTAGTGGAGACTGAAAAATATTTTGTCATAGAATGTAAAGTCTATAAGGACATCAGAATTGCATATGAGAACACTCTAAAAGTAAACTTACTAATGAAATTTTTTGAAAATTTGAGAATAGAAAAAATAAGAAAACTTCTAATCAAAATCAAAGTTAAATTCAAAAGTAAATAAGGTTATACACTTTACCTTTATCTATATTAAAATTTTGTATCTGTTATGGTCCAATGAATGATTAAAATCATTTCCTGTCCAATGAATGCAATTAAAATTACTTCCAAGTCAAGCCAAACACTTTGCTCTCTGCCTAAAGCTACCTCCTCAAATCTATTTATTAGTGTTAAATTACTTACCATTTTATTCAATTGTTTACAGAGTCTTTAAAAATGTAGATAGTCCAGATAATTGTGGCAATAAAAGTTAATGGTCTGCATGTTTTGAGCATTTTAGAGTGAAATTTATATCATTTTTGCAGATACATACTTTCTGTATAGTTGTGGCATCCATTGAAAACCAAAGGTATTTTAAAAACTAGCCTTCTCACTGTTTATCAAAAGTTATATATTGCTTTTGTCTAAGATCCTTGATTTGAAATTAATCGATTCATTTATCCAAATGAAGTGGGCGCCGGGTATGAAGCAAACTTCTCCATTCAGTTAAAACCGAGTTGTAAACTAAAGAACATGCCTCGCTTTTAATCTTTGTATTACTGAAGTTTTACTTTAAGGATAACAATATTTGATGCAGCTTTCTCGTCCATTCTTCTTCTTCACCACTTTATGGCTGCTGCTTTTGTTTTTTTTTCCAGTCTTTCTATTAAGCGTAGCATAACTGTTATACTTCTTCACAAGTTCCTTTGAACGGCAAGCCCCCAAACTTAACATTTAGAACAAAACAATAGCTTCCTCAATGTTCGATGTTCATCGTAGCAACGACACAGACCCGTTTTTAATGTAATATCAAATGTTTTCGAAATTAAATGTTACGTTCACATGCTGTGTACCTGTTAATAATATTTATCGAGAGGTATCAGTCGAAGTTATGGATAGCATCAATATGCCTTTGAATCAAATTCGTTTAATTTTTATTATTATTTCTTAATCCAAATTTAAACATAAAATTCACTACTTATAATTATTTGAAATATTATTGAAATATTATTGTAAACTTTACGTTGCAAGATTTCCGGTACTTTTCCAAAGATTAACTGAGACTTCTTTTCGTTGGATACAAAGTTTTCTGAACCGTTAGTTTCAAAACGCCTTTGGCATCTCGACGAGCAAATTGTATTGAAGCCAAGTAGAACGCAGATCAATCGTACCCAAGTTGCTTCATTTGATCGGGACATTGTGTTCGCTGTTTAGTTTACTCGGTGCATTTGCATAATCGATATTCTCTTTTTCATTTCTTCAATCCTCTAAGAAAACACCATGTAATAACAATGTTCTATGCCTGTCTTTCCTCAGGTATGATTTGCTGCGAAAACTCTTGCAGGCCGATAGCAGTGAAGCGATTCTCCCAGGGATCCAACCAGAGCGACCGTGAGTACCTGGCAGAGGTAGCCATCATTGGTCGGCTGAGGCACCGCAACCTGGTCCAGCTTCAGGGCTGGTGCCACGACAGGGGTGAGTTGCTCCTCGTCTACGACTACATGCCCAACGGCAGCGTCGACCAGCTACTCTACGACGCCAAGTCAGGCAGCACCGACTACCTCGACTGGCCCAAGCGCCTCAAGATTTGCAGGGGCCTCGCGGCCGCGCTTCTCTACCTCCACGAGGAGTGCCAACAGAAGGTAGTCCACCGCGACGTCAAGACCAGCAACGTCATGGTGGATGCCGATTACGAGGCGCGCCTGGGGGACTTCGGCCTCGCCCGCTTCGTGGAGAATTTCTACAGCAACGCCGCCTCCCATACCACGACGGGCACCGGCGGCACCCTCGGTTACATCGCCCCGGAGCGCTTCCTCACGGGGAAGGCCACGCTGGAGTCCGACGTGTTCAGCTACGGCGCCGTTCTCCTGGAGATCGCGTGCGGGATGCGCCCCGTGGACCCCAACGCCAGGGTGGAGGACGAATCTGTGCTGGTGGACTGGGTGTGGAAGCTCATAACACAAAACAGGTTGTTGGACGCCGTGGATCCCAATCTCGGGGGAATGTTCAATGCGGAGGAGATGGAACGGGTTTTGACGCTGGGGTTGCTGTGCTCCAGCCCCGACCCCAGGCACAGGCCCACGATAAGGCAGGCGATGAGGATTCTGGACTACGAAGCGCCGCTCCCGCCGTTGCCCGTTGAGAAGCCCATGGCCCTCCAGTGCTGCCACGGGACCGCCGGGTTCGGCATGTGGAATAACGTGGCACCGCAGTCGCCGTTGAATAACGGTCGCAGCGGGGAAGGAGCCTCCCGATCCATAGAAGGAGACTGTGCTTCTATCACCGATGTGTCTGTGAAAAGCCACTCTTCTGGCCAATCCACAGCTGAAAGATTCTTTTGATTTTGCAGAACAAGATGTCAAATAGATGCAGTATTTGCCTCAAATATTATTTGTAATCAATTTTGTGTTCCAGCTTGCCAAGCACTTTAAAATGTTGGCAACAAAATAAGGAAAGTTTTGAGATCGGATGGAATTGCGGGGAGACAAGTTAATTATCGGAAGGGCATTCTAATATATCTTTAGAAGGAAAATAATGAATGCAATTGGGTTATATGTTAAACCTCTGGTTTACTTAATAGTGTGCGTGACATGCCGCTTAGAAGTGAAGTCGCCAAGCCACCTCTTCGCTACTACGATCACTAATATTGCTGGGCAGTGCAGAAATTCTCTTGCTTTTTTAATCGGTTGAGTGTGATACTTTTCTTATTTAAATTAAATTGTTTTTTATATTTTATTTTATATTAATAATTTTTTATCTTACAATTAAGGAACATAAAATCAAATTTATTTTATTCATTTTATTTTAAGTTGAATATAAGTTGTTCTTATGTTTTTAAATAAATAGAGATTCCCTTCAACCAGTCAAGAATTCTTACCTTAACAAATTTAACTTTGATTTTTCATTTCTTATTGACAGTCTAAGGGCTGCAAAATTCAGAAGACCTATTTGATATATTATTTTAAGCAAACAAATATAATTAAATACAATATAATAATATTTATATAATATAAATTTTAGTATAATAAATAATTTAGATTTTAATATTTTATTTTTATTAGTTATATTATTAAACGGAATGTGCTTGGGTTTTTATCTTGAATTACTAAGAAGATAATTAGATTGTATTCTAATTATATTTTATATATGTTTTTTATTTATTTATTTATTATTTGGTTAAACAGAAACCTTTACAATTAATTATAATTCTTTTTGAGAGCTATGTTTAAGGAATTTAACACACAACCATTATCCATCCCCTCACACACTCACCCATTCCATGGTTATATATAACACAAAATGATAATATAAACAATATACTAAGTATAGTGACCTTTAATTATAATAATTAAATTGGTTGAAAATCAAGTACTTAGTATTAGAATATATTTTTAAAATGGGTTATAAGGGATTGAAATGGTTTCACATATGGGCAGGATTGTCTAAACTGTCAAACTTGTTTCGGATATATTTTACTCATTCAAACTTGGATTGAACTACAATATTGAGGGTAGATGCCTGAAAAACCCTAGAACACCTCCACCAATTTCCATATCATTTGGAGTAACATAGATCCTAGCGCATTTCTATGTGTGAACGATATTTTTAGCAAGTGACTGTGCGATGGTTTTATCTGGGTTGAGTGCAAGCAGCTCCAGATGTTGTTTTTTAGGGCCTTAGGGTCCTAGAGGCCAATATTTATATTGTTTATGCTCAATATTTTAGCAGGATATTTTGTAGGGGATCCAAAATGGGTTAGAAATTTGTCTTTCAACAGATCATGTTGTGAAATTGAGTGACAACGACTTCCAATTTGCTACACAAAAGAAAAGTGAAAACCATACCTTTCCATGACATCTAGGGTAAGGATTAAAGAGATCACAAAACAAGTTTCAAGTAGTTGATCAAAAAATGGCTCAGATCTCAAGTGAATCTAGTGCTAAGATGCACCCACAAAATAATTCTAGTGTGAAAACCCTTGTCAAGAGTAAGAATTTTGAAGAGTCAGCCCCAAAAATGAATTTTAGGGATGCCCTCCATGGTGGACAGCCTCAACCCAATGCTAATATTAATCTTAGGGCTTCCCATAAACCTCTAATAATGCTTAAGATTGATCTAAGGAAAATGGAATCAGGATGTCTTAAAGCAGTTGATGGAACTCCTATTGTTAAGCTTGATATGGGTAACATTCAGACTGACATTGAAGATTTGGAGAAAAGAGGACTAATTTGTCGGTTCGTGGGTTTTCGTTCGAGTCTATCTACTTTCAAAGTCTGGGTTGCAAAAATCTAGAAAAACAAAGGTGAGTTACAAATCTCTATTTATCCAAATGGTTATTTTCTTATTTTATTTGCTAATAATGAAGATAGAG
This sequence comes from Wollemia nobilis, assembly GCA_028583015.1. NCBI lineage: Eukaryota > Viridiplantae > Streptophyta > Pinopsida > Araucariales > Araucariaceae > Wollemia > Wollemia nobilis. The sequence goes on along the minus strand of JAQPPZ010000856.1, from coordinate 2,033,694 downwards.
AGAAAAATTTTCAAGGGGATCCCTAGTTTTTTGGAAGGGCAGGGCTTTTCATGAAGCCCTGGCATACTAAATTTAAATCCAAAGAAGAGATGCCTTCTATAGCTCCCGTGTGGGTTAGACTCTTTGGCCTCCCTATTGAATTTTAGAATCATACTATTTTTTCTTCAATTGGAAACTCTTTAGGAATTTTTATGATGACTGCTGATTGTAATCAAAATTTTAAACATATTATTTATGTTCGAATTTGTGTTTTAATGGATTTTTACAAGCCCCTACCTAAAAATATCACTTTACGATTTGGGGAAGACACTTGGGAGCAAGTAGTGGACTATGAGAACATTTCTTTTCGGTGTAGAATTTGCCATGAATATGGTCATTTGGCTAGTGTTTTCCCAAATAAAATTATTGATCAAAAGAAAGAAGATATAAACTTAGCAAGTTTCCAAATACCTAAGAAGAACACTTCAAAAAAACCAGTTATGAAGGATCAATCAAAGTCATATGCTAATATGTTTGAAATCCTTTCCACAAATGATGTCCCGAGCGAGGAAGAGGAAATAATGAAAACAAAAATCTTAGAAACACAATTTAAACATGAAGGGAAGAACTCTGAGACAAACCAACAAATCAAAGGTTTTCAAAAAAAAAAGGGAGAAAATTTACACAAGAAAAACAATATTTTAAATGTTAAAACTTTGAATAATACAGGTCCCAATATAGACTCTATTGAACCCTCTAGTAAAAATTTTCTTGTGTACAAGCATTCTTCAAGGTTAGAAGCCATCTCAGATTCAATTGGATTAAGTCAAGAAATAGGGAAAAAAAACTGAATATGGATTCTAATCAAAAAGCAGGTCGCAAGACCAATCAATATCATATGGTAAAAGAAGGTGAAAAGCTTGTAGAGGAAGGTAATATTAATGCCTTTACCAACTTTTTGAACCCTGGTGTTAATGAAGATCATCACTTGGAATATTAGAGGACTCAAAGGGAGTCTTTCAAAATAAAATGAAATTAGAAGAATGATTCAGATAAATCATCCACATATTATTTTCCTTCAATAAACGAAGATGTCAATGGAGGATATGGACTCAACTGCCAATAAAATTTGGCTAGTTGGAAAAGTGGTTTCCCTCAGTTTTCAGGGGGATTCTGGTGGCATTGCTTGTCTTTGGGACCCAAAAGAGGTAGTTATTCACCATATGGTTGGTAGTTGGGGTCTGTTGGCTATCGTTATTCAAAGTAGACATTCCAACCAAATTACGCTCTGCATAATTGTTTATGCTCTGACTGCTTTGGAAGAAAAAAGAATACAGTGGAAGGATATAACTCATATTATCTCTCATTTTCTTGAAGCTTGGATTTTGATCGGAGGATATTTCAAGACCATCCTCTCTCTGGATGAGAAAATGGGAGGAAATAGAAATTTGGACAAAAGCACTGACCTCATGATTGCAAACCTCCATCTTGTCGACATCCAACCAGATAATGGCCTTATGACTTGTTCTAACAGAAGGCAAGGCTTAGCTTGTATAATGGAGAGATTGGATAGATTTTTGCTCTCTGAAAATTTCTTAATCCATGGTCACATTCCTAATGTGAAGACTCTTAAAAATGCTGGTTCGGATCATTGGCCACTCATGGTGGAAATGTGGAAAACCAATGTGAGTTTCTCTCCTTTTCGTTTTCAATTAATGTGGCTCAGAGATAGTTTCTTTAGACCTCATGTGCAACAATGGTGGAAGGAAGGTAAGCCTAGGCATGGGACTAAGATGTTCTATTTTTCCAAAAGACTACAATACATTAAATCTAAAATCAAGACTTGAAACTGGAAGGAGTTTGGGGATGTTCATAAAAAAAACATGAAGTTATTGCTCAACTTGATAATTGGAATAAGAATATCCATTTAGATGGCCTCACAGAGAATAGAAGTGTGGATGAAATTAAACTCACAACTCAGTTAGAGGAATGGAAAAAAAGAGAACTCTTATAGAAGCAAAAATCTAGAATTTAATGGCTCAAAGAAGGAGATCGAAACACAAATTTCTTCCACAAATCTCTTCTAGCTCAAAGATCTCACAACTTTATTTCTTCCCTAAAATTAGATTCTGGAGATGTTGTCTATACTTGGGATGGCATGAACTCTATTGTTGTCGATTACTTTTCCAATCGTTTTGTTGCTACTCCTCTTGACTCAGCTTATCAAAAAAATGTTCTTCAAGCAATCCCTTCTCTTATCACTTGTGAGGAGAACTCTATTTTGACTGCTCCTGTTACTATCAATGAGCTTAAACGGGTAGTTTTTAAAATGCAAAAATGGAAAACCCCAGGTCCTAATGGTTTTCCCATTGAGTTCTACCAAGAGTTCTGGGATATCCTTCATGTTGATTTATTAGAGGTGGTGGAAGAAGCTAGGAAAGCCAAATAAATTTTTAAGGTTATCAATAGAAATTATATTACTCTTGTTCCAAAAGCTCAAGAGGTTAATCATATCTCAGCTTTTAGACCTATTGCTTTATGTAATGTTCTTCTCAAAATCATTACTAAAATCATGGTTGAAAGGTTGAAGCATCTTTTGCATAATATTGTTTCCCCTGAGCAAGGGGGTTATGTGAAAGGGCATCAAATAGTAGATGAGATAGTTCTTTCTCAAGAAGCCATCCATTCCATGGATATGCAAAAATATCCTTCCATGTTCATTCGATTAGACTTATCCAAAGCTTATGACAGAGTGGATTGACACTTCCTTATCAAAGTTTTGAGGTAATTTTATTTCTCTAAGGATTGGATGGATTGGATTATGGGATGTATCTCTTCAGTTTCCTTATTAGTTCTTATCAATGGCAGGCCTTCTCTGTCATTCCCTGCTTCTAGAGGTATTAGGCAAGGTGACCCACTATCCCCTTATTTATTCATCATTATTGTTGAATGCTTGGGTAGGACTATAACCAAAAAGAGGGAAAACAAAACCCTTGAGGGAGTTACCATTGCTCATGAAGCTAGACCTATATCTCATCTTCAATTTGTGGATGACTCTACTCTTTTAGGTAAAGCTACTGTTAATGAAGCTTCTAATATTAAGCAAATCATTAGCTATTTTTCTAAGGCTACTGGGAAGTTGATCAATGAAGACAAATCTAAAGTTATTTTCTTTCTTTGCTCTGCTAGACAGGAATCCATGGTCTTGGATAAATTAAGATATAAGAAGACCTCCCTCCCGATCATTTATTTAGGTATTTCCATCAATATTCAAAGGCATAAAAATAAATATTGAAACTGGTTGTTGGACAAAGTCAAGAAGAAAATTGGAAAGTGGACCAATAGGTGGCTTTATTTTGGGGGTAGAATCACCTTGGTAAAATCAGTCCTTCAAGCTATTCCTATTTATGTATCTTTCGTGTTGAATATCCCAAAGGTTGTTCTTCGAGAACTAGATCAAATTAGTCATTGATTCCTTTGGAGTGGTACTAAGGAGAAGAAAATGGGCCTTGGTGAAATGGGACACTTTATGTCTTCCTAAGAATGAAGGGGAGATAGGATTTTGATCTTCTATTAATAACAACAAAGCTTTAACTACTAAATTATATTGGAGGATGTTGCATAACCCCAATGCTCTTTGGGCCAATGATCTTTGTGCTAATAATGCTAAGAATAAAAGTCCTGAAGACCTTGTTCGCTATCAACTTCCCACCAAAGGTTCTCCCATTTTAGCAGTTATTAAGACTGGTGAGGATTTGATAAAGAAAAATTTATTTTTGATCATTCATAATGGTCAATAGGAAAAATTTTGGACATTCTTGGGATGGTCACAAGCCTTTGATAACTCAGTTTCTCGATTGGAGGCCTTGGATGGAGGAGCTTCACCGAGCTAACTGGATAAAGGTGTCTAATTACTGTCGGTACCATACTAGTAATTCAAAGGTTGGTAGATATTGGATTCCTGTTGAGTATTGGCCTATTCAAATCCTAGAAAGGCAAAGACAAGATATCCAAGGCATCCTTCATATGATATCTCTCTTGGTCCCATGAAAAATATTGTTTTGGATGGAACAACACTACTAAGGGTGAGTATTCAGTTGCTCAAGGTTATTTGACCTTATGCCATAATAATCCCAATCAATCTTCTGACATATTTTCTCAGTTGTGGGCTCAAAATCGCTGGCCTAAGATAAGGTTCTTTACTTGGCTTTTATTGCATCATAGGGTGCTTACTAGTGAGCAACTTATGAAGCATGGTTTTCATGGCCCTTTTAGATGTGAAATGTGTGAAGAGAATGTAGAAACTCTTAGCCCTATTTTTATTGAGTGTAATTTAGCATTTGATCTATGGAGGAGAACGACCACTTTACTTGGCTTACATTGGTCCAATTTTTTTACTTTTGAGTAGCTTTGGAAGGATTGGCCTAAACAAGAGGGTGTTGATCATTTTATTAGGTAGTTAGTTTGGATGGGTTCTACTATTCTTCTTTGGAATATATGGAATGAAAGGAACAACCAAATTTTTAATCAATATGGGAAGGATATTCACTATATTTGGCAAAAGACCATAGCCAAATTAGTTGAATCAGTCCATCAACTCCTTAATCACCCCCAAAACTCCCACCAAAGATGGGATCAATTGATGCAAAGATTGAAGATTAAATCTTCTAAGGGCAACCAACTTAAAGGGAATGTGAGTATTTGTAATATGGATAGGACAATAAATTGGAAACCTCCTCCTAAGGATTTTGGAAAATTCAATACTGATGGAGCCTCTAGAGGGAACCCTAGAAAATCCAATGCGGGAGGAATTGGTAGACTTTTAGATGGCTCCCTGGTTTTTACTTTTGCTGAGAATTTGGGTATTCTTTCCAATAACCTTGCTGAGGGGTATGGTATCCTCAAAGGCCTTCAAGAGGCTACTAAGGTTAGATGGGAAAAGGTGTTAGTTGAGTCTGACTCTCAACTCATGATTAATATTTTGAAGACTCCTTTTAAGAATCATAAGGTTGATTGGAGAATAAAAAGAATTATTGAAAATATTCAATTAATCTAGATGGGATTTTTGAAAGTTGATTACAATCATGTGGTCAGAGATAAAAACAAGAGTGTCGAGGCTTTAGCTAATTGGGCTTTGGAAAAAGGTGATCTTACTTGTTATGGCCACCCTCCTAGATGGCGGGCTTCACAAATTAGGGAAGCTCTTCTTTCTATTATTTCTTTGGATGGCTCCAATTCTGAAGGTACCTAGTTTCTTCTTGCTTTATTTTTGCTTCTCTTTGGTTCGATCAGTTTATTTTAGTTCCCTTGCTCAAACTATTCTTTCTTTTGTTTCCTTTGTTGATTCTTGTCTTAAAATTCTTCTGGTCTAGAAAGGTCATTGTTAAGTTCAATTTTTTTCTTTTTTCCTTTTTCTTTTTTTGTTTAGTTTTTTAAAGTGTGTTCTTTTGTTTTGTTTTATTTTTTAGTTCTTTGTGCTATTTTTTGTTGTTCTTGTGTTTTTGTTGTGTTGTTTTTTTTTTATATTTTTTGTTATTGTTCTTCTATTTTTGTCATTCTTGTTCTTGTGTTTCTGTTTATTTGAGTTAATTCGTGTTTTTATGTGTGAGTGTTTTCTATGTTTTTTATTTTTGTTTATTGTCTATTGTTGGTTGTTTTTTATTTTTGTTTATTGTCTATTGTTGGTTGTTTTTTATTTTTATTTTTATTTTATTGTTTTAATTTTTAGGTTTTGGTTGTGTTTATTTTTCATGTTTTTTTTGTTATGTCTTTGTAGTGTTCTGTTGTTTTTGTCATGTTTGTGTTTTGTTATGTTGTTCTTGTGTTTTTTCTATGTGCTTCGTGTTGTAGTTTATTTTATCTTATTGTGTGTGTTTGGTTGTGTTTTTCTTTTTGACACGCTCAAGGAGCATGTTTTTTATTTTATTTTATTATATTATTTTTATTGTTATTTATTTATTTATTTAAATTATTTTTGTGTGTTTTTTTGCTCCTTGAGTATGTCAAAGGTCATAGGCCAGGTCTGGATCCTAGGCATTTTTGGTGGAATGGATACCCCCGCCTCCTTGGGTCTTACCCGAAAGTGGCATCCCTTCTGGGATGTTTTTCACAAATTAAAAAAATAATAATAATAATTAAAAAATAAAATAAATAAGTGGTCTCCAAATTTATATAGGTAAAGTAAATGTTTTTATATATCTTATTTTGCTCTTTAATAAATCATATTTTAAAAATAAAAATTTAAAAATATATTTTTTTATTAATAAATATATTTAATTTTAATGTAAAGTGATAATATAAACTAAACTTTGAGTAGGTACGTGATTTTTCATTATAATGATTAGAAAATAAAAATAAAATACTATCAAATAAGGTAAAATACATATTCTTATATATTTTATTTTGTTTTAATATTATATCAATATTAACATAAATTATTTTGGTGGAAACAATGCAATGGTTAAAGCCTTGATTTTTTTTAGGATATCCAAGATTTAGTATGTGTTGGTGTGCATATTAATTATATATATAACACAAATTAAATTTTAATTTTTAAATAAACTGTTTTTAATTTCTATGATATAGTTATCAATGTCCATAATGTGGACTATTTATTTTTATTTAGATGCTTTTAAATTTTAATAAGAACGATGTGTGCATATCTTTCTTGATAAGATCTAATATTTTTCCCTATTTCAAAAAATATATATATAGAGAGAGATTAAAATGAATATAAATATGTTACGAGGGGATAGCACAACGGTTTGGGCTTTGGCTCTTCTTCTAGAGGTCCAAGGTTCAAATTGTGATGTGGGCATGTGAGGGGGTGGGTGTGTGTATAAATGTGTGTTTAGCCTCTATTAATAAGCTTAGCTCTCGACATTACGATGGGTCATGGTTGGCATGGGAATGTCCAACCCTGAGCATCATCGATCGTAAGGGTTTTTTGCACCACTTAACTAAAAATCGTGATTGTAACCATTGCTTCTATATATCAAAAAAAATAATAATAATAATATAAATATTACATTTTTTTTATTTGGTTAGTGTGAGAAATCCTTACAACCAACACACATGGTTGAGCAGTCTCCTTCCAACCATGATCCCTCATAAAGCCGAGAGCTATGCTTATCAATAGGAAATTTAGCAGTCTCCTCCCAACCATAACCCCTTGTAAAGCCAAGAGGTATGCTTATCAATAGGAAATTTACCAGTCTCCTTTCAACCATGACCTTTGTAAAACCAAGAGTTATGCTTATCAATAGGAAATTTAACACAACCACCACACATCCACCCCCTTCACACACTCGTCCATGCTACAGTTTGAACCTTGGACCTCCCAAAGAAGAGCCAAAGCCCAAACTATTACGTTGCCTCCTGGAACTTATAAATATTAAACATTGATTTTTAATATTTTATATTAAATTTTGAATTTGTTTATTAAATTCTAAATTTATTTACTAAATAATGAATCATAGATATTCAATACTAAACATTTATTTCAATAATTGAATTCTAAATTTGATTACTAAATTCCAAGGGATGGGAATGCCCAACCTAAGCATCGATCGTAGGGGTTTCTCACACTACCCTAGCTAAAAATAAAAATATATAAATATTACATTTTTTTATTTGGTTAGTGTGAGAAACTCCCACGACCAACACACAGGGTTGAGCAGTACCCTTCCAACCATGACCTCTTGTAAATGTGAGAGCTATGCTTATCAATAGGAAATTTAATAGTCTTCTTTGAACCATGATCCCTCGTAAAGCTAAGAGCTATGATTGCTTATCAATAGGAAATTTAACAGTCTCCTTCCAACCATGACCCCTCGTAAAGCTGAGAGCTATGTTTATTAATAGGAAATTTAGCAGTTTCCTTCCAACCATGACCCCTTGTAAAGCCGAGAGCCATGCTTATCAATAAGGAATTTAACACACAATCACCACACACCTATTAGCGTATATTGCATTTGCTATTATTATTTCATTATTTAGACTATGGTTAATTTGTTGTAACCATTATCTATTTTACAGCTTGTTGGCTCCATCTGTTACGGGCTATTCTAAGTCTAAGATGTATTATTTATTGGATTCAATACTATTGCTCTTTGGTTGATTTGTCAATATGGTATCAGAGCTAGCTCTCGTTCTTGGATGATTTGTAGCTATTTGGCTCTCATTATTGGATGATTCGTAGCTAGGCTTGTTTGGCATCTATGAGAGGAGAGGCTAGACTCGAGTGGACGAGTCGATGAAACCTAGGCGAACTCGGGTGGAAGGTCAAAATTTGGGCTTCGAGGAAATTAAGGAGCGGCAGAGTGAAAGCAGCCCCCAAACGGAAGCAGCCACCAGTCCTCTCGGGTAGCATCTCCCCGAGAGGAGATACTCCCATAGTGCGAATAAAACCTTTTAAATCTTGTGGAGACACGTGATCCCATACATGTGGGATAAATATTTTTTAATATTTTCTCACCTGCAACTCGTCACCTCACAGAACGACGTCAACCCTAAATTCGATCCTCTATTTTTCGTTACTTGCATGACTGACGAAATTAGATTGTATTGCCATAGGTGGATTCATTTTTCTAATCCGAGCTTATTTGCCAGATTACTTTTTGAATTTGATCCACTATTTCTCTCTGGCAAACATTTTCTCACTCCCAAGGGTGTCACAGTCCATGGAGTTTTCTACGATTTCAAGGATTTGCAGGTGATTTCAAAAAAAAAAATTGGTCGCATTTAACTTGAGGTGCAAGTATTTGTTATCTTGCTACAGTTGTTGAGGAAAGTTGCATTGTTTTGTGGTCATTTGGCCACTGGATAAGCAATGCAAACAATGCAGCACAGTGATGTTACCGCCCGTGCGCCACTAGGGCCCAAGCTGTCGTCGAGCAAATGAGCGGCGACCGCTTCGAGGAAGGGGCTCGAGGAGCCTCCTCATATAGGAGGGCTCCACTGATCCTGGTGGATCAGCCCGCTAGCCCACTTGGTCATGGGCTGAGCGGTAGGGACTCAGGGAGCCCCGAGGTCACGGGGTCAAAACCCGCCGACCCCCCCCGAAAGGTATATAAATTTTTTTACATAAGTTTTGATTAATTTTTTTTTCCTTAAAGTTTTTTTTTTAATTTTATTTCTTTAGTTTAATATTAAAGTTAATTACTTTCTTCATAATTAAATTATTTTGTTTAATAATTTTTTCTATGATAAAGTAATTTTTTCTATTAAACTTAAATAAAGAATTAAAAAAAAAGGCTTTAGAAAAGGAATTTTTTTTTCAAAAACTTAAGGGGGGGCCTATTTATTTCAAAAATCAAAGGGGGGAAAGTGAGTAATTTTTTCAGCATTTGAAAAAGCAAATTTGGCAAAATTGTAAAGGTGCATTTTCAGCAGCCCCCGACACCTATGGGTTTATTTCTGTGGGAAATTTTGTGTTGTACGTTGCATTTTTTATTTTTTGCACTACTTCATTGAAAGTTAAAAATCAAATTCACTCCCTAAGTCCTAGAAATAAATAAAACCCATCCGTGCAATTTATTGCACTGCAGCGTTCGGTATTTGTGATACCTTTGGCCAGCACTTACAAGTAATGTTGTTGTGATTGCGCTACTATATTTGTCGCCTTATATAGCTACCAAAATTATGTCTGAGCTTGTTCTCTATTAATCGTCGGGGAGATATAAGTTTGTCATTTTGCTATTTTTTACTCCATTCCACTACCCTAATCGTTCTTGTGTTTAGGCATAAATCCTGATGAAAGTTCTCACATCCAAAGTGTTTAGGGAAAGTTACGCCCCATGCACGTGCATTGACAACTTTCTATGGTAGGTGCCATCAACAAGATGATTCCCTTTCAGTACCTCCTAAGTACCACGTATCATATAATCATTAAAATTACCTATAGTCTCCCTCACGTAAGGGTGGGTATTTTGTATGGTATAACGGCCTATCATTAAGGTATATCGAAAGGGGACCATTTGGTTATATAAGGAACCTTCACTATGTCTGCAAAATTAATGACTAATGCTCATCAGTTGTTGAAAGGTCCTAACTACACACCATGGAAAAACAAGATGAAGGCAATCCTAGTCATGGATGACTTATGGGATGTTGTTTCTGGAGCAACAACCAGACCTTCACCTACTGTTGGATCAACAAAAACCATAGCTCCATATGCTGCTCAAATAGACTTTGACAAGAAATATAGCAAGGCAAAAGTGCTCATCTTGCTTGCAATTTTCGACGAAGTTCAACCCCAAATTGTTGACTGTGCACCTAGTAAAGGGGCATGGGATGCCCTTAAAACTATATATGAGGGAAATAATGATTCCACTATTATTTTTCTTCAATCTTAATTACACAGTCTAAGCATGAAGCAGGGAGAGGCAGTTGAACACTTTCTTTGCAAAGTGTCTGAGTTGAAAGTAAAATTGAATTCTTTGGGAGAACCTATTGATGACAAGCTCCTTACCTCAATTGTATTGAGAGCTTTACCTAATTCTTATAGGGTGTTTATCACTTCCCTTCAGGTGTCACAACAAAAATTTACCTTTGTTGAGTTGGTCAATATGCTTCAAGAGGAGGAGGCACGCCAACTTCAGAGAGATGATTCTTTTAACACAACCCTCTATTCCAACAAGAAGGGTCCTAAGAAAAAGGGTAATTTTTAGAAAGGAGAAAATTCTAACAGAGATTCAAAAGGGAAACAACCTCAATAAACAAAAATATATTGCAAGATTTGTGACAAAGAGGGTCATGATACAAACAAATGTTGGCATAAGAATAAACAACCTAAACAAAAATGCCAAAACAAACCACAAAACAAGAATAAGCAACCTAGAGTGAATGTTTTTGTTGAAGAATCTAACTCAGATTCTAAAAGGCACACAAGGTGCTTATGACTACCACAGTTTCCAAGTAGAAGAATCTTATATGGTATGTCGATTCTGGCACTAGTAAGCACATGACTGTCGACAAATCATGGTTTGAGTCCTTTGAGGCCAAAGAGGGAAAACCTATCACTATTGTTGATGATAAAACCTACAAGGTTCAGGGAGAAGGTACAGTTTCAATCACTCTTCCTAATGGCAAGTGTCAGATTGAAAAATTCCTCTATGTTCCAAGATTGGCGAACAATCTATTGTCAGTCATACAAATTTTGGATAAGGATATGGTTGTGAACTTTAGTGTTGAGGGAGGCAAGAAGTGTTTTTCTATTACCAGGAGGGGTAAGAACATTGCAACCGCTTTATATAAGCATGGCTTATTTGCCATAGATGCTATCTCTACTCCACATGTAGCAATGATAGTCTCTACAAAGGAGGCAACATCCCTATGGCACAAGAGATATGGGCATCTTAGTTCTGGATACTTACTTGAGATAAGTAAGTATGATATGGTAAAGGGTCTTCCTTCCCTTTCTACCACATTTTTAGTGTGCTTTGACTGCTTGGCAGGCAAGCATTATAGAGTACCTTTTGAGAAAAGATCTACAAGAGCAAAGAAACCTTTGGAGTTGATTCACATCGATCTACGCGGTCCTTTCACAGCCATCAGTTATGGGGGGAAGAGGTATTTTCATTTGTGGGGGGAAGAGGTATATTTAGTTGTTTGTGGATGATTACTCATGAAATATGTGGGTGTTATTTCTTAATCTAAAATCTAAGGCATTTGGTTTCTTCCAGCAATTCAAGGAATCTATTGAGAAGGAGTCAGGGACTTCTATAAAGACCCTCTGCTTAGATCGAGGGGGGAGTTTAGCTCTAAATAACTTTTTTCATTCTTGACTACACATGGGATCACGAGATAGATAACTACTGCTTATACTCCTCAACAAAATGGAGTTGATGAAAGGATGAACCATTCCATCATGGAAATGGTTCATTGCATGCTCACAAGAGCTAGTCTTGAGCAATAATATTGGGCAAAAGTTGTCACCACTATAGTATATGTTAGTCTCACAATGACACTGAGAGGGGGGTGAATCAGTGTAGCTCTTTAAAACTTAAATCTTCAACTCTTAAAACTGAAACAATGAAAACTTAAAACCAAATAAAGAAAATATAACAAGATAGCATCACACAACACAAGATGTACCGAGGTTCACCAATTTGGCTACTCCTCAAAAATTGACTGTTTGGACTCCCATACAAATCTAGCCTTTGCAAAGCACCAACTTCATAATCAATTTACCAGCAACCACTGGAAGGAGCACCAACCCTTGATTTATCTGCACCAACAGAAAGGAGCACCAACCCCTGATTTATCTACACCAACAGAAAGGAGCACCAACCCCTAATTTATTTGCACCAACATAAAGGAGCACCAACCCCTGATGCCAAGCACCAACTTGGACTTCAATTTTGAAACCAGAAGATTGACATAATAATGCCTTCACTTTTACAAGATCCTGACTGGTCTATTGCTTACTCAACATCGCTCACGCAACACACACCCTTCTCGCTCGCCTCTCGCTCGCCTCTCACGCTCCTCTCGCACACTTCGCAAGATAAAATCCGTAATTAAATTCTCCAAGAAACACTCATTTTATAACAATCCTTTCTCTTTGTAACTCCAGTTGTAACTCCTTTCATATTCTCATATGCCACTTGTCAATTGTAACACCTTCTTTCATATTCTCATCTGCCACTTGTCAATTGTAACTCCTTCTTTATGTAACTCCTTTTGTATATATTTAGAAGGCATTTTGTCAAACACGTCACATGCAAATAATTGACACCATATTCTCCTACCATGACTATTCGTTTTCTCCTTCATGACTGTTCATCTTCTCCTTGCATGATTGTTCTTTTTCTCTTTGCATGTCTATTCTTTTTCTCTTTGCATGTATGTTCGTTTTCTTTTCCATGACTGTTCATTTCTATTTTGAGGCTCTTCTTGAGTCGCAAAAATGTGACATGTCACGATATTGCGACACTTTTGTTACTCTGCCTGCCTACCCTTTTTGAGTCGCAAAAATGCGACATGTCACGATATCGCGACACTTTTTCTTTCTCTGCCTGCCTGCCCTTTTTGATTCGCAAAAATGCGACTTGTCGCGATATCGCGACACTTTTTCTTTCTCTCTCTTTCTCTTTGCATCGGACCGCGAAAATGCTACATGTCACGATATCGTGATACTTTTTCTTTCTCTCTATTTCTCTTTGCATCGGACCGCAAAAATGCTACATGTCGCGATATCATGACACTTTTTCTCCTTGCTCTTTCTCTTTGCATTGGACCACGAAAATACATGTCACGATATCACGACACTTTTTCTCCTTGCTCTTTCTCTTTGCTTTGGCCTGTGAAAATACAACATGTCGTGATATCGCGACACTTTTTCTCCTTGCTCTCTCTTTTCTTTGGCCCGTGAAAATACATGTCACAATATCGCGACACTTTTTCTCCTTGCTCTTTCTCTTTCCTTTGGCCCGCGAAAATACAACATGTCGCGATATCGCGACACTTTTTCTCCTTGCTCTTTTTCTTTTCTTAGGCCCACAAAAATACAACATGTCGCGATATCACGACACTTTTTCTCCTTGCTCTTTTTCTTTTCTTAGGCCCGCGAAAATACAACATGTCGCGATATCGCAACACTTTTTCTCCTTGCTCTTTTTCTTTGCTTAGGCCCGTGAAAATACAACATGTCACGATATCACGACACTTTTTCTCCTTCCTCTTTTTCTTTACTTAGGCCCATGAAAATACAACATGTCGCGATATTGCGACACTTTTTCCTCTTTGCTTTTTCGTTTCTCTTTTGGCCACGAAAATGCAACATGTCGCGATATCGTGACACTTTTTTCTTGATGCAGTGTTTTGCTTTTTCTTTGATCTTTAGCATATGGGCCACTTCGGTCTTCTTGGACAACCTGTAACAACTTCACCCAAACATCAAAAACATCCTCATAAGCATTTAACATCACTGTACATACTCTGAATAACCTCTGAACTCCTATCCACTACATCAACCGATCTATCTGACTGTGTTGACAACAATGACAATACTGTCGTTGCACCTTGCTCAACAATCTCCCCCTTTGGAATTGTTGGCAACACACGTGCAATTTCCTATAACTCTTGTGCAATTTCCTGTAACTCTTCTCCCCCTTTGACAAAAATACCAAAAGGGCTGCTGTAAACTCCCCCTGAGTCCATGCACAACATTCTCAGGCAAAAATTATTACACTTAGCAAAAATCACAAACATGAGCAAAAAGATAAACAAATACACAAATGCTCCCCCTGAGAATGTGGTCCCGATAGCTAGTCAATTCTTGGGAAGCGTGACCACTTCTAATTTATTGTGAAGGTACTCAAAGACTTCCTTGGGCAATGGTTTTGTGAAGATATCCACTACTTGCTCTGTTGTTGGAACAAAATCCAACTTAACCTCACCTTTCACAATTTTCTCTTGCGTACAACACGTTGTCGTTGCAATATATTTTGCCTCTACTGTGGATAAGGAGACTGACTCTTGTTTCTTACTATTCCACATAACCAACCTGTCTCCAAGATAGAATGCACCTCCATTGGTACTCTTTCTATCATAAAGTCTTCTTGGATAAGCACTCTAATCTCTGCTCATCATATTATAATTCCTGTTGTACCTTGCTTTTACTTATTTAGTATAGTTTGATCAACACTCAACTCTCAGCTGCACAAAAGTTACTCCCAAATTAAAAGTGACCAACTCTCCAGGCATCCTGCGTGTAATTTCTTCAACCTTTTGACTGCCACCTCCTCTATGACTGACGACTTTGCCTCTCATCCGTTGTGCAGCTCAATGTCTCTGGTTTCTAACAACTTCCATGAATGTTTTCATCGTCTATGTAGGTATTGATAGTGGACCATTACATCTAGCATTGGAACCTCAATCTGTGCATAGTCATCAACACTCGGTATTCTGCTTCTTGCTAGGGCATATGTCAGGGCTACTCAATGTCTTAGGCAAACATTCTTCATGTGATTCCAGGGAGCATTTCTCCTCATTGCGATCAAGGGATTCCTCGGGAAATATCTTGCATTTCTCAAATAATGCAAGACTTTCTTAGGTGCATGGGCATCTTGTCCTCCTTGGTGCTTCACCACCTACACATTGGTAGTAATTTTCATAACGATCATGAAGAGCTTTACCATAGTCCTCCCTCGATATTGGTAGATGAATTGAGACGTACTCACAACATGAATTCTATTTTATTTGTAGATTGGGAATGTTACAGGCTTCAAAACCAGCACCTGCTAGCTTATGGTTCCATGACATGATGACCTATGCTGCATGTTCTATCTCAGATAATACCTATCAGCTATTGCATCAAAAACCTAGCTATTCACCATGTTTTTATGCTGAAGCACATCAGTTTGACACTATCTGCTATTGTAACCGCCATCACCAGAGCGATTTTACAAATAAAAATATGGCTCTGTCATGCCAATGTCTCATGCTCTTGCTTATTACCTCCACAAACAACTACATGAACTGAAACACACTTTGACAACTATACGACAACTCCCCCTGACTAGTTGCCTTTCATCCTCAGATAACCAAACAACATAGGAGCATTAAAATAAAACTTTAAGATTGCTCCCCCTAAAGATGTGCTACCAGGAGCTGCTTAGTGCAATAGAGGAGTAGTCTCCTTCAGTCCAAGGAGACACGATTTCCTCTCTTCTTTCTTTCTCCAAACTGGTTTTATTATAGTTTTGGGCTCTTGTTTTGACTTTTCTTTTTCAGTAGCTTGTGCAAGTTTTTCGGGAAATCTTCTATTTTGTCTCATTCCATTAGGTTGAAATTTTCTTCCCTGAAATTGATTTGATGCAAATGTAATTCAACAATTTCTTGCAATGTGCCCAAAATTATGATAGTTATAACATTCTACTGCATAATCCATCAAAGGTGAAAAAACATTTCTACTAGGTGGTTGTCTCTTGTGCATCCTTGATGGATGATTATTTTCCTTTCTTCGATGCACATGATTTCTTCCCTGTCTATGTTGCATTATTTATGTCTGATGAAATCTACTGTCTTGCCTTAGATTAGATACAAAATTTCTTGGACAAGACCTTGCTATGTGCCCATGACCATTACATTTAAAACATTGCACATGGTGTTCAACAGATGTATTTCTACCAGCATAACTCTTTGATCTATTATTCAATCCACAATAAATTGCCTTGTGACCATAATGGTTGCATCTAAAAAAATAGCCATTAAAAGCAGTATTATGAATAAAGTGAGAGTGATAGAACCTCTTTTGTTGTGGTTGCTTTGTTGTAGATCTCCTTTGAGATTTTCTTCCTTTTGAAGATTCAGTTTCAAGCTTTTCTTGCTTTGATCCTTCAGTAGTGGACTTCTTCTTCTCTGCAGATTTAGAAGATGAAGGTTGTTTAGCTTCATACCCAAGACCAAGCTTACACATGGGGCTTCTTTGTTGCCTTATCATTTTATCTAGCAACTCTATGCTCTTCTCAAATTTGAGATTTGTATTGGCCTCTTCTAGTTGTTTCCTCAATAAAATAATCTCCTCTTCTTATTTGCAGCAAACAATCTCTTTCTCATTGATCTATGACCTAAGATTTTCTTCAATCCTTTTGGAATTTTCTACTTGAAGCTTTAGATCATTAATAACTTTGTTAGATTCCTCTTCACATTTTCTAGATACATCACCTTTATCATCCAGGTGTGACTTCAAGGCTTCTTCTATTTTTTTGGCTTTATGAATTTGTAAGAAGAGATCTTCAATATTATCCCCATATTCTTCCAACTTCTTGGACAGTCTTTTGTTCTTTTTTCTTTCTATACCCAACTCTTCAAGTGTAGTGATCAACTCACCTTCTAGATATACTTCACCCTCAAGGTTTTCATCACATACTTCAGAATTCACTCCTATATTTTCTAGTTCAATTTTCTCTTCCACAGGAACTGAAACTTACTGATATGCCTTATTGGACGAGGATCTATTCTTCTTACCCATTACGTACTAATCCAAGATCAACCCTAGCTTATTTAGCCTGACAAGGGAAATTGGCTCTGATACCAATTGTTAGTCTCACAATGACACTGAGAGGGGGTGTGAATCAGTGTAGATCTTTAAAACTTAAATCTTCAACTCTTAAATCTGAAACAATGAAAACTTAAAACCAAATAAAGCAAATATAACAAGAGAGCATCACACAACACAAGATGTATCGAGGTTCACCGATTTGGCTACTCCTCAAAAATTGATTGTTTGGACTCCCATCCAAATCCAGCCTTTGCAAAGCACCAACTTTACAATCAATTTACTAGCACCCACTGGAAGGAGCACCAACCCTTGATTTATCTGCATCAACAAAAAGGAGCACCAACCCCTGATTTATCTACACCAACAGAAAGGAGCACCAACCCTTGATTTATCTACACCAACAGAAAGGAGCATCAACCCCTGATTTACCAGCACCAACTAGAAGGACCACCAACCCCTGATTTACTAGCACAAACTGGAAGGAGCACCAACCCCTAATTTATCTACACTAACATAAAGGAGCACCAACCCTTGATTTACCAACACCAACTAGAAGAAGCACCAACCCCTGATTTACCAGCACCAACTGGAAGGAGCACCAACCCCTGATTTATTTGCACCAATAGAAAGGAGCACCAACCCTTGATTTATCTGCACTAACAGAAAGGAGCACCAACCCCTGATGCCAAGCACCAACTTGGACTTCAATTTTGAAACTAGAAGATTGACATAATAATGCCTTCACTTTTACAAGACCCTGACTGGTCTATTGCTTACTCAACATCGCTCACGCAACACACACCCTTCTCGTTCGCCTCTCACTCGCCTATCGTGCTCCTCTCACGCACTTCGCAAGATAAAATCCATAATTAAATTCTCCAAGCAACACTCCTTTTATAACAATCCTTTCTCTTTGTAACTCCAGTTGTAACTCCTTTCATATTCTCATATGCCACTTGTCAATTGTAACACCTTTCATATTTATATCTGCCACTTGTCAATTGTAACTCATTCTTTATGTAACTCCTTTTGTATATATTTAGAAGGCATTTCGTCAAACACGTCACATGCAAATAATTAACACCATATTCTCCTACCATGACTATTCATTTTATCCCTCATGACTATTTGTCTTCTTCTTGCATGACTGTTCATTTTCTCTTTGCATGTTTGTTCTTTTTCTCTTTGCATGTCTGTTCGTTTTCTTTTCCATGACTGTTCGTTTCTATTTTGAGGCTCTTATTGAGTCATGAAAATGCGATATGTCGCGATATCATGACACTTTTGTTACTCTTCCTGCCTGCCCTTTTTGAGTCATGAAAATGTGACATGTTGAGATATTGCGACACTTTTTCTTTCTCTGCCTACCTGCCCTTTTTGAGTCGTGAAAATGTGACATGTCACGATATCGTGACACTTTTTCTTTCTCTCTCTTTCTCTTTGCATCAGACCGTGAAAATGCTACATATCGTGATATCGTGACACTTTTTATTTCTCTCTCTTTCTCTTTGCATCAGACCACAAAAATGCTATATCGCGACACTTTCTCTCTCTTTCTCTCTCTTTCTCTTTGCATCGAACCGTGAAAATGCTACATGTCACGATATCACGACACTTTTTCTTTCTCTCTTTCTCTTTGCATCGGACCGCGAAAATGCTACATGTCGCGATATCGTGACACTTTTTCTCCTTGCTCTCTCTTTGCATCGGACCTCAAAAATACATGTCGTGATATCGCAACACTTTTTCTCTTTGCTCTTTCTCTTTGCTTTGGCCCATGAAAATACATGTCGCAATATCGCGACACTTTTTCTCCTTGCTCTTTCTCTTTGCTTTGGCCCATGAAAATACAACATGTTGCGATATCGCGACACTTTTTCTCCTTGCTCTTTCTCTTTCCTTTGGCCTGCGAAAATACATGTCGCGATATCGTGACACTTTTTCTCCTTGCTCTTTCTCTTTCCTTTGGCCCATGAAAATACAACATGTCGCGATATCACGACACTTTTTCTCCTTGTTCTTTTTCTTTGCTTAGGCCCACGAAAATAAATCATGTCGCAATATCATGACACTTTTTATCCTTGCTCTTTTTCTTTGCTTAGCGCCCGAAAATACAACATGTCGCGATATCGCGACACTTTTTCTCCTTGCTCTTTTTCTTTGCTTAGGCCCGTGAAAATACAACATGTCGCGATATCGCGACACTTTTTCTCCTTGCTCTTTTTCTTTGCTTAGGCCCATGAAAATACAACATGTCGTGATATCGTGACACTTTTTCCTCTTTGCTTTTTCGCTTCTCTTTTGGCCGTGAAAATGCAACATGTCGTGATATCGCAACACTTTTTTCTTGATGCGATGTTTTGCTTTTTCTTTGATCTTTAGCATATGGGCCACTCTGGTCTTCTTGTACAACCTGTAACAACTTCACCCAAACATCAAAAACATCCTCATAAGCATTTAACATCACTGTACATACTCTGAATAACCTCTAAACTCATGTCCACTGCATCAACCAATCTATCTTACTGTGTTGACAACAATGACAATACTGTCGCTGCACCTTGCTCAATAGTATATCTATTGAATAGGGCACCCACAAATGCCTTACAAGGGATGACTCCACAAGAATCATGGAGTGGTCGAAAACCCTCCATCTCTCATCTACACATTTTTTGATGTAAAGCTTTCATGCACATACCGAAAGAGAAAAGTAAGAAGCTAGATGATAAGACATTGAAATGTATTTTTCTTGGCTATGATGAGCACTCTAAGGGTTATCGTTTGATATATCCCTTAACCAAGAAGATTCATATCAGTAGATATGTTATTTTTGATGAAGCTTTCACATCACAAAGCACATCAGATGTATACCTAGATCTTGTGGAATCTAAAGTTGAGAAGTCTCCATCATCAAAGACTAGAGGACCATCTATTTCATCTTCTTCACCACCACAGAAGAAGAATCTAAAATGGTATACATATACAATCAAATACTCAAAATTATCCACTCCACTAGATTTGACTTTGGATAGACCTCGTACTCGCAGCATGGCTCGACAGGAGAGAGCAGTAGTAGAGACTACTGAGGTTGACAATCTTTTTTAATATTTTGAGGAACTTTCTGTAGATCCAGATAGAGAAACAAAGGATATGGATATAGATGATGACAGGGTATTTATGTCTTCAATTAATGAACACGAACCTGCTTCTATACAATATACCCGTAGTGAGCCATAATGGAAGGTTGTTATAGATGTTGAGTATACATATTTGATGAAAACAAAACTTGGAAGTGTCGATCTGCCATATGAAAAGAAACCCATAGGCTACAAATGGGTGTACAAAGTCAAGTACAAGGCATATGGGACAATAGATAAGCATAAGACCTATCTTTTTGCAAATGGCTATGCTCATTGACTATGAGGAAACTTTTGCACCTACTGCTCGGATGACCACCATTCGAGTTCTTTGTACTATGGCAATGCAATATGGGTGGAAAGTTCACCAAATGGATGTCAAGAGTGCTTTTCTAAATGGTGATCTCCAAGAGGAAGTCTACATGACTCAAACAAAAGGATTTGAAGTGGAAGGACAAGAGCAGAAAGTGTGCAAGTTGGTCAAATTCTTATATGGTTTAAAACAAGCTCCTCGAGCTTGGTATATAAAATAGATAATCACCTCCTGTAGCATGGATTTAAGAGATGTCTGTCAAATGCAAATCTCTATTTCAAGAAACAAGGTTCTGATATAGTGTTGCTTGTACTCTATGTTGATGATATGCTCATTACAGGGAGTTCAAAAACTATGATCTCTGTTGTCAAAAGAGACTTGTGTAAATATTTTGAGATGACAGATCTCAGGCTTCTCCATTATTATCTTGGACTAGAAGTGAACCAGAAGGAGCAATACATCAAAGTGTCTCAGAAAAAATATGCCAAGATACTATTAGAATAATATTGTATGATTGATTGTAAGCCAATGGCAACACCGATGGAATTAGGGCTTCAATTATTATGATATGATGATTCACCTCAGGTAGATGGTACTCTCTATCGATAGCTAATTGGGAGTCTCATATATCTGACAAATACTAGGCCATATATCGTGTTTGTTGTCAACTATATTTCGAGGTTCATGCAAGAGCCTAAGACCACTCATTGGAAAGCAAAAAATGTGTTCTTCACTATGTTTGTGGCACAATGGAATATGGCCTAGAATACAAGAGGAGTGAGAAATTCTTCTTGTAGGGATACATGAACTCTGACTATGTCGGGTCATATGATGATCGTAAGTCAACTTCAGGATATATATTTCATCTTGGATCTGGTCCTATCTCTTGGCACAGCAAGAAGCAACAGGTGGTTGTTATCTCATCTATAGAGGCAGAGTATCACGTCGCACATGAAGCTATGTGTGAAGTGATATGGTTGCATCGCATTCTAACAAGTATGGGTCATCCATCAAAATCTCCAATACACTTTTTCTACGATAACCAGGGTGTTTTGAACCTTGTTAAGAATCTAGTGCACCATGAGAAAACTAAGCACATTGACACACAATGCCACTTCATTCAATATGAAGTTCCAAGGAACCGAATTCAGTTTCAGTACATCTCCACCAATACTCAAGTTGTAGATATTTTCACTAAGGCACTTGCACATGTCAAATTTGAATTATTTTGCAGTTCTCTATGTATTGCAAAATGATGTAATCAAGGGGGATGTTAGTATAGCTAGTAGTTATCTTATCACCCAAATAATGTAATAAGGGGGGATGTTAGCGTATATTGCATTTGCTATTATTATTTCATTATTTAGACTATGGTTAATTTGTTGTAACCATTATCTATTTCATGGCTTGTTGGCTCCTTCTGTTATGGGCTATTCTAAGTCTAAGATGTATTATTTATTGGATTCAATACTATTACTCTTTGGTTGATTTGTCAATAACACCCACCCCCTCACACACTCGTCCATATTGTGGTTTGAACCTTGAACCTCTCAAATAAGAGCCAAATCCCAAACCATTGCGTTGTCTCCCATGGAACTTATAAATATTATATATTAATTTTTAATATTTTATATTAGATTTTGAATTTGTATATTAACTATTAAATTTTTTTACTAAGTATTGAATCATAGATATTCAATACTAAACATTTATTTGAGTAAAAAATGTTGAATACTAAATTTTGATTACTAAAATTCCAAATACGGAGATTGAATACTAAATACCAAGTTTTAATATTAAATACTACATATATAGTTTGAATATTGAATATCCAATAGATTTGGAATATGTGAGATTGAAATATTGAATACTAAAAGTTGAGTATGAATAATGTATTAATTTTGATAACATAAAATTATCAACAATAATTATAAAAAAAAAAAAATTATAAACATAATTACCAAAATCAAATGTGCTATGCAATTAGCAATCCATTTGTGTAAATAAGCTTTTCTATTTCTACGATCTTCTTTGAGATATATTTGTTTCCAACTTTCTTCTTTTAAATCTCAATTTTTTTATTTTCACCTTCCTCATAAATTTGATCTCTAATATCAAATTCAAATATATTATGTAAAACTCTAATTTAATCTCTTTTCTAAGTATTTTTTATAATCAATATTAATAACTCGTTGTTTCCTTATAAGAAAAAATATTTAAAATAAATTAATTGAGATAAAAGTCCTTATGTGCTTTTCCAAAACATAGGGTATTATGAATTCAAAGTTATTTTCTAAAGAGACAAGGAGAATAAAGATAATTTTAACAATTTATTATTTATTTACATAAATAAGTAATATTTATCTATCTATACACTCATATTTTGACCAAAAAAGAAGAGCAATATATATAATTTAGGCATTCTCTAGAAAGATAGGAAAAAGAATCTTGGCAAAATCATACATTTTTGGTGATTTAGATTGAAAATTATTTTTGAGAAGCCAATTTAGAGGTCTAATGTTTATATGGTTCTTAATTATATAACCTAAAATGAAATATTTTAGGAATGGATCATAAGCATATTTTATCAAAGGGAGACGTTGGTGCTTATAGCTATAATAAATATATTCTAATATAAAAGAGCATTTTTTATATTTTTCATAACTTAAATGAAGCATTTCTTTTTTACATTTTATTATTCTTGTGCCTATAAAATAAGAATTGATATTTTAGAGACTATATTTTATTTATAATGTGGAAAAAATCATATAACTAATTATAAAATCTGCATATTTACTAGATCACTTAAAACATGACTTGTGATGCAAAGCATATTTAATCCTTGGCCTACACAATATGAATACCCTTGATCTTGTCCTAGTGCCTATTTCATTGAATCAAGATATTTATTAGATCACTTAGAAAATGGCTTGTGATGCAAAGCATATTTAATCCTTGGCCTACACAATGAGAACACCCTTGATCTTGTCCTAGTGCCTATTTCATGGAATCAAGGCCTTCCTAAATTCTATTTGGAACAAGACCTTCCAGATCCTTGATAAAAATGATTACGTTGATTCTTAATACAAGCACATAATTTGATACAACTTAGTTATTTTCCATGTGTAATCAAATGTCTTAGAGGTTTTGAGGATTTATAGAGAAGATTATTTTAGAATGCTTTTGTGTCCTCCATGCAACAAAAAAATTCATGGATGGTGTATCCAATAAAATTTTGGTGGTAGATTATTGAATACCTTGTCTGACACCTTATATTGAGAATGATCAAGATGTATATAAAGTAAATATACTCAAACTAAGAGGTTTAGAAATTGAATGATATAATATTCTTAACATGAAAATAATGAGGATGTTTTTTTTTATCATTCATGGAATAGCAAGCGAGATTTGAAAAAACATAGATATGGTAGCTAGGCATATGTTCATGTTGGTCCTGAAAGAGACAATAGAGAAAAACATATTCTTGAGAGTATATTTTAACTATTTCATAATGTTACCCTCTCACAAGACCATTAGCATTCCTAATGTGACTAAGCCCAACAAAATATCTCTTCTCCAAACAACTATGACATCATGAGAACCAACAAATATGGTATTTTAATTAAATTATTCAATTTTTATTTTATCTCTTTTATGTTATTTGATATTTTTTTACCTTATCTGACATGTTGTATCTCCATTTTTTTGGAAGGAAAACTATAAAGAAATATATCGCAGTGTCAAAGATTTTACAAATAACATTATCAAACTATTTTATAGGAGCTTCACAGTGAGAAAGTACTATGAATCTAATCAGTTTTTGAGGTATTCTCTAAATGGTTCATTACAACTATTCTAAAAGTATAAAAAATTTCAAGAGGATGATCTTGCCTCATATTGACCACAATTACATTACTGTAATATACCAAGATATCGTTGATAGACTTGAGGTTTTAAGTAAGACAAACAAGTGGGTAAAAGTAAAGCCCAAGAGTAATTCCTTTGTGGTTTTTATTGGTGATTTATTCACAATTTGGAGAAATAGGATTATTTACAATATGGAGCACAAAGTGATAAATGAATAATCATGTTACACCTCTCACGAGAGGATTAGCAAAGTGGAGCATAGATTGACACTATTTTGCTCCTTGCATTTTGTTGCATATTACAGGAAGAAAGGTGTAATAAATAAATAAATAAAAAGATTACAATTATTCTTACATTCTTTTTGGATATTACTACATGATTGAATTAAAAATTATAAGAGAAAAAAATAATTAAATATGGAAGAGTCTTACAAGAATGACCACCATCACCTTTTGCTCCAATTTCATATCTAATATTGGGTTGAGTTAATTTGTTGATCAAACCCAAAGTTATTATATGGCATTCTAATGCAATCTCTTTTTTGAATAGTTTTCACAACCAAACCTAATAATTGATAACTATTTATTTATTATAAAATAATTTATTTAAGGTAAAAATTAACATGTGCTTCCAAAAATATAGGATGTTGTAAATGCAAATTTTGTGTCTAGAAAAGAACAATAAATAGTTATTTCTTTAAATAAAAATAACAATCTAGTCATGTTTCTAAATCTAGTAGAAGTTTAATGTGTTATAATTTTGATGTATTTAATAAAGGAATAACTTTTATGATATTTATGTGCAATAAATTTGAAAATATATTCAAATTAGATTTAAATTTTATTATTATTATTTTTAGATATTAAAAAGTTCTAAAATATTGAATAAGGTTTTCATTTAAATGTAGCTATTTAATTTGTCGTGTGTTAAGCTTAAGTTAGATTTTTTATATTTTAGTAAAAGTAATGTCATTTTTTTAGATTTTGGGATCAACATTGTTAGGAATTATTATTATCATAGTTTAGTAGTGTGAGGCTAAGAAGTGGTTGTAACTACCACTCACAAGGTACATCATTCCAAGTTAGTTAAATTTAGTTATTGTCATAACATGAGAACTACCTTTCTCTATGCTATATTAAGCAAGGTGTAACAACCAAGGTCTAACTCACCTAATTGTACAACCTAGTCTAGGTCACTGGTTCAACAAAGTAAAAACTTTGTTGGTTTTCCTAACTAGACCTGATCTAAGGTAAAAATTTTGATAAAATTTAGTTTTGATGATCACCCAATGTTTAATTAGTATGAGGTATAGTCAACCACTTTTGGAGTTTAGGTCATTATAGACAAACTCCAAGTGGACAACATTGGCCAAATCTTATAATTGGTGTCATTTAGTGGATCTATCTTCTCATACTCTTGTTTTAGTATGAGAGTGTAGATCCACGGCTGGGGTTATCATCTAGGGCCCATAAAACCTAGAGAGTAGACGTGTACTCTCCCCTTCCCTTAACATATGGAACCTAGGCTTAAGTAGGTCCTCCTATTCCTAATATAACATTCAAATGTGTAGTGTATATGCCTAGTGCCTAGTTGATTGTCCACTTTCTCTAAAGTCAAATAGGGTCATACCATTTCTCTGGATCTAGACCTAGTTTCACTTGCCAAGTTATAATTAATGATAATGTATCTCATTCTAACTATTGTGGATTAGTTTAGATTCTTATTCATGCTATATTTCTATTAATCATAAGTTGTACAAGGATCCATCATCATACTACTCGCACAACGACCTAGAGGACACAATTTCACCCCTCGTCACCTACTTGTCTTGACCTATCTCATCATAAAATGGTCATTCTCGAGTCACAGAGGTTACCAATGCGTAACCACCAGTATTGGGTAATTTAGGTATTCATCCTTCTCGATGATTAAATATTTAGGTGAGCTTCAACTAAAACACTAGATTTTTCTCATGAGAACTAATAGAAATGTATAGTTATTTACTTAATTAAAATTTTAATGGAGAAATATATTAAGCCACTAATGCTTATAATATTTAACTTTAACTTTACTTAAGCTAAGCTTTAATTGCGGCGTGGTCTGGAACGATCCTTGCATCAATGAGCACAAAAATGGCTAAGGTTGGTTTTTGTCGCGATATCACAACTTGTTGCACCGTCGCGGCCCCTGATGAGCAGGTGTCGCGATTTCGCGACCTATTTTGCTGCTACAGTAATTGGATGGAAGTCGTCGTGATTTCGCGACGTTTTTGGAAAAAGTGCGTTAAGGGGAAAAATTGTCGCGATATCGCGACATTTCTGCTGATTGGGCTCTCGGGGGAGAAACCGTCGTGATTTCGTGACATTTTTGCAGCAATGGCACTAAGAGGAAAAGTCGTCGCGATATCGCGACACTTTTGAAGTTCGGGCATCAAGGTGAGAATCTGTCGTGATTTCGTGACCTTTTTGAGGAAAGGATGCCCAAGGAAAGAATCTATCGCGATATCATGACACTTTTGGTGAAAAGGTGCCCAAGGGAAAATTCGTCGCGATTTTGCGACACTTCTGCCGAATGGGCTCTCGGGGGAAAAAATCGTCGCGATTCGCGACAGTTTGGCAAAGAATAGCACTAAGAGGCAAAGTCGTCGCGATATCGCGACACTTTTGAAGTGCGGGCTTCAAGGTGAGAATCTGTCGTGATTTCATGACATTTTTGAGGAAAGGATGCTCAAGGGAAAACTCGTCGCGTTTTCGCGACAGTTTTGGAGAACAAGCTTCAGGAGGGAAAATCGTCGCGATATCGCGACTCGTTTGAGAAAAGGGCACCGCGGGGAGAACACGTCACGATTTCGCGACACCTTTGTTGAAGGGTCGCCCAAAGGTCTTCTCATCGCGAAATCGTGACACTTCCGGCCAACTGGAGCCATGAGGAAAAAACGTCGCGATATCGCGACACTTTTGCAATGTTGGTGTCAAAGGGAGACCTTGTCGCGATTTTGCGACAATTCTGGAGATCAGGTGCCTTCTGGCTTTCTCGTCGTGATTTCATGACGATTCTGGCGTCTGGGAGCTTTGGTGTTGTGCCGTCGCGATCTCGCGACTCCTTTTGGGTTTTGCGGCCTCGACGTTGTTTTGCCATGATTTTGTGACATGTCACGATTTCGCGACATGTCGCGTTTTCGTGACTTGTTGCCGGGGTGCGGCCGTTGTTAGGTTTGGTGTCGCGATTTCGCGACATGTCGCGTTTTCGTGACATGTCACGTTTTCGCGGCCTGTTGTCTTCTGGCTTCTTTGCTTTCGATTGGGATGTCTTCTCTCCCTCTTGTAACTGTTATTTGTTTTAATACAAATTTTTTTCAATTTTTTCAAAAAAAAAAAGCTAAGCTTTAATTATTGTTTTAAAGAAATTTATTAAAAGAACATACATAAAAATAAAAACATCTTTTATTCTAGCTCGAAAAAGAATCATTAAGTGAAACTAAATTAAGTGAATTCTATATACATACTTGAAGTTCTTATTCTAAAGTATTGTAAAAGAACATTTAATAAGAAGAAAATCTTTAAAACTAAATACATTGGCTATATTTTAAAATAAAATGCATACATATAGTTACTATAGACTCTAATGATGGAAAAGTAATAATAAGCTCAATGGTGGAAAGATAACAAGAAGCTCAAATGGAAGTATTTAAATATTGCCATACCCTTTAATGCTATTACATTAGAACTAAGAAAAGAAATAAATAATTTTTCCTCTTAAAATTAAAACATACAAAAGGAATTTAATACCTTATTAATGAATTACTAATGCTTCTATCTAAGAGATGGTAATAAATCTTCTTAATTCGTGGTGTAAATCCAGTTGCAAGAGTTTATAACAAGAACCTCCAATCACATAAAACTGTGACGAAAAGAAACAAAGCGAAAAAAAATTCCAATCACATAAAAGCTACAATAGATGAAAATAAATCGATAAATGCTTTATTTTCTCATTCCTGGATTTCACCCCTTTTACAATGCAATACCAAGGGAATATATATATCCCAAAAGAAACCCTAAAACAAACCCTAAATCTTAAAGCCCTAAAGATAAGAAATTAAAATATATTTTTATTTTTTCAATCAATTTCATATTTTAGTGCCAGCTAAAAAAAGCTCGGATAGACCTCTAAATTAATACACATTATTATATTATACATATTAAGCCTCCTAGAAAATCTCAACACCTACCATGCCTAAATAAGAAGTTATTCCAAATATGTTTTCTTCCAAATTTTCAAAAAAACACTAAATCCCATTTTCGGGGCACTAGATGAAGGAATTAGGGCCCGATAACACACTAAAAAATCTCCAAAGCTTCTACAAAACCCTTGCCATGACATTTTCCTCCTTGTTATCCATCTCCTCATAAAATTTCAAATTGATCTAACGATCGGATCAAAAGTTATGCCCTTCGAAAGATACTCTTGCATGAGTTCAAAGTTGCTAATAGGATGTTTTTAACATTAATAAAAGAAGTATTAATATTCAAATGAATGAAATGAACCCCATATTAGATTTAAGTTCTTCTCCAAGGTAGTATAAAACTAAATTTGAGAATATGAATTATAATATTGTGATTTGGAGGACAAAATACCGAAAGGATATTTACTATACAAGGAGGATTAAAAAGGGGCCCATTCAATACATTCAACATCTTTTAGGTACGGCCAAAATAATCCAAGTTCGAATATTACCATCTAGTTGTGTGTCATATCAAAATAATGTTACTGTATATTATTCTTTTCGAGAACGCTAGACCAGGTATTCCTCCATTGTTCAATAAGCTTTCATTCTTGCTCTAAAGAAATTTATTAAAAGAACATGTATATATATATAAACTTATTTTATTTCAGTTTGTAAAAGAATCATTAAGTGAAACTAAATTAAATGAATTCTATATACATACTTAAAGTTCTTATGCTAAAGTATTGTAAAAGAACATTTAAGAAGAAACTTTTTAAAACTAAATAGATTGGCTATATTTTAAAATAAAATATGTATTTATGGTTACAATATACTCTAAGGGTGGAAAAGAAACAATAAGCTCAACGATGGGAAGATAATAATAAGCTCACATGGAAGTATTTAAATATTACCATACCCTTTAATGCTATTACATTAGGAAGAAGGAAAGAAATAAATAATTTTTCCTCTTAAAAGTTAAAACAAACAAAATAAATGAATTTTATACCTTATTAACAAAAGATTAATACTCCCATTTAAGAGACAACAATAAATATTCTTAATTCGAAGTTATTGATAGGATTATTTTAACATTAATAAGAGAAGTATTAACATTCAAACGAGGAAATGAACTCCAACTCAGATTTAAGTTCTTCAAGGCAGTATAAAACTAAATTTGAGAATATGAATTATAATATTGTGATTTGGAGGACAAAATACCGAAAGGAGATTACTATACAAGGAGGATTAAAAAGAGACCCATTCAATATATTCAACATATTTGAAATGTGACCAGAATAATCCAAGTTCGGTTATTACCCTCTGGTTGTGTGCTAGATCAGAAGAATGTTACTGTATATTATTATTTTCAAAGAAAGCTAGGGTCGTGCTCAACCAAACCAGGTATTCCTCCAATAACTAGTGCGCATGGATTCTCAGGTGGTGAACTAGGATCACAATGGCTCAAGGGATGCAATTCGATGCAACTACATGAGAATATTTTACTTATATAATAAAATTAACCATTTGACATTGCATTCAAAAGATAAATTACAAAAATAACATAGCTTAGCAGTGTAAAATATTTTTATGTTAAATGAAAGCGATAGGATTTAATATGAGGTGGTTAAGAGATAAAATAAAATAAAACAAAACAAAATAAAATAACTCATTAGCAAAAAAAAACCTTGTGCTAGGGGAATGGGGCAATGAATTTAAAATAAGACCATATCTGTTTTGGGTGACATATACATTAATCAATGTGGCTACCCTTTCTTGACATAATTCAACTTGGTATAAGAAAGCCCACGCACAGCCTAACATACAGATAAAATTTAATTTACTATATTCAAACATGAAAAAGCTCTATCAAAAACACTCATCCAACATGAGACTAGAACACAGTTGAACAAATATTACCTAGCGTGGTTCATGTGAAAATTCAACCAACATAATTGTGGAAAAAAAATAATACGACATATGAGACAAGGGCAAATACCCCCTTCTAAACACAGGCAGATATGCAGGCTTAAGATATCACAAAACTAATTTAGCAAAGCTTGGGTACGTTGAGGAGGAAATGTCGAATATCATTCGACGTGAAATGGGATTAGCAGTGGAACAATGTCATAGTTTTTATCCATAGGTAGTGAGAGTTCAACTTTTCAAATTTAACAAAGCTCAAAAGATTTAATAATACGGTTTTGGGTCAGCATATTCAAGAATCAATCACAGCCAAAGAAAAGAAATTATATCGACCAGAAAATATTGAACTTTCTCTAAATGGTTTATTTTACAAGAGTAATTAGCTATTAAGATAGATACCAACTGATTTCAAGAATGTCATTAAAATTATAATATCACAGGTTAATGGAAATGCAGACAAACAAATAAAATTTACCCTATCATCAACATAGTTAAAAGTAATATGATCTGAGATTCTTTTGTTCAAAAAGTTTCAACTTGTCTTTCTCTGCTTTCCAATCCAACTCCTTCAAGGTGCATGCAATGCAATATGCTTTTAGATTCTCCACTATATAATTTATAGCAATCAAAATGAAAATTAATCTATATATATGGAGATACATGCAAACATCCACCTCAAAGCATCTGCCAGGTGGTGACTTAATTCAAGACTTTATAAAATGCATTATTTATATATGAATTATTTGAATATATATAAAGGTTATATTATTTTTATTTATTTTATTTAATAATTATTTTTATTTTTTATTTTAATTAATTTATGAGTAGTTATTAATAAATTATTATAAAATCAAGTACTAATTAAACATCACCAAATTGATTTATACCTCCAATTCTTCTTCCCATACTAGCAATATGATGTCACCATCTGCTAGAAGAGAATAGTTTCCATGTTTTAGCACTTTTCTTGTCATCAGAGGTTTAAATATTTGTTTATTCAAAGGCATGAAATGTAAAGCATGCACTCCAAAAATGAGACATACACACATAATACAAGTCATACACGTAGCAAAATAATAACACCAAACAAAATAGACACAAATAAACACTTGCAATAGAATGAATATCTCTTTTGTATTAAAATAGGGGAGCCTAAATCTCCCAAAGTTATAATGCTTTGAATTACCCCAAGTGTATTGGGGGTAATGTTACAATGATATTGTACAATACAAGTGTCCAAATGAACAATGGTGGCACTCCAAATAGATCAACTGGTGTTCTTTCTTCTTTTGCTACAGCTCCATAGGGGTGAGTGGGCTTTTGCTATCCAATGTAGGGACCACTCCAGCTTCAATAGCTCTCCAAGATACCTGCTTCCTGCACACACATGAAAAAACAAACATGGTTTAGTAGCACTCATATACGAAGATATAAAACATGGAATAGAAAAACCCTCGAATGAAATAGTAAATGTAGAAAACATAGAACATAAAATAAATTGTCTTGCTGAGAAATCAACTTACTGATCAACGTGATATGTTTTCTTTTGACTCTAAGAAACTACAAATATGCGGTGAAGATTGCTAAACCATGTACGGGCAACGGTCAAACCACGTAGATGTGGTTTTGACTGTAAAACCATAGATGGACGGTGCATATTGAATGCAAGATTATTGACCTTCAAGCTTCAAATCTCTCCTTCCCTCATGATGCGTGCAGAGCTTTGGTCCTATTTCAATAGCCTGATGGTACAAGTGTTCAGCCTCCTTGATTTGGTGGGGTGAAGGTGCCTTTATAGGCTCCTTAGGATTTTGGTGGAAAATGAGAGGTGGTAAGCCAAGATTGCCAAGTGGCAATCCTAGGCTACCAAATGGAGGGGGTAGTTAGAGTGAGTCACCCAGGGTGTTCACTTAACTGGGGTGATGTGGCTGTAAGTGGAGTGATATATGGAGGATTACTCCATGTTAAGGTACAAATAGGACAAGGGTGTATGATATGTGCCAAGGTGGGGTAGGGAGGTGTCTAGAACACATGTCCAGTGGGTAGATAGGCTATCCTAGGCTAATTTTTCATATTTGATAAATCTAAAAAATAGGATAGTGTGCAGGATTTATATACCTAAGTCTAAACTTAGGCATATAATTTTATTATGCAGGATTTGATGCAGGGTGCCAAATGTGACTTTGTGGATGACGAATTTTTGATGTCTACAGATGCCCCTTTTTATACCGCATTGTGTGAAACACAATATGGTGCAAAAACCAATGATACCTATCTTTATGAGATGGACGAAATCAAATCTCCTCAATGCACGGGAACGAGTGATTTTTGAAAAAAATTGATGACATTTTGATTTGTTTGCTTACACCCTCAATTGGCGAATGGGTAAATAATGAAACCCATGAGCCAATTGACCAAATTTGGATAATGAAAGG
The DNA here is from genome assembly GCA_028583015.1 of Wollemia nobilis. Taxonomy (NCBI): domain Eukaryota; kingdom Viridiplantae; phylum Streptophyta; class Pinopsida; order Araucariales; family Araucariaceae; genus Wollemia; species Wollemia nobilis. The sequence goes on along the minus strand of JAQPPZ010000856.1, from coordinate 2,000,807 downwards.
AGGTGGATGATTGAATGATGGAATATGATGAATGCAAATGTATGACAATTGATCAACTTGATACCCCAAGTTTTGGAATTGTTGTGTTTTACAAATTTGCCTTTGGTTCATTATTGGCAAGTGTTGTAGTAAAATCATCAACCACGTTTGGAGTTCTAGTTCCCTTGTGACTTTAGCAATTCCTTCCAAATGATGGGTTTAAGGAACTAGTCATTCTGGGAATTCAATGCTTAGGTGATTTTGTATTATTACCAAATTTGATTTGATTATTTTTAGCTTTTGACCCAACGAAAGGGGTTGAAGGATAACCTTATGCAAATTTGGTTTTAAATACAGCAAAGCTCAAAAATTTAGGGACCTATCTGATTAATGCCATTTTGATTTGATGATGAGTGTCCTTATGGTGAGCTATCCATCCTACTGGATTGCATAGATTGCTAGTCGTTGCAACCGCCAAGTGTATAGGGTAATTCACTAGATACAAGGTTCACTAATTGATGTGGTGATGATGATGATGATGATACTTTTATGAAATGCAAATGTGATTCAGTTGGGTTTGTTTTTTTCTATTTTTTTTGGAATGGTGAAGGGGGTGCTTGTCCTTTTGTCAACTCTATAGCACTATAGACCATGTGCATAATTGGATGAATAGGGGAAATATTTCACTTATGACAATAGCAAATTTTGACTTCGTTATTCCCAAGATTCGTAATGTTTTAAGTGTGTTTTAATGTGTGTGGTCCAAGAGAAAATTTGATTTACCAGGAGTAATTTATTGCTTCTAAATATTGTTTGACTTTGAATTAATTTTTCTCAAAACACTAGGAGTGGCTAAGTGATTGAAAAAAATTAGAATTTGCTTATGGGTTGATGTGGTTTGTGATGTTTGTGATACTTTCAATGTAATATTTTAAAAATTAAAGAACGCACACAAAATAGTCAGTGGCCACATAATCGTTGTTTCTAAAAATTATACAATATCTATCCTACTTTAAATGAATCCCTTAAATAGAAAAATATTATAAGAAAAGTTGCAGATTATTGTGATTGATGGATTGTTGAGTGATGTAGGATGCCCCTAATTAAGGCAACTAGACATATGGACTAGTGATCATCCAAATTAACCAAATGATCTAATGTAATTAATGGTATGAAAAAATGACTAAAATGCATGTATGGAATGCATGGATGGATGTATGAGATGCAAATAAAAAAATTTGGTATTTTTTCTCTTTTGTGTTTTTGTTTTATCCATGTATATGTACATATATATAAGCTACACTATGCATAAAATGCATTTAGATGTATTATGTTCAATGGCTCATGTTCCAATGTTCCTTCTAATTTGGAAAGTCTATATGTTCTTGGACCCACCTTCTACTTGATAATGTATGCACCTAACCAATTAGCCATGAATTTATCTCTCAAGTGCAATAATGCATTGGTGTTCTTTTGATTCTATTTAAGAACGAGATCTTCCAGTTGGAATTTACGAGGATGAAATTTCGCGTTGTAGGCACACTTGATGTGATCTCGTAGATGTTCTAAGGCATTGATGCACCTTTCATCGAGGAGTGTTAATTGGTCAAGACATGCTTGTCTAGTTGTGTCATTGTAGACACCAAAATCCAGCCACTTGTAAGTCATCTATACCTTCCTGCCAGCCACGTGTCAGTCATCCATCCTTCCCGCCATTATTTGGCCCAAATCCACACTTTCCCACCATTATTTGGCCCAATTTCACTTTTCCCGCCATTTTTCATCCCCAAATTTATTTAAATTAATATTTATATATATATTTTAATATATTTTAATATATATATATAAATAAAGTTTAAGTGATTTAATCTGAGCCATCCATCCTTCATTTAATCTCATCCGTCCATCCATCTTAATCCGTTTCACAACCTAGATTTATTCTCTACCCTTGGATCCACTTTAATCTTAGCCACACGTTCAAAGTGTCGTTAAAACCCTAAAGTGTGCCCTAAGAGTAGATTATAAATTGAGTCACCTTGATGGCTCAAACCCTATCTATCTCTTCGGCTAAACCTACTTATCTTCCCTATCTAAGTTTGGAGTTGGCTATTGTTGTTAATCCTGAGTCTTCTGAGTCTTCTACGGCCCTAAGTCTGAACTAAACCCTTTCGCCGCATCCATCGCCGTCGCCTGGTCTCGCCGCGTTAACAGGAAAAGGTATAGATTCGTCTAAAGCAAGTAATATTTCTTTATGTATTAATCTGCTGTTGAATTCTGCATTCTGTTTATTTTTATTTCATAAATCTAGGGTTTTAGATTGTTTTTGAGGGCTCACACAGTGGAGCCCTCTTATTAGTTTCTAACTCTTTGATAATTTTAATGTGTGCAGGATTCTAGTGGTAGATCCGATTTGTTGATAGCAACTGCTTAAGTCGGAGTGGTCCGAGCCAAAGGATACAACGAAGCCCACTCATTCTGTTGAGGTTAAGGATACATTCTTCGGAGACGCCACCACATTGTGCCAACTAGGGTTTCGGAGAACCCTAGCACAAATTGTAACTTTGTATCACGAAAAGGGTTACAAGCCCTGTTGTACTTAAAAGGAGTTTCTAAACTCCATTGATTAATAAAAATCATTCGTTTTGTACAACTGTTCTGCATTCCTTTATTGTGATTTATTTATTTCTGTTTGGTGTTGTATCTTTAATCTACAAATGGCGATCATCTTGGTGTATTTCAAACACCCCTTCCACATCGGTAGGAAGCTCCAACAACTTCAGTAACTTTAACTCCTCCTAATCAAGTCAACCATGTACAACAATACCAAGGTTTTGTGGGTACTATTAATGTAGTAACCGGGGTCAAAGGGCGAACCAACCAAATCAGGTGAACCACAGCCACGTACAAACCCCCAGTCCACCTTAGGTAACAGTGACCCAACGACGTGCTAGTACTTCTCAACAACCGCTAAATCATTCTACTCAACGCCAACGACCCATCATGTCATTGAGTAGCCGATTAACTACCAGTTTAAAAATGGCTTCTGCCAAGTTATCGATCTATGACCTCATTCAACAATCTCCCCCGCATAGAGAGGCATTAATGGAAATATTAAAGTCAATCGAGCTTCAAACTCAAGATACTAATGCCTTCAACAACTTTGTGGGGAGTATTCAAACATGCATGGAGCCCTCCATCACTTTCTATGATTTTGAAATCAAACCTTTGTCAACATAAAGTATAGATCCTCCACTGCATATCATGGCCAAGATCGATCACAAGCCATTCAAGAGAGTCTTAATTGACACCGGTTCCTCAATCAATATCATTACAACATCGGCGTTGAGTCATCTAGAGTCTATCGCCATCCCTTATCACCAAGTCGACTTTTACTCTTAAAGCATTCAATGATGCTTTATCTTCCACGGTTGGCACGCTTATCTTGCCCATTGAGGTAGGGGCCCGAACTTTGCATACCTTGTTTCACATCTTGGAAGGGTCCATGGCATACAATGTATTGCTTGGACGGCCTTGGCTTAGGGAGATGAGATGTGTCCCTTCTATACTCGCATCAATGTCTCAAGTATGTATATGAGGGACAGGTTCATTGTGTACCTGCCGACATTGAACCCTTCAAACATTGCAACTATGTCTCAAATCCTTATGAGATTGTGTTGCCATCCACTCATCTTTTCTTGACCCCATCTACTTCTTCTATACCATCTTCTTCTAAAGCTCCCATTCCTGAGGAGCTACCCATCATATCGCAACCATCTTCCTCTTCCGCTATTCCATCTCATTCACCACTTTCTTCATCTCCTAATCTTCCTTCTTCTTCATCAGTGACCACATGCACATGTGGCCATGACCAATCATCTCTTTCCACGTCATTACCCCCTTCTTCTACACCTTCTTCAACATCACCTATTATTCCTCCATCTTCCCAACCATCACCAGCTGATGTTTCACAAGTCGATGAAGCATCAACCCAACCAAATCCTTCCAATTCTTCTATCCCACATTCTTCTATTCCATCATCTAGTCCATCTCCCTCCCAAGTCAAGGTCCATCTAACCGATGCAGGTATTGGTGAGTATGCCATCCAAGATGTCCACATCACACCGTTTAATGTGCAAAAAGTTAAAGATTTTGGTCGTCCACATGACCAACATTTATCCATTGGATCGGTTTATAACATGGGTTCTATGCCAAATTCCATTAATTTTGTATATGGGGGAATAGAGTCATCTTCTAGTCCTACCACCATACTAGAACCCAAGCATCCAGTCCTCGCCAATATCGAAAGGATGGAGGGTTTTCCCTCTCGCTATTTCCATAGACATAATTGGCAGCAATTTGGCCTAGGTCGATACGAGCAAGGGGTAACTGAACGCATCGATATGCCATACCAGAGACCCACTGAGCGTTTTGGTCTGGGCTACCAACCACTTCCATCCCTTTCTTCTTTTGAACAAGCTTTTCAAAGCATTAATCTTAATTCGGAAGAAGAAATCCTCCACCCCGACGAATCCGAAGATGAAGCCTATGAAGAATTTGACGTCATGTCAAATGGTGATGAATCCGAAGAAGAGTCGGCGCCCATTGTTCCCCTCACCGAACAAGACGAGTTTTATCTCCAATTGTTCCCTCTCCAAGAGGCCATCTTTCGCTTGCTTCTTCCACAAGAACGAGGTGAACCACCCCCTCCGCCACATCCATAAGCCATAATCCAAACCTGTATTATATGTATATACTAAAATAGTGGTTTTCACCACTACCAAAAAAAAAAAAAAAATCAGAAAATTCCCAAAAAAAAAAAAAAAAATCAAAATATATAAAAATACTTTATTGCTTTATGTATGTGTGTAATAGTGGTTTTCACCACTACAAAAAAAAAAAAAAAAAAAAACTCGAAAAACTATGTTGTTTTGCATTTCAGGTCTTCCGAGGTCTTCACCGGTATTCCCTTCCATTCCGCCCATCCTTTCTTTCATAAGTCGACAATGAATTTTGAAGACTTATTCACCCCGCTCCATAATCCATATGATCCGGATAAGCCAATCCCGATCAACCCAAACCTGATTGACATGGATCGGATTTCATCTCCTCCATCTATTTCGGAGTTCATCCTTTCCGAGGAATTGTTAAGGGCTTCCGCCAACTACATTCCTCCTTCACCTCCACATTCACCTTCATCTTCTAAGCCCGAGGTCTTCCAGGCAGACATAGACGAGAGCAAGGCGCAGGAGCCTGATGACATTTTAGATGACATAAATCTGATCCCTACTCCCCATCAGCTTGAGGAAGGTTCCCACATGTCTATTGAAGAAACTATCGATGTAGACCTTAGTCCATACCAAGATGGCACCCAAATTGTGAAACTGGCTAAAAGTCTATCATCAGAGGAACAAGAGCAAATGATTGCTCTACTCAAGCGGAAGAAGGAGATATTTGCATGGTCTTACAAAGACATGCCAGGCCTAGACCCTAATTTGGTTGTCCATAACCTCACCTTACAAAAAGATGCTAAACCTGTCAAACAAAAACTTAGGAAAATGCATCCTACCGTGGCCCTCATAGTTAAATCGGAGATTCAAAAACTTCTGGATGTTAAATTTGTCGTCCCGATTGATTATCCTGAGTGGCTTTCTAACATGGTACCCGTTCGCAAGCCTAACAGGGGAATACGTGTTTGCACCGATTTTCGAGATCTAAATAAAGCGTGTCCTAAGGATGACTTTCCTCTTCCAAACATTGATACTCTTGTCGACACTTGTGCTGGTCATGAAATGCTTTCGTTCATGGATGGATTTTCAGGATACAACCAGATTCGAATAAACCCTGAAGATCAACACAAAACAGCATTTACCACACCTTGGGGAACTTTTTGTTACAGTGTGATGCCCTTTGGCCTTAAGAACGCAGGTGCAACCTATCAACGAGCCATGACTTATATTTTCCATGATTATATGCATAAGATTATCGAAGATTATGTGGATGATTTATTGGCAAAATCTAAAACTCGACAAGAGCATTTTGATGTATTGGAAAAAGTTTTTGATAGACTTCTAGAGCATAAAGTAAGGTTGAACCCTAAGAAATGTGTCTTTGGTGTTACCTCATGCAAACTCCTAGGTTTTATTATCTCTAAACGAGGTATTGAGGTGGACCCAAACAAGGTCAAAGCCATTATGGAAATGTGTCCCCCAACTAATTTGAAGGAGTTGCGTAGTTTGCAAGGAAAGATTAATTCAATCCGTCGCTTTATTGCACAACTTTCTCGATAAATGTAGGCCATTTTGCCACCTACTACAAAAGGGGGTACAATTTTCATGGACAGATGAGTGTCGTAAAGCCTTTGATGACATCAAGCAAGTACTTAGCGTCTCCGCCAGCCTTAGCTCCGCCTCGTCCAGGGGTCCCTTTCAATCTTTATATCTCAAAGAACGGACTTTGCCTTAGGGACAATGCTTGCACAAAAGAATGAACAAAATCGTGAGCAAGTCGTCTATTATATTAGTCGAACATTGGTAAGCTATGAAACCCGATATGCTTATGTGGAAAAGTTGTGCTTAGAAGTGGTTTTTGCCACTAAGAAACTTCGTCATTATATGCTTAGCCATACAACATATGTCATAGCTAGAGAAAACCCTCCGCGTTATATGATGTCTCGCACTTATAATAACACTCGTACCGCTAAATGGATAATGTTGCTTACCGAATTCGATCTTGAATTCATTAGCCAAAAATCTGTTAAAGGTCAAGTTATAGCCGATCAACTTGCGGAAGCTCCACTACCTAGTGATCATCCTTTGATTATTGAGCTCCCGGATGATTCGGTATTTGCTATCACCGAACAAGAAGAGGACATCATTCCGGAGGAAGATGTTGACATCACGCTATTTTTTGATGGCTCTAAGTGCGCGAAAGGTCAAGGCGCTGGAGTTGTGTTTCATACACCTCAAGGGATTCCCATCCCTTTATCATTCAAACTAGACTTCCAATGCACCAATAATACAGCAGAGTATGAAGCCTTAATTTTAGGTCTTCAATCAGCCATAGCTATGAGCATTAAGCGTATTCGGATATTTGGGGATTCTCAACTCGTGGTTAAACAAATTACAGGAGAATACCAAGCCAAAGAACCTACCATTAAGCTTTATCATGATGTAGCAATGAAGTTGCTCTCTAAGTTTGATTGGTATGAGATCACTAGTTTGCCTCGCTCGACTAATAGATTTGCGGATGCCATGGCCTCTCTTGGATCATTGATTCCAAAGGACTCCCTTGGAGAGGTACAACCCCTAATCATTTCCACAATCTCTAAGTCCGCAATTGTCCGTGCCGAGTCTAAGGATGAAAAAGATGTTTGCTTTATCCATTCGGATCCATATGAGCCTTGGTCTAGTGAGATAGTAGCCTTCCTCAAGTTTGGAACACTTCCACCTGATTTGTCTCGAACCGCCCGTCGCTGTTTTAAGCAAAAGGCAGCTCGTTTTGTTCTTTTGGGGGATGTGTTGTATAAACGTGGATATGATGGAGTACTCCTCCGCTGCCTAGAAGCAGGTGAAACACATAGAGCTATTGCTCGAAGCCCATGATGGTACTTGTGGTGGTCATTTTAGTGGAATGGCCATTGCGAAGCGTATTTTACGTATGGGGTATTATTGGCCCACTATGGAACAAGATTGTTGCAAATATGTTAAACAATGTAAAAAGTGTCAAGAACACGCTAATTTAACCCATATACCATCACAAGTTTTACAGCCCATCCAAAGCCTTTGGCCCTTCTCACAATGGGGTCTCGATTTAATTGGCAAGATTTCACCCGCCTCTTCAGGACAACATACTTTCATCATTACAACCATCGAATACTTCACAAAGTGGGTTGAAGCTATTCCTCTAACCAAGTACGACATGTCCTAGAATTGTGGAGTTTATACTTCACCATATCATTTGTCGTTTTGGTATTCCCTCTAAAATTATTTCTGATAACGGCAAGTCTTTTAAGAATAAGGATGTTCGAGCTCTTTGCGAAAAGTATAATATCCAACATAGTTTCTCAACTCCTTACTACCCACAAGCCAATGGACAAGTTGAAGCTTCCAATAAGACCATAATTGCTATTCTTAAGAAACTTGTTAAAGAAAATCATAAAGATTGGCATACACAAATCCCCTTGGCATTATGGGCTTACATAACAAGCATCATAACTCCCATTGGGGCAACGCCATTTTCTTTGGTCTATGGAGCTGAAGCAATCATGCCTCTTGAGCTCGAGATCCCTTCCTTGCGAATTTCTTTGCAGGAATTTATCGATGATGATATTGCTAGACAAGCACGTCTTGATCAACTCACACTCATAGATGAAAAACGAATCAATGCTTTAGAGCATTTGCGAGTTTATCAAGACCGATTGAAACGTGCTTACAATGCCAAAGTTCATCTAAGAGAATTTCAAGTAGGGGATCTTGTCCTTAAAGAGAATCAACAAAACACCAATGCATTGCCGCATCTTCGAGATAAATTCGCGGCTAATTGGTTAGGTCCATATATGGTCACCGAAAGAGTGGGCAATGGAACTTATAGACTTGCCGCTTTAGAGGGAGAGGAAGAACCCGAACCACTTAATGTTATACACTTGAGGGCATTCTACGCATAGTTTGAATTTTATATGTACATATATACATGGCTTGTACAACAAAAAAAAAAAAAAAAACAAATAAAATAAAAAGAATTTGCATTTCATTGTTAGTTGCATACATCTCATTCAAAAACATTGCATTTCATGTGCATACATCTCATTGAAAACCATAACATTTCATTTTCAGCCATAGTTGCATATCATGTTAGAGACCATTCTATCTTTTGGATATAAAATTTGGTCAAGCAAAAGTCATGTTGCCTTAATCAGGGGCACCTTCATAAAATCCATCAAACCGAATTGTCATTCGTACACCCATTTTCCATTTGCACATATTTACATTGCCAAAATGTTTTCATCCACTCAGCCATTCCTAGTGTTTTAAGCAAACTTCGAAATGCATGTCAAAGTTCTCTAGGGCCATATCACAAATTACACTAAATAAAATCTTGAGTATTGGGAAATGATTTCAAAAGCGGTCTTGAACCTATCACATTTTCACATCTTAAAAACATCTTGTGTCAAAGAGAGATAACACCATCCTTGGGTTGTGCCTTGAAGTGAAAAGGGTAATCCTCGTTTGTCCTATCATGCAAACATAGTCCATAAAACAGTGGTTCTTACCACTATCACAAGCAATCACAAAATATAAATATAAACAGAGTAGTAAGGATAGGGTAAAATTCTCATCATACTTCGGTTGAGAATCCGATTCCCCAAAGCTCTAAGGAAATGAACATTTTTCACACACCACCGATCCCAAATAAGTTGTAAGGATCGTACTACTTGTCCAATCATGACGGATAGGTAGTCATCCCAAAGGCTTACAAAGGTCAAAAACAACATGGACTATGGAGTTAACCTTCACCGGGGCTATAGACGCTTGACTCGGCAAGTGGAGTATACTCATTGCGTGGCGACATGTCTCTCCTCAAAAAGAGACCTCTGAATGCTCATACGGACAAACTAGCTTCGGGGTCTTCTCCATAACAGGGTTACCTAATTTATGCAAGATGAGGTTAATGAACACACTTGCACACACACAGGTTTTTGATTGCCTAGAGTCACTACCATGCTTCTGATTTGGTTAATGAACTCGCATGCACACACATTTGGTCCTAGTTGAATTAGGCAATGTTAGTAAGTTTGTTTGATACCACTAGCATGTTTGAGTCTTTGTAAAACACTCTTCCATATCAACCTCCATATCACCCTCCATATCTTCTTCCATATTCATGTCATTCCATACGTCATCCATTCACAAGCCACCAAGTTCGGTGCCCCTGATTAAACAATTATGATAACAGTTCGCTAAATCTAACTATCTAAAAGTATGAGTGCTTCTTAGTGCATATTTCATTTACTTAGTCTTGCATTAATCATCCATAGATTTACATATCATTTACTTAGTCTTGCATTAATCATCCATAGATTTGTATGTTATATACTTAGTCTCGCATTAATCATCTATAAGTTTGCATTCCATTCCATCACATATGCATCAAAAACATTAAAACATATAAAAACATGCATCACAAAAACATAGGCATTCACACAAAAGAGAGTAAAACACCAAATAAATAAAAGCCATGTATATATATATGTATAAAGGTCAAACCGTACAATGAATGCCAAAAGGCTACAATATACAATAGAGCACCAAGGCTCATAAAGAGTGCATCTAAGCACTAAGCTAACCATCAAAAGAGGACCCCTGAGACCTAGTACGGAGCCCTAGACCTAGTGCCCCCCCCTCCAATATCTCCCGATCCGCTTGGGACAACGACCTCCTCATCCCCGGAATGATAGGGGAGAATCGGTGTCGTGCCTCTAACACCCTAAGCTGCAAAACAACAAAACAAAAATTTGTTACAAATTTTTCCAAAAAAAAAAAACACATAATAAGTACTTGCTTAAATGAACAAATACCTCAGCTGGCTGCACTGGCGCGTCCGCTCCCATCTCCGCCATAGCTCCCGCGTGCTTCACTCTCCCACACAACCTTTCACTCCACTTCACTCCACTCCCTCGTACGCACTTCTCTTAAGCTCGAACGCACAAATGAGCGAAATTCTCGCTGAAACCGTTTAAATAGCTGATTTTGGCGCCCTAAAATGCAGTAGGGCGTTTCATGGCAGATTCGTACGCAGTCTCGCGTCTGCAGAGCGCCTAAACACCGACGGGCGTCTTTGCCAACCACAAACGCAGACCGGCGTTTGGTGTCAGTATTGAATAAAGGAACAAAACTTACAAAATTGAAGCTTACCTCCTCCAAATTTCATCAAATTGCATTCATCCATTCTTCTTATCATAATAAAACATTTTGTGAAGGTTACAACAACTTTGGACACAAATTTTGTCATTTCGCTCAAAAAGCGCATCATTCATCATTGTTTTACAAATTGGGTTAAAAATATTCAAAACCTTCACAAAATTAACCACATTCATCAATTCTTCTGATCTATCGTCAATTTCATTCTTCTTTCATCATGCATATTTTTGCCAAATCAAATTAAAGTAAACCTCGTATCTAGTGGTATATTCTATCACCTTGGCGATTGCAACGATTTGAATCCATGCAATTCGGTAAGAGGATTAAACCACCATAAGGACACTTACCATTTATCATCATCAATTATTTCACTGTTTGAAAATTGGAAATCAATTTTGGGTATTCTACTTTTCAAGTGACCTCATACCAAGATTAATTTGCTCAACAGTTGTCATTGATGGCCTAGTTCATGGGGCCATAAACATGGACAATCTTTCATATCGTCATTATTTTAAGTCTTGCTAGAGATTGTGGCTACCTAGGTTGATTGGTTCCGACCCGAGGAATTATCCATACAACTACTAGGAGCATCTCTCGAGTTCGGACTCTTTCATGCATCTTTCATCTCTGCATATCAATGGTGCCAACAAGGCAATTTCATCAACAGTATGGATTCACACACAGGAGTTGGGGCATCCGTTATCAATTTCTAATTTTCCTATAGTGGAATTCATCTTACATGATCATGGAATTTACAGCTTGGCAAAAATCCCTTTATAACCGTTGGGGCAGAAAACGGTCCATCTTTCACATCACTCATATCGTCTTCAATCATATTCTTTTCTTGGTTTGTACACCAACCCCTTTTCTATTGGGACATAAACAGATGGTGCATGCACCAACCCTTTTTTTCACCGTTGGGGCAAAAACGGTTCATTATCTTCCGAATTTCTTCCAATTGGCTTGTGAGAACCATTCTCGCTCGCCAATTGAGGGGGTAAGCTGAAAAATTTTAAATATTCTTTTATTCTTTGGTCTTCAAAGTTGTGCTTTAGTCTTGAGAGAGAGTTGCGTCCGATCCAACTTTTCGGTGTCTTAAGTTTTTGTGCTACATTGTGTCTTCACACAAAGCAGCTCAAAAAGGGGCATCTCGTAGACACCAAAATCCAGCCACTTGTAAGTCATCTATACCTTCCCCGCCACCCACGTGTCAGCTCATCCATCCTTCCCGCCATTATTTGGCCCAAATCCACACTTTCCCACCATTATTTGGCCCAATTTCACTTTTCCCGCCATTTTTCATCCCCAAATTTATTTAAATTAATATTTATATATATATTTTAATATTTTAATATATTTTAATATATATATAAATAAAGTTTAAGTGATTTAATCTGAGCCGTCCATCCTTCATTTAATCTCATCCGTCCATCCATCTTAATCCGTTTCACAACCTAGATTTATTCTCTACCCTTGGATCCACTTTAATCTTAGCCACACGTTCAAAGTGTCGTTAAAACCCTAAAGTGTGCCCTAAGAGTAGATTATAAATTGAGTCACCTTGATGGCTCAAACCCTATCTATCTCTTCGGCTAAACCTACTTATCTTCCCTATCTAAGTCCTGGAGTTGGCTATTGCCGTTAATCCCGAGTCTTCTCGAGTCTTCTACGGCCCTAAGTCTGAACTAAACCCTTTCGCCGCATCCATCGCCGCCGCCCGGTCTCGCCGCGTTAACAGGAAAAGGTATAGATTCGTCTAAAGCAAGTAATATTTCTTTATGTATTAATCTGCTGTTGAATTCTGCATTTCGTTTATTTTTATTTCATAAATCTAGGGTTTTAGACTGCTTTTGAGGGCTCACACAGTGGATCCCTCTTATTAGTTTCTAACTCTTTGATAATTTTAAATGTGTGCAAGATTCTAGTGGTAGATCTGATTTGTTGATAGCAATCGCTTAAGCCGGAGTGGTCCGAGCCAAAGGATACAACGAAGCCCACTCATTCTCGTTGAGGTTAAGGATACATTCTTCGGAGACGCCACCACATTGTGCCGCCTAGGGTTTCGGAGAACCCTAGCACAAATTGTAACTTTGTATCACGAAAAGGGTTACGAGCCCCGTTGTACTTAAAAGGAGTTTCTAAACTCCATTGATTAATAAAAATCATTCATTTTGTACAACTGTTCTGCATTCCTTTATTGTGATTTCTTTATTTCTGTTTGGCGTTGTATCTTTAATCTACAGTCATCATCCATGAATTCTTGTAATGCAACTCATAAAGAAGGGATCTCAAGCTCAAGAGGTATGATTGCTTCGGCACCATAGACCAATGAAAAATGTGTTGCTCCAGTTGGTGTTTTGATGCTTGTTCGATAAGCCCATAATACCAAGGGGAGTTGAGTATGCCAATCTCTATGATTTTCTTTGACAAGTTTCTTTAGAATGGCTATCAAGGTCTTATTGGTCACCTCGACTTATCCATTTTCTTGTGGGTAATAAGGAGTCGAGAAATTATGTTTGATATTGTACTTGTTGCATAAGGCTCGCATATCCTTATTCTAAAATGACTTGCCATTATCAAAAATTATCTTGGAAGGAATTCAAAAATGATAGATAATATGTTGGAGTATAAACTCCACTATTCAAGTTCCAGTCGTAGTGGTCATTAGAATTGCTTCAACCTATTTTATGAAATATTCCATGGAATTTATGATGAACTTATATTGTCCCAAAGACATAGGCGAAATTTTGCCAATCAAATCTAGGCCCCATTGTGAAAAGGGCTAAAGGCTTTGAATGGGTTGTAAAGCTTGTGATGGTACATGATTCAAATTGATGTGATGTTGATCTTTTTGATATTTCTTTATGTATTGACAACAATCACTTTCCATTATGGGCCAATAATAACCCATGCGCAAAATATGTTTTGCAATGGTCATTACATTAAATTGGCCATCACAAGTACCATCATGGGCTTCAATTATGGCTCGTTGTGCCTCTACAGGACATCGAAGTAGGATTCCATCATAGCCACGTTTATATAACATGTCCCCCAAGAGAGTAAAACAAGCTACTTTTTATTTGAACGATATTTTTGTAGTTCACATAATTTATAATGGGAGGGTCCCAAATTTTAGAAATTCTCTTATCTCATCAAGGTAATAATTGTATGGCTCCACATGGACCAAATAAATTCACCTTCAGATTTTACTCATTTTATTATTGACTTGGACATTGTTGTGATGATAAGTGGTTGGACTTATCCATGTTTGTTCTTAGGAACCAAGGATCCCAAAGAAACCATTGCATCCATAAATCTATTAGTCGAACAAGGCAAGTTGCTAATATCATACCAGTAAAATTTCACTAGCAACTTCATTGCTACTTTGTGATACTATTTCAAGACTGGTTCTTTGCATTGGTACTCTCCTTTCACTTGACAAACAACAAGCTGAGAATTCCCAAATATGCTTATTCATTTAATACCCATAGCTATAGTTGATTGAAGCCCCAAGATTAGGGCTTCGTACTTTATGTTGTTATTTGTGCATGGAAATTCAAGTTTGAATGATAAAGTAATTGGAATTTCTTTAGGTGTGTAAAACATGACTCCAGCACCTTGTCCTTTTTTGTACTTTGATTTATCAAAGAAGAGTGTCATGTCAAAATCATCCTCAGAAGGGACTAATTCTTCTCGTTTAGTAACAAAAAATACTGAATCATCTAGAATATTGATAAGTATTGGTTGATCATTTGGCAATGGAGCTTCTGCAAGTTGATCGGATATCACTTGATCTTTGATGGATTTTTGGCTAATGAATTCGAGGTTGAATTCCATTCAAATAATTATCTATTTTGTGGTATGAGTGTTGTTTTATGCGTGAGTCATCATGTAATGCAGAGGATTCTCTCTAGCTATGATATAGGTAGTGTTAGTTAGCATGTAATATATGAGTTTCTTAGTAGTGAAAACCATTGCTAAGCACAACTTCTTGATGTAAGCATATCTTGTCTCATAACTTACCAATGTTTGACTAATTTAATAAATTGATTGCTCCTTGTGATTCTTGTTTTTCTGAGCAAGCATTGTCCCTAGTGTAAAATTTGTTGTAGAGATATAAAGGTGAAAAGGGACTCCTGTATGAGGCAGTGTAAGAACTAGTGGTGAATCCATATATTTCTTTATGTTATAAAAAGCCTCTTGACATTTTATTATCTAGGAAAATGGTATCCCCTTTTGTAGCAAGTGATTGAAAGGCCTACATTTGTCTGAGAGTTGTGCAATGAATCATTAGATAGATTGAATCTTTCCTTGCAAAATGCCCAACTCTCTTAGATTTTTTGGAGGTGGCATCTCGATGATGATCTTGACCTTATCAGTGTCCACTTTGATACCTCATTTGGAGACAATGAATCCTAGAAGTTTTCCTGATGTGATGCCAAATACGCACTTCTTAGGATTCAACATTACCTTATGTTCAAGCAATCGATCAAAAACTTTCTCTAGAACCTCAATATGCTCAATATGTATTTTAGATTTTGTAATCAGATCATCCAGATAATCCTTAATTATTTTATGCATATAATCATGGAATATGTACATCATGGCACGTTGACAAGTAGCTCCTGTATTCTTAATCCCAAAAGGCTTCACCCTATAGCAGAAAGTCACCCAAGGTGTTGTAAATGTTATTTCATGTTGGTCCTCAAGATTAATTCAAATATGGTTGTATCTTGAGAAACCATCCATTAATAATAGCATTTCATGGCCTACGTAGGAGTCTACCAATTGATCGATTTTAGGTAGCAAAAAATCATCCTTGGGGTATGCTTTGTTTAGATATCAAAAGTTAGTGCATACACATACCCCCCATTCAACTTACGAATGGGTACCATGTTAGATTGCCACTCTAAATAAGCAATTGGAGCTATGAAATTCATGTCCAGTAGTTTTTGTAGCTCTTCCTTGACAATCAATGCCATGATCAGATGAAATTTCCTTGGTTTCTTCTTGAAAGGCTTAGCATCTGGTACTAAGGTAAGGTTTTGGACCACCAAATTAGGGTCAAGGCTAGGCATGTCTTTGTGTGACCATGCAAATATGTCTTTCTTCGTTGTTAAGATGATCATAATATATTTCTCCTCTGTAAACAAATATTTTGCAATTTTTATTTTGTGTGGATTATCCACGTCTTGGATAAGGTTTACATCGATAGATTCTTAGATAAGTAAATGGAAACCTTCCTCAAGATTATGTGGAGTTAGGATGAGATGGATATCATTCTCCACATGCTCAAATGACTTAGGTGACTCCTCCTCTACTTTAGTTTAAAAATTTTAAGTAAACAAGGATGACGGTTGTTGTGGTATGTAAGCGTTTGAAGCTAGTAGCAACTCTTTGGATAGGATAAATTTTATTATGGAAGGCAAGGATGAAATTTTTTCCATGGAAATTAGGCTAGCATTGATCAGAATCAGCTTTGCCAAATCTTGTGGGTTACGGAGTGGGGCGAACAAGTCAACAAATATCATATTTACTTGGTGGAAATGAGGTGGCTACAATTTGAGGAGTGATGGCTCACTCTCTAGGTTGTAAATGACCTAAGGTGGATGAATGGTGATGGTGTGGGAGTGACAAATATGGTGGTGGTAGATCTTGCTCAAGGCACTCACACTCCTTTTTGAAGTGAAATATGGTGTGATATATGGAAAACATCTTGGTATAACATTCATATCTCTCGATGGGATTTGTAGGGGCCTCATATTCTTGGGGAATGTTAAATATTTGAATGATCCAATCTAGGTTTGCTTACATCTGTTAGAATTCCCCAAAATCCTCATCAAATATATAATCCCCAAAGTCTTCATCAAATATGTAATCATCTGGAATATGATAAATTATGAATGTATGTAATACAATCTTTGTAAAGGCCTCATTTAAATGAGGAGCAAAGTTAGAGTCCAGGTATTCATCATCAGTATCATCACAATCATCACTTTCCTCATCCTCTTCTTCACACTCAAGATTGAGTCATTGAAAGGTATAGTTAAAGGAAGATTTTTATGTAGAAGGCATGTATTCCAGACCAGAGTGATCATGTGCTTCTCAGAATTCAAGCTCAATAATGTGATGTGGACCCTACTCATGTCATCCAAGTCCATATCCTTGCTATTTAACCCTACAAAATATCGCAAAGGGAAATCCAAGTTGGATATATATTCTAAATTGGCATTAAACTATAACGGTTCCTCATTAGTAGGAGGTGGATTGAATGAATAATCCACTCCCCCATATATAAAATTGATTATGTCTAGTCAATAATCCATTTTATACACTGCACCTATAGCTAAAGGTGGGTCGCATGGGTGACTGTAATCTCTAACTGACTCAATAGATGGTGTAACTATACCATTTTCAACAATGTACTCACCAATGCCTGGATTGGCGAGATGCATTGCAACTTGGGATGGTTAGGATATGGATGGCTCAGTGGATGAGGAGGGTGCTTTGGTGGCAACTTATAATTTAGGTGGAGGTGATGGCTCCTCTAGGATAGGTGATCCTATCTATGAGATGATGGATGGTGATGATTGAGGTGGATTAGGCTTGATTGGGTTGTTATTTTATGGAGTTAGTTGAGCTAAAAATGTGAATGGTGTTTGTGAAGTGGGAGGTGTGGCTAATGAAGTTGGTGATTGGTTAGCGGGATGATTAGGTGCAGTGGAAAAATGAAATTTTGTGGATGAGGGTTGACTAGACTTAATGCTTTTAGATGAAAAAGTAGGATCAACTATCAATAATTCCTCTGGTATGGGGGATTTTGATGAGGTGATGTTAGTGGAAGAATTTTGTATGATGAGTGGCTAAATGGAGAGATGGATGGACGAAAGTAGTGGATCATAAGGATTTGAGATCAAGTTGTAGTATTTAAATGGCTTAGTATCTACTTGGATGCAATGTACTTTACTCTCATGTATATATTTTAGACATTGGTGTAATATCGAGGGCACACATTTCATCTCCCTGATCCAGGGGAATCCAAGAAGTATGTTGTATTGAATTACCCCTTCCAAGATGTGGAAGAGCACATGTATGGTCTTCCCCCCCACGATGATAGGCAGAACTACATTCCCTACTGTGGAACATAAGGTATCATTAAAGGCCCTCAAGGTAAAAGTGGATGATGTGATGTGAGACAATGGTAGGTTTAGGTGCTTAATGGCGGGAGTGGTAATGAGGTTGATGGAGGAGCTAGTATCAATAAGTACCCTTTTGAATGGTTTTCTATCAATATGAGCGACTATGTGCAATGGAGGATCTGGTAAATCTGATGATACACTCTTCTCCTTAAAGTCATAAAATACTATTGAGGGCTCTAATGCATTTCTGTACACTTCCCACAAAGACATTGAAGGTGTTAGGGTATTTTGATTATACTTGGATGGAGTTTATAATCTCCATCAATACCTCATGATGTAGAGGATACTGGTGTATTAGCTCATAAATTGATAGTTTTGCTAATGCCATTTTCAAAATCTGTGTTAATCAGCTGCCTAGGGTGATGGTTGGGTGAGATGGATTACTTTGATTATGGATGGGTGGAAGTGGAATGGATGGCCCTAGTTGTATGGGGATACTAGGTTGCATTGTAGGAGCTTGGGTTATGCAATTTTCTTGTCTACCCATGGGTGACCATGCTGATAGCCCCTACAAAACCTTGATATAGTTGAGAAATATAGTTCACTTGGTTGGAAGGAACTGTAGAATTTGATGCTCTCATTGCTTATTGATTTACCTCATGATGAGGCAAAGGTGTCTGATAAATTTCAAGGTTCTGATTGGGTTGGGCTAATGGATTGTCGACTTTGATCTTTTTCACTTCTAATAAATCTTGCACAATACTTTTAAACCCATGGTAATTTTTGACATCATACCCTTTTTACCGATGATAGATGCAGTTTAAATGGTCTCTATAGGCTTTTTATTTCAGCTTGCTAGGATCTTCGGGTTTGATATATGTGTTAGAGTTACTATGATAGTAACTATGATTATTACCTCATTTAGGTAATATTTAAGTTTCACCTAGGTAGATATAATTTACCACATGGTAAAAAGTAATTTCTTACTTTTTACCACTAGTAGTTACTATTACCAGTTACCTTGGTTAGTAGTCTATCTTACCGTCATTTCCCTTTGGACGACAGATAGGTTAGTTGTTAGTAGGTTAAGCACTTTTATCTCATAGCGTGTTAGTTGTTAGCGTAGACATAGGATCTATTGTTAAATACTCTATTTTGTAACCTACTTAATCCTATAGCTATCCTATGCTATAGTTGATGAGATTAATCAATAATAATTCTTGTCTTACCTTTTGTAACATTGGTATCATCGCAGTCGAGTGGCCTAATACGAGCTTCGCTCGTTCCACCTGACCTGGACCTGGCACGGTCTTCGAGGGCCCTGTTGGCCCTCAAGACTTGCATGGATCCCTAGGTGGCCCATAGGCCCACATCATCGGGAGGCCACGAGAGAAGGCCCACAAGCCCACATCACCGGGCCACCATGGGAGATGGCCCGTAGGCCTAGACAGATCTGACAGCATTTTGTTGTTCGACATGTCAGGCCTGACAAGCTGACATAGGAAGGCCGACAACCGCGGGACCCAAAGCCGACCTCCATGAGATGGCAGGAGCGCCCTCTATAGGAGGCCACATGGCAAACCCAATCGGGAGTGCCTAGATGGTAGGAGTGCCCTCACACTCCTGATCGAGCCCATTGATAGGGGGACAAACATGTCAAGACTTTGTCCCACCATCGGCGATCGAAAAGAGAGGGCAGGTGCACCCTCCTTATCCGATGATCGGATCGACAACCGGTGATCGACCACCTAAGGAGGATAGGTGTGCCCTCCCCCAGGTGGCAACCAGTCCGACCCGTCATTTGATGACAGGAATCTGAGATGGCAGGCGGCCCTCTGATTTTTGGTGATCGATAAGGTGACCATTGACTAGAGCCAGGGCAGGAGCACCCTAGCTTGAAATAAGTGCTACATGGCACACGCACCTAACAGACCACATAGACTAGAAGGACCCACATGCGCTTGGGCATAGATCCTGAGGCGCTGATATAGACTCGACCTCGGGCATAGATCTCGAGGTGCTGATATGGTATTACCATTGGACTCGACCTGGACCAGACTCGACCTCAGGCATAGATCTCGAGGTGTTGATGTGGCACTACCACTGGACTCAACCGAGACTAGACACGTGGTGAATAGCCACTGAACTTGGCATGCACCCTGAGGTGCTGACTGGACTGGACCTAGACACGACATGTGGCGAACATCCATTAGACTTGACCTGGACCAGACACGACACGTGGCAGACAGCCACTGGACTCAGACACGACACGTGGCACGCACCACCTAGACTGGACATGACATGTGGGCAACACTTGGAAGACATGCCACGTGTCACCTGACACCTTGCTACGATACATGGCATGCACAGCAAAAAGTGGGGTCAAGTTGACTGCTCAAAGGCAGTCAACAAAGTAAGGGCGCATTAGGCCCTTTATACAGCAAAAATGCTGTTGCAGGATGAATGTGGGATTAAATCCCATTTTTTCTCCTGCATGAAGGCTAGATAGCCTTCATATGGAAGGTCGCAACCTTCCATTTCCGTCGGGCTAACTAGCCCGATTGGCAACTGCGGCCACGTTAAGTCGATGCCCACCAGACCCAGGTTTGAGTCCCGACGGGGACAAAAATGTAAAAAAAAAAATTCTCATTATTTAAATTTAAAGTTTTTATTATATTTTTTTTAATAATTAAAATATAAATTATGTTTTAAAAAATATATATATTTGTTTTATTATATAAAACATAATTTTATTTTTATTATTATTTAGATTATATGATTTAACTTTTTATTTAAATTTTGCAAATTAAAAAAAAAAAAAAAACAAAGATTTTTTTTTGCAAATTCAAAATATAAAGAGTGTTTTTGTTTTCTCCACAAAGGGAGATATAAGACAAGGAAGAGCACCTATATTTTTGCAAATTAGAAAAACCTTAAAACTCTTCTCAAACCTTGTTAATTTAGCATACAAGAAAGGATCACACTTGATTTTTTATTGCAAATTAGACAACAAGGAGACTGAAATTTTTGTAAGAATCAAAGTTCAAAGAGTGCATTTGTTTTCTCCAAGGAGATATAAGACATAAAATTGCACATTCTTTTTTTTGCAAACTTGAGAAGAAATTGTAACCTTGGGTCCATAAAAACTAACTCGTGTGTCGACTAGTTCTGTAAGCCTTTCAAACGTGAGTCGTGTGTCGACTTGTCTTGGAAGGAGTGCTCAAAATTGTTACTTTTGCAAAATTTAGGGGAGAAGACAACATTGTACTTATTTTGTAAAATTGGAAAACAAAGTAGGAGACATAAAAATATCATTTTTTTTGCACAACACAAATACACATTTTGTTGCAAAAATTAAAAGGTGCATTTTCGATTTTACTCGACACCTTTATTGGCAAATTAGGTGCATTTTCGGTTGCATCCGACACCTAGGTGATAAGAATTTTGTGGGCATTATTGTTTGATTATTGCATTATTTCTTTTGCAGTTATAAGTCATAGAATCAAGAACACACTAAACCCCAAAATTTCACAAATTTGTGTAAATCCTTGCACAGATTTAAAGCCAAAATTACTTGATATTCTCTCCTAAATCATCAAAACCCCTAATTCACTCTTATTTGTTTGGCTTAATTTCCTCAAAATTTTCATCCTTCTTGAAGGGAGTTAAGGCAGGTGCCATTAAATATTTGTTTGAGTGAATTATATTTTGGTACTCTTTTAGGGTAATCAAAAGAAAGAACAATTTTTTTGAAAATAAGGAACCTTAAAAGTTGCAATCCTTTGCACTAAGGGGGGATAATTCCTTTCTCCCTTCAAACATAGATTTTGATAAGAGGGAAATAAAACTTGTAAAGACAATCAGAGAAGTCCAAATCATCAACATTAAACCTTTTCTTTTAGACTTCATAATAGCAATCATGCTTGAAGTACTTGCAATAAGAAAGGACAAATTGGTGAACTTTTTGATCAAATTGCCTAGAAAGCATAGTTTTGCACAAATTGTAAAAATGAAAACCAAGACACCATTCAGTTGTTGGTTTCAAAACAAGCAAAACTAAAATGGCAACGACACAACACAGAAGCCATATTTCTTGTGAAGTGTCTCATTCTGATTTTGTTTCTGGTTCAAAGATAGCACAAGGAGTGCTGAATTGCTAAAACAGTTTTGTAGAGGGAAAACACATGTGTCCCTTAGGCAAAAGCACCATTTTATCTCACTCTTCTTTTAGGCTTCATAAATAGCATAAGTTTTTTGTTTTAAGACCTTGCAATAAGGGGTGCTTGTACCTCTTTTAGGCTTCATAAATAGCAAATTCTAGGTGTTTGAAGTACTTGTAACTGTTGGTCATCAAATCCGCATAGGAAAGGACTTTCGGTGGGTTTGCGCGCCCTGGACCTACGACCAACATTGAAAGGCCGAAGGGAAGAGATGCCCCTCGTGCCGATCTTCGGAGAAAGGTCGGCTCCTATACTAATCTACTTTTGGGGTTTAAGACAAGAGTGCAGGAAAGAAATAAACAGAGTAAGGGTTAGGAAAAGAAATAAAAAGGGGTAAGGGTTAGAGAAAGAAATAAAAAGAGTAAGGGTTAGAAGATGATGATTTAAGGTGGGAGAGAACAGGAAGCACGATCACTCGCTAATAACTCGAATAGCAGCAAAGAACACCAAGAATAGACGAAAGAAACGCGATACTCACTTTCCTATGTATCCTCTAGATGAGTTCACAGGGTTCTCCTTTCTCTCTCGCTGGAATTCAGGGTTCAGAGTAACAGCGATTAAGACAAGGGAATAACAGAAACCATGACCCACCAGGCAGCATAAAAGAAAGCTTATACGATGTTTTTCCTCTCCTATGTATCCTTCAGGGCGAATTTTAGGGTACAGTCCCCAATCGCACACCGGATTCAGGATTCAGAGTCTCAGTATACGAGTGCAGACAGACAAAAGAATTAAGCACGAGAAGCGGCATAAAAGAGAGAAATGGAGTACAAAAATATTTAGTATTAGACGCAGGACATCAAGTTACAACAGCTTTCTAGCAAAAATTTCCCCCCCTTTTTACATTACATGCCTGGGTTTTTATAGAGGACCCGGCCCTCTGAGTCATTATTACAAAAAATGGTGAAGTACACCCTCGGGCCCTGAGAAATCGGTGCCTCGCTGCTACTGCGAATGATCTCTCAAATCGGCTACCAAAACTGGCAACTGTGACTGGGTCAACCATGGAAACATTCATTTAATGCGTCGCCCGAGTGTCCCTGGCTTCTGGATGCTGTGCTTGAGTGATCGTTACGCCCATCGGGTTTTACTTCGAGGACTATTACGTCCCTTTCGTTTGCCAAAAATGGTCAGCAGACTTATCGGGCAAGAAAGGGGGTATTTATAAGGGGCCTTCGATCACCTTGGGAAGCTGCCCGCCTTGGAACGTGGGCCCGAAAAGTGCTTCGCTACATCTCCGCCTCGCCAAAGCCTTGGGCCGAAGTAGATTCTCCTTGATTTGTTCTTCGCAAAATAATGCTTCGTAGAAACTACTTCGGGGATGTCGAGTGCCGAGCGGGTTCCATCTTTGAAATGGGGCTCTTTGTCCTTTGTTGGCGAAACTGCTTCGGCTGGAAAATGTTTCGGCCCGATTCTTTCTCAAAACTACGGTTCGAGGAATATCCTCCCGAAGCACTTCTCTGTTTTCGACGCATTGTCATTTTGCTTCGAGCACCACTGCTTCGGGTGAAAACTGGCCGAAGTAGGTGTCGAAAATACTTCGGGCCCGAAGTAGTTTCCTTACCTTGGCTGATTTGGATTATGCTCTCCTCCTTCGGCGAAGTCGTTTGGATACTGCTTCGCAAAACTTCCGCCCGAAGCGGCTGCTGAAAATGCTTCGGGTGCGAAGCGTTATCTTTGTATTTCCTTTGGCGATATTACTTCGCAAGGTTTTCGCCCGAAGTGGTGATTGGAAGTGCTTCGGGCCCGAAGCTCTTTTCACATTCTCCTTCTTTTCCTTTGGTGAAGTTATTTTCCTTGGCCTGTTTGGTCGCGAAGCTCTTTCTTCTTCATTTTGTAAAAGGGGCGATAGGGAGAGTCAAAATTGCTATAACTTAAAATAAAAGAAAAACTTTCAACAAGGAAATATTATACAAAATTCTACTATTCTTCTACCCCTTGTATAATGTGACAAAAAGTGTCAACATTCTTGGCGGCTCGCGGGGTGACGAGCTCGTCTCGGCAAAAGAACCCTTTAGTCTTGATCCATTGGGCTGCAGAGTCACTGGTTTACCCTGGATTCTTCTCTTTTTTCCATCTCTTGGGGTGCTTCCATGGTATGCCCTCCCTCCTGTTTCTCTTCTTCTTCTTCTCCTTCTTCCTCTGGCGCGGCCTCTGGCTGTGGCGATGGTTCGAGGCGGTCACGGATGCGTTTCATCGTTCTGCAGACATGGGACCAGGCACCCTTTTGGAATGGCTCTCGATCTTGCAGTGCTTTGACCAAGTCACAAAATCGATTGATTTGCCCGACGTCAGCATTCTTGGCCCTGGTGAACAGGTCATCGAGGCAAGCCGTGATCTTACAGTATCTCGAGATGAAATCTGTCACCTGCCCTTCTGTGATTGGTTCTTCCTAGCCATCGATCTTCGAGACATCGTTCTCGAATTGCAGCCAGACTGGCTTGAGGTCATCCTTGCTTAGAAGGTTTCCATCATCGTCTATGAAACTCGGGAAACCCAGGGAAGAAAGATCTTGAAAGTGGCACATTGTTGCACGCTGCTCATTATCAAACATATCCTGGAGATTCCTTGCCTTCTGTGCTTTTCTTACCTTGGAAAAGAAAGCGCGAACAGTAGCCCATGCCGTCGACCAATCTCTAGTTGTCCGAGACATTGCAGTGATCTGCAAGTCTTGATATCTAGCATTTTGGACGTCGAACGCTAGCTTGAGTCGGCTCCTGGCTTTCTGCGTGACCTCGTCGATGACTGGCCCTCCCTCGGCAATAGCCTGCTGTGCTTCGGTGACATACGTCAAAATTGAAAAAGCACTGGCGCACCGAGGCCAAAAAATTTTCAGCAGGTGCACACGAATCTCCTTAATTTTGGCCCTATCAAACAGCGTTAGATCCTCTTTCACATATAGCGGAGCCTGCATCTATGCGATTTTGTCTTCAAGCTCTCTGGCCTTCAGATCACTCTCGGTCTATTTCTGCGCTTGGCTCTCGGCTGTAGACTGGAGCTGTTGAACTTGCTGCTTTAGGTCGAGCATCTCCTTCTTCATCAATTTGCATTGCTCCTCAGCTTCCGCTAATTCGGAGCGGACCTTTGCCAGGTTTTCCTCTAACTTGACATTGGCGGCCTCGGCTTCAAACCTGTGCTGGTTAGCAATGGTTGCATGTGCCCGAAAAGTCTCGATTCGGACATGCATAGAGGCCGATTCATTGTCAACATTCAGGTGTTCCAGGTCCTTAGGTGTCTCTTGATAATCGTAGTCCACTGGAGTCATTTCATCCAGAGGCTTTTGTACCTTGGGGACCTTCTTGATTTTATGCACCTTTTCGACCTCTAAATAAAAAATGGTGCATTTTTCAACTGATGTCGTCGAGCGCCCTCTTCTTTTCCTTGCCTCCCTTAGTATTTGCTCAGTGTTTTGCCATGCTTGGAATAGCCTCTCGGCAAGGGGGCGGTCCTTAATTAAGGACATCTCTGATTTAGACAAGGCTAGATCTCTAGCCGAGGGAGTAAACAAATATAAAGAATGTGCGGGGGATGCCTCACCAGAAGGCTCGATGACAGACGTGGTGGGACTCAGCGTTGAAGTGGGACCCCTGTCTCTGCTAACGACCGAGGGAATAGTAGTGTGGAAGGGCGAAGTAGGGTCAATGGTCTTACCCCCGTCATGATCGTGGGATGAGGCCGGACCAGCGATAGGTGACGTGTGATGGGGTGATGGGCTATGCAGGGGAGACTGGTGAGAACTCTCAGCTGGGGTTACGGCAAAAATGTGTGAGACTAGGGCAAGGGGTGGAGAATGCGTACCTGCGTGCCCTCCTGGCATTGTGGTAGTGGTGACTTCTGGTGCAGCCGTATCTTGTTCTTTCTCGGTTTTGGCACTCGATAGGGCTGTGACCTCGACACTTGCTTTGGATGGGTCTGATATCGGTCACCCAGTGGAGGGGCTTACAAATCCTGTGCGAGGTCGCTTTGGGTGTTTTGGGGGCACCAGGGTCTGTTCTTGCTTTTTCCTTTTCCTCCTCACCAGTGGCTGTTCTGACCCTTCAGTGCTCGAGTCGTGGCCTCCTACAGGCCCCTGAGGTGATCTTGGAGGTGTAGCTTGGGCCTTCTCCTCTCTTTCCTTCCCCGAAGTAATATCATCTCTTTTTGGGCTTTCGCCCGAGCCTGGGATAGCTGGAGGGATTAGGGTGGCGAAGGACGAAGGCTTCCACTTTCCAGCGTTGGCTTCATAAATTTTTGCGAAGTCCTTGTCCGTTGCCAAGAATCCATAAGAGTTCATTTTCTGTCGGTGGACCCTCATTATCCACCATTCTCTCAGCTGAGCCGTGTCCCAATTCTTTACTCCTTCCTTCAAGTCATCTTTCACTTTCTTCCAGAAGGTGGAGTTGGGGCTCGAAAGTGAATGCCGATCTGGGTCATATGCGACCTCCATTGGGTAGAATTCGTGCCAGGGAGGTAAGGCTTCCATCCTCTCCAGATGCCACTCCAGATCCTCTCCCCGAGGGTTATTTCTTTGTTTCACAATTTTTGGATAGGGGCAAACATGGAAGCTCTTGACCCGTATATGGTCCCTCATCACTCCCAAAGGATCATAAAGCCATTGTTGGGGAATTTGGAGTAGGCCGAACTTGGCAAGCTTCTCTTCCAAGAAGACGTTCTGATTCAGGGCGAACACTTCGATAACTCCTATCCTGAGAGGGAAGTCACAAGTGTGGGCCCATTTTTGACCCTTGCCGTAGATGGCATTAGTTGCATCGCTCTGCCTAGCGACTTCCAACGCGAATTGATACTCGGAGGGGTAAACTGGCAATAAGAAGGGCTTCCCTATGAAGCCAAAGATGCGAATCACCAGCCCCTGCGTTAGTCAAAAAATGTCTCCCCTCTTCTCCCGGACCACTTTGTTTCTCAAGCCAAGGGGAACTCACGGGGAGGATCCTACCAACATACGCATGGCGGGTCCCAAGAATTGTTGATTAAAGGGATAGTAGGACTCTGATCTCAACAGTAGGGGAGTCCACTGATATACGGGCAAAGGACTTCCATCCTTGCCGCTTGTCGTAATGGCAACATGAGGAAAACTATTATGTACATGAAAGAAAAGTAACCAAACAAGAAAGGAGCAGGGCACGAAGCACTGACTGGTCCCAACATCCTTCATGCTGGTGAGTTGCGCATGTAAGCCCCTGGCCACCCATTCTGCCCAGTCGACAAAGACTGGGTTGGAACTAGGTCTCGAAGTATCGGGGGCATTGAACTCCCCTCTGGAAATGCATTCGGCCAGGGACACCTGCCATGGGTATACCGAAGCATCGGTAGATAGGCCTGCCACCCATGCAATGATGGAGAAGAGGTCGACATTTTTAAAAGCCTCCAAGGGAAGGGGAATTTGGGGCAATTTGCTCGAAGGGAGCCCGCTTTTGAGGCTTTGCTACAAAAATTTGATCATGTAGCCAACAAATGTGAACCTCTCCATTTGTTCACTCAAAATAATGTTGCGAACCATACATCCCTCGGGCGGACCCTGTTGTGGTGCAAAAGCTGCTCGTACATCTTCTTTTCAAAATTGAAAATAGCTTCTGGCCAGATGTGTCTAACACCTGTCTGGTGGCGGGCTGGTAATTCTGCGCGATGGCATTGATCAGCTCAGGGCAATGGTGAGTGGGGGGCATCAGATACCAGTATATCTAGGAGTAGTAAGTTGCAGCTCGTATGCTCTCTGTCGGGAGCCTGCTTCTCATGAGCTCAACGGTGCTTCTGAGCTCAGCTACGCTCTTCGACAGCTCCGTATCCCTGATTCTTTCCCACCTATCGACTGGTGGTTCTAGGGGCTGCTCGTCCTCGAAATCCCCCTTTTCTTCCATGACATGCTTATCTGGGCGAAGGCCCGAATCAACGGGCCTTGGCTTCGACCTTTTTCCATGGCCTTTTACCTTTGGTTTCTCGGGGGCTACTACTTCTAGCCCTTTTCCCTTCCCCTTGGAACTTTCCATCGTTGATGCTTAGGGCAACGAAGTTTGCAGTATGGAGAAAATTGGCGTCGAAGCTTTAGAGTGCGAAGTGGAAAAGTTTGCAGGTTGGCAGTAGGGTCTGTATGAGTCGTTGAGCAAGTAATCCTTTGGCTACTTGGAGTCTGCGTTATATAGCCGCCAAAGACAACTACCCACATTTATGGCATGTGCCATAATTAATCCTGCACTTCTCACTTGAGAGATCATCGGTTCATTGGATTGGCCACACGGTGGCGTAGTACATAGGGCCATGCACTGTGATGATTGCGGCTGCTTTGGGAATGCAGCCGTCTGCCACCTGGTACCTGGGGGCAGACTTTTCTCTCAATCGAATCCCCTGAGGATGTACCCGATGCCTTTTCATTTAACTCACCTGTTTCAGATGCTTTTGAAGGCGACTATCGACATGCTCCTCTAGGCGAGCAATAAATGCTTTTGCCTTGTGCATCTTTGGGTCAGCGAAGCCGAAATCGGAGCTGACATACTTCACGATGAATCTTTTGTGCCAGTTAATCCTTTATGCTTTGGGCCCGAAGTGATTCCTCCTGCGCGAGGCTACTCGCGAAGCTTGTTTCCCCCTTTTAAAAGTAGCTCGCTCGGACTCTTCTTAGGCGAACATCTTTCATACCTTAGTCGAAACCTTGCTCGGCCAATCGTACTTCGCTGCGAACCACTTCGCATCCACTACTTCGCAAGCCAAGTTCCCAAAGGAGTTTTTTTTTTTTTTTTTTTTGGTATATAGCTGCCGAGGTAAAACTCAACCTGAGTTTCTGAGCAACATTTTATTTAATAGCCAAACTTTTTACAATATTCACACAGGCTTGCGGCATAATAGGCATGCCGCCACCACAAACTCAGCTTCGGATGTTTATCCGATGAATCTGCAATGCCCGGACCAGATCAGATTGAACTTCAGTTGATTCTTGAAGTCCGGACGGCTCCTCCCCGAAGTTCTCCATGCTACGAATAGAAAGCAATGCAGCAGTTTGTCGCTCCTGCCAGTACCCGTGCTGCTGATGCAGGATGTGGCGAAGTAGTTCACCACGTGAGGACCTTCTTGGGGTACTGGTTGTGGTGATGGCTGGAACCAGAATACCGAAGAGTCTAGTAACTGTGGACTGGGTACAAGTTCTTCCATCTCCTTGATGCTGTAACAGGGCTCTTCCAGAAAAGAGCAAACTCCCAAGATCTCTTCAGGCTCAGCTTCTTGACGGAACATGCTTGTTGAGTCCTGACTGATCACTTGCGTGTTGTGTTCTGGGATACAAAAAGAGTGCCAAGATGCGCTCTCTTTATTCTCAGGCTCTACCATTTGAGCCTGCTCCTCTTCTTGGCCAGTCCTCTGATGGAGATCGCAAGCAACCGTATTGTTCATCGTCGAGGCAAAGCTCACAAATTGCCATGGTTGGACTTGGATGGGATCTGCCTCTCGAGCTCCACATGATTGCATCTCAGGCTTCTGCTTAGTATTAGGA
Organism: Wollemia nobilis; assembly: GCA_028583015.1. Lineage (NCBI taxonomy): Eukaryota > Viridiplantae > Streptophyta > Pinopsida > Araucariales > Araucariaceae > Wollemia > Wollemia nobilis. The sequence goes on along the minus strand of JAQPPZ010000856.1, from coordinate 1,971,076 downwards.
GTCTGCCCTGAAGAATACTGCGTTGGATAGACAGGAGTAGCAACTATCGAAGAAAGTGATGGGGCTTCTCCCCACTGCCACTTTCTCGATAAAAACTATTCTGTGCGTACTGCTTCCTCGAATATCTAAGGGAATCTTTGCTCACCAGATCGCAGCAAGAGGAGGCCTATGTCCGGGTGAAAAGCCCGAACATAGTAGAGGTGGGCTTGGGCGGGCGTCGGTTGGATCTCCTTTGGAATTCTCTTCCAACTTCTGATGAATCGGACATTGAAGTCTGTGACGCTCTCCAAAGGTGCTCTCTTGATGGTGGAGAGGTACGTCAAAAGCTGGAAGGGATCCTGAGAGCCATCAAATGTTTTGAACAATGCTCCCGCCAAGTCATCCCACGAGCAGATGCTTTTAGGTCCGAGCAGTCTGTACCACTGCAGCGCTCTTCCTTCCAGAGACAGGGCCAGAAGTCTGACCATGACATCTTCATGGATTATGTCGTAGAGGAACGCTAAAGCAGCAATAGCTTCAAGGTGCTCTCGGGCCATTCCCATGGTGCCATCATATGTAGTCAATGCCTTCAAGGCGATCTCGAGAATCTTGTGGTAGCTTTGAAGATTCAAGGGGCCTCGGTCATCCCAACTGGGAAAACTTACTCCTACCATTATAGCGATAGCCTGTAGAAATCATGGTTGTCATCGTTGAGTTGGAGTCGTTAGGTGGGCATTCTTTCTCTGCTTATGAGGTCAAGGCTGCTCACCGAACCTTGATTCCTCCGGGATATCTTCTTTCAGATTTGAAAGGCGCCTACGACCAGGAAATCTGGATCTTCAGCTCAACTGAGTCGCCAGGTGATTTTATCAGATGAAGACAGGCCAGAGATTCACCGAACTTGGACCTTCTTAAGACACGGGAAGTCCTGGTTACGAAAACCAGGTTTAGGCACTGGTCTTCATGACTTTAGAGATTCTCGGGTAAAACAGAGTCGCCAGATGCTAAAAGTCTTTTGGTAATGAGGGCATCGATTCTCACTACTACTCAGAAGATGAGACTGACTGGATCTCACCGGGAACTTGTTAGAACTACTGGCTCCGGTGAAGACGGGCTAGAAATTTTCTCAAATATGGGACCTTGGGTCCCATCGGGCGTGCCAAAAACTGTTGGTCATCAAATCCGCACAGGAAAGGACTTTCGGTGGGTTTGCACGCCCTGGACCTACGACCAACATTGAAAGGCCGAAGGGAAGAGATGCCCCTCGTGCCGATCTTCGGAGAAAGGCCGGCTCCTATACTAATCTACTTTTGGGGTTTAAGACAAGAGTGCAGGAAAGAAATAAACAGAGTAAGGGTTAGGAAAAGAAATAAAAAGGGGTAAGGGTTAGAGAAAGAAATAAAAAGAGTAAGGGTTAGAAGATGATGATTTAAGGTGGGAGAGAACAGGAAGCACGATCACTCGCTAATAACTCGAATAGCAACAAAGAACACCAAGAATAGATGAAAGAAACGTGATACTCGCTTTCCTATGTATCCTCTGGACGAGTTCACAGGGTTCTCCTTTCTCTCTCGCTGGAATTCAGGGTTCAAAGTAACAACGATTAAGACAAGGGAATAACAAAAACCACGACCCACCAGGCAGCATAAAAGAAAGCTTATACGACGTTTTTCCTCTCCTATGTATCCTTGAGGGTGAATTTTAGGGTACAGTCCCCAATCGCACATCGGATTCAGGATTCGAGTCTCGGTATACGAGTGCGAGACAGACAAAAGAATTAAGCATAGAAGGCAGCATAAAAGAGAGAAATGGAGTACAAAAATCTTTAGTATTAGATGCAGGACATCAAGTTACAACAACTTTCTAGCAGAAAGTTCCCCCCCTTTTTACATTACATGCCTGGGTTTTTATAGAGGACCCGGCCCTCTGAGTCATTATTACAAAAAATGGCAAAGTACACCCTCGGGCCCTAAGAAATCGGTGCCTCGCTGCTGCTACGAATGATCTCTCAAATCGGCTACCAAAATTGGCAACTGTGACTGGGTCAACCATGGAAACATTCATTTAATGCACCGCCCGAGTGTCCCTGGCTTTTGGATGCTGTGCTTGAGTGATCGTTACGCCCGTCGGGTTTTACTTCGAGGACTATTACGTCCCTTTCGTTTGCCAAAAATGGTCAGCGGACTTATCGGGCAAGAAAGGGGGTATTTATAAGGGGCCTTCGATCACCTTGGGAAGCTGCCCACCTTGGAACGTGGGCCCGAAAAGTGCTTCGCTACATCTCCGCCTCGCCAAAGCCTTGGGTCGAAGTAGATTCTCCTTGATTTGTTCTTCGCAAAATAATGCTTCGCAGAAACTACTTCGGGGATGTCGAGTGCCGAGCGGGTTCCATCTTTGAAATGGGGCTCTTTGTCCTTTGCTAGCGAAACTGCTTCGGCTGGAAAATGTTTCGGCCCGATTCTTTCTCAAAACTACGGTTCGGGGAATATCCTCCCGAAGCACTTCTCTGTTTTCGACGCATTGTCATTTTGCTTCGGGCACCATCGCTTCGGGTGAAAACTGGTCGAAGTAGGTGTCAAAAATACTTCGGGCCCGAAGTAGTTTCCTTACCTTGGCTGATTTGGATTATGCTCTCCTCCTTCGACGAAGTCGTTTGGATGCTGCTTCGCAAAACTTCCGCCCGAAGCGGCTGCTGAAAATGCTTCGGGTGCGAAGCGTTATCTTTGTATTTCCTTTGGCGATATTACTTCGCAAGGTTTTCGCCCGAAGTGGTGATTTGAAGTGCTTCGGGCCCGAAGTTCTTCCACATTCTCCTTCTTTTCCTTCGACGAAGTTATTTTCCTTGGCCTGTTTGGTCGCGAAGCTCTTTCTTCTTCATTTTGTAAAAGGGGCGATAGGGAGAGTCAAAATTGCTGTAACTTAAAATAAAAGAAAAACTTTCAACAAGGAAATATTATACAAAATTCTACTATTCTTCTACCCCTTGTATAATGTGACAAAAAGTGTCAACAGTAACAAGAGGAGCGATTTTTTGTGGTGTACAATTGTCTAGGAGGCAATATTTATAAAATCCTTCACAACACTCTTGAGTTACACACTTTTTGCAATTGAGGGGGGATATCCATTTCTTTTCTTCAAAGATTTTTGTAAATAGGGAAGATGACTTATAAGGGTGCATTTTCGGCTTTGACCGACACCTTAGTCACACTTCATAAATTAATTACACTATGTTTTGCAACAAGAAGGGGGAACTTATAAGGGTGCATTTTTGGTAACGACCAACACCTTAGCTACCTTATCTTTTGCAAATTCATATTGTAAATAAATGAACCTTGTATGAAGTGATATATTCTACTACACCTAGCGATTGCAGTGGTTGGTTACCCATGCAAATCAGTTGGATGATGTGATTACCATAAGGACATTTTTTGGCATGAAGACAAAGTGAGGAATGACCCACTTTTTTCTTAGAAGTAGCCAGAGCACTGTGACAGAGCAAAGAACCAGCAGATCAACATCTTCTTCACTGTATTGGGACAGCTATATACTTTACCCAAATATTGTTGTATAGAGGGATATGTATGTATTATCCAAATAATGTAATAAGGGGGGATGTTAGAGTTACTATGTTAGTAACTATGATTATTCCCTCATTTAGGTAATATTTAAGTTTCACCTAGGTAGATATAATTTACCACATGGTAAAAAGTAATTTCTTACTTTTTACCACTAGTAGTTACTATTACCAATTACCTTGGTTAGTAGTCTATCTTACCGTCATTTCCCTTTGGACGGTAGATAGGTTAGTTGTTAGTAGGTTAAGCGCTTTTATCTCATAGCATGTTAGTTGTTAGCATAGACATAGGATCTATTGTTAAATACTCTATTTTGTAACCTACTTAATCCTATAGCTATCCTATGCTATAGTTGATGAGATTAATCAATAATCATTCTTGTCTTACCTTATGTAACAATATGACAACGTAAAAAGTTGTACCACATACAACTTATGAAAGACATATGAGTAGAGATCTTGCAATGGTGTGTAATTGTGTTTAGACCTAAAATTATGATATTGTCTTTATGTAAGTTGAGTTTGGTTTTGTGCCTGTTGTAGGGATGGAACTGCTTGATAATTCAATTGTTGAAGTTGTTATTGATGTTAGGGTTGTTGGATTTGAACTTGAGCTTGTTTATTTGATTGTGAAGTTTGGTCCAACTATCTTCTTAACCTGAGTAGCCTCGTACTGGTCATGGTTATTCCCCTTTTGTTTTTATTTTTCCACTTTTTTTCTAAGGCTTGATCTCACCCTCTTGTATCTTTATTTCCTCTATCACTCTGGCCTGGGTGAGTGCCTCGTTGAATGTCCTATAATATTGTAATTATAGCAACAAAGATATGGGCTTGGCACAACTCTTTTTGAACATTCTCGTTAGCTCTATCATGGGGAGGGAGAATGGAAATTTGATCATAACTACCCTCCAACAGTTACTAAAATCATGGATTGATTCATCATCGTATTACTTTAAACTAATAATATCGATCAATATGGTTTTCTTCCTGATATTTAGGGTGAATCGCTCAAGGAATTGGTCCGCGAGTTGCTCAAAAGTGTAAAAACTTTGATGCAGTAAGTGGTTGTACCAATCATGGGCTTCTCTCCCAAGTGTTAGAGGAAAGGTGTGAAGCATGAGTGCATCATTGTTTTTATCCTAAAACACATGTTAACAAATCTAGTCACATTCTCTCAAGAGTCCTCATCCCCATTGAATGTATCAAAATTTGACATCTAAAAATCATTTGGATAAGGTGATGCGAGTATCGAAGCATGGATTGGGTGAAGGTGGGCTTTTGATACTGCAAACCTGGTGTTTGCATGGCAAGGCTATCAATCTGGTTCTGTAAGAACTAGAATTTAGGATCTTCCATAGGGTTAAAACCCTAGTTTACTTGTTATTGTTGGTAATACTATGCATTGTAGGTGGAATATGGATGATGGGGGATGTTGGGCTAAAATGCATGATGATATGATGGTTGATGAGGATTCTTATATTGATGTGGTGATAGGCGCATGATAGCATACTGACCTAATGAGTTAGCATACATATGATGAAGTGGGTCAATTATTATGGAAGTGGTTGGGGGACACAATACCCAAGATGGATCTTGGATAAAGGTCTAGTTTTATGAGATGTTGATGGTGGGTTTTGATCAATCCTCTATGATTGTTATTGCAGTTTAGGATTAATGCTATGATTAGCATTATCTAAAATCATGTGTTGTAGCTACAAGAAGACTTTTTGCATGGAAATTACAGATGATATGGGCACAATCACATATGAGGTGGATGACTGGGTTGGTTTTGAGGCAACCATATCATTAGACATAGGTTTGGGGTAGGTGGAAAAAGGTATTGCCACGAAATGAGGGATGATTAGATGTTTGGGGCCCATAGGGGTGGTAGATGGAATGGATTTGAGGACCTGTAAAGAAAATTAATTTGGTGCTTCATAAATGGGGTTGGTATAAATGATTTTTTGATGTGGCAAGGTGATGGGTGGTTGACTATTTGATGATGGGTGACTAGCTAGGGTGGAAGCAGTTGGCTCAAAAATAAAATTCATAAAGGTTGGGTTGAACTATTGTGGGTGTGTGGAGGTAGACTCTTGATGCAATGATGGCATGATGCGATATGGGATGGTAAGTGGTGGTAACGATGGAAAAACCATACTAGAAATATTTAGGTACATCCTAATGGTGTCCATGTCTACAAGTGTGATACAACCATCCATTGGTGTAGGTGGCTCACTCCTAGGAGTTTTAGGAATAGTAGTATGGGTAGCCTTATGTATAATATCTCTATCCAAAATAGGGGCACTACTCGAGAGCCTTACAAGTTTTGGGACATAGGAGGAGTTACACTATCTTGCCCTACTATCAAAGTGTTAGGGACCTGACTAGCCTGAGATGGATTCATAGGACAGGATAATTGACTCTGAATTAGTGCTAACTTTTTGGTTTGACCATGGGTCATTACCATACGCTAAGGTGTTATGATGTGTGAAATGAAAGTATAAGTGTGTGAATACATGATGGAAACTGTAGACACCAAAACAGTGCCAATCCGATTATGCTACCAAGGCATTGACAAAATTGATGCACAAAGCCCTTAGGGCAGCCCTCAGAGGTCAAGCAGTGGTTCTAACCACTCCCAAAGTAGTTTTGGAAGGTTCCTAGGTCAGTTGGGGACTTTTTGAGGCCTAGTTCCTATTCATCCCACCCTGGGATGAATAGCAGTTCTATTCGTCCCACCCCAGAGCGAATAGCAACATTCATCCCGGGGTGGAGCGAATAGCAGGTTTGACTAGCAAAAAGTCAAATCTGGACAAGTGGCCACCAAAAAATGCCACTTGCCCTACTCTTCGAAGCATGCATGTCATAACCCAGGGCATGCCTATGACAACCCTCATCAATGAGGCCATTTTGGGGAGATTCTCTTCCCCCTCCCGTGCATGCCGCCCTGGTGGACAAGTGGCCCCTTGGGCCTTGCATGCCCTTTGCACATTTGACCTCCTAGGTCTATAAAATGGATGACATTCTCATCCAAGAGGGACAAGTTTTTTCTAGGATTTGCGATGAAGTGCTACCGAGTTATTACCTCACCTTTATTGCTCCTTTTTCATCCATAATTTCTCCTTAGCGAGAGAGGTTATCGGGTGGTACAAGAAGGCGCAATTTGACCCCAAAACCGAGTCCATAGTTCGAATATCCACACAAAATTTACCTAAAACACTTCCCCTATGGTTTTGCATCGATATTCATAGGATTGGTGTCAAAATTTAGGAGATATTGGCGGGCGTCCCACCCCGGGCGCCCCCCAATCTATGATAGTCGAATTCATCCCACCCCCAGATGAATAGAAATTCATGCATGATTTTATGACTATTTTCAATTTATTATTTTATACATGTCTATGAGATGCTTCAGTTCAAATTTCATTGCTTTCTGACATGTATTGACTGAGATATAGCTATTTTACGATTTTGTATGCATGTGGGTCCCACTTTTGCATGCATGAGGATTTGGGTAGAATATCTAGAATATGATCACATGGGTTCTCTCAAAATATCATTTTATGCTTACTCACCAAATTTTGTAGGTTTTTGACATGTTTAGGTAGGAGAATCACTTGTTTGCCTTTTGTAGGTTCACTACGTGTGGCGGGACCTAACGTAGCGATCGGGCATAATTATTTTACAAAACTAGGTGATATCATCCCAAAACCATCTCCTTTACATAACTCTTGAGTTTCATCTCATTTGGAAGCCATTTTCTATCTATACCTCACATGCGCCTTTTTAGGCTATGGGGATTGCATGTTTTAATATCATACACATATGATTTTGACTCTCTTTTGCTTTCTTGTGTGTAGATTTAGGTGCCAAAAATGATAGGGAACATCAGAGGATGAGGATCACATTGACATAAGTGGTGGTGATATTTGGCCCGCCCACTTCGAGTGTGGGCATGCGGAAGAATAGTGGATGTGCACCACGTTCTTTGAGAGATTGATATCTCTTGGCACCCCTTTATTGTAATAGATTGTATCAAGCTAAGTCAAGTCCTCAAAGGGAGGCATTGTAATTTTATTTGAAGTTATCTAATAAGGAGAATGCCCCATTTGCTTTATTACTTGTTATACATTGCCTCTTGCTTGCATGCTTTGATTTATGCTTTCGTAGGACTTATAAAGCACATACATTCTGTTGCTTCGGTTAAGGTGCACCATTTTTCCATTGCTATAGTGGTGATCATGGTGGGACCTAGTCCCTTTTTCTTTAGGTGATTTTCTAACTTGGTTTTTCACCTTTTCTGATTGCAGGTTCTAGTCGCTCCAGACCCAGGCGAACTCAGGACTGCTATTCGTGCCACCCTGGGATGGATGCAAATCCATCCCTCCCTAGGATGAATGCAGACCTACAATTCATCCCACCCTAGAATGAATAGAAAATAGTAGGTTTTCTGAGCTATATTTTAGAACCAGCAGACAATGGCAGAGAAGAGGTAGGGTCTGAACTATTTCCTTTCTGTTTTTCATTTACAGAACCCTATTTTCTGTCGATTTTTGCTTTGTGTGCTTAAGTAGGAAAATTAAAACTATCGCATTTCCTTTTCTGAAAATGCAAAAATACAAAAACATACATAAAGTAGGAAATCGTAACTAGGATTGCATCTTCCTTGGCTTGCTTGCACATTGCTTACCCATCGGTGAGCTTTCATTTAGGGTTGCTTTCCTAGCTTAGTGTAGTGACTTCCATATTTCATATTTTAATCTTCTGAAAGTAAAACATTGCTTTAAAGCTTGCATTTAGTGAAAAGTCATTGGATGCTTTATTGCTTGCTTTCTTTTGGATTAAAAGGAATCACACACACCATGATCCACTTAAAACGCTAACGAGTTGGACTTCATCCCCAACCGTTGGTAGAGCGCAAGTGATGATGGGTTTCATCTCCATCCACTTGGCTCAAATCCCATGAACCTGATCCACCTTGCCAAGGCCGGTTCCAAGATCCATCATAGCCCATGGGTTATAGCATGCATCACCCTTCGAGGAGGTGTATCATAGACTACGGGTGAACTGGGTGAGGAACTGGTAGGACCTATGCTCCCTGGCCATGTGTGGGCTTCATTACCACACATTATAGGTGGGATAACACAACCTGGAGTTCATAGCCAGGTTTTCAAGCTATGAGTATATAGGTGAAAGCCATTAAACTCAAGAATACCATCCAACAATTATCAAACACGTGACACAAGGTCTCTTTACAATAAATTTGAAACAACACTAAAATACATTAACAAAGATAAACATCTGTTTGATTGTGTGTTTCCCATTCTGGTATATTGTTTCATAAAATGTGTAAAGAAGATAAGCATTAAACATTTGATAGAACCTTCTTGCAATGGTTTTTACCCACAACCAAGCCCAATCAAGGGCAAAAGCTATGGAGAGTGTACATGGAGGCACGAGTCACCTCCGTTATAGCCCTCAAGATTTGGTTATACCACCTTGGAGGGCTGACACTCATCCCAGTCCATGGACCGCTAGGACAGCTAGGATAGAGCAGGGTCTCCAAGAGACCCCTAGGTGGGATACCCCCATGCACCAAGAGCCAACTCAGGGAGACTGCTCCCATTATATGGACACATCAAACATTCATTTTGATGATGACTGGCTAGTGCATGAAGAGGCACATGGAGATAGGGTAGTGCCACGCATTCACGTGCCTATCAGAGTAGAAGCACCCACTCAAGGGCCAGATCCCCACAATGAACATTGGGTAGGGCATGATGATCACATCTTTCCTCTACGTCACCCAATTAAGACTAGGGAGCCCAGATATCAGGATGAGTATGAGGCTCATCATGCAGGGCGAGCTAATTCAGCCCTACCCTTCCTCGTTCATGAGGGAAGGTATGAGGAAGTCCATGACATTCCTCAAGAGCAATTCACTACATGAGGGCATTGCACCTCTGTGCCTACTGAGTATAGGGAACACCTACCTCGACCAGAGCCATAGGTGAATGCAGCCAACCTCGATAGAGGGAAGCATGTTATAGAGGTCTTGGATCATCATGATCGAGAGAGAGATCGAGGGGAACCATCTAGGCCACCTAGACCCCAAATAATGGAACAAATTAAATAGGTGGTTGCCAAATACATGAAATGCCAAGCTCAATTTAAATAGCTTTGACATGACAAGGAGCAACTAGACCACCTGCATCAGCTCGAAAAGGAATGTATTCAATGTCAAACCAATGAGCTATTCCAAAAGACCCTACATGAGCGGGTTCCAACCCCGAGCACTCATAGGGCAAAAACCTATCGGAGGCAACAACCCCTAGTCTGAGAGAGGTCACCTAGACCTTATAGAGGATTACCTCCTAGACCTCCTAGGTCTGATCGAGATTTGACTCCTAGGACTGATGTGGACCGCCCTCCATGGGTGACTACACAGGTTTATAGACCAGCTCCAGAGATGCCTTACGAGGCATGCGATGGATATGAGCTGGAAGAAGCATGCATGGAAATGCCATATCAAGGTAGGGGGTTGTCCCACAACCACCCTGTAATAGGCCTCACGTTCCTCGCAACCCACCATAGGAACATGACAAAGAGGAGGAGATCAAGTCCTCTGATGCTTACAAGGCACTATTAGAGCATCTCGAGTCAGTCGAGAATAGAACCTCTGGGCCCCAAAAGCCCACGTTACACCAACTCCGCAGTCACCCTATGCATCCGTCAGTCCCTATGCCTCCCTACCCTGAATAATTTAAGATGCCTCAGTTGGCCACATTTAAGGGGGAAGAGGATGCATAGGAGCATGTCACCCATTTCTTGAGCCAATGTTTTGGTATCCAGGACAATGATGCCTTGCTTCTAAGGACTTTTGTGACCACCCTCGTAGGCCCTACCTTCGATTGGTTCACACAGCTCCCGAAGCACAACATTCACAACTTAGATCAGCTCATGGATGCATTCCTAGAATATTTTTCCTTCAATACCAAGAGGAAGGTGACACTTGCTGACTTAGCTGGTCTCAAGTAGTATGATGATGAGTCAATCAACAATTATGGAAATATATGGCGGGCTATGCTTTCAAAGGTGCCCTATCTACTCCCCGCATCGAAGTTGACCCAGATGTTTACTAAGAGCTACCTAAAACCCATCTCCTTGCTACTACAACTACAATAGTATGCAACTCTTGAGGATGCCCTGGCACAGGCCAGGACCATCGAAGAAATCAAGATCCAAGAGGGCGAGATTGCAAAACCTCGCAAGGAGTGGACTAAGACCACTAAGACCAACATAATGCAACCAAAACCCACCATGGTCAATCAGGTTGCCATTAGTGTCCCAGGGTCGACACAAGCACAACAACCTCAAAAGGTAGAATATCATGTCACGCCCCCAGGAACTATGAGAAGGAAAATAAAAAATAGGGGCAAAATCAACAGCGCCCTAGGCGGCAGTATACACCCATAACAAAATCTATGGATTCCTTGTTTGACCACCTCTATGCGGCTAATTTGGTCCACCTACCTGAGAGTAGACCTATAGATCCTAGCACACCCAAGCCTAAAGGATACCAGGAAGACTTGTATTGCAAGTACCACCAAAAAAGGGTCATGACATCTTCGGATGCTACAAGTTCAAGAACTTGGTGCAGGACCTAATCGACAACAAAGCTCTCATGGTAGACAACCTCATGGCACCAAACAACCAATGGATGGAGGTCTACAAAGACCCCTTGCCTACCCATGAGGAGCAGGCCAAGCCCACACCACAAGTAAATGAGGTCCATCAGGCCTATCCCAAGCAAGGATTTGTGGGCATGGTGAGCATCATGACATGAAACAAGAAATACCCAAGTCCATCCGTAGCTCCTATGGCTCCAAGTGATGTTTCATCAACTTCATGAGCTGCACCACCATCAGTATAGACTCCCCACCTAGGCCTATGGCCATGATCTAGACCAAACTCACTCATATTTTGAGGACCACATCGGCTAGGCTCTCCATCTATGAACTAATTCAGCAATCACAGCCTCACAGGGAGGCCCTGATGGAGATTCTAAAAGCCATTGAGCTGCAGCCCCAGGAAGCAAATTCATTCAACAATTTCATGGGGCATGTACGCCAATGCACTGAGCCAGTCATTACATTCAGGGAAGATGAATTAAGGCCTGTCCCCACTGACATAGTGGACCCACCTTTGCACATCATCGCATGTGTGAATGGGACCCCATTTAAGAGAGTTCTGATAGACACTGGTTCGTCCAGTAATATCATTACCACAATGGCACTAGAGCATCTTAAACTTCCAACATCACACATTGTCGCATCCACATATACCCTCCGAGCATTCAATGATGCTATATGCTCGATAGTTGGCACAATAGTCCTGCCCATTCAAGTTGGGCAAAAGACAATTTCGACATTGTGTCACATACTAGAGGGCGAGATGGCGTACAACATCCTGCTGGGTAGACCCTGGATTAGGAACATGAAGTGTGTCCCTTCAATCATGCACCAGTGCCTAAAATACACGTATGAAGGATAGGTTCACGTCATCTCGATGGACCTAGAACCCTTCAAATACTACAACCTGGTGCAGCAGTTTCCCGAATCGACCTTACCATCACCTCATCTGGACTTTCAGTTGAATAAGTCCCATTTGGGTCTGATTCTGGCATCATCCCCCCCATAGATCTATCTTCATCATAGTCCATCCCATCTTCATCGTCAGCTCCTTCGTAGGCACCACCGTCATCCATGACCCCTTTGTCGAAGGACACAGGGAAGAGACTCATTGAAGAAATCCCCCCAATAGTTTCCACCATCTCCTCTGAAGAGATACCCAACATGATGGAGGAAGAGTCGATTGATGAGCCCATCATGGAATGGGCCCAAGAGGCACTCCTATTTCCCCCTTCACCATGGTCATCGATCATAGTTGATATGGCTAACACAGGTCTAGGGGAGTACATAGTCCAAAATATCATGGTTACCCCCACAGTTGAGTCAGTACAGGACATGGGTAGACCTCTCCTTCTGAGGGGCACCATCGTGCCTTTAGGCTTCCCTCCTAATCAGAAAAATTTTGTATATGGGGGCCTTGATTATGGCATAGAACCCTATCAATAGGAAGAGGAGGATGAGGAGCCTTTCAAGGAATAGATCGATTATTTTTCTAACCCAGACTTCATGCTAAAGTATTTTGACCTATGCAATTGGCATGGTTACGGGTTAGGCCGATATGAGCAAGGCATGCATGCCCCCTTTCAGCCACAATATCATATGTCATACGACAAGTCAGGATTAGGGCATAACAACCCCTTGCCCCTAGATGTCCTCTTGGATGGCCTTGATCGCCTATGCATAAGTCAGAGAGATGAGTTGGCTCAAGACCCGTACGCCAACCCGCATACCATCTATTCATTGGGGGACTATTTCTCGATATCATATGGGAACCCCGTGGTCCTTAGTGATATTCTCCCACATTTTGAGAGAGGTGAGAGCTCGCAAGCATGTCCTCACGTTTGTGATGATGGCCCCTCTTATGAGTGGACCTCAGGAGATGAGTCCGATTACGAGGTAGCACCATATGACCCCTTTGAGTCAGACAACGATCATTCATAGGTTGTCCCCATTGATGACCAACAGGAGGACTTCATGCGCATGTTCCCCCTATTTGACCCTATCTGGCAGCTTCTACCTCCTGAAGAGCCGGTCCACCCTCATGAAGTTATATCACCTGGTGAAGGCTCAATCCATTTGCTCAAACTACTCGATCCTCGTGTGCCAATGGCACCACAAGATGAGAGTGAAGAAGTCCTCATCCACAATGATGATTATGAGGAGCGAGCATATATGGGACCTCATCAACCTAATCACCCAATTCCCATGGGTAGGGGTGAGGGACTCATATATGATAGTGATGATGAAGATGAGATGGAGAGGGCCTATCTTGGTCCTCCTTATTTGCATCATCGTCACGAGCCCATCGACATAGATGAGGTGTATCGTCAGCTGCACGTTAGCCCATGCTTAAGGGCAAGACCAGTCAATCAGGATTGGATTTATCATGCAGTCTTTCCTGACCCTCCAACATATATGGAGCTCCTTGAGCCCAATGATCCCATCCTGCAGTCTATTCCTAGATAGGATCCAGTGATCCCTATTCCCCCACCACCACACTTGGGGGTAGGAAGTGATACTGATAAGAAGTCCTTCACCCATGGTCCTGGAGAGCAAATCCATTCCATCAACATGATCTCCATTGATTTGACCACACCCCTCCATAATCCAGTCGATCCTTCCAAGCCATTGCATCTAGACCTAGATGCTATCGAATGGGATCATGCTGATTCACCCCCGTCACCTTCTGAGTACTGGCCATGCGGTGAGATGTTTCATTTCACCCTAGGGTTAGCTCAGGATGTCTTTCATGCTGAAGAGGAACCTGATGTTCCCATTGATGATCTTAACTCAGCAGATGACATCCACCTGATCCCAACCCCACATCAGTTGGAGGATGGATCACATATGTCAGTAGAGCCGATGATTGACCGAGACATAGGCTCAGATCCAGATAGTCCATAGTTTATCAAGCTAGGGGAAGGCTTATCCCTTGAAGAGCAAGCCATGTACATTCAGATTCTTACAGAGAGAAAGCAGGCTTTTGCATGGTCCTATAAGGATATGTCAGGACTAGACCCAAATCTGGTCATGCATAATTTAACACTCAACCCGACAGTCAAGCCGATAAAGCAAAAACTATGAAAGATGCATCCGACAGTAGCCTTGATGGTAAAATATGAGATACAAAAGCTCTTGGATGCCCAATTCATTATCCCCATAGACTATCCACCATGGTTGTCCAACATGGTTCCTGTCAAGAAGCCTGATGGGAGGATTCGCATATGCACAGACTTCAGAGATCTAAACAAGGTGAGTCCTAAGGATGATTTCCCTTTGCCTAGCATCGATGCACTGGTAGATGCCATAGTAGGTCATGAAATGCTTTCCCTCATGGATGGTTTCTCTAGGTACAATCAGATCCGTATCAACCCAGAAGACCAGATCAAGACGACATTCACAACACCGTGGGGAACATTTTGTTATAGGGTCATGCCCTTTGGCCTCAAGAACGTTGGTGCCACCTATCAATGGGCCATGACATACATCTTCCATGATTACATGCACAAGATTCTAGAATATTACATGGATGACTTATTGGCTAAGTCTCTATTACGTCATGAGCATCCCGATGTCTTACGCAAAGTCCTCGATCGCCTCATTGAGCACAATGTCAGGCTGAACCCCAAGAAGTGCGTCTTCGACATCACATCTAGAAAACTCTTGGGTTTTATAGTCTCCAAGCGAGGCATCGAGGTGGACCCTAACAAATTCAAGGCCATCCTTGAAATGCCTCCCCGACTACCATCAAGCAAGTGCGGAGCCTGCAAGGCAAAATCGTATCTATCAAGCGCTTCATAGCGCAGTTGTCGAATAAATGTCGGCCAATGAATAGACTATTGCATAAGGGAGTCACGTTCCACTAGGATGATGAGTGCCAAGAAGCCTTTGATGAAATAAAGCAATACCTAGTTTCACCACCAGTCTTGGCACCCCCTCGACTAGGAGTACCATTCTACTTATACATCTCAACCATTGAGATCGCACTGGGAGCCATGCTAGCCTAGAAGAATGAGTTTTTCAAAGAGCATGCTACTTACTATCTTAGCCGCACCCTGGTCAGTTATGAATTTTGATACACATATGTCGAGAAGTTGTGCTTAGTAGTGGTTTTCACCACTAGGAAGCTATGCCATTATATGCTAGGGCATACCATGTATGTTGTGTCGAAATAGAATCCATTGCGATACATGATGAGTCACACTTATCATAGTAGTCGCACGGCGAAATGGATCATGTTGTTGATGGAGTTTGACCTAGAATTCATCGAAAAAAAATCTATCAAAGGTCAGGTCATCACCGATCAGCTTGCAGAGGCTCCTCTTGAGGATGATCAACCTCTTAGCATGGAGTTTCCTGATGATGGGGTCTTCCATATCTCAGAATCGCTAGATTCTGATGAGCTTGAGATCCAGGCTGATATGACCCTATTCTTCGATGGCTCCAAGTGCGAGTGAGGGGGTGGCATGGGAGTCATGTTCTTTACACCACAAGGGGCTCCATTGCCTCTATCATTTAAACTTAATTTCTCATGCACTAACAACAATGCAGAATACGAAGCCTTGCTCATAGGTCTTCAAGCAATCATCGCCATGAAAATCAAAAAGCTTAACATTTTTGGTGACTCCCTGCTAATTATCAACCAGGTCAAAGGGATATTTCAGTGTAAATGTCTAGTGCTACAAGCTTATAAAGCCCTTGTGGATAGATTCCTAGCAAAGTTTGAGTGGTACGATATCGAGGCAATCCCTCGATCATCGAATCATTTTGCGGATACTATGGCCTCCCTAGGGTCACTTATCCCATAGAACCCTTTAGATGACATAACCACCATTCATGTTAAAATGCTATCACAACCCATGATGAAGCATGAGAGCTCTGAAGCCATGCCAGGCATCCACATGATTCAAATTGAACCATCTCATGATAGGTTCTCACAAATTCATGATCACCTGAATCATGCCGATTGGGGGTCCTTGTTCCCCCAAACCCCTTTTGATAGTAGCACCATGCTATTTTTACAAGTTCTTCCATAGTCAACATTCTCTAGGGATGAAATTTTAAAGGGCCAGGTCATTCATGCCATCGAAGCTTCCATGCAGCAGGACTGGTATACTCCCATTCGAGACTACCTCAAGCTTGGTAGCCTCCCACCTAGATTGTCGCATGCCACCAAAAGGGCACTCAAGAAGAAAGTGGTGAAGCATGTCTTGTTAGGAGATATTTTGTATCATCAGAGCTATGAAGGAATTCTCCTTCGTTGCTTAGAACAATAGGAAGCTACTTGGGCCATGGCCCAAGCACACGATGGTACATGTGGTGGCCACTTTAGCGGTATGGCCATCGCAAAGTGCATTCTTTGCATGGGCTATTATTGGCCATCCTTAGAGTGATATTGTTGTGCATATGTTAGGAAGTGTATGAAGTGTCAACACCATGCTAATTTGACACATGTACCTTCCTAGGCCTTACAATCGATTCAATCGGTTTGGCCATTTTTGTAGTGGGGACTCGATTTGATCGGGAAGATCTCCCCGCATCCTTGGGCTATCACACGTTTATCATCATGGCAATCGAGTACTTCACCAAGTGGGTGGAAGTAGTTCCTCTTACCTCGATGATAGGACCCCACATAGTGGAGTTCATAACAAATCATATCATTTGTCATTTTGGTATTCCATCCAAAATCATTTTGGATAATGGAACGTCATTCAAAAACAAAGTTGTACGTGCTTTAATGAATAAGTACAATATCAAACATAGCTTTTTGACACCATATTATCTACAAGAAAATGGGCAAGCAGAGGCTTCAAACAAGACATTAATTGCCATCCTTAAAAATATAGTCAGTGATAATCATAAGGATTGGCACACGCAAATACCTCTTGCCCTATGGGCTTACCGCACTAGTATTCGGATGCCCACTGGGGCAACTCCGTTCTCACTAGTGTATGGTGTAGAGGCAGTCATACCTCTAGAGCTGGAGATCCCCTCACTGCGCATATCCATGCAAGAGTTCATTGATGATGATACCGCATGACAGGCTCGACTAGACCAACTTACGTTGCTTGATGAGCGATGCATTCATGCCCTAGAGCATTTACACGTTTATCAGGAGTGACTAAAGAGAGCCTACAATATGAAAGTCCATCTCAGGGACTTTTATATTGGTGACCTCATCCTAAAATAGAACCAACAAAATTCTAATTTGCCATCCCACTTAAGGGATAAGTTTGCGGCAAACTGGTTAGGTCCTTTTGTCATCACTAGTCAAATAGGACCCAAAACGTATCGGCTGGCCTCTCTTGAAGGATTCAAAGACCCTGAGCCCTTGAACATCATTCACTTGAGGCTTTTCCATGCTTAAGAGCACCATAGTACTCCCAAAATGCTCCAAGGGTGCCTTAACCCGCTTGGTCAACCTAAAATGCTCCTAGGCGGTCTAGAACCATCTAGGTCACCCCAAAATGCTCCAAGGGTGCCTTAACCCACTTGGTCAACCTAAAATGCTCCTAGGTGGTCTAGAACCGTCTAGGTCACCCCAAAATGCTCCAAGGGTGCCTTAACCCTTGTTAACTATTGGTTAACCGCTTGGTCAACTTAAAATGCTCCTAGGCGGTCTAGAACCATCTAGGTCAACCAAAAAGCCCCAAAGGCATCCATAAGCCCTTTGGTCCCCCCAAATGCCCCAATGGCCCCCAATAAGCCCGTTGGTCACATGTACATATATATCACTCAAAAATACAAAAACATCATCAAAATGTCAAAAATACAAAAATATTGCATCGCATTGCATTTCAAAAACATCATCAAAATATCAAAAATACAAAAATATAGCATCGCATCACATTACATCCCATTGCATCTCTATCATCACTTGCATTTAGGCATACTCATCATCTGCACTTTACATTTTAGAGTTGCTCATGCATGTCTAGCATCATGATGGTACAATACTTATCGCCCAAAATCAATGTTGTGAAAATAAGCATCGTTCAATGTTGCACTTGTCAGTTTTCACCCACATTTTCCACATTCCATATTTGTGTCCACTCCTTCACTTAATCATTGGTTTTAGAATGTCATTAGGGGTTTTGGTCACTCAACCATTTCTAGCTTCTCTTCAGGTCTCGTAGAAAGCTATCTTGATTTTTAGGAGGTAGAGTCTTGCTTAGATTATGCCTTGCATACATCATATCCCCAACACATTTTAACATTAATAATCCAAGTTTTGCACAAAGACAGATGAAATCCATGAAGTGGTCTAGGTTACCTTACGTGAAAAGGTCATCCTGCTCATCCCCCTATGCGAATGGTTCAAGAATGTTGAGAGTTGGCAAAAGGACAAGTTCTCCCCTACCCAATTCCCCCACACCAATAAGTGGTTTTCCCCCTTTTTGTCATCAAAATCCCACATTTTCACATATTTGCAATAGTCTAAATTTGCAAACCCCCACAAAGCAAAAATTCAAATTACAAATACCAAAGTACAAAATCAAAAAGTGCACACATCAAAAAGCACAAGAAACGGTGATCCCCATCACTCAAAAATCAAATCCCTTGCTCAAGAGAAAAAGGAAAAACTCAAAATAAATAGTGATTATAGTCACTAAAAAGAGAAAAATAAACAGTGATTTTTATCACTATATATGAGAGCAAGTATCCCAATAAATTGAAGAAAAGAAGGGAGTCGAACTTGAATCCCTGGAACTCTCAACATTTGGAAAACCATCAGGTGATCCTCATTATAGGTTTGGTGGATAGCCTACTTGTCAATGGCGGTAGCCTCCCACATGATGATATGTCTATCACATTAGCCTTTGGCGTGTGTGCAGACCAATGTTTGCATGTGGATGAGCTAGCTTTGGTAACCTAGATTGCCTATTGGTCTAGTCATACTTAGTACAAAATCTAAGATGGTGGCATTCATTTGGTGATCCTCAGTACAGGTTTGGTTGAGAGCCTGCTTGGCACTGGTGGTATCCTTATGCATATCATAGGAATGAACTCACTTGCACACACAGGGATATGAAGTATCTTGGTCATCCTAGCAGATTCATACCTTGTCAAAAAGTCTCGCATAGCCAGTATACAACCTTTGATCACATCAGCTAGAATGTTTGAGTCTCATAAAAACCTCATCTACATTCTTTAAAACATACCATTTCATGAACTCCATGTTCACTACATCACAATAATAGTTTCATTACAAAAGCAAAGAAAAAGAAGCAACAAGAAAAGAGCGTTAATGTGTTGTACAGTCCATAGTGCTAAAACATGGTAGATCAAATCATTAACCACATTCATTTTTTTCAATCATCCAAATAGTTCATCTCACTATGCATCCACGCATATAGATAGCATCAAATCAAAGCAAATACACATGCATACATGATATCTATCTATCAACATTTCATTGCATCCATATGCATACATCCTAAAGCATCTAGCATATAAGCATAAATCAACACACACATTGCATTCATATCATAAAGTCATAAGCGAAACACATGATGGCAATAAAATAAAATCTCATATATATATAGGGTAAAAATATGTACATCATAGTTTCCAAAATACCCATAGGCTACAATAAGGTGGGTCCTCCAACCTCACCAATACCAAAAAGCCCTACCCATGTCGGCCACCATGATCACATAGGATCGGTGCTACGACTAGTACTACCCCCTATGGTGCACATCCATTGAGACCTCTTCGATCGGTTTTGCCTACCCTGGCCTCCTATCGGCTCCCCCTAGCCACCTCAATCCTCTGCCTAGATGAAGCAGACTACTCCATCTCACTCTATCGAGTCCGATGTGAGGTACTACCCTCATCAAACTTTGGTAGCTACCCTCCAAGCTGGATCACCTCCCTCTCTAGCTCACTCCTATAGAGCTGAGCTCGAGCCTCCCATGCCTGGTACGTATCCATCACCTACAACACCTGAGCCCATAATAACCTCACCTCAACCTCCAACTCCTCCACTCATGCCCGTAGAGTCCTAACCTCTGTTGGGTCACCCTATCCCTGCACCTATGCCCGTAGGAGATCCCTCTCCTGCCTGACCATGACCAGCTCTATGCGTATCGATCCTCTAGGTACATCCTACTACTCAGGCAACCCCTGATCCTCTACATCATCATCTCCATCATCACCCTGATAATCCATGATCAGGAGGTCCACCTACTCATCCATCTGGTAGGGAGCCTCCACCTGACCCTCCTTAGGTGCCTCTCCTCGGTTTCTCCTTCGTCCCCCTAGGGCCTCCTCACCTCACCATCATCACATCACCCACCATGTATCATACTTGGATGTCATCCGCGTCATCCATGTTGGGATCACCATACAGTCTGCACCTCATCCGTCTCCACCATGGTCGGCCAAGTTAGGGCCCTCTCATCCCCATGGTGCCTATAGATCATGAGCACCCCAGGTAGCCCTTGATATCCTGAACTATCATGTCACCCACTCATAGGGGAAGAACTCCTTCTCTGTTCCATGCCTCCCTATCCCCCTACCTCCCTCTCCTCCCCCTCCCTAGCCTCGGGCCCACGGGTAGTTAAGGCTCCCTCCATCACCCGGTGTGAGCCCTACATGCCTTGGCGTAGTGACCTACGTCACCTGCCCAATGCCTACTCTACCCAACCTCCTGTGTCCTCTACTAGAGGATAGCATACCCTATCTCTCGATCCACCACCCTTGGTCATCCATGGTAGTCCCTATGGTCACTCCATAGCTATGTGCTCCCATGCCTCAACTTGTATGTAGATAGCACCCTATCCCCTTCTACCTATGGATCGATCTCCTCATCGTAGATGATGAATAGTGTCATCCCCCATGCCATCACCAATGGGTCCTCCTTAGTGCTTTTTGCCAAGGCAAACACTAGCTCAAGTAGGTTCCATGGGAACCTCACTCCTAAGGAGTCAAGCAGAAGCATATTCGAGATGAGGCTCATGAGTAATGCATGCCTCACCTCCAATACCTCCTCCCCATACCAATACCCAACCAGTATCCCTCCCTTCATACAGTCATCCTCTGCCTCCCTCACTCGACCACCAAAATATCGAGCCAACACTGCACCTCTCAGGTCACGGTGCGTAGTCCTGATGGGCCGCCCCTCTATCGAAATCCTCAGAACTCGATAGACATCTTCTAATGTCACCGTCATCTCCCCTGTCGGGAGGTGAAAGGTATTGGTATGGGGATCCCATAGATTAATCAGGGCAGTCAAGTAGGCACGGTCACCTATCATAGGATCCAATCATGTCACTTGCTTAAGGCCCAAGGCCTCCAACCACTCCCAATCCGCCTTGCTCAAGGCATCCCTGGTGGTCTCAAAAATATTTGGTTTATGATACCGACCTCTCACCACCTAAAAACAAAAAACAAAAACAAGGATAAGTAAGCACTCCCATGCTTCACAAACGACCTTTCAAAGGCCTCAAAAACATTAAAACAACAAAAAGCAACTCACAATTGCACACAAAAATGCAAAATAAACATCTTAACTGGTCTAGATCATTTTAATGGGTTTAAATTACCCGTTTACTAAATGAGATATACCAAATAAAACAAAAACCAATAAAGCAAAATACAAAAATAACACTAAGTACGATCGAGGAGTCACTACATACCCATGTGGCACCAGCTCCTCCGCTCGATGCTCCAGTTTGCTGGCTCATGGTGTCTTGGATCGAGTTCGACAGTGCTTCACTGCACACAATCGCTCTCCTCCTCCTCACCACTCGAATCGCCAAAGAAAACTTGCAATAATGGCCCCACACCGTGATTTTAGGGGCTTTATAGGCTATTGTGGGTTGTACTCATCCCAGGGTGGGATGAGCACATTATTTTATGATCATCCCACCTTGGGATGAATACAAAATTTGCATTCACCCCACCCTAGGATGAATACAGCTCAAAATTTTCAAAACAACCAAGACAGCTCCAAACGGGCTACAAAAATAGCATAAAACTGCCTAAACTTGGTCGAGTTTGCACCCAAGCATAATGGCATAATAAACCACCACCAAGGGCATCGAGAGACTCTGCTTCACTCCCTAAGAAGGCTAGCATAGCCGGACCGCTCCATGGGAATGAGGTTTTTCTATCTCTCTCACTCCAAAAGGTGCCAAAAAAATGGTTTAAAACCCACCAAAAACAAGTCAAATTTGATGGAATTCATTCGAGCTCAAGATAGAATTCAAAAGTGCCATAGAGGTATCGAGAGTTACTCCTTTAGTCCCTAAGAAAGCCTTAAATGGCTGGACCACTCCACGGGACCAAAGTTTTTGACTCTCTCTCCTCCATGCGACATCTATCGGATCGACAATATCCTTCCAAAATTGCCATAATTTTCATGAGTACACCTCAAGGCAACCCAACAAAAGTCATCTAGGTCAAGCGACTCATCGCTTTTCTCGCTAGGTCATTCCCTCATCGACTCATCGCTTGAGGGGGTAGTCATACTCATAATCATAATCAACAATTAAACACCCAATCATGCAAATTGCGTTCATCCAACGAATCTTTGACAAAGACAATCACGCTCCTGCTTGGGGCAGCAAACAAGCACAAAAGCACAAAGTATCAAATTAAAATGCTTGGCATCTAGTAAGCATGTGTAATGCCGAGGAGCACCCGCTTCATGACTGAATGACATCCAAGATAAAGCAGATCCCTTAGCTCATCAAAAAAGTGAGGATTCAAGAACGCATGCTCTTTCCATGATTGGGGCATCTAAAGTTGGTTAGGTTACTGAATAACCTTAATCATTGAGTGCTTTGGTCATCTATTTTTGCTCAGCGTTGTGCTGCACACAATGCTTCTCAAAAAGGGGCATCTGTAGACACCAAAATAGTGCCAATCCGATTATGCTACCAAGGCATTGACAAAATTGATGCACAAAGCCCTTAGGGCAGCCCTCAGAGGTCAAGCAGTGGTTCTAACCACTCCCAAAGTAGTTTTGGAAGGTTCCTAGGTCATTTGGGGACTTTTTGAGGCCCAGTTCCTATTCGTCCCACCCTGGGATGAATAGCAGTTCTATTCGTCCCACCCCAGAGCGAATAGCAGCATTCATCCCGGGGTGGAGCGAATAGCAGGTTTGACTAGCAAAAAGTCAAATCTGGACAAGTGGCCACAAAAAATACCACTTGCCCTACTCTTCGAAGCATGCATGTCATAACCCAGGGCATGCCTATGACAACCCTCATCAATGAGGCCATTTTGGGGAGATTCTCTTCCCCCTCCTGTGCATGTCGCCCTGGTGGACAAGTGGCCCCTTGGGCCTTGCATGCCCTTGCATGCCCTTTGCACATTTGACCTCCTAGGTCTATAAAATGGATGACATTCTCATCCAAGAGAGACAGGTTTTTTCTAGGATTTGCGACGAAGTGCTATCGAGTTATTACCTCACCTTTATTGCTCCTTTTTCATCCATAATTTCTCCTTAGCGAGAGAGGTTATCGGGTGGTACAAGAAGGCACAATTTGACCCCAAAAATGAGTCCATAGTTCGAATATCCACACAAAATTTACCTAAAACACTTCCCCTATGGTTTTGCATCGATCTTCATAGGATTGGTGTCAAAATTTAGGAGATATTGATGGGCGTCCCACCCCCGGGTGCCCCCCAATCTGTGACAGTCGAATTCGTCCCACCCCCGGATGAATAGAAATTCATGCATTATTTTATGACTATTTTCAATTTATTATTTTATACATGTCTATGAGATGCTTCAGTTCAAATTTCATTGCTTTCTGACATGTATTGACTGAGATATAGCTATTTTACGATTTTGTATGCATGTGGGTCCCACTTTTGCATGCATGAGGACCTGGGTAGAATATCTAGAATCTGATCACATGGGTTCTCCCCAAACATCATTTTATGCTTACTCACCAAATTTTGTAGGTTTTTGACATGTTTAGGTAGGAGAATCGCTTGTTTGCCTTTTGTAGGTTCACTACGTGCGGCGGGACCTAACGCAACGATCGGGCGCAATTATTTTACAAAACTAGGTGATATCATCCCAAAACCATCTCCTTTACATCACTCTTGATTTTTGTCTCGTTTGGAAGCCACTTGCTATCTATACCTCACATGCGCCTTTTCAGGTTGTGGGGATTGCATGTTTTAATATCACACGCATATGCTTTTGACTCTCTTTTGCTTTCCTGTGTGCAGATTCAGGTGCCAAATATGATAGGGAACATCATAGGATGAGGATCACATTGACATAAGTGGCGGTGACATTTGGCCCACCCACTTCGAGTGTGGGCATGCGAAAGAACAGTGGATGTGCACCACGTTCTTTGAGAGATTGATATCTCTTGGCACCCCTTTATTGTAACATATTGTATCAAGCTGAGTCAAGTCCTCAAAGGGAGGCATTGTAATTCTATTTGAAGTTATCTAATAAGGAGAACGCCCCATTTGCTTTATTACTTGTTATACATTGCCTCTTGCTTGCATGCTTTGATTTATGCTCTCGTAGGACTTATAAAGCACATACATTTTGTTGCTTCGGTTAAGGTGCACCATTTTTCCATTGCTACAGAAACACAATGCAAAACAACACTCAATGCAAATAAACAAGCAAGGTTTTTGTTCCTAAGTTTGCAAAAAGTTTGATATTTTTTTTTATATTTATTTTTTTTGAAGTTTTGAAAGTTTTTGAGAAAAAGGAAAAATTGATGTGCAAAATATTTGCCCTAAAATGAATCTAGTATTTCACTTGTACGTCCACGTACACATATTCGATGATGAAGTATGGATTGTGAATCCCATCAAACTATGGAGATGAAACCCATAATCGATGAGGGGACACAGGTCCTACCAGTCCTCACCTAGTCTCACTTGGGTAGCGATACACCCTTAGAAGAGGAATGTGTTCTATTTTCCAAGATACGACGGTTCTTGGAACCAGCCTTGGCCATATACAGGGTAATAATATGTTGGGGGTTGGTGATGAAGTCCAACATTTTCCAACATTTAAGTGAGTGTGTGAGGCTTGTTTAACTTATTGTGTGATGCAAACTATGATGCAATTCTATTTTTATGCCTAATGCAAAAAACTAGGAAACAGAGAATAGCATACAATTCAGATCAAGGGTTGAGATTGCTAATTTCAAGCAAGATCTGGTAAAGTTCTATTTTTAGGGCCAAACCAAGGGTGGGTAGTTAGTTTTGATAAACCGCATTTGCATGGTTTACCAACTACATGCAAGCATTTGGGAAATCTCAACTGCAGGTGCACGATTCTAACTGAACAGCAGAACAGGGATAGATCAGGCCCGAACCCTAAATGTGCCTAAGTTATTTCTAACCAGGATAAGCAGATGCTCTATTACCTATCATGAAAATGTAGATCCTTTTATTTGTTTCCTTTTTATGTTTTTATGAATGCTTTTATGAAAAGTAAAGATATCTATCCTAAGACCTAAATGCAAACAAGAGGCACACATGATAGAGACCTTTAACCTAGCCTAGATGCAATGCTAAAAACCAAAAAATAAAGGAAAAAAGGGTTATAGGGGTATAGACCTATGTTCCTTTTGCCGCTCCTTCTAGCTCACTCAACTGCAGGTCTACGATGCCACAAATGTTGTAATTGCCTGTGTGCATTTCCATAGATATTAAATTGTAGGTGTGCATTTTGTTAGGTGCTCCATTGTAGGTGTGCAGTTCCTTGGGTCTAAAACTATAGGTACATGGTTTCTCAATAACATGACCGAACAGCAGTAGGTTCCAAATCCATCGATCCTAATATCAAATCTTTGCAGTCTCTTTCCATAAACTTGAAACCATTAAAAACACATATCAGTAAAGTAATTTAAGCAAGGCAAAAACAAATAAGACCCTTAGGGGGTCCCACCATGATCATCATTTTTTGTAGAAAAATAATAACACTAAACAAAATAGACACAAATGAACACTTACAATAGAATGAAAATGAAAACATGGTAAATATTTCTTATGACTCATTTGTTAGGGATGAGGAAGAGGTAAAGTCTTCTCTTTTACCCTTGACTACTGAAAATTTGAATACAAATTCACGTGAATGGTTTGGATTTAATGTTGGTGATGACCCAAAATAAAATGTTGATCTAGTTGAAGTAACTCAGGTGGTTGATCAAGAAGATTTGTTATTTAATACATCTTGTGATCAACCAGATTTGTGGTTTGAAAAGGATGGGCATATGTTTAATTGGGTGCCTAATTTTGGTATTTTTGAAAAGCAGGTTTTACATGAAGATGAAGGAATACAATATGGTGATGATGATAGAGATCATGAGGAAAAATAAGAAATTGCAATGGCTCACCAAGTTTTGGTAAATGCTACTCATGATGTGTTGAGTATGGATGACAAGGTAGAATATTCACCTTTGTTATTGGCTATGGAAATTCTAGGTAATAAGCAATATGATATTTCTTTGAATACTATGCTTTTGAGGATGAAATATCAAATGTGGTTAACAAAGAATTGGAGATAACCCCTGAATTTTTTGCCATAAGTAAAACAAAAGAAAACATGATTGAAGCTTTAAATCAAGTCCATAGGCAATTAATAATTGAATCTAGGATACAAATTCATAATGATTCTCATTTAGTAATTAATTAATTAATAGGTGTGCATATCTACAAATTCATAATGATTCTCATTAATTACAAATGAGAGGGGTCAAATTCATAGAGGATTCACCCTTTTCTATATAAGAATTTGTAATTAATTAATAACAGGCTTCCTTATCTAATCAACAACCATTAGGTTGCTTATTTTACCCCAAAAATAATAATAGTAGGGCCCTAAAAATAATAGTAGGGGATCATGGATATTATTCCACTTGGGCCTATTTATCGTAGGAGCCTATACAAATTCCTGCCAGCATCTCCTTTTTTCATACCCAATACCTAGACCGATGCATTGATGTGCATGAGCAGGAACAGCAGCGGGGAATTCTAGTTCCAGGAATGAGTGGGGGATATCCCATCCCTTTTTGCTTTCTAAGAAAATAATGGCTAAAGAAGAGAGCTTGACTTGTTGATAGGGTAAATGCTACACATAGATGCAGGGAGGTTTCATGAAGAACAGGGAAGAGTTCTCATAATCCATATTGCATCTTGTTAGGTGTTTTATCGCCTCCCGATTTTCTATAGGGAGATAATCCTTGTAATCCAGTGATCCATTTTAATATGACCCATTCATATACCTTAAATAAGAAGAGTAGGGGGTGACTTGATCTGTTCATTTATCCTACTTGTATAAAATAGGATGCGACGACAGTGAAGAGAAACAATACCAAAATATAAAGAAAGCAGGAAAATCCAAATATGAAAAGAAAAACAAGTATGGACAAAGCAAGCATAATAAGAAGTTTTTTAAAAGGTATAAAAATATTTTCTATGCAGATAATATGGGTAAGGTTTCAAGTGATAGTGATGAAAGATCCTTATATAGTGAAGGAGAAGAAATTCTCTTTTTGGCAATAAAAGAGGAAGGAAGTGATCCTGTTGAAGATAAATCTAAAAAGTATAAAGATTCTCTTGAAGACCAAGAAGCAGAGAAAGATTCATATAATGAAGAATAAGGTGTAGTAGATCTAGAAGCAGAACTTATTTATGGTCTCAAAGAATTGAAAAAGGTTAAGAAGCAAAATTCAAGATTCAAGGCTTAATTTCAAGAATGTGATGAAGAGAAAGGAAAGCTTATACAAGATCTGAAAAACTCAATAGCTAAGACAAGGAGATTTAAAGAAAAATTAGAAGCAAAAGTCCTAGAATATGAAATATTATAACATAAGGTAGTTTCACTAAGGATGAAATTGAAAGACTCTAAGGACAAGCTACACAGGTTTGGGAAAAGTTCAAATACCTTGGACAAGATTATCAGTGCACAAAGATCTTCATTTACCAAAACAAGATTTGGTTTTGAAGGACAAGGGAAACAAGAAGCACAAAAAGGGGAGTCAAGCTCAAGCTTAGAAGAAGAAAAAGGTTCAGAGGAAGAGAGTGAAGAAGACTCTAAGACTTATGATTATATGTTAGATAGTGGAAGCACTGAGGAAGAAGACAATGCATGAATTAGAAATAGGGATCATCATAGAAAAGGCAAAGAAAGGACTAAGAGACCAATGGGTTCAAGGCAATATTTCTTCAAAGGACGTTGTTTCTCATGTAACAGGTTTGGTCACAAGGCTATGCATTGTAGGGTTCATGGAAATAAGGAATATGGTTTTACTAAGAGGAGTTTCAAAAATGAACATCTCTTTCAAGGGTATTGTTACTCTTGCAATAGATTTGGTCATAAAGCAATCCATTGCAGGATACATGATAGAAAAATTATGGCTTTACCAAGAGGAATTTCAAGAAATTTTTACCTTCTATGAACTACAACATTAAATGTTACAAGTGTAACAATCTAAGGCATAAGGCCAAGTGGTGCAGAATAGAGTTTCCAGAGCTTCCAGATACAAGCAATAATAGGGACACTCAAAAGAATCAAAAAGGTATGACTTCAAAGGTATGGAAAAAGATAATTGATAAAGGAAAAGAGCATTGTATTCTAGGATTAATTTTACTCCCACCCCAAAATTAATCACCTCAAGAAGAGGAGGTGAGGAGGGGGTTGAGCTAAGAGTCTTATCTTTAGCCCCAAATGTGGCCCTTTGCCATTGATGTCAAAGGGGAAGTGAATTGAGTTAGGGGGAGAGCATTCAGTTAGGGGAAGTAGTTTCTCAGGGGGAGTAGAATTGGAAAAAGGTAAAAGGAATGCTTAAGGATAAAGGGTTGCCATCAATGACAAAGGGGGATATTGTTGGAAATTTGAGCATGTTTTGTTGTCATTGATGTCAAGAAGTTTTATAGTCTAATTTTATGAAATTAATATTAAAAGGTTTGAGTGTGTGGTTTTTAGATTCAACTTAAACACCACACACTCACATTGCATTCACAGTGGTAATATTGGCCTTCATCACCAATATCCACTCTAGACTGGTGATGTTGAATTTCATCTTCTTCCACCATATCGCCCCTTAGTTACTATGATAGCCCCTAGGAGTTATTTTTTGGCCTTCATCACTAGAATATCCCCAACTTTTGAGATATCCTTAGAGTGGGTTAGTATTACACACCTTTGCTCACAAGGCTTGGTATAATCTGTGAGTTGGTAACTGTCATTCTTGACTAAGCTCATCCAAGGGTGAAGCGAAAGCATGGGTATGTCGATAGCAGGTCTTAGATAGTACCACCTCTTTTAATAATATAATTTTGAGTTCTCCCATTTGAATATATTTTTTATGTACCTTCCATTTAGCTGCCATTCACCCATTGTTACATCATGATTCTTTACACACTTTTGGGTGTGATAAAAGTCACATGCTTCGACATACCTTTAGTATCCATCTGGGCACTTGTTCTGCTGGTTTTAGATTGGATATCAACATAAAAACGCATGAAAAACAACAACAAAAATTGCTTATTGTTTAGTATCATTTTTGGTACACTTCAAGTATTTTGGACTCACAAAAACTAACCATAGAATCACAAAAATAGTCCAAATATCACTTGTTGAATTTTCACAGTCTATCACTATCACATTTCATAGAACCTATCCATTTTTCATAGGTTCGCACACTCATGTGTGAACATTTTGGTTTACACACCGATGTATGAACATTATTTTTAGGACACAAACATCCACAAAGCATACAGGAAGCAAATATTTTACTTATATTGTTATTCCAACTTTATTTCATCATTGTTCACTCAAAAATATAAGTCCTTAATTGAGGCTCACTCACACAGAATTTGTGTCTAATTATGAAGGAATCTCATATGCTTCTTTTTTCTCCAACCAATTCATCAAGGCACTCAGAGGAAGTCACCTCTGCCCATTCTCATACTTTTTTGCTTCTTCACACAATTCCTCTCTGCCTCCCACATTGTATACTAATATTTCATCCTATGATCATAATTTGAGGCATCCCTCTTACCCTCCTCCTCCCATGGGTTCCCATGTGAGGGCCACTTCTCCCTCTTCATACGATCATGATTTATACCATGCTTATCCCTATCAAGGACCATGCCTTCCACCTATTCTTTCTCTACCTCAATTTCCATTTCACATCACTCAACCCATTGGCACTATGCCACCTCATATTACCCCATTCTCATATTCTTCCTCTCATCCATATTCATATTCTTTCTCATATCAAGCACCACCCACCACAACTAGTATTTATGCTCATTCCATCTCCACACCCTCATCTCCTCCTCCTACTAACATGCAACACATCTTGACACATCTCGATAACCTTGAGTTGCACTTGAGCAACAGTCAATATCATACATCCACTCATAATCCAATCATGTTGGGTCCCCTAATACCTCCACTTCCCTAAACACCTCATCCTCATAAGCAAGGTCCTCCAAAACCTAGGAACTCATTCAATCCATCACTACCTAGTCAGCCTCCCATTCAATCGCAATGTCATTTGTGTTCTACTCATACTACACCTCCTCTCTTTGAGCCTCTTTCTCAAACTTACCAACAGTTACATCACATAAGGTGCTTAGTTCTACCTGGGGTTAAACCAACTGATCCAAATCATCTAAAACCAAGAGGGTACAATGAACATCAATTTTTTTTGTATCATCACCAATAAAGGTATGATATCAACACTTGTGTTTTCAAACAACTAGTCCACAAAATTATGGACGAGGGTGCAATACAATGAAATGATCACATTGCATACTTCAATGATAATTGGGGTACATATCCAAATCCATTGCCCCATTTAGTACCACCATCATCACATATTCATACTTTTATATCTACATACAAGCCTTGATAAGTTCATCATGCCCATGGTTGCACTTCTTATCAAGATGTTAGTCATACCAATCTTATGACTAACAATTCACGACCTCTAACACGACATCCTCCAACAACATAGAATTCCTTTTTACTTTGTTATAATAATCCCTTCTTTTCCATTCTTTCCCTGAATCTACTTCACCTTCTTCTTTTTTCCAATTTACCTTTCTTTAACTCCATCATCATCCTCCATCGACCCTTTAACCAATCATGACAATTTTCCCTTTCAAAAGGCCTGAAATTGCACATTCTCATTTCTAAAATTAGGATCATCTTTGAACCAAATTTTACCCCACCAAATATTCTCTAAATTTCTCAAAACCACTACCATTGGATTAGGCTCAAAAAGAGCTTTTCAATGGTATAAGTTTTATCTAATTCTAACATCGTTTGGTCCCTTAAAATGTAGAAACATCACACATGGATCAAATAGTTAAATTCATACGGACGTGTGAATCTTTTTGTTCACACGCCCATGTGTGAATATTTTCATTCACACACCCATGTGTGAACCTTTTATTTCACACATCCATGTGTAAACCTAATTTTTCCAGTTGTGTTTGTCATATTATGCATAGGTCTTGCCATCTATAATAAAATTTTATATTTTCTTCATATTTTCACCTTTTATTTTTCATATTTTTCCTATATTTCACCATTGGGGGAGTTATCCTCCTTACATCCCATATTTCATAATCAAGGGAGTTTCTTTCTTTCCAACTCATCTTCCACAACTAGGTGACTTCTCCTCCTCACAAACCATCTTCTACAACTAAGGGTATTTTCCCCCTTCCAACCTATCTTCTACAACTAGGGTTATGGCCTTGTATAACACCCATTTTTATTTTCCATTAATCTTGACCTTTTATTTTTCATCTTTTCCAATCACCTCATCACCATTTCTCACTTTCTCCATCCCTAATTCGTTGCTTGAAGAGGTAGACATTCAAAAATTTCAAATATTTGTTGTGCATGATCAATCTTCAAACACTCAATCTTGGAAATGATGTTTATCCAAGAACTTTGCCTGAGACTATCATCAACCCTCATTTGTTGGGACAAACATAAAGTAAAATTTCTCTTCTCAATCAAAACTCCAATCCAATCAAGATTCATTGTGTTACATGCCATTAGAAGCAGCAGGACTCATGTGTGTATACTATATCTAGACCACTAATATGCCCACTAAAGCAATCATGAGTAGGACCCATCTATGGTTGACTAGCTGACCAAATCAAACCAAGCTTCAACATTTGTCAAAAGTTAAAGTTCCAAATACATTCATCCCTTTCAAATTTGGGATATCTTACATTGATTATGATGGCAAGACCATATGGCATATACTTCTTCAATATCATCATTATGGATCACCCACTTCAACCAATTCTTCATCACTAGGGGGATTTTTCCTCCCCTCGTCTACTCACTTTCATGATTAGGGGATTACGTTCCCTATTTAATCCACTTCAATGATTGTGGGATTTCTCCTTCTATCTCATTACATTATGTTCTAGGAGAGTTATCCCTACTTCCATAATGCACTACATCGTCCTTTCATGCTAATGGAATCTATGGTTGAACCTCATGGTCCTTGTTTTTTCCACATCAAGGATTATATTGCTTTTAGGTATTTTTCCTTTGGATTTACCCCATACTCATCAACGTGCATTTAAACAAAGGGAAATTTGTTATTCATTGCTAGTAGGTATTATTTATCAATGCAACCACAATGGCATTCCTTGATGTTATCTTGAACCACACAAAATCCAACATGTCATTACAAATCATCTCACACATGGGTTATTATTGGCCCACAATGGAGCATGTTTGTTGTAAATATATTCAGCAATACATAAAATGGCAACACCATGTTAATATTACACTTTTTACCATCTCAAGCTCTCTAGTCGATTCAATATTTATGGCCTTTTTCTTAATGGAATTTGAATTTTATTGACAAAATCATACCAACCTCATATAGCAATTACAACTATATCATTTCTACTATGGAGTACTTTACAAATTGGGTTCAAGACATTTCTCTCGTTCGAACGATAGGTTCTAAAATCATAGACTTCCTTACATTGTCTGTCACTTTGGGCTTCCTTACATGGTTATTCTACTATCAGTATGCTTTTCAAGACCAAGAATGTTTGTGCATTATGCGAGAAATTCAATCGCAACTACCAAGAAAACCATGTGCATCATTCTTCGTATAAACTATTTAGTCATATCATGGTTGGCATAATCAAATGGTATTTGCACTTTGGGCATTTAGACCGAGCATTCAAACTTCAACTGGAACAATAACCTTTCTAAATTCTAATGCCCCTAGAGCTCAAAATTCCATAATTATAAATCTCAATGCAAACATTTATCAACAATGATACAACTCGCCAAGCAATACTAGACCAGTTAACACTCTTGGATGAATGTTGCATTCATGCTACTTAACACACACATGTTTACCAATATTATCTCTGAAATGCCTATAACAGTAAGGTACATCAACAAGAATTTCAAATCAAATATTTTATCCTCAAAGAGAACCAACATATCACTAGCCAACTGCGTCATCTTTATGATAGATTTACGCCTAATTGGCTAGGTCCTTACATCGTTACACACAAATTTAGTTTGGGGGCATATCATCTTGCCAATATTGAAGTCTCACAAAACTTGAACCCATCAACATCATTCACCTCCATGCATTTTATGCCTGATCATTTTCAATATTCTCCATTCT
Source organism: Wollemia nobilis (assembly GCA_028583015.1). Taxonomy (NCBI): domain Eukaryota; kingdom Viridiplantae; phylum Streptophyta; class Pinopsida; order Araucariales; family Araucariaceae; genus Wollemia; species Wollemia nobilis. Next base: position 1,937,205 of record JAQPPZ010000856.1, on the reverse strand, counting down.
TTGTACATACTATCACAGCTATTATGAAAATACAAAAATATAAAAACAATAACAACAAAAACAAAACCATCCAATCACGACATATGTAAAATTGCATCATTTCGTTATGCTTGATTTCTTCTCTTTGCTTCTTTGTTTTCTTCCATTTTGGTAATTGTTGTATGGTCACGCTTCAAGCAACTATATACATTTGATTTCTTCTTCTTTTATTTCTTTCTCTCCTTTTTCCCCCTTCTTCTCGTTACTTGTCAATTTTGTATGGTCACACTTCAAGTGGATACATACCTTTGATAGGTTATTATTTTCTTCTTTTTATTTCCCTTTTCCCCCTTCTTGTTACTTGTTAATGTTGTATGGTCATGCTTTGAGTAGCTACATACCTTTTATAGGTTATTATTTTCTTCTTTTTCTTTCCCTTTCCCCCTCCTTTTTGTTACTTGTCAATGTTGTATGGTCACGCTTCGAGTGGCTATATACCTTTGATAAGTTTCATTTTCTTTATTTCTTTATCTTCTTCCATCCTCCCCTTTATTTTCCCATTTTTCTTACATCACATCCATCTTCACAATCATTTATATCACCTCCATATCATTACATCAATCACGTTGATATCATGAAACATTTACAATTTCTTCTTGCACTCATCTCCTCATATCAACTTTCTTCATACTCTCCATCACCCCTTCAATTTGAACATTGTCCTAGGGGAATTTCATAAAATATTTTCATACTCCATGTATAGCAAAATCATACCTTTCATTACATCGGTCGCTACATATTCACACATTTTCACCATGTGGTCATTACTCCTTGCATTCTCATTATACGTTACATCTCTCATTTTTCCCACATATTAACATGCATATATATTATGTCCATATCCACATATGTATGTATTCACTGTAAATAGCACATCTAAAGAATTAAATACACTCTTGTTAGCATGATAGTTTTGGTGTCCAATCTCATTTTCATGAGAATGGATCATTGAAAACTTTGTGTTATTCAACCATTTATAGTTAATTAAATCAACCACCATCTTAAGTTAGAAAATTCTAAAGCACTTCAAAGCTTTCCTTGGATAACTTAATTTCTTTCATGGACCAATTGCACATCTTACACATTACGCAAATTTTGAGAATAGGACAGGCAATACTATGCGTATATTGGACATCTAGCGAAAGGCACCTCGCTCATCCTATCATTTGTGTGATATAAATAAAACCTAAGAATCGACAAAAATACAAGCTAAAAAAAGGAGCAGAAAACAAAAGCAAACACCCAACACAAAGAGCACCAAAGAAAAAGAGTACCACCAGAATTCTTGAATCCCTAAGATCCTCAGATCAATAATAAAATTATGGGGTGATCTCCATCGCTATAAATAGGCTATAGACATCTTCTTGGTAGTGGTGTACACCTTACAAGTGGTGATATGTTTGTTATATTAGCGACCTTATTTTATACAAACCATTATGCACTTGTGGATGAGCTAGCTTACAAGGTAAGTTAACAATCAATGGATACCACCCTTTCTCAAATGGTTAAATGAATATCACTTCACACACACTGGTCCAAGATTGACTTATATTTTATCAATCAAGTTGATATTTTTGAAGAATATTGCTCAATTATTCAATGGGTTTGATTGCTCAAACTATAATGTTCGACTCTCTTCAAAGAAATTTCACATCCGACATCTTTGAAATAACATAATGGATCACACTATCATTTTTTTCACTATAATATAAGTGCCTTATTCATTATTGTTTGCACTCATCCACATAGTCATTTATCACATATTATATTATGTTGGAATCCACCCAATTCAACACTTCATTTGTTGTATACTTCTCCACCACATGCATACATCTCACATATATTTATATTTCATATTCACATCATGCATTACATGTTTGCTTGTCTCTCATGCCTTATGTGTTAATCACTCACTCATTTTCATCATCATTTTATCATTTATGATCTTTCTAATCTAAATGTTAACACATTTCTTACGTTTGTATACTTTCATCTACATAAATGTTATCATTCATTTCACACACATATCCTTCTATCACATCTATGCATCTATCAATTCACACATCTATGCTACATTCATAGATTCAAATCATTCTCATACACATACTGAAAAGCAGAATAACATACAAGAAAATGAAATTTGACATAACACCACATAATAGCATGTATATATATATCTCAAAAATACCATCAGGCTATAAATAAAATGTGTACTCTTTTGGGTACCTCATCGCATGTACATAGCATGTATATGCTATTCGTACAAAAAGTGATGGTCACTTGGCCTCCAACAAAAAGATCCATTAACCATGCTACTCGTTGGGAGTCTCTACACTCCCCTCCTGAGCCATCGGTTCCTCCTTCACACCTGTCTCCATTGCTAATCTACTCATCTCTAGGGCATGCCCCTCCACTTGTGAGGTTGTTGGCTTCACCATCCTTTGACGCATTCGAAACACTAAGGGAGTACTCCACTAACTCCGCCATGAATGAGTATGTGATCTCGATCATGATCATAACTCTGAATACACTGGTAGCAAGAAGCCATGCATAATAAAATTTACCTTACATTGTGCCCTCTTCATAGCCTCCTGCAAATAGGCCACTAAAAAATATATGTTTTCTCACTATAAACGTTGCACCTCCCCTCGTAATCCTACCACCTCAGCTTTGGACTGCTCCTTCACTACCCTCATCACCACCACATTTCCTTATGACTATTACACCTATTTCACCCTCTCTCGTAGACCTTAAATCTTATCCATGACTCACCCCTCTACAGCCTTTATCTCCACCTCTTGTTGCAATCACTCCACACTCTCCAATCAACTAGCCCTCTCAGTTTCCACTTGCTCCCTAGCCTCATAAAGTTGCTATTGTAGTCAATAGGTCATATCAATCATATTATTCCTAAATACTCTAGCACCATCCTGCTCTCTCACAACAACATCCCTCTCGATGGCTATTCGATCAACCTCCAATATTGCATCATATTGCTCTCTCACTAGAGTGTCTCTCTTACCCACAACTTGCCTCACCTCACCCACAACATACCTCACCTCTACCAATGTTGCCTCTAGTATCTCATCCACACCTGTCTCTCTACTTTGGTAGCATATCTTTTCACTATCAACACAGCCCACTCTGCATCCCACTCCATATCTCTCTTAGTCCTACGCCCCTCTAAGTCTCGCAAGGACTCTCATAGCAGTGTCACCTCCTCCTATGCTACTATTATCTCACATAGCCCAATTATAAAGGTAAACTTTGGATATTGCACTACTATCATCTCACCCATCTAAGGCATCTCACCCATTTTAGGCATCTCACTCATATGAGGTATCTCACCCATTTATGGCATTGCACCCATCTATGGAACTTGATCCATCAGTGCTATCATATCAATCGAGGGCATCTCCTCCATAAGCACCACATCCTCCACTAGAAATCCTTTGCTTGTCCCCTCTTCAACATCCCCCTGTGATGACCCACATCATCCCCTCATTGTTGTCACACACATTATAGTAAACTATCTAACTCCTCCTCCTCCCCAGGATCTAGTGACCCTGGCATCCCTTCTACACCCCCATCATTTGGAGATGATACTTTCACTCCTACAGGTAACCTACCTGCCACCTCGCCCCATCCATCTATCACCCCCACTCCTAGCTCCCACCTCTATAGCACCCACCAGGTAGCGTACTCCATAGTCATCCCCATGTTATCCACGTTGAGGATAACTATCTCATCATCTCACTCAACATCCAAGGGAGGCATAATCGATCATGGCCCCTGATCTTACTTTGTTCTCTAGATGACCACTTATGAATCTAGTCATCTGTACCACAAACCAAACTATTGCATCACCCTGAAGAAGGATGAGTACTCCATATGTATACCATATCATCCAATCATCCATTTATCCTGTCTCACCTTACACAACTGCTCCCCATCCTCTGGACAATCAAGTGATCCTCACCATGGCCTCCAAGTAATGTGATTTATTTTTAGTCTATCTAACATCCCCCTATAGTGCATCTTGTTGCCCTCATGGTCTCTCTTAATATCCATCTCCATGTCAATCCACCACCTCAGCACATAGGGTACATCACTTCCCATAAATTTATATGCCTTGTATGGTAACCTCATTGGTCATCCTACTGTAATATGCTCCTAGGCCCACACTTACAATAATGGATTGAAGCTTAGCCTTGACCGATCAAGCCTCGTAATGGCATACAACTCTTTTAAGGCTTGTGCCAGTAGTGTGGGTGCCCAAGCAAACACCACCTTCTACTCCCCAATATCACACCCTACTCCTATCATATTCTATGGAAATTTCACCCCTAAAGTATTTGGTAATGCATGACTCGCTATCAATAACATCACCATCATATTGGACAACATTTTATCCTCCCAATACTTCTCATAGTCCACACCACCACAATATTTCACCTCACCCCATTTATCTCCAAAAGCTCTTTGTAATATCACCTCTCGCGTAGCTCTCCCTTTCGCCCTCACCGTGACATCTTCTATCGATAATCAATAGATACGATACACATCCTCCAATGTGATAGTCATTTTCCCTATTAGGAATTGATAGGTGTTTCTATATGGATACCACCTCTCGCACAAAACCAAAACATATACCCGGTTGGCATGCACACTCCACATCTCCCACAAACCATGCAATCCAACATCGCCTAGCCAGGTGCTATCCTCCATCACCCACATATTTTGTATCTTCTCCTTGAGATTCTGAATCCAATGTCGCAATTGTATCTTCTTCACCTGCATCAATTCTAACTTTCAAAGTCTTTCATAAATATGCTATTAAATTTTGATATATGCATACACACAAAAAAAAAAGTTTGCACACCCACGTGCAAACCTTTTGGGTCGCACACGCATGTGTGAACCTTGAGTTGAGGGTATTTTTGAATACCCATTTTGTCAAACAACATAGTTGTATAAAAAAATTTGAACAAAAATGCATCAAAACAAAGCTCAAATGCACACACATGCAAAATCATGCAAAATGAGAAAATATCAACATGGTCAACAAATCATAAAAATGGGTACCCATTTGCATGAAAATCAAACCCATGCAATCATTTCTCATGCAAAGCATTACCAAAAACACACATTCTTCCATGCATGTGTTTTGAGGCAACAAGTCAAAGTCAAAAACAAAAAGCATATTTGGTAATGTTACCTCAAAACACATTATTCCATGTATGTATCCAAATATGTTTTGGCAACAAGTCTTGGTAATGCATCCAAAGCATGTATTTAAGCACGAAAATACTATAATATTATCAAATATGCATGTAATATTATCAAAAACAAAAAACATTACAAAATATGCATGTATTTAAGTGCAAAATTACTATGGTGTGGTCATTTTGTGCGACATGGAGTAAGGAGATAGTGGTGAGGGGATTTTTTGAAGCGGAGCACTGTCAAAATGTGGAACAGTGGGCGAGTGATGGCGAGTGGGCAAGCGAGCACGAGTGCGGGTTGAAACGTACCATCAAGAAGTGCACATGTCCTTGCGGTGATGTTTACAAAAAATGGAGTTAAAAATAAACCCTAGTGAACAAATTTATAGTGAAATGGAACCGTAAACATTAAAAGTGTATTGTAAAACTGACAAAAATGTATGGAAATATGTGCATATGTGTGTATTGGTTTGAAATTTGTGAACAAAATGACTCTTTGGGATTATTCACGATGTCTTTAATTGTTTTAGAGAGGGTTCTTTTTATTCCCAAAATGCTTAGGAGCATTTTCCAGTAGAGTCATCATTTTTTGTTGCACTTGCACAACACACCCCAAACTACATGGATTGGGGATCCACTTTTTAAAATTTTGGTAAGCCTTGTCTTGTTTTTTCTTGGTTTTTTTTACAATTTTTAATATTTAGTTGAAAGCTTTTAAATGTGACCTAAATTTTGCTTACTTTGAGCTTGTTGTGATGTTTATAGCCATGATTATGTCTAGTAAACTTATTTTAAATAGAAAATTACCTCTCCCATTAATTCAAACTCAAAATAAGTTTTTCAATGGGTACTCGCATGTCGATGTTCCATAGCTTTATCACTTTGAATTTTCTTAAGATCAAGCATTGCATGCTTGATTTTTTCCTCTCTACAACATAAATGGTTTCACTTTCATGTCTCATATCTCTTGCAATGTCCAACAAAGTTTTGATAAATTACTTCCATTGGATGCTCTTTGAATTCGAAAGTCATTTTTGAGCATTTAAAAAAATAAATTATTTTTCATTTCAATCTATAATCCAATTTAGGTTGATTAGTATTATTTTTGTAGCCTTCCTTCACAGCCCTATCATCCCATCCTGGTTTTGCATCAAACCTCTCAACCAATGGAAATGCATCATGAAGAATCCCTAGATTCTTTCATCTACTATATTCCCCATGTGCGTTAGTGAGCTTACCATGTTGGTTTTTCCAAGTGCAACCTGGCTTATGTATCAATTAGATTCTCTTATCATCAATGGTCTTCAATGACTCTTGCATAATCGATCGATCTAAGTCATCAAAAGGTTTCCTTTAAGCATGATCTTGCTTATGTGTCAATCAAATTCTCTCATCATCAACAATCTACAATGACCCTTACACCATCGATCAATCTAAGTCATCAATAGGTTTCCATTAAGCATGACCCTGCATGAAATAATCAACGACTCAAAATCATTGATGAGAAAATTTCAAGGGACCTGATTTAATCGATCGCCACATAGCTAATATTTCGTTTAATCAATAGATTGAAATTATTAGGGGAGGCTCATCATCGGTCTAGATTTCACCAAAGTAACTCGTGCACTTCATCATTTGACCAAGGAATCATCAAAGGATTGGGGCGATCGAAGGAGGCTCATCAATGGCTATATTTCACCAAAGCAACTTTCACACTCTATTGATTGACCAAGGAAGCATCAACAACATGGATCTTCACATCACACAATGTGGATGGCTGAGATTTGCTCGGTGGATCAGTATAGATCGTTAGGATCAAATCACTTTTGAGGGTACCTTTTATGGTCTATCCAATGCCTAAGATTTACCCTACCAAAATCCAACGTACCAAAGAAGGCCAAGTTGAATAAAGTTAAGCAATGCCCACCACGTCACCAACACACCTAAATGGTCTAGATTTAATCCCAAAACACAATAGACGGTTGAGATATAGTTCTAAGGGTTAAATGTGAGCCACAAGTAGAGCTTCCATGTGTCACAACAGATGGATCCAATCCATAAAATGGATCCTCAACAGCTAATATTTTATTCTTGAAACGACTTCAAGGGTTAGGATTCAATGATGCCACAACCATTGTTCAAGAATAAGATGATGAAATTAATCTCAAGGTATATTGATGATCAATATTTACTCTTGTGTTGATATCGATGATCAATATTTATCCAAGAAGGTTGGGATGTGAGCCAATAATCATGCAAGCACTCCAACAGCCAATATCAAACCTTGAAACAGCATGGATCAATAGGATTGAGCAAAATATAGGATAAAAATTTCAAGAAATGGATAGGATTTATCTTTTATATCTATCCAATGGCTACGATTAACCCAAGTAGATAGCGATAATTCACCAAAGTGCATCAATGGCTAGGATCACTCTTTATGAAATATCTAACGAATAGGAATGGATGATAAGCGACACCCTTTTAAAATCATGCAAGCTCTGATGACTAGGATTCACCCCTTGAATAACCTCAACGAATAAGATCGAATCTTCCACACTTGACAAAAATCTAGAGAAAATGCAAGCACCAACTCCAACGACAAAGATTAACCAGCAAAGCAACACCAACGACTCTTTTACATTCCCCTTAAATCCAATAGAACATGAAGACGACTATTTCAACTTAGTGCCCAAGGGGTTTTAACCATAAAAATTAAAATACTTGCTAGTGGCTATATTAATTATGGTTGACGTAAAGGCGGGCATGGAATTTTAAGGTAAACTAGGCAAGTATAATTGTACAAGATAGAAGATATGGAAAATTAATAGCCTGCACAGACTTTAATAAATTTAATTAAGTATGGTCATTGCAGAACTCCCAAGCATCGTGAAAATGGAGGCTTTATGAGGCATGGCCAAAGTAGTGTTTATTTAATGAGTCATGGTCGTAGTATGGTTGAAAGGCACTCTCAAAGGGCACATCCTAGAATTAGATAGCAATTAATTACAAAATGTAATGCTAGGTGAAGCCAAAAATTGTATAAATAGTGGCTTACTAGCTGGTTATAGGGGTCGAAAATGATTTGTTAGCTAGCCTATTTAGCTTTCCTATTTGCATTTTCTACTTGTCGTTGGATGGCATTTTTGGACCAAGCTTCTAGTCTTATGAGCTCTATTCTTATAATCCACTAAAGTGGATAAATCTGAATTCATGTACTCAACATGTATATTTATAATATAAGGCTTCTAAAATTTGTTTTTCAATTTGTGCATGTTGATGGTGGTTGCACTCAATTCATTTTACATTTTTTTGTTGTTTTCAATATTACACCATCTCATACCTCGGGCTATGTGAATACTGGTCTAGCCAAGATTGGTTTAAATTAGATTTGTTGCTTTACCAGATTAGAGCTAGAGTTTAGGGCAGTATTGGCTTTTTTTTCCTTTCTTACCCTCAAACCTTTGACTTTATTTAGATATTATTTAAATTAGGAGTAGATTAATTTTCATTTGAAGCATTGAAGTTGGTTTCCTGCAAATCAGTTTAGAATTCCATACAACTTTAAAATAATCATTGCTTTTATATATGTGATAAGTCTTAAATGCAATGAATGATATGAATTGGGTAATCACATTTTATAGTACTTAAAACTTAAATTTTGTTGTCCAGTTTTAATTCTACTTAGCTCATGTCTATCAAGATACTTGTGTAGTAGAATTATTTTCAAACAACTAAGCACTTCATATTTAAGCATTGTACTAGGAAAATTATATTTTGAAACATAATTAAGAAAGGCCCCTTGAAGGAACAATTATCAACAACCTCTTAATCTATTTGCACAGGCCAAGACCTAGCATACTTGAACCTTGGGAGAAATACGTCCCTTTCAAGAGGGAATAGATCTCTATTCCAAGTATGTTGTCATACCCTTGACAATGTGTCATTTGCACACCCAACAAAACGTTTGGTCATTATAGGTTCTCCCTAAGGCCTCAACAATTCTGTGGTTAGCAATTCAAAGTGAGATTCTTATAGGAGAGAGTCTACAAAGAAGAGGATGTTATGAACCCTTCATATATACCTTGTGTAAGAAGGATTTAGAAATATTAGACTATTTTCTTATTTATTGTATGTTTGCTCACACCATTTGGGGTTATTTTTTAAAAAATATGAAATTATATTGGATAGCTCCATCAATGTTGAAACGGTTGATAAAATGTTGGATTAATTATTTCAAAGCTAAAGCATTATGTATTTTTTTGGAGGATTGGCCCTGCCATTATTTGTTGGAATTTATGGCTTGAAAGGAATGATCGAATATTTAAAAATAAATCTCAAAATCATGCCAAGTTTGGAATCATATTATTGCCTCTCTTGTAGAATATCTACAAATAAGGTGTTCATCATTGAAAATCTTAATTACAAAAAAAGAGGTCCTAATAACTTAGCTACATGATTTGAACATATCTGCGATAATGGAATTAAAACAAAGGATCTACTTCGATCTATGGTAAAATAGAAATGTCCAAAAATTGGGTTTATCAAAATTAATTTTGATGGTGCCTTTAAAGGAAATCCAAGAAATGTTGGTGGAGGTGGTGTTTTTAGAAATAGTGAAGGCAAAATTCTCCTCACTTATTCAAAATCATATGGAACTTTAACTAACAACTATGCAAAGGCTAGGGCACTTCTTACAAGGATTAAAATTGCAATAGAAAAAGGATGGAAATATATTTCAATTTATGGGGACTCACAAACTATCATCAATGCTATTAACAAAAATGGATGTGGGGAGTGGGTAAAAAATAATATTATTCATGTTCATCATTTATTACTAGAGGCAATCTCTTGGAAGTGTGAGCATACTTATAGAGAAGGAAATCGGGCAGTAGATAAATTAGTGAATTGCGGTGTTGATCTCAATCCCAGTGAAATTCAAATTTTACAAGGCAACTGGCCAAGTGAGATTTCATCTCTCAATAAAAATGATGTCAAGGAGATGATTGTGGAAACATAGCACTTTGAGGAAGTTGAAGAATATATTTAAGAGGAAAAAGGAAATGAAAAACTGTGATAAAAAAGGTATGTTGCAGCAAATGTAATATTTCGTATTTTGATGAGAGTGGCCCCCAATAGAAGCCACATATAACTTATTAAAAAAACTCATTTGGAATCCATCAATTAATAACGTTTTTAGAGACATCCCAAAAAATGTCCCATTCTCAAGCTCATTATTGAGATACAAAGCATGCAAATATTTAACTAGAAACACAAATATTATATAAAAATATCTCCTTATAAATTAAATGGCATAAGTCGAAGTGGTTAAATAACTTGACTTTCAAGGAGGAGATCCAACTTCGAACCTTGTCAAGCATAATTGTCAAAATTATCATTGTAATACCATTATGTGGATTGTAGAAATATTGTGGTAATGTGATCATGATATAGTATGGATGGGGCTCATTTCAATCCCATATAACCAAACTTTAAAAAGCAATCTTACATATTTATGGTATGAGAAAACAATGATTTCATGCATGTGATACTTTGTTTTATGTAGTAGAGGGATGAATGGTTTGTTACATACTTCATAATTTTTTGCTTACATGAAACAATTGTGTGCTTGTTAGAAGTGTTATTCTAGTATTCCCCTTAATTACATCAAAGTGTAAGCAAGCAAATATCCAAAAAAAATCAAACTTTATACTTGTAAAAAGGATTTGGTGAAAATATTTGTGTTGATATTCAATGAGTTAAATTAAAGCTATAAGTTATGTTATTCAACATGTATGTGAATGAAATGGCATTGAACCTCAATGTGCTTTGTGCACTCATGAAATAGATGATTGCAAATAAATTTTAAGACTCCTTGATTGTTGTAATGTAGGATTGTTGGATGTTTCTGTAAAATTTATATCCATGCCAATATGCAATGCAACCATATCACCTTACATATAGCTCTTTTATTGCATGATATTTTACCTCGATGGAAAATTGGGCAACAATATGCTTCTTCTTACTTCTACAAATTTAAAAGTGAATCTCATGTCATAAATGTATCATGTGTAGTCCACATCCACTATCTAGTCAAGAACTAATTATTCTTGTACTCTAGACCATAATCAAGAGTACCATAGATATATATAATCATATGTTTTATTACTCTCTAATGACACATCCTTGGATTCTACATGAATTAAAAAATATAGTTGACGACATAACATATATCTATTCTAATATAATATTAGATAAATGAACCTCCCAATAAACTATTAATAAAGGATTACATTTACCTATAATAAAGTGTAGATTTGGAATGGGTTTATATTGTCATCCAAAACTCCTATAGTGTCTTGATGTTTTTCATCTGCTTTATAAAGATGTAATTCTTTTAGAGACGATAATAGTGCATAAACATGAGATCTATCATGTCAAATTTCTTCATATCAATCTTTGTCCATTGAATCATCTATTTAAATTGCCTATGATGACCAAGTCATCAATGCACACAATTATTTTCATGACCTCCCCCATTGTTTTTTAAGGTATAAGTTTAGATCATACAAATTGCAACAAAAGCCACATCATACAACATGCTCATTGATATTGATATACCAAGGTTTGGGAGCCTACTTGAGACCATAGAGAGATTTAATTAATCGATAACTTTTCTCTTGATCAAGTACGAAAGACCCTTCCCTAAGTCATATAGTCTTTCTTATGTCTCCAGGAAAGCATTTATAACATCAATTTGATGGATTTTCCACATAAACTGAGATGTGATTATATATACCTTAAAATGCTCTTATTTTGGCCATAGAAGCAGAAGTTTCCTTGCATTGCAATAAATGCATTGATTTTGTGCATAACCCTTCACTACAAGTTTATCCTTTTATTTGTCGTAATTCTACTTAAAAATGCAAAAGAAACTTTAGTCCTAGTATACTTCTCTTTGAACAAAGCAAGGTATATGGATATGGATATCTACGAGTTTCTCCATAAGAGCTTTGAATTTTTTTAAGATGTGGAACTTGATCTTTGGCCTACAAACAATACATCCACATTTTACATGTATGATCATCAACATAAATTTGAAAATAATTGAAACTACTAAATCTCTTGTCCATGGGTCCACATAAATTGGAATGTACAAGGTTTAATGGGCCAATCAGCGTGACGATTAGTAAATTCAAATGAGGCTTGGCATTATTTTTCAACCAAGCAACTCGAGCAAAACATCACTAGATTTTCAAAGTGAAAACCTCTCAATATGTCATATTTATGAAGAGCATTCAAATGAATGAAATTTCAAGTGTCCATATGTTCACTTCTAGAGAGTAGCAACATCATTAAAATTTGGTTGCCATTATGGACAACTACAAGTTGAAATTGTCAATGCTAAAAGCAAAAGCAATAACTCCAAAATGCATGGATTTTTCTTGAATGAAACTGCTTCCAAACACTTTTGTCAACTTCCACCTATAAATTGTGACCAAGCAATTAATTGACTGAAAGCAAGTTTTTGTGAGGTCAAGCATATAAACTTGTATAAGTCAACAAGAATGCATATTAACATGTAAAGACGCATTTTCAATACCTTGGTGCAAGCAAATTTGTTATGAAGTACTTTCCCACAAGAGAAGGAATAGTCCATATTGACCAACTAATCCTTCTAACCATCCACATATTTGGTAGCTCACAAATTGACATACTAAACAATGTTTGGAGGAGAAATCAAGTGTTGGCCTTGCAAACCATTCTTACAAATACTTCATCATTAGAGTTCTTATCTTCGATAATATTTTCATGTTGGCCTTGCAAAGAATTATTCCTTTACCACTAGGGTCCCTTCTGCTTTGCTCCTTGTGATTGTTACTTCTTGCTAGAACCTTGAGAAAATATATTGTGCTTGTAGTCTTTAAGAAAATATCTCATTTTCCCACAAATGAACTAAGGAACAAGAGTACTTCCCATGTTGTTGGTTAGGGGTCCATCACTCTTGTGCTACTTTCTTCAACTTCTTGCCTTTTTGATGCAAAATCAAGGCTCAATCCTCCTTAATAATTGTCTCATGAATTACTTCGACTTGTTCAAGCAAATTCTCAAGATCCTCAAACAAGGGACTCTAGTTAGTAATTTTCATCACATGAACATTGAATATGGATGGCATTGATCTCATGACTATGGGCATGAGAACATCATTTGCCATGGTTTTACATAATGCTTGAAGCAAGTCCTACAATTAATAATGTTTACAAAAATGCTTCAATTTTTAGTCGATCTTCATCTTGAGGTAGAGCAATTGATTCTGTATGTGCACAATCATGTTCTTATTTTCACCTTAAACATTGCAAAGTATGTCCCATGCATCTTTTGCAGTAATTGCATTGTGTAGTATACTTGTATCTCATCAAATACAAAAAAAAACATAATCAATATTGCTTTCTAATAAAACTTCCCTATTTATCAGTGTATGTTGTGTCTCCAAGCAATTCCTAAAACATCTCACAAATCTTTAAAATCAAGATGAATCATAAGTTCAATCTTGAGTACAAAGTTGTTCTCCTTGAACAATAAAAAATCAAGCAACAAAACTTTTTAAGCATTGACTACCATTTCATTTTAGGACAAATTGACTATAAAGAGTGTTCCAAAAATATAGATGTGGAAAAAAAAACTATAGATTTTTCAGTTTTCAACATGTTCAAGTACTTTTTAAGAAACTTACATTTTTCAAAAATACATATGATGACTTGCTCCAACACAAGTACCCTCATCTTTGCCAATACCTTTGGTAGGAGTAATCAATTAGTTTTCTTCTCTGTCCACAACATGCATATATGTGTTGTCCTTGATGTTGGCTTTGTAGCTTACTTCAAGCTTTCTCTTCACACTACATCTTAGGAAACACGTGTCAAAAAAATACTCTAGACAATTGTTAGAATCAAGGTAATCAAAATTTAGTGTTCCAACTTCCTACAATCTTCCTTACAAAACATAACAGAATCCATATGCCTAGAATGTAATGCCCTTCACATATTTTTGTGGCAAAAAAAACTCCTTAATTGTTTAATCAAAGTGATTCAATGCTTTCATTTGAGAGAGGTAGACAAAAAAATCCAAAAAATACAAAGATTGTTGATGCCTTCAAAGATGAAAAAAAGGTTAGATAATGGTTGTAATGATGTTCTTGTTTGGAAAGTACAAAGATTCCAACTTACACTACAACTAAATGTTCTTTCTATGAATCATGCAAGGACTCATCCTCCAACTATAATGAAGCATGCCCTATTTTCAAAATAAGAAGCTACAGGTGGCCTTACGAGCCTAGAGGTGGCCTCAATGTTCACAATAAACGAGAAATCATAACACCTTCATTTCAACACCAATGGCAGCACTATATGCAAACTCTCTTACCATATTCGTTCACAAATGCATCATCCTCTCCAACAATGTTTCTTAATGTTCAACACTTTCTCATTTTGGTGACACCATGTGTTCTATGCTCTTAAAATATTCTCTCTTGATGCAACATCTCCAAACAAATCTTTAACTCTCCTCTTGATGCAACATCTCCAAACAAATCTTTAACGCAAAACTCAACAAAGGAAACTCTTATCTATGTTTTCCAATAGAGAAAGCACTTGTGTTGACACAAAATGTGTCATCATAAATCATCCCAACATACAACCAAAAGAATCTTCATCATCTATCAACCATCATCTTGTATTAGTTTCCCACCAAAAATGAAAACATAGTTTCACTTCATCTCTTTTAAACTTCCACACTTTCCTTGTATCTTCCTCTATCTATGCTTTAAGCCTTCATGTTGAGCATTATTACACCTAAGCATTAGATACAAGGTTTCTCTTATGACAAAAAGAAAAAAATAAAAATAAAGTAATTCTTAACGTCCACAAGGCCATAGGCCATATGGGACAATGTGTGTTACATCTTTATCCAACGGACTCCGATTAATGAAGAATGGACAAGGATTCTCTTATACCAAAAAACAAACTAGAAGATAAGTAGATTTTACATCCACGAAACCATAGACCATATGGGACAATGTGTTTTACATGTGTTTATCCAATCAAAATCCAATTATTAGAGCATGTTGTACAACTTTTAATCCATCATTTAGCAACAAGATTGAACAAAATGTTAAACAAATTGTTTAAAATTTTAAATAAAAGTTTACAAAATAATAATATTTAAATTTTGTTTTAATTCTCCTAATTTTTATATAAATCATTTTAAATCAAACAATATCTAATTTAATTAAATCATCATATTTCAACAAATAACAATATAATAAAATTATCAAAACTCGTTACAAGTACCCATTCAAACTAATATTTGTACTAGTAAACTTGCAAGTTCATATTAAATTATTCAACAATGACAATATAATAAAATTATCAAAACTCAACGTTACAAATACCCAACTCAACGTTACAAATACCCAACAATGACAATATAATAAAATTATCAAAACAAGTATTTGTAACGATGAGTTTGTACTACTAGAATTACATCCATCTAATGATGTTCCATATCACCTTAAACCATATTTCCTTTAACACTAATAAGTAAAATTAATATAACTTTTTCAGCTTAAACCCTCACAGCTTTATCACTATTAAATGCAGCTGTGTATGCGCTGAAATACATTATTATTAATTATTTTTTTAAATACTTATATATCAAATGGTATTTAACATTAATAAGTAAAATTAATATAACTTTTTCACCTTAAACCCTCAAAACTTTATCTAATATTAAATGTAATTGGTTATTAATTTATTTTTAAAAATGCTTTTAATATGATAAATATATCAAATGGTATGATCTAAACTGATTAAATTTCTCTAAGTTTGTGAAAATCTTACCAAAGATACATACATAATTAATACCACCACATAGTTATGATATAATATGAGTAAAACCCATATTAATCCCATATAACTAATTTAACTACTATATATAATTATACATTTTAAAAATATTAAATTTAATTATAATTTTTTTATTATATTGATTTAACATATCTTTTCAAATATTAAAAAAAAAAAACATCTTATTACATCATGCTTCAAAAATATTTTTCATCCTCCAATTGAGGAATTGGAGTTAAACTCATGTTATCTGAACAAATATACAAATAATTTATCTAAATACAACATTGTTTCTTAATCTCCTAGAGTTGGGATTGTTATCTCAAATTCTGTATTATTAAGATACTTTCAAACCTCGGTTGAAATGTTATGTTAATAAAAGGCTAGTGACATTTTTATTGTCCAATTCTCAAATTCTCTATTCGTAAGATACTTTCAAACCTTGGTTGAAAGGTTATGTTAATAAAAGGCTAGTGACATTTTTATTGTCCAATTCGTTTAACATGAAATCTCCATGTCATATTTTACCCATTTATCGAAATTTGTTAAACCTTCAATCTAAAACCTTGGAAGAATAAAAAGAAAACCTTTGCTAAAAACTAAACGTTCCCTTATACAAAACAATGCCACAACCACAAGAAGCAAGGATCATAAACAATAAATTTATTTTATGACATCAATGGATTAATGAAGATTTTTTAAATATCCACTTTCCAAATATATATGTTCTACCAATCCTCCCGAAACAAGCCTGGCTGTCTCACCCAAACAAAATAGAAAAAGAAAGATAGAGAACAATCTGGAATATATAGCTAGAACATGGTCACATTATTACCAGATATGGTTACATTTACCACTATCTAAATAGTATGACCACATTGTTTTTATGCAGAAACTGCAGTTGAAAAGCCTCACCCTGCAACTACCGTGTCAAATAAGCATGAAATAGCTTAATATAATTAAAAATTACATAAACCAGAAAGTATGAAATTGCTCTTTTTTCTGCCAGCAAATCAAATAACTTTCAATTTTTATATGCTCAAGCAGATTTACATCATTACCATCATCCAAAAGACAAAATCTCCAGCAGGATAGCATTTAGAACATCATTCCTGAAGTCCAAATTACACAAACTGCCATGCAGCGATGCAAAAATTTACGTAAACAAATAAGGAACAAGGTGATGCTTGTCCCACCCATACCTAGTATAAGAGGTATGTCAACGGTTTTAAAAAGGTTAAACAATGGCAGAGACTAAGAATATCCCTCCATCCACATCAAATTATCGCGCCAACACTTCAAGCTGGATAAAGAAATGCAATATCAGTTAGAAAACAGATAATGACAACTAAAACCATGAACATACTCTGTACAAATGAAGCATGCACTTATTCTGTACAACCTTATGACAAACTCAAATATTATTTCTTACCGAAGTACCCTTTAACAATAACATGCATAGCTTCAATATTGGTTAATTCTGAAGGAACTAATATTTTTCCAAGGACAGACATGTGACTTGTGGCAAAGAGGCAAGTTTCTATAGTCAAAACATTCACATATTTGTGCAAAAGACCTACGATTATGAATCTGTCTCTTTCTCCTCATCTTCCACAGTACTTCTATGTGCTTCTACAGAATGGCAAGTCTTGCATCTTATCGCACGGGCCTGTAAGGAAACTTCCCTAAATTTCAATCAAGTCAAATGTAATGAATCAGAAACAGTTCAGGATTCAACTACAGCACTTCACATGGTCGTCGTGTAATCAGAAATATTATTTTTGTTGCATTGCTAAGAGTGTCACATAAGACACTTCCCAAACGTTCCATTCCAATAACATGCATCCCAATTTTGCAACATTCCCCAACTTAAATCCCTTTCCTAGGAAATGTAATGAGATTTCACATAAGCCTCAAAAAGGACAAACAGTATTGATAACTTCAATATCTTGTTAGCTCAAAAGGAACTATAATATTATTCTAAAGATGTGCTTTTGGCAAAAAAAAAAGTTTCTACAGTCAAACCAAGGTTGTACAGCTAAGCGGGTGGGTGGATAAACGGTGCGGGAACATGTTACGCAGTGCAGACCTCCAAATTTGAGGTACGTGATGGTATGAGTATGTTGGGTAGGAGGGTGCTAGCATATAGAGTAGCAGGACACGTTAAAAGTACCTATGCATTGCCAAAATCTACTCGTATCTCATTCATATCTGCATCATTTTTAGTGCAGTACATGTACATATAGAGTAGAGGGACAAATGTTAAAAGTACCTATGCATTGCCAAAATCTATTTGTATCTCATCCATATCTGCATCATTTTTAGTGCAGTACATGTACCCAAGCACCAGGTACGGATGTGTCTCCTGTGAGTCTAAAATCATTGGTAGGCACACCCAGACAACTTTGAGCCAAAATATTACATATTTGTACAAAAGTCCTGCAATCAGGAATCAATCTATCTTCCTCAACTTTCATGATATGGTACTTGTATGTGATTTTAGAGATTGTAAAGTCTTGTACCCCCATATCCCAGAGGTACATAAAGAAACTTACCTCAATTTTAAAATAATTTAGGCTTCCACAGTGTTAAGTATTGGAGGAAAGCTTCTTCTAGCATAACCATGTCATCTCATTAATTTACAAGACAGCACAGCGATACCAAAGAATTTCCCTAAATTTCATTGTAGTCAAAGGAATGAATCAAAATCAGGTCAAGACCGGGCTACAAATACAATATTTCATATGTTCCCATTTTGAGCAATATGAATCCCAGCTCTGCCGCATTCTCTAAGTTCTGTCCCGGTTGGATAGCCAATTCATAATCAGAACCAGATTGATAAGCCCTTTATCACAACTCATGTGCCTCATGTGCCTTACACAATCAAAATCAATTGTTTCTTACTGATTTACCATAACTAGAACATTAGATCTGCTGTGTTCTCTAAGTTCTGTCTCAGTTGAACAGCCAATTCTTAATCAGGACCAGTTCGATGAGAAGCCTTATTCACAACTCATGTCCCTTCTACAACCAAAATCAATTGTTATTCACTGATTTGCCATAATTAACACATTTTATTAAGGGCCCACGTTCTGTTAACCAACTACAAATAAATGCAAACATTGTTTTTGTGCTTGTCCAAACATTGAACAGTTTCAATTGTTTATAGCATACAAATGTTTTGCAACATGATAAAACTGTGCAGAGAATGTTCATAATACCCCAGCATGCCATCATAGATAGAGTTGTTAAGAATGTTTTGCAAAGATTGTAAGCAATAAAAAGCTTACCTTTAAGAAAAGAATCTTCTTGAGGTCTCATTGCAGGGAAAAGTAAAACCTCCTGCAAAATCATGCCCAAAATTAGCTTCTAAATTGAAATTTTGTGCATCTCTTGAATAAAGACAATCAAGCAACAAGCACTGACCTTAATATTCTGGGAGTCCGTTAAAATCATGGCAAGACGATCTATGCCCATCCCCCAGCCACCAGTTGGTGGCAATCCATATTCTAAAGCAGTACAAAATGTCTCATCAAGGGCCATTGCCTCGTCATCACCTGATTGTCTGTCCTGAAATTGGAAAAAAAAATAATAATTGTAAGACGACATTTAAATATCATGTCATCTGTGCTAACCAAAGACCTAGTTAGCTTCTTCCAATCTCTTGTAATATGTTTGCAACATGATGACAGTTATCTCTTCCACTTTACAAATCTAAACCTGAGTGCAAACACATGCCAAAAATTAAAGCAAGTTAAAATAGATGAGTGCAAAAAGAAAGTCCAAGAACAAAAATAAAGCATCTAAAAATAAAACTAAGTTATGATGGTGACGAAATTTAAAGCACATAGTACAGGACGATGTGCTACAAGTGAAATAGAAGTAGTAATTACAGAAGGGAACACTGTTCCTATTCTCCCTAGACATTCCCTGAATGCAACTCCCAAAGTGTTTGAGAAGTCCTCTTATCCAGGAAATACAAAGTAGCTGGGGAACTCTTTCTTGTGTGAATACAGAAAGTTGACTCCATGGTTCAACTACCAACATAACCAGTTATGCATGCCTCAGACATCCTTAAAAACACTCCTCAGAATAATTACAAAAGAAAATGCTACTAGATGTGGAAGCACATTCCACAATTAAAAGTTTTCACAGGATCTATGCAATGGAAGATCCAACCACACAATCACAAATGAGGCATCTGCCTGTGGCACTTTAAAATCTCATTTATAACCTCCACTCCAAAAATGTCATTGTATATAATAACTTTGGAGTGCAATCTAATTAAAACCTCAAACTAAAAATCTCACCTTTAATGGTTCCTTCATTCTCATATTCAAAAGAAATTTGGTGATGGAAAAAAGACTATGGAAAAGGGTATGACAGTATTATTTATGACACCGTGGCATCCAGATTCTAATACATTTAGCATGGTATTCACAACTGATGCTGCCTATCTTAAACATGCATTTTGGAAATATGATGTTCTGCATAATGCCACAACAGTTAAACCAGAATATGTTACCATTAGATGCAAGGTCAGCCACAATAGTAGGCATTATCTTGTCCAAAAAGGATGGATCAGAGAGAACAGCTGCAGCAGGCTCATAATTGAAACAAAGTTAGTTTCCAGGAGGTAAAACGGGGAAAAAAATCTCCCTAAGAACAATGATCAGAATGCTTATTAGGAAAATATTTTGAGAGGCACACTGAAAATACAAGAGGATTCAACAATCCCTAGAAAAATCAAAGAGGAAAATGGCTACTCAAGTTAATCAATCAGACATAGTAGTAATTTGTGTTTTATAAAATTCTAACAAAAGTTTGCCTGAAAAAGAACAAGGCAAAGGTATTAAAAAAATGGTCATAGACATAATGAACAATAATAAACACAAGTAAAAATCCAATGAAATTAAAAATACCTGAGACAAACCCATCCCAAAAAGTATACTTAGATTGAGAACAAGCTTACCATGGAAACAATAAGGATGATCCAAGACTAAGCTCTTTACATATATTTCTGCTTGCATTTGGAACCCCTTTTTCCAAGATTTTCTTGACACTCAGGTAACAAAATGACTTGGTTAAAAAAGGTTTCTCGATATGGCACGTATCATAAAAAAATATTTGGTTAAAGCCTCCCCTTTGTCTGCTGATATCGACATTGACCAACTAAAGCTTCTAGGCAAAGCCAACTGTGTAGAACTAGTTGACGTTCCTACCCTATTAAAGTGAAAGTAATAAATCAAACAAAAGATTATTTATATTAGTGAAGGATGCTTTACAAGCTAATACAGAGGATCACAAATTTCAAGGATATTAGTTTGAAACTGATGGGTTGCTTATATTTAGAGGCCACATGTATGTAGTATGTACCCAAGGAAGGAAAATTAATATCTTTTTGGCTAGGATTAAAGAAGGATGTAGAAAATTTTTTAGCCAAATGTCTCTAGTGTCAGCAAGTTTAAAACATGTAAATCCAGTAGGGGATACTTCATCCTCGTGACATTTCTAAATGGAAATGGAAAACTATTAGTATGGACTTTGTACATGGGTTACCTTCATCCAAGAACTGACATGATGTTATCTTAGTTGTTGTGGATAAATTGATACAGATATTGCATTTTATACCAGAGATCCTCAAAGGTGATGCTCCAATAATAGAAAAAAAAATATTCAAGATATATTCAGATTGCATGCGGTGCCTAAGGTAATAATATTTTATAGAGATACAAAAATCACCTCTAGGTTTTGGCAAACATTGACTACAGATTTGGGCACAAAATCATTTCTTCTTATCATTTGGAGATGGATAGGCAAACAGAGAGAATAAATCAAGTTTTGGAGGATTTTTTCAAAATGTACTGCATGGATCAACAATACTAGTGGAACGAACATCTGCCCTTGGTCAAATTTGCTTACAATAATTTGTAACACTTCAACATAGGAATGGTCCCATTTAAAATATTGTATGGAAGAAAGTGCAGGACACCTTTTAGTTGGGATCAAATAGAAGACAAGATAATTGTCAGATGTACACATGGATGAATAAGAAGCAGATTTTTCTGAGACATTATATGGATTATGGTTACCAGATCCTACCAGATATGAACAATATCCAGTCCAGTCTGGATTTTTTAGGCACATAGGGTTTGTATGGTCTGATACCTCTGTCCATCTATAAAACTAAAATAAATTCAAAAATAAGAAATCAATTTTAATGTGGCAACATATTTTGTTTTATAGATGTTTAACACCTGAAAGTTCATTTTGGTTCAAGCTTAGCCTGCTTACTTTGATGGATATTATTATATATTTTAATGTTATCAAAGTTTGAAACTCATTGATTTTTCTTCCGTTTATCACGTTAGCATATTTGCAAATTTCAGCACATAAATTATTGTAGAAGTTCATATTTTTCACATTTTTTATAGAATTAAATATCTCTCCCTCCCTTCCTTTCTGATGGACAGTCACAGTCCAATACTTTTGTGACTGGTGACAATGACATTAAGACAGCTGATAGTAATGAGATCCCCATTCAAAGCCGACACATATAAACTTCTGAAGCAGCAGATTCATTTTTAGAAGAAATGTATGATTAAAAGGATTTCCAATCCTTTATATGAGAAATTTGCACATGCCAGAGGACCTACCAAACATGCCTCTAGGGCTTGGCAATTTGGCCACAGTAATGATGTCGGTATCATATTTGTTGCTTTGTGACAATGCATAAAGGAAAACAAGATGAAGGAGGCCACTATCTGGACCTGAGGATTGTCCTATGTATCCCTTATCAATTGCAATGATATAGTCCAAAATGTCTCTAGGCAGGTCTTCCCCATCATGCACTAGGCTATCTACAGCCATGGTGCTGCCCTTGTGAACACCTATGGCATCCTCCCCAAAATCAGTAGCCCTGAGATGAAATAACGAGCCTCAAGTGTGATATCAACCTCTACAGTGTACCTGTCATGCATCTGCCATCAAATTGTGTTTGATTGTGGCTCCCCTCTCGACTAATATAGGACACACACCATTGCATGGTTGCATTTACACCAAATCCAAAACCCAAAATTGGCCTATCTTTGATAACATCTCAAGATCTGTCATTTCAACCTCCTAGCCATATCCTGGAACGATGTTCCCTTTGTCTCCAAACTTGGTTGTTTACTGCCTGAGGTACAAGCTCCTCAGCCTCTGTTCCCCCAGCCTCTCCCTTGCCCTACCCCCTTAAGCCTCTATTGGAGTCACCCTGGCCTTTCCCTCAACGAGGGTCACTCTACAAGTAGCCATGTGTCAATCAAAGGATGTGAAGGCTATTTCTAAGTGCAATGTGTTCAGTTCTATCTCTCTTCCCCTCCGTTGCCGTTTTCAAGATTGCTGTTTTGGTGGTCCCAAATCTGGTGCTTAAGCAGGATTCTTGACTAGGTTCGCTCCTCTTTAACCAAGTATTCCCCTTTTGATCCAGAGTCGCCTATTCTCATCTATCGTCCATTTTTGCTTGAGACCATTGCTAAAGGCAATGAATGCTATCTTCTAGTACCTAAATTAATGTGGGGCCCCAAACCCATCATTTTGAGTGATTCTAAAAGCTTTCATTAGGAACCCACCGCCCAAAACTATGTGACGGTCCAAATGGCCGCCATTACACGTTCATGTGCTACTCCTAGCTAGCCTAACTATTATGTGTTTTGCTACCTCATACTCACACCATCGTGTCTTGCCGCTTCAAATCAGAGGTCTAGGCTCTTGGAATAGCAAAAAAGGTGCTCTCAGAAGGGCAACAGAAAAATGGTTGTAAGGACTTTCAAAAATTCTGCAAGGAAAATGACTCTCTCCCTCTCCAAAAAATTACATGTATAGGCTTTAAATTGAAGTGTGTCCTTACATTTATTGGACCTGAAGCATGCCTTGCTGTGTATAAGCATCAGCACGATAAAGAGAATAATGTGATATTGTTTCATTAAAAGTAAGAACACATTGTGGATGCTAATTCTTTGCCCTGTTATAGAGCTACCTGGATCATTTTAAAAGATTCTTACAAGACATTTGGCATTGTGTTAGTGTATGTTCCTAATACTTTTAAAAAGAAAAAGGATCTTTGGGAATGGTTGGCTTGTAAATTGAAGAATGTCCTTTGGGACATTCAGGGAGACTAAATTGATAATAAGGAAGATGACACTGGTGTACTGCCTTATGGATGGAAAGGCAACAAGTCGTTCCATTGGAGAAAATTCAAGAGTTTCCATAGTTTTAAGGACAGCTTATTTAATGAAAAGAGGGATAACAAAGGTATTTGGTACACATGGTGCAATTAACAAAAGGGCAAAAGTAGAGTCTATCCAAATTGGAGAGATTCATGTTGATAGGAAGCTCTTTGCAATCTAAAGGATCTTTGGGAATGGTTGGCTTGTATATTGAAGAATGTCCTTTGGGACATTCAGGGAGACTAAATTGATAATAAAGAAGATGACACTGGTGTACTGCCTTATGGATGGAAAGGCAATGAGTTGTTCCATTGAAGAAAATTCAAGAGTTTCCATAGTTTTAAGGACAGCTTATGTAATGAAAAAAGGGATAACAAAGGTATTTCCTACACGTGGTGCAATTAACAAAAGGGCAAAAGTAGAGTCTATCCAAGTTGGAGAGATTCATGTTAAATAGGAAGCTCTTTGAAATCTAACATATTCCTTCAAAAAATATGGTGACAGTTTTACCATACAACCTTTCAGATGGCCATCCAATTGAGATGTCTTTCAATTTAATAAATTGTGTCATCAAATCTCCTCCTTTGTTAAAAGAATTTTATAAACTAAATATCACTCATTTGAAGGATAAGAACTGTACCAACTGTCTTAGGACAGCTTCATTTGTAACTTGTTCTTCATCCCACATCCAAATATGGTAGAACTTCATTGAATCTGTCAAAAGCTTTTTTTTTGAGTTTATGGCAAAACCAAAGCTTTCAAAGAAGACAAATAAAGCTCAGAGATTGCTTGTTATGGTTGAAGAGTACCTAGAAAGCAATCCTAACAATGAGGAACTACGAAGATTAGTAGCTGCATCTGTCAACAGCAATATGAGATCTGATCAATAGTATGTAGCCCAAGGAGCGACAATTGGAACTAGACTAATCTGACTTTAAGAAGGGGACAAAGGAACCAAATTTTATTTCAATTATCTAAGCAGCAAGCACTATATAAAAGGGCCATCCGCAAATTCATAGAGAACCAGTAACAGATTTATGAAGATTTCCATTGTTTGTACAACTATCTATTTATTTGAGAAAGAAATGGTGAAATGATTAAAAAGAATAACGACAATTGTTGTAAGATTGTCCCTATGAAAAATGATAACATTACAGATTGTGAGTTCGCTTGCTGCAAGGTGAATCTTAATTTTGGAGTATCTGACCTACACTCTGTCTATAACGAAGCTTTTAAATTCAAAACATTGAGAGAGAAATTAATGTAGGTTTAGTCAAACTGATCCAAGAAGGTTGCGATCTGACTTTAGTTTGGAATTGGAGACCCATCTATTTCTAAGTGTCTGAACTACACTCTGTCTATAATGAAGCTTTTAAATTCAAAAACATTGAGAGAGAAATTAATGGAGGTTTAGTCAAACTGATCCAAGAAGGTTGCGATCTGACTTTAGTTTGGAATTGGAGACCCATCACTTTTTCTAAGTGTCTCTATAAAATATCAGCTGAAGTTAAAGCCTTTACCGCGGGGTGTCCACCAACCCACCTACACGCCAAGGCTTGCTTCAGGTGGTAACTTTTGAGGAAAAGGCTGGTCATAGGGAAGGTTTTACAAAATATGGCATTACTACCCTAATTGCCTGATCCATAATATTAAACAGACTCTTCCACATCTTCTTTCATTGTCCTGTTGCCAACTACACCTGACCCTGTATTATTCCTGGGTGGGAATTGTTTGTTGGTAGGCCTCTAACATGGACATTTGTCTGGGCAAGCATTCTACATTGACAATTTCTTTTCCATCTTCTGGTAACATTATATCTAAAGAAAGACCTTATGGCTCCTCTGAAATATGCGTAATAACCTTGTCTTTGATGGAATTGATAGAGGGCAGGCTTATAGACTTCTCAAGAGAAATCATATTTTCTTTCATCATTGTGTAGGTGGCAGGTCAGTTTGATGTACTCTCTAATGATACTGTTGAGTTCATGATGGATGATTTAGGGCTGTAAAGATACAGAAAAAGGCAAATTACTAATATTCTGGGCTTATATGCCTTCTTTGGTGAGAGTTGACAACCACAGATTCCAGATTTTTCCTTAGCTCCTAGTGATGGCAATCATGCATTGAAGATCTTGGACAAAGTTGACAAAACCTCACTTGAGGGTTCACGAATTTTTCACATATGTCCCAGGTGTAGCTTAAAGAAGAAAGTTCAGTATAATGATCATCTACTGTTAGAAGAAATGCCTCCTGCTAAGAGGCCTAAAGCACTAATTAGTTAGCAATGTCCTTCAGTCTGTTGTTTCAATGTGTTTCGTTGCTTAATACCTTATTTACCTCTTTAAGGCTTTTAGAACTTTTACGATATGTATTGATGTCACCATTGCAGCATGTGTTTCAGTCTATCACTTGAGCAAAACAATAAAATAAAGAACTTGGGCTCTGAAAGCTATAATGCATTACTAGGTCAGGCTACACAATAGAAGGGTCATTCAAATTTGACATGATTTTAGAATTCAGATAACTTGAAGACCAGCATGATTTTAAAAATTTAACATCTTAAGATGAAAACTTATGGAATCTTGAACCATAAGAAAGTCAATGAGGTAAACACTTATTACTAGATCAGCCTACACAATATAAAGGCCCTTCAAACTTGAAGTTATATTAGAATTTGGGCAACTTAAAGATCAGCACGATTTTAGAAATTTTACATCATGACATGAAAACATGTGGAATCTTGACACATAAGAAAGACAATGAGGAAGACCCTCTCTGGGAAAAAGAAGGCCCAGGCTTACATCTCCTTAACACATGGAAACATCCCAGTCATCTGTTAAAATCCATTCTTGTTTCGCTTCCATAAAATATTGCTTATTTTAAATTACATCAATCATGAGTGTAACATATAATATCAGAATAAGTGCAAACAGGAAATTCAAACTTCTAACCAAAGCAATCACCATGATGAAACTAACCAAGAAAGGCTTTAAGGCAATAATCATTAGCTGACAGAAAGAAGTGATTATTGATATACTGAGAACATTTATCTTCCTCTAAAATAAATGTGAAAAAAGAAAAAATCCAGAAAAAAAAAACAACTGGAAAGCCAGTAGTATCATGCAATATACATTAGAAGCAGGGAATGAAAGAATACATTAAACATTAAGGATTGCTAGCTTACACCAACATTTACTCTGAAGATTACTTTCTCTATCATTGCAACTTGCAAAAATTACAGTATAAGAAATTCAAATGGAAAGGGTTAGTCCTAAGATTAAAGCATCAAGTACAGATGCAAACCAAGTAGAGAAATTATGAATACCTTAAGCTGATCTGCAAAG
Organism: Wollemia nobilis; assembly: GCA_028583015.1. Classification (NCBI taxonomy): domain Eukaryota; kingdom Viridiplantae; phylum Streptophyta; class Pinopsida; order Araucariales; family Araucariaceae; genus Wollemia; species Wollemia nobilis. Next base: position 1,909,484 of record JAQPPZ010000856.1, on the reverse strand, counting down.
CGCTCTCGCTGGACAACAGGATCATTAAGCTCAGTATATGCATTGCACAACTGAAAGAGATAAAATTAACAGTTTAAATATAGTAAAAAATAAGAGAGTATACACTTCAAAATTCCAACCATACCCATTTCATTCTTAAAAGTCAATAACATTGAATAAACCTTCAAATAAGTAAGCAGCTCGCTCAAATACCTCATGCTTATTAACGAATAGTTCAAACCGTTCAGTCAATTCTGGTCTTGTCCTATGCCACTTTGCTAAAGGGCTCATTATTTGGGGATGATTTATTATGAAGGATGGATTCACACACATTTCCTCCAAGAAATGTCCAACAAGCTGCAAAGCCATCATGCATTTTTTAAATAAAGGGTGAAACTTTATATTGCATTAAATTTATCCAAGAAACCACAAAATAAGATGAGGGATCAAAAAAAAAATTATCCTCTTATAGGTTTCTACAATTGAACATATCATCATAGACTATAATATAACAATTGCATAAAATCCAAAGCTATGATTTGTCCAATGAACACATTTAGCAGTGAAGAACATGACTAAAATGCCAAAAAAAACCACACAAATTTCTAAACGGTCTTAAAATGCCGGCAACAAGCACAATAGTCAATAATCTCCAGATTTGGTGAACACTTGATGAGCTTTAGTCACAAAAAGTTCAGGATTCATATGTACCGACTGGCTTTATTTCCGGTTTAATATTTGAGCTTGGTTTGATATTTTAACATTTGCAGTTGGCATATCATTTTACTTGGATTCTTAAAATCACTACTTTAGCTTTAACAATTAGCCAGAAATAATACCAGGATTAAAACTGATAACAATCTAAATTGATAGAATTTTATGAATAAATTACATGGCATTTTATAGACTTGATTCACCAATATCCAAGACTAAAGAGTAAGTTGGACCAAGAACCAGCAAGTTTTCAGATCCACAAGCAATAGAAAGGAAGGTTATAATTTTCTGTCATCGGGGACAACATTCAAATTCTTTTTTAAGTCTCTCGCAACTAAAATTCTTGATGGTAAGGAATCAGGATATTGTACAGTTCAGTCAGCGTCCACTCTCTCTTTCCTTATCTCCTTACCATATCACTATAATTAGATCTTCTAGACTAACATAAAATATCCAGAACTTTTACAGACCACCTTGTCTTCAATTCACTATTTCACTTAAAAATCCTAGTTCTTCGACCTTTGGCAAGCCTTCTGTAAATTCAATTCCGTTCCCAGTTCTTTTACTTATAAGATCCTTGTCACCCATATATTCAAATTAGCTACCTACCAGCAAGATCCTTCCTTGACACAATAGCAGATGAAGTCTTGTTCTTCAGAACAAATGAAGTAATAAATACAATCACACGGAATAATTGACACGTCAGTTGAATAGTCATCCAGTTGAGTTTTATATATCTGACTGATTTGATTAGCATAGAAGGTTCAACTATTAAATTACTCGCATCATAATATAGCTTGAAAGATGTTTATCGCCATCTTAGTATTCTGTAAACAACACAGTGTTATCACAGCTCAAAGCAAGGACAATTCCCATTATCATATGCAATCATTACCATTTCTTTTCTATTATTAATTTATCAAACTTTCCTAACATCACAAATGGAGTATAAATATTCATTTATTTTGCTCTCTGACAGGGCAAGAACGCTGGTTATTGGTTTAGCTTTGAGGTTCACATATCAAGGATTACTTGCATCATTAGAAGCAAGATTCACTTGTCTTACATTCATAAAACCTTAACAATTTCTTAGCATTGGGTGAGAGTTGTCATAGCCCTTTAGCTTGCAACTGTCTTCCATCACAGTACATCAACAGTCCCTGGAGCATATAATTGCACACACTATGACAAGGATGGTTTTAAAAGACAACCACTTACTTTAAAAGTTGAGATTTCAAATCAAATGGCATTAGCTCAAGTGGTTAAAAATGTGGGCTCCCAATCTGGAGACCCACTTTCAAATCTTGTCCAGCAATAAATGCATAATCGCCATCTAGAAAACCACTGAGTTATTTGTCGGAATACCACAGTAACACGGATGGGACCCGTTTCAATTCCATATAGTCCCTCTCCCACACACACACACACACAGAAGTAGTGCAGTCATGATGTAACATGGATGGGGCCTGTTTCATTTCCATATAGTCTCAGAGAGAGAGAAAGAGAGAGTCTATCTACAACATATAAAAACGTTATGTAATATTTGCCATCTCGAAATGGAAGTTCTTAGTTCCTTTTCCTCGGGGATTACAAGTTGTCCATGGTTTAGCTTTGAAAGCAGACGTTTCAATTGTTTTGAAATGTGTGAAGTTTTGTTTTAAAATGAGGCAATAATTACAATATACAAGCGAACAATGTTACCGGTTCGGTACCCCTAGACCCCCGGATCCGGAAACGGTCCGTACCCGGTCCGGATCCGGGTTCGATCCGACTGTGGATCCGTCCAGGGTCCCGCCCGGGAGACCCGGATACGGCCGGGTCCGTCCTTGGACGGACCTCCCAGCGGGACCCTGGACGGATCCACAGGGAACCGGTTGGGAACCGGTCAACCAGTTCCCTGTGGGTCCGTCCAGGGTCCGGCCCGGGAGACCCGGATACGACCAAGGACGGACCCGGCCGTATCCGGGTCTCCCGGGCCGGACCCACAGGGAACCGAAATAAAATATTATTATAAAAATAATTAAATATTACTTTTAAAAAATTAAATACTGAAATAAAAAATTAAAATAAAAAATTCGAAGACTCCCGACTCCCACGTACTCCACCTACTCCACCTACTCCCTTTACTCCCGTTGCAAGTGGCATCGCGAAGTAAAACAAAACATGAACTTCTAGCTGTTAATTCAACCATTCGTGATGTTGAAAACTTGAAACCCTCGCGGCGCAAAGAACTCCTCCCACTCCTCCATAGCTCACGGTGTAAAGAATTCCTCCACATCCTAGCAGGTATGTTAGCTCTTCCTCTACAATGTTTTAATATTTTAGATTAATATTAGAAAAGTAAAGATAAATTTTATAAAAATTGTAGAAATTCAACATTAAAATTTAAAGTTTAAACAATTTCAAAAAATTTTACGATAAACCCTTCTCTCTGCAAACGCTCGGCTGTTCCTTTTCTCCTCTGCGAAGGCCTTCTATCTGCGAACGCTTCGGCTGTTCCTTCTCTCCTCTACGAAGGCCTTCGGCCCTTCACCTGCACAATTTCTCCGAAAAATTTAATATACCACTATAGACAAGAGGGCCAATCCAAAAAAGTAGAAAAAAATAAATGCAGGTGATATGAATTTACCTTCCGTGTAATCCGTATCCGTCCTGGTCTTTTGCTGCTTCTGCCATCAGAAACCTGTACTATCTACTTTGAAAATTGGTTACTGAAACTCGATTTGCCTCGTAAGGGAATAGTTTTACCTTCTCTGAGAAGAATGATATTCTTCTTCCCCTTGTGGCTGACTGTACTTCTCTCCACCTTAAAAACTAGCCCTCCTGAAGTGTCAGTCACCTTAAATAGCACGCCATGAAAGTCGTTGGCAGTTCTGATGAAAGTGAGCTCCGTCTTTTCTGAAGCGCAAAAGCTCTCACATACCACAGGGCAGACAGTAACCATTCTCCTACACAAGAACGCAGCCAAAGTGTTGGTTGCACCCCTCAAACACAAACTGCCCGTTATTTGTACGCAGAAAGGCCTCCACACGTCTGATTAGGCCTCCACATGTCTGATTAGGCTGGCGTATCTTAAAAGCCCCACAGCCCCACGTTATGCCAAAATGACGTCTCAGAATATAGCATGGCCCACGTATAGTTAAAGGTAAGAATTATTAAAGTTTAATTTTTAAAGTTAAACCAACTAATACCTTTATTATTTATAGCATGGCCCACGTATAGTTAAAGGTAAGAATTATTAAAGTTTAATTTTTAAAGTTAAACCAACTAATACCTTTATTATTTATAAACTAGGTTACTTTTAAAATTTAAACCTTTAATTATTAGGTTAATTACCTTAATAATTCGAGGTTACCTTACCTTATTAAAATTCTTACCTTAATTATAAAGGCAACCTAATTTATTCTTATAAATTTATAAGAATAAACTAGGTTACCTTTATTATTTTATAATTAAGGTAAGAATTATTAAACCTAATAATTAAAGGTTTAATAATTAAAGGTAAATCATTATAACTTATAATGATTTACCTTTAATTATTAAACCTTTAATTATTAGGTTTAATAATTCTTACCTTAATTATTTGTAAACTAGGTTACCTTAACTAGTACCAATTAAATTCTATCTTAACAGACTAAAAGTTTAAAGAATTATTAAAATTTTTACAAACTAAACTAAAATTCTTACAATTATACAAAATTCCAGGATTCCTTTATAATGTATAGTTTTAAAATAAAATTAAATTAAACTTTAATTTTATTTTATTTTAAAACTATACATTATATGTATAATGCATCACCAATAAACAAAGACTAAAGTATAAAAATGAAAATAAAAAAATGTTAAAGACTAAAGTATAAATAGTATAACTTAGTCTCAATATTATATTTTAATTTTTATGGTACTTGTTAAATTTTAAATTTATAAATCATTTACCAAGTGAAAAAAAAAATATTTTTCCTCACAACTTGCTGTCATTTTAATTTTTTAGCTACCATTCCTTATTTCAGGTTCAAAGTTCATCAAGTAAAGGACAGATTTTTAGACATTCAGTTTTCACTTGCAAAGTATAAATTAGGATGGCAACAAGTGCAAGCTCAGTAGGCAAGTCCCGATTTAGAATTGATCCAAAAGCCCCACTATGGAACTATGTCACTATGTTAGAGCAGATTCCAGGGGGTGGGGGCTACATATGGATTTGTAATACCTGCAATGTTCGGTATAGTAGTTCATACAACCGAGTGAAAGCTCATTTATGTGCTCTACCTGGCCAAGGCATCAGAGCTTGCCCAGGGTCAAAAGATGCACCAGTGTCAAAATCTGTGATATTGCAATACATAAAAGAACAAGAAGACGCAGATGCTTTAGCCACTTTACAATCAGGACATCCTTTGGCAAAGAAAGGATCTCGATCAAAGAAGCCACCTACTGCCCCACCTCATGCTGGCAACCCATTTGTGGTTGCACCCCATCCATTTTCAGACACACCTTCCACGCACGAAGAGGATTCTTCTCTTTCACGGAAAAGAACAAAGGGACCATTGGAGAAGGCATTCCAAAACGAGTCTAGGGACATTGCAGATCAGATGATTGCACGTTGCGTGTATGCCAATGGCTTGTCTTTCAATGTGGTTAGATCACCATATTGGCAAGATATGGTGAAAGCCATTAATGATGCTCCAAAAGGGTACCAAGGCCCAGGTTATGAGAAGGTGCGCACCACTTTGTTGACAAAGGAAAAAAAATTTGTAGAAGATTCATTGCAGCCCATCAGAGATTCATGGGTTGAAACAGGGTTGTCCATCGTTTCTGATGGATGGAAAGATGCACAAAATCGCCCTTTGATAAATGTCATTGCAATAAGCCCCAAAGGGGCAATGTTTTTGAAAGCAGTTGATTGTGAAGGGCAAGTGAAAGATGCCCAATTCATTGCTAACATTTTGATTGAAGCAATAGAATCGGTGGGCTCTCAAAACGTTGTTCAAGTCATAACGGACAATGCCAAAAATTGTAGAGCAGCAGGGATGTTGGTGGAAGCAAGGTACGGGAATATATTTTGGACACCTTGTGCTGCCCATTCACTCAACTTAATACTGCAAAAGTTGGGGAAACAAATTGAATGGATAAAAGAAATTTATGCCGAGGCCGAAGACATTCAAATGTTTGTGACAAACCATCATATGTCGCAAGCTATATTCAGGCAATTCTCAAAATTGGAGGTGTTAAAGGTAAGAATTTTGTATAATGATGTTTAGTTTGTTTTAAAATTTGAAAACATTTTTGTTTTGTTGTCTAATTTTTTTTATTTTACTAGGTTACTGAGACTCGATTTGCCTCGCACACAATCGTCTTGAGGCGACTTGTGAAAGTGCGAGAGGCATTGCAAAGTATGGTTATTAGTAACCTTTGGAGTGTATGGCGGCAGTCAAGCACTGAGAGGGCACAAAAAATAAAGATGTTGATCCTTAATGATGATTGGTGGGGTCGTGTTGATTACTTGCTCAAAATAACTGAGCCTATCATAAGCATGATCCGATTTGTAGACATGGATCAGCCATGTTTAGGAGAGGTATATGATGGGATCGACTCAATGATCGAGAAGATCAAAGCCATCATCAATGCAAAAGAGCAAGATCCCCATGAGACATTTTTCAAACAAGTGCAATCATTTGTAATTGAGCGGTGGAACAAAATGACGACTCCCTTGCATCTCCTTGCCTTTGCATTGAGTCCCAGATTTTATAGTAGTGAAATCCTTTCTTTGCCCGGTAGAGTTGCACCATATAAAGATATTGAAGTTAGTGACGGATACAAGGCAGCATTCAGAAGGCTATATCCTGATCCTGAGATTGAGGACATAGTTTCAACTGAGTTTGGAGACTTCATTTGCTCTATAGGACATAGCCTTAGCGCTTGCCGCGACAAATACAAAAAGGATGCTCATATGTGGTGGTATTTGCATGGGCAAACAACCCCAACCTTGCAATCTCTTGCAATCAAAATATTATCACAGGTTTATAAATTTTGAACTCTACTTTTATAGGTATAATTTCAATTTTTTATTTTGCATTGGTTTTGAAAAAATTTCACTTGTGATTTTCTTAATAGGTTGCAAGTTCGTCTTCATCCGAGCGGAATTGGAGTACATACTCCTTTATCCACTCGCAGAAGCGCAACAAGCTGGTAGCAAAGAAGGCTGAGGAGTTGGTCTACGTGCATTCCAACTTGCGCATTTTATCGCATATGCAATCAAACTATAGGGAAGGGCCAACAAAGCATTGGGATGTCAGGGCAGAAGATGTTTATTTAGATGCTTCCCACTCCCATGATTTATTACTTGACATAGAGGCTTTGGCTTCGCCAAGCCAACCGAGTGGTGTTGGTGTTGGTGCTAGTGCCAGTGGGAGTGGGAGTGGGAGTGGGAGTGCTAGTGCTAGTGTTACTGCTACTGCTTGTGGTTCTAATGAATCACATGTTGATGTTGATGCTTCTGATGAAGACATTGAAAATGAATATTAAAATATTTGATATTTCAATACGTGATAGTGTTGATGTGGTTCATTAAAAATGCAAGTAGCCCAATTTTGAGTGTTTATACCAATGTGAAATGCTTAGCAAATGTTGATTTAGTAAATGAAAATGTTGGTTTAGTAAATTAATATATGATGTTGATTTAGTAAATTAATATATTATTTTATTTAATTTTTGTACGGCCGAACCCAAAACGAACCCAAGAAAAAAAAAATTTGCCGTACCGACGAACCGGGTTCTTCGAACCCGAACCCAAAACGAACCGGTAACATTGCAAGGGAATAGTCATTTTAAACTCAGCCTATATACAACAGTAGAAATTTCTGAAATACTCATCTTCAAATGAAACTTCTATTTTCTTTGGTGCATAAATATCACATAAAATGCAGAGCTCGCAATTCGCCTAACAAACATGCATTCCAAAAATAGCCTAACAACTATAAGATACAGTTCAATGATTCAACTAACCTTGTCTAGCAAACGTGTTGTTGTTTGTGGTGGGGGACATTTCACATCAAACTTCTCACAAGCAGCTACAAGATACTTATTTGCCTCATCAGAAGACAGATCTTTGGGAATGTTTAGCCCTGCAGCCTCTTCTAACCCCTGGATCATATCTATCCTCCTGCAATAAGCAAGAAAATATGAGCTCAGAAAACAGGTTTCCAAAGATGAAACACGTCGTATAGATATATCCAGATAATAACAAGTACATCTCCAACAAAATCAACGATCAGAAACTAATTCATGCATACAAAAATTACCTAAAAGGAGGAGTGAAATCAATTTCTATAGGATCCTTGTCCACTCCATGAGCATGGTATTTTATTTTATAGCCACCAGTTAACTCCTTGACCATTCCTGATCAATAAATTTTAAAACTTCAAATAAACATTGTATCAGAAATCAATAAAAGACGGTGCCAAGGCATGGTAAAAATTTTGGTCTTCTAACCTGATAACATTTGTTCTGTAAGTTCCATCAAATCATTATAGTCAGCGTAAGCCATGTAAAATTCACAAGTAGTAAACTCCGGGTTATGAGTCAAATCTATGCCCTCATTTCGAAATTGTTTTCCAATTTCATATACTCGATCTAGCCCACCCACAATTAGCTCTTTCAGATAAAGCTCTGGAGCAATTCGCATGTATAGCCTCATATTGAGTTCATTATGATGAGTAATAAATGGTCTGGCAGCAGCCCCACCAGCTATCATATTCATCATTGGTGTTTCAACCTGTATATCAATTTCAGCAAAACAAGTAAACACAAGCTATCTACGGAACGCACATCTAAAAAATAACACATTATACACCTCTACCTTATAAATTAGAGGAAAAACCAAGCACAGTAAGAATGAAATTTAAACCAAAAAAAGCCAATACCTCAAGAAAATTAAGGTCATCAAGGAACTTCCGCACATAAGATATTATTTGTGATCTTGTTTTGAATATGTGTCTAACCTCTGAATTAACCATCAAATCCAGATAGCGTTGTCGATATCTCGTTTCCTATCGCTCAGAATTTCAAAATAGTCTATCCGTGAGTCACTTGCAAACTACTGCAACTTCATGTAATATCAAGACTTGTTTGTAATTGTTATCTTTTTGAGGATCAATCAGAATATTATTCATTGACTACTAAATAAGGGCGCTAACTAATAATTGCATTCATATATTGAAAGTTTTGGCTGCACTAAAGAGCACTGGAGTATGATTTAAACAATGCATTTAACCAAATTTGGATGATAAGGTAATGACATACCTGGTCTTTCAATACATATCTTTCAGGGTTTCTAGGCTGACCAGGAGTCCATACAGCAGTTGATTTATCTCCCTCACTTTCCTGCAGTAGTATGGTGCAAACATATGATACAAATAAGGAAAATAAACTAGCTGGTTTATGATACAAAAAAAAAAGGAAAATGTTTGCAAGTAATAATGCTAACCATTGGAAGAGCGTGATGATCCTTTGCTGAAATAGCCTTTTGCCTTGGCATCATGTGTAAGCAAGGTGAAAGAACCATGACGAACGTTGGGAATATACTCCGCTCCCCCCTTTTACTTTTCCCTGCAGCACAACAATTTCACATTTATGAAGCAAATTAGCACTCTTACATCTAATTTAAAGAACACTAGATTGCTGTATTCTTTATGGGAAAGAATATACGTGGTACATTTTATTATATTTAATATAGCAAAAAAAGCAAGCATAAATTGATAGCATTCTTAGCCCTTTTGTGTTTAGACATTAAACTTATTTCAATAATAGAAGCATCTACCTGGGAAACCACGAATTCCAACTATATCACCACGCTTCACACCAGCATGAAGCTTAACAAACTCAGCCTCCTCCATTTCTGAATTCCTGAAAAGCAACAAAAGGTTATCAGTTTGCTGAGCAGGCTTAAAAGTACAGATATAAAAAAAATTGGTAAAGAAGTTTGTTAATATAAACATTCTGATTTGATGGAAATGACATTTCAAAAATCCAGGCTTTCTGATATTTCAAGTGACATGGATATGGAGGTAATCTGATATGCTGTTAAGTAACATTCCTAAAGTTTAGGCTGTTTGTTGTAGTCTATGAACCGGTTTCTCATAGAATGAAACAAGAAACATGGAAGGCATCTCAGAAAATGAGATCACATAAATTTGCAAAGCAAGCAAGGTGAATTCACTACTAACTCAGAACAAATGCCAAGGCTTAAATATAAATACCTTGCATCAGCCATAACCTGTACTTTTGCTCCATCACCATGCAAATCATAGAAATTCAGCTTTGCTCCTGAGCTCCTCTTACTCAATATCCTCCCTTCAAAATATCAGAAATTGTGAATATGTGCTAACAACTATTGATCTTATCAAATGGTGTTAGCTCAACCGGTTAAATTCCTCGACTTTCAAGGAGGAGAACCAGGTTCAGATCTTGCCAAGTGATGCATGCGTAATAGCCAAGCTGTTGTAATATCACTATCTGGTCATGATGTAATATGGGTGGGGCCCGTTTCAATCCCATAAAACCAATTAAATAAAAATAAATTTCAAAAACAAAATTATTGATCTTAAGACTAGGAGATGACTAACCAAATAAACAATCAAGAACATACCAGCTAAGGAAACCTCTATATCTTTACACTGTTCTCCACTGCCTAAATTCCCATACTTTTGTACAAAAGCTGGGATAGATAGAGAGACATTAAATTTGTGGGGATAGGGGTTTACTCCAGTGCTCTTTAGTGCAGCCAATATTTTCAACCTGTTTTCAAGGTATTGCTGCACAGAAAAATGGATCAATCAGTTCAACAACTAATTGTCAATTGTCAATTGCACAGCCCTTGGCAAAAATTTAGTTCCTCCAGTCGTTAGGAATAGTTTTAGATACATTGTATCTATAGAAGTCTTCCATGCCATTTGATTATTTTACTAAAGCAGAAAAGATGTATACACTAGCAGAAGTACCAGAAAGAAGAGATTTTCAGCTCTGATATACAGATAACAGATTAGGTTCTAAAAATATATTTGATCAAATTCTCAAGAAAAAAATTTAACCTCACTATTGCCAAAAAAATTGCAAATCTGAATTTTCGCCATTACATAAAAGAAAAATTTGCAACAAAGGTGGTGCTTTATATAAAATATATTTCATGTCATATCTCATGTTCATCTGTTATGGAATAAGTGTAATAAGTACTGATCATCATCAATATGATTTACCTGGCATAAATATATAAGCCAATGGTGCATTGTGGTTTAAGCCTTTAATTTATGTTCATATACTTATAAGTACTAATCAATGATGTCTATAAATATGTGCTTGTACCACACAATGCATCATTCATTCTTGTCTATATAAACATCTTTTATAAACCTGTCTCATGGATATCATGGATTTAACATAATATTCCATCTAGGAATAATATAGCTTGTATTTCAACTGATAGACTTAGAAGAACAAAAACATTCAACAGAAAATGATGCCAAGTTGAATAAAATATATTTGATATCCCCTCCCTTCATCCAGAAGGATTGATTATTAAATTGTTTTTAGAATGAACAAAAAAAGGTTCAAATGTCACAGGTTGGTGTTAGCCTTATGGAAAACAAGAGAGCTTTGAAAACAATCATGACACAGAATCATCAAAAGCTGAAACTACAACAATAGCTTGTGATTGCAGAGGAATGACAATATATAATTTATCTATTTGCACCGGTACAAAAATTGAAATCATGAGACCCATTTCTTATAAAGAGGATTTTCTTTTAATTATATCATGATATTGTAACTTTTAAAGGATTCTTCAACTGATCAAAAGTAAGGAAGAATCTTTGATTGCATAATCACATTAGAACAGAAGAAGAAATGGCTGTACTTCCATGCAAACCATATATAAGAAGTTTTAAAGCACATAAAATTTTGCACAAATATAGGATCACAACTACATTTTCACGTATCCATAGTCAATTCAGATAATGGACTGAGGAGGTATCCTGATAGTTCATGCATCTCCTACATAATTTCCATTCATGAATCTATTGTAGGGAAAAGGGACAAGAAAAAAATGAAGATAAAGTATTTTAACTATTTGTAAATTTTCTCTAAAAGTAAGCTCTTGCCCACTTCTTAAACACCCACAATTTCAAAATAAGGGATAGATCGACAGACAGACATGTTTTTTTAAAAGGGAAGGTATTTACTCCAGAGCTACTTAGCACAGTTAAAACTTCCGATGAGGTAATACAAAGGCATGTCACTCACCTCAGCTAGTTAACCTAGATCCCTTGGCCCTAAGAAACACTCCTCCAATTGCTTCCCTTCCTGTTGGAGCTTTCACTTGAGTGTACTTTCACAATATAGCAAGCTAACTCCTTGGGCTACATCCATTGAGAAGACGGCAAATGGGTAAACGGATGTATGCACCAAAACTCTCACTCAATTCTATGACATATTGAGTTGAACATTCCTACCAAGTTTCTGTAACATGTACTCAGAAATTTATAGCCAAAAGGTTGTCCTTATCTAAATCGATTTTACAGCTCCCATAAAGACTTGGGAGTATTTAAGACGCATTTACCACCACTTACTCGTCTTCAGAATTTTTTTCATTTTGCAATCTTCTTGTTTAAAAGGTCAAGAAGAATATTCTCAAAAGAGGGCCATGATTTTGGAAAATGATGATCTCTCTATGAACCTACATTTTCTTGATTTTGTCTTTTAAAATTCAAAATATTTTCAACTCAATTTTGGGCGAAGCTCATAAAGCTCCTCTTGGATTTCCAGGTAAAGGAAGATAAATGATTATTGGAAACTGCATAAGCAAAACTGTCTCAATAGCCAGTACAGCTAGAAAGAGAACCACCTTTGCTTTGATCTGTGTCGTCATTGGCAATAGCCATCAGAAACGGCGTAATGTCTATTGGTTGTCCACGGCATCAACCCTATGATTATATTCGCATTGCTCGCAAACCAAACAAGGCATATCCTTAGAACAGGGATCCTCTAGTCACAGAAAGGAGAGGAGAAGAATCCAAATGGTTGTCTCCATCTAAAGAGAGAGACCAGCACGAGGTTTCCAAAAATACCAAAGCAAAGATACAAAATAAGATTTGAATTCGACAAAGTACTTGCTCGTAATAGGAAAAAAGCCCGGACAAAATCCCTGGCCTCAAAAATGATTTTCTGTCTTAGTTTGCTTTGCCTGTTTCGATTCAGGCTTCATTCAGGAAAGTGATTACCATACAGATCCAAATTTTTACTTTCAATGTGTGGCTTTTTTAAATAAAAAAATTGATTTAATCACATATTCTATATTAAAAAAAAATTGTTTAAAATTTAAACTCCGAGTATAATTAGATAGTTGCAGATAATGCACACGTATATCTTCCAAGGCGTTTACGTTTAGAGACAAAATCGTTGATATTACGAAAAGAGGAAAAGACATTTTTATGTTGTACGTTGTGTATATACTATAAAACACTACTGAAAGAGTATTTCACATATTGAAGGGCGGAATTCATGGTGATGACAAAGAACGTACCGTAGGATCCATGTCTTCGTCTTCCTCATCCATTGCTTGATGCTTCTGAGCATTCGTAATCTGTGCAGCTGCAGCCTGCATTCATTCATCATTCAACATAATATAAACTCTAAAACCCCGCTCAACCATGAAAAATACAAATATATATTAAAACCATCAAAAAAAACTTTCCAAGATGAGCTTCAAATTGTGCCAAAGTTCATTCGCAGAGAACCTTAAGGCCAAAACCATACATAAAAGTAATAAAAAATAAAAATAAAAATAAAAATGAAAATAAGAAAAAGACGGTGTAAGAGTTGCCTTCTTCTTCTTCTCTTCTTCCTTAAGGCGCCTCTCTTCTTCCTTCTGACGGAGTTTTGCCTCCCTCTTTAAAGCACTGCGAGCATACAATTTTTTCCACGCAGTTAAAGCATGAGAAATATTCCTAAGAATATTGTGTAGCCTGGGCTAATGACTACAGCAAAGAGGAGGAATTAATGTCTCACTTCTTGCTAGGAGCAGCAGCAGAATTTTCTGCTGGCACAGGTGAAGCGGGCGAGGGTTGCGATGTGGAAGCCGCCGAAGCCTGGCCATCAGCTTTAGCCTCCGGTATGTCTCCCATTTTTACCTGCTTTCTAAAACTATTCTCCTCTCGATATCAAAATATCAGGAGGAGAGGCAACAGGAAAGGGGAAAATAAACGGGAGGGCAATGAAATATATGGCAATGCTGCGGCTACCGGTTCCGTTGATGCGAACGCGAGAGTGCTATGTACTGGCTACTATTAGTTTAGGCGGATGAAAACGAAGACGACGATTAGGGTTTCGTTGAAAACATGGAAAAAAACCTCGGTTCCCTTCAAAACATCCGCGGGGCGTTTATATGCTCGGTTTCCTTCAAAACATCCCGCGGGGCGTTTATATGCTCGGTTGCACCGGCTTTTGGCTAGCAAAGTGATTGAAATGGTGGTCAGGGGTAAAGGTTGGTCATAAATTTGGAGAGTTTGCCCTTGCACGGAAACGCAAACCTTCGAGAACCAATATAGGACGAGAAAGAAAAGGGAAAGGTCGTCGCTAAACCCACCCCCACATTTCAAAGGCAAAGGCCCCTCTCCTTTTGCTTTTGAAAACAGGGACCCTTATCACGTTGTTTTTATTTTATTTGTTTTTCAGTTTAAATTTGGATTTTTTTTAATGGAGTTTAATGTTATATTTTTTAATTGATTAGTGGAATTTTTTAGTTGTTTTTATTTATTTTTTTAACATTATATGTAATTTAAATTTAGATTTTTAAATAAGAGTTTAAAATTTTTTTTATTTGGTTAGTGATATTTTGTTTTTTTGTTTTTAAGTTCACACATAGTTTTGGCTAGCAAAGTGATTGAAATGGTGGTCATGGGTACCCTTATCACGTTGTTTCTATTTATTTATTTTTCAGTTTGAATTTGGATTTTTTAATTGAGTTTAAAGTTATATTTTTTATTTGGTTAGTGGTATTTTTTTAGTTGTTTTTATTTATTTTTTTAACATTACATGTAATTTAAATTTAGATTTTTAAATAAGAGTTTAAAATTTTTTTTATTTGGTTAGTGATATTTTGTTTCTTTGTTTTTAAGTTCACATGTGGTTTGAATTTAGATTTTTTACCGTAAGTTCAAAAATTTTAGAGTTTAAAGTTTTTTTTTTAAATCTGGTTAGTGGTGTTATTTACTTTTTATTTATTAAAAATGTTTTGTATATATATATATATATATATATAGAGAGGTTTAAACCGCGACAGGGGTGAGTGTGATCAAACAAAACAAAAAATTATATATATATATATATATATTATTGGTGATGTGACCGGGTTCAATCCCATGGTGGATGTGTATAAAAAGTATTACTTTAAAAATATATATATAAAATATATGAATATGTTATATACATATGAGAATGATTCAATCCCTTGATATTTTTCAATATTCAATCTATTTAAGTATATAAATCATAAAAAAAATATTTCATTATATTAATTATAATAAATTAATAAATATAAACTTTAATTGTGAGATTGCTATGAAATTATTTATTTATATTAATTTAGAACTCTCAAAAATAAATCATTAAAAAAATAATAAATGTTGGTTCTTTTCTTAAGATATAAAACTACTTTTTCAAGGTCGAAGTTGTTTTTAACACGTATACATGTAGTTTGAATTTAAATTTTTTTAATGGGAGTTTAAAGTTTTATTTTTTTTATTTGGTTAGTGTGAAAAACCTTTACAACTGAGGTCTATGGCTGAGTATTTCCATTCCAGTCATGACCTCTCGTAAGGTCAAAAGCTAAACTTATTAATAGAGATTAACATGTAGGCACATACATCGCAATTTGAATCTTAAACCTCTTGAAGAAGAGCCAAAGCTTGAACCGTTGCATTGTCCCATCGGGACGAGTTTTAAGTTTTATATTTTTTTTTTTGGGGGGGGGGTTACATATGAGAGTTAGGAGAGTTGGTCACAACCACACTAGTTTTAGTAACCACATGGGCTGCTCCCACCAAACTTGTTTTGACTTGTTATTGTTGATCCAACGTGAAGGGGATCGTCAGTCACTTGGGATTCTACCATTATCATCGATCTAGCACGCACTTAAAAGATTCAGATCAGACTATTGCCTTTGCAAACAGGTTATCCCCGAGGTTTGAACCTGGGTGTCTTCTTGGTAAGTGTTTGGCCAAACAAGCACTTACCAATCCACCTAACCCTCGAGAGCATGTTTAAGTTATATTATTATATTGTCTGATAAAAAAAAAATTAGTAATACATAGGGGAATCGATAACACTATTGGGTGTCTCATTATAAACCCTAGTCCATTAGGTAAGACGAAGTCAACAGGACCCTTAACCCTTGGGGGCATTAAACTATGGCAATCAATCAACAAACACTCGATCGCTACCATCTAGCCTATTCCAATTTGGTACATCGTGGTTTGAATCTTGAACTTAGAACATTTTTACTTTGTTTTTTTGTGTAGGAAAACCTCTATAAACCCTATCATGTTGGGTAAAGACAAAGTAAATAAGACCTCGATTATCCAAAAAATCGAACAGGGGCAACCCACCAACTAACACTCTCGGTTGCTACTAACCGACCTATCCCAGGTTAAAAAATATCGTGGGATTTTTTTTAAATTGCTTTCCCTTAACTTTTTAGGAGAGAAGATAAAACTATATATATAATTCTAAAAAATAATATATTCTTTGTATCCAGGAAACTAAAATGACAAAAGAAGTTTCAAAAATTATGAAAGCAGTTTGAGAAAGATGTGAATGGGATGTTATGGATTCTGAAGGAGCAATAGGGGGAATCCTAACTTGTTGGAATCCTTCTAGAACCTCTTGTGAAACCATTCATAAAACTAGGCATTGGATAGCCTCTTTAGTCACTTGATACTTTACAGATATTTGCTTCATCCTTATTAATGTCTATAGACCTACAACTCAGTCAAGTAGATTATAAGTTTGGAGTGGGATTGAAGCCTTTATGAGAAGCAAAGACCAAGAAACTCGATTCATGATGTTAGGATCCTCAATCCTAACATTATTAGTTAGTATTAGTTAGTATTATTAATCATTTAATTATTATATTATTAACTTATAAAGTGAACCATCACAACCCTTCATAATGTGAACCATCACGTCTCTTCATACGTGAACCATCATGTCTCTTCACCAATGTAGCTTTAGGGTAGATATATATATTAGGTTGGCCATCCATATCAAATCATCCAAGAAGAAGAATAATAAGCATAGATTCTAAGGAGGGAGCCCCCTATAGTGGCAAAGCGATTACAAGGGAGCCCCCTTTGAGTGGCTTGCGATTACATTTACATTAATTTGTTAATAATTTTATAGTAAGACCTTGGGGTCTTACCATTTGGTATCGAGCCATGTGGGACCCAATCATGTGGGAATTGCTCAAAGATCTTCATCAAATCACTTATGTGCGTGAGTATCAAACTCGGTTTGAGGATATCACCAAACACAACACAATATTGGATGAATCAATTCTCATCAATGGCTTCATTAGGGGATTAAAAGAGGAAATTAGAATGGAGGTGACAAGGTTCAATCCCTATACCATGATGCAGACCTATGGATTGGCAAAATTAGTTGAAGATAAAATCAATGCACAACAACGATTAGGGAAACCACTTATGGAAAAATCGTTGACCACTTACATTGCTCCCAAACCTATGCATAATGGAAGGGCACAAAGCACTTACACAACCCCCAAATCTAATCGAACTTTACAAATTAAACATCTTAGCTTTGAGGAGATGAAGGAACGACGAGCAAAAGGACTCTGTGATAATTGTGATGAACAATTTGGACCCCACCATAAATGTGCTACACTAACATTGTATTTATTGAAGGAAGTTGATCCTTGTCTCTCCATAGAGCAAGCAGATGAGGTAGTTGTGTTTAAAGCGACCAGTGCACCTACTCACTACAATGAAGACAATGAGGTCGATGTGCAAGAAGTGATTGATGTACCAAGCAAGGATGAGGTAGACATACCCAAAGTGATCAATGCTAGCCAAACATGCACTCTACAAGACCTACACATACCTTCCTCACCAATAGTGAGTTCTTGCCATATGACCAAACCTATTCGGAACCAACGCAGAGTGACTACACACTCCTTCTCCATTGGCTCTACCAAGGAACCAAAAAAGGATATGAAATCATTACCATCACTTTTGATGCATCATTCTGAAGTATTTGAGGAACCCCAAGGGTTGCCCTCCCATCCTCATCATGATTTTCCTAAGGAAGATTCTACTATTGTTCTTGGCAACCCCCCGCTAATGCTTCATCCTTCTCGATATCCCTGCCTACGAAAGGATGCCATTAAAAGAGTCCAAGAACTTACACAAATCCTTCTTGGAAAACAAAGGACAAAGCTTCTCACTTTGAGCTTTGAGGACAAAGCTCTTTTTAAGGAGGGTGGCATGTTAGGATCCTCAATCCTAACATTATTAGTTAGTATTAGTTAGTATTATTAATCATTTAATTATTATATTATTAACTTATAAAGTGAACCATCACAACCCTTCATAACGTGAACCATCACGTCTCTTCATACGTGAACCATCATGTCTCTTCACCAATGTAGCTTTAGGGTAGATATATATATTAGGTTGGCCATCCATATCAAATCATCCAAGAAGAAGAATAATAAGCATAGATTCTAAGGAGGGAGCCCCTATAGTGGCAAAGCGATTACAAGGGAGCCCCCTTTGAGTGGCCTGCGATTACATTTACATTAATTTGTTAATAATTTTATAGTAAGACCTTGGGGTCTTACCACATGATCATTGGAGATTTTAATGCCATAACCAAGTTGAATGAAAAATTTGGGGGAATTAGGAAATTGACCCAAAGTATGAAATATTTCTCAGCTTTTATTCAAAACAACAATCTATGGGAAGTTGAGTTTGAAGAAGACAACTATACTTGGACCAACAACAGGAGAGGCCAAAACCTAATAGCAAAAAAATTAGATAGATGCATTCTCTCATATCATTGGCTAGATGAAGGAACTTGTGCTAAAATTAATACCTTAACAAGGATTGGTTCAGATCACTAGCCAATAAGAGTTAAAATGATGGTAAGTGAATTCAAAAAAATATCATATTTTAAATATGAGCAGATGTGGGAAGACCATCCTCAATTTGTTGATATGATAGCTCAAACATGGAATTCTTTAGGTAATGGTGGGTTGTATGCTCTTCCAAACCAAATTAAAGCTATGACATCTAGATTAAAAGAATGGAACAAGAACACCTTTGGAAATATTTTTGAGAAGAAAGAAGAACTAAAAGATAAACTTTCAAAATTCCAAAAAGGTGATGAAAATAATACAAGCTCAGAGGAAAGGGAGTTGCTTAGTGAATATCATAATATTTTGAGTAAGGAAGAGAAATTTTGGAGATTAAAATCAAGACAGACTTGGTTAAAAGAAGGAGATAAAAATACAAAGTTTTTTCATAGGATGGCTATAGTACAAAGATCATCTTCTAGAATTAGTAGAATTAAATCAATAGAAGGGGTTTGGATTGAAGATCAGAGTGAAATTAGAAAAGAGGCAAAGTCATTTTATCAAAATATTCTAGGTTCAGAGGAGACCGAAGTTCTTAATGATAAACTTCTTCAAGATGTTCCTTCAGTTATAACAAATGAAGACAATAGGAAACTGATGGAGCCTATTACTCTAGAAGAAGTTCATTTAGCTCTTTTCTCTTTTAATAAGGATAAATCCCCAGGTCCAGATGGGCTCTCTACAGCTTTTTACCAACATAATTGGGATATAGTGAAGGATTCTTTATTGGTGGTAGTGGAACAGTCTAGGGTAAAACAATACATTCCTTATAAAATAAATGCAACTTATCTTACCCTAATTCCAAAAAAGAAGGATGCTGAATTGTTTGATTCTTTTAGACCCATAAGCCTATGTAATATGGCATATAAGATTATTTCCAAAGTGATGGCGAATAGATTAAGGCCATTGTTAGACAAAATCATTTCAGAAGAGCAAGGAGGATTTGTGAAAGGGAGACAAATTTTGGATGGGATCATAGTAGCTCATGAAGTTATACATTCAACAGCTTCAAGAAAAGAGAAAGCTATGATCTTAAAACTTGATATGAGTAAAGCCTATGATAGGGTTAAATGGGATTTTCTTTTTGCAGTTTTAGATAAGTTTGGTTTTGGGAAGAAATGGGTTAGATGGATTAAAGCTTGTGTCTCTACAGTTTCTTATTCAGTGTTGGTCAATGGGTTAGTGACAGAATATTTTAAAGCCAAGAGAGGCCTTAGACAAGGAGATCCTCTATCTCCTTATTTGTTCATTATTATGGCAGAAGTTTTGAGTAGGAACTTAAAGAAGGCTTACAAATATGGGCTTATAAGTGGACTTAAGGTTAGTAATAACATCGATAACATCACCCATCAACAGTTTGTAGATGATACAACCCTTTTTGGAAGGGCAAGGATAAATGAGGCCAGAGCTTTGAATAACTTTTTAAAAGAGTACGAAAGAGCTTCAGGGCAAAAATTTAATAGGACTAAATCCAAAATTTACTTCCTTAACACTCTTGCTAATATCAAAGCAAGAATTTGTAGGTTGCTTCAAATGGAGGAGGCAAATTTACCAACAACTTATCTAGGGATGCCTTTATTTGAGGGGAGAATGAGGATAGATTTATGGAATCCAGTTATTAGTAAAGTTCAAAATAAACTTCCAGCTTGGAAAGGTAGATGGTTATCATTAGCAGGAAGAGTGCAGTTAATTAAGTCAGTCTTACAAGCCATTCCAACATATTATATGTCATTGTATTCTATGCCAAAATCAGTTGAAAAAAGTTTAATCTTTATTATGCGATCCTTTTTATGGTCGAGTTTACATGATAAAAGGAAATTTCCTTTGGTGAAATGGAGCAAGTTGTGTGATGACAAAACTAGGGGAGGTCTTGGTTTAAGAGCTCTTACGGATGCAAACTTAGCTCTTAGGGGAAAAGTTATCTAGAGATTGTACAAAGAGAGTCAAAGACAATGGGCAAGAATTCTTCTAAGTATGTTGATCCCAATGACCCAAGTTTAATATTTACTGCATTCTCTCTTCCAAATGGTTCTGCTCTTTGGAATGGTTTAAAAAATCTATTGATCTTATGATTAAAGGTTTAAGATGGGTGGTGGGAACTGGAGAAAAAATTCTATTTGGATGGATACTTGGTGTGATAAAAAACCACTCAATTTAGATCCAGTTTTGAAACCTTGGATGAGATTGCTTCAAGACAAATATGGTGATAGGGTTTCAAACATTTTGTACAAGGATCGAGAAGGAAGATACAAATGGAAAGAAGATTTTTTTACAAGTATACAAGACATTGATGCTAGGAGGCAATTGAGTAGAAAGATAACAACTGTGATTATTCCGAGGGGTGCCAAGGATAAATTGATTTGGGAGTTGAATAGCTCAGGAGAATACACAACAAGAAGTGGATATAATGTTCAACACCAACATAATAATAATGTCACTAGAATATGGAGAGATATTTGGGATAGCCCAAGCATTCCTAAAGTCAAAATGTTTGTTTGGCTAGTAGGTCATAGAAGAATTTTATCCTGGGATAACCTTATGAAAAGGGGTTTTCATGGCCCCTCTCAATGTGTTTTCTGTAATAAGGAGGAGGAGAGTATAGACCATCTCTTGGGACATTGCTCAATAGTCTGGAATCTATGGCAATGGATTCTTAATATGTTTGGTAAATGCATGGTGATGAATAGTAGAATTGAAGATTGGTTAAAGCAATGGCAGAGCACTTATAAAAGTGAGGCTTTACAGACAATATGGGATATATCAAAAGATACAATACTTTGGACTATATGGCTAGAAAGGAATAGAAGAATATTTAAAGGAAAGGAAAGCAATTTAGAGGTAATGAAAAAGAAGATATGTTTAGCCATAGAGGAGTCTAAACCAACCCTATCAACTCACCCAATCCCTAATTTGGAAGCAGAGAGTCTTGATAGATGGAGTCAAGTCATTAAATGGAATTATGATGTTGGGTACAAGAGAAGCAAAAATAAGGTAAAGAATATAAAGTGGAAACCACCAGATGTGGAGTGGGTTAAATTGAATTTTGATGGAGCATCTAAAGGAAATCCAGGACCAACAGAGGAGGAGGAATAATTAGAAATAATAGAGGAGAGATTTTGTCTCATTATGCTTTCAATAGTGGATTTAAGACAAATAATGAAGTTGAAGCTTGGGCAACTTTAGAAGGGTTAAAAATATGTAAACAAATGAAATGGAATAGAGTATGGATGGAAGGTGATTCTCTCATAGTAATAAATGCAATTTTGAGGAAAGCAAAGGCTCCATGGAACATACAAGAGATAATTGTGGAAATTCAAGATCTTGCTAAAGAGTTTGAAGAAATCAGGTTTACACATATATTAAGGGAAGGAAACAAATGTGCAGATAAGCTAGCCAATAGAGGGGTTTTGATTGAGGATCGTGAAGTTAAATTCTCCTTTCCATGGTTAGAGGAAGTAGAAAGTTTAGTTGAAGCTGACAAAAAATGTTGATTGCCTAAATCAATTAATGATTAAGATTTACTTTAATGTTTTCCATTGGTAATATCTGCTTTATTTTGTAACAATAATGTGTTTTCATTTAGACTATTTATTATAATTTTTGTGGTTGCACTTGTGTTTCAGGAAGGAAACTAGCAATCCAGATTTGGTAAAGCGGACTATGATAGTGCGATGTTTTGGAAATATTACTCTACTAAGATGCAAGGCATAGATAGTAGAGGTGAAGTTTTGGCATTGTGAAGGCTGCTATAGGAAAATGTCAAGAAAGATGCTAAATTCTGGAGTAATTGTATTCATACAAAGATTTGAAAAGATCCAAAAAATGAAAATCAAGAATTCAGACATTTTATGTAAAATGATGTAGGTTTCTAGCTATAGCATCTCAATTGAGATGAGAAGTGTATCTATTTGTAAACTCTCAAGCTCTAAAGAAGAGAGATGTAATTTGTCAAGGGTGGGGGACCCGAGTACAACCCCTTATTATCCAACAAAAAAATAATAATAATGTTTAAAATAGCTATAAGATTATAAACTTTTAAAATTTTAAAAGGGTGAGTATAACAATCCGAGGAAAGGAAATTGTTTAGTGAATATCATAAAATTTTAAGGAAGAGAAATTTTGACGATTAAAATTGAGATAAACTTGGTTAAAAGGAGACACAAATATAATTTTTTTTATAGGATAACAATAGTACAAAGATTAGCATCCAAAATTAATAGAATTAAATTAGTATAAGGGGTTTGGATTGAAGATTATAGTGAAATTAAAAAAGAGGTAAGGATTTTTTACCTAAATATTATAGAATCGAAGGAGTTTCAAGTTCTTAATTATTAAGTATTACAAGAAGTACTTTCAATTATAACAAATGAAGATAATAGAAAAATGATGGAGCCTATTATTCTAGAAGAAGTTCATTTAGCTTTGTTCTCTTTTGATAAGGATAAATCCCTAGGTCTAGCTGGGCTCTTTATAACATTCTATCAACATTATTGGCAAATAGTAAAGGATTATTTATTGGTGGTAGTGGAACAATCTAGGGTGAAACAATACGTACCTTATAAAATAAATGCATCATAGCTTACCCTGATTCCAAAAAAGAAAAACGTATAATTGTTTGATTCATTCAAGTCCATAAGCCTATGTAATATGGTATATAAGATAATCTCCAGGGAAGCTCTGTCTAGGGCATGTCAATCTTGGATGGAGTTATCACAGTTCATGAAGCTCTGCACTCTGCTCATAAGTCTATTTTTTCCCTCAAGCTTGATATGAACAAAGCATTTGATGAGGCTAAATTGGGACTTTCTGATTGTTGTCCTCCTTAAGTTTGGTTTTCACCACAAATGGGTTAATTTGATCAAAGAATGTATTTCTAAAGCATGGTTCTCGATTCTAGTTAATGGAACAACTGTTGGTTACTTTCAAAGTCGCAGAGGAATTAGGCAGGGGGACCCTATCAGCCCCATGTTATTCATCATTGTGGCAGAAGCTTTAGGCAAAACCATAAAAAATGCTTGCAGTTCAAGGCTAATATCGGGAATCAAGGCAACATCTCTCACTAGGGTTGTTTCTCACCAACAATTCGTTGATGATACCCTTATATTGACTAAGGCATCGGTGGTTGAGGCCAAAATAATTAAATACATCCTGCAACTCTACGAGGACGCTGCTAGTCAGAAAGTTAATTTTAGTAAAAGCAAGTTATATTTCTTGAACACCCCCATTCGGAGGCAAGGAAGGATTGCAAAAATTTTAGGGTGTGATATAGCAAACCTCCCCACTTCGTATCTTGGTCTCCCTCTTTTCATTGGTTCTCCGAGAGAGTCAATGTGGGACGAGGGTTATTGAAAGAATTCAAAAAAAACTTGTTGGATGGAAAGGTCATCTTCTATCTCAAGCAGGAAAGTTGACCCTCACTAAGGCCTCTCTTCAGAGCATTCCGGTCTATTTCCTCTCCGTTTTCAAAGCCCTTGTGAAGGTTTTCCGGAAAATTGAGAAACTCCAAAAAGAATTTTTATGGACTGGATCAGAGGAGAAAAAAAGGATACACCTTGTAGGATGGACCAAAGTGTGCAGACCCAGGGAAAATGGGGGCTTAGGTCTAAGGAGAATTGCTCATATAAATTTAGCTTTACTAGCTAAGCAGGCATGGCGTCTCATTTTTGGTGAAGAAAATGAATGGACAACTATCATCAAACGAAAGTATCTTCAAAATATGGAATTTCTAAGTGACTCAGTTCCAATCAGAGGTTCTGCTTTTTGGAAAGCAATTCTTAATTGTAAGGAAATCATCAAAAAAGGTTTAAGATGGGTTTTAGGCAATGGTGAGAGGATAAATTGTTGGAATGACAGGTGGGCTAAGGACGAACCACTGACGCAATATCCTAACTTAGCCCGAATCAGAGATATCATAGAAGAACTCATTGGCAGAAAAGTCTTCGATTATATGGTTGAGGACAGAGGTAGAATGAAGTGGAAACAAATAAGAATTCAAGGATTTCAAGCGGAATCAAATGATCTTTGTAACATTCTCGGGCAACAGTTTATCCCCATGAGACCCAAGGAAGATCAAGTGACCTAGGCTCCTACGAAAAATGGGCAGTTCACTGTTAAATCAGCTTACAAGCTTTTGCTTGATGACGAGGATTTTGTCCTCCAAAAGGACTTAGTTTGGATAAAAAATTTAATTCCAAAAATTGCAGTCTTTTCATGGCTGGTTATCCAAGGAAGAATTCTAACCATTGATAATATGATGCGTAAAGGTATTTGTATCACTAATCGTTGTTATCTATGCAGGGCTAATTGGGAGACCATTTATCACATTTTCCTTGAGTGCCCTTTTTCCTTGATTGTCCTAAGTGGGGTTTTTTAGGCCTTCAATATTTCATGGGTTAAACCAGCCATCGTACTTGATTTGTTCATCCAGTGGCCTTGCCCCTTTTCAAGCCAAAGACTTAGATACATGTGGAAAATTTGTCTCAATCACTATCTTTGGCAGGTGTGGTTAGAAAGGAACCATAGAGTCTTTAATGAGTCTATCCATGATCATCAAACTATCATTGCCGGGATCCTATCCTTTGCCAATGAGAATGTGAACCTTATCCCTTTTGATAGTTGTAAACCTCATCTACAGGAGACCACGATTGCTCAATATTTAAGCTTAACCTTGTTAGATGAGTTTGTGCCTAGGGTAGTCAACCCCAGAGCCAATGTTAAGTGGTCTCCACCTCCTACGGGTTGGTTTAAGCTTAATTTTGATGGAGCAGCTAAGGACAATCCTGGTAGAGCAGGCATTGGTGGCATTGTGCGAGATCATAATGGGAATATGATGCTTGCATTTTCTGAATATTTGGGAACAAGGACGAACAACGAAGTTGAAGCTAGAGCTATGTGGAGAGGCCTTCAAATGACTCAAGACTTAGAAGGCAATTTGATCGTAGAAGGAGACTCTATGCATGTTATAAATCTCCTCAATAATTGGAAAACACCTCCTTGGAGGATTAAAACAATTGTTGAAGAGGCTAGGATCCTTTTCCAGGGAAGACAGGACAGAAAAGCCCAACATGTCTTTCGGGAAGCTAACAAAATTGTTGATAAGCTGGCCAATTTGGGTGTCGATGGTGACAAACTTTTCAAATGGGAACACGGTGTCCCGAGTGAAGTAGAGGAGCTTATTCAACAAGAATGCCAAGAATGATAGTCGAATTTACCAACAGGGAAGGCATTGTAAGTTCGAAGGCTAGGAGTATTCCCGTCTCTTTTTTGAATTGGACTCACAATAAAAATTATCTGAGTTGTCAGTCTTCGTGGATGTTGCTTGGAAATACCACAAAGACTAATGGGGATAGTCACATGTCAGATAACATGGCTCCTAGTCGTCTTAGTAATTTGAGGTTGGTTGATAATCACGGGGAAGGAAAGAAACGACAATATAAGACTTCGAACCAAAGCCACGTGGACCACCAGATAGCCACCGCCATAAATCTAGCCAGCAGGTTCACTTCTCCAAGGCTGATTGGCCAAGATAGTATGTGGTACCAAAGCATGTCATATACGGAAGAAAGCAATTACCAAAGAATTATTAAGAGTAACTGTCAATACAGAGCTTGTGGGAGTTTTTTTCGGTACTCTGCTATGTGTGTCTGCAGCTTTTTGTTTCTCCATTGTCTCAAGGAAGGGATCCGTGTCTGTTTCTTTTTTGTAATTATGATGCATGTGTGTTTTCTCGGGGTATACCCAAAATGTTGTATGGGAAGTTTCTTTTTGATAACGAGGCTATGTGCCTTACCGGATGTAATGGCTTTGGCGGCATGTAGATTTTACATATATAGGATCCTTAGTAAGGATATGTTCATCAACAACCCTGGGCTGATTTTTGTAAAAGGTTTTGGGTCAACCTGTAAAACCCGGTATTAATGCTATAGTATCTTATCTACCAAAAAAAAAAAAGTGATAGCAAATCAGTTAAGACCACGGTTAGACAAAAAAAAATCATAATAGCAAGGAGGATTTGTGAGAGGGAGAATAATTATGGATGAGATCATAGTAGCTCATGAAGTTATGCATTCAACAACTTCAAGAAAATAGAGCATTATATTAAAACTTGATATGAGTAAACCCTATGATAGGGTTAATTGGGATTTTCTTTTTGCAATTTTAGAAAAGTTTGGAATTGGGAGAAAATGGGTTAGATGGATTAAAGCTTGTGTCTCTACAATATCATGTTCAGTATTGGTCGATGGGTTAGTAACATAATCATTTAAAGCTAAGAGGGGTCTTAGATAGGGAGATCCTCTATCACCATATATGTTCAATATTATGGCAAAGGTATTGGTTAGGAACTTGAAGAAATCTAATAAATATGGGCTAATAAGTAGACTTAAGGCTAGTAATAACATTGAGAACCCATGTAATAACATTGACAACACCCATCAACAATTTGTAAATGATACAACCCTTTTTGGGAGGGCAAGAATAAACGAGGCCAAAGTTTTGAATAACTTATTAAAGGAATATGAAAGAGTGTCAGGGCATAAAGTTAATAAGACAAAATCCAAAATTTACTTCTTAAACACTCCAACTAGAATCAAAGTAGGGATATGTAGGTTACTTCAAATGGAGGAGGTAAATTTGCCAACAACATATCTAGGGATGCATTTATTTGAGAGGAGAATGAGGATAGAATTATGGAATTTAGTTATTAGTAAAGTTCATAATAAACTACTAATATGGAAAGGTAGATGGTTATCATTACCAAAAAAAGTGAAACTAATTAAATCGGTCTTACTAACTATTCCAACTTATTATATGTTCTTGTATACTATGCCAAAATCGATAGGAAAAAGTTATACATTCATATATATATATATATATATATATATATATATATATATATATATATATACATACATATTTCCTTTTGTATATATGTATATATGTATGTATATATATATGTATGTATATATATACACACATGTATATATACACACATATATATACATACATATTTCCTTTTGTATATATGTATGTATATATATGTATATTCCTTTTGTATATATGTATGTATATATATGTATATATATATATATATGTATACATATATATATATGTATACATATATATATATATATACATATATATATATATGTATACATATATGTATATATATATATATATATATATATATATATATATATATATATAGTATACATATATATATATATATATATATAGATATATGTATATATATATATACAAAAGGAAATATGTATGTATATACATATGTATATATATATATACATATGATTATATATATACATATGTATATACATATGTATATATAATCACTATTGTTATTCTTTTGCTCAATTTATTTATATGTATATACATATGTATATATATATATATAAATTGAGCAGAAGAATAACAATAGTGATTATTTCGAGGGGAGCCAGGGTTAAGTTGATATGGGATTTGAATAGGTCAGGAGTGTTAGAGGTATTACATTATTTGGTACCTTGTAAATATTTAGATTAAAGTGTATATTTAATATTTATGTCTATAGTATGTATCAAGTTCTTAAGTGTGAGTATGTGTCATGTAAATAAGTGTGGAGTTATGTGTGTGAGGTGTCTTGTTAGCAAGTGTGAGTTATATGAGTGAAGTGTCAAGTTTAGAAGTGAGGAGTTATGTGCAATCATGAGAGATTTGTCTTTATGTAATATGTGAGATTTATTACATAAAAGCAAAATATGAAAAGTTGGTTCTCCGTGAGTTTGAGGAGAGCAAAGGTTAAGAGTCATGTAATGTGAAGAATCTCATGTATGTATATATTGAAGAAAATAAAGCTTTGAATTTATGCATTGCTTTAGTAGTTTCAATAAACCTTTTAGTGAATTTGTTGTTCATTGTTGAGAATTTAATATATGCATGTTATTGATATGTTTTATGATCTTGAAGATTTTTTAACATGTGAACTGTACCATTATTTTTCTAACAAGGAGAATACACAACAAGAAGCGAATATTATGTAAAGTACCAACAAAATAGGAATATCATAAGAATATGGAGAGATATTTGGGATAATCCAAGCATTCCTAAAGTCAAAATGTTTGTTTGGCTAATAGATCATAGAAAACTTTTATCTTGAGATAACCTTATGAAAAGGGGTTTTCATTGCCCCTCACAATGTGTTCTATGTAAAAGGAGAGTATAGACCATCTTTTGGGACACTACTCAATAGTCTGGAAACTATGGTAATGGATTCTTAATATGTTTGGTAAATGCATGGTGATGAATGACAGAATTGAAGAATGATTGAAGTAATGACAGAGCACTTTTAAAAGTGAGGCTTTACAAACAATATGTGATATATCAAAAGATACAATACTTTGGATTGTATGGTTGGAAATGAATAAAAGAATATTTAAAGGAAATAAAACTAGTTTAGAGGTAATGAAAATGAAGATTTTTTTAGCCATAGAGGAGTCTAAACCAACCTTATCAACTCATCAATTCCTAATATTGAAACAGAAATCCTTAAATAGATGGATTCAAGTCATCAAATGGAATTATGATGTTCGGTGCAGGAGAAACAAAAAGAAGGCAAAGAATATAAAGTGAAAACCACCAAAAGTGGAGTTGGTCAAATTGAATTTTGATGGAACATCTAAAGGAAATCCAAGACCAACAAGAGGAGGAGGAATAATTAGAAATAATAGGGGAGATATTTTGTCTCATTATGCTTTCAATAGTGGATTTAAGACAAATAATGAAGTTGAAGCTTGGGTAGATTTGGAAGGGTTAAAAATATGCAGACAAATGAAATGGAATAGAGTATGGATGGAAGGTGATTCACTAATAGTTATAAATACAATTTTAAGGAAAGCAAAGGCTCCATGGAACATACTATAGACACCAAAACCTAGGCATCCATAAATTCACATTTGGCACCCCACATCAAATCCTACATAATAAAATTATATACCTAAGTTTAGACTTAGGTGTATGAAATTATGCACATTAATCCATTTTCCATATTAATTAAATTTAGAAAATTAGCCTAGGATACCCTGCCTAACCACTAGTTATGTGTCCTAGCCACCTCACTACCCCACCTTGCCACATATTACACACCCTTGTTCCCTTTGTACCTTCACATGGGATAACTCTTACACCTCAATCCACTTGCAGCCACATCACCCCATTTAAGTGAGACACCCTGGGTGACTCACTCTAACTGTCCCCTCCATTTGGCAACCCTAGATTGTCACTTGGCAATCCTGGCTTGCCACCTCCCATTTTCCTCCAAAACCCTAAGGTGTCTATAAAGGCAACTTCACCCCATCAATCAAAGGGGACTAAGTACACATACTGCCAGTTTGTCTAAATAGTTCCAGGAGTTCACACACATCCCAAGGAAAAATGGAGATTAGAATCCTGAAGGTCATCTTTTAGAGCAATCACCTACTCAGTCAAAACTGCCTGTCCATGGTTACATAGTCAAAACCGCCATCGTGCAGTTTCTCCACCGCCCGTGCATAGTTTACCAACCCACATTGTGTGTCCG
The DNA here is from genome assembly GCA_028583015.1 of Wollemia nobilis. Lineage (NCBI taxonomy): Eukaryota > Viridiplantae > Streptophyta > Pinopsida > Araucariales > Araucariaceae > Wollemia > Wollemia nobilis. Next base: position 1,879,029 of record JAQPPZ010000856.1, on the reverse strand, counting down.
CAATTTCTTAGAGTTAGAAAACACCACAGATACGATCAATAAGTTTTACCTACAACAAGGCATTTGGTTCATGTTTTTGTTTTCTATAACTTTTAGTCGAGGGTTTTATTGCATGATTCTTATCTTTGTATACATGTGCTACTAAACCCCCATTTGCCTTTTCATGTGTGTGCAGGAAGCAAGTATCTTGGAGAAACTGCTGAAGTTGAAGTGGTCCTCACATCGGATACGAGAAGCCCACTCACCCCTCTGAAGCTATAGTGAAAGAATAAAGAACACTAGTTTATTTGCTTGGAGAGCCCGCCATTGTCATTTGGACACTTGTATTGTACAATATCATTGTAATATTACCCCCAATACACTCGAGGTAATTCAAAAGCATTGTAACATTGGGAGATTTAGGCTCCCCTATTTTAATACAAAAGAGATATTCCTTCTATTACAAGTGTTCATTCGTGTTTATTTGTTTGGTGTTGATTATTTTTCTACAAAAAATGGTGATCATGGTGGGACGGGTAGTTCACCATAAGGACACTTATTCAAACAATAAATTCATCATGACATTAAATAAACTAGGTCCCTCAATCTTTGAGCTTGGTTTTGTTCAATCAAATTTTTACAAGGTTATCCTTAATCCCTCTTCCGTTGGGTACAAAAGAGAAAAACTATCAAATCAAATTGACTATAATCAAAAATCACTCTAGTATCAAAGTCCTAGTACGCTGGTTTTGACACACAAGAGCAACAAACAGTAGTAGGACCCACAAGCTCACAAACATGGTTGATGGTTTTACTACAACATTTTGCGCATCATCGAAACCAAAGACAAATACGCAACAACATAAACAATCCCAGACTTGGGGCATCAAGTTGATCAAAATGTCAAACATTTGCATACACAATTCACATAATTCAATCATTCACCTCCTTTCATTATCCACATTTGGTCAATTGGCTCGTGGGTTTCATCCTCTACCCATTCACCAATTAAGAGGGTAAGAAAACAAATCAAAATCTCATTGAAATTTTCAATTATCATTCATTCTTGTGCATCAAGAAGATTTGAGTCCATTCATCCAATAAAGACAAGTGTCATTGGTTTTTGCACCACATTGTGTTTCACACTACACGGTACAAAAAGGGGCATTTGTAAATACCAAAACCTAGGCATACACAAATTCACAATTGGCACCCCACACCAAATATTGCTTAGTAAAATTATATACCTAAGTTTAGACTTAGGTGTATGAAATCCTACACATTAATCCATTTTCCAGATTTATTAAATCTAGAAAATTAGCCTAGGATACTCTGCCTAACCATTAGACATGTGTCCTAGCCACCTAACTACCCCACCTTGCCACATTTCATACACCCTTGTTCCCTTTGTCCCTTCACATGGGAAAACCCTTACACCTCACTCCACTTGCAACCACATCACCCCAGTTAAGTGAGACACCCTAGGTGACTCACTCTAATTGTCCCCTCTATTTGGCAACCCTAGATTGCCACTTGGCAACCATGGCTTGCCACCTCCCATTTCCATACAAAACCATAAGGAGTCTATAAAGGCACCTTCACCCCATCAATCAAAGGGGGTTGAGTACACATACCGCCAAGCTACTGAAATAGTTCTAAGAGTTCACACGCATATCGAGGAGAAAAGGAGATCGAAAGCTTGAAGGTCCTCTTTTAGAGCAATCTGCCACTTAGTAGAAACCACTCATCTGCGGTTACATAGTAGAAACCACCATTGTGCGGTTTCTCCACTGCCCGTATGTGGTTTACCAACCCACACTGCACGTTCGCGATTTCTCAAATCTAAAAAAACACCACATATACGATCAACAAGTTTCACCTACAAAAAGGCATTTGGTTCATGTTTTTTATTTTCTATAACTTTTAGTCAAGGGTTTTATTGCATGATTCCTATATTTGTATATAGGTTCTACTAAACCCCCGTTTGCCTTTTCATGTGTGTGCAGGAAGCATGTATCTTGGAGAAGCTGCTAAAGTTGGAGTGGTCCCCACATCGGATACCAGAAGCCCACTCACCCCTCTAAAGCTATAGCGAAAGAACAAAGGACACCAGTTGATTTGCTTGGAGAGCCCGCCATTGTCATTTGGACACTTGTATTGTACAATATCATTGTAACATTACCCCCAATACACTTAGGGCAATTCAAAAGCATTGTAACATTGGGAGATTTAGGCTCCCCTGTTTTAATACAAAAGAGATATTCCTTCTATTGCAAGTGTTCATTCGTGTTTATTTGTTTGGTGTTGATTATTTTGCTACACATACAAGAGATAATTGTGGAAATATAAGACTTTGCTATAGAGTTTAAAGAAATCAATTTTACCCATACATTAAGAGAAGGAAACAAATGTACAAATAAACTAGCCAATAGAGGGGTTTTAATTGAGGGTCATGAAGTTAAATTCTCATTTCCATGGTTAGAGGAAGCAGTAAATTTAGCTAAAGCTTGAAGAATTCTACCAAGCAATTGTAATCTTCTCATTAATCATAAGATATAGAAAATACATGCGGTTACAATATAAACTGTTCTAACCACCTAGGTGGTTAGACACCAGAATTGGAGAGCGCCTACGAGCGCTTCTTTTAATATGCCAATAAATGAAATACTAATTTATGCTAACATCCCCCCTTATTACATTATTGGCAAATCCCAATTGTATTCCGAAACTTTTCAAATTTGATGCGTCCAAGTGCTTTGGTAAAGATATCTGCAACTTGAGCATCAGTAGGAATGTAGTGAAGTTGGATATGGTGCTTTGGAACTTCATCTCGTATAAAATGACATCTTGTATCAACATGTTTGGTACGTTCATGAAAAATTGGATTTTTTACAAGATTCAAAACACCTTGGTTGTCGCAATACAGATGAAGAGGAAGATTCTTTGGAAGGCCCATGTCTGTAAGAATGCGACTTAACCACATGATCTCACAAGTCGCTTCACTTGGTTGCACGATATTCTCGCTTCGTAGAAGATAAAGCAACCACATGCTTGCTTCTTCTTGTGCCATGAGATAGGTCCGGATCCTAGATGGAAAACATATCCGGAGGTGGATTTACGATCATCAAGGGATCCAAGCATAATCCGAGTCCGTGTAGCCCGATAAGAAAAATTTATTATTCTGTCTATATTCCAGACCATAATTTGTAGTACCGTGAACATAATGAAGAACTCTTTTTGTTGCTTTCCAGTGACTCACTTTAGGCTCTTGCATGAACCTTGAAAGATATCCTACAGCAAAAGCGAGATCTGGTCTGGTATTTGTCAGATATAGGAGACTCCCAATCAATTGGCGATAGAGAGTACCATCTACCTGAGGTGACTCATCATATCGGGATAACTTAAGTCCTTGCTCCATTGGAGTTGCTTTTGACTTACAATTAGTCATCCGATATTTTTCTACTAAAGTCTTGGCATATTTTTTCTGTGTTACTCTAATATGGAACTTTTGTTGAGTAATTTCTAAGCCAAGACAATAGTGTAGAAGTCCTAGATCTGTCATATCAAAAGATTGCTTCAAGTCATCTTTTACTAAATCAATCATTTTTTCTGAGCTTCCAGTGATGATCAGATCGTCAACATAAAGTACAAGAATCACTATATCAGAACCATTTTTCTTAATATAGAGATTTGCATCTGAAGGACTTCTAATAAAACCATGCTGCACAAGGTGACTGTCTATCTTGATATACCATGCCCGAGGAGCTTGTTTTAATCCATACAAAGATTTGATCAACTTGCACACTTTTTGTTCTTGCCCCTCAACCTCATATCCTTCTGGTTGAGTCATATATACTTCTTCTTGTAAGTCACCATTCAAGAAGGCACTTTTAACATCCATCTGATGCAATTTCCACCCAAACTGAGCTCCCATGGCACAAAGTACTCTAATGGTAGTCATTTTTGCAGTAGGGGCAAAAGTCTCTTCATAATCTATGCCTTCTTTCTGAGCATATCCCTTTGCAACAAGCCGGGCTTTATGCTTATCAATAGATCCATCTGCCTTATACTTTACTTTGAATACCCATTTGCAGCCGATGGGTTTCTTTCCTGTTGGCAGATTGACTAGTTTCCAAGTATTATTTTTAAGAAGAGAGTTATGTTCTACATCCATAGCCTGTTTCCACTGTGGTTGATTAAGGGCAGATTTAACCGTTGTGGGTTCATTTGTATTTAATGTAGACATATAAAGTTTTTCTTCATCCTCATCTTCTTCCCTGTCATATTTGGTACTCACTGACAAATCATCAAAGTGTTGACAAAGCTCGTCAACCTCTGAAGTAGATGCTTCTGCTCTATTCTGTTGTGTCATACTGCGAGTACATGGCCTATCAAGAGATAGATCTGGAAAGGAGTTCAACTTAGCATCTCTCAAAGTGCTAGTATACCATTTTGGAACTTTTTGTGTTGACTTTGGAAGTTGAACCTCCTTTTTAGGTTCTGTATCATCTATGTATACAGTTGTTGATGTGTCTTTTGATGTAGGAGCTTCATCAAATACAACATCTCTACTCACATGTGTCTTCTTGGTCTTAGGATCAATCAATCGATAACCTTTTGAGTACTCATCATAGCCAAGAAAAATACACGGCAGGGTTTTCTCATCCAACTTCCTTCTTTTCTGTTTTGGAATGTGCATGAATGCTTTACACCCAAACACCTTCAGATGAGAAATGGAAGGTTTCTTATCACTCCATGCTTCTTGTGGAGTCTTCCCTTGTAGAGCACGAGTGGGTGCTCTATTTAAGAGGTATGACGCTGTGTTTACTGCTTCTGCCCAATATTGATCCTCAAGATGTGCTCCTTTTAGCATACATCGAACCATTTCCATAATGGAACGATTTCTTCTTTCTGCAACTCCGTTCTGCTGAGGTGTATAGGCTGTAGTCAGTTGTCTTTTTATCCCATGTTCTTTAAGAAACTCTGAAAAATCTTTAGAGGTGTATTCCCCCCCTCGATCTGAGCGGAGGGTTTTTATCAAACATCCTGATTCCTTCTCAACAAGCTTCTTAAACTGTTGGAAGGTGAGAAGTGCTTCTGATTTCAACTGAAGGAAGAAAACCCACATCTTTCGTGAGTAATCATCAACGAATAGTTGAAAATACTTTTTCCCACCATAGCTGGTTGGCATAGGACCACACAGATCGGTATGTACCAGCTCTAAAAGTTTTGCAGCTCGAGACGAGCTTGCCTCAAATGGCACTCGATGTTGCTTCCCTGCTAAGCAATCCGAGCAAACCGGCAAGATAGATGAGAGGGGCGGAAGACCTTTCACCATCCCATATTTGTGTAATTCAAGCAAATATCCAGAACTGAGATGCCCATAACGCCGATGCCAGAGAGAGGTAGCCTCTTTTGTAGTTGCAGCCAAGGCAACATGGGAAGTGGAAATAGCATCGAGGATAAACAAGCCATGTTTGTAAGATCCAGTTGCTACATGTTTACCACTGTGTGTGATAAAACATCTCTTCTGGCCATTGACAACTCGAAACACGACTTCCATGTTTCTATCCAACATTTGTGTGACTGAGAGCAGATTATTGGCTAATCCTGGAACATAGAGGACCTTTTCAATTTGACAATTACCATCAGGAAGAGACACAGAAATATCCCCTTCTCCTTTTACTTGATAGACCTGATTGTCAGCAATTGTGGTGGCTTACCCTCTTTTTCAACAAACGTATCAAACCAAGATTTATCCCCAGTCATGTGTTTGCTTGCTCCTGAATCAATATACCATACAACATCTATCTGGGAAGACGATGTATGTGTCATGAGTACCTTGTGTGCCCGTTCAGAGTCAGAATCTGAATCGGACTCAGGAGAATGTGAGTCTGAGTTGGATTCAGCATAAGCAACATGGCCTTTAGACTGCTTATGCTTATTGTATTTTTTCTTGTGCTTGCCCTTCTTTTGGGAACCTCTTTCATTTTGTTGCTTGTTTTTGAACCAACATCTGTTGGTGTCATGGTTATTCATATCACAAATTTTGCAATATTTTGTATCTTTTTCCTGAGATTGCTTTCCTTTTCCTTTGGAGGAACCACCTCCTTTTTGAAACTGCCCCTGTTGTTTACCACTCTGTTGTGTGGAGAGAGCATTATCTGGCATGTCATCTTTCTGGACCTGAGTTGCCTCCTCAGTCTGAAGCAAGTTTACCAGTTCCACAAATGAGACTTGTCTTCCAGAAACATTGAGAGAGGTGATCAACATTTTATAGGAACTTGGTAATGCTCTCAAGATAACAGAATTCAAGACATCATCATCCACAGGTTTTCCCATAGCATTCAATTTTGCTTTCAAATCTGCCACTCTACATAGGAATATGTCAACTGTTTCTCCAGAACTCATACTTGAGATTATGTAGTTGAGTTTGAAGATGGAGAATAGTGGATTGATTTTTCCCTTCATATACTGTGAGCAAAGCATCCCAAGCTATCTTACTAGTTTTTGCATCACAGATATGAGGCTGCACCTCATCTGTGGTAGCAAGTAAGATAAATACAAGACTCTTCTGGTCTTTCTTATCCCAATCATCCTGATCTGTCCCAGTTGTTTGAGGACGTTTTTCAGTGCCATTCACTACATCCCATAAATCTTCCAACTGAAGTATGGCTTTCATTTTTGTCTTCCATGGAACAAAATTAGGACCTTTCAACAATTGGGAATCTGAGAGATATTTATGAATGGTGGCCATTATGAAGGTTCCTTATATCACCAATTTGGTCTCCCTTTCTTTATACCTGCCAGATCATTATATTGTAACCATTCAATATACACCCGCCCTTACGTGAGGGAAACTATAGGTATATAGGAACAGTATACTACTCAATATGTACTCGCCCTTACGAGAGGGAGACTATAAATACATATGAGAAGCATAATATATTGATCATAGGCGATACTGAAAGGGCATCGTGTTGTTAATGACACCTACCATAGAAAGTTTTATTCCGCATGCGTGGGGCGTAACTTCCCCTAAACACTTTGGAAAAAAGAGCTTTCGTCAGGATTTACGCCTAACAACAATCACGATGTGGGTATGAAATGAGAAATAAAAAACATGGTTTGCCTTATTTCTCCCCGACGATTTATAGAGAACAAGCTCAGACGTCGTTGTTGCGGCTATATTAGGTGGCGAATACGGTAGTCCAAAGCACGACAACATTACCTGTAAGTGTGGACCAGAGGTATCTCAAATACCGAACGCTGTTGTGCAATAAATTGCACAAATAGGGTATAAATTTGGGGTCTTATATTTGTAATTTATGATTGATAATGCAAGAAAACAGAGTATTTAAATGCAAAAAATAACAATCATAAATGCCCACAAATTTTAACACCTATTTTATTCTAGCAAAATTTTGTCTGCCAAATATCTTGATTTCCCCCCTTTGTCTGACAAATTTGTAAGGAAAAAATAGAGTTCCCCCCTTTCAAGTTGCAAAAGAGAACAAGAAATTTTGTTTTGTAAAAGAATACCTTAAAGCTTCCTCCAAAGTATGCAGCCGTAAAAAAAAATTCAGCCGTCAATGTGTGCAGCCGTAAAAAAAATGACAGGCGTCAATTAGAAGCTGCCGCCGTCACTGTGTCATTTGGGGCGTCAAAAAAAAGAGCCCGCCGTCACTGGGACACGCAGGGCGTCAACCACGTGTTCCGCCGTCACCGGAACATGAAATGCGTCAAACCAAGTGTCAAAAATTCCCCGCAGGGATTGGAACTGGAGACCTCCGACCAAACAAGAAGCAATCTTACCGCCGGAGCCAGAGAGCCCGACGGGAAAAAAATACAGGCTGTTGGTATTGTAAACGGGCGGGCAATGGAATTAGGGAAAAAACATATATCCCACATGGCCTGTGCGACCAATGTGGGGGGGCTTAAGAACGCCGAAAGCCACCAATGCTTTCGGTTGCCTTCGGGTAACCACCCCGTCCCCGTCCTTTTGCCTCCCTCCCGCCGAACCGTCCACGAGCCACGTGCTTCTGTCTGCGTTGTCTGCGTTGTCCGTCGAGCCACGTACGTCCGTCTGCGTTGTCCGTCAGGGTCTGTCCCAGTCGTGGTCTTCTGTCTGTCTGCGTTGCTTGGTCCGTCAGGGTCGTGTCTCCTATCTTCGGTCTGTCTGCGTTGTCCGTCAGGGTCTGTCCCAGTCGTGGTCTTCTGTCTTCGGTTGCTTGGTCCGTCAGGGTCGTGTCTCCTGTCTTCGGTCTGCCCAGTCGTCCTGTCTGCAACTGTGCTTGTCAGGGTCTTGCTGTCCGCAGCTCTGATGCCATGAAGAATTCTACCAAGCAATTGTAATCTTCTCATTAATCATAAGATATAGAAAATACATGCGGTTACAATATAAACTGTTCTAACCACCTAGGTGGTTAGACACCAGAATTGGAGAGCGCCTACGAGCGCTTCTTTTAATATGCCAATAAATGAAATACTAATTTATGCTAACAAAGCTAACAAGAAAATGTTGACTATCTTAATTAAATAATGACTAAGATTATTTTAATGTTATCCATTGGTAATATTTGTTCATTTTATAACATAACATTAATGTGTTTTCATCTAAACTATTTATTACAATTCTTGTGGTTACACTTATGCTTTAGGAAGGAAACTAGCAATCTAGATCTGGTGAAACAGACTATGATAATGCAAAGTTTAGGAAATACTCTACCAAAATGCAATGCATAGACAATAGAGATGGAGTTTTAGTATTGTGAAGGTTATTGTAGGAAAATATCAATAAGAATGATGCTAAATTTTGGAATATTTGCTTTCACAAAAAAAATTGAAGAAGAGCCAAAAAATGAAAATCAAGAATTTGGACTTTTTATGAAAAATGATGTAGGTATCTAGCTTTAACAACTCAATTGAGATGAGAAATGAATCTATTTGTAAACTCTCAAGATCTAAAGGATAGAGAGTTATGATTTGTCAAGGCTGGAGGACCTGAGTACAACCCCTTGTTCTCTAGCAAAAAAATTTGGACCTTGAAGTTCAAAGTCCAAATCTAACGAGGGTCTAAATCTAATGAGGATAGAGTTGTATGTCATGGTTAGGTAACTGGAGTTTGGTTGAATTAACATATATTGGATAAATAACATCCTCTATGGAGTTGTCCTATATGGGCTATGGTCATGGGGAAATTAAAAAATTGCTTTACTTTATTTTATTGTTCCTTAGCTAAATTTTGTTGTTATTTATAAAAAATTGCTTTGTTAATATTGAATTATTTTATAGGGTTTTAAATGAATTAGTTAACATTATATTTGTGGCATGTGATTACATTACAAATTTGTAAGAATAAATAAGGGGAGTGCAAATGCAAATAGGAAGTACATATAAGTAGGGAGGAAGTTTAGCCTTTAACGTTTTTGTTCCAAAACTTTAAAAAAATCAAAGAACGAAGGATTCTCACAAGGACAAGCTATGTAGCAAGGAAAGAAATTCATATGTGAAAACTGTAACTGAAAGTAAGTATGCCTTGTATGGAAGGATCCTTACACCAAAAAAGGCTTTTAACGACAACTAAAATAAGGCAGTTTTTTACGACGATTTTAAACCGTCCTAATAGATCCTAAGAGGGCGATTTAAAACCACCCTCTTAGGGTCACCCTAAGAGGGCAATTTAAAACCACCATTTTAGGATAACCTAAGAGGGCGGTTTAGGTCTAAGAAGGTGGTTTAAAACCTCCCTCTTAGGTCACCCTAATATGGCGGTTTAAAAATGCCCTCTTAGGCAACCCTAAGAGGGCAATTTTAAACCATCCTCTTATCCCTAAGATGGTGGTTTTAAACTGCCTTCTTAGGGAGGATGCATGAGAAGCAGGAATTTTGATTTTTTAAATGAGCATAAAGTAGGAATTTTAACTTTTTAGATGCGTGGGAAGCAAGAATTTTGAATTTGGGATCACGGTAGGATTTGAGTTTGAATTTATCATAGAAGGCTATATCTTGCTCATTGAAGTTTATGGTTGTTTTGTCCTTTGTGAAATATTTTAAAATAAAATTGTCTGAAGGAGTGTGAAGCGGGCAGATTCTGGAAAGCTCTTAATAGTTGGTTTTGGCGAGTGTTGGAGCCAAATATCACGATGAACAAGGCAATATTTTTAGAAGCTTTGCATACAATGGTATAAACTAAAAGATTCGAACTACATCAGGGAAACCAAATTTGGTTATTTTGTCTACAGAATGGAACTTAGATCATTAGAGGTAAGCAGGGAAGAGAGAACGAGAAGTGACGTCTTTGAATAATTTTGTCCAGTTTGCAAGAATACACCACCCTCCATTGATATGGTCCTGCATTCGACCATCAAAATTTGATCCTTGATTTTGCTACAGGAGTAAGTCTACATATTGAAGATAAGCAAAAGTATAGATTGTATTTTTCTCCTACTTAAGTACATGAAAGTTGAATTGTAATATCTATATGATTGCTTATGGTCTTCCTTGCTCCACTTTATGGCTCTTGCTAGTCTTTAAAAAATCCACAAGCCATGGTGTCTTTGTGGTTATTTTTGTGACTATGGTGATTAAAATATATACACTTTAGAGTGTTCAACTGACTTTAACATTAAAGGGGTCATCATAGTTTATTAACTAGACTTTATCAAATAATTAAATAAATTTACTTTTAAAATTTAAATATTGTGAACTTCCCTACGTCCAAACTCAACCCATCCCTTAAAGTGGGATTTTATACTATATTATATGGTTTATATTTGAGTTGTTAAGTAAGCGAAATATGAAAATGGAGAATATATTTGAGCGAGATAAGTACTAAGAGATACACTAGATTTAGAGAAAGTGTAACTCACAACCAACATCATTTAATAATCATCGTTTGATGCCATTTAATAAACCATACAACCTTACAAATTAAAAATAATAATAAGGTGTTGGTGGGTTGTTCAATTTGCTAAGAACCAGAGTTTCATTGACTTTGAATTTGTTTATATATATAAGGGTTTATAAAATTTCTATACAACCAAAAAATATGATTATTTGCGAGAGGTGAGGGTAATTTGTTAGAATTGACATTGGCATAATTATGGTGTAAATATGTATGGGATTCCTTTTAATCCTATGTAACAATATATAAATATATTTGATTTAAAAAGGTAAACTGATTCGATAAGCAATCTGGTCCCAAGAAGAAAGTTTGCGACGAAACCAAATTTTCAACTACTGTGATGGTGGAAAGAGATCGAAGTAAGTCTCTAAGATTTTTTTGTTAAAATTATTTATTATTGATTTGAGTATGGTAATTGCTCTAGGAAACAACCTATTTTAAAACATTTATAATATGAGCATTACCATAAAAATCACATTTTAAAGTGTATTATGCCGTAAAATTCACATTTGAAAAGCAAGAGCCGTAGTACAAGTCAGTGTTAGGGATTCTTATTTGTAGTCATTCATACGTTGAACAAGAGTTAACTTGAGTGATAAGAAATTACTTTGTTTCTTAATCTTCTAATGCACTTGTTAGATTCAGCAGAGCTTATCTATGCCGTATGTTCCCAAATATTTTATTTGGAAAATTAAGTGGCCAGTTAAATAAGTATGAAACAAGCTGACTTAAATCCGAAAGTAACTACACACTGCATACTTTTTATGTTTTTCATTGCAATCAAATGCACGGAGGTATGATTTCACACCTGAAAACTGGTAGCAGGCAAGTCATGGAATCAAATCCATGGGAAAAATGAATTACAACTACACATTGAACAGTTTCAAGCAGTCATCTACCCAGCAGCCATATGTCTAAGTTTCTAACACGTCCAGAAGACATTGAACAGTTTTTGCAAATACGTACTAAACGGTTTTGGGCAACCATCTATCTAATATGTCCAGAGGACATTGAATAGTTTGAGGCAACCATCTATTTAACACATCTAGAAGGAACTGTATGAGATACATAAGATATATCTTTAATAGTAAAAAAATTCCCAACCTATCTTTAGTAGTACAAAAATTGCTCGTAATAGTTTGCTGGAAATTCTTCTGTGCATAAAAGCCTAACTGAGCTTTCATTAAGAGCTTATATATATATATATTAAAAGTAAGAAGAAGAGGGTGGTTTTAAACCGCCCTCTTAGGGGTCTAAGATGGTAGTTTTTAACTGTCGTTGTTGTCGTATGATGAGGAATTTTTACGATGCCCTCATAGATGATGGTTGAATAACCACCCTTAAAGACCCTTTTTGGTGTAGTGGATATTGATGAGGAAAGAAGAGTAGTCTTCCAATTCATAGCTCACATGACTTATTTTTTGCATAAGTATAGGGAGGTTCTAAAAACCTTTCTTTGAGAAGGTTGTGACACCCTAGGCATCTTTGTAGGGGAAGGTTCACTCACTGACATGGAGAGAATGAACAAGAAGATGTAGAATTGCAAATCAAAAGCCAAGTATTCTTATTCATTACTTTTCAATATATATATTACATGAATAGTCATGATTTGAATAAACATGCCTTTTTACAATATAACTTTTCATAAAGTTATATTAATTATTATTTAATAATAACTAATTATTAATTAATAATAATTAACTATTAACTAATTATTAGTTAATAATAATTAACTATTAATTAATTATTAGTTAATAATAGTTAACTATTAACTAATTATTAGTTAATAATAATTAACTATTAATTAATTATTAGTTAATAATAGTTAACTACTAACTAATTATTAGTTAATAATAGTTAACTATTAATTAATAATTAATTAATCTTTTCTAATTTAATATTTAATTGAATGAGGAATCTTGATGTGGAGAGAATGGGCAAGAAGATATAGAATTGCAAATCAAAAGCCAAGTATTCTCATTATATATATATATATATATATATATATATATAACATGAATAGACATGCCTTTTTACAATATAACTTTTCATAAAGTTATATTAATTATTAGTTAATAATAGTTAACTATTAATTGATAATTAATTAATCTTTTAATTTAATATTTAATTGAATGAAGAATTTTATTCCTCATCATTCCTCCCAACAATATGCGTATTGGACCCGAATGTGTTCAAAATAAGAGGAGCAAAGATCTTGAGGATGAAGAGGTGGCCATGAGGAAGGTCGATGATATGGCACCAAGCACACGAAGTAGATGCGTAGGAAGGATCTTTGGAATGTATTGATAAGAAAATCTTTCCAAGAATCTAGAACCTTCGCAACGATGGATTCAATTTTAGAAATAATAACAGTAGGTTTACCAACATTTAACTTTAATTGTACATGACTTTCATATAATAATATGTTTGTCAAATTTGGATCTCGAGCACCGACTTGCATAGAGTGAGCATGGCCCACTTCGGATATAAGTGGCTGATAAGAGAAATGAGTCTCATCCTCAACAAGCGCACCTTCAAATGCATTTGCCAAACTGTTGTCAAGCTTCTGGTCCTTTAAGCCAAGAAAGGAGGATACTTTAGGAAGTGAAGCAGGATCGAGAATAACATCATATGTGACGTACACTAGTGGAGGCAAAGGAAGAGCCTCGAATTTTGGAAATTTTATAGCCATAACAACACAAAAATTGTAGGGAATTTCTCTTTTGCACATGTTGAAACAAATTTGTGTCAACCTGTAGAAAGAAGATAAAATTGTAAAGCATAGAACTGTTCGTTTATGCACATATCGACCCTTGTCTGCAAGGTCTCTAAGGATTGGCAAGAGTCTCAATCTTGTCCATCAATCTAGATTTGGTCATGTTGATTATGTTATCCACAAAGCTAAGGCTTGTGGCTAATGAAGTAGGGTTGGAATCATTTTTGATGTCCAACTTGAAGTCCTCAATATCGAGGAACTCTTTCCAAGTTGTGTCTTCCATATTTAACACATTCTTCATTATCTAAGCACACAACTCTTTGGTTATCTGTGCTAGCTCTTGGATCTCCTATAGATCCTAGAGATATTTTGGGCTAGGCAACATGGTGCCAGCTCCTAGATGTCCAAAAATAGTCCAAAAAATTTAGACAACCATATTAAATGGACAAAAGGCTAAGGCCTCAAATTTTAAAACTCTTTAATGTTCAAACAATCCAAAAATACAATCGGTCGTGTTGAATGAACAAAAGGCATGTCTTGATATTCAAATGATTTGGAAATACAGTTAGTCATGTTGAATGGACATAAGGCAGAGGCCAAATTATGGAGTGACTTGATCCACAGGTGGATCAATATGCTCTGATACCATTTATGTGAAGAGAATTGACAAGAAGACATAGAATTGCAAATCAAAAGCCAAGTATTCTCATTCATTAATTTTCAATATATATAATACATGAATAGACATGATTTGAATAGAAATGCCTTTTTACAATATAACTTTTCATAAAGTTATATTAATTATTAATTAATAATAACTAATTATTAGTTAATAATAGTTTTTTTTGTTGGATAAGAAGGGGTTGTACTTGGGTCCCCCACCCTTGACAAATTACATCTCTCTTCTTTAGAGCTTGGGAGTTTACAAATAGATACATTTCTCATCTCAATTGAGATGCTATAGCTTAAAACCTACATCGTTTACATAAAATATCTGAATTGTTGATTTTTCATTTTTTGGATCTTTTCAAATTTTTGTATGAATACAATTAATCCAGAATTTAGCATATTTCTTGATATTTTCCTATAGTTGTTGGAAATTTTAAGTATATTGAGTTGTCATTGATGTCCAAGGTTGATGTCAAAGAGAGATTGGTATGGTAGAAACATTATTCTATGGTTGGATAATTATGCAAAGGCAAGGTTTAAAATAAAGACCATGGTTTAAGAGAGAATAGACGATATTATAATATTTTTAATATTATAATACTTGGGCCAAAGAAAAAGAAATCAAATGAAAGATTTATTTTGCAAACGCCAAAGGTTTTAAAAACAATATTAATATATTTGAAATATTATAATATAATTTTGAAAAGGTTGGAGGTGCCAAAATCGTGGAGGGCTTAATAATATTTGAATTATTTCAAAAGCGCCGATGTTTCCTTATAAATCTCCCAAATGCATATTTAAGGAGGAAAATAAAATCATTTTGTAAGTTTTTTAAGTAATAGATGCATGATTCGCAACCATTCGTTGAGGGCAGAGTGTGAGGAGAAGACAACGCCATTTGTCGAGGGAAGAGGGAGAAGGAAATTCAAAGTGCACGTATTTCAAAGTAGGGACAACGAATCAAAGGGGAGACAATGCACGACTTTGTTCCAATAGGGCAACTAGCCTAGGTGGCAGGCGGGTCCTACGTAAGGCGTTGGCAGTGGATAGGTTTCAATTTCAAATCACCGTGGTAGTTTGTTTTACGATTTTTGTTTGGGTAGAAGAAAGGGATAAATATGTTTTTGCACTCATTCATTTCCAGTGGGTGGGCCATCCTAGCTAGTACTCTAGCTCGCGCTAGAGCGTGGGCTTTGTAAGATTTTGTGTTTGACTCTTGGCGATGATGGCAACGGTAGACACGATAAGGGCATCAATTTTTTATTAAATTTGTGGTATGTTAGCGTTTGATCTAGGGAGACATAAGGTTTACTTTTTTATTTGTAAGGAGTGCATATTTCTTTATCTAGGGAGACATAAGGATGATGTTTTGGAATTAAATATTATGTGTGCATAATGATATTTCAGATTTTGGTTTTGGCTTTAGAAGGTTGAAATAATTTTAAAAATAAAAGAGCAATAAGGTGTGTGAAAGTTAAATCAATTATGTATTTTGCACTTAGGGTTTTTGGGTGATGACATTGAAAATTATTTGTGGCTTTTAAAAGTAGGAGTTATAAGGTGTTTTGTGGTTTAATTATTATGTGTATTTCTGCATGGTGAAAGAAAGTTTGAAGGGTTTTGTTCTTGGATTAAAAAGCCTTGTTTTGAGAAATTAAAGGGAGTTGTAAAGTAATATATTTGTGCACATTTTTGAAGAGAGGTTTATCATGTGGATGATTGAAAAGTGCTATGCTAACTAACCCTTGAAAGTGGCATAAGAAAGACAAAATATTTTGAGACAGGTTTTGAGGGCACTTCTTCATCAAATAAAGTCAAGAGGTATGGTGATATCATTCCTTCTTTAAGGTGTTTGGTTGAGCAAATATTTCTAAATCTTAAGGTGGAGAAATAAGGATTGTATATGTGCATTGTTTGGATTATTTGAGCTATGGTTTGTGAACAAGTTGTGCTTCATTGTTTGAATGAATTTGTGAAGCTTTTGGGCATTGGTTTGAGTAATATTGGAAAGAACATATTGTGAAATTATATTGCATATCATTTTCTATGTGTTCTTGAACAAGAAATCTAGGTAGAATATGTTTGAAGTACTTTTATCAAAGCAAGTGTTATGAGCAATTTTTGAGCATGTGTTAGAGCAGAGTTGAGCAAAGATAGTGAGAAGATTAGAGTAGGATTGTGAGCTATTTTGAGTAGGCCTTTTGAGAAGGCTTGTGAGTAGTTCTAAGTAGGATTTGTGAGCAATTTTGAGGTAAACTTGTGAGTAAGTGTGAGACAGATCAGTACAGGCAGTTGAGCATATTTGATCAGAGTTGTGAGTAGATTTGATCAGAGTTGAGTAGATTTGATAGCAGAATTTGAAGCCTACCAGAGCAAAGGGGATAGAGTTCTCCTGTGGATAGAGGTCCATAATCCAAAGCAATTGGGATAGAGTTCTCCTGTGGATAGAGGTCCACGAACTTGAGCATAGGGTATTGGTGTCTCTTTTGGACAGAGATCCATAAATATTGTAATAGGGATTTGATTCCCAAGATATTTGTTGAGAAAATTTATAAGAAATATTTTCTCCATGGACGTAGCCCATATTAGGTGAACTATGTTAAATCCATGTCTCTCATGTGTGTTATGATTTTTACATTATTTACTACCTTGATATTATTGTTGTTATCATTGGATTAAAAAGTAAAAAGTTTTATCTTATATTGTTCACCCCCCTCTTAGTATAAGTTTGTGTTCTTCAATAGCAACCTTCACAATACCAAAACTTCACCTCTACTATCTATGCCTTGCATCTTAATAGAGTAATATTTCCAAAACATTGCACTATCATAGTCCACTTTACCAAATATGGATTTCTAGTTTTCTTCCTTAAATACAAGTGCAACCACAAAAATTATAATAAATAGTCTAAATGAAAACACATTACTATTACAAAATAAAGCAAATATTACCAATGGAAAACATTAAAGTAAATCTTAATCATTAATTGATTCAGACAATCAATATTTTTTTGTCAACTTCAACTAAAATTTCTACTTCCTCTAACCATGGAAAGGATAATTTAACTTCACAATCCTCAATCAAAATCCCTCTATTAGCTAGCTTATTTGTACATTTGTTTCCTTTCCTCAATATATATGTAAACCTAATTTATTCAAACTCTTTAGCAAGATCTTGAATTTCCACAATTATCTCTTGTATATTCCATGGAGCCTTTGCTTTTCTAAAAATTGTATTTATTACTATGAGAGAATCACCTTCCATCAATACTCTATTCCATTTCATTTGTTTACATATTTTTAACCTTTCTAAAGCCGCCCAAGCTTCAACTTCATTATTTGTCTTAAATCCACTATTGAAAGTATAATGAGACAAAATATCTCCTCTATTATTTCTAATTATTCCTCTTCCTCATACTAGTCCTGGATTTCCTTTAGATGCTCCATAAAAATTCAAGCTAACCCACTCATTTTATGGATTCCATTTTATATTCTTTAGCTTCTTTTTACTTCTCTTGCACCCAACATCATAATTCCATTTAATGACTTGAATCCATCTATCAAGGCTCTCTACTTCCAAATTAGGGACTAGGTGAGTTGATAGGGTTGGTTTAGACTCCTCTATGGCTAAACATATCTTCTTTTTCATTACCTCTAAATTGCTTTCCTTTCCTTTAAATATTCTTCTATTCCTTTCTAGCCATATAGTCCAAAGTAATGTATCTTTTGATATATCCCATATTGTATGTAAAACCTCTTTTTTATAAGTGCTCTACCATTGCTTTAACCAACCTTCAATTCTGTTATTCATAACCATGCATTTACAAAACATATTAAGAATCCATTACCATAGATTCTAGACTATTGAGCAATGTCCTAAGAGATGGTATATACTCTCCTCCTCCTTATTACATAAAACACATTGAGAGGGTCCATGAAAACCCCTTTTTATAAGGTTATCCCAGGATAAAATTCTTCTATGACCTACTAGCCAAACAAACATTTTAACTTTAGGAATGCTTGGGCTATCCCAAATATCTCTCCATATTCTAGTGACATTATTATTTTGTTGGTGTTGAACATTATATCCACTTCTTGTTGTGTATTCTTCCGATATATTCAACTCCCAAATCAATTTATCCTTGGATTACCTCCTAGCATTAATGTCTTGTATACTTGTAAAAAAATATTCTTTCTATTTTTATCTTCCTTCTCGATCCTTGTACAAAATGTTTGAAACCCTATCACTGTATTTATCTTAAACCAATCTCATCCAAGGTTTCAAAATTGGATCTAAATTGAGTGTTTTTTTATCACACAAAGTATCCATATAAATAGAATTTTTTTCTCCAGTTCCCACCACCCATATTAACCACCCATATTAAACCTTTAACTATAATATCAATAGATTTTTTAAACCATTCCAAAGAGCAGAACCATTTGGTAGAGAGAATGCAGTAAATATTAAACTTGGGTCACTGGGATCAACATACTTAGAAGAATTCTTGCCCTTTGTCTTTGAATCTCTTTGTATAATCTCCAGATAACTTTTCCCCTAAGAGCTAAGTTTGCATCCGTAATAACTCTTAAACCAAGACCTCCCCTAGTTTTATCATCACACAACTTGCTTCATTTCACCAAAGGAAAATTCTTTTTATCATGTAAACCTGACCATAAAAAGGATCGCATAATATAGATTAAAAATTTTCCAACTGATTTTGGCATAGAATATAATGACATATAATATGTTGGAATGGCTTGTAAGACTGACTTAATTAACTGCACTCTTCCTGCTAATGATAAACAATCTATCTTTCCAAGCTGGAAGTTTATTTTGAACTTTATTAATAACTAGATTCCATAAATCTATCCTCATTCTCCCCTCAAATAAAGGCATCCCTAGATAAGTTGTTGGTAAATATGCCTCCTCCATTTGAAGCAACCTACAAATTCTTGCTTTGATATTAGCAGGAGTGTTAAGGAAGTAAAATTTGGATTTAGTCCTATTAACTTTTTGCCCTGAAAGGTCCAAGGTGTAGATCAATTGGTTCGACCAAACCCCGTAAGGGGGACGAAGGTCCAAGGTTCAAATCTCGGGCCTCACTGGACTGAACGCTTGTCCCTTTCCTGGTGCTTTCAGTGGTGTAAAAGTTTTAAAATGATTGTGGCATGGTGGTTGTAGGGGTGTACTGCGCGAAGAACTGTGTGGCGGATTCCACGCTAATAGTGCAAAATACTATGGTGGCTATAAAATTTGGACATCCTACTCGTATTCGTGGCGACTACCGATTCCACAAGCTCTTTTGTACTCTTTTAAAAAGTTATTCAAAACTTTGGCCTCATTTATTCTTGCTATTTTAAAAAGGGTTGTATCATCTACAAACTATTGATTGGTGATGTTATCTATGTTATTACTAACCTTAAGTCCACCTATAAGCCCATATTTATAAGCCTTCTTTAAGTTCCTACTCAAAACTTCTACCATAATAATGAACAAATAAGGAGATAGAGGACCTCCTTGTCTAATACCTCTCTTGGCTTTAAAAACTTCTGTCACTAACCCATTGACCAACACTGAAGAAGAAATTGTAGAGACACAAGATTTAATCCATCTAACCCATTTCTTCCTGAAAATAAACTTATCTAAAATTGCAAAAAGAAAATATCATTTAAACTTATTATAGGCTTTACTCATATCAATTTTTAAGGTTATTGCTTTATCTTTTCTTAAAGTTGTTGAATGTATAACTTCATGAGATACTATGATCCCATCCAGAATTTGTCTCCCTTTCATAATCCTCCTTGCTCTTCTAAAATAATTTTGTCTAACAATGACCTTAATCTATTTGCCATCACTTTGGAAATAATCTTATATGTCATATTACATAGGCTTATGGGTCTAAAAGAATCAAACAATTCAACATCCTTCTTTTTTGGAATTAGGGTAAGATATATTGCATTTATTTTATAAGGTATGTATTATTTTACCTTAGAATGTTCCACTACCACCAATAAAGAATCCTTCACTATATCCCAATGATGTTGGTAACAAGTTGTATAGAGCCCATATGTACCTAAGGATTTATCCTTATTAAAATAGAAAAGAGCTAAATAAACTTCTAGAGTAATAGGCTCCATCAACTTCTTATTGTCTTCATTCGTTATAACTGAAGGAACATCTTGAAGAAGTTTATCATTAAGAACTTTGGTCTCCTTTGAACCTAGAATATTATGATAAAATGACTTTACCTCTTTTTTAATTTCACTTTGATTTTCAATCCAAACCCCTTCTATTGATTTAATTCTACTAATTCTGGAAGTTGATCTCTGTACTATAGCCATATTATAAAAAGACTTTGTATTTTTATCTCCTTTTAACCAAGTCTGTCTTGATATTAATCTCCAGAATTTCTCTTCCTTACTCAAAATATTATGGTATTCACTAAGCAACTCCCTTTCCTTTGAGCTTGGATTATTATCATCACCTTTTTGGAATTTTTAAAGTTTATCTTTTAGTTCTTCTTTCTTCTAAAAAATGTTTCCAAAGGTGTTCTTGTTCCATTCTTTTAATCTAGATGTCATAAATTTAATTTGGTTTGGAAGAGCATACAACCCACCATTACCTAAAGAATTCCACGTTTGAGCTATCATATCAAAAAATTGATGATGGTCTTCCCACATCTGCTCATATTTAAAATATGATCTTTTTTGAATTCACTTACCACCATTTTAACTCTTATTGGCCAATGACTTAAACCAATCGTTGTTAAGGTATTAATTTTAGCACAAGTTCCTTCATCTAGCCAATGATTTGAGAGAATGCATCTATCTAATTTTTCTGCTATTAGGTTTTGGCCTCTCTTATTGTTGGTCCAAGTATAGTTGTCTTCTTCAAACTCAACTTCCCATATATTATTATTTTTAATAAAAGCTAAGGAATATTTCATACTTTAGGTTAATTTTTTAATACCCCCAAATTTTACATCTAGCTTGGTTATGGTATTAAAATCTCCAATGATCATGAATCACGTCTCTTGGTCTTTACTTCTCATAAAGGCTTCAATCCCACTTCATTAGTTAATAATAGTTAACTACTAACTAATTATTAGTTAATAATAATTAACTATTAGTTAATAATAGTTAACTATTAATTAATAATTAATTAATATTTTAATTTAATATTTAATTGAATGAGGAATTCTTATTCCTCATCAGATGTATTAATTAAGAAAAAATAAGAATGAAGCTATCATAATTCCTATCCAGATGATCAAATGGTATGAGTTCAATTAGTTAAATTCATCAACTTTTGAGAAGGAAACCCAAGTTTGAATCTTACGAGGTGATACATACATAGTTTTTAAGTTGTTATAATACTAGTATATGGTCATGATGTAAAATGAGTGGGGCCTATTTCAATCCCATATAACCAATTATGTATGTGCATATAAATAGATATATATTCAAATGATAAATGCTTCATCACAAATGATTGTCAAGGATGAAATGATTGAGCATGATACAATGATTCTTATAAGTAGAGGATTGCTTAGTAAGTCCAATGGATATTGGCCAACTAATTTAGAGATCCAAAAGTGGAATAAATATAGGATATTAAGTTCACACTACCCCATGAATTTCATTCCAAATGGTTTTTGTTCTCATCGTCTTCTCCAATTTATGAGTTAGGGATAAAATAATGGGTAGCGACCTATGGTTTAGGAGCGGAGATGGTTTGTTGTTTTTTTGCTTGAGAAAAAAGAGTGTACTTGATTCCCCCACCATCGACAAATTACAACTCTCCTGGAGAGTTTACAAACATATTAAATTCTCATCTCAATTAAGATGCTATAGCTAGATACCTACATCTTTAAAAAAAATTAATTCTAGAAATTCATTTTCTAGGTCTTCTTCAATTTCTTTGTAAATACAAATATTCAATATCATTCTTTTTATATTTTTGAATGTTTTTCATCCATCCATCCAAGTGAAATATTGATTAGTGCCGGTCTTTGATGATGCTAAGTTACCATTGTGCCACTTGAATATCCATAACTTCTTTGTTGGCTCCATGCTTTTGTTGCTTAGCTCTGATATTTCAAACGTTTAGTCTTGTTGTTCCTTGATGTTGTTGCACCCCCTTGAAATCCAAAACCACTATGCTTTTTCTACCAAACATTTCCATCCTTTATGCCTTTCTAACTCCATGTAGATCTATAATATTGATGTCTTAAGCCATGCGTCCAAGATTATTGTCACTCAAAATGGTGTGGGTGTTGATATGATACAACCTTAACCTGACATTTTGTTTCCTTTGATTCTTTAGCAATTTGTTTCTTTATTTTAAATTCTTCTTCATAATATTCTCTCTTATGCCCTTATTTTGGTGCATCCTTATGCACTTATGACAAGGCTTCCTTGGACTTCATTGTTGTTTCTTCCATAGACTCTATTGTTGTTGCTACTATAAATTCAACTTTTGAGTCTTTTGTTAGTTATTCAACTTGTTCCCATGCCATAATTTTTTTGTGCTTCTCATTGGATCCTTACTTCTAAATATTTTCCTTCTGAATGCATCCATGAACTTGCACATTATTATATGTATTTTTTCTTTCTATTATATCCTCTTTATTCATTTATTTCAGTTCCCTCTGAAGCCTTTTTATTTATTCTTCATATCCTTTGATGGTGACCTTCAAACTAGCTATCTTTTTATATGGGTCTCATTGACTCAAGAATGCATACTCCATTTCATCCCAAGTGTAATTATAATTCCTTTCCTTATCAAAACTTGCCCACAAAACATAAACTTCCTCTCTTAAAATTTTTGTAAGTTGGATTTACCAAAAATGATCACCAAAAAAAAAATATATATTTTTTAAGAGAAAAACCTCTTGTGGGGCCGCCTTGGTCTGAGAGGCCACGAACAGGGGGTTCTATACCGTCAAAGTCACCCGGGAGTCGCACCCAGCCCTACCTGCACCAACATTATCAATTGGATTTTGGGTACCCAATTCAGCTTTTTCGTAGGGTGGAGATTCAGACCTAGGACCTCCCTTGGAGGATTGCCCTCTCCTCTCCAAATCGCATACAACACCTAGGTTGATCACCAAAATATAAAGATATAAACTTTATCCACCATTATTGAGCATCAATGTCATCATTTCTAGTGAAAATTAGTAACTCAACCCCCCAATTTTTTTTAAAGTAGCTAGAGTTCGGGAAAAAAACTAGGGTTTTAAAAAAATTCAAATCTCCTCTATTCCTTACTATCAACAAATAATTTTGTAGATTTTATTCAAAAATAAATTAAATTGCAATTGATTTGCTTATCCTAACTAACAGAGATATCTGTAATTTTATTATTTGTTTTTTCATTTTGATAAAATATCATTATCCTTGTCCTATATGATTGACTTCATAGGGTTGTAACTCCCTCAATACTGCTTAGATTCCTTCATATGATCACTCATTTTAAAGCTCTTCAAATTCTACACAAATTGGTTAAGAATCATATGAATTGAACAACCCTTCATAATGATATGATTCTAAAATATGAGACGTTTTGCTAGAAAAAATTACCCTAATTTTACCTTATATTATATCATCATTGTTTACCATCTTGAGGAGAGATGGTTTGTAATTTAGACCATGGAGTGAATTTTTCTATGGAGATGGAAAGTTTGAAAAGGCTTATAATATTGACCAGATTTTTGGACTGCCATATCAAAATATTAATAAGGAAGTTTTGAAGAATATTGGTAATGTTACAAGGGAGTTTATCTAGGAGGGTTCAATTAATAAGAAGCAAAAACATGTTATGTTTACTTGGATATGTGTTTCCATGGATATTTCAAAAGTTTTATCAAGATCCATTTAAATTAAGTCTAAATCAAGAGAATGAGATCAAAAAATGGATTATAACAATATTTTATTATAATACCATAAATATTACAATACCATATGTATAGCAAGAGGTTACAAAGTGAAAATAAGTGAAAAATAGATGAAAAGTTTTGGTCATGAGACAAACTCAAACATGAAGCAAGATCATATTTCTTGACCATTCCCAAAATGTGAAAAAAGAAATCTTGTTTGCCACATCAAATGGTGAAAGCCTTCATTATTTATTTGGAGAAAATATTTGAAGAAACTAAGAGGACCCAAGGGATGAGGATTTGGACACTAAGAAGGATGCAACGTATAAGGAAATATAACACATTATTCAACTTCAAAAGAAAATAAAGGTACAAAGCAATATTTAGATGCAAATTATAAAACAAAGAATATGGAAGAGGTTAGTTTTAATTAAAGTAAACCATTTTCATTTCTTAAGTAGTAAAAATCATCTCCTTGTAATAAAAATAAAAGAGGTAAGAATTTATCCCTTGTACTTTAGGGTTTCAAGGGCATCATAATAATGAAAATAGTATGGAGGATATCAATTGTAAGTTAAAATTTCTATGAATGTATAGAGAAATAATCACTATGGAGGATGACTCTTGCACTTAAGGGTTTCGAGGTTAGAATAGAGAAGTATTTGCTTTTGATATTATCCCTTGCACTTCAAATTATCTAAGGCAAGACAAACTTATATATGATAAGTCAAATTATGAGATTGATGGCAACATAAGTGATAGCGAGAATAGAAAAAGGAAAAGATGACCCTCAAAACAAAAACAAAGAGAAATGGAAGCATAAAGGGTTATTGATTTGGATGTCAAAAATAAATATCACAAACATTAACAAGAAGTAGGGTTAAGCCTATAAATAAGAATAAGAAGTCTTGATGAAGATTTTATCTTGTATAAATTGGCTAAATCATGGTGTTAATATTCATCTTAGTGAAGTTTCAAATTTTAAAAGGTGATTTGTCAAAAGAGATTTTATTTATTAATAAAAATAATATCAAGAAGTTGATAGAGCACACACAATTTAAGGAAGATAAATAATAACTTTAATAGAAAGACAAGCTAGACAAGGTTTAATTGACCTATATGTACATGTGTGAGCTTGTTACCAAAAATAAAAATGTAATGTTTTAATATTTGATTAAGAATAGCCCCAATAGAAACCATGTGATTAAGTTTTAATAATAACTATTATACAAAATACATGTGTTCCCATTGAGAAATACACATTCTTGTTATTGTTAGGATCTTTTTATTAAAATTCAAAACATATATACTTAACATAATTATACCTTTGACGTCACATAATTATGCCTTTAACGCCATTTAATTTTCTTGTTAATTGCTCATCAACAAAAACTTAGCTATCACATAAGTATAGTCAACGATGTATTTAGATTAATGAACATAATTTTCTTCGATTAAAACATTAGAATGTGAGGGAGAGCTCTCGAAGAGAAAACTAGGGCATCAATTGGGTAGTCGAAGAGATTTCTGGTTACTGTCGACTTGAAGACAAGATTGTTGCTCGAGGAGGGCCCAATGGGAACACCTCTGAATCCTATTTTAGAGAGATATAGTTCATTTACAGATTTGTTAAAGGATAAATCTCCATAAGATACTGAAGAAGCACAAAAAACTGCATTAAAAATGCTCTTTACGACTATTGGAAATAGATCAACATCTCAACAAGTTAATGGATGCTTGCCACAGTCAGAATCAAGGCCAAATATTGTCATTAAGCAAAGGATGGTCGAAGAAACAATTTTATATAGAGCCAATCATGATTTGATCTATAAATTCATGGGTATTTGCCCTACCCTGAATTTTTTGTATTCCTAGATCCGGCAAAACTGGGAGCCTCTTGGTGAGTATTCTTTGTGGTTTATTAGCAATGGATATTTTATTATTAGTTTTTCTTCACTTATCGATAGAAATAGGGCTTTCGAATCAGAAAAAGGAATCATGGTTCGGTAGTATTATTTGTTCAACCTTGGAGAGTGGGATTTGATCCTCGAATTGAACCCAATGTTGTCCCGTTTTGGATCCATTTGTATGCACTTCCAATGGATTTTTGGAGTGAGCAAGTATTGGAAATTATCGATAATTCCATTGGAAGACATTTGGGTGTTTCCAAAGACACAATAGAAGGAAACACAACTATTTATGCAAGATTATGTGTGGAAATGGATCTTAGCCAACCTTTGTCGACAGAGGTGTAACTTGAACTTGCAGGACTATCTTGGATTCAACAATTGGATTATGAGGTAATGCACTTCAAATGCAAATTTTACCACAAATATGGGCATTTGGCCCAATCTTGCCCAAATAATGTGAACATAAAAATGGAGGCTCCTCTAGGAATGTCAAATCTTCCTAAGGAGGGTAAGTCAACAATAAATAAAGAAACAACCAATATGTATCAGGGTAAAGAATCACAGGGAGATGGTTTTGAACAACCCAAAAGAAGAAGGCAAAAGAAAAAATATGGTAAAGAGCAAACCCAACTTAAGACCTCCAATACGTATGAAAACTTTAAGACACTAATGGACCAAGAAGAAGAACAATTCATGGAAGGAGTGGATGGGAATAATGAAAACAATAACAACCATGTTCAAGCCCCTCTTTCACCTCCTCCCATCATGGAGCAGGTAATTGAGTGCAGTGAGTTACCACAATCAGAGAGTGCAGGGGCATTGATAGTGCATAACCAAGAGCAACCGATAATTAAGGATGTCATCATGGGTATAGCATAAAAGAACAGAGAAAGACCAACTCTAGGGGTAACTCAGGTGGAAAAGAGATAAAAAAATAATAGCTCTTAAGGATTGGGTAGAAAATCAAATAAGAAATTGATAGCTATTCAAGGAGACAAACTGATTATTGGAGGATCGATGAGGCCAATAGATTTTTACTGCTCTCAAGGTAACCAATGATTATTGGAGGATCGGTGAGGCTAGTAGATTTTTACTGTTGGTCATATGGAAGTGGCTTCCCAAGGGGCCTTAGGGGGGATAATTACTTTTTGGAACTCTCTTGAATATACTGCAATAGAACATATAGCTTGGAGGGGTGTCCTCACATCACATTTTAGGAACAATGTCACACCTGAACATGTTGTAATCATAAATTTTTATGGGGCTCAAAACCTAGATGGTTAGATGCATCAATGGAAAGTTGTGCATAATATGAGAGTCTCAAGGGAATAGTTAGACTGGATTATTGCTGGGGATTTTAATGCTAAATTATCCTTTAGAGATTAGGAAGGCAAAACCCCAATTTTGGACCCAAGGGATCGACTTATGATTGCCCAAGTCCAGGCATTACACTTGGTGGATATTAAATGCCCTAGAACCAACTATACTTGGACTAATAAGAGGAGGGAGCCACATAGCAGGAAGGTGAAGTTAGATCAATTTTTGGTTTCAGAGGAGGCATTTGTAAAATGGAATATAAAATTTCAGATTTTGGAGGGTCCAGTTTCAGATCACTTTCCCATTTTGTTGGAAGGGGGGATCAAGATAGTGCAGCATCATAAACCATTTAAATTTGAAAACTTTTGGTTACAAAAAGAGGAACTTCGAAAGAAAATTCCATAGTGGTGGGAAGAAGGTCGCCCAACATATGGGACAACAATGTTTAGATTCCACAAACAACTTCATTATGTCAAAGATCAACTGAAATAATTAAGGCAAGCTAACAAGACAGACTTCCAAGTCCAAAGAGCTCCATTGGTGGCTAGATGGGATGAGGTTCAAAAATACTTTATGGAAGGAACAATTATAGAGCAACTCAAAGAAGAGGATGATGCATTGTGTAAAGTGGTTGAGGACATTGACAACCAAGAGGATACCTATTGGAAACAGAGAGCAAGAACCACCTGGTTATTAAAAGTGATAAAAATACCAAATTTTTCCATCGGGTTGCCTGTGCTAGGAGGCAAACAAACAACATGGAAGCTCTTCAAGATGAGAATGGACACTCCTTTGATACAATTCCAGGTATGCATTTCCATTCAATGGATTATTTTTCTAAACTATTTAAGGAAAGTATGGTGCAAGAAGAAGAGGCTCAAAAATAAGTTCTTGTTGTTATACCTTCTATTATTACTGAAGAAGAAAATCAGGCCCTACTTAAACCCATTGATAGAGAGCAACTGAAGAATGTAGTCTTTGGAATGAGCACCGAAAAAACACCAGGTCCAGATGGCTTTCCAATTGAGTTTTTTCAAGACTTCTGGGACAACTTGGAGGAGGATGTAATGGTTGTTATAGAGGAATCCAAAGGTAGTAAAAGAATGCTTAAAGCATTAAATCATACTTTCATTGCCTTAATTCCAAAAGGGGATGAGGAGGTGCATATTTCAGATTATAGACCTATTGCCTTATGCAATGTCATATATAAAATAATCACAAAGGTAATGGATGAGCGACTAAAACCTCTTCTACATAGCATTATCTCCTCGGAGCAAGGGGGTTTTGTAGAGGGTAGGCAGATCTTGGATGTTGTGGTTCTAGCTCAGGAGGCAATCCATTCAATGCAAACATCTAGTAATAGAGGAATGTTCATAAAATTGGATATGTCAAAGGCTTATGAAATAGTGGAGCGGAGATTCTTGTCAAATATGATGGCAGCCTTTGGTTTCTCTCAGGATTGGATAGAATGGGTCATAATTTGTGTTTCTACTCCGACATACTCAGTGTTAATCAAGGGTCTTCCATTGCAACTATTTGGAGCTACTCGAGGCCTTCATCAAGGAGATCCTTATTCCCCTTATCTTTTTCTCATATTAGTTGAAGGCTTGGGTAGACTCATCTTGAGGAGAAGATAGCAAGGTTTGATAAAGGTATCAAGGTGAGTGAGGAAGTTTTGTCTCACCTACAGTTTGTGGATGAGACAGGATTGGTGGGAGTGGCCAACTTCAAGGAAGCAAGAATGATTAGAGATAAACTTAATGTCTACCTTAGGGCTACAAACCAAGTCATCAATGATAAAAATCCAAAGTGGTCTTTTTAAATATTGATCAAAGACTTCAGGACAAAATTTTAGAGATCTTGGGATTCACAAGGACTTCTCTCCCAGTGGTATACTTGGGGGTCCCTTTGCATTTTAAAAAACTAAAAATAGATATCTAAAGGAATCTTTTGGACTGTATCAAGGAAATAATTAATCATTGGTCTCATAAATGGTTAAGCTATGGGGGTAGATTAATTTTTTTACAGTCAATTATTTAGGTCAACCAATTTATAATTTTTCTATCCTTGTTGCCCCACATATCATATGGAAAGAGTTGGACAAGATGGCTAAAATTTTTTTATGAGAAGGAGTAAAAGGAGAGAGGAAATGAGATTTAGTAGGTTGGAATAAAGTAAGCCAACCCAAGGTAAAATGAGGTTTGGGATTGAGAAGATCAAAGTTAAATAATAAAGCTTTGGTTGGAAAGCTTTACTAGAGGTGGATTTCCCAACCAACTTCTTTATTCAGTAGATTTTTAACTAGTAAATATTTGGGACAGGTAAACCCAAATGAGGTGGATCATTTCCCTTTGGATGGTAATGGATCCTTAGTGTGGTATGCTATTAAGTTAGGATCTCAGGTAGTGAAATATGGGTTATTTTGGAAAGTGGGGAGAGGGGAGAAGGCATGATTTTGGACAGATTCATGGGATCAATATCCACCTATCATTGTTTAATTTCTTGATCTGCAACCAATAAAAACAACCATGGAAACCAGGGGTTGGGTACAAATTGAAATTTATTTCAACACTAGTTAGCTGGGGGATTATAAGTTTAAGTAGTTTAAGAAGTTGGATGAGTGGCCAATTTCAATCCCTCCATATTTGACACCCATCATGACTAAAATCTTGGCAGAAAGATTTCTCACAGGTAGATATGAGGAGAATGAATTAGCTTGGGGCTATGGGAGCCTTGGTGTCTACACAATGAAGGATGGATATGATAAGATCCTTCTAGAGCCTCCTCTTCATGCATTTCAGGTTGAGGATTGGAGAAAGATTTGGCAGTCCAAGGGTTTGTTAAAAGTAAACTTTTTTGCCTGGTAGTTCAGGCATAATGGAATTCTTACTTTTGATAATCTCAGATGTAGGGGAATCATTGGTCCATATCATTGTGTTTTATGCTACAAGAGTTAGGAAACAACTGACCACTTTATGTTTGAGTGCCCATTCACGCGCCAGATCTGGGAGAGATGGTTTTTATATTATAAAATTTGAGTTAATGGTGATGTGAATCAGATTAATATTTGGGAAATATGGAAGAGGGGTAGATTTAATCCTAAAGCTCTTTGTATTGGTTGGGAGCTTGGATTAAACTTCATTTGGTGGTAAGTGTGGTTGGAGAGAAATGGCAAAATTTTTAGAGAAACCTTTTCATATTTAGATGGAGTTTGGCAGGTCATTTGGAGCAAAGTCACAAAAATTGTGGCAGTGTATGCTAAAGAGGAAACTCAGGTTGTTATAGGGACAATGGAGAAGGAAGTTGAAGTGAAATAGGGGTAGGATAGAGCTAGTTGGAAACCACCCCCAGAAGGTTGAATTAAAATTAATACTGATGGAGCTGCAAAAGGTAATCCGGGTAGAGCTGGAATTGGAGTGGTTTGTCGAAATCATGTTGGAATAGTGCTCTATTGAGAACTGCAAGGCTTGGGAAGGGCCACAAACAATGAAGCGAAAGCCTTAGCTATCAAATTTGCTTCTATTTGGGAAATAAAACAAGGTTACAGGAGGATAATCCTAGAATCAGATTTTCAAATAATGGTTGGAGCTCTAGATTGTATGAGGAACTTTGCTTTGAAGACATGGAGGTTGAGGATTCTTATCACTCAAATTAAGGAATTATGGAGGGAATTAGATGATGTGATTCCAGTTTATGTGAGTAGTGTGAAAGGTGAGTGATTTGCAAATAGGATTAATTGAATTAACGTTGAATCAAAGGTTACAAAGCTTAAATACAAGGTAAATAACCTATTCGAGAAAGAAAGGGGGGAAAGGAGAAATTGGGGGAAAAGAAAGTTAACTTGAGTTCTCTTGCCGCCCAAATGCTGCCGTCCACTGCCGTCCAGGTAAGGTAAAGGTAAGTTACCTTTACCCCAAGTAAAATCAAATATTTTTAACTTTTACTGATGGTAATTTCCAACATTCTCCCCCTTAAAGTTGAGAGGACTAACTATATAGTCTCTCAGCTTTATAAATTGAGCTTTAGCCATGCCTTTGGTGAAGATGACTGCTAGATTATCCAAAGTGCTACAATATTGAAGCTCAACTGTTTGCTGTTCCACCATATCTATTATGAAGTGATACTTCATATCAAAGTGTTTTGACATTTTGTGGAGGATCAGATTATATGCCAGCTGTATGGCACTTATATTATCATAATTTAGTTTGGTTGGACCAATTTGTTTTTCGCCAATCTCTTCAAGGATTTTCCTCAACCGAGGAGGATCCGAGTACTTGCATGAGTAATGGCTATGTACTCGGCTTACGTAGATGATAATGCTACAGCAGATTGCTTCTTGGAACTCCAAGTTATTAGTCCCGATCCTAGACTAAAGCGGTTCCACGATGTAGATTTTCTGTCATCTATATTCTTGCCCCAATCGTTGTCACTATAACCAAATAACTTCATCGAGTTAGACTTGTGGTAATGGATTCCAAAATCCAATGTACCTTTTACATATCGTAAAATTCGTTTGGTTGCTTGAAGATGCGGCTCGGATGGGCATGCCATAAATCGTGATACAAGAGAAACAACATACTGTATATCTGGCCTAGTGTTGGTGAGAAACATTAAACTCCCAACCATGCTTACGTAATTGGTCAAGTCAACATTAGGTGCTCCATCTTCTTTGCTTAGCTGGATTCCATGTCCAGTTGGTGTTGCAGCTGATTTGCACTCTCTGCATAGCAAATTTCTTGATCATGTCATGAGCATATTTACGTTGACATATGAAGATCCCATTCTTTGATTGATGTACTTCCATTCCTAGAAAGTATCTCATTAATCCGAGATCCTTCATCTCAAACTGATTCATCATGGAGTTTTTGAACTCCATATTCATTTTATCATTACTACCCATGAATATTAGATCATCCACATATAAACAAACTATGAGGATATCTACTCCATTTTTAGGTAGTATAATGTTGGTTCACTCTTGCTTTTTGTGAAACCATATTTGCTTGAAATAGCCATCAATTCTTGAGTACCATGCTCTTGGTGCTTGCTTGAGGCCATATAGTGCTTTTTTCAATTTATAAACAAGGTTCTCTTTTCCTGGTTCTTGGAAACCTTGAGGTTGTTGAACATACACCTCTTATGTCAGGTATCCATTTAAAAATGCACTTTTCACATCCATGTGTTGAATCTTCCATCCTTTATGGGCTGCCAAGGAAAGAAACAGGTTCTAATTGTTTCTTGTCGAGCAAGCTGGAGCAAAAGTTTCCTCATAATCTATTCCATATTTATGAGTAAAACCTTTAGCTACTAATCTCGCCTTGTGCCTTTCAATGCTTCCACTAGCATTGAATTTGGTCTTATAGACCCATTTACATCCAACACATTTTTTTCCCTTGGGAAGCTTCACAAGCTCCCAAGTATCATTCTTTTCAATAGAGGATATTTCCTCTTCCATGGCATCCTGCCATATATTTTCAGTGCATGCTTTTTCATAGCTAGAAGGTTCTAGCTGTGCAGCAGCCAACAAAGCATAATTGACTACATCACCCCTTGGTTCATGAGACTCATCATCCCACGACATTTGAAGATTTTCAAGTCTTGACAAAATGTCATCCATCTCACTAGCTTGACTCCTAGTGTATCTTTGTTGGAAATTCCTATCCAACATTTGAGAAGATGGATGACTCCTGTAGTATGCGCTTTCCTCTATTTGTCTCTTTCCTTTGAGAAAGCTGAATCAATATCCATCGGACTTGGAGCGCTTACAGATCTTTGGAATCGTTTTGGAGAATTTGGGGGTGCCAACAAATTCCTTCTTGGACTTGGTGTACCACTTGATGTACTTGATGAAGTTTCCTGATGTGGAATCTGTGGAGGAGGACTGCTTTTCTTGGGTTGTACCATTATGGGAGGTGCTTGGTGTGGTACTTGTCCGAATTAGAGTCAAAATCAACAAATTTTTTATGACCCCATTCTCCCCCTTCATCAAAAATTACATCCCCGGAGATAATGATTTTATGTGTCGTGGGATTGTACAATCTATACCCTTTGGTTGAATCACAATACCCTACAAAAACACATGCTTGACTCTTTGGATCAAGCTTCTTTCGCTTCTCCTCGGGAATGTGTGCATAAGCTAAAGAACCAAATACTATGAAATGTTTGACATTTGGTTTCTTACCGTACCATCCTTCATAAGGAGTGATACCATCTAAACTAGAAGTCGGACTTCTATTTAGAATATATGCACTTGTTCTCACTGCATCTGCCCAATAGCTGTTTGTGAGATGTTTTGCCTGAAGCATTGTTCGTGCCATTTCAACAAGGGTGCGGTTCTTTCTCTCAACCACACCGTTCTGCTTGTGGGGTGTAGGCAGTGGTGAACTGCCTTTTTATCCCATTTTGCTTACAATAATGAAGAAATTCATTTGAGGAGTACTCTCCTCCTTTATCGATGCTGAAGACATTTGACATAGTAGTCACTTTGCTTTTCTACATTATTTATGAAGTCTATGAAGCAATCAAATGCTTCATCTTTGTGTTTCAGAAAATACAACCAACACATTCTAGAATAATCATCTATGAATGTTAGAAAATAAGAATTGTTTCCAAGACTCTTTGTTTGCATTGGACCACGAGATGTCCGAATGTACTAGGTGAAGAGGATAGCTTGCTCTCCACGCTCTGCCTCTTGGAAACTTCGTTCTGGAGTGCTTTCCCAAAGCACATGCTTCGCATACCTTTTTATGTTATGGTATTTTTGGTAGTCCTGTCACCATAGCTTGTGATGTTAACATTTTCAAGCTAGCGGAATTGAGGTGACCATATCTCAAGTGCCACAATTCACTTGGATTTGTAATAGCAATGTTTGCAAGTTGAGCTCCCCCTGGCTCACCAAACTTTAGAGGGAACAACCTATTCTTTGTCATAGGGACTTCTGTGATGACCCGGTTACAATTGTTTTTATCAAAGATTGTACATTTTCTTTCATCAAAAACTAATTTGTAATGCTTCTCCATCATTTGGCCAACACTTAACAAATTGTGTTGTAGTTGTGGAGTATAGTATATGTCATTCACATTTTTAATACCTTCTTTTGTGGGAACTTCCATAGCTCCTATGCCTTCAATTTGCAAGGATTTATTATCCCCTAACTTAACTTGAGATTTGTAATTTGAATCTAATGTAGCAAAGAGATTTTCTTTGCCACTCATGTGGTTGGAGCAACCAGTATCCGAAATCCATGTATCATTTAGATTTTGATCTGGCTGTCCATAAGAGAGAAAAGTATTTGGTGGTCCTTCTTCTTCTCCGTAGAATGAGCCATATTGATTGCTTTGATCTTTTGAAGACTTTGACCAGCGATCCACGAGCGAAGTGGCCTTGTTTCCCACAATTGAAACATGTTGTTTTAGGCTTATTACTTCCTCGTCCTTGATTTCCACGGCCTGCATTGCCGCTTTGGTTATGATTGGCTCCTCTGTTTTGATTTCCACCTCTGTTTGGATTACCTCCTCTGTAGGAGTTGCTTTGGCCCTTGCCTCTTTGTTGTTGTCCTCTGCCTCGTCCTCTTCCTTGTCCTCGTCTTACACTTTCATTCGAAGTGAAGGCTTTGTCATCACCTCCATAGCTTGTTGAAGGTGCACCTTGAAGTCGCTCTTCATGTGATGTTAATGATCCAATCAAACTATCAAATGTAAGAGTAGAAAGATCTTTGGATTCTTCAATTATGATTGCAATGTGATTCCACTTAGGAAGAAGTGTTCGCAACACTTTCTTCACAATTGTTTCATTTTTTGTGTCTTCACCTAAAGTTTGCATCATATCAACTACTTTGCTTTAACACGAACACAATAGTCTCCAACTCTTTCATTGTCCTTCATTATGAGATTTTCAAAATCTCTTTTCAAAGTCTGAAGCCTGACTTGCTTTACTTTATCACTTCCTTGGAATCCTTCTTTCAAGGCATTCCATGCATCTGCATGTGATTAAGTAAGATGCAATTCTTGGAAAGATACTAGGATCTAATCGTTGATTGAAGATGGTATAAGGCAAATGAATTATTTTTCTGTGCATCTTTGTAGATCTTTTTATCATTTGCACTTAAAGTAGTCCAATCTGTTGGAGCAATGTAACCGTCTTCAATAATATCCCATAGTCCTTTTCCGATGAGTAATGTCCTCATCTTGATGGACCAGTACTCATAATTATCCCCTCTGAATTCGGGAATTGGTAGATTATTATGTGATCCCATTTTTTAATCTACTAAAACAAGAAACCTCTCTTTTATAGTCTTATTGCAAAAAGACTTTACAAACTATCAAGCCCTGCTTGATTTACAATCATGAACAACTCAAACTTGTTCAGCAATTACAAAATTGTCGGCGACTTGTTCATCATCGTCATCGATCAATATTATTTCGGGAGAAGGAGGTTGAAGGATTTCAGCTGAATTACTATAATGAGTATATTCGGATCCTTGTGCAGCAATTGCAAGCTGTGTCGGATTGTTCAAACTTCTCTGTCGAAGGAGTTATCTTACGAATCGGCTTCGTATCCTTGATCGGGATTTCTCTGGTGTGCAATAACCGCGTTTTGCAACTGTGAAAAAAACTGTATTAAGACTTAGTGTTTTCACGCTCCTATCAAAGTTTTCAGGAGTTGTTCTCAGTAACAACTTGCAGAGGGCATGATAACAACCTTCCGATCTTATCATTTAAGAAAATTTCCCAGAAATTTTCTTTTACAAGGATTTCCTCTTAGGAAATAGTAAAAAAAAATTTAACTTTCCAAGTTTTTTTTTTTAAAACTTTACATATATTTCCTCTTAGGAAATTTCAATCAATAAAAAACTTCACATTTATTTCCTCTTAGGAAATTTCACTCAACTAAATTTTTTTTTTTTATAAAAGCTAATGAACAGTTTAAAAAAAAACTAAAAAAAATATATTTTTTTTAATTTTAAACTTATTCCTTAGTTTTTCTTTTGATTAAAAAAAAATTGATTTTCTATCGACCCCGCCGAGAGTCGATCCTGCGACCTCGCGGGTCTCAGGGCTGAGGGTAGCCGCTGCGCTACCCGGGCTGATCCGGGAGCAACGCGCGCTCCCCGCCTCTTGACTTTCGCGTCGAGCGCGAAGCAAGTTTTGGCTTCGCGCTTCGGCGCGAAGCTTTTATATTCTTTGGGACTATTAGTCCCACATCGCTCACAGAGCGATGTTTTTGTTGTTTAAAAACAACAAAGCACGCAATGTGCTTTGATTGCTGCGGGCAGTCACCAATGTCGCGACCTTTTGCCATCGATGATGCACGCGCAGATTGACACGTCACCTTCTCGGGCCGCGCACCAGTGCCACGTCAGCACAATTTGTAGATCGCCACGTCACCTTCTCGGGCCGCGCACCAGCGCCACGTCACCTTGCCTCGTCAGCCTCCTCGGGCCGCGTGCCAGTCTCACGTCGCCACGCGTCGCGCCACGTCGATCTCGCACCTCGGGCCGCGTGCAGCAGATCGCCACCTCAGCTTCGCCTCGGGAATCGCATCGATGCCACGTCAACAGTGCCTCGGGAATCATGCGGATCTGCTGCTCCTACGGGCCGCGTCGTCCAGTTCCACCAGTGCCTCGAAAAATGTGCCAGTCAGCTCCTACGGGCCGTCTCGGGATCCGTGCCGCCTCGGCTCCTACGGGCCGCCTCGGGATCCATGCTGTTGCCTCGAACTGCGGGCCCCACCGCCTCGGGAATCGCGTCGCTCTGATACCAAATGTGAAAGGTGAGTGATTTGCAAATAGGATTAATTGAATTAACGTTGAATCAAAGGTTACAAAGCTTAAATACAAGGTAAATAACCTATTCGAGAAAGAAAGGGGGAAAGGAGAAATTGGGGGAAAAGAAAGTTAACTTGAGTTCTCTTGCCGCCCAAATGCTGCCATCCACTGCCGTCCAGGTAAGGTAAAGGTAAGTTACCTTTACCCCAAGTAAAATCAAATATTTTTAACTTTTACTGATGGTAATTTCCAACAAGTAGATATCTAAATAAAGTGGTAAACTTCTTGGCTAAGATGGGCACTGAGAAGGAGGTAGGGATTCAATGGCACAATGACATGGCTATTGAGGATGAGATGATTAGGCAAGTTGGTGAGCAAATCCAATGTTTAGCTAATTTGGACAACCATTCCAGAAATATGGTTTAGGAGATTTGTGCTCCAATGTAGATCTTCTTTTACAGTTGTAAACATGTGAACAACCATTGTAGAAATATGGTTTAAGAGATTTGGTTCCAATGCAAATATTCTTTTACTGTTGTAAACATGTGTTCTCTTTGGCTAAGGCTGGGAGGAGTCTCATCCCAACTTGTAAATGATCTTTGTTTTAATACAAGTTTTTTTAAATTATTTTTCAAAAAAAACATTAAAATGCATTTATTTATTTTCCAAATCCATCTCTTACAAACTTGATTGGAATTATTAATGAAGTTCCTTTTTTAATGAGTTTACACATATTTTTACTAGAGGTTTTGATCCCCTTATGTTGAGTGGGGTTTGAATCTTGGACCTTTCAAAAGAGATACCAAAGCCCTTACCACTACAACAAACTTGCAACTCATTAATATTTTGATAGATAAACCTTTTTCAAATTAAAGTTATAAAAAGTGCATAAAAGATCTATTATAACTATATTTTCCTTGCTAAATAAAAAATAAAATGTTATATAAATCAAGGATATTATGTTGTAATAAAATAAAATTATATACATTCAAATCATAGAAACTACTCCCAACAAACTTATATACATTCTTATAATTGTTAATTTTTTTTTGGAGTTAAACTTTAAAACATATCTACTTAACATAGAGTTAATTTTCTTGTTAATCTCTCATCAGCAAAAATAGTTATCACGTAAATAATTTCAGGGATGCATTTAGATTAACGAACATAATTTTATAAACATGCTCAATTTAAACTTAGAAGTGAATGCATTTATTTATTTTGCAAGCATGTCTCTTACAAACTTGATTGGAACTATTAATGAAGTTCTTTTGACCAATGGACCATTTTCAAATTGAAGTTATATAAAGTGCATAAAGGATCTATTGTAACTATATTCTCCTTAAATAAAAAATAAAAAAAATATATATAAATCAAGGATATTATGTTGTAGCAAAATATACAATGTAACTATAAGTTAAGTAAGATTGATTTAAATAGTAAACTCCAAAATTTAAAGCATCAATTGCATATCTTAAATAATTTCATTTAAAAGTAAAGTTATGTATTTGATGTATTAAGAGGTATTTAAAAAATAAATATATAACAACTATTACTATTAAGTTATTAGCTTAGTCGATTAAATTCTTTGATTTTTAGGAAGGAAACTTAGGTTTGAATTTTACCAACTGATGTATGATGTATGATGACCAAGTTGTAATATCACTAGGCAATGATGTATTATATGTGGGACCTGTTTTAATCCCATATAACCAATTAAAAAAAATATTAACTCTTCTAAAAAGGTCATATGGCTTCAACATTCCTACTACCACAAGCTAGGGATATAAGGTCTGGCTTGCACAACATAATTGAGGCAACTAAAACATAATCAAATTTATCATAGTATTTATAACGATGTACCAAAAGATATATCAATTGATGCTGTTCATGAAATTCTACCAAATTTTTACATACTACAAGATTGGAACAATAAAATAAAGGTCAAAATTAAGTGGAAAAAAAATTATGAGTTATATTTCAAGACTTTGAAGCTCATATTCTTATAAACCTTTATGGCTACAATCTAAAAGATAAACATAAAATTGTTCTTTTTTTTTTTAAAGTGAAAAACTCCTTGCAGGGCCGCCTTGGTCTGAGAGACCACGAACTTGGGGTTCTACACCGTCAAAGTCACCCGAGAGTCGCACCCGACCCTGCCCGCACCAACATTATCAATTGGATTTTGGATACCCAATTCAACTTTTTGGTAGGGTGGATATTTGAACCTGGGACCTCCCTTGGAGGATTGCCCTCTCCTCTCCAACTCACC
This sequence comes from Wollemia nobilis, assembly GCA_028583015.1. Classification (NCBI taxonomy): domain Eukaryota; kingdom Viridiplantae; phylum Streptophyta; class Pinopsida; order Araucariales; family Araucariaceae; genus Wollemia; species Wollemia nobilis. The sequence continues at coordinate 1,839,617 of JAQPPZ010000856.1, read as the reverse complement.
TACAACACCTGGGTGCATAAAATTGTTCTTGAGTAGGCTGAAGTCTCTTTGTAAACAACAACCCAACCCCTCTATTTTAGCAATACGTTTCCCATCTTCTTTTGAGTCTTATTTAATGTTTTCCTAATCTCACTCATTCCTAATGAGATTTCTTGTCATGTTAACATTGATACGAAAAGAAAACAAAAAAAATATCAGTTTTTCTAGCTATTAATTATACAAAATTCAACATCCAAGAAACCATACTTTTCTACTAGCATATAGATTTCATGATGATAATTTAGGGAAATTAGCTACCTTCCTTGGTCGCAATTAGGGCAAAATTTTATGAAAAAAATTATCATCTATAAGAGCCATATATTTGCATAGAGTTGTTTGATTTAGATGATTCTTACACCATTTTGTGTGAAATTTGAAGAGCTTTGAAATACATGGTCATAAGAAAGAATCCAAGAAGTATTAGAGATACGTCCATGTGAAGATAGTTGTTCATAACAAGGGTAATGTTAGGGCATGTTTTTTTAGGAAAATATCTCATCTTTCAGGAGCCATATATTTGTAAAGGGTTGTCTGATTCAAATGATTATTGGACCATTTTTTGTGGAATTTTAAGAGCTTTAAAAAGAGTGGTCATATGGAGGAGTCTAATTAGTATTGAGAAAGACAACCCCATGAAGTCAACCATTCGAAACAAAGGCAATGATGATGTTTCAAGTCATGAAAAAATGAAATTACAGATATTTGTCATCCAAGGTTCAGATGACAGGAGGAGCAATGAAGGGCTAGGGCATTAGTGAGATAGGACATTCCATATAGATGTAGATTTTTCCAGCTAATTTTCATTTACCATTCATTATCTTTGAAGTTTTGCATATAGATTATTGTAGGTTTATTTTCAAATAATATAATCGCTATAGGATATACTGGTAAATTTGAGTAGATATTGAGTTATAATGTCCTTCTCATAGAATAATTTATAGTTAAATCCTTAGAATCATCCCTAGTAGTAGAGGTTTGGGAGGACCTCACAGAGCATCAAACCTTGTTAATCAAAGATAAGGTAGTCATTGGTAAACTTAATAGGTCTTGTCCAAAGCCTTTGAATTTAAGAAAATGAATTGATAGGAGATGGAAGTATTTAGGAGTGAGTTTATTATTTCTTCCCAAATTTTTCTTGCCAACCATTTTTTTCTAAGGAGGAAAGAGATGGATGTATGGGTTACCCATTAAATTCTAGGAAATAAATACCTTCAAGGCAATAGGCAACAATTTGGGAGAATTCCTTGAGATTTCAAAAACTACAAAGGACAAAGTATTGGCTATTTATGCTTGGATATTGGTCATGATTGATAGCATTATTAAGTATGAGGGTACATTGTGGACCTAAAGCATTGATTATGAAACTATATCTTTCAGATGTGGAAGATGTCATGAGGTGGATTTTTTGAACCTCTTTTCTCATCCACATAAATTATTAATAATTTGTAAAAATATTAAATAAATAGCCACAATGAATAATCCACATAAATTATCAAATGGTATTAGCTCAATCGGTTAGATTTCTCAACATTTAAGGAGGATACCAAGGTTCAAATCTTACCAAGTAATACACGAATAATATCCAAGCTTTGTTGTAATACCACTATGTGGTGATGATGTAATATGAGTGGGACCCGTTTTAATCCCATATAACCAATTGCATAAAATATAATAATCCACATAAATTAAAACAAGATAAAATTTGTAAATAACTCCAATGCTTTCAATATATATTTAAAACCCTTGAGGTAGGACAACACCATACAATGTTTGTTATTGGAAGGAAGCCACTCCTTACTATATCTCAACTTGAGATTTAAACACACACAATTTCTTCTTTTCATGCCCCTATTTGAGTCTTTTGCCCATATTATATAATACTCAACTATTTACCACTACCACTTTTTTTTTCAATTGGTTATATGGGATTGAAATGGGTCTCACTCGTATTACTTCATCACCATGTAGTGTTATTACAACAAAGCTTGGATATTATCCATGTATTGCTTAACAAGATTCAAAATTGGATATCCTCCTTGAATGTTGAGGAATCTAACAGGTTGAGCTAATGCCATTTGATATAAATGTGGTGTTTATAGGTTTTGAATCCTTGACCTCAACTTTTAAAATACAGACTTTGTTTCAACTTGTCAACTCCCCTATTATATGCTTGATTAAAAATTAAGTTTACATAGATTTTTATGAGGGGTCCTAATCCCCTCGTACCGAGGTTTGAACTTGGATCTCCTAAATGAAAACCCAAAAACTTACCACTATGGTATCCCTTAAAGGTCAAAAAACGAGTTTACATGGGTTTTTATGAGGGGTCCTAGTCCCCTCGTACCGGGGTTTGAACTTGGGTCTCCTAGATGAAAACCTAAGGACTTACCACTATGGTATCCCTCATGGGTTATCTACCACTACCACTTATCCATACATGTGGGATAAATATATTTCATGATAATATTATATTAAGTACAATATTAAAATATTAAATTTATATGTTGGGTACCTAACATTGCTTCCTTCCAATAAAAAGTATTGTACGGTGTTGTCCTACCTCAAGGATTTAAATTATAAATTAAAAATATTAGAGTAATTTACATGTTTTGTCTTGTTTTAATTTGTGGAATACTCATTATGGATATATATTTAATATTTCTACCAAAATTTTAATATTTTTTGTGGATGAGAAAAAAGGTTCACAACAAGTGGTATCAAAACAATTTTCTAGGGTTGTATTTCATTGCAGAAGCTTCCATATTTTAGAGAACTTTTCAAGGCATGTTTTGTTTTTCACCATTCAGATCCTAACTTAGTGCTTAATAAGCACCTACATTAGGTTAATAACCTCTTACAAGATCATATGCAAGTCTAGATTCCTTAACTAGACGAAGTACTTGAGCTAATATTTACCCCAAAAATCATTATGAGGAGTACCCTAGGAACCTTAGAGTAATTGGTTTGAGTGTGTTGAAAATGAAAAGGGTCAACAACCCCACACCCTATTAGTAGTATTTTTTACCCTAAGAGAGTATACAAAGAGCTATCATTTAGAGTTAGTATCATGGTTGGTTTCTCAACAATTATTCCCAGTGATAAATATTGTTAGTAATTAGAGAGCGGTACTCGCTTAGACAACCTTTATGACTGGTAAGATTTATCTTAATCCACTAGAAATCCATAGTCTAAGGCCCAGTTCATTGCTAGGATTTCCACAAAAGTATCATACAACTATAAGTAATAGCTTTAGCAATAGTCTTTGCATAGTTTTCATAGTCTGGAACAATTCCACTACTTCAATAGAGTAGACAGTTGCAAGTGAGTACAAAAATAACCAGTCAACAATTGGTAGTAGTTTGCCAAAACAAAAAAAAAATAGTTCGTAGTTGATAACAATTTACCAAAAAAAATCAAGTGGTACTAGCTCAATCGGTTAGATTCCTCAATATTTAAAGAGGAGACCAAGGTTCAAATCTTGTGAAGTGATATATGGATAATATTCAAGCTTTTTTGTAATACCACTATGTGGTGATGATGCAATAAGGGTGGGCACCATTTCAATCCCATATAATCAATTGAAGAAAACAAATAAATTACCAAAAAATAGTTTGTAGAGCAAGCCATTATCAGTGTTAGTTTGAGTGAAAAATATTCTAGTCCACAAAGCAAGTCATTATTAGTAAAAAAATAAAATAGTTTGCAAAGTAGGTTGTTATCAGTTGCTAGTATGAGTTTAGAAATACCCAATCCATAGTTTGGTAGTGGTCTACCAAAAAAAATAGTTTGTAGAGCAAGTCATTATTAGTTGGTATAAGTACATAGTCTATAGGTTATTAACAATTGCTAGGCCGAGTGTAGGAAATACACAATCCATAGGCCATTATCATCACACAAAAAATAGTCCACAGGCCATTAACAATTGCTCATTTGAATGTAGATATTTTTTAGCCAGGGTCATGGAGTTGCCAATATTATTTGGAAAATATGATATTGACGTTTGAGAATGGACAAAGTTTAAAACTCTATATTTTGATAAGGGATGTTACATTATACTTTTTTTAAGAGGAAGTTTTTCTTTGGTGTATATGTTTTGTTAGAAAAAGGAACCACAGGTACACGTGGAAAGAATTGGAGCATTCATTATTGAGTTAGTGGGACCCTAAAAGATCACCATAAAGGGATATGAAGAAGAGGTAAAAAGGCTTATGGAGGAACAAAAATAAATAAATAAAAGGACATGATAGAAGAAAAATATATAGATGACAATGTGTAGGTTGAAGGAACCATATTGTTGGTATTAGATAAGCCAAATAGTGGTTAGAGAGATTTTTTCAATGTTAAAAAAATTATTTTACAGATCGATGAAAGCTTTTAGAAGGATAATATTATTATTTCTATTAACCCTAGCAACAAATATAATTTTACTAATATGTCTTTGGCTAAGAGGTTGCAAGTTTAGGTAAAGAAAATCAAAGACATACAACTTGAGGGTACAAATGTTCAAATTTTTTAAGATTTGAAGATCACCATGGACAAATATATTTTACATTCAAATTTTTATGCTATTGAGATGGATGATGCAAACATTGTTCTTGGTTATCCTTGGTTAAATTATTTGGGTACTATTAATATTAATGTACAAAAGAAGTTCATAAAGTTCTATTATAGGAAAAAGAAAAGAATAATTTGAAATATTTTCCAATTTAAGAGACAAGGATTTGAGGAAAACATGATTTTTTTGTAGGAAAACAATTTAAGGAAGAAGCACTAGAACATGAAACAAAATCTTATAAAGAAGAAGTAAAAGTAGAGTCTCCAGAAGAAGCAATAGCAAGGTTTAAGGAAGCAATAGAAAAACAATAGCAAGGTTCAAAGAAAATTGTAAACTAATTGTTGAATAAGTAGAAGAACATGAAATAAAGACTAAGGAGAAGGTAATGGCAAAAATCAAGGAAGAATCAAAATCAAACTCCGAGAATAAACCAGAAGATTCGAGCATGAAAATAGAGCATAAAATAAAGGAACATTATGTTAAGGGGTTAAAAAAATTAGAACGTGGTAAGGCTGGAACACATCACCATCCACACCACCCTAGAAGGCTACAATCATGGAGACAGAAATAGCAAAATTATGAAGGACATACATGGAACTAGAAGAGTCAAAATTTTGGATATACTACTAATCGCAAATGGAAGCAAGCATGGATAAAGAAGAGTGAAATTTATGACCAGCAAAAAGATGGTACCAACACATGGAACCAAAGGTTTACTTATAAATACTCAAGTGGAAAAAGAGCGTATCGACATCAACAAAGACCACCACCAATCAAAGTTTCACCGGGATGGGTGGATGGTCGAGATCGACACCAATTCAAAACATTGATTAGAAGATCATATTATTTAGTCTCTTCTTATATTTCAAGGATGAAATATTTTGTAAGGGCAATGGAATGTTAGGTACCCAAGATAGGAAGTTAATATTATAATTTTGTACTAATATTATAATAATATCATAAATGTATTTATCTCACATGTATGGATAAGTGGTAGTAGTAGATAGTTGAGTATTATATAATAGGGGCAAAAGACTCATGTGGTAACATGAAGAGAAGAATATTATGTGTTTGGATCTCAAGTAGAGATATAGTAAGGAGTGGCTTCCTTCCAATAAGGAGCATTGTATGGTGTTGCCCTACATCAAGGATTTGAATTATAAATTGAAAACATTGAAGTAATTTACTTAAATTATCTTGTTTTAATTTATGTAGATTAGTCATTATGGTTGTTTGTTTAATATTTTTGCAAATTGTTAATAATTTATGTGGATGAGAAAAGAAGTTTGTAACAATGAGGTATATTAAGAGATCATGTCCTAAGAAGAGTTCATTAGAAACATACGTAGAAAATTGCAAGAGAAACTTACAAATGGGTATGGACAAGGATGGTTTTCAACTTCTAAAAAACAAGCCCAAATAAATGAAAATAAATAAATAGTAGAGACCATTAAGTAAGAATATTGGAAGAAACACAAATTTTTTTTAGGCTTTAGCTTATGAAGATAAATCAAATTAGATCTTAAAGGACTCGATACAACAAGATTACAATATTAACAAGGAACCATTTAATTAATCTGAACCCAATTTAGGGATGAAAATTCCTATTGAACCTAAGGAACGTGCCTCATTAAATTTTTAATACTGTCTTGAAGTATTGTGCACCATTAATGAGAAGGAAAGTGGTAGATAATATATTGTGTTAGATGTTAATACCTTTATCATTAACAAGGAATTACCATAAAATGAGTAGGATAAGTCAAAATCTTCCTTAGCAAATCCAATAGAGCAAATATCTAATGAAAATAAAAGTTGTGAAAAATATTGAGGAATAGAATAATAAGACCTATCATTGATATCGACAAGGCAAAAAGAGGAAAACCTTCAAAAAATCAAGTGAGAGCCAGGGAAGCAAGAGCAAACATAGAGAAAGGAACACAATCTAAGTTGGCACAATACTCTGGCATGTGAGGAGGCTTTATGACGGTAGAAATCAAGAGCTTTGTGGTTAAAGGAAGAGGATATGAATATGATATTTTTCCATGTTTCAACTCTTAGACACAAAAGTTTTAATAAAATCTAGGAGATCAAGATTGCTGATGATTCTTCTACAAGGGATCCTTTCCAAATTAGAGGGGAAGTTGTTCAGTTTTTCCAAGATATGTTAGGAGTGGATTCGGAGTTGGATGAAGAGACGATGAACCTGTTGTTAGGCCATATTCCCTTAAATATTACAAACCAGATAAATGACTATCTCCTTAGTCCCTTTATGAATGAGGAAATTAAAGAGTCAGTCTTCTCCATGAAGGGAGATAAATATGCTGGTCTAGATGGGTTTTTGATGCTCTTCTATCACAAGTTTTGGCACATCATTGACAATGAGGTCACCTTGGCAGTTAAGGAGTTTCAAACCTCTAAAAGGATCCCTTCTGATGTGAACTGTACATTCTTAGCCCTCATATTGAATATTGCAAGTGCTAATTCTTTTGTAGATTACCGCCCAATTAGTCTGTGTAATACTCTCTACAAAATTGTGTTCAAAGTCCATGCAAAATGGTTGAAGATGGCTCTCCATTTTTTCATTGACAAACACCAAAGGGGTTTTGTTCAGGAATGATAGATTCTTGATGGGACCATTTCGATCCATGAGATCCTGCACTTTGTCTCTAAATAAAAAAATGAAGGTATGTTTCTTAAATTGGATATGAATAAAGTATATGACATAGTTTCTTGGGAGTTCCTGATCAAAATGCTCCAAAATTTTGGTTTTCATGAGGATTGGATCTTTATGATGAAAAATTGCATCTCCACAGTGATGATCTCGATCTTAGTTAATGGGTCTACAGTGGGTTATTTTCCTAGAAAGAGGGGGTTTAGACAAGGGGACCCCCTATCCCCTTATCTATTTATAATTTTAGCTGAAGCTATGGGTAGAGCCTTCACAACAGACACAAATAGAGGAGACATAGAAGGTATCAAGACAACTTCCACTCTAGTACATGTCTCTTTTAAACAGTTTGTGGATGATACTCTAGTTTTGACAAGATCATCTCTTCCACAAGCAAGACATATTAAGATGATTTTACATTTCTATGAGCATGTAGAAGGCCAAAAGGTAAATTTTAATAAAAGTAAGATTTTTTATTGAATACCTCTAGAGATAGTAAGAATATTCAACTGTGGCATAGGTGATTTTCCAGCAACCTATCTAGGGATGCCTTTATTTCATGGGAGTATGAAGGAAACCTTGTGGGATCCGATTATTGAATGTGTTACAAAGAAAATATCTTCTTGGAAAGGATCTCTTCTTAGTCAGACAATAAAGGCCTAGCTTGTGAAATCCTACCTTCAAAGTATACCTATTTACTTCATGTCAATTTTTAAAATACCAATATCGGTCTGCAAAAATATTGAATAGATCCAAAGGATTTTTATATGATCGAGGGCTGAGAAAAATAAGAGGATATCTTTACTTGCTTGGAACAAAGTTTGCACCTCTAAAAAATATGGGTGATTGGGACTGAGAACTCTTCCCAAAATGAACAAATATCTAATGGAAAATTTGGGTTGCAAGTTGGTAAAGGAAGAAGACACTCCCTGGGTCAAAATTGTAAAAGCTATGTATTTATGTAATTCCTCCTTTCTCAAAAACCTCAACCGCCTAAGTGGTATAGTTTATGGAATAGCCTTCAACAAGTAAGACCTCTGATATAGTAGGACTGTAGATGGCATATTGGATATGGTGTTAATGTGATATTTTGGTAGGATACTTGGCTCTTTAAATCTTCCCTTTGTGAGATCCCAAGGTTTGCAAACTTAAGAATAACTCTAACTCCAATTTATGGATTGTTGGTTTGGGATTATACTGTGGAAGAAAATGGCATCAAGAAGTGGAAGTGGCTTAATGTTGAGAACATCAATGAGGACTTGCATCCACACCTGGAAAGTCTTAATAGATACCTTAATGCCTACATCCTCAGCCATTGGAAACCAAATGATATATTTATTTGAATGAAAATGAAGAGAGGAGATTATTTTGTGAAGTATGGTTATAACTTAGTTGAAGGTGAAGGGGTAGTGTGGCCCCATGTAAAGGTTTGGCATAAATATCTCATCCTTAATATATTGGAAATTTTGAGGGGATAGAGTTCTACTCAGAGGGTGAGGAGAAGACAACACCATTCGTCGAGCAAGAAGAGAGATCCACAAACCAGAGTAGAGGGGATAGAGTTCTCCTATGGAGAGATATCCACAAACCAGAGCATAGGGGATAGAGTTATCCTGTGGAGAGAGATCCACAAACCAAAGTAGAAGGGATATAGTTCTCATGTGGAGAGATATCCATAAACAAGAGCAATGGGCATAAATTTCTCTTGTGGAGAGAGATCCACAAATGAGAGCAGTGGGGATAGAGGTTTCTAGTGGATAGAGATCCATGAACTTGAGCATAGAGGATTGGTGTCTCCTTTGGACAAAGGTCCATAAACATTGTAATAGGCAATTGGTTCCCAAGAGATTTATTGAGAAAATTTAGATGAAATATTTTCTTCGTGGACGTAACCCACATTGGGTGAACTACGTTAAATCTGTGTCTCTCATATGTGTGATGATTTGTGCATTATTTATTTTACTACATTAATATTATTGTTGTTATAATTTGAAATAAAAGTAAAATATGATATTATATTGTTCACCCCCTCCTCTCAGTATAAGATTTTGTTCTTCAATTGGTATTAGAGCGGGTTCCTTCAAAAAAATTCTAACAACTTGAAGGAAGATCTACAAGAACACACATGGCAAGGAAAGGCAAAATAAGAACCATGAGACCTAAGAAGGAAGGTACACACATGGCTATGAAAGAAAAGGAAGAAGAATTTGATCTTGAGACTAAAAGGAGGGAAGAATAAAAATTTGTGAGATGTGTTGAATGTGGTAAACTTGGTCACATGGCACTTTATTGTCCATAAAATGGGTATAGTAGCAGTAAAGAGGAAAAGGAATTTGATTTTGCTCTCAAAGAGATTGTTGCTCTAAGAGGAGAAGTGGAAATAGATTCAAGTGATGAATCAAGCAATGAAGAGAAAGCTATTTTTGTAAAAAGGAATAAGAATGAACTAAAAATACTCAAATATTTTGTTTGTGGTAACTTTTATCACCTTGCAAATCATTGTTCAAAAATTGGGCATAGTAGCAGTGAAGATATTACAGGAAATCACATGAATGAGCTATATAAAAATCTCATAGGCTATGAGATAAGGACAAAGAAAGATCAAAAATCTAGAAGAGAGGCAACATTCAAGGCTTTAGAGGAAGAAAGAAAAAACAAATATCTTGGTTGTGGTAACATTGGTCACTATACAACTAATTATCCACAAGATGAATGTAGTAGCAATAAATATGAACAGGTATCCAAGAAAAATAAAGAAAGAAAACTCAGTCATGAAAAGAAAGACATGCACCGTCAAAGCAAGCATGATAAGAAGGTATTTCAAATATACAAGAAGAGTTTTTATGTTGAAGTAGCAAGCAGTGCTTCAAGTGACAATGATGAAGGCCTCTCAGATAGTGAAAAAGAGGAAATTCTAATTTCAACAATAGAAGAAAAAGAAGATGCTCCTATTGAAGAACAAGTAGAAGAGTATGAATATGCTCTTGAAGACCAAGAAGAAGAGAAAGATTCATAAAAGGAGGAAGAAACTACAGTTGATATAGAAAAGGAACTTGTTATGTTGAAAAGGGAAAATTTAGGTTTGAAGGCTCAAGTACAAGATGATGAGAAAACAAAGGTAAAGCTTCTACAAGATCTCACTAATTTAAAGGTTAAGGTTGAATAGGTAAGAAGAATTGAAGAAGGAATGGCTAAAAAGTTAGAAGCAAAAGAGTTAGAATGTGAAATATTAAAACATGAAGTAGTTTCTCTAAGGATGGAAGTGAAAGATGCCAATGATAAGATACACGGGTTTGGAAAAAGTTCAAAAGCTTTGGATAACATTAACAAAGCACAAATATCTTCATTTATCAAAATAGGACTAGGCTATGAAGAATATCAAGAGGTATGGAAAGGGAAGCCAAGCTCAAAATAAAAGAAAGTCATAAAGGAAGCATCAAAAAAAGTGAATGATGAAGAACCTAAGACTTACGCTTATGTGTTGAGAAGTGATAGTATCAAAGAGGAAGCAAATAATGCACCATCAAGAGACAAATATCATCACAGAAAATGCAATGAAATAATAATGAGATCAAGGCAAGATGAATATTTTTTCCAGGGTTATTGTTACTCATGTAATCAGTTTGGTCATAAAGCAGTGCATTATAGGGTTCATAGAAAGAAGGATTATGGATTCAATAAGAGGAACTTCAACTCATTTGAAGATGGGCATTTCTTCCAAGGGAATTGCTTCTCATGTAAACATTTTGGTCACAAAGCTTTACATTACAAGAATCATGGCAGGAATGATTAAGGCTTCACCAAGATGAACTTCAAGTCATTTACACCTTCCAAAAACTACAATATTAGGTGTTACAAGTGCAATATTCTTGGGCATAAGGCCAAGTGGTATAGAACATAGTTTCTAGAACTTCCAGAGTCAAGCAAGAACAAGGAAACTCAAAAGGATCAAAAGGGTATGATTACAAAGATGTCAAAAAAAAAGTTGAAAAAGAAAAGGAGCATTGTATGTTGGGAGTATAATTAATCCCAATCCAAAATTAATCATCTAAAGGAGAGGAGGTGGGGAGGGGGCTGAGCTAAGAGTCTTATATTTAGCCCCAAAGGATTCCCTTTGCCATTGATATCAAAGGGGGAGAGAATTCAGTCAGGAGGAGCAGTTTCTTAGGGGGAGCAGATTTGGAATCCAGTGGTTCAAAAAGGAATTTTTAGAAAGGGTTGTCATCAATGAAAAAGGGGAGATTGTTGAAAATTTTGAGTGTATTGTGTTGTCATTGATGTCAAAGAATTGATGTCATAGGTTGATGTCATTGGTTGTCATTGATGCCAAAGATAGTTTGGTATGAAAATAAGATAAGGTTTATAAGTTGGATAATTATGCAAGGCAAGGTTCATCCCAATGCAAGGAAATTGATAAAAAAAAAGGTTATAATATTTACTTTAAATATTATAAGCCAAAGAGGTTTGGGAAAAAGTTCTAAGTGTTTGGTTAAAAGGTTGAAGGCCCAAGTTTAAGACCATGGTTCAAAAAGAAAGCAAGTGACTAAGGCTTAAAAGAGATAATATTATAATATTTAAGCCAAAAGGACTTATTAAAAAGAGGATTGAAAGTGCATTGGACAAAGGTCTCAAAAAGAAATTAATTTGACAAAGGACTACAAGCAAAAATATTATTTAACACCAAGGTTAAATACTATAATAAATAATATTTAACACCAAGGTTAAATATTATATTAAAAAAATAAAAATAAATTTGAATTGTCAAAGGTGCCAAGAATTTAAATTTAAAAAGGTGGCAATAAAAAGGTTGAGCCGACACCATGACAAAAATTGAATGCATATTTAAGGAGGAAAATAAATCATTTCTCAAAGTTAGAAACACATGCATTATTCAAAGTCATTTCATTGAGCGCAGAGAGTGAGGAGAAGACAACACCATTCGTCGAGGGAAGAGGGAGAAGGAAAGTTAGTGCACATGTTTCAAGCAGGGACAACGAATCATAAGGGAGAGCACACAACTTTGTTCCAACAAGGCAGCTAACCCAGGTGGCATGTGGGTCCTGTGTAAGGCATTGACAGTGGACAAGTTTTGAGTTTGAATCACTGCAACAGTTTGTTTTTTCGATTTCTATTTGGGCAAAAGGAAGGAATAAAAGTGTTTTACACACATTTGGTTCCAGTAGGTGGGCTAACCTAGCTGGAACTCTAGCTTATGCTAGAGTGTGGGCTCTATGAGGTTTTGTGTTCGAATCTCAATGGCGGCAACGACAGACATGGTAAGGGCATAAATTGTTTTATTAATGTTTGAGGTATGTTAGCACTTGATCAAGGGAGACATAATGTTTAATTTAAAAAAAAGAAGAAGTGCATATTGCTTTGTCTAGGGAGACGTAAGGGTGATGCTTTGAAATTAAATATTCTAAGGGCATAATGATATTTCAGATTTTGGTTGTGACTTTATAAAGTAGAAATAATTTTAGAAAGAAAGGAGCAATAAGGTTCTTGAAAGTAAAATTAATATATGGTATGCACTTAGGGATATTGGATTTTGATATTGAGAATTACAAGTGGCTCTTATAAGTAGGAGTGATAAGGTGTGACAATGGTTTAAATTGTTGTGTGTATTTTTGATAAAAAGAAAAATTGTTTGATTATTGTCAAAACTTTGTCTTGTGGAAATAAAAGGAAGATATGAAATATTTTTATGAGTAAATTTTGAGGAAAGATTTTATGGATGGTTTGAAAAAGTGTTATGCTAACTAACCCTTGAAAATGGCATAAGAAAGATAGAATATTCTGAGACAAGTTTTGAGATAACTGCTTCATCAAAGAGGTATGGTTATATCACTCTTTCTTTAAGGTGTTTGGTTGAACAAATATTTCAGAATTATAAGGTGGAGATAAAAGGGTTGATTAGTGTGTATGGTTGGAAATATTTGAGCTAGGGTTTGTGAAACAAATTGTGCATCCTAGTTGAAAGAAATTGGAAACACTTGTGTTAGGATTTGTGAACAAATTGTGCTTCATTGTTTGAATGAATTTGTGAAGCTTTTAGGCATTGATGTGAGTGACATTGAATGTGAAAGGGCAAGTGTTAGAATCTAGTTTTGTGAAGCAAAGTTATACACTAGTTTGATTTGATTTGAAAGGGATTTGCAAGAGGTAAAGATTGGATTGGATGAATGCAAGAGTTGTGAATGTAAAGAACATATTGGGTATTTGATAATGCATATCATTTTCTAGAGGTTAAACGAATTCTAGGTAGAATATGTCTGAATTGCCTAGTTGAAGAAATGAAAGAGATATAAGCATTGTTTGTATGCAAGATTTGGGAATGTTTGAGCAGGCTCTATGAGCAGCATTAAGGTAAATTTGAGAAAGTTTTGTGATAAGACTTGAAGCAGAATTGAGGCATATTTGAGAAAGTATTGTGAGAAAACTTGAAGCAACATCGAGGTAGATTTGAGAAAGTCTTGTGAGAATACTTGAAGCAACATTGAGACCGATTTGAGCAATTTTTGTGAGAAGAATTCAAGCAACATTGAGGAAGATTTGAGCAAGTCTTGTGAGAATACTTGAAGTAACATTGAGGTAAATTTGAGCAAGTATTGTGAGAAGAATTAAAGCAACATTGAGGTAGATTTGAGCAAGTCTTGTGAGAAGACTTGAAGCAACATTGAGGTAAATTTGAGCAAGTCTTGTGAGAAGACTTGAAACAAGTTTGAGGTAAACTTGTGCTAGTCTTATGACGAGGTTTGGTACAAATTTGAGATAAATTTGAGAGTAGGATTTGGAGCAAACCAGAGCAGAGGGGATATATTTCTCCTATGGAGAGAGATCCACAAACTAGAGTAGAGGGGATAGAGTTCTCCTATGGAAAGAAATCCATAAACCAGAGCAGAGCAGATAGAGTTCTCCTGTGGAGAGATATCCATAAACCAGAGTAGAGGGAATAGAGTTCTCTTATGGAGAGAGATATGCAAACCAAAGCAAAGGGGATAGAGTTATCCTATGGAGAGAGATCCATAAACTAGAGTAGAGGGGATAAAGTTCTCCTATGGAGAGAGATCCACAAACCAGAGTAGAGGGGATAGAGTTCTCCTGTGGAGAGAGATCCATAAACCAGAGCAAAGGTCATAGAGTTATCCTATGGAGAGAGATACACAAACAAGAGCAAAGGGGATAAAGTTATCCTATGAAGAGAGATCCATAAATCATAGCAATGGGGACAGAGGTCTCCTGTGGATAGAGATCTATGAAATTGATCATAGGGGATTGGTGTTTACTTTGGATAGAGGTCCATAAACATTGTAATAGGGAATTGGTTCCCAAGAATTTTTTGAGAAAATTTAGAAGAAATATTTTCTCCGTGGATGTAACCCACATTGGGTGAACCACGTTAAATTTGTGTCTCTCATGTGTGTGATGATTTGTGCATTGCTTTAATATTGCTATTGATGATATTGGTTGATATTGTTTTGGAAAGCTATTGCAATTGATAACATTGGATAATATTGTTTGGGAAAGAAAAGTAAAATTTGGTCTTATATTGTTCACCCATTCTCAGTATAAGCTTGTGTTCTTCATAAGATTACTATTTTCCAGTGGCTGGTTATGCATAATAAAATTATGACCCAAGATAATGTGAAAACATGTGGTTTCTCCTTACCAAATAGATGTGTTTTATGTGAAAACGAGGAGGAAAGCATTGATCATCTACTTCTTAAGTGCTCCTTTACCAAAAACTTGTTTGATCAGCTCTATAGTGAATTCCAAGTTAAGTGAGTTTTCCCTAGAACTATCTCAGATTTGAACTTGGAATAGGAGCCTCCTTTTAAAGGTAGAATAATCAAGAATTTGTGGCTTCTACGCCTTCCACATATCTGGTGGAGAGCCTGGAATGAAAGAATCCACAAAATCTTTGAGGACTTGAAGATGGACTGGGAAATTGTTTAGAACCAAGCAAGAAGTACCCTGATGGAGAATTTTAACACTATTCTCTTCAAGGAGGGATGTGAATCAAAGTAGAAAAGGTAGATATTGGAATGCTGGGGAGTCAGAGAGAAATTACCAATACCTCGATTTCATCCTATAACTCATGCAAAATGGATACCACTGCTGTTTGGATGGTTCAAATTAAATTTTGATGGGGCCTCGAAAGGTAATCTCGGGCTGGCAAGAGCTAGATAGGTGGTCTGAAATCATCTAGGTAAGGTAATCAAAGCCTTTCTTAAATCACTGGGTGAATAGACAAGTCATTTTACTAAAGCAAGAATAGTTTATGTAGGAATTTATTTGGCTATCAATTACAATATAGATAAGCTCATAGTTGAAGGAGACTCACAAAATATTATCACCATTTTAAAGGAAGAACAACCAACCACCTAGACGATTGATTTAATGATGGTGGAATCTCGAGTGCTTTTGGATAGAATCGAGAATGTGTCTATCAATCATATTTATAGAGAAGCCAACAAGGTAGCAGTTGGTCTTGCTAATGAAGGAGTTATGGTAGATGGCAGAAAGGAATGGAGGAATGATATCCCAGTGCACATAAATAATTTAGTTGACAATGATAATACCACAAGAATTGACAATGGATATTAGTAGGAAGAGGCTTCCAGGAAAACATAGAGTATATGATATTTAGATATATAAGGTGTATGATTATTTTATAGTTTTGGATGTGGTTAGTGTTGGTCACCAATTAGACACCACATGCTAGGGTGGGGGGGTAGATCAAAAACTTAGCATAGAATGACAACCACATCAGGACAGGGCAGACGATCTCTAGAGGAGGCTAGTTCCAGCTATCTACATCATAGAGTAGGTAAATGGAAAAAGGGAAAGAGGGATAGAAATGGAAAAATAGTCATAGCCAAAAATCACAAGGATGGGTATATCTGCATCAAGAATTATATAGGTACAACACCATAGGTAGAAACACAGACCCCTAACCTAACAGATCAGCCAATCAAACCTTCATTTTAGCTCCAAGAAGTGGTGGGCAAAGGGTAAATTCTAGAACCAAAAATATGTACATGAGATCCAAGATTTAGAATCAGAGCGCTCCTATTCGGCTGGCTTTAGCAGAAATAAACCCCCAAACCATGTCTACAAATACACACCATTGAATCACTCAAGTAGATCCCATGAAATCCAAATTGCAGAATATCACGAGAAAAATTAAACTACCAAATAGTGATGAACATTCATACATTTAATGAGAAAATGCTAAGGTGAAACCAGAGACCAAACAGTTAAGGATTTGTATTTACATTGTGTTAAACCTTACATAGAATTATAATGGCTAAAGAGCCACCCTTAGGAATGACCAAAATTCCACTATTTATAGGCATGTTTACATTGAATTCAAAATAAAACATCAATGGTGGTAAGTGGGAAAGAAATCCTTGCAGCTAATAGGCACTGAATTGGTACACTACTCCTCAGGATAGCATCGGTATTCTAAAAGGAGGTAGATGCATCTAGATCAATCTAGGCCCTTGGATTCTCTGACATATCTTTCTAGTTCATAAATATTTAGCTACCTCATCCTCTTCCTCGACTGGCGATCCTCTGGTCAGGCGGTACGTGATAGATACTAAAGCACCTTAGGAGCAAAGTACTTCAAACCAGTCACTTTTGCGTACGATGTTAGGTACCTAGACAACTGCAGCAGTGGATACATCATTTTCTCATAGTTCAAGTGATGGTGGGAGATTTACATGCTAGGTAGGTACTTATTTTGTCTTTCCCTCCACCTATAGAGGCATTAGGGAAGAGGGTGAACATTTGTTCGTAGTTCCTCCCAACTCATGGTTTGCAAATTTTTCTTGGGATGGGTGGGAGCCTATACCTTACCTAAGGGTGGGGTTTCCTAACTTTTTCACCCCTGGAATATGCTTAAAAGGTCCACCCAAGGATTGGGCAGACTCTTGGAAAAGTTTCGCCCAAGGCCAAGGGTGAATCATACACCCGCTTTATCACTCGCCTTGCTTCCATTTGCCATCCATCCACTACTTTGGTCTGCCCATGACTACTATTGTTGCTACTTGATATATTTTACCCGACCATTAATTTCATTCAAAATTTGGTGAACTCTTTCTAAATAAAGGAAATCATCTCTTGGAGGGAGGAGTGGGTGAAGGGTGCAAAATTTCACCCACACTTCTGGTGAGTCATAGGAATTTTCTATCTTGTGAAAAAAATGGACCTAGAAAGACTAGGAATTGAAACAACTGGAACAAAGGGACGAAGGAGAAGAGGGAAGGGCAAAGAGGAAAGGAGGATGTGAAGAAGAAGATAAGAAAAGGGGGAAGCAAGGAAAATAAATCCAGAAAGAGAGGGCCAAGGTGGCTAACATAGATAGAACTACAATAGACAAGAGCAACATGAATACAAGTAGTGGAAACAACAAGCAAATACTTGAAAGGCTTACTGAAAGATAAATATGGAACAAAGGGATAACATGAAACAATTGAGATAAGGAAGCCCTTTCCATCAACTGGAAGAGTTACAGACAACAAATGGGAGAACAAGGCGAAGGGGAGGAAAGGACGGGGAAATGAGGAGATACAAAGGGAAAAGCAATATAAAGCCTATCAAGTGAAATCGATAGGGCATAGAACCTTCTCCACGAGACATTCTTACGAATTGCATCCACTTAAATTTAACCCACCGATGTTTTGAGATATTCCAAGAGGAGACAAATTGCCAATATTTCTTATCTCTTCTATCCTAGGCCCTATTTTTTACATGATCTAACAATGGTCCTCTTTATTGACTGTTATCAACTAGGAGGCCATTTAGATTCAACCACAATTTGTGGTTTATACTCTATGGTCTCATTTTCATCTAACCATATGGGCTATTTATAGAAAACTTGCCTTACCTTGTGCTTGCATCTGTTAGTTACATGGCTTGCTACAACTCTTGAGGATGAGTTAAGAGGCCTTGAAAATTATTGAATATGTCCATTGGGCTATGAGGTCACGACAACAAAAAACATAAGAACAAAAAACCTAAGAGACAACATAGAGACGAGGGGAATGTTACATTTTCTAGACAATTCCTAGAGAATCCCTTTCTGGTGCTTCTCGATGCTGGACCAAGTAGCAACCTTTCATAGGGTTATGTTGCTCCATTGGTCACATATAAAATTGGTGATTCCAAATGGACTAGCCTTACATAATACAAAGCTTTATTTACTAGCCACAAAATTGCAGTGTGATAGGCACACCTGAGCTAGGATATCTCATGAAAATCATCTTGTGAATCTATAGTGGCTAGACCATATTACATTGTATTTAAGGTGCTACTTGTAATCGATCTAATGCCATCCACATTGGCTCCAAATTATGATGAGATAATAATTCTTATTATCTTCCATGAGCTTTTGAATTCTCAAGCCTTTGAAATCTAGGGTGGCAAAGAATTTTTCCACTATATTCCACCCTCCAGGTGGTGAGCTATCATGGACTAGATTTTCATATTGTCCCTTTTTTAGATTGGCCAACTGTACCAATATGATGGTCAAATCATCCTCTACCATTGTGGATTCTTCTCCCACTCATGGGCATCCACATCCTCATCCAGATCCTGCTGAGTCTAGGGTTGATCTATCATATTGCCTTCATGGACATGGTCATCGTGGCACACCTACTCTTGGTATGTACCCGTTGCATGATCTAGCACCATCTCCTGAAATGAACTAATTGGATAGAGCCTCCACATCAGAACTTTGCTTAGCTATGATAGCTTCCTCCTAAAGTTGCAGGAAACTAGTTTCCCTAGATTGGTGTAGAAGGAAGCTAATATTAGGACCAAGAGCCTGGATGTAGAATAGATACGCCTGGATGAAGGTTGAGAGGATTTATCATGGAATCCTCTTCTAGATCTTCTCAAATTAGACATTGAATTCCACCACATTTTCAAGAGGGTTCCTCTTGATAAATGTAAATTGATTTAGAGACTGGAAGGGGTCTTCAATTTCATCAAACATATCCATGAGAGGCTCTTCCAGATCCACCCATGTAGAGATGCTCCTAGGCTATAGGGTCTTGAATCATAGCCATGCTCTGCCTTCAAGGGAAGCGACCAATAATTTGATCATCACATCCTCATGCATGATATTGTGAAGGGTGGCCAAAGAAGCCACATCTTCAAGGTATTCCTTCATAGTTCCCTTGATGCCACTGTATTTGGTTAGGGCATCAAAGGTAGCTTCTGGAATATCATTTCAGCCAGGGAGATTGAGGGGACCAGAGTCATTCTAGCATAAGAAATTCATGATGGCACTAGTCTTCAAATGTCCCATTGATTTTGGAGTCAGAGTCAAAGTCACCAGATGAACATGCTATATTTTTTAGTGAGGTCAAGGTTGTTCATCATACCTTGAGTCCTCTAGGATGTTTGGATATTCAACATGAATAGATGACTGATCTTATAATTTGGATGTGTCATGCAGTCAGAGTCACCAAGTGATTTTGAGCAGATATGGAAAATTTATAAAGTCACCAAACTCTAATTTTCTAAAACATGAAAACTCAGTGAGTTCCCCAATAGAGTCACCAAAAAATGTTGGTCATCAATCTAACATCGTGCACCAGGGTAGGGGGTGTATCAATGACTCAGTATAGAATGGTCATCATGTCAGGATGGGGCAAATGATCTTCGAAGGAAACCAGTTCCTCGAGGTTGTTCCAACTATCTACGTCATAGAGAAAGTAAAGGGAATAAGGGAAAGAGAGGGAAAGAAATAGGAAAATGGTCATAGCCAAAACTCATAAGGATGGGTATAGCCGCATCAAGAACTATGCATACATGACACCATGGGTGGAAACACATACCCATAACCTAATAGATCATACAATTAAGCCTTCATTTTAGCTCTAGAAATTGGTGAGTGGAGGGTGAATTTCGGAACCAACGAACATGTGCATGAGATCCAAGATTAAAAATCAAAGTGCTCCCATCCAACTAGCTTTAGCAAAAATAAACCCCCAATCCATGTTTACAAATGCACATCCTTTAATAACTCAAGTAGATCCCATAAAATCTAGATTGTAGAATATCATGAGAAAACTTAAATTACCAAACAAAGATGAACATTCATACATTTAATAAGAAAATGCTAAGGTAAAACCAAAGACCAAATAGTGAAGGATTTGTATTTACACTATGGTAAACCTTACATATGAATTGTAATGGCTAAAGATCCACCCTTAGGAATGACCAAAATTCCACTATTTATAGGCATGTTTACATTGAATTTAAAATCAAACATTAATGGTAGTAGGCGGGAAAGAAATCCTTATGGTTGATAGGCACCAAACTGGTACGTTCCTTCTCAAGATAACATCAATATTCTTGAAGGAGGTAGATGCATCTAGCTCAATTTGGGCCCTTGGATTCTTTGACATTTCTACCTAGTTTGTACATATTTAACTACCTTGTCCTCCTCCTCGACTAGTGATCCTCTACTCAGGCAGTGTGTGATAGGCACTAAAGCACCTTGGGAGCAACACACCTCAAACCAATCACTTTTGCATATGATGTTAGGTACCTAGACAACTGTAGTAGTGGGTACATCATTTGATCATAGTTTGAATGATTATGGGAGCTTTATGTGTCAGGTTGACACTTCTTTTGTCTTTCCCTCCACCCGTAGAGGAATTAGGAAATAGAACAGACATTTATCCATAGATTTGCCCAATTCGTACTTTACAACTTCTACCCGAGATGTATGGGAGCCTATACCTTCCCTAAGGGTGGGGTTTCCTAAATTTTCCATCCTTGGAAGTTGCTTCAAAGGCCCACCCAGGGAGTGGGCAGGTTATTGGAAAATTTTGCCCAAGGCTAAGGGTGGATCATCTACCCACTTTATCACCTGCCTTGATTCCATTCACCATCCACCTGATACTTTGGTCTTCCAATGAATGTTGTTGTCACTACTTGATATCTTCCACATGACCATCAATTTCCTTCAAAATTTGGCAGACTCCTAAATAAATGGAATCACCTCCTAGAGGTAAGAGTGGGTGAAGGGTGCAAAATTTCACCCATAATTAGTGAAGTGTATTTGTTGTTACACGATTTGTATAGGCTTTATGGCAGTGGGAAATCCTTCTTGGTGAAATGGACAATGATTGACCATATCTGTTGATGTAAAAGGTTAACATTCCTTTAAAAAATGCACTTTTTCAACTTAAAAAAAAGAAAGAACATGAAATGAAATCTATTCTATGAAATCACGAAAGAACATGAAATGAAATCTACTCTAAGTAAACATGAAAAGATGATATTGATGTTCGTTGATCCTAGGTGGCCTATCCACTTTTGATTCCCAAGTTTGCATGAAGCGCAAGGGAAGAGCATACATATAATAGAGAACATTTTAATGTGTTATGTTGGCAATGAGGTGATGTTCGTTAACCAAGAAGGAATTACTCTCTTTTGATCTCCAAGATTGTTCGAGAGTGCGAGGAGAGAGTATACAAGGTCAAATCCTTCGATTTAGTGTGATTATAGTGAGGGTTCATTAATTTTAATCTCCAAGATCACCCTAAGGTGTAATGGCCTGCCTTGGTAGGACTCTATATGAGAGGGACTATGTATTGATAAATAATGATTGATACTTAGTTTTGATGCATTTAGTTGACTATTTGCAATTGTGTTATGCTTTGTGAATATGGTATTGCTGATTAACATGATTTTTGTAGGTTAATTATGCTCACAGGTGGAAGAAAATATCGTCCACTAGGAATAGACCCACCTAGGAGGATATTAGTAAAATAGAGATTTTACTAATATCTAGGTGGGCAATACCAAGCTAACAATTTAAAATTAGTTTTGGTGCTTGCATTTGATTTAATTAATTTTGGGGATTATTGATACTTCCATGCATGCATTAGTTTTAATTAAAGAGACTAACTTCATGGATTGCTAATGCTTTATTTTGAGAAAAATAAATATTCTTGAATTGAATTAATAAATTAGGAAAATTAACTAATTGGAGAAATTTATATTCTTTTAACTAAATTATGTTGTGGAAATATAATAGATTTATTTGAATGTTATTAATTTAAGAAATTAAAAAGGGAAATAAATTTTTATAAGAGCATGAGTTTTATTATTTTAAAAATAGATCCCCCTATTGAATTTCAAATGGAGCATGAAATAAAATATAGAAAAATGGGATTGGAGATTCAAAAATAAGGTAATAATGCCCATGTCAGGTTAGAGGAAGGTGGTGGGCCTTAATGAGGAGTATGCTCTTCTCTAATGACTAGGAGGCTTTGTCAATCAGGTAGTTGTGTCTTGGGGCATGGTTTGGGGTAAAGCTATCAGGAGGAGGATGGCTCAATTTTGGGGACGAGGTGATTCTCAGGAGGGCAAAAAAATAATGGAGGCATTCAAAGAAGTTGGAAGAAGAAGAAGGCGTGAAGTTGAGGAGGAGAAACAAGTTGGATCCTCCATTTTAATAGCCTTGTTTTTAGGCTTTTAATGCTTAAATGGATGTAGGATAAATTATATTTCTTGTTTAAATACTTGATATTATGCTTGCTTGCTCTGATGATCATTCAATCCCCTATGTATACCTTTAAACTGTTGCTTTTGTGCCTGTGATTTTGAATGTCACAGGTGAATGGTCGACATTCATTTTTAGCCACCTTGGTTGCCCTAAACTTTCTCATGATGGATCTATTGAGACCAATCAATCCCCTATTTTGCTATCTTCAATATACCTCCATGTAGACACCAAAACAGCACCAATCCGATTATGTGACAACAAGCGCTGATCGCATTGACACAAACAGCCCCTAGGGCAGCCCCCAGAGGTTAAACAGTGGTCCTAACCACTCCCAAAAGCAGTTTGGAAGGTCAAAGGTCAATTTGGCACCTTTTTGGCACCTTTCTCTCTACTCGTCCCACCCCGGGACGAATACAAACTGGCATTCGTCCCACCCAGGGACGAATAGCAACATTCGCCCTAGGGTGAGGCGAATAGAAGGTTTGACTGGCAAAAAAAGTCAAACCTCGGCAACTCCGCCGCTTAACTGAGGCTTCAGGCCATGCAATTGCGAGGAATAGCTTTTATTCAAGAAGAGAGACTTCAGTGATGAGTGTCTTTATTTTAGAAACCTCATGCAAGAAGATTTTTAATCAGGGAGTTAGCTTTTCTCTAAAAATAGGACAGTTAACTCAAGTGGCGCCCTCGCATGCGCAATTCAAACAAGGAGACCCTAAGGTCTATAAATTGGGGAGTTTTCCCACCCAAAATATATAGAGAGAAGGAGCATTTGAGCAACGAAGTGCTGCCAATTTACATACCTACTTGCGATTTGTGCTTTTACATCCTTAATCTCTCATTCGAAAGGGAGGTTATTGGGCGACTATTAGAAGCGCAAATCCGGACCCAAAACCTGATTTTTGGCCACAAAAATTCCCAAAATTTGTTGAAAACACCCCATAACCAGTTTTGGACCCATCCCAAGTGGATTGGTGCCGAAACAGTGCCTCAAACGGTGGGCGTCCTACCCCCGGGCGCTCCCCAATCTGTCACAGTAAAATTCGCCCCACCCTGGGATGAATAGAAATATGTGATATATTT
The DNA here is from genome assembly GCA_028583015.1 of Wollemia nobilis. Taxonomy (NCBI): domain Eukaryota; kingdom Viridiplantae; phylum Streptophyta; class Pinopsida; order Araucariales; family Araucariaceae; genus Wollemia; species Wollemia nobilis. The sequence goes on along the minus strand of JAQPPZ010000856.1, from coordinate 1,815,740 downwards.
CTCTAGTTTTTCTTTTGCATTTGATTCTAGATAGGTTAAATAGGTTACAGTTCAAATTTCATTTCATTTGGAGCAATTTTGATCAGGTTTTTGTTATTTCTCGCCTTTACTAACTTGCAGATGGCACCATAAAAATCTGGGTGATAGAGGCAAAATTGGAGAAATATGACCATCTGGGTCTTCCCAAAACACCCCCAATTAGCTAACCCCAAGTTTTTAGGTCATTTGGAGCTTCCTAGGTAGGACATTGAAGAGGGTGCTTTTTGACAAGTTATTGTAGGTCTATTCGTCCCACCCTGGAGCGAATACAAATATGTGAGGAATTTCTAGACTGTTCTTTTTGCAGTGGTCTTCTGTTAACATATTTATGCTACTATGAAATTTTTAGGTCAATCCGAGGTCATTTCATTATCGTTTTAATATTTTCATGCATTTACTGACAATAGGCCTTGGGAAATACATGCTTCATTCTGTCCGCAGGTGCTACTAATATTTTTTGTTTCTTTGAACGCAGGTTTCCGATAGCAGAGGAGCAGGAAAGAGCAAATAATCATATACGCAAGCGGCGGTGACATTTTGGTCCGCCCATCTTACATGTGGGCACGCGGAAGAAGGATTGTGATCCATGGATGTTGTGACAAGAAACACATTTGACGCTCCTATCCCCTAAAAAGGAAGGAGACGTATTGTAACACATTTTGAAAAGTGTATCAATAAAGATATTACCATATTTCATATTGCTTTTATCTTGTGTCAATTTGCATATGTCCTTTCTTGTTCTTTCTTGTGGCATATTCCTTTTTGTTTTCGTATCCTCGTGCTTTCAGTGGCGATCACGGTGGGACCTGTGTCCCTTGATTTTTAAGATTAAAATTCTGATTAAAGTTGCTTGTTTTGTTGCTTGCAGGTACCAAGTTTTCAAATGCTAGACTGTTTCAGGCAAAAATTCAGAGACATCCGATTTAGGCAGAGAAGAGGTAGGGGTTTTAAACACCCTTTGTCAATTTTTTGTTTTCTATTCTCTGATTTTTGCTTGCATAGGAGAGTTTAGAGGCTTGCTTGTTTCAATTTTGCAACTTAAAAAGAACCCCACACACCACGTGGTATTTTAAACACAAGGAGTTGGTCGTAAAACCCCAACCCTTGAGCAAGACCAACGGTGGATTTCATCATCACCTTGGCTTGAGATATTGCATCCATAACCCCGATCGCGACTGTTGCTAGACGTAAATCCTGACGAAAGCTGACCAAGTGTAGCTTGGGGTGATTCCCAGCACATGAGGATAAGTCTTCTATGGTAGGTGTCATAAACAGAGTGATTCCCCTTCCGTACCGCCTATGTTCCACGTATCATCTGCTCTCACGTACCTATAGTCTCCCTCACGTAAGGGCGGGTATATAGAGAGGTTGGTATATCGGTCCGACAATGGTATATTGAAGGGGCGACCATTTTGGGAGTCATAAGAGCCTTCATAATTGCATTTAAATGGTTTTCACAAAAAGCTTTCAAAAACAAACAACAAAACACACTAAACCAGATTTAGGGCACACTTTTAATCTTTAAAAGAGATAATCATTGCTTGTGTGTGTATGCTATTTTCTGTTTAGTGTATCAAAAAAAATCATAAAAAGAAAAATCCAAAAAAAGAATCTACGCATCTTTAGGTAAACATCACCATGGTGTACACCCGTAGCCAAGCCCAATCACGGGCAAAAGCTGCAGAGAGTGCACCAAGGGGGACAAGTCACCTCCGATATAGTCTTGAGGACTTGGTCATCCCGCCTTGGCGGCAGGATACACAAGTTAGTCCACACCATGCAGTTACAGAACATGACTCTAGAGGCACCTCCTTGAGGGGCACTCCAACTCATGCCATCACTAGACAAGACTATAGAGGCACCCCCTTGAGGGGCACACCCACTCAACATAGAGGCACCTCCTTAAGGGGTACCCCCACTCAGCAAAGATCCTTTCAAGAAGACAACCTACATGTAGCACTCGACCTAGATATAAGGCCTCCCTTGGAAACTCGTTATGGGTGGCCTAGTGATGAAGTGCTTGAACAACAAAGGGTCCACAAGGAGGAACCATATGATTTTGTTACTCCTAATTTACCCTCGATTAATGTCAGAAACACTAGACCATATCCAGAGTATCAGGTTCTCCCGACAGGGCAAGACAATTCTGCCCGCACCTTTTATGCATATAACAGAGAGTGTGAGGAAGATCACTACGTTCCTCAAGAACAGTACACAGCGTGGGAACGATGCACGTCTGCACCCGCTTTATATCCAGATCGCTCATTGAGACCAGAGCTTCAAGTCAATGCCGCTAACCTCGACAGAGGGAAGCAACCCATAGGGGTCTCGGAGTACCATGACCGAGAAAGACATGTAGGGGAGGCATCTAGGCCTCCTAAACAAGAGACGGCGGAACAAATTGACTTGGCATTTGCCAAACTAGCCGCCCGCCAAGCGCAAATCACGCGGCTTAGGCAAGACCAACAACAATTAGAACATTTGTGTCGCCTTAACCAAGAGCGCATTCAACGTCAGACAGCTGAATTGCTTCACAACAATGTGCCTGAGAAGGTCCCAGCACCTCGCGCACATAAATCTGAGATGTATGAGAGGCACAACCCCTTAGTGCGAGACAGGTCTCCGTGACCTCATCAAGCACTGCCTCTAAGACCTCCTAGACCTGAGCGGGAGGCCACTCCCCAAAACCATGATGGGCACCCTCCACGGGCACCCATCAATGTTTACAGGCCTAGGCCAGACACTCCTCAAGAAGCTTATGAGGATTATGAACAAGAAGAAGAGCGGGCTGAAATGCCCTATCAAGGCAGAAGGGGTGCTACCCAGCTATCCCTCCAAAGGCCTCAAGTTCCCCACAACCCACAGCGGGAGCAAACCAAGGAGGAGGAGATCAAGTCCTCCGATGCATACAAAGTGTTGTTAGAACGCTTAGAGACTATGGAGCTCAAGACTTCTGGGCCCCAAAAGCCTACTTTATGCCAACTCCGTAGTCATCCTGTGCATCCGTCAGTGCCGGCACCTCCATACCCCGAACATTTTAAGCTGCCCTAGTTGGCACTCTTTAGAGGGGAGGAAGATGCCCAAGAGCATGTGACTCGATTCCTGAGCCAATGCTTTGGCATTCAGGACAATGATGCTTTGCTATTAAGAACATTTATAACCACATTCGTAGGCCCTGCCTCGGATTGGTTTACTCAATTACCGAAGCATAGCATCCGCAACTTGGATCAGCTAGTGGACGCGTTCCTAGAACGTTTCACCTTCAACACAAAGAAAAAGGCATCACTAAGCGATCTAGCTAGCCTCAAGCAGTATGAGGAGGAATCTATGGCGGCATATGGGAACCGATGGAGGACGTTGCTTTCAAAGCTACCCTATCTCCCTCCTATGTCCGACCTAACTCAAATGTTCGCAAAGAGCTATTTGCGATCGATCTCTGTGCTATTGCAGCTGCAGCAATATGCCACTTTAGAAGAAGCTCTGGCGCAAGCTAGAATCATCGAAGAGATCAAGATACAGGATGGCAAAATTGCCAAGCCTAAGAAAAAAGAATGGAATAAGAGCACTAAAATAGGGACTACGCAACAGAAACCCACCGCGGTCAATCAAGTTGCTATCAATGCCCCTAAGCCTGCCCAAGCAACACAACCTCCAAAGGCTAACTATCAGGCGGTGCCTCCAAACAATTATGATAGAGAAAACCAAAAGCAGGAACAAACTCAGCAGCGTCACCCTAGGCGGCAATTTACACCATACACAGAGTCCAGGGACTCCTTGTTTGACCGTTTGTCAATGGCAAACTTGATTAATCTGCCAGAGATTCAAACGATAGATCCTAACGCGCCAAAGCCTAAGGGGTATAGGGAGGACTTGTACTGTAGGTTCCATAGACGAAAGGGACATGACCTTAACGCCTGTTGGAAGTTCAAAGGTTTGGTGCAAGACCTCATTGACAATAATACATTGGCAGTGGATAACCCTATAGCGCCCAACAACCAACAAATGGGCATTTTTAGAGATCCTTTGCCCACACATGATGCACAAGCAAAACCTCTTCATGTCAATGAGGTGCAACAAAATTGCCCCATGGAGGGGTATGTGGGGATGATAAGCATAGTGACAAGGAACAAGAGATACCCAGGAGCTGCCCCCATGGCAGCCACAAGAGAAGTTCCATCAATGTCACAACCTCAACCGAACCCTACACAGCTTCCCCCGCCTAGACCAGTGGCCACGATTCGAACTAGACTTACTCAAAGTCTAAGGACCACGTCGGCTAGGCTCTCCATATATGAGCTTATTCAACAATCAGCGCCCCATCGGGAGGCTCTCATGGAGATATTAAAGGCAATTGAGCTGCATCCCCATGAAGCAAATTCTTTCAACAACTTCGTGGGCCATGTGAAACAATGTACGAAACCAGTCATCACCTTTAGAGAAGATGAATTAAAATTGGTGGTTGGTGATGTGGCGGATCCACCCCTGCACGTTATTGCATGGGTCAACGGGATTCCGTATAAGCGGGTGTTGGTAGACACTGGTTCGTCCAGTAACATTATTACAACCGCCGCATTAAAACATTTGAAGTTGCCAGCCTCTCACATCGTACCTTCCACTTATACTCTTCGAGCATTCAATGATGCGATATGCTCGATAGTTGGCACAATTGTCCTACCCATACAAGTGGGACAAAAGACCATTCATACATTGTGCCACATTTTAGAAGGTGAGATGGCTTACAATATCTTGTTGGGGCGACCTTGGATCCGGGACATGAAGTGTGTCCCTTCAATTGCTCATCAATGCTTGAAGTATACATTTGAAGGACAAGTGCATGTGGTCCCTACAGATTTAGAGCCTTTCAAATACTGCAATTCAAGTGCAACTAATGCCACAGTCGACCCTTCCTTCAACGCATTTGGATTTTTAGTTAAATCCATCTAAAAGGGGTCCGATTATGCAGGAATCTCCATTACCAAATCAATCAAATTCCCAGGCGGGTCCATCTTCTTCATCTGGTCCTCCCACAATGATGCCACCTACGGTGGCCACACCAAAGGACAAGGGAAAGAAGCCCCTGGAAGAGGAACCACCCTTAGTCTCCAACATCTCGACAGAAGAGAAGCCTAGTAGAATGGAAGTCGAGACACCTAGTTCACCCCACATGGAGTGGACTCAGGGAGAACTTCCATTCGCTCCCCCTCAAATGCCAACAATCACAGTTGAGATGGCCAACACAGGATTGGGGGAGTATCTAGTGCAAAACATTATAGCAACGCCCACACTTGAGTCCATGCAAGACATGGGGAGACCTCGACTCCCCATAGGCTCTGTGGTTCCTTTAGGCTACCCACCTAATCGGAAAAACTTTATTTATGGGGGCCTGGATAATGGCGTTGAACCTTCCCTACAAGAAGAGGAAGATGAAGAGCCCTTTGTTGAGGATGTCAATTATCTGTCTAACCCGGACTTCGCATTAAGATATCTTAGCCAATGCAATTGGCATGGATATGGGTTGGGCAGGTATGAACAAGGAGTGCGTGTTTTGTGCCAACCAAGATACCAAATGCCTTATGACAAGTCAGGAGTAGGGTTTAATCACCCTTTGCCCCTCGACATCTTGGTCAAAAACATGCAAGGCCTAGGGATAGGCAACAAGGATGGGTTGGCATCGGATCCATATGCCAATCCAAATACAACTTATACATTGGGGGATTATTTCCCATTACACACAAACAACCTTGTTGACCTCAACAACCCTTTCCCTTCGGTCGCAACGGGAGACAATTCAAGGACTCACCTCCACGAAGGGTATGGACAAGACCAAGAAGGGTCTTCGGATGATGAGTTGGAGTACGAGGTAGCACCTTGGGATCCTCTTGAGTCGGGAAAGCAATCATTCCCACATGCTTCCCATGGATGATTATCAAGAAAGCTTCCTGACCATGTTCCCATTGGATGGTCCAATTGAGCATAGGCCACCTCAAGAAAATCAGGTCCCCCCACAGAGAGCGGAACAACCTCGATGGGACCACATTAATTTGCTCGAACAAGATGAGCCCCATATGTCGCAAATCGCTGTTGCAGCAAATGAAGGCCTTTGGATCTCTGATAGTGATTATGAAGATGAAACCGAGATGGCCTATCTCAACCACATGCGACAAATGCAACAACAATATCCCTTGGACATAGATGACATGTTTGAACACTTACACATAGGTCCAAGACATAGGTGGCACCTCAACCCGGCATAGTTATAGCAATTACTGCACCCGCCACTCCAGGTACACAGAGAGCATCTTTCGCCTGGAGACCCTATCAAACCATCAGTGCCTAGGGCAGACCCTATTTGCATGTCCGTGCATAGGGCTGATCCCTTTGTGCCAGTGCCTACAGAGCTAGATCCAAAGCATCAAGAACATCCGGAATGTCAGAGTCATCACACCTGCGGTAATGGAGGTTACAATCATTTCATCAACATGATCTCCATTGACTTGACCGCCCCCATCCATGATCCAGCCGACCCAACATGGTCATTGCATCTAGACATAGAGGCTATAGATTGGGATCGCGCTGACACACCACCATCCCCATCAGAGTACTGGCCTTGCGGTGGGATGTTTCATTTCACTCCAGGACAGACTCAGGATGTCTTCCATGCTTGAAGAGGAACCTGACGTTCCTAACGATGATCTTAATTCAGCAAATGATATCCATCTGATCCCAACTCCACACCAGTTGGAGGACGGATCCCACATGTCGATCGAGGAAACGACTGACGTAGACATCGACTCAGATCCAATGAATCCACAGATTCTCAAGCTTGGGGTACTTCTATCCCCCGAAGAGCAAGCCGACTACATTAACCAAAAAAGCTCCAAGGATTCCTGCCATCGCTTGGTCAACCCCAAAATGCCCCAAAGGGGTCCATAAACCCTTTGGTCAACCCAAAAGCTCCAAGGTTTTCGTAAATTTTTGGTCTTGGTCAACCTAAAAAGCTCCAAGGATTTTGTAATCTCTTGGTCAACCTAAAAAGCTCCAAGGATTTTCGTAATCTCTTGGTCAACCTAAAAAGCTCCAAGGATTTCCGTAATCTCTTGGTCAACCTAAAAAGCTCCAAGGATTTTCGTAATCTCTTGGTCAACCTAAAAAGCTCCAAGGATTTTCGTAATCTCTTGGTCAACCTAAAAAGCTCCAAGGATTTTTGTAATCTCTTGGTCAACCCAAAATGCCCCAAAGGTTTCTATAATCCCTTTGGTCAAACCAAAATGCTCCAAGGATTTTTGCAATCGCTTGGTCAAACCAAAATGCTCCAAAGGTATCCATAAACCCTTTGGTCAAACCAAATGCCCCAAAGGTATCCATAAACCCTTTGGTCAAAACAAAAGCTCCAAGGGTGCCCATAACCGCTTGGTCAAAAATAAATATTCAAAAACAAACAAAAACAATAAAATCATCAAAAAAAAAAAAAAATTGCATCTCCATTCCATGCATACTCATAAAACATCAAAAATACAAAAATATAGGTTGCATTAGGCATCACATCCATACATTGCATATTTGTTAGGTCATACAAGTCAAAAGCACCATAGACTCGTCATTACTTGGCAATCCCATCATTTTTCACATCAAATCCATTTTATCAATGCATACATCCCGCATCACACCATCCCCATTTTTAGCAAAGTCAGTTGTCTCCTAATGTATTTAGGGTTTTCGTCATTCAGCTGTCTTTAAATTTCTAGCCAAAAATTGTACAAAGTTAAACAGATTTTACACGGGAAAGTTTTACTTGGGTCACGCCTCGTTATGTAATATCCCTACACAAATTAACACACATAAAATAATTCCTAAGTTGTGTGAACGCAAGAGAAACCTACAAAGCAGTCTAGGGTACCATAGGTGAAAGATTAGCCTGTTCATCCCCCTGTGCGAATGGTTCAAGAATGTTGAGAATTGACAAAAGGACAAGCTCTTCCCCATCCATTCCTTCTAATCAACAGTGGTTTTCACCACTAACAAAAATTCAAAAATCACCATTGGTCCCTAAGGTTGTAAGGATTCGTACTACACGTCCCTGCCAAGGATGGGTAGTCATCCCCAAGGCCTAAAAGGATCAATGACCATTCAAAAACAACATTTCCACAAGCCATCATCACAATCACCTTTGGTCTCTCAAGTCGTAAGGATTCGTACTACACGTCCTTGCTAAGGATGGGTAGTCATCCCCAAGGCCTAAAAGATCAATACCCTTACTTCATAATCTCCATACTACCCTTTGGTTCCCAAAGTCGTAAGGATTCGTACTACACGTCCCTGCCAAGGATGGGTAGTCATCCCCAAGGCCTAAAAGGATCAATGTTATTCACCAATCACAAACATACCAGCTTAACCTTACAAAGCTCAAAAGCCAAATCAAATAACAATGGTTATCACCACTATTCAAAATCCTTGCTCCAAAAGACAAAAAAAAAAAAAAAGCACAAAATAAACAGTGATTTTCATCACTTTGTATACGAGCAAATATCCTAAACCATTGAGCCAATAAAAATCCTGAACTTGAATCCTTGGAATTCTCAGTATTCGAAAACCATCTAGGTGATCCTCATTACAGGTTTGGTGGACAGCCTACCTGGCAATGGCGGTATCCTACCCGCATGACGATATGTCTGTCACATTAGCTTTGCGTGTGAGCAGACCAATGTTTGCATGTGGATGAGCTAGCTTATGGTACCTTAGATTGTCCCATGGATTAATCTTGCTAAATACAACAATGGAGTTAGTGGAGCTAGTTAGGTGATCCTCAATACAAGTTTGGTTGATAGCCTATCTGGCACTGGCGGTATCCTGACAAATACCACATAAACGAACTCAATTGCACACACAGGGATGTGAAATAACTTGGTTAACCTCCAAGTCGGATTTATACCTTGTTCAAAAGTCTTGCGAGATAAATGTACAGTCTTGGCTAGTTAGTTAAAATATCTGAATCTCAAAAAATCTTAACTACATTTTAAAAACAACTGGTCCATTTCATTCCATACATCACCATCAACAAAAAATGCAAAATACAAAAACACAGTTGTCACATGCAACGTCATTCCACAAAGTCATCCCATAAGTACAACAAGCCAATAAATCTTGTACAATCTATGGTGCCATCGACAAGTTATCAACAAATCATTTCATTCATTCCATATGCATACATCATATAATTAGCAACATCGCAATCATAATCCCACATGCATACATCATCATAAACAAACATTTCAAAAAACAACAAACAAATGCACAAAAATGCACCAAAAAGAGCAATAAAACTGTCCAATGAGAGTGCTTTTGCACTTGACATTCCGGGCATGCAAAATAGATGTCGGGGTCACAAATCCTCACTATCCTACTCCCTAAGAAGGCTACCATAGCCGGACCGCTCCACGGGAGGACGGATTTTTGAGAATTTCATCCCCAAACGGCGTCACAAAAAGGGTCAAAACCCACCCAAAAATAGCAATAACATTGCCGAATGAAGGCGCCTTTGCGCCTGACATTCTTGGCATCCAAAATAGACATTGGGGTCACAAATTGTCACTATCCTACTCCCTAAGAAGGCTACCATAGCCGGACCGCTCCATGGGAAGACGGATTTTTGCCAATTTCAGCTCCAAAATGCGTCACAAAAAGGGTTAAAACCCACCAAAAATAGGTCAGAATGTTCGGAAACTGCTTTCGCATTTAATGGTAAACAACTGAAGGCACCCTTACCTAAGTCATCTTGGGTCAAGCGACTCGTCGCTTTTCTCATGTCGGTCATTCCCTCATCGATTCGTCGCTTGAGGGGGTAGTCACACTTAGTCGCCAATCAACAACAACATACCCAATCATGGAAATGACACGCATTCAAAGGATCATTGACAAAGACAATCACGCCCCTGCTTGGGGCAGCAAACAAGCAACAATCACAAGCTGATCAAACACTTGGCATTCGTGAATCATGAACTCAAGGTTCCCATAGACAAAAGGTTGCGCCCTTTGCCTATTCATGACTGATCAATGTCCAAGTTCAAGTAACACCTCACCGAACAAGGTTAACACTTGAATTAAGTTCCTTAGCTCGTCGAAGCAAGGATTCAAGAATGCGTGCCCTTTCCATACTTGGGGCATCAAGAGTTGGTTAGGTTACTGAGAAACCCTAATCATTAGTGCTTTGGTTATCTATTTTTTCTCGGCGCTGCGCCTTGCACAGCGCTTCCCAAAAAGGGGCATCTGTAGACACCAAAATAGCACCAATCCGATTATGTGACAACAAGCGCTGATCGCATTGACACAAACAGCCCCTAGGGCAGCCCCCAGAGGTTAAACAGTGGTCCTAACCACTCCCAAAAGCAGTTTGGAAGGTCAAAGGTCAATTTTGCACCTTTTTGGCACCTTTTTCTCTACTCGTCCCACCCAGGGACGAATTCAAAATGGCATTCGTCCCACCCAGGGACGATTAAGAATTCGCCCCAGGGTGGGGCGAATAGAAGGTTTGACTGGCAAAAAAGTCAAACCTCGGCAACTCCACCAGTTAACTGAGGCTTCAGGCCATGCAATTGCGAGGAATAGCTTTTATTCAAGAAGAGAGACTTCAGTGATGAGTGTCTTTATTTTAGAAACCTCATGCAAGGAGATTCTAAATTAGGAACTTAGCTTTTCTCTGAAAATAGGACAGTTAACTCAAGTGGCGCCCTCGCATGCGCAATTCAAACAAGGAGACCCTAAGGTCTATAAATTGGGGAGTTTTCCCACCCAAAAGATATACGAGAGAAGGAGCATTTGAGCAACGAAGTGCTGCCAATTTACATACCTACTTGCGATTTGTGCTTTTACATCCTTAATCTCTCATTCGAAAGGGAGGTTATTGGGCGACTATTAGAAGCGCGAATCTGGACCCAAAACCCAATTTTTGGCCACAACAATTCCCAAAATTTGTCGACAACACCCCATAACCAGTTTTGGACCCATCCCAAGTGGATTGGTGCCGAAACAGTGCCTCAAACGGTGGGCATCCTGCCCCCGGGCGCTCCCCAATCTGTCATAGTAAAATTCGCCCCACCCCGGGATGAATAGAAATATGTGATAGATTTCTCTGGTTTTTCTTTTGCATTTGATTCTAGATAGGTTAAATAGGTTACAGTTCAAATTTCATTTCATTCTGAGCAATTTTGACCAGGTTTTTGTCATTTCCCGCTTTCACTAACTTGCAGATGGCACCAGAAAAATCTGGGTGATAGGGGCAAAATTGGAGAAATCTGACCTTCTCGGGTCTTCCCAAAACACCCCCAATTAGCTAACCCCAACTTTGCAGGTCATTTGGAGCTTCCTAAGATAGGACATTGAAGAGGGTGCTTTATGACAGGTTATTGCAGGTCTATTCGTCCCACCCTGGAGCGAATACAAATCTGTGAGGAATTTCTAGACTGTTCTTTTTGCAGTGGTCTTCTGTTAACATATTTATGCTACTGTGAAATTTTTAGGTCGATCCGAGGTCATTTCATTATCGTTTTAATATTTTCATGCATTTACTGACAGTAGGCCTTGGGAAATACATGCTTCATTCTGTCCGCAGGTGCTACTAATATTTTCTGTTTCTTTGAACGCAGGTTTCCAACAGCAGAGGAGCAGGAAAGAGCAAAGAATCATATACGCAAGCGGCGGCGACGTTTTGGTCTGCCCATCTTACATGTGGGCACGCGGAAGAAGGATTGTGATCCATGGATGTTGTGACAAGAAACTGTTGGCAATTTTGGGTACCTTGGGTACATTGCCTTTGCTCAAGTATAGAAGTTGTCATTGATGTCAAGAAGCTCTTGAAGGAATTTGATTTGATGTCAGATTATTCAGAGCATGGACAGTGGGTTTCCAAGAAGATCATAGTAGCCCATTTGCAAAAGATCAAAGAAAAAAAGACAAGTTAGAAAAAGTATGCAGCAGGCTAGAAAAACTATTGCGATTTCGCGACATGTTAGAGGAGAGAGAAAGTGTTGGAAAAACTGTCATGATTTCGTGACATTTTAGAGGAGAGAGAAAGTGCTGGCAAAACTATCACGATTTCATGACATGTTGGAAGAGAGAGAAGAAGCAGGCAAAACTGTCGTGATTTCGTGACATGTTGGCAGAGAAAGAACACAAGGTGGAAAGTGTCGCGATTTCGTGACATGTCGCATTTTCGTGACTTGGAAAGTGCAGGAAGGCAAAGAAGGAAAAGTGTCACGATTTCGTGACATAATGCAAGGAAGGTTGTATGGATGAAAAAGTGTCGTGATTTCGCGACATGATGCAGAAGGGAGAGTCCGCAGTGTGAACTGTCGCGATTTCGTGACAAGTTCGAAGAGAGATAAAGTATCTCGAAAAGTGTTGCAATTTTGTGACATGCTGTAGAGTTCGAAGTGAGGACTGTCGCAATTTTGTGACATGCTGAAAAGACTCAAAGTGAGAACTGTCATGATTTCGCGACATGCAGCAAAAGGGAAGAGTCTAAAATGAGAAGCTTCGCGATTTCGCGACAGGTTGCAAAGAAAGCTTTCGAAAGCTGAAAGTGTCACGATTTCGTGACAGGCAAAAAATATAGCGTACGGATGCAAAAAGTGTCATGATTTCATGACAGGGAGAAAATATAGCAGACGGTAGCAGAAGTGTCACGATTTCGCGACAGAAACTGAAAGCATGTCTTCCATAGGTGAAGTGTCACAATTTCGCGACAAAAGCAGAGAGGAAGGCTATGAAGACAAAAGCATCGCGATTTCGCGACATGTTCCAGTTTCATGGGTGTAAGGTAGAAAGAAGCTCAAGGTAGCGAAAGTGTCGCAATTTCATGACAAAAGCAGAGAAGAAGGCCATGAAGATAGAAGGGTCACGATTTCATGATAGGATTGAAGATGACGTCAGTAGAGGCAAAAGTGTCGCAATTTCGTGACAAAAGCATAGAAGAATGCCATGAAGTCAGAAGGGTCGCGATTTCATGACATAAGAGAAGATGATGTCAGAAAAAGTAGGAAGTGTCACGATATCACGACAAAAGCCATAAGATAGTGTTCGGTTGCAAAGGTGTCGCGATATTGCGACATGTTGTAGTTTCGCGAGAAAAGCTACAGAACCACAAAGGCGGTTGAAGCCGACAAAGTTGAATTTGAGCCGACGAAGTTTAGGGATTTGCAGCCAACGTAGTTAAGGGTAGCAGCCGACTAAGATCAAGGTTTCAATCTTGGAAAGTTTTAGTATAAAAGCAGGGCTGCTTGGAGAGAAAAAAATAGAAATAGATATCGATCGATGTGTGCGTTCGAAGAGCGGCGTTCGTAGACTGTGCAAAGAGAAGAAGTTCGATCGTCGAGAGCAGAGTGCATTCTATCGAATCTTCCAAGTGAGAGAGATCACAAGGGAGTAGAGTGCATGAAGACTATGCGGCTATAATTGCGCAGAGGTGCAAAGATCGAAGATTGATCAAGTGCAGCTGTGTTTGCGCAAAAAGAGCGAAGGACTGTGTTTTTGGTGTAGATCAAAGAAAGAGATCGAGGACATTTGTGCTAGACCGAAGGATTGTGTTTAGTGCAAATTCAAGGACTAGCTTTGAGGTGATAGAGTTGAGGACAGAGGTCTCTAGCCAGAGCAGGGAAGATAGGTGTCTTCTGTGGATAGAGTTCCATTTGCTAAGGGCAGCTGAGGCAGAGGTCTTCAAGAGGATCACCAGTCAGAGCAGAGTTAGGGGAAGGTATCTCCTTTGAGCTGAGGCTCATAAAATTTGTAATTGGGAAGGTTTCCCAAAGAATTTGAGATAATATTTTAGAGAAAAGTTTTGTGGATGTAGCCCAGCCTTTCTGGGTGAACCACGTTAAAAATGATTCTTCAATGTGTGATGTTTTCTGTCTTGTTTAATGTTGTGTTGATGCCACTGCTATCTAAAATTAAAATTATTAAATGGTTAAGACTTATACTGTTCACCCCCCCCTCTTAGTATAAGTTCATGTTCTTCAGAAACACATTTGACGCTCCTTTCCCCTAAAAAGGAAGGAGATGTATTGTAACACATTTTGAAAAGCGTATCAATAAAGAGATTATCATATTGCATATTGCTTTTATCTTGTGTCAATTTGGCTATGTTCTTTCTTGTGGCATATTCCTTTTTGTTTTTGTATCCTCGTGCTTTCACTCCAATATGTCACCGATGAACCTATTCTATCTGTGAATTAGCCACTAGGGAGAGATTTTTTATAGGACCACAAGCCTAAATCAGGATACTTTTCTTATAGTTGCTATGAAGAAAATTTGGGTTTGACATTGAGATCAACTGCTTCTATTTTATGTTTTCATACAACTTTGTACATGTTTCTCTTAAACAAATTCTATTACCTATAGATGCCTTGCCATGGTGCAGTAAGCCTGATTAGTAGAGGAATTCTTTTATTTTAGTTGTGTTTAATGCCCTTCCTTCCTTATAGTCATTAAAGCTCAGATCCACTATGTGTTTTTTATAGATGGTATACTAAGTAATTAGAAACACCCTATTATTACTACCATTACATGATGTTTTGAGTGGATAATCCATTCTACTACCACCTCTTATAAGCCTTCCCTAAGGTTTAAACCTTAGGTTGGCATTGATAATTACCACACCATTGAGGCATGACACTGCAATGTGATGTATTTGTGCTCGAGGAGGTGTGGGTAAGGGAATGCCACTCAGGCCATCCTACTTATTTATCCCACATGGGATAGGTGGGGATCACCTAGTGCTAGTTGGAGGAACCTCTACCATGGATACTTAGATGTTGACTATTATTTGACCACCTTTTATTGGTTGTTGACATGTGGCTTTCATTATGCTTGTTTGACTTGCTTCCTGATTGTTGTTGAATACTGGTAGATGGTTTATCTATTTGGGTAGAAAAACTTTTTTAAAGAGTTACATGTATTTATCCTACATGCATGATGTAGTGGGATAAATGTAGTTTAAGAGGCACTAAGTGCCTAGTGGTAAGTAGCAAAGCACCTAGGCACTTAGTTAAGCCCTATTTTCCCTTTGATATCTTGCAACCCTAGTTCAATTGACCTGTTTGTGCCCTACCGTGTGGTGTGTCATGGTTGGTTTTTGGTTTATCTTCAAAGGTTTATTGTGCTGGTTGATATGCCTGGTAGCCTAGGGGCAAATTATGTCAAACTCTTTTAGTCGTATGTGGGGTTTATTCCACATGCTCCCTATGGGATCATTTAGAATATTGAATTAGGGGATGCCACCCTTATTAGCCTAACCATTGGGTGGTGGTCAGGGTAGCCACCACATGGCGAAGGCTAGAGTGCAGGTTGTTGGGCACTGTGGTTTAGTTAACTAGGTCAAATGCTCTTTGATTGGTTGTAAACTGGTTGAATTTCGAGTTGGTCTATGGTTTGCCTAGTTGACTTGCGATTGACTCTAGAAACCCCCTTTTTTCTATTCAAACCTTTGGTTTTCGACGTATTTTTTTTCTATAACAATATACTTTGCTTTAAAATAAATTGGTAAAGCAAAACTTGAACTTGATGATAGAGTAATTTTGGGTTTTGATTTAGAGCAAAACTGAACAAAAATTATAGACCAATTTTAGGTGTTATAGAGCAAATATTGAAGAAGACTATAGGTCAATTTCATGGAGAAATTGAATGAATTACGGATCAATTTCATGGAGGGATTTAATGGAGCTTAGAAAACAAATTTGTGGAAATTTGCATGAATCTTAGGAAATAAATTTATGGAAAATTTGAATGTTTCGTAGGAAGCAAATAGATGGAAATTTGAATGATAACCAAGGATGAATTTTGTTTAAATTTTGATTAGGACTTGTGGACACCAAAATCTAGCCACTTGTCCTCCAACCATGCCTTCCCACAATTTCCACCACCAAAATCTAGCCACTTGTCCTCCATCCATGCCTTCTCGCCATTTCCACCACCAAAATATAGTCACTTGCCCTTCATCCTAGCTTTCCCGTCATTTTTGCCATTATATATATATATCTACTATATATATATTTAAATAATAATATTTTATATATATTTAATAAATATATATTTATATAAATAAATTAATCCCAACCATCCGATTTCATTTAATCTTGTTCGTCCATCCACATCAATCCATGCCACACCCTAAATTTAATATCTACCCTTAGATATGCTTTAATATCATCCACATGATTAGTGTCATTGAAACCCTAGCATGCCCTAGGTTGGATTATAAATAGGAGCGATTTTTATGGCTTAACCCCTGAGTTCCTAGAATTTTCTAAGTTTCCTAAGAGTCCGAGTTTCCTAAGTACCTTAGAGTTCCAACCCAACCTTTGTGCCCTAACCCCACTCCATCCATCATATTCCCTGTTCCTTCACTCGCCATCACCACCTCCACATCCCTTGCCTTCATCAGATCTACTTCTATGAAATCTTTCTAAACAAATTTGAGTAATCAACAACCTTCGTATTGATGTTGAATTGAATAAATACAATGGGGAAAGTAGTTCCTCAACTACCAACCACCCCAACTAAATTGGAGAGCGCTCATGCGCTATTTTACCCTCTTATACAATAATGTAATATATTTTATCAATAATTGCTAACATCCCCCCTTATTACATTATTGGCAAATACAAAGAGCATTGCGAAACAATTCAAATTTGACACGTGCAAGTGCCTTGGTGAAAATATCTGCAACTTGCTCATTAGTGGGAATGTACTGGAGCTGTATGTGGTGCTTTGGAACTTCATCTCGAATGAAATGACATCGAGTGTCAATGTGTTTGGTACGCTCATGAAATATTGGATTCTTGACAAGATTCAAAACACCTTGATTGTCGCAAAACAAATGAAGTGGAAGATTCTTTGGAAGACCCATGTTTGTAAGAATGCGACTTAACCACATTATCTCGTAGACTGCTCCACTTGTTGCATGATATTCTACCTCTGTAGAAGATAAAGCAACCACCTGCTGCTTCTTACTGTGCCAAGAGATAGGTCCAGATCCAAGATGGAAAATGTATCCAGAAGTCGACTTGCGATCATCAATGGATCCGACATAGTCTGAGTCCATGTATCCCTGTAAGAAGAACTTGTTATTCTTCTTGTACTCCAGGCCATAGTCTGTACTACCATGGACATAATGAAGAACTCTCTTTGCTGCTTTCCAATGACTCACCTTAGGTTCCTGCATGAACCTTGAAAGATAACCCACAACAAAACTAAGATCTGGCCTGGTATTTGTCAGATATATGAGACTCCCAATCAGTTGGTGATAGAGAGTACCATCTACCTATGGTGATTTATCATATCATGATAACTTAAGTCCTGGCTCCATTGGAGTCGCTTTAGACTTGCAGTCAGTCATGCGATATTTTTCGACCAATGTCTTGGCATACTTCTTTTGTGTTACTCTGATATGATTCTTTTTCTGAGTCACTTCCAAACCAAGACAATAGTGAAGAAGTCCTAGATCTATCATTTCAAAATATTATTTCAAATCATCTTTCACTGCATCAATCATGTTCTCTGAACTACCTGTTATGATCAGATCATCCACATATAGTACCAAAATCACTATGTCAGAACCATTGTTCTTGATATAGATATTTGCATCTGAAGGACTTCTTTTGAATCCATGCTGCACTAGGTGACTGTCTATTTTGATGTACCAAGCTCGTGGAGCTTGTTTTAGCCCATACAAGGATTTGATCAACTTGCAAACTTTCTGTTCTTGCCCTTCAACCACAAATCCTTCTGGTTGGGTCATGTACACTTCTTCTTGTAGGTCACCATTCAAGAAAGCACTTTTTACATCCATCTGATGTAACTTCCACCCAAACTGAGCTGCCATGGCACAAAGTACTCGAATGGTAGTCATTTTTGTAGTAGGGGCAAAAGTCTCTTCATAATCTATGCCTTCTTTCTGAGCATAGCCCTTTGCAACAAGATGGGCCTTATGCTTATCAATAGTACCATCTACCTTATACTTCACTTTGAACACCCATTTGCAGCCAATGGGCTTCTTTCTTGAAGGTAGATTAACTAGCTTCCATGTATGATTTTTCATGAGAGATGTATGTTCTGCTTCCATAGCAGCCTTCCACTGAGGCTCACTAAGTGCATCTTGAACTGTTGTGGGTTCATTTTCATCCAATGCTGACATATAAACCCTTTCATCATCCATATCTGTTTCTCTGTCTTCCTCTGCATCTACAGATAGTTCATCAAATTATTGGTAAAGCTCATCAACCTCTGAAGTTGATGCCTCTGCTCTCATCTGTTGAGTCATACTATGAGTACAAGGTCGATCTAGAGTTAGATCTGGAAGTGAAGTCAACTTTGAATCTCTCAATGTACTAGTATACCATTTTGGAACCTTGTTCTGTGGGGGTGGAACCTCTTTCTTAGGCTCCTCTTCCTCTAGGTATACAGTTGTAGATGTGTTATCTGATGTGAAAGCTTCATCAAATACCACATCTCTACTTATGTGTGTTTTCTTGGTCATAGGATCTATCAACCGATATCCCTTTGAATGCTCATCATAACCAAGAAAAATACATTGCAGGGTTTTCTCATCTAACTTCTTCCTCTTCTGTTTTGGTATGTGCATGAATGCCTTACATCCAAAAACTCTTAGATGAGAAATGGAGGGTTTCTTACCACTCCATGCTTCTTGTGGAGTCTTGCCCTGTAGAGCTCTTGTGGGTGCTCTATTCAGGAGGTATGATGTTGTACTCACTACTTCTACCCAATACTCATGCTCAAGATGTGCCCCCTTAAGCATACATCGAACCATTTCCATAATGGAATGATTCCTCCTTTCAGCAACTCCATTTTGCTGTGGAGTATAGGTTATTTTCAGTTATCTCTTAATCCCATGTTCATTCAAAAATGATGAAAATTCCTTGGAGGTATATTCCCCCTCGATCTGAGTGAAGGGTTTTGATGGAACATCCTGACTCCTTCTCAACAAGCTTCTTGAACTACTGAAAGTACAAAAATACCTCTAACTTCAATTGAAGAAAGAAAACCCACATCTTCCATGAGTAATCATCAACAAACAATTGAAAATACCTCTTTCCACCATAGTTGTTTGGCATAGGACCGCATAGATCGATGTGTACCAACTCCAAAGGTTTCTTAGCTCTTGAAGAGCTAACCTCAAATGGTACCCGATGTTGCTTCCCTGCTAAGCAATCCGAGCATACTAGAAATGTGGATGAAAGGTTGGGAAGGCCTTTCACCATCTCATATTTTCTCAACTCAAGCAAATATCCTGAACTCAGATGCCCATATCTCTTGTGCCAAAGAGAAGTAGCCTCCTTTGTTGTCACTGCCATGGCAACATGAGGCATGGAAATGACATCTAATATGAACAAGCCATGCTTGTATGATCCTGTTGCTACATGCTTTCCCTTTTTGGTGATGAAACATCTCTTTCTACCCTCCTCAACATGAAAAACAACATTCATGTCTCTATCCAAGATCTGAGGGATGAACAACAAATTGTTGGCCAATCCAGGAACATAGAGTACCTTCTCAATATGACATTTGCCATCTGGAAGAGTGATGGAAACATCTCCTTCACCCTGGACTTGGTAGGTTTGATTATCAACAATTATCACTAGCTTACCTTCCTTTTCCTCAAATGTCTCAAACCATGATCTATCTCCAGTCATGTGTTTACTAGCACCTGAATCAATATACCACACTACATATTTCTGCTTAGATGAAGTGTGAGTCATGAGCACCTTGTGTGCTCACTCAGAATCTGAGTCCGAGTCTGATTCGACATAAGCAACATTCCCCTTGGGTTGCTTATTCTTCTTCTATGGTTTGTATTTCCCTTTGCCCTTCTTCTTGTGATCTTGGTCATTTTGTTGTTTATTCTTAAACCAACACCTGTTGGTGTCATGGTTATTCATATCATAAATTTTGCAATATTGTTTATCTTTCTACTGATGTTGTTTCCCTTTTCCTTTTGATGAAGATCCTCCCTTCTGAAAATTACCTTGTTTCTTACCCCCTTGTTTGGTGTAGAGGGCATTATCTGGCACTTCATCTTTCTGAAACTGATTTGCCTCCTCAGTTTGAAGCAAATTCACCAATTCCACAAAGGTAACTTGTCTACCAGACACATTGAGAGAGGTAATCAACACTTTGTAGGATTCTGGCAAAGCTCTCAAGATGATTGAGGTCAAGAGAGTATCTACCACTGTCTCTCCCATAGCATTCAATTTGGCTTTCAATTCCGCCACTCTACATAGGAATAGGTCAACTGTCTCACCAGATTTCATACTGAGTGTATGTAGTTGAGTTTGAAGGTTTAGAATAGTGGATTGATTCTTCCCTTCATAAATGGTAATCAAAGCATCCCAAGCTTCCTTACCATATTTGGCATCACAGATATGAGGTTGGACCTCATCTGTAGTAGCAAGTAGAATAAACATGAGATATCTTCTATCCTTCTTATCAAAGGCCTCTTGATCTACCCCTACTATTGTAGGATGTTTTGTAGTGCCAGTCACTACATCCCACAAATCTTCAACCTAAAGGATAGCTCTCATCTTTGTCTTCCATGGTGCAAAGTTAGAACCTTTTAGCAACTATGAATCTGATAGATATTTGTGAATAGTGGCCATTGTGAAGGTTCCTTATAACACCAAATGGTCCCCCTTTCTTTATACTTGCAAGAGTACGTGAAATGGAATTCAATCAAATTGATGGCACCTACCTCAAAACCCTTCGAAAGAAGGTTGATGAGTTGGAGGAGTTTAAGCCAAACAATCAGAAAGAATTAGGGTATTAAATGGAGTGAATATCAAAACTGGTTTGCCTTATTTCTCCCCGATGATTGATAGAGAACAATAGCTCAGACATCATTGTTGCAGCTATATTAGGCGTTAGATACAGTAGTCCAAGCATGACAACATCACTTGTAAGTGTGGACCAGAGGTATCGTATATACCGAACGCTATTGTGCAATAAATTGCACAAATAGGTGTAAAATTTGGGGTCTTTTCTTTGCTTTGTATATTTAACTTTATGATTGAAATGCAAGAAAACAGGAAATTTAAATGCAAAATACAATCACAAGTGCCCACAAATTTAAACACTTTAGGTGTCGGTTTCCACCGAAAATGCACCTATTACAATGCCAGTTTTGTTACAATGAAGATATTCACTTCCAAAAGTTCTTTTCAAATCAACAATTTTTCTTCCCCCCTTTGTCTTAGAATTTTGCAAAAGAAAATGCTTTTGATCCCCCCTTTTTGTTGCAAAATAAACAAGGATGAAAAAATTGTGCTATACCCTTTCAAGTGCCAAAAAAAAACTTATCCCTCCAAAATTGCTTGAAAGGAATAAACAAAGTATTTTAAAAAAATACCTCTTAAATAGCTCCTCCGCTTGCTTTGGCAGAAAAAAATGCACTTCTTTGCCCTCCTTTGTCAAAAAATGCCCCTCCTTTGGCAAAAAAATGACCCTCCTTTGGCAAAAAAATGTTGACAAAAAATTGTCAATGTTGCAATAGCAAAAAAAATTGTTAGAAAATGTTGCTGAGCAAAAAAAAATTGCTAAGCAAATGTTGCTGAAAAATAAAGTTGCTAGCGCATAAATTTGGTGACCAAAAAATTGTTTTGGTTTTTAATCCCTTCGTGGGATTCGAACAAAAGACCTCCATCGTATCCACCGAGTGTGCTGACTAGGAGAGCTATAGGACCCGACGAGAAATAAAGACACACATCGTGCCTTTATGGAAAATGTCGACCAATTATTTTTAAAAAAACTTGTGGTAATTATTTCACACGCATCCTGTTGATGCGTTTAGCACTATTTTTAATAGTAAGGCAGACGTAGTAAGGTGACTACCTTCGGGTGATCACCCCTCCAACATTTTGCCTCCCACCAACCAATGGATAACTGCCACATAACTACGAATGGATAACTGCCACGTAACCACCACGTGACCTCGACCTTGTGTGCACTCTGGCCCAATCAACCATCGCCATGTATCTCGAACTACATGCTTGAGTCCAGTCAATAATTATGTGTGCACCACATCACCTATCTCGGTTAGCATATCACTATCTCAGTTTGTAAGTCTTAGTCCTATTTTGATGTCTCCTTGTGATCTGTCATCTCTGACAACACAACTGTCCGCCTACTCGATTACCTTGGTCTACCACTATCCACATTAGGGTTTGTCTATCCAACATTAGGGTCTGTTTGAGTCAAGTTTGATTCATTAGTGTTATCTGCATCTTGTCTGGTTTGTCAGTGCTATCTGTGTCCTATCTGGTTCATCAGTGCTGCATCAAGGTCAGTCTAGATAAGGGTCTGGTTTGTGTTCCCACCTGTCATTCGATCTACTGTGCATATTGGAATGAATTCGAGGAAGGAGTAGTTGAAAAAATACCTTGCCCAACTATGCGAATCACCTTGTCCAACCGTGGAACCGCCTCACCTGATCCAAGCTCTAATACCATGAACAAATTTGAGCAATCAACAACCTTGATTTGGAGGCTTGAAGAAAAGGTCCCATCACTAGAGATAGCAAACCTGTAGAGTGTAGAAGGAGAAAAGGCCATAGAAGCCCTGTTACAAATTTGAGGGAGAGAAGAAGACTCCAATAAAGACTCCTAATGAAGATAGGAGATTTGTGATATCTAGTGCATATTGAAGACTTCACCCTAAATAAGTTTAAGATACTCTTAGGAGGTCTAGTTAAAGAAATTTTAGTTCTAGAATATTGGAGGTTGGTGACCTCCATTGAAGATAAAAAATTGCAGATTGTAGAGTAGAGAAGGACTAACAAAAATCCTATTCTTGAAGCAACTAAATTTAGAGATCCAAAAAAAATATCTCAGTGCCAACACTTCCACAATAGAAGGTTGAGGGAAAGGTATCATTGGGAAGACCAGAGAAGTTGCAAAAGTGAAGACCCTAGAGAAGAGGTCTCAAGGAGAAATAAGGAGAAGGCTTGGTGATCCTCATTGAATGAAATTCAGAGAAGGCCATTAAAGTAGTTCCTAGTAGAAATAATTGGAGAAATTTACCACCAAGGAGGAGTTCCTGATCAAGGAAGAACTTGGGACAATTATCACCATCCAATAACAAGCCCAAAGGAGAAGGATTTGGTAAGAAGTTTGTAAAATTTTAGATATATTGGTGAAGACCTCAAGACTTTCAGATTATTAAGAAGAGGACCTATATTTCAAAATTTGACAAGGACGTTGAAGGAGAAATGAGCCAAACATTACTACCAAACCTGAAAGGTTTGAAGATTGAATTTGAAGGCTAGAAGGCTCATTCGAAGATAGGGGTTTGCTATTTCTACAACAGAATATTGAAGGATTATTGAAGCAAAACTTAGCTACAATTTGGGGAAGTTCCCTACCAAATTTTTGAGTTTCAAAGATAGCATTTCAATGTAGAAATTGATTGTGAAAGGGCAACAACTAGGACAACATTACTACTTGTAGAACATTAAATTTATAGAAAGCATCCTAAAGGAGAATAGAAACCACAACACTATTGTTTCAAGCAACAAGATAGAGGAGTTACTAAGCTATGAATTGGTGAGTTGAGGAGTTATTTAGGACAACCAAGAATAGCTACAAGTTCCATCTAGTAAAATACAACAATAAGGTGAATCTAATCACCCTACAATCCTTCATCTACAAAATTCGTTAAGGTAAGCAACTTGGGTGCAAATAGGTTCATTAGTTGAACTTTAAATTAATTTGTTATCAAGTTCCATTAAGCACCATATTAGATTTTTAAGAAGTTTCAAGGAGAATGTTGCATATTTTAGTCTTCAAAGGGAGTGTAGAAGATAGTTTCTTTTAAGATTTACACCTGCACATTAAAATAAGAGTTAGATATATTTCAATAGAAAGAAAAATTTCATCTTCCTATTATCTAGTTACAACAAATAAAACTACATTAAGTTACAAAAATTATAGTGCATTTAGGAGAAATTACTAGTGCATGATTTAAGGTTCATTTGAAGGAGTAATAAGGTGAGATCAATATTACACTATACTAGTTGTTCTTAAAGAGTTCTAAGGTGCATTAAATATTTTAAGTTGCAGTAAAATTAGTGCATATTTCAAACTACTTTGAGAGTTTATTTATAGGAGCAATAAGGTGGGATTATTGTTATCCTTAAGTGAATTAAGTTATAAATATTATTGATACATTGCACTACTCTAGTTTTTCATTAAAATCAATGGATTATTATGTGCATTGATTGTTAAGTTAAAGTTAAGATCAAGGGAACAAAACTATCATACTCTTAAAGTATCTAAAGACACTATTTGGTGCATAAGGTATACAACATTTTGTGGCCTAGATAATCCATAAAATAGGTTAATATCCCTCCAAGGTGTGGAGAAGAAAGCCACCATAAAAACCAGTGAAGAGAGCTACAAAATGAGACTAGGAGAGTCTTAGGTTTTAGGTGCAAATAAGGAGGTATTACAGGTTGTTATTCAAGCACCAAACTTGTCTTCTATTACATCAAAGGAAGACAAAAGATAAGTGTCTTAAGGACACTCTATGTAGCCTATCATTCTATCTACAAACGACCACCATTAGCACTAGAAAAGTGCTTAAAGAGGATCCATTATAGAGAGGTTCAACATTCATTATTTATAAAGGATAAGAACTATTAAAAGTGCTTAAGGAATGAGCCATCTGAAGGACTCAATATTTGTCGATTGGTTCTTGAGTGGAGAGCCACTCATAAGACTTAGAAGATATTCCATTAAGGTATTAGAAGACATTGTCGTCCAACACATAAGGTGATGATAATCTACAACAAACAAGGACTATGTAAGGTGAAAAATCTATTGCACTAAGGATAACATATTACAACAAATAGAATGGTGAAAGCAAGGTGTATTACGAAGGGTCCAACTCAAACGTATCACCAGTCGAGACGCATATCAATAGCCACCATAAAATCTCCATTACAGTGCTTGAGAAATTTCTTATCTGGAGTCATCCTCACAAGCATCATCGAGCACTTGGAAAGAGAGTATTTTTAGATAAGAATAGAAAGGGCATTCACTGGCAGAAGTGTTAGCGTATATTTTATTAGCTATTATTACATTATTTTATGTTGTTAGCATATTTTATTTGGGCTCGTTATTGTTAACGAGATCCGCTTTATTAGGGCTAATTAGAGCCTAAGTTATGTATTTAATTAGCATTCCTATCAATACAATTTGTTGGCTTACCTTGACATGGTATCAGAGCTCTGACAGCTCTCGCCTCAATTGTAGGTTGAGAGTAGGTTTGATTAATTCAAGTTTCTTGGTGACTGGTTTCAGATCTGTGGCCTGGTGATCAGATTTGAGGCAGATCCAGACCCAACTCAATGTGGACCTAAGGGGTGGAGTTTGCAAAAATTTGGCACCGCACACGTGGAGATGGATGACCAGCTAGGGACGATTATCGCGTAGCCTATTTGGGTAGTGTCTCCTCATGGAAGACAACTAATTAAGGGGGTATTTTTAATTTTAAACCCTTATGCGACCCGTGACCTCCTGAATATGGGATTGTGTTTTCTTACACTGTAGCAAAATCCAACGATTATTGTAATGTTGATGCTTTCACGATGGTTTAAAATTGTGGCGGGACCATCGTTCTGTAGTAGCAAGAACCAGATCTGTACAACAGAACTAGAAGCGTTAGATAACGGTGGCACTGGCAAAGGACCAAAAGCGACGTCACTTGACAGATTCAGATATGGATATTGGGACTGAGCTCGGCACAGAAGAAGAAACAGAAACACCATCACCAGCAAGAAATTCTTTGCCATTCTAACGAAATATATTTTTGTCTTCCTGGTGCGAAATGCTACTCGATTTTTTGCTAATTTTGCGTTCGATTTCGGTGCGGGTGCCAGTTCTGGGACAACCCGATGCATCTTTTGATGGATATATTTGCAACACTTGACGGATCTGGTGGGTATTAAGTGATGATTTTATAGGATTGGGTGGCGAATTGCAGCGGGAATTTATCACTGAGATCGTCGGCACATTTTTGTTGTTGAGAGGCTAAGGTCGCATCATTGGCCATCGATCTTCGAAAGTGCAACTCCAGTACAAGGAGGCACCGTTCGTGGACAGTCCAGGCGGAGGGACCAATGTTTTTGAGGTTTGGCTGTAGAGGTGCCGCAGGAGGCAGTGCCAATGCAGGAGGTGGTGCCACAGGAAGCAGCGTCTCCACAAGCGGGCGAGAGCGCCACCAGAGAATGGAGGCACCACTTCTAAGACCCTTATCACCGTGACAAGGTAAATAAAGGGTCCTACCCTTTATATTCCAGTCGAGGAGCTAGCTCGACTGGTTGGTGGCCAAGTCTTGGGAGCACGAGGTCGGGGGTTCAAATCCCACCGACAACCCCAAAGGTATAAAACAATTTTTTTAAATTTTTTGTTTGATTAGTTTTAAATATTTTTTTAATGTTTCAATTTTTTTTTATTTAAATATTTGTTTTCTTAATTAAATTTAAACCCAAACTCTAAATTTAATTAAGAACCCTTTATTTAAAACTAGAATTGTCTCATTAATCATTTATTTTTTTTACTTTCAAACTTAAATTTAAAAAAAAAATACCTTTGAGGCAAATATTGTAATTTTTTACAAACAAGTAAAAAAAAAAAAAAACAAGCCTTCTGGAGCGCCCATTTTGCGCTTCCAGAAAATTTTGGACTCACGCCAGGGGCGCTGCCCCTTGGAACCCCGTATAGGGGAGATATAATTTTTTTGCAAAAACAAAGGGGGAAGACTTATAAGGGTGCATTTTCGATAGTGACCGACACCTTAGTCAAATTATTTTGCAAAATTTTATTGTAAAAGGTGCATTTTCGGCAGAGACCGACACCTTAAGAATGGGTAGATCAAAGAAGAAAACTATCCCAAAACAAACTGATGATGTTGCAAAATCAGTTAAAGGCCCATATTTTTCCCCACACCTGGAAGGGATAGATTATTATGAAGATGGCACATTTCGTACACTAAGGAGTGGTGTAAATGCCATAATCAATGATTTTGCGTCTTGTGGAGACATGTAGAAAAATGGTGTTCTAATCCCTATTGGTGCTATAATGGGCATATTCATGTCATTTTATGCTCTTGACAAAGCACAACAGAAAAGGGACATTAGTGAGGAAAGCGAGGTCCTAAAGGCGAACGCTTGTTGTGACACAAGTGACCTTCAGCCCATTGTGGCGAATGCTTGTTGTGATACAAGCGACCTCATACCTTCTATGGTAGATATCAGTTGTAGCACAGGTGATCTCATTTCAGTAGCAGATTTTTCTTGTGACACTAGTGACTTAACAACTGAACCTCCTCAAAAAGAGCTCCATAATCTCATCAATAGCAACAAATGCAATATTGTTAAAAGCATTGATGAAGATGTTGAAATTGGGTGTTTTGAAAAACACACCAAAGGATTTGGTTCCAAAATGATGAAGAAAATGAGATTCAATGGTGAGAGATTAGGTAAACAAGAACAAGGCATTAAAACTCCAATAATGCTAAATGTCAGGGCAAATAATGAAAGCCTTGGCTATACTGGACATCCAAGTACCAATAATTCTATGTTTGTAAAACCTAAATCTCCTACAACTCCTAAAAAGCATTGTTGCAGTCATTGTGGAAAGATAGGACATGTTGCAACTAAGTGTTGGAGATTACATCCTTGTGATTCTTGTGGATGTACGAATCACTCTTCTTCAAGTTGTTGGTACAAACTGAAAATGGCCAACAAGGTTCATATTGATTGTGGATGGACAGATCTCACACAATGGACCATGATGAAAGAAATGTTGTATGGCTTCTATCGAAAAGGTAAAACCTATGGTAGACCCCGAGGCAAATCCAATGACAGACCTAGTGGCAGTCCCAAAGATAATGACCCAGAGACAGACCTAAAGATAGACCCAAAGACAAAGTTCCAGAGGCAAATCTATAGGCAGATCAAGAGGCAATGATCCAGAGGCAGATTCATAGGCAGATCTCGAGATAGACCCAGAGGTACAATTCCAGAGGTATGCTTAGAGCCAGAGCTGAAGACAAAGCACGAGCCACCATTCTTTCATTTCTTCTTATTCTTCTTCACTGTATTGGGGCAGTTATATACTTTACCCAAATATTGTTGTATGGGGGGATATTAGCATAGCTAGTAGTTATATTATTACCCAAATAATGTAATAAGGGGGGATGTTAGCGTATATTTTATTAGCTATTATTACATTATTTTATGTTGTTAGCATCTTTTATTTGGGCTCGTTATTGTTAACG
Source organism: Wollemia nobilis (assembly GCA_028583015.1). Lineage (NCBI taxonomy): Eukaryota > Viridiplantae > Streptophyta > Pinopsida > Araucariales > Araucariaceae > Wollemia > Wollemia nobilis. Next base: position 1,787,366 of record JAQPPZ010000856.1, on the reverse strand, counting down.
AGATCCGCTTTATTAGGGCTAATTAGAGCCTAAGTTATGTATTTAATTAGCATTCCTATCAATACAATTTGTTGGCTTACCTTGACAAGAAGATATACAAAGGGAAAGAGATGTTGGAGAGTCTTCCATGCAAAAGAATAGAGTACCACTTGGCACATTCACCTAAGGTGCCCATATATTCCCTAACGTATGTTCAACACTCAAAGGAAGGTAATGTCCACTGATTGAGCATTAATAATATCATTTAGGGGTTACAAAGCATAATAATTATAACTCTTCAATCAAGAGATATAAGCATTGGAGATACCTTAACCCAACACCCATCAAGGAACATAACCACCAAAAATGCATACACCACATGACTGATGTATCAAGAAGGACATAGTGCCTATTAAAAATATTCATACAGAAGATAAATTCTTATGATCCTTGGTGCTTATGTCAAGAATGTAGAAGCATACTTATAGGTTCTCAAATTAGAGCGTGAAGTAGAATTTTCAATGAACATTAAGTAAGGGAGGAATTAAGGTGTGGTTGAGAGCATATTCAAGGTGCAAGGCATGAAGTCAAGGAGTCAAAGGAGCATTAAACACACTACCACTATCATACATCCACCATCAAGGAAGTACAATACCCATTGCTCAAGGAATTACAACATTATAAGGTAAGGTTCTACGTTGATTAACATTGCTTTCATTAAAGGAGTAATAAGGGGTATATCATAAGGTTGAGTTTATTTATCATTTATAGTGGAGAAACAATCAACCTTAATATATTTGAAAGTAAATCAAAGGAGCTCACTTTAGTGAAATATTTTTAAATTAAACACCATAGGAGATTATAAGAGTTTATACTTGGAAAACCAATATTATTATTGCAAATATTATTAATTTCTAATATTCCAAAATTAGGGAATTATAAGGTATACTACATCAAACATAGATTTTTGGAATTTAGAAATATTAAACTATTGTATAATAAGGGGTATAAAATAAGTTCATTATTTACTTAAAAGAGTTGGAATTATTTACTTACACTTGTCTCATACTCATACTAAAGAAGACAAAAGAAATCCAACCATAGAGAACTTCAAATTAACAAGTGCATAGTTCATTAGGAGAGATAAGGTAAAATGAGAGTTGATTATTGTCAGTTACAAAATCAACTCAAAAGGTGAACTATTACCAAAATTAGAACATATTATAATCACTAGGGAGACATAAGGATCCTAAAAAACCTAACTCTTAGAGAGACTTTATCAAAGTAGTTCACATACCCAAAACTAGGGAGACATAAGGAAGCCAAATTTAAAGGTAATAAAATGCTAAAGAGCTAAAGGAATACTATCATATACTACAATGGAAAAAATAACAAGAAGGACATTTAATCACAATGCACACTACAAGAGGACTCAAGATCAAAATCCATCTAATATATCATATCAAACATGCAAAATCACTTCAAACTCAAACAAATTCATAGGTAAAAATGAAAAGGATATTTGGTATATTGATTCTGGTGCAAGTCATCACATGAAAGAAAATCTACAATGGTTTGATTATTTTGAAGTCACGAACAATTACAGGTTGAAAATTGCAGATGGAAAATTATATCACATACATGGATATGGGTGTGTAACACCTAGTAAATCATTTCCAAATTTTCTACTACATAATATAATGTATGTCCCTAGATTATCATATAATCTTATTTTAGTAGCAAATATAGTAGAGAACAAAAGGATAATTGATTTCAGATACATGGAGTTAATATGTGTCACATTATAAATCAAAATGATATTGAAGCCACTGGATCAATCCATAGAAATATATATGCTCTGGATTCTATCGAAACTTCACAAGATATTGTTGTATTTCAAAACAATACTAATGCATTTCCTGAAGAATAGATTGGTGAAAATGAAGAACCTATATATCAAAAAAGTAGAAGAAGAAATAGAAGGTTCAAAATTAAAATAATGAGAGGACAACAAAACTATGCACTACTTGGGCATCTACAAAATAAATAAGAAGAAGAACCAAAACAAGATACTCATCTAGACTCAAACAAAGAAGACAATGAAGGAAGCAAGAAAAAAGAGCTCAAATTCTAGAACCAAGATGAAGATCCATATTGAAGAATAAAGTATTCAATACACAAATAATTTAACACATGGGGGTGTTAGAGAATATATTACATTATTGGATACATATCAATGTACCACCTTTGGTACATTACTAGAGTAGGGGTTTACCTTAGAGTAAAGTTATGTAGTTACTTTAGTATGTAATAAATGCAAAATTTTCAGAATGTACAATGATGTAAATGTGCATGTAGTCCACATGTACATAAGTCATAGGATAGAGTCAAAGGTAGAGTAAGGGCCAAGGAACCTATCTTCCTATATAAAGGCCTTATAGTGAGTAAAGTAGAGGGGAGATAATATAGAGAGTGCTTAGTATAGATTAGTAGTGTGATACAATGTAGTTCCTTTTATATCATTTTATGGAGTGTTCATGTCCTCCATTATGTCGATTGTACTTCATGAGTATTCATTAATGGTATATTTTTTATTTATTGCAGAATTTTATCTCCTTATTTTCCTACATATTATAGTGTCATTATCATATAGATATCATAGCTTGAAAATCTTGCATCTTGTGGTTACATTTCCTATATTATATACACATCAAAAGCTAACACGAATATGATATGGACAACTTAATCATAAGATATTAGGACATTAGTCAACTACCCATATGGTGTATGGATGGTAGGGAATTCATAAATCCCTAGCGAGTGTATAAAGGAAATTTTTTTCTCTCTTGAGTTGGTTGGTTTTTTGAGTCATTACATAAGGTGCAAGGAGAGACTATACACATGTCACATATTATATTTAGTGTGATATGCAAGTATGCAGTGAAAAGGAAAATTATTTGAAGTAAAAACAAGTTCTTTGACTCCAAAAGCTTCCCCCACCCTTTTGATCCTCAAGATTACCTTTTGAGCGTGAGAGGAGAGCATACGAGTAAGAAGAGAGATTTTGTTTAATGTGATTAAGGCTCAAAAGCAATTGAAATTGACAATCAATGCAAAAGCCTTAAACTATACTTGTTTTCACAAAATAAAACTAAAAATAAGCGACAAGATCACCTACCTGAGATCCTATGCTTACTAGTAGTTGGTAGGGTCCATGGCTAAAATTAGCCTTGTGACTTCAACCTTCCACCCTTAGGTGGTTCATAGTTTTAATTTCTCATACTTGAGAAATTGAGCCTGGGATAGGTTTTTGGTTTGAATCTTTGTTGTGTCAGGTTCTTGTGCCTCAAGGGATACTCTGGTAGATTTCTCTACAAAAACTAGCAAAAAAAATGATTAGAAAATATATTTTTGGGATGCAAAATAAATGAGAATGAGATGCCAAAATAATAAAACTAATTAAAAAGGATGAGGCAAAATTTGAAAGCTATTTATAAAAGCAAAACCTAACTAACCAAAAAGCACAAAACTTGTAAAGAAATAAATAACATAAACAATTAAAGAAAAGTGATTAAGGGGGAAGGTGACATACCTTGGACACCCCAAATTTATTGATGGTTGATGATTAAGTGGTAAGGACTCATACATACCTAAAAATATTGTTATGGGCTATGTGAAACTAAGTACCTCACTATTGGGTGCTGATTCAGAGCGATAGCAAGGAACGACCCATGTAGAGACAGTCTAGATTGTCAATTGCCTAAACAGTTGGTATTGTGAACCACCTAGGGATGGGTGATAAATATTTGTGATAGTCTGTGAACTGCCTAGGGATGGGTCCTAGTTGGAATAATTTTCGATAGTTTTTTAGTGCTTTTGAACCTAAAACAATAGATAGAACACAAAAAAAGTGAGCAAGATTGTGTAAAATACTAGTATATCACACAAGGCACATGATAAAATGAAGGACAACAAGAAAATGATAGTTTCTACTACCTACAAAACATGAAATTCCAAGTGTGATCAAGGGTTAGGTTCCACAATGATTGCCAAAATATGGTAGAGAAAACATGCCATTTCATTCCATTACAAAAGATGTTATATTACATGCTTTTATTGCAAATGCCATCATGGACTTGTTGAGTGAATATTTTACCCTATTGCAAAATGATCACCACAAATAGAGTATTGAATTGAAAACTCTCTCTTGCAAAGAAATTAGGTGAAATCACCCATTTCTCCAAGGTTCTGGTAAGTAAACATTTGTGAGTATATGTGATTAATAAAAACTAAACAGAAACAAATGTGTACCAGAATAAACTCAAACCTGCAAGTGACAATTAACAAGGGGCCTTGAATAGTTCAAATAATGCTCAACAATTGAAAATCTTCCAAAATAAAAAAATGATCCTTTTAGCGCTCTTGATATTTATGTGATCTACCCTGAATCCAAGTTAATAAATGACTTTTATCTTCAAATTAAAAAGATTCCAAATGTAAAATTGCGTGGAGTAGTCCACTTCATTTTAAGATCCGTGCCTTTAATGTGTGGTTTATTTTAAAGTTAGTGGATTCATTTTATCTTCATTGTAAATTATCCACTATCCCTAGGTTAGAATTTGGTAAAAGTTAGCATGTTAGTATGTTAGCATGTTAGTGTTCATTTGCTTTATCTTGTTTTAGTGTAAATTTGGCGTTAGTAACCCTCCTAAACCAGTGTTTTATCTGAAAATTAAATTGATGAATTTGGAGGTGCAAAAATTCTGGATTAGGACCAGAATGTAAACAAATGAACTAGAAATAAACTGAAAATTCTGGAAAATGGACCAGAATGAAAATGAACAAAACTGAAAATAGACAGAAATTTTGGAAAGACCAGAATGAAAATACTTAAACTGAAATTCTGGAATGGACCAGAATGGAAAATAAATGACAAAAATTCTAGAAGGACCAGAATGAAACAAACAAAAATTCTGGAATGGACCAGAATCAGAAATATGCAACTAAAATAAATACTAAAAATTTACTCTAAATGCAGAAAACAGAAAACAAATCTACAAGGTTAGCTGGAAAAACCAAAAATGACATTCAAAATTGGTTAGTAAATCCCTCCCTGCAAAACCCCAAGTTAAGAGATAATTTCTAAGACAACCTGACCTAATAGACCTGCAACACAAGCACAATCAGATTAGACCAAGTGCGAGACTCAAAGGATAAAATATACTTGCAATACATTTGACATTCACCTATTGCAACCCATTTTATGGCATAAACAAATAGATACAAGTAAAAAAAATTGCAGAAAAGATATGCAGTAAAAGCAGTAGTCTTAGATATATTCTCCTTGTAGTTTTGCTCACAAAGATTTCTTTTGCCAAAATGAAAGCATTGTATTTCAAAAAATTCTCTTCTTTACATAGATTTCCAGCCCCCTTTTGAACAATGGCTTCATTGGGCTTTTAAAGGATGCTGAAGCATTTCCGTTTCAACTTCCCTTCTTTCATGATGCTAAAACAAATACAAACAAAATAAGCAATAGAATCTTATTATTACACGCTCGCCTATTACTCCTTTGATATATATATATATATCCTCACCCTCATTCTTATAAGTCCCTTACTTCACATATACAAAGAAATATTAATAACTCCCAACTTTATATTATAATATGAAGAAAAATTAATAAAATTTAAAATTAAAATTCCTTATAACTCCCCGATTAGAACATGAATAAAGTGAAAAAAAAAAGAGTTACCATGCCTTTCGTCATATTTTTTGTGGTCTTCTGATTTCAGAATGCAACATGGAATGCGGCATTCGAACGCTCTGCTACCGAATACCCTTGTACCTCCCTCCATCTCGTAGGTCACATGTCCTCAGATCTATGCACACGATAGCCTTTTTACCACTTATTTCCAGTGCAAGCCACAACATAAATTCTGATCACGCTTTCGAGCTTCCTCCACTACTGCTCCAACAATCGAACAACCAAAACATCACTTGCAATGATCTTCAGGTTTATATAGGCAATTTTGCATAGGGTTTCAGCAATTCATTTTGGGGTTTCCTTACATGAGAGAGTGGTGAAATTACTCATTTCTGCGAACGTTGTCAGTGCTTACCTAACATCCAAAACCCTCAAAATTTTACCTTGCACTGCGTTGATTTCCTTTTTTGATATTTGCTGCGTTAGTTAGATAAAACCACTGTCAGTATTAAAATTTGTGTCATTATCCTCTGCCCTTTGACTGCGCTGTTCTGTCAGGGGTGTAGGCGACTCCAACTTGTATCCCTCTGCTCATCGTGGCTTGACGAAATGCTACTATTCTCCGCCCAAAATCGAGAGAACCATGATTCCAAAGGACCAGAATTATTTTGCCACACGGGAAAAAACCCCCATACTACTGCATTGCCATGTCGACGTTTACGTCCACGTAGTACCTATCATTGTTCTCAATACAGTTCTTCGTGCTCACTACCATTGAGGGCCGTTATATTAACACAAACCACCAGCCATCCATACACTGACCGTTACATGCGAATCCACTGGCTCTGCTTGCATTTTCCAATACCTCATCTAGCACTGCACACCTGGCTATGAATTCATGCTAAAGGTTAGAAATGCCCTACAAAGTTTTGGGTTGCCGCATATCTCTACGTCTGATGTTTGCCTCTACCTTACCATTTGGCACCTCGTATCGCTATCACCATGCGGATTATCATCGTAGATTGCTTCATGAACATTCATCTCCATTGAATTCGTCCTCATACGCTGCAAATCCCTCACCTGCCAGCTGCCGGGTTCATTAGTTTGTCTTCTGCTGATTCACCTATGTGATTGATGGCCTTAAATATTCGGTTGCCAAACTATCTTGCGAAAATGAAAATTTCGACATGTATTATCACCGCTTTGAAGCTTTGCTATGTCAGAGTGTGACAACCCCTGTGTTAAGTGCTCGTTGTATAATTGATAGGCATTCTCTGTTTATCTTCACCGTTATCGTGTCGGTATCTCTCATTTCTGATATGATTACCTACACACTACGATCGCTTCTCCATGACCATCGTGTCCATTAGCTACATTCATCGAGGATGTTTTTTTCAAAATTGCTATGTTCTCGGTCTGCCTGACGTCGTGGATAATATTCATGTTAGTCGAAAATACCAAGGTGTCGCTCCTTTTAATCGTTCAAATCTACTTCTTTGATGACGCCCCAGTTTACCACCTCAAATACAAAACCTGAACCCATATGAGCTATGATAACCCACTTCTCTGCCATCATGGCCATAAGCCTCTGTTGTGTGTCTACCCATCACTATTTGTTTCATAAACCACCAATGACCTTCGTCTATGTAGCGTGGACTCCGCCTTGCTCCATGGTGGTGAGGTCGTCTCTTTTGCCAACAAGATACCCCACGTGGTGACCGTCCACCACTAAAAATTTGAATGCCTTATCCTCTCACTTCTTCGAACACCTGTACGTTCCTATCAAAGCCCAAGAAAGACACCTCATAAGACATAGAGATCGAAAAAATCTAACTTAACTTTAATAAAATTCACTTAAAATAAAGTTTAAAAACTTTCAAGCAAACTTAGAGCTCCATCCATGCTTCTTAAAAGGAATCTCCTTTTATTTAGTCATACCATTTATTTATTTTTAATTAAAGTTTTTTCTTTCTTTTATTTTTAGGTCAAGCTTTGTTTTAGTTTGATTTAAGTAATTTCCCCCATGTGAATCAGTTAAAATCAGAGCATTACACTCAAGCTCGACAAAGCGCACATAATCCACAATTTAAAAACAATGACAATGGTGATCAATTCAACTAACTTCAAACAAAGCTCCAATTAATTCAAAAATGATGAAGATATGACCCAAGACCGAACGATGGAGACTTTAGTCAAATCACTCATATCGATTTTCATGAGAAGACAAGAAGACATGACAACTCGGAATTGCCCAAGTCCACATGGTGAGTTCAAGACCAAAGTCTTATCAAACACTAGCAATCAAAGACAAATAAGACTTCCAAAACCAAAAATTTAAAGTGGGTCCCCAAGTTTGGGGCTAGTTGTGGAGCAACCACAACAAATGGCGACTCTACTGGGAAATGCTCCTAGCATTTCGGTGAGAACCCAACCTAAAAACACACAAAACCCAAAAATTAAAATTACAAGCATCAACAAATATCCAAAGAATGAAAGTAGACCAAAAGACATGAACCATCGAAATCATTCAACATCAGCTCAGTGTGTGCAAAGTGATTCATTCCTTATCGTCTGAAACCATTCAACATTCCATCGTCAGTTTCACATGGATGCATATGATATGATTTATGCATATGATATGCTATGGAATATTATGCAGATGTATTGAAAGGATGCTATAATATGAACAACCTATTTTGCAAAGACTCAAACATTCTAGTACCATAAACAAACACACTAAAACTGTCTAACCCTCTTAGGACCAAATGTGTGTGCAATGAATTCATTTACCAGATCAAGAGCTCAGTTATGAACCGCTACCATCCCGAACCAGTGTGTGCAAGTGGACTCAGAGCTTTGGGGAATCGGATTCTCAACCTAAGTATGATGAGAATTTGACCCTATCCTTACTACTCTAATCTGAGTTTATTACCTCATCTTGACCAAAATAATTAAACCTATTATGGATGAAACCACAAGGCTAGCCTATCCGTGTGAGCGGTCAGAGGTCTCACTTTTAAATGAGACATGTCACCACGCATGAGCATACTCCACTGCCAATCAAGCGTCTATAGCCCCGATGGAGGTTAGCCCCATAGTCCATGATTTTGATTTTGATTTCTTGAATCTTGGGGATGACTACCCATCCTTCTGAGGGGACATGTAGTACGATCCTTACAACTCAATAGTTAGTGGTGTGATGGAAGTGGAATGGTGAATATTTTGCTTTGGATTTCTTGAATCTTGGGGATGACTACCCATCTTTGAGGGGATATGTAGTACGATCCTTACGACCCAATAGTCAATGGTGTGATGGAGGTAAAATTAGAGCTTTGGGGAATCAGATTCTCAACCTAAGTATGATGAGAATTTGACCCTATCCTTACTACTCTGATTTTGGGTTTTCAAGTATTGTGGAAGTGGTGAAAACCACTATTTTATGGACTATGTTGCATGATAGGACCGACAAGAATGACTCTTTTCACCTCACATTTTCTCCCAAGGATGGTTTTGACCATTTTACCCAAGATGTTTTTAATATGTGCAAATCGTGTTTGGTTCAAGACAGTTTGGCATCAGTTCCCAATCTCAAGATCTTCTTAGTGTATATTGTGCAATGATCCTAAGAGAATTTGACATGTTTTTGGTGATTGCCTTTGAAATGTAGATGCAAGTGAGATGCAATGCAATGTGAAATGTACCATGAAATGAGGCTGAATGAGATGGAGCATGTAAAATATTTCACCCTAATTTACAAAATTGACAACTTCATGCATCACAAGTTTCAAACGATATACTTTAATATGTTTGTGATAATTGTGGAGCCTTCTGCAATACAATTCTGATGTTTCACATTCTCTTGGTCTTAGTGAACATTCATAAGGACATAAGCTGACATCTCACTCTAAAATACTGGAAAACAACAAAATTGGAAGGAATGAATAACAAAACACAAACCAAAAAAAAAGAAACCAACACACTCAAGCTATATACACAAGATCAAAAATAAAATAAATTGGAAGTGAATGAATACAAACACAATCAGACTCAACATCATCAAACACAAACATATTTACATATAATACAAGATCTTTCCCTTTTCAGGCCTGAAAGTAGTGCTTTAAATGTAGCCCGTTAATGGGCAAAGCCAAATCATTCCCATCCAAGGTTTTTAATCTAAAACTATTCTCACCTAGGACTTCAGAAATTTGATATGGACCCAACCATAAACAATCAAATTTTTCATGATCTCCTTTCTTTTCATGTCTTTTATCCCACAATAAAACTAGGTCTAAAATTTTAAATGTTTTTATTTTAGACCTCTTATCAAACCATATTTTCACTACATCTTGATGTTTGCTGAAATGAAGCATAGCCTCATCTCTTTTCTCATCAAGATGCATTAACTGTGTTAACCTAGCTTCAAGTTTATCATTAGTTCCAACATATTCTTTCATGAAATGCAATGTTTGTAACCTTAAATTTGTGGGAAAGATGGGATCCTGCCCATAGACTAAATGATACGGAGATGTTCCTATTGATTCTTTGGTTCTGATCCTATCAGCCCAAAGGGTAAACTTTAACTTGCTATGCCAATCCCTAGGGTTCTTTTCAAGTAACCTTTTTATTACACACAACAAGTTCTTGTTAGAGGATTCCGCTAAACCATTACCTTGTGGATAATAATTTGAGGAGAATTTCAAGCTTACCATATTATCATATGCCCAATTTGCAAACTCCAAAGAAGAAAAGGCAGAGCCATTATCACTTACAATTGCGTTGGGCATTCCAAAACGAGTCACAATATTATCCTCTAAAAACTTAATGACAACCTCTGAAGTGGCATGCTTAGTAGGAATAGCTTCGGTCCACCTTGTGCAGTAGTCTATGGTAGTAAGGATATATTTATGAGAATCGGATGAGTTGGGATTGATGATCCCAACAAAATCTAATCCCCATTGTGCAAAAGGCCTTGCCTCTACCACAGATTGTAATGGCATTGCAACATTTCTTTCTCTATTGGCCGCCACTTGACATATGTGGCATGATCTCACATGAGCATGTGCATCCTTGAACAAATGGGGCCAATAGTATCCAGCCCTAAGGATTTGATGAGTTGTAGCATTGGCTGACCCATGTCCAGTTCCATACTTACCATGGAAATCCTTAAGTACTTGGGTCACTTCTTCTTGATTAACACAACGAAGGTAAATCCCTTCATGGTTCTTCCTGTACAAAACACCAGATTTAATCAAAAAATTCACAGATTTCAAATGCAAAGCTCTGTGTTGAGTTGAATTTAAATGTAATGGACACTTACCATGCAACAAGAAATATACAATATCAACATACCACTCATCTTTGGTTATGTCATCTACCTCGTAATGTTGACATGATATCAATGGATCAATTTCTGCAATTGCCTTGACCAAACCTTGTCCATGAACTATTTTCATGGGTCAGATTTCCAAATCAAATTCTTGAAGGGTCGAAATCCATTTTCCCCATCTTTCACCTAGTTCATTTTGCAAAAACATAGACTTAACGACCGGGTCAGGAACTACAACAAAGACTTTACTATGAACTAGATAATGCCTAAATTTCTTGATGGTCTTGAATAGGGCATACATTTGTTTATCCAAGATAGAATATCTCAACTTTGCATCCTTCAATGGAGCACTCAAGAAGGCTATGGGATTTTCAATGCTACCCTCACTCTTTTGTGTTAAGACACTCGCAAAAGAATGATCTGAAGCAAAAGTATAGACATAGAAAGGCTTTGAATAATCTGGACTAATTAAAATAGGGGCTTTAGAGATAGCATCCTTGATGCTTTTGAAAGCTTCCCTATTTTCATTTGTCCATTTGATCTGAACATCCTTCTTTAACATGTCATTCAAAGGCTTGGCAATCTCGGCAAAACCTGAAATAAATTTTCTCACAAAGTTAATCTTACCGAAAAAGGATCTTAACTCTTTCTTGCTATTAGGTGGAGGAATGGCTAGTATAGCTGAGATTCTTTCTGGATCAATAGCAATCCCATCCTTGGAAATGACATGACCTAATAGCTTACCTTCTGTTACTCCAAAGATGCATTTTTTGGATTAAGGGAGATCCCATGTTCCCTACATCTTTGAAGTACTTTTCTCAAGTCCTTGACATGATCTTCCCTTTTCTTAGAGAAGACAGGAATGTCATCAACGTAAACAATGATACACTTACCAATGAGCCCTTTGAACATAAAATCCATGGCTCGTTGGAAAGTTGCACCTGCATTCAATAATCCAAATGACATTCTCCTATATGCGAATGTTCCCCACTTCGTTGTGAAGGTTGTCTTCATTCTATCATTTGGATGAATTAGAATTTGATTATATCCTGAATAACCATCCAAGAATGACATCATTTCTGACCCATTCACCTTTTGAAGAATCTCATCGATAGTAGGTAATGGGTAATTATCCTTTTGGCAAGCCTTATTCAGATTCCTGAAATCTATACACAACCTTATCTCTCCATTCTTCTTTCTTATCGGGACAAGATTGGCCACCCATGTGGAATGTCTAATAGGAAAGATGATTTTTGCTTCTAGCAATCTCTTCACCTCTTTCTCTATTAGTGGTTCTAAAATCGGGTTGACCGTTCTTTGTCTCTGTCTGAAAGGCTTGGAGTCAGGTTTTAATGGAATCGTATGCATTATCACATTTTGATCATAAGTTTTCAAATCCTTATAGCTCCATGCTATGCAATCGATATATTCCTTTAATGCATGAGCGATAGACTCCCTTTCTTGCTTTGTACATGCCTTAGCAATAAATACCTCTCGTGGATTTTTTGCACTCCCTAAATTGATTAAATCACATGATTCTTTAGGGGGTGGTACCTTTCTTCCTCTTTTTGCTTGATATCCAATATCAAATATTTTTTCTAAAGAAGCCATACCATTTGGCATCTCATTCCACACTTCGGTTGCTTCACATTGCAATTCCATTTCTTCTTGCCCTCTCTTATCTTCATCTATGACCTGATTTTCAAATATACCAGAATTAGTGATAAAATTGAACACATGTCTGTCACTATCGAATACTTGAAAATTAGTAACATTATCTGGTATCGAAGGGCAAGGCACTAATTCGATTGAGAATTTCTTGCACTTTTTATGGTCCACAGGTTTAAGCATACTTGCGGCTACAACTAAAGAATCTGCCATGCGATTATTTTTCCTAGAGATAAGGGATATATTGAATGCATCAAACTCATCTATCAAATCCTTAACTCTAGTTTTGTAAAGGCTTAATATTTTATCCCGACAAGTATATTGCCCTTTAACTTGTTTAACCACCAACTCCGAATCTCCCAACACTTTGAGACATTTTACTTTCTTCCTTAGGGCCAATTGAAGTCCAAAAATAAGTGCTTCATATTCTGCCACATTGTTGGTGGCTGGAAACTGTAATCTATAGGCAACAAGCATAGGCTTGCTACCTGGACATGTAAGTTCAATACCAGCTCCAACACCTTGTTTTGACTTAGATCCATCAAATCTTAGAGTCCAAACCAAATTATCCTCTTCCGAAGTGTTACAAGAAAAATTCTCTTTTTGAGGTTCTTCGGTAGCTTCTTCTATGTCCAAGCTATAGGCCCCTAATTCAGTTTCAACATATTGGATTTCATTGGGTCTATTGTATTCAGTTATCATCTCCTTGAGTCTAGGTTCACTATCCACCCGAATTTGATTTGCTACTCCTCTCCAAGGCAACCACATATGGGAAGAATCTGTTACAATATACCCATTCAGATTTTTACTCCAATCTCTTCCCAATACCATTCCATATTTGGTAGGAATATTAAGCACCAATATATCTATGTGATGTTGAACCCTAGGTTCTGAGTTAATCTGAATAAGGACATCATTTAGACTTCCAACCACATCCATAATAGATCTATCCAATTGTACCACCTTACTCTTAGAAGGGATTGGTGTGAGTCCTAACTTTTGGCAAATTTCTAGGGGCATGATGTTGGTCGAAGCACCTGAATCTATCAAACAATTGTGTAAATTTTTGCCTGCAATTCTAATGGTTATGAGAAAGGGAGGTACTTCTCATTTTTCCCTTTTTAGAACCAATTGAGACTCGACACCCTTAGCTTCATGGACTTGACTAGGTGGGTTCAACCCTTTCGGTGAACCTATCTCTTGACCCAAAAGTTTAGCTACTTCGAACAATGAGATATTAGCCTTATTTCTCTTCATGTCTTCTTCTAAGTCATAAGTGAGTTTTTTTGAATTTGGCATCTTTTTCATCGGCTTGGACATCTCTACAATCGGTGGAGGAGGTGGATTAACCTCACCTTTTGTATCAGGAGGAAGTAAGGGGTTGTTTGGAGGAGTGGAGGAAGTTTTGGGATCCTTAGAGCTTCTTGTGTAATATCGATGATTTCCTTTCCCAAAATGTCTAGTGGCTTGGACTTCCAAAGTCTCTTCATCTTCTTCTCCTAAGACCTCAACATCCTCCTCTTCCTCACTTTCTTGGATGTGGACAACTTCAGTTAGCAAAGTCTCTTGCTTCCCTTGGCAACAATGGGGTAATTCATCATCACAAGGTTCTAACTCACCATAATCTTCCAAAGCATCTGCCTGATTGGCTACGGGGTTGGGTACGCGCCCATTATTGGGATTGAGTGTTATATGGTCCTGTCCTCCTATGGTTGTGAGTGTTATTTATAGGATTTGTGCAAATTTTATTCATGTTTACTCATGTCATTGTCAACTTGGCCATTTGTTCTTCCAATTTATCCATCCTAGATTCAGGCCCTTTGGTTGGGGCACTATGAGTTCTAGGTCCAAATGCATTTCTTGCATTAGCCACTTCTAGAATGGGCACAATGGCTTGACTCTGAGTATTTTGGTTCCATCCAAGATTCACACTTTGAAGCGGTGTGATCGAAGGATAAGTCATTGGGCTTTGGGTATTAATTGCATTGAATCTAGGCATGGTCAACTGATTATTAACCATGTTGAACCCTGGCATGGTCATATGATTGTTTGGCAATATGGTTGGTGGTGGAATGGATGTGTTAGGAAAAGCGAGAAATGGTGAATATGCTTGCGTTAATGGACATGGTTGTTGGAAATTGTTCATTGTTGGGACTTGTGATGCCATTACCTGATTCATCATGGCGAATTGACTGTATGGACCATATTGTCCCATCCTAGGCCATTGAGACAACCCCCCTCTTGGTGAGTTCATTTGTTGCTCAAGGGTCATTGTTTTGGCATAAGCTAAGGCAAGGGTTGTGACCTGAGGATTTCTTCTAGCAAATAAGGATGTTAAAGGATCTAAAGCTCCAAAATATAATTGAAGAGCCACAATGACATCTACCACAAAGTGGTGAGTTACATTCATGTATAGCTTTTGGAACCTAGCATTGAACGTCCTAATAGGCTCATTGGGTAATCATTTATAGGACACAAATAGATTATAGATGATGGAAGGATCTAACAACAATCAAAATTGGCTAATGAAGGCAACTTCCAATTGGGCCCATGAAGTAATGGACCCTACGGGTAGATTTTTGTACCACTCATTAGCCACATGGTCCAAACTATTAGGAAATACTTGACATGCAACGTCTTCATGAGTGACCCCATGTCTAAACATGTAGTCTTTGTAAATTTGGACATGCTCTTCAGTTGTAATGGGACCATCATGTATGAACTTGGGTAGCGATCTTTCAATATGCCTAGGTAATTCATGGACATCCCTAGGTATATTCAAGGGAGAGCTTTGCACACCACACCAAAGAGCGGGTTGTTGTTGTTGTTGGGCCATGTTATTCAATGGTGATGACCCTACGGGAATAATAGAAACTATCAAGTGATGGGGACAGATACACTTGATGTAGCTATCGTAATAGAAATAGTGGGTGCAGGCCCACTAGATGTACTTGAGTCTAATGATGACCCTAGCTCAAGTATACTGGGTGGGATTTCGATCTGTTGAGTTTTGTTTCTTGGTCTTCTAGAATTGGGAGAAAGACTTTGGAAAATAGTTTCCCTAATGGTTTTAGACCTAGTAGCTATGTACTCAGGTTGATCCAGCTTGGGAACCCTAGCTCTCTAAAAGACTTCTCACAAATCACTTACAATAACACTTGAATAAATATTGTACCTGCAAGCACAATAAGGTGGAAATAAAACTGACCACGTTAACCGTTAGAAAGATCTAAATCACAAAGCAATAAAGAAGGCCCTCCTTCTAGCACCAAAATGTTGAGTGAATATTTTGCCCTATTGCAAAATGATCACCACAAATAGAGTATTAAATTGAAAACTCTCTCTTGCAAAGAAATTAGATGAAATCACCCATTTCTCCAAGGTTCTAGTAAGCAAACATTTGTGTATATATAATCAATGAAAATAATGTATACCAAAATAAACTCAAACCTGCAAGTGATAGTTAACAAGGGGCCTTGAATAGTTCAAACAATGCTTAGCAATTAAAAATCTTCCAAAGTGCAAAATATTGATTCCTTTTAGTGCTCTTGATATTAATATGATCTACCCTGAATCCCAGTTAGTAAACTACTTTTATCTTCAAATTAAAAAGATTCCAAATGCAAAAGTGCGTGGAATAGTCCACTTCATTTTAAAATCTGTGTCTTTAATGTGTGGTTCATTTTAAAGTTAGTGGATTCATTTTATCTTCATTGTAAATGTTCCACTATCCCTATGTTAGAATTTGGTGTTAGTAAAAGTTAGTAAGTTAGCATGTTAGTGTTCATTTGCTTTATCTGCCTTAGTGTGAATTTGGCGTTAGTAACCCTCCTAAACCAGTGTTTTATCTGAAAATTAAATTGATGTATTTGGAGGTGCAAAAATTCTGGATAAGGACCAGAATAGAAGCAAATGAACTAGAAATAAAATAGGAAATTCTAGAAAATGGACCAGAATGAAAATAAAAACTGAAAATAAACAGAAATTCTGGAAGGACCAGAATGAAAATACTTAAAAAAATTCTGGAAGGACCAGAATGGAAAATAAAAAAAAATTCTGGAAGGACCAGAATGAAACAAACAAAAATTCTGGAATGGACCAAAATCAGAAATATGCAACTAAAATAAATACTAAAAATTTATCTAAAATGCAAAAAAAAAAAATGAATCTACAAGGTTAGCTAGAAAAAAAAAAATGACATCAAATTTGGTTAGCAAATCCCTCCCTGCAAAACCCCAAGTTATGAGATAAATCTAAGACAACTTGACCTAATAGACCTGCAAAACAAGCACAATCATATTAGACCAAGTGCGAGACTCAAAGGATAAAATGTACTTGCATTATATTTGACATTCACCTATTGTAACCCATTTAATGGCATAAACAAATAGATACAAGTCAAAAAATAATGCAAAAAAGATACACAGTAAAAGCAGTAGTCTTAGATGTATTCTCCTTGTAGTTTTGCTCACAAAGGTTGCTTTTGCCAAAATGAAAGCATTATATTTCAAAAAATTCTCTTGTTTACACAAATTTCCAGCCCCTTTTACAATGGCCTCATTGGGCTTTTAAAGGATGCAAAGTCCCTTCCGTTTCAACTTCCCATCTTTAATGATGTTAAAATAAATACAAATAAAACAAGAAATAAAATGCTTATTTTTACTCCTATTACTCCATTGAATAATATATATATATATATATATATATATATATATATATATATATATATATATATATATATATATATATATATATATATATATATATATCAATCCTCACCCTCATTCTTATAACTCCCCGAAACCATATTAGAACATGAATAAAGTGAAAAAAAGAGAGTTACCTCTCAAGTTTATTTGAACTACGTTTCAATTCTCATGTGTTACCAAGAATATTTGACTCTCAATGCATTACTAGAAGCTTCGACTATCAATGCATCTCATCTCTTAAGTGCTACTAGAAGCTATGATTCTCAATAGATGAATAGAGTGGTGATACTTGTTATCCAAAAGTACCACACAAAGGAGCAAGTGTTACATAGTGGCCAAAAATAAGGAGTTACGTAGAAGGGCGCCCATACATAACGAACGTGACACATATCACAAACTAGAGTTTGCTCCTCCAATAAAAGTGCTTGAAGTTTAAATGTTACATGAGGTAGAGACTAATTGAAAATACAATCAAAATCCAGTCAACACAACGTGGAAGAAGGAGCATTTAAGACTCCAAGCTATTCAAATATTAAATACTCCATATTCAATGATGTATACGTTCTAGCATTGAAGACATCTACCTCCATTGATTCCAGAGCCCATGGGTACCACATCATCACTGTTATATTTAGTCAAAGGGAGCACTGAAGAGTGGGGATTCTAGCATAAAAAAGGTAAGGGTGAAATACCATATTATTATTGCTTTCAAATTTGGAGATATAAGGGTTATAAACTAAGGAATGAAATTTAGTTTAGTGAAAGAAAAACTATAGGGGACAACTTACCAAATTAAATTAATATTTGCATCTCAACCTAGGAGAAATAAGGAATTCAACTTGGATTAATTTCTTTGATATTTTGCAAATATTATTAATTATCTAATTTTCCAAACTTTGGAGTGATAAGGGTTATAACATCAAACTAGGTTTTTTGGAAATTAGGAATTGAAACATTAGGGTCATAAAAGAGGTTATTAAATATTTATTAAAGTTGGAAAATATATGTTTACTTGTCTTTAAATTTCTCAAAGAAATACAAAAGGATTCCAACATTAAAACCTCTTAAAATTTTGGAAAAGTGCTTAGTTCAATTAGGTGAAATAAGGTGTTATATAAATTGATTTTTTACTGTACAAAATCAATCATAAAATTAAACTTTATCTTTACAAAAGGTACTATATCATACTCCAAAAAAAATAAGGAGTTATTTGGCATATGACAAAACTTGATCAGAGGTAATCAAGTTGGCAAGATATAAGCTTTCTTCAAAATCTATAATTAGGTGTTCCTACTCTCATTACTAGGGAGACATAAGGAAGACTAAAAATCTAAAGGTTTCATCAAATCAAACTTATATACTTCAATATGGGTTGGAATTAGAATACTCCATTCCAAAATTCAGGTTATACATATGGCTACTAGAATGATAAATGGAATAAGGAAAATACCAATATGGATTAAAAAACTGATGGATTACAATGATGTAAAGGGCGAAGAAAATGAAGAACGAACACAATGCAAATTAAGTTCTAAAATCAGCAGCTATGATGATTCATCCAATGAACCTAATGATAAAAAACTGAAAAAAATGATCATCAAGTCTTTAAACAAAAAGGAAAATATGGAATAGCTTCAATCGTGCACATATGGTTGGAAGGTCTTATCAAAGATATAGACAAACATGATATTCGAAAGATAAACTACAAAATTGCTAGATCATCTTTATTGTGCACTCATTGTAATCAATATGGTCATGAAAAATAAATTGTTGGAGTTTTCATCCTTGCAAATATTGTTATGGAACAAATCACTCATCTTTCTCCTATCACCTCAAATACGGATATTATAAAGACTATGAAAGAAGGTTACTTTAGAAAATAAAATGTTATCTTTAGGAACTTATTCCATATGGATTTACTAACATTGAACTCAATGTTGATACTTATAGAAACAGGTCTTACAAAGAAACAAAGGAAGGCAGAAGGGTCAATATAGATCCACTTAAGAATTACACTATCATGGTCCATCAAATATGCCTTACATAAAGGAACAAAGAATGGAAAGAGACAAGAAGCCATGCCATGAAGACTGAAGCAGTATGGAAAGAACCAAATCAAGTCTGCACCAATCAAACCAAAGTTCAATATGAAGATGAAGATTCATATTGAAGACTAAAAGTCTTCAATACCCAAATAATATAATACAGGGGGTGTTAGAAATAGTTTATATTCCATCATTTGGGTTATGTAAATGTATATTAAAAGGTACATACTTAGGACATTAGATTAATTTAGGGGGAATTTTTCTAGTTACTTCATGCAATGTAATAAATGCACAAGTGTCCATATGCAACTTGTAAATGTGCAAGGTGTAACTTGTACACCTAGATAGAATTTTGGCCAAGTATCCTATTTTACCTATATAAGGATGGCCTCATTGTTAGCATAGATAAGAGAGAGGAATGTCAGTGAAACAATAGCTTAGGGTTCTTAGTAGTTAGTTCAATTTTGTGTGGATCACCATCCATTGGTGATAGATGCAATGTAGTCCAGTAGCTATATTGATGGAGTGCTCAATTCCTCCATAGCTACATTGTATTCATTTATATATAATTTATATTTATTACATATCTCAGTCTTCTTGCAGATTTACTTTCATTAATTTTGCATCTCGTGATTATAATATCCTTGGAATATTATATCAAAAGGTAGCATACCTTAGCTTCCCAAGTCATATTCCTCACCAACCATCTATAAGATCTATAAATAATTCATCCCATTTCCTCCATTAGAAGGAGCATCCAAAAAATATTACCAAAACTATCTCCAAATTTATTTAGGCCCTCTTGTGGATCTCTAAACTTGTGAGTTCAGGTACCTCATTCTAAGATCTCAAGGACATCAACCATGGAGTCTCTTTGGAATGCTTGATAACCTTCATTTTGCAGTTGCTTGCACCTTGGATAACTAGACAACACCATACTTGCACCAAGGGGTTTGGGACACTTCTATAAAGGCCTATATATGAATTTGGAGACTCTATAGCCACCCTAGGTGACCACATAGAGCTAGAAAACCATCCACTATAGTCACACAAGGGATAACCACCCACTGCGGCCACATAGGAGCTAGACAAAGACTAAAAATTAATAACATAAATATAAGAAAGCAAAAAAAGCAATCCTAGAATAGTTTTGTGAATGTTTACATGCATTTTGTAACTATTATGAGTTTTATAACTCCCTTTACATTATTTTGGGCCTCATATAGAAAGGCCCAATATATGTTGATGAATTATCATGGGCTTGTGTGCAGGCATTTGGAGTAGCTTCAAGTCTAGGGTGGTCATCAACCAACAAGACTTAAAACCCATCAAACATATTGGAGCGTGACCAAAGGAATATTTTGTAGCACCACAGGTTGATTTTAAAAAGAAAAAAACCCTCCATTTTGGAGGTATCATTGTAAAAATCCCAAGAGGGTTTATTGTAATTAAAAGGGCATATCTTGTAATATCATACCTTATTTATTTCATGTTATGGTACTTTTTCCTTTATCACATAAATGTAAATCATGATGGGAGCCTTTTCCCTTAACACATTTGACACTTGCTATTTTGCATGAGCTTTGGAACTTGCATCTGGCATAACATATCTTGTGTGTTTTACTTAGGGTTCCTCATGATTTTTGTAACCACCAGAAAGGGTCACACCCGATTGCGGCTCCTATTGCGATAAATGGTAAAGATATAACATGCATACAAGTAAACGAAATTGACAACAAATGAAACAAGAAAGAAAACACTTTATTCCATTATATTTGAAGTCAAAACCCAATTACAAGTACGTCCCTCTTAGGGATATTCATTTTGATACAATATTACAATAGGAGTGCACAATTGTTTTCCCTCTTAAGGGTAGGTGTGATTTCCAAATGCCTCTCAGAATGGCACGAACTGCTCTAGGGTGGAGGTGCCCTCTTCTTCGCAATGGGGAAGGAACTTGATGGTTTGCTCTCCTTTGAAACTATTCCCTACGGTCAAGAAACAACAAGAATGTCAAAAATATAGGCAACCTCTCATGATGAGGCCCTTTTAGGTAAATTGCATAATGACACCATTAACATGCATAATCAAGAAAATATAAAGAATGCTTCTAAGCTATGCAAATTGAATCAAGATTCATGTAATAGTGTAAAGGAAAGTAGTAACTACACTATGCATGGATCAGATATGAAAAGTGAAGCATAAACATGCATAAAGAAAGCATTTAAGTCCTAATTGAAGCATAAGCATAAAATGTAAATCTAACCTAGTTCTACGGTCATAAGTCTTCTAAAATGCTATTAAACTATAAAAACATCTAATCTAACCTAATTAGCTGGACATAAATAGAAATTAGGAAGGTGGTTATACCTCTGCTGCAAACCGTAGCTCTGGTGCATGGTCTGCACTATAAACCATGGTTGATAGCCATGGTTAGCACTCTGATAGGCTTACCCTCAATTCCAAGGGTAGTGGGCTTAACCTCCTTGTCCAATTGATGTTCAAGGGTCACCTTCGATGTCCTTCTGATAGGTTTGGCGGTCAAATCACTGTGATGGGCCTTCGTTTGCTTGAATTTGTATTTCTTGGCTCTCCTAGACTCCTAGGGCATCCATAATGCAATTCATCATGAATATTGGCAAGTAGGTAGGGGATAAGTGCAATAGCTCTCTCTTAGTATACTCGATTGAGTGTACAATTTGATAGGGCTCCACTGCTCAAATATCCAATGCTCTCTCTATAGTTTGCCCTAATTTTGAGGGGTACTTATAGGACTACCCAAGGGCTAGGGGTGGCTTCTTGGAGAAGCCAAGATCAAGAAGGGGTGGTTAGGATAGTTGGAATGGAAGCTTCCACCCTCTAACCACCTTCTTCTAGATCCAATGGTCGTTTCAACCGATTTGGCTTGGATTGAAGGCCAACTGAACTTCAGTTAAGACCGTAGGTCACAGCTATGGTCTAGACTGCAAACCATAGGTCTCAATCATGGTTCAACTGTAAACCATAGGTCTGGGCTATGGTTCAGACTGATTAGGCCAAGGAGCCCAAATTGAGTGGTTAGAACCACTGCTCTATCTTGGAGTCTATCCAAGATCTTCCATATGGTCTTGTAGCATGTCCATATGAGTAGTCACCCTCGACATGACACGTTTTAGGTGTCTACAGATGCCCCTTTTGAGATGCATTGTGAGATCGAACAATGCTGAGCAAAAAATAGACCTCCTAAAATGATGTCGAAGGTTCTATGATGATCATTAGTCAGATCAACATTAGATGCCCCAGGTCCAGCAAAAGGATGCGCATCCTGGAATCATTGCTTCCAACTCTTTGGAGGCTTAAACTTGAAAAGCTTGTGCCCTTCTCATCTCATTCGGTGGCTGTGCATTCCATAGGTATATTAACCCATAGATCTGAAAGGCAGAGAACAACAAGCAAAATCATATTTGCTATTTGCCCCAAGCAAAGGGGTAAGCTTATGATAGTTGTTTACAATGATTCGCAAGGACGAACACAATTTTGACAAGATCAAGGGATCTACGATCTCCGGGATCTTCTATTGATTTTGATTATGATTTGATATTATGACTACCCCCTCAAGCGATGAGTCGATGAGGGTAATGACAATGAATGAAGCGACGATGTCACTTGACCACCATGGATGATCTGAACAAATTTAGATTTGAGCAAATTAATGCCTTGGCTAGGCCTAGTTCAACTTTTGATTCCAACTATTAATAGTATTTGCACGCTTCTATCCCATGGAGCAGTCAGGCTACAATAGCCATCTTAGGGAATCGAATTGATACAAATCCAATCAGATTTGTGTTGAATCAAATTATCGATGATTTGCTGAAAAAGAGGTCATAGAAGAAATGACATGCAACGCCTCGTTCCCGTGGAGCAGTCCGACCATGAAGGCCTTCTTAGGGATTGAAAAGAAGCATATCAGATCAATGATGACAATTTTTGCCCCAAATGTCCTTATGGTAATTTACTCATCTTGCCGGATTGCATGGATCGCAAGTCGCTGCAACCGCCAAGTGTATAGGGTAAATTACTGAATACGAGGCACATTTGGTGTTTTAATTATTTGATTTTTTTGTGAATATTTTGAATTATGCATTGAGCTTATTTATTTGGTTGGGAGGTGTGTCACTCCATGAAAGGATTATCATAGCGATGACCTCGGTTGTACTTTATAATCTCAGCCAGATTTTTAATTTTTGATTGGATCTTGGTGCTTGATTATCACCAAATTTCCAAATTAGCTTGCTTTTATTGAATTCTGACCCAATGGGAGGCATTAATTGATATTTTTGGCCCTTCCCATGGTGGGATTTTCTAAAATTGTCTGCCAATTGCAAACCATGGCTAGGGTCTATGGTTCCCATTTGCAAATTTGGGAACCACGGCTAGGGCCTACGGTCCGCGTTGAATATGAGAAGTCTATAAAAATTCTAAATTTCAAATATCTCTCATTATTCCTTGATAGTGACCTACAACTAGAGCTCTGATAGTGACAATTGACTAAACTGACCTGCAACCTAGCACACTTTACCCGCATATCGACTCACAACATGATGGCAGGGCGCGGGCAAGCATCTTCTAGCCACGGAGGGATGAGGGGAGGGTAAGGTAACTCAAAAACCAAGACCTCACATCCATTACCAATAAAATGAACCCAATTAAGTAATTGGTAAATCAATTTCACTAAACTATTGGTAATGAACCTCATCTTAGGCTAGGGTAGCTTAGGTTAATTTTTTTTGCATTTTTGGCCGCGGTATCGCACCCGATCGGACTTCAATCGGAGATCGTAGGTACCAGCTACGTTCCCAATTGGTCAATTGGGGACCATGCTATGGTCAGCATTCAAAATCCCAATGATCAATTTTTGACCGCATGCGGACCGTAGGGTTGACCCGCGGTTCACCAACTTTAGGAAAATTTTGCAAAATTTTTAATTTTTCTGAATTTTTAGAGGCAATTAATATCATTTAATGCATTTTTGACCTGTCTGATTGACAAATTTAATTTTTAGGCCTGCATGATGACATGTTTTTGCAATTTTATCAATTTTTACTATTTTTGATGATTTTTAGATCAATTTTTAAATGTTTTTGCTTGTTTTAGTTAGATTTTTCCTTATTTTATGCTATTTATTTTAGATATTGACCTCTAGAGTGTGAGAGCCTAACATTCTAAAGACTCTCCATGGAGAGCTCACTGATGGTGAGCGAGAGTGGTTCGGAGCTATCGACTTTGGCTACGTTCTGGATCTACCCACCATTAGGGTAGATCAATCCTATCTGATTGCATTGGCTCATCGTTGGAATATGCGGACCAACACATTTCACCTACCTATAGGTGAAATGATAGTTACACTAGAGGACGTCTACAGGATCTTCAGGATCCCCATTGATGGTGAGGCCATCGTATGCTCTACTTCTGGGGCTAAGGAGTCCATCTTCGATGCTATCTTTGATGCTCGGAGTGAGGAGGCTCAGGGCACTATTGACCATGGAGGGGTCCATATCGGCTATTGGTAGGGGAAGAATATCTTCTCCATGTGTGAGGCCATTTTCATGCACTTGGTGGTGCAATATGTGCTTCCAGACTCCTCGAGTGTGAGGATTCCTTGGAACCTTCTAGCTACTATATGTAGAGTAGTACAGAGCTCTATCCACTAGCCACTGCTCCTAGCCTAGGGGAGCACACTATTAGCTCAGCTCTATCGAGAGCTATATCAGATTATTGAGCGTAGTCGTAAGGGCATCAATTGTAGTCTACTTTTATAGATCTAGGGTTGGCAGCATATCAGGGTAGAGCATCCTAGGGAGCTACCCCTACACATTATAGACATTGATGATGAGCATCAGTGCTATGCTACTACTGGCCTTGAGAGGAGGAGGGTTTCATAGTAGGACTCATGTTGGTGAGACCCAACATTACATTACCCGATTTGTAGCACTTGGGTTGGATGATATCCAGTGGTGGCCCTACATGGATTGTCTTGACTAGCCTGAGGTTGATGAGAGGCTTCGACGGGCTCATCGGGATAGATGGCTACTCGATCGAAAGGCTGAGATCAGAGAGTTTCAGTTTTTCTCTCGTGTCCTATGGTAGTTTGGCATGGTGTAGGACATCCTCGAAGATCCCATTCACTTATAGGAACTTAGATTTGGAGAGGGATCTATCATGGATCTAGCCTCTAGCTCTAGGTGATGCTCTAGATGACTTCTAGGATACTAGGGTTGACATAGCGATGACCACTCTAGAGTATGATGGATGGTGGTCTCTATTTTTGGTATGGGATAGGGCCTCTAGGTCGAGCAGTAGATTAGGAGAGTAGAGGTGGATCTTGATGGGCGTAGGGTGTGCCAGTGGATAGAGGGTGGCTGGGGCATAGAGGCTACCATTGAGGAGGCTCTGAGATTGATCTTGATGAGGAGGCTCTAGAGGAGGGTGAGGTCCCTCTTGATAGTGTAGAGGGGCTACTCTTAGCATAGGTGGCTGACTTGTAGAGTCAGCTCGATCGATTCTAGATGTAGTAGAGGGAGTGTGATACTACTATCACTACTCTATAGGTATAGTTGATAGAGAGAGATCATCGATTGACATAGGTAGACTAGAGATTGCTAGCTTGATAGCATGGGTTACTATAGTAGAGACCTAGGTTGGTGAGCTCACTCATGCTCATGACTTGGTAGAGGCATAGAGGGATGCGGCCATAGTAGAGTGGGATCTTCTCAGGGCATAGAGGGGGGTCCTCCATCCTCTTAGGTGATTATGGGGCCTCTGATGGCACCAATAGTAGTACTACTAGGTGGTCGGGATCCTATGGTAGAGATTCAATGCCTACAAGGTTTACTTATGAGTGCCAATGAGAGGCATGCATCCAGGGTTGCTCGGGTAGACCAGCTGGTTGGATACATTCAGATGTTGGGCATAGAGGTTCCTGAGGATCCATATGCTGTAGAGTCCTAGTGGACTAGATCTCGGACTATAGGATAGTCCACTACTAGCTCTAGCCATCGCACCCATCGGAGTGAGAGGACACATAGGTCCTCTAGTACGCATGGTGGCAATAGTCATACCAGGACCAGGGAGGTAGGGTAGTCTACTATAGCATCCAGTCATAGGTCTCGATGGATAGAGGTGCCCATCGCACAGGGGGTAGTTGGATGAGTGCTAGGCCTCTTCGGGCTAGGCGGTACTCAGGGCTCACAATAGGATCCACAATAGTCAATAGGGCAGTAGGTAGAGCAGTCTCCTGAGCACAACACTGAGGGAGGAGGTGAGAGCTCTGGTATAGGGGGAGCAGATCAGAGCTAGAGCTCTATATTATAGGACACATTTTTGATATATCTCATTTTTGGTGTAAGGTCGAGGACCTACACATTTGTAGCCTACGGGTATTTTTGTACTCCCCATGTACTCTGAGACACACATTATATATATGATATGATCATTATTATGGCTCATTTATTGTGTACTCATTTATTTTTAATTTTATGTTTATGTGATGCACATGGATGCAATGCTTATGTTATGTTGATGCTATATGATGTGATGTATGGATGACATGCACTAGATAGCTATTTGATTTATGATGATGATATGCAGTGATATTAGATGCTTAGATGTGCTTTTTTATGGATGCATATGGATGCGATGTTTTTCTCTTAATACATATTTGATATTGCTTTCTTTTCATGCATTAATGTATGTAATGCTTTATTTACATGATGCTAATCTAATGTAAATGAACCTGTATGCTTTAATCACTTAAAACATAAGGAATGAATGCAATTATGTTTATCAATCTAATGGATGACACCACATAATGTATAAAAATCATGAATGTAATTGAAAATCCTTAAGATAAGAATGTAATCAATTAATCACCCATATATGAAATGCAATGGTATGCAATGTTTTATGATGCGAATGATATAATGTGCCATTCAATTTTCTTTTGCAATTTTGAAAAATGTGCATGATATAGTCAGTGGTCATCTAAATATTATTGCTAATATCCATCCGGTATCTATCCTATATGTTGATTGTGCTTTTTATAATGATGTATCATGGGTTTAATACTTTGCAATTTGATGATTTATATGGTTGCAATTTTTGACACTTTGTTGCTATGGGAGAAATTTTTGAGGTTTTCCATGAGACTCAAACACCCTAATAGACTTATCAAAAGTTGCATACTAACCACACTAGACTTCTGAGATAAAAGGCTTTTGCTAGGATAGACCCTAACTATTCATTATCCCTATGTGTGCAAATGATTATTTTAAGATAAGACACGAGCGTTCCCGATGTCAGGCGAGATTCTTTCAGCCCATTGCTAAGATAGGGGTTCCACAAATGTCTTATCCAATCTCAAGTTTAGATTTTAGTTGGACTAAGCCACTAGGCAATGCAGGACACCTGAAGCTAGCTCTTCCACATTCAAACATTGGTCTTGTTCATAAGCGAGATGCTAATGCATCAGACATATCATCATGCGTAAGGTATAGTAGTGTTGACAATTCTAGGGATTCAGGCTCATTCCTTTCTATCCTTCAATTTTTGGGATACTTGCTCATATGTAGTGAAGCAAGGGAGTCGATTCCATCTTCTTTTTGAACTATCTTTGGATCTTCATTTGATCTCTCTTTGAACTAGATTTTGGATCTTCATTTGATCTCCGCTCGAACTTTTGATTTATGATCTTCATTTGATCTTCACTTTGAACTTTGATTTAAGCCTATTTTCTGATCTTCACTTGATCTTTACTTTTCGGCATTTACATTTGATAATCTTCTTTAGAAACTTTCCTTTGGGGAGATTTACTTGGAAAAATTATTTCTGGTATATCGATTGAGAATATCGATCTTATGATATCAATATGGGATATCACTCTGGGAGTCGATCTATGATATCGATCTAGGGTATCAATCATGAGGATTGATATGGGATATCTCTTTGGGATATGCTCATTTTATCGTAAGCAAGGGATTCTGAATAGGGAACTAACCTGTCCTTTTTCCAACTGCCAATATTTCCCATACCGTCCGCATAGAGGGATAAGCAAGAATAACTCTTTTCACTTCAGGATACCTGGTCTTGCTTCATGGCTTTCATCTTCCCCTAGTCCTTGTTAGGATTGTTTAAATTTGTTGATTAGTGATAGGCTTCTGATATGCTAAGGGCTATACTAACTGAACCTTAGCTACAAAAGCAAAGTAAGCTTTCTACCAACTCTTGATAAGACTACTAGGTATGGATGAGTGACCGAAAAACCATAGTATATCTCCATAGCAACATTATAGGTTGTGTTGAAAAACATAATTACTCACATGAATGATGGATCATGATAAATGTAGAGATGCATGATTTAAACACAAACGTGGCATCATTTGTAAGATTGACAAACACAAATGCCTTCTATTATGGAATGCAATGGATGATGAATGCCTATATGCAATGCAGTAATGCAGTGAATGCATGTGTAAATGCAAAATGAAAATGCAAATGCAAATGTTTTTGGATTTTATGCTTTACCAATTTTTTTGGATTTTATTGATTTTATAATTTTTATGGGTTTTGAGCCTCATAATTGACCAAACGATGAGTACATGCCTCTGGAGCCTTTAGATTGACCAAGCAATTTTTAGGAATCCTTGGAGCTTTTGGGATTGACCAAAGGGATTATGGGTACCTTTGGGGCATTTTGGGATGACCAAGCGATTTTGAGAATCCTTGGAGCCTTTGGGGTTGACCAAGCAGTTTTTTAGAAACTCTTGGTGCCTTTTGCATTTGACCAAAGGGCTTACAGATGCCTTTGGAGCTTTTTAGGATGACCAAGTGATTATAAGAAAATCCTTGGGGCTTTTGAGTTGACTAAAGGTTTAGGGACCTTTGGAGCTTTTTAGGATGATCGAGTGATTTGAAACCTAGGGAAACCTTAGAGCTTTTGAGGTTGACCAAAGGGCTTACAGATGCCTTTGGAGATTTTTGACTTGACCAAACCACTAATGAAAGTGTTTGGAGCTTTTTAGGATGACCGAGCAGTTACAAGCAACTCTCGAAGCCTTTTACTATGCTCTTTAAGCATAAAACACCTTAATATGGATGATGTTGAGAGGTTCAGGCTCTTCAACACCCCCTAGCGATGTTAGGTGATAGGTACCTAGACCAATATTTTTAGATATGATGTAGGGTCCTAGCCAATTAGCCATGAATTTGTCTCGCATATCTAGTGGTAAATTAGAGTTCTATTGGTTTTCTTTCAAGACAAGATCCCCAACTTCAAAGTCTCTCTGGTGGACTTTGACATTGTAAGCTCATTTTAGTCACTCTTGATAAACGTGAAGATGCTCCAGGGCATTCATGCGATGTTCATCAAGTAGCATCAGTTGATCCAGTCGAGCTTGTCGCGTAGTGTCATCATCGATGAACTCTTTCAATGCGATGCGCAACATTGGAATTTCTAATTCCAAGGGCATAATGGCCTCAGTGCCATATACTAGTGAGAACGGTGTTGCCCTAGTGGGCATCCGAATACTAGTCTTATAAGCCCAAAGTGCAAGGGGCAGCTGGATGTGCCAGTATTTGTGGTTTTCTTGTACCATATTTTTCAATATGGCTACCACTATCTTATTTGAAGCTTCAACCTACCCGTTTGCTTGCGGATAGTATGGAGTCACAAAACTATGTTTGATTCTATATTTAGATGTCAAAGCTCTCATAGTTTTGTTCTTGAAAGATGTTCCATTATCCGATATTATTTTGGATGGAATCCCAAAATGACTTATGATATGCTCCAGTATAAACTCTGCTATACGAGCTCTAGTTGTCATTGTTAAGGGTATTGCTTCCACCCACTTTGTAAAATACTCAGTAGCCATGATTATGAATGTATGTCGACCCGATGATGGAGGAGAGATCTTGCCTATAAGATCCAATCCCCACTGAGCAAATGGCCAAGCCGCTTGAATGGGTTGTAAGGCCTATGATGGCAAGTGCGTAAGATTAGCGTGATGTTGGCATTTAATGCATTTCTTGACATACGCATTGCACTCCTTCTCCATAGTGGGCCAATAGTAACCCATTCAAAGGATGCACTTGATGATGGCCATGCCATTAAAATGGCCATCACACGTACCATCATGGGCTTGCAAAATTGCCCATGATGCCTCTTGGGGCTCTAAGCAATGAAGGAGAACTCCATCATAGCTTCTTCGGTACAAGATGTCTCCTATTAAGACATATTTGGCCACTTTCTATTTAAATGTGCACTTCATGACATGCGATAATCCCTCTGGGATTATACTAAGCTTTAGGAAGTCTTTAATTTGTGACATCCAATTTTGATAAATCTCAGCTTCGACTGCCAAGATGACTTGCTCCCCTTCGTATTTACTTTTGCAAATGTAGACTCAAAACAACCCTATGGTGAATGGTAGTACCACTCCCCATGGGACTCTAAGAGGTTAATGACCCCTAGGGTGCCTTCTTAAGAAAGTCTTCAGCTCTATAGAACCATTCAGCTTGTGGTTCTACATTGATCATGTTGATTGATTCTCTGTTATCATAGGTTGCACGCTCTACTACTGGATGAGAGAGCATCTTGACATGGATGGTAGTGAAATCAGTAGATGGATTCTGAGGGATTAAGGATCCCAAAGAAGCCATGGTATCTACAAACCTATTTGATGATCGAGGGATTGCCTCAATGTCATACCATTCTAGTTTGGCCAAATATGTATCAACTAGATCTTTATAGGCTTTTAGTATGGGACATCGACACTAAAAAGCCCCTTGACTTGATTTACTATGAGCAAGGAATCACCAAAGATGTTCAATCTCTTAATATTCATGGTGATAACTATGTGGAGGCCCAATAGTAGGGCTTCGTACTCAACATTGTTGTTGGTGCACAAAAAATCCAACTTGAATGACAAGGGCATTGGAGCTCCTTGTGGTATGAAGAACACTATTTTGGCACCACCCCCTTGTTCGCACTTTGAACCATCGAAGAATAGAGTCATATCAACATTGTTCTCTGGTTCTTTAGGTTTGGGAGCTTCAGATATGATGAAGATTGCATCATCTGGAAGCTCAATTGTTAGAGGCCTACTGTTTGATAGTGGTACCTCAGCTAATTGATCTGCTATGACCTATCCCTTAATGGACTTCTGGCTTATGAATTCTAGATCGAATTCCATCAAAAGCATGATCCACTTTATAGTACATGTATTGTGATAAGTCTTACTCATCATGTACTACAAAGGATTTTGTTTGGATATAACATACGTCGTATGACTTAACATATAGTGTCACAATTTCTTTGTAGCGAACACTATTGCTAAACATAATTTTTCCACGTATGCATACCCAAGCTCATAGCTCACCAAAGTTTGACTAATGTAATATATGGCCTGTTCTTTGCCTTGCACATTCTTTTGGGCCAACATGGTTCCCAGTGCAAAGTCAGTTGTCGATATATATAGTAGAAAAGGCACCTCTGGCCTTGGTGGAGCTAGCACTGGCGTGATCACTAGGTATTGCTTTATCTCAGTGAAGGCTACCTTGCAGTCCTCATCCCAGTTGAATGGGACACCCTTATGTAGTAGTCGATTCATGGGTCGACATTTATCCGATAGTTGGGTGATAAATCACTTTATCGAGGCTACCTTGCCCTGAAGGCTCCTTAATTCCTTAATATTGATGGGAGGATGCATTTCCAAAATGGCCTTGACCTTCATTGGGTCTACTTTGATGCCTCTCTTGGAGATGATGAACCCTAGTAATTTTCTAGAAGTTATGCCAAATACGCACTTCTTAGGATTCAGCCTGACGTTGTGCTCTATCAGGTGATCGAAGACTTTCCTTAAGACCTCTACATGCTCTTCTCATAGCAATGACTTGGCTAACAAATCATCGATATAATATTCAATAATTTTGTGCATATAGTCATGAAAAATGTATGTCATGGCCCGTTGGTATGTGGCACCAGCATTTTTGAGGCTGAATGGCATAACTTTATAGCAAAATGTTCCCCATGGCATTATAAACATGGTTTTGTGTTGGTCTTCGGGTTTAATCTGAATTTTATTGTAACCAAAAAACCATCCATTAAGGAGAGCATTTCGTGACCTATAGTTGCATCTATGAGAGCATCAATATTGGGCAATAGAAATGAATCTTTGGGTGTTGCCTTATTTAGGTCTCTAAAATCCATGCAAATATGGATTCTTCCATCGAGTTTTCCCATGGGTACCATATTGGACACCCATTCTAGATAATCGATGGAAATCACAAATTCCACATCCAACAACTTCTGTAGCTCATATTTCACCATTAAGGCTACTGTTGGGTGCATTTTCCTAAGCTTTTGCTTGATCGGCTTCTTCGTCAAATCTAGCGAAAGGTTATGAGTAACCAATTTTGGGTCTAGACCTAGCATATCCTTATACGACCAAGCAAACAAATTTGGTCTCTCTTTCAGTAGAGGGATGAGGGTGGCCCACTCATCTGGAGTGAGACTCTCTCCAAATTTAACCTTCTTTGCACTGGTGGGATCATCACTGATATCCACCTCAAAGGTTTCCTCTATCGACATATGCGATCCCTCCTCAAGCTGGTGAGGCGTAGGAATCAGATGAATGTCATCAGTCGGGTTGAGTGGTTCTATGTTGGAAGCATTTTTGGCATGATAAACATCATATGCATAGCCTGGTGCAAAATGGAAAGGTTGCAACATTTCTTCATTGGGGAAGAAATCCTCAGGCTCAACGGGTGAATCAACGTGATCCCAGTCGATAGCATCTTTGTTAAGATACAATGGTTTAGATGGATCTATTGGATTGTGGAGTGGAGTGGTCAAATCAATGGAGACCATGTTTATGGAATGGAATTGATCTCTAGGACCACATGGACTGACCTCTACAAAATCTGCATAGTCCTCATACCCATGATCTGGCTCTAATGGCATAGGCACAAAAGGGTCTTCCCTATGAGGACTATGAATAATTGGATCCTCCCTATGCATTGAATGCAAAATAGGATCATTCGGCTCATGGAGCTGCATGTAGGTCGATGGAAGGGGATTAACCAACCGATGGATTTGATCCAGGTTTAACCATCTCGCTCTCAGATGTGGACCAACATGTAGCTGCCTATAGACCTCATCGATGTCGATGGGTTGATGGCGGTGATGCAAATAAGGAGGACCAAGGTAGGCCCTCTCTAGCTCATCTTCTTCATCACTATCATAATAGAATCCTTCATTCACCCCCACTCCTGGAGGGTGCTCCTCTAAGTGAGGCCCCATAAATCTCACTTCTTGCATACTATCATCGCTATCCAGAAAAATTGGATAATTATACCTCATGTATGATGCTATCAAGAAAATTGGCTCGGTCTCTTCCCTTGGATGATCAATGTTGGGAAGGATCTCTTCGGTATCCTGTACCGATTCCATAGGCAATAAATGATGCACATACAAAGGCCTTACATAAGCACCTTCGACTTCATCCTCAGATCCATCATCATTTGGGGAATCCTCATCTGCATCATAGCTTGGTCCACTCATATCGGAGGTGGACTCTACTCCATCTTCATTACAAATATCTCCTAACTCGAGATCACTTGCAGTAATGGGGTTGCACCCCTGCATGTCTGTGTCATCGACTACCTCATGGGTTTGGTGTCCCAGTTGATCTCTGGGGTTCATCTCTACCTCAGTCTGCTCAAGGAGCCCTTCACGATGATCTTCGAGTGGCTCAATGGTGATGGCAGATATCATAGGGTGATTCCTCTAGAATTTGGAAGGATCCGGATGATATGGATTAAAATCCATGTCATCCACCATGTTGAGGTATAGATGATCTAGGGATGCTATGAGCAAATCATCCTGCCCATGTATCTATAACCCTAAATTGAATCTATCAGTGACTAACTGATAATGAGGTTCCAATAGAGTCCTCCATCCTTGTTCAAAGAGACCAAGGTCGTATCCATGCCAATGATATAGCTCAAAAATATGCATGGCATACTCCGGATTAGACAAATAATGAACGTTTACCACGAAAGGTTCCTCGTCATCTTCATCCATGGGCTCTCACATTGGAAGCTGATCTAGCCCCGCATAGATGAAGTTAGTTTGGTTAGGTGGTTCTCCTAGTGGAACCACCGATCCAACCGGATAATGATGAGTGGATGGTCTGCCCATCTCTTGTGTAGTCTTCAGAATTGGTTCGAAGGTCACATTTTGCACAAGGTACTCACCTAATCTGGTATTAGCGAGATGTACCATCACCCATGGTGTGGATGACCCTATTGAAGATGTAGGTGAGGTAGGCTGAGGTGCCTCCTCGACTTTGTCTTGGGGTTCCTCAACTTCCATGGGAATGGGAACATCCTCGATGATTGGCTCGGGCTCAAGCTCTTTCTCTTTTTCACCCATATTCACCTTTAATTTCCTATCATCTCGATGCATGACTGATGCCGATGGTTTCAAGGAAGTGGTAGTGGTATGCTCCGATCTGTGTGACACAGATGGCATTGGTTGAACATGCACTACCGGTTTACCTCTTGGTTTCCTTATTGGTGATGATGACCGAACATCCAGGTGCATTGATGGGAGTATGAAACCCCTAGGAAAATCTGCTAGGTTCACAAACTTAAATGGCTCCTCATCCGATGCCACTACGTGAACCAGTCCCTCATGAATATATTTCATGCATTGATGTAGTATCGAGGGGACACAATGCATTTCATGAATCCAAGGCCTACCGAGTAAAATGTTGTACTGCATGGCCCCTTCTATCATGTGACACATTACTAAAATGGTCTTCAGACCTACCTGTATGGGTAGGATAATTGTGTCGATAGTCAAACATAGTGCATCGTTAAATGCTCTCAATGTAAATGTAGTTGGCACAATATGTGATTTAGGTAGCTTCAAATGACTCAGTGCCTTGGTCGTTATTATGTTGATCGATGAGCTAGTATCAATCAAGACCCTTTTAAATGGCATGTGATTCACACATGCAATTATATGCAATGATGGGTCAGTCGTAGTTGTAGAAACCATCCTTATCTCATGATCATAAAATTGGATCATCGGTTCCTAACACTATTGTACATGTCCCATAAAATTTGTGAATGCCTGTGCATCCTGGGCCTGTACTTCAATGGACCTTAAAATGTCCATAAGAGTCTCCCTGTGCCTCGGGGACTACTGAATTAATTCATATATTGACAACTTCGTAGGAGTTGTCTACAGGTTTTGGACCAACCTGCTCCTTAGGGTCACCATCGGTCTTGTTGGTGGGCCTAGAATATTCTATGTCGGTCATTGATTCGGCGTGGCTTGTATCTGGATAGGAGCATGAGGTTGATTTTGTTGTTCATATCTCCCATGCCTAGTAACAACATTGACCATGCCTATGAACCCCTGGGTAGGTGGTTCGACTCGTACCTGGTTAACTTGACCAACGTTGTTTCGAGGCGCCTCATGATTCGGTAAGGGGTTCTTGTAAATCCCCATATTTTGATTTTCGGGTGCCTACGGGTTGTGAGGCACTACAAGCTCACCCTTGTCGATCATATTTTGCACTAGGTGTTTGAAAGACCAACACACCTCGATGTCATGTCCTTTCATTCTATGAAAGATGTAAAATAGATCATCTTGAAACCCCTTTGGTTTGGGTTGATTGGGGTCTATCATCTTGACTTCGGGTAATCTGATTGCCTTGGCCTCGCATAACTGATGGAAAATCACCATCAATGATTTCTTCAATGGTGTGAACTAGTGAGGTGGGCGTTGCTCTTTGTTTTTCCCTTGTAGTTATTGCGCTTGTCATACTACGTAGGGGAGGTTGGGCCTGATAGTTCTACTTCTGCTACCCCTTGTCCTCCCATTGGAGATTTAATACCACTTGATTTACATGGGCCTACTTGCCCTGATGCTTTGTGGTACTCTTCTTCTATCCCTCTCTCCTATTTTTGAGCTTCAAGTTGCCCTCTTGCAACTTGATATCCTCAATCACCTTGGCTTGCACCAAAGCCTCTTCGAATGTAGCATACTATTGCAGCTAATAGTAATGAGATGTGCTTGGCACAACTCTTCATGAACATCTAAGTTAATTCTATGGTAGGAATGGGGAATGGCAACTTCACCATTAATCTTCTCCACCTCTTTTCGTATTGTTCTATGGGCTCATCATCGCGCTGAGCTAGCACAACTAAATCAAAAATATTAGCCTATTTCTTGATGCCAAAGGAATAGCATTCAAGAAAGGCATCAACTAATTACTCAAATCTTGTTATACTATGCTTCTTTAGCTGATTAAACCACTCTCGGGTAGGCCCTAAAAGTGTCATGATGAACGTGCACAATAATAAGGCATCGTTGCTTGCTATCTAAAAGCAAGCATCCAGAAAGCTCGTTACATGTTCTTGTGCATCTTCATCACCCTTGAACTTATCTAACCTAGGCATGTCAAAATGCTCAGGGTAGGCTAGAGTAGGCACTGAAGGATCCAAAGGCTCATTATAGATTTTCCTTAGAGTCAACTTTTGAATAGTCATGCCTTGTCTCTCAATGGCTTTAATTTTCTCGGCCAAGGCCTTATAGGCCTCTGAAGATAGAAATTCCTCCTCCCTAAGTTGATGTGTAGGTGGCTTAGGAGGTACTATCTTCCTTGTGTGAGATGGAGGTCTTTGCTCTTCCTCCTCTTCAGCTCGGGAGCTTTCAGGATATTCTTGCTCGTATCCATCTCCCATTTCTTCATGTTGTCTCTGCCTTTGATTATTGAGCGGTGGTAGCCACTCCCTTTGTTCGGTAGTAACATGAGTATGAGCATCTCTATGCTCTTGATGCATCTCAGCTTGTGAGAAAGCCTTCCTATGCGTGTGCTCTCGATGCTCATCTTGAGGATATAGGCCAGCCCTAGCTAGCCGATCCTCCTATTCTACGCATTCCTTCTGAGCAAGGATACACTCTTCGCGCATGCACTGCTCATATAACCTCTATCTTATGAGCCTTTGTACTTGAATATTTTCATCTTCGATACGCTGCCTCTCTAGGTGAGCATCCTCCAATTGGTCTTGGAGGAGTTGGCATTTTTCTCTGATGCCAGTCGATGTGATCTATCGATCTGGTCGATCATGGGAGGCCTTTGATACCCCTGCTCTGTACGAGCAACTTTATGGGTTCTGTACCCATAGGACTGATATGCTGTGCCTTTGCCTCTATCTGTAAATATGGCATTGGCCTCCTTCTATGTCCTATATTGTGACCCACCATGCGTAGATAGTGGGTGTGTGACATGAGGGTGCTTAGAAGCCTCCCCATGTTCTCTAGTAGTGTGGATGACACTCCCACTATGCTCACTCGGGGCTCGAGTGGGTGGAGTGGAAGGCTTGTAGCCTAGCTACTCTAGAACACTACCTAGACCTTCTAACTACCTAGACCACCATCGCTCATTTGGTGGTGTACCATTATCTCCCACCTTTGATATGTCAATGGTGATTTTGCATGTTGGACCATGCATGGGAGTATGGTTAGTTCTATGCTCGATTGCGAGCCTATCTGCCTACCCCTAAATGGGTGGGTCTCTAGTCCTTCTATACTCAGAATGTGGAGCCATAGATCCTCTAGTAGACTTAGTATGTAGGGGCACCAATCTGGTCCCCTACATAATAAACTCTTCAGTCGACCCCATGGATGCACGTGCATTGTGGTCTCGATAATGGCTCTCAAGTGGAACACCCTCATGCTGGAAGGTTTCCTATTCTACTCTATGCCTAGAGGAGTGTACTAAAGCTCCTCTATTTGGGGTTTGCTCTATTGGCTCCCCTCGTGTCGAGTTGTCTCCTCGAATGCTAGCCGAATGACGTTCGGTTCGCTCATGTGGTTGAGGATTCGACACGTATTGTTGTGAACTAGTTAGGGGTTGGTCATCGACATTGGCTTTGGACCTTTTTCGACCACCCCGTGTGTCCACCATTGTGTACCTAGAGTCTAAATGTATTATTATTAAGCAAACAAGGTATACAACAATGATTATCTCATTTTAAGTTTTAAAAGTGAGTCCTAAACTGTTTGATGTGTTTTCAATATGTGTTGTATCAGTTGTAGAAACTCTTATCATGTTTTGCTAAAATGTTGGATTTTATTCTTGGTAATGGATTTCAATGATTTCACAACTCTGGATGAACTCCAAGTCAGTAAATATGTGTGGTAATGAAGCCCACACCCGGACAAGGTAGCATAGGTCCTACCAGATCCTCACCCAATCTCACCGTGATTATACCTCTGAAGAGGAGTACATGCAATTTTTGGGCTAGGATGGTTCTTGGATCGGTATTGGTCTATGTATCAAGGGTTCATAGGATTTGGGCCAACGGAGTGGAAGTGACATCCACTATTGGACCCTACTAGTGGTTGGATGTCAAGCCCAACTCACTAGCATTTAAGTGTTTCATGGTGTGTGTGGTTCCTTTTAATGTACATAAAATAAATGCATCATATAGCACACATGCTCATTTTCTAAATGCTATGCAAATGAAAGACGTTTTAAATTCAAAAAATGCAAGCTACTCTAGATGCTCTTTAGGACTATGCACATTATGATGCTAAATGGCCACTAATCGGGCCTCACACATGCAAACCATCAACACATATTTATCAAGCATGTTGTAGCCTAGGGCGGACTACAATCAGAGGTCCGTTGTTCCTAGTAGCACCTTTCTATTGAAAGCAAAGTATGAAAAGCAAACTAGGACAATTGATTTACCATTTTCTTTTAGTTCTTTTCCTAATTTGCATTCGAAATTGACCTACTATAAAAACACAGAGAACAAAAAAGTGATAGAGGGCTAGAAAAAGGACCTACCTCATGTCCTGCACTATCTAGAATTCTAAAATTGTTTGTCTATGTTGTCAGCAGGAAACCGTAGGTCTGACCTACGGTTTTGACTGTGAACCATGCCTTGTACCTACGGTTCAGTTGTTGGGCCATAACTGATAGCTATGGTCTATACCTACAAATACAAAATCCAAAAAACATAGTCAGATCCTAAAAATATGGGGTGCCATCATGATCACCTCTGTAACCACCATAAAGGGTCACACCCGATTGCGGCTCCTATTGCGATAAATGGTAAAGATATAACATGCATACAAGTAAATGAAATTGACAACAAATGAAACAAGAAAGAAAATACTTTATTCCATTATATTTGAAGTCAAAACCCAATTACAAGTACGTCCCTCTTAGGGATATTCATTTTGATACAATATTACAATAGGAGTGCTCAATTGTTTTCCCTCTTAAGGGTAGGTGTGATTTCCAAATGCCTCTCAGAATGGCATGAACTGCTCTAGGGTGGAGGTGCCCTCTTCTTCGTAATGGGGAAGGAACTTGATGGTTTGCTCTCCTTTGAAACTATTCCCTATGGTCAAGAAACAACAAGAATGTCAAAAATATAGGCAACCTCTCATGATGAGGCCCTTTTAGGTAAATTGCATAATGACACCATTAACATGCATAATCAAGAAAATATAAAGAATGCTTCTAAGCTATGCAAATTGAATCAAGATTCATGTAATAGCATAAAGTAAAGTAGCAACTACACTATGCATGGATCAGATATGAAAAGTGAAGCATAAAAATGCATAAAGAAAGCATTTAAGTCCTAATTGAAGCATAAGCATAAAATGTAAATCTAACCTAGTTCTACGGTCATAAGTCTTCTAAAATGCTATTAAAACTATGAAAAACAACTAATCTAACCTAATTAGCTGGACATAAATAGAAATTAGGAAGGTGGTTAT
Organism: Wollemia nobilis; assembly: GCA_028583015.1. NCBI lineage: Eukaryota > Viridiplantae > Streptophyta > Pinopsida > Araucariales > Araucariaceae > Wollemia > Wollemia nobilis. Next base: position 1,747,084 of record JAQPPZ010000856.1, on the reverse strand, counting down.
ACCTCTACTACAAACCGTAGCTCTGGTGCATGGTCTGCACTATAAACCATGGTTGATAGCCATGGTTAGCACTCTGATAGGCTTACCCTCAATTCCAAGGGTAGTGGGCTTAACCTCCTTGTCCAATTGATGTTCAAGGGTCACCTTCGATGTCCTTCTGATAGGTTTGGTGGTCAAATCACTGTGATGGGCCTTCGTTTGCCTGGATTTGCATTTCTTGGCTCTCCTAGACTCCTAGGGCATCCATAATGCAATTCATCATGAATCTTGGCAAGTAGGTAGGGGATAAGTGCAATAGCTCTCTCTTAGTATACTCGGTTGAGTGTACAATTCGATAGGGCTCCGCTGCTCAAATCTCCAATGCTCTCTCTATAGTTTGCCCTAATTTTGAGGGGTACTTATAGGACTACCCAAGGGCTAGGGGTGGCTTCCTGGAGAAGCCAAGATCAAGAAGGGGTGGTTAGGATAGTTGGAATGGAAGCTTCCACCCTCTAACCACCTTCTTCTAGATCCAATGGCCGTTTCAACCGATTTGGCTCGGATTGAAGGCCAACTGAACTTCAGTTAAGACCGCAGGTCACAGCTGCGGTCTAGACTGCAAACCGTAGGTCTCAGCCATGGTTCAGCTATAAACCATAGGTCTGGGCTATGGTTCAGACTGATTAGGCCAAGGAGCCCAAATTGAGTGGTTAGAACCACTGCTCTATCTTGGAGTCTATCCAAGATCTTCCATATGGTCTTGTAGCATGTCCATATGAGTAGTCGCCCTCGACATGACGCATTTTAGGTGTCTACACTTTCTTGCTTCTTTTGCTTACTTTATTATGTTTTTGTTTTCTATCTCTATCATAGGTACTTAGCAGTATAAAGGACACAATCACATCATTCAAACCAAGGCTTATTCTTGTAAGATTTGCCCACATGAACACAAATACAACCAACCGCCCAAGGTGGTCACACAGACACACAACTTCCCTAGGCGACCACATAGATATAGAAAACTATATAGACACAACCACAAAGGTACAATAGGTTTAATTCATTTTATTTCTAGCATAAGCTCATAGGTTAGTAGCTTATATTCCTTAGTTTTGCACAAAGACTCATGTCACAGTCAATTTCTTTATCATTGCTTGTTTGAATGCCAAATTGCTTTCTAGTTCTCCCCTTAGTTTTCCATAGGTATTCCTCTCCTTAGCATAGTTATTTATTCTTCCTTAGCACCCCTATAGGATTTTCCTCTTTATATTAGTTGCTCATCAAAGTTTCTTTAGTTTAGAAGGTCTTCTTCTTCATAGTCTAAGCCTTTCCCCCTTCTTTAGATTTTTGATAGCTTAGCATAGTTGCTTTATAATTTTTGGCATAAATTCTCAAGTCTCATTGGCCTAGTTGTTATTGTTTTATGACTCATTAGATTAAATTAAAGACTCAAGTATACTTATTTTAGTTGTCGTTTGCTTTCAAGGCTCATTAGCTTAGTTATTGTTTTCATTGGCTCATTAGATTAAGCTTTCTTTTCATGGTGCATTAGCTTAGTTGTCATTACTTTAATTGGCTCATTGGATTAAGTTTTCTTTTCATGGATCATTAGTATAAATATTATTGCTTTCATTGGCTCATTAGATTAAAGTTTGCTTTTCATGTCTCATTAGTCTAATTGTTATTGCTTTTAGGGCTCATTAGCATAGGTTCCTTTTCTTGCTTTAGAGTAAGTTGCATCATTTGGAGTAGTTGCATTCTCTAGACTGGTTATCCTCCTATTGAGCATAAGAATTATTCCCATTAGTTAGATTTATTTCCCTTATTATTTTTGTATCATTAACATACCTCCTTTTTGTTCCCTTGCATTTTGATTACTTTAGGCTAGAATTACAGTCCTATTTTATTCCAAAATCCTCATTCCTTTATTCTCCTCTACAATTTGCTTCTAAACCATAGTTTCAACCATCCTATGTGATCAGGTAGCCATACTATGTAGTCATATAGCCACCCTATGTGGTCAAACAACTACTAGGTGCAGTTGGCTTTTTGGGTTAGGATCATTTTGCAGTCTTCTTCCTTTTCTCTTGTACATTTTGTCCTTACGTCTAGTTTTTCTTTTGTTGCTGTTATTTGCATTCTATTCTATTTCAATATTCTAAGTTTAGAATTCATATTATTCCTCCTCTTATATAATAGGTTAACATTTTCCTCTTTAGTATCGCTTGATCTCTTTTCTAAGCTATTTTTTCTTCTTTAGCTAGTGTTTCTTTCTATCATTCCTCTTTAGACTAATTGCATTCCTTCTTCAAAACCATATTAGGAGTAAGCCTATATAAGAAAGGACTAATTGCATTCCTTCTTCAAAACCTGAATAAATGAGTGTGCCTTGTATTGCTCCTTCTGAATATGTGAAGTGACAGGAGAAGGCAAAGATAAAGGTAACTCATAAGGTGCCAAGGGCTGAAATCCCATATAAACCTCAAAGGGTGAATGACCTGTAGAAGAATGTAGGGCCCTATTGTAGGCATGTTCAATATGAGTGAGACTCAAGTCCCACTTTGTTGGTGAAGCGTGATGATAGATTCGTAAACTTTGCACAAGGGTACGGTTTACCACTTCAGTCTGCCCATCGGACTGCGGATGATAGGCGATGGAAAAGTTAAGGGAAACTCCAAAAAATTTTCACAAAGAATGCCAAAAGTGACCCACAAAGTGTGAATCACGATCCGATATAATGCTGGTAGGTAGACCAAAGGAACACCAAATGCTGTCAAAGAAAAATTGGGCTAAGTCTGCTGCGAAACTTGTCTTGCGGCATGGAATAAACTTAGCCCTCTTATAGAATCTGTCAACCACCATGAACACACAATCATGTTGTCGCACTGTCATAGGAAAACCACTAACCAAATCCATGGAAATTATTTCCCAAGGATGGGAAGGAATGAGTAAAGGCATGCCTAAGCCAAACTTCCTGTTAGCTGGTTTTGAGCGACAACAAACTGCACATTGTTTGAGAAATCTCAACACATCCCTCTGCATTTTAGGCCAATAGAAAAATCTTTGCAAGTGATGAAGTGTTTTATGCTTCCCAAAGTGACCACCATAAAGTGTAGAATGAGCTTCATTAAGAAGTGACACTCTAGGCTCACAAGGAACACAAACCTTGTCCAATTTGTAAAGAAGTCCTTCTTTGATGTAGAAATCTTGGAAAGGACGCAAATTGGAAGAAGAAGGCTTACTCACTTGCTCGAATATTTTCCCAAAATCAGGATCCTATGAATACTGATTAGGCCAAGTATTAAATCCCAAGTGTGAAGTGGACATAACTATTAAGGCAAGAGCAGCAGGAGGCCTACTCAAACAATCAGCAACAATATTACTCTTCCCCTTTTTGTACTTGATCACCAAGTGAAATTGTTGGAGGTAAGAGGCCCACTTCATATGTCTTGATTCTTCAATTTTACTTTGAGATTGTAAAAACTTGAGAGGCATATGATCAGTGTGTACTACTGTATCTTTTCCCAAAATATAATGTCTCCAGTACTTGATAGCTTGAACTAATGCATACAACTCCTTGTCATATGTAGAATAGTTCAACTTAGCAACGAAAAAGTTTCCGAATGATAAGCAAGCTGGATGACCATTCCGTTTGAGCACAACTCCTAAGGCAACTTTAGAGGCATCCGTTTCAATCTCAAAAGGTTGATATAGGTCAGGTAAAGTTAACACAGGTTTTGTACAAAGTTTCTTTTTGAGTTTCTCAAAGGCAATCTCTTGGATTTTCTCCCAATGAAATGGAACTTTAGACTTAGTGAGATAATGCAATGGAGCTGCAAGGGTGGAATATTGAGGAATGAACTTGCGATAAAAATTCGCAAGTCCTAGGAAACTCCTTAACTCAGTGAGAGTTGTACGAGGGGACCACTTAAGTAAAACATCAACTTTTTTGGGATCTACCTGAATTCCACTTTCACTAATCACATAACCAAGGTAAGAAACGAAGTATTGCCAAAAGAACACTTGGAAGAATTGGCATATAATTGATTCTTCGCAAGAAGATCAAGGGTATGATGGATATGCCTAAGGTGTTCCTCCCAAGTTTTTGAGAAGATCAATATATCATCAAGATATATTATTACAAATTTTTCAAGTACATCATGAAATACATCATTCATCAACCTCATGAAGGTTGCAGGAGCATTAGTAAGACCGAAGGGCATGACCAACCATTCAAAAAGTCCCATCTTCATCTTAAAAGCTGTCTTCCATGTATCCTCAGCTTGGATACGCACTTGATGATATCCACTTTTGAGATCTATTTTTGAAAAGAACTTAGCTCCTTGGATCTGATCTAATAAATCATCAATGCGTGGTAGTGGATATCTATTCTTTATAGAAATTCTATTCAAAGCATGAAAATCAATGCACAATCTCCAAGTGCCATCTTTTTTAAGAACCAACAAAATAGGTGAAGCACAAGCAGAAGTACTTTCCTTAATGAAACCCTTAGACAACAAATCTTCTATTTGCCTTTTTATTTCTTCATTTTGCAAAATAGATTGTCTATACATGGGAGCATTAAGAAGTGAAGAACCAGGAATGATTTCAATGCTGTGATTAATTGTGCGAATTGGAGGAAGAGACTTTGGCTCCTGAAATATGTGTGAGTAACTTTGTAATATTTTATCCATTGAAGAGTGTTTCTTTGGAATGGATGTGGATGTAGAAGTGTTTTGAGAGCGAATGAAAATTAGAGCAACATCACCACCTTTTTTAATTACTCTTTTTGTTTGCTTGGAACTTAGAATGATGTTAGGAGTGTTGGTGCTTTTAATGAGAAAAACCTTACCATATTTTTGAAGTGTGTAGGTTCTTTTGAAAGCATCATAAACAACTCTCCTATCATGTTGAAAAGGTTGTCCAAGCAAAATCCCACAACAATCCATAGGAGTCACATCACAAGTGACTTGGTCTATGAAATGTGGGCCAAGTGCAAATTTTAATGTGCAAGTGTGAGTGATTTCTGAGCCTCTTCCACTATCCTTCCAACCCAAAGAATAAGGTTGAGGATGAGGCTCCATAGGTAACTTCAAATGCTCGACAATGGACCTCGCAATTATATTTTTTTGTGAGCCATTATCCACTATACAATCTGTTGCAAAATTATGGAGCAAATGAGCTCGAGTGATGAACAAAGCATCACGAGCGCCCTCTGATGAACTTACATTTACCAAGGTAACTTCATTGAGCTTACCTCATAATTCCGTATATACTCTACTTTCTCCTACTGACTCAAGGGGACCTTTGGGAGCATCCTCCTCTTGAGTAGTAATGACTAAACTCTTCTTTTTAAGCTTAAAACAATTAGCTTTTTCATGACCTTTCTTCTTACAATAGTTACAAAAAATTTTAGAAGAAGAAGAAGAAGGTTTAGAAGAAGAAGAAGGAGTAGAAGCGGAAGGGGAAGGAGAAGAAGGATATGGAGAAGAAACATTCTTCTTTTGAGCAAAATTCTTCTTTTGTGAGAAAGAATTATTCCCTTTTGATGAGTTTGCAACCACTTGAGTAACAGGTGTGCGGAATGCCTACGAATGCACCTTAAACTTGTCCTCCGCAAGTTGCGCCTGGTTGAAAACTGAATCCAATGTGTCCATAGAAACAAACATTATTTCCCTGTACAAATGTTCCAACAAACCACTTTGAAATTTGAGAATCAAAGCTTTAATATCTTCCTCCACATTCAAAAGTATCTCTGCACTGTTGAATTGAAAGATATATTCTGCACAGTCATATTAGTACTTTGTCAAAATCGAAACCATTTAATGACCAATTCCTTAGAATAATTGGAAGGATAAAAATTGGTCTTAAGACAATCTACAAGCTCATCCCATGAGGTGAGTTCATCATGACCTCTTTTTCGTTCAACAAGTACTTTAGCTAAACCATAAAGTTTGAGTTTAGCATATGGAACCATATCCTCATCTGCAAGTTGAGTGTAAGAAAACCAAGAACTCATGTCAAGAATCCAACTATTCAAACTTTAAGGTTTCGGGATCCATCATAAAGTGGCACTTCACAACGAACTCTCAGGTGAGAATCACTAGCAGAAGTTGAAGCATTATGGACATAAATGTCATTTACCTTCATTGCAAGGTTACCAAGAACTTCTGCCATGGTAGTATCATTAGCCTTATCTGCTAAAGCATTTACAACATGTGCAAGTTCTGCCACTTGGGCAGCCAAGTCAAAAGCCATGTGGGATCGGGTATAAGCCAGAAGTAAAAAGGGAAAAGCACTTAAAAATCAAGGAAAATTTGAAGATTCCTTGTTACAATGTTGTGCCCTGAAAATTACCCCTAAGGCTAAAAATTTTAAAATTTAAACTAACCTAAGGTTGACAATTTATATTTATTAATTTAAAAATAACTTAATTAAAAATTAAATTATAATTAATCAAAAGATTAATTAATTTAATTAAGCTATTAAAAATTAAATTAATAAAAATAAAAATTATGACATGCAACCTTAGAATAGGAAAATTTTAAAAAATTACAAGTTTACCCACAGTAAACTGAACTCCACTGGCTGTGTCTGTCTGGATGACTTGATTGGCACATTTCTCGAGGTATCCAATCATGCCTTCATGCAAAAAAAATGGAGGTGCCTCGTACAAAATTTTTTTTAGTGCCAGATCTGCATAAAAGTCTGTGCCAGGCTTGTGGCAGCCTCGAGCTATGTGTAGGCAGCAGTCTGCCGGCTGCTGGCAGAGGACGCGACACAACTGACATTCTATCATCAACTGTGGAGCATGTGGAAGTCCGTGCCTATAGTTCATGTAGGCGGAAGGAATTTCCTGCCGGCCTGGCAGCCTCGACAGAACTGACAAGGTCTTGCAGGCCTCTCAGCCGCAGTAGGACTGACAAAGCCCTACAGGCTTGTTAGCCGCAGTAGGCCTGACAGAACTCGTCAGGCCTGTTAGCTGTGATAGGTGGTACAAATATGCTGGGCTGTCAGCCATGGCAGGCCTGTGAGAACTCTGTAGGCCTGTCAGCTACGACAGGCTCGACAGACCTCTGCAGGCCTGTCAGCCGCGGCAGGCCTGATAGAGCCGTTGGGGCTGGCAGCCACGGCGTAACACAGCCGACCTCCTGTTGGCTTTGTTGGACACCGGTTGATGTCCGTTGGTAGCTGATAGGCAAGGTATTTCGGCCGATGGACGTCAAATGGCCGACGTCGACAGGCGGCGGCGCTAACTCAGCCGAGCCGCCTGTGCAGGTTAGCCCTCGGCACCTGCTGAGATGGGCCGAGGGACTGCAAAAAATTTTTTTTTTTTTTTACAATGCTAAATTAATTAATATATAAAGAAGATTATATATTAATTAAAACTTAAGCTTTCTAACAAAAACTAAGAAAATTTTAAAAATTAACCAGGTGGGTTAATTTAGAAAACTAGAAAACTTAAACTATTACAATTATTAGCAATTATTTGAAGGCAAATACCTTCAAATTTCTTAAAAATTGCTAATTCTCTTTTGCATATCCCAAGAATCCTTTAGTAGCTCTCCTTTCAAGATCCAGTCGACACACAACCAGCGTTTGAAAGGCAACCAGATCTAAGTCGACACACCACCTAGTTTTGATGATGCTCGATCTTCAAGACTTTGAAATGGCAGGAACTTGGGAACAACAGGCTCCCTAATTCGCATTTCACCATAGGAGAAATCCAACCCTGCCAAGGGATTTTTGTAGGAAAGAAATCGGGGTAAACTTCTCCTATACTTCTTGAGCATACGGAGAAAGTTGGAACGAGGATTTTGATGCCTAAGGAACTTCCTTCTACGTATGGTTTTCAAGCTCCCCTTGAGCTTGAACCGAGTCCTCAATGAAAACAAGTTTCTCATAAGAAACTAATCTATCTCCTATCCTCTCACCTCACAAGCCCTAGTGTAAACTTGAACTAGGCTCTAATACCAATGAAAAGGATTGAAAATCCAACTAACTTCATATTATTTACAAACTCATTATATAGGCACTAATGGCCCAAAATACATAACCAAACCCATCAGATCATGGATTTGATCCAATATGCTTAACCATAAGCTACAAAAGTGCAGGGGAGAATGCATGTAACTTCTAAGTTAAGAGGAAAGGAATAATTCTAACTATAAGATCCATTTTAGCTATCTTGAAGTACACACTTCCTACTTTGAGTTCACTCTTACTAACTAACACTCTAAATGACAACTAGAAGATAACTAGTCCACAAGTGCATGTGAGAAGGAGACTCACTTACAATTATTAATTTGCAAGAAATAAACTATGCAAACGTAGCTAGGAACTACTAGAGAGGTCATATGAGTTATCAAACATCAATCCTCATCACTAGGATACATCAAACACACAAAAAGAAAAAAATCAAATCACAAGAACAAAAAAAACCCAAAAGCAAAAAACCAGCCAAAAAAGAAGAAAAAATAAAACATACAAAACTAGCATTTGTTTGTATCGAGTGTTTTCATTTTTGTTTGTATAGATAGTGCATTTTATAAAAAATAAATAAACCACCACAAAAACCACAAACACCATTACCAAAAGCTTTTAGTCTGCATCCCATTCCACTCCCTCTAGTTTATGGATTTTACCTGTAGTCAAGCCAAAGCCCAAGCTCAAGCCCAATCCCAAGACTAAGCCTCCATGGACCATTCTGGCCAATCCTCCCATCCTTCAGTTGTTCCCCCAACTCATCAAGAGGACATGCCACAAGTGCTCCATGGTAACCTATCTAATGAATCCAACAATCACATCCCCTAGTTTTTTGAGACACATCACGTTAGATATGATCTAGGTACAATGCACCACACCACTCATGTTGACCATCCTAAATCCCTTGACACTGAGACTCCCTTATCCCTAGTTGATCCTAATATCACACCTACATATCCTAATGTTTCTCACCTTATACACATTTTCACTTTGTCCTACAAGCCTCAACCACCCCCTTCTAACCAAGATTCCTCTTTATCCTATCTTCCACCACCTAAGTCATCATGACCATATTTATCCTTGCTACATATTATTACACACATGATCTCCCCACCTCCCCATGAGTAAAATTATTCTTGTACACCTCATTATCCTTGTTCATATCCTATACTCTCTACCAATATTAATGCCACCCTGAATGTGATAGTTCCTAGAATGCCACCTAAATTCTTCCCATTTGAGGAAACTAATCTCACACCTCCTTAGCAAACAATAGGCCTAATATTCATGGCCAATGATCCAAACCATCCATCTCCTTCTAACCATACTTCATCACATGCTCATATTGCTTCTACACCACCCTCATATATCAATCCCAATATTCACCAACATCACTAGGCACAAGTTTAAGTTGCTTCCCATATGCACACATCTATCCTCCTTTTCAAATTTTTAGTCCACCACAACAACCCACTTCTCTCAATGCCACTCCTTTTACAAACTACCCTTCATCCACCACCATTCATGTTGATGGTACACATGTTGCACATACTTCTACCTCCTATTCTTCTTATGTTCCTCAATCTCATGATCCTCTTGTTCCTTCTAATTATTCTTCTTTGCAACAAGTGCACACCAACAATTTCCAACATCATGCAAATTCTTCACAAAATGAGCACATTCCTCAACAACCACCCCAGATCCCAAATCCACCACCTCCTACATCTATATAAGGCTTCTTATTTACCCAATATCTAGCATGGGCCTCCCATCCACCCACCATCCACATGATGCACTCTCATCCTTAATATTCTCATCAATGGCTACTAACACAGTCACAAAACCCTCCCCAAGTCATTACCAATCATCACCTAATCAATCACAATCCCCTCCTAATCAATACAAACATCCCCTTAATTAATATCAACAAAAACCACCTCCAAACCAATATTAGTTTATTCCAAATCAATATCAGCCTATCCTGCATCAATACTAATCCCATCCAAACCAATACTAGCAACATTTGACCCCTATACAACATACTTCAAATTACAAAGTGGACTCGCAATTTCTACCCAATCAAAAGACCATCATTCTAACCAATATCAACCTCAACCCATTAGCCATAAACCCTCTCCTACATAATATCAATCATCATATACTCAACCCCAACCACCCCTACATATCATCAACATCCAACTCACCAACCACCACAAAATCCTACACATACCTACAACCAATATCATCAACCACACCAATATTTGCCTTTGGCTTCCCAAGTTCCCCAAGCACCATCCCCTAAGTCAACCCAACATTACTATTCTTAATATTATCTACATCACATATATCCACCTTATAAATCATCTCACTTTACCTCTCACATCGCACTTTACACAATCCCCAATGCCTCTTTAGACACATTCCAATTATTGGCCAATAGAGTCAATAGCTTGGAATTGCAATTCATTGGCATTGGATACCAAAAACCAACCCTTAGACAGCTTCAAAAACATACTATCCACCCTTCAATGCCACCACCACCATACCCTCCCTTATTTGAGATGCCCAAATTTGACAAGTTCAAGGGAAAAGAAGACCCCCAAGAGCTTGTGAGCACTTTCATTAATGCTTGTTATCTTATCAATGACAATGATCCCCTCATGCTCCATACATTTTTGTTATACCTTGGGGGAGGTGACTTAGAATGATACAATCACTTGACCAAACATAGCCTTTATAATTTTTAGTAATTGGCCAATCTCTTTCTGGAGTGCTTCACTCTAAATATAAAAAAGAAAACCACATTGATAGATCTCATCAATCTCTGCTAGTTTTATGATGAGTCTATTTTTGACTATGGCACTTGATGGAGAGTTGTAATAACTAAACTACCATTTTATCTCCCTACCATTGAGTTGAATCTATTGTTTACTTGAATTTTCTCTAAACCCATATCTTTATTATTTCAACTCCAAAAAAATATCACACTCTTGAGGAAGCTTTGGCCTAGGCCAAAATAATTGAGAGATCAAGCTCAAAAAGAAATAATGACCAAGAAAGAATGCTAAGGGCAACAATAATAATAACCAATATAGGTCCTCCCAAGTCAACCAGGTGGGTTGAGTAGCCCAACCACTCAACATAAACAATATCAATATCCACCTCAAAAACCTTAATATCAATCGCAACAACCTTTACATCAACCTCAAAAACCAACATACCAAGCTATGCCATTCCTCCCCCCTTTTTTTTTTCTAACCAAAACCTTAGAATTTATCAAAATCCTTTACCACAACATGGGACCACACAACAACATACATCAACTTCTACAATTTGCCTAACCAAATTAATCATGTTAATAATGTCCCATATTACCAAGGTTTTGTGGGAATAATAAGTCATGACCACTCTACTCTTGCTTCATCCATCCCCTCTACCACTCCTCAAGAGCATCAATCTTGGGAGCAATGCACTACCTAGTATAAATTTCAAATAGTGAATCCTCCTCCATCTGCTTCTACATCTACCACAACATAGGTTACTAAATCAACTTCCTCCTTAGCTTCATATTCTATGTCATCTACTACATCTAGTTATCCTTATTTTCCTATTGCTACATCATCTTCTCAAACCACTCCATCTTGCTCCTCTTCCAATCTATCATCCTCTCAATCTACAACACCATAATTTTCCTCCACTTTGTCTAAGCTCTCATCCTCTGCTATTGTTCCCTCCACTTCTTCCAATCTACCTTGCTTGGAGTCTCCCCTCTAATCATCCAACCAAGAGTCCCCTCTCATCTCTATCTAGATGTCCATTCTTGGCTTAAGGGAGTGTTTTGTCCATAAGGTCACTATCTCTCATCCTATCAAGTCAGTTAATAATTTTTGTTTCCCTCATGACATCTCTTTAACTATTGACATTATCATCCCCATTTGTTCTTCCACCAATTATACCAACTCTATCTATGGATCCTCAATGCTTCCTCTAAGCCACCAATTTCTATTGAGTCTACATCACCATTTTGTGGTAACATTAATTATCTATCCAATATTTCATTTTTTATGAAATATTTATAATATTTCAATTAGCACATATTTGGCCTTGGTCAATATAAGTAGGGTCCACACTCTATTATTTACCCTCCCTACCAGCTACCAAATGACAAATTTGGTTTAGAAAATCATAAAAACTCATTGATAGTCCTCCTTGGGAGTGACTTCTAATATCTTACTCTTGATTATGAGGATGATGATTCTTATGAATATATTAATTCTGAATATGCTCATTTGCTTCCTCCAAAATTTCTCCAAGTCACAACCATCCATGCCCTTTCCCCTAACACCTCAGATGATGGATAAATCTCTCATCCACCCAAGGTCCCTCCAACTTGTCTAAAGGATACTCCCCCTACCTTACCACATAGCCCATTTATACCTTTCCATTCTCCCTCTCCTCATACCATGGACTGATGGGTCCACTTTTTCCTTGATGCTGATGATCCACTCTGAAAACCAGGATCCCTATGATTTCTCTGCCAAACATTGCCCTAGTTGGTGCCCTTGTGATTCCATGTAGAACCATAATATTGTTGCTTTGAACAATACCTCCAAGATTGTTGATGCTCATGGTGGTGTGGATGGCGATATGGTGCAACATTAACTTGATGTTATACCTTCTTTGACTTCTCAACCTTTGGCTCCATTATTTTAAATTCTTCTACACATTGTTCTTTCATTTTCCCATTGTTTGGTGTGTCCTTGTGCTCTTCTATCAAAGCTTCCTTGGACTCTGTTACTATTGTTTCCATGGAATCAATTGTTGCTAATTCTTCCATGGACTCTATTGCTGCTACTACCTTCTTGGATTATGTTTTAGGTTCTTCAATTTGTTTCTCTACAACCACTTCTTGATTTTCCTTGGATCCTTGCTCCTTAAACTGAGAAATATCCTGCAATGTTATCTTCTTTTTCCTATACCATAACTTCATAAAATTTTTTTGCACATTAATGTTAACAGTACCCAAAAAATCTAACCAAGGATAAATAAGAACAATATCCTCATCATCCATCTCAACAGCACAAAAATATGAATGTAAAACATATTTATCCATGGTGATCTTCAAATATTCAAAAATCTAAAGATTCTCACCCTCTAGCTGTATGTCCTTAATTTTTGTTGCTTGAACTTGCAAATTTTTAGCCAAAGCAATATTAATAAAATTATATTTTCTACTAGTATCAATGGAAATAATAACTTGTTCCTTTTGAATGCTTCCATGAACCTGCAAAATAAAAATTTTAGTTGATTTAAAAAAAAATCCAACGATGTGACTTCATTCTTCTCATTATCTTCCTTAACATTTTCCTCTTTCTCCTTCTTGAGTAATTTTATTTCTTTTTCATAGTCTTCATTTTGTTTCTTGAAAACTTCCCATTCTCCTTTTATTTCATTTCGCTCATTTTGAATTCCTTGTAGTTTCTTTTCAAGGTCTTTGATGACATCCATTAGTCTATCTATATAATATGGATCCCATCTACCCAAGTATTCATGCTCTATTTCATCCCAAGTGTAATCATTATTTCTTTCTTTACAAAAAAATTTCAACCAAGACCAAGCTTCTCCTTCAAGACTCAATTGAAGGTTGATTTTCCATTGATAATTATTACAATGTAGAGATCTAAACTTTTTCCACCATTTTCTAGCATCAATATCATCTTCTCCAGAAAAACTTTGGAGTGCCATTGTCCATGCCCTAATGCAAACTAGGGTTTTATGGAAATAAATAACTTCCCACTAATTTGAAGCTAAAAATACACATAGACAACTAGATCTACAATTTTTCTTCTAAAAAAAAAAAGTGCACCTGATTTGCTTACCCGAACTAAACAAATTTCATCTTTTGAAAAATTCGTGACTTGAAAATTCGTCACTACCCTTGTTCTAGATGGCTGACTTCAGAAGGTCGTATCTCTCTCAATACTATTCAAATTTCTTCATATGACCACTCATTTTAAATCTCTTCAAATTTTGCACAAACTGATCCAAGAATCGCCTGAATCGGATAAAATATCGCAGAGATATGACTTCTGAAATATGAGATGTTTTTCCAAAAAAAATTGTGAAATTCGACACTATCCTTATTTTGGATGACTAACTTCAAAATGTCGTATCTCCCTCAATACTACTCAGATTCCTTCATATGACCACTCATTTTAAAGCTCTTAAAATTATACACAATATGATCCAAGAATCGCTTGAATCGGATAAACTTACGTAGAGATATGGCTCTTGAAATATAAGATGTTTTTCCAAAAAAAAAAAATTGCCCTAATTTTGCAATTTCACAAAAAAATCCTCACTTTGCCAAAATCGTTGCTTTGATACCAATTATTGCAGAAGTTTATTATTATTAACATAAACCATTCACCAATATGCAAAAATATCAAATCATTCATCCACAACTAATTATCCACAATAACAATCCATAAATGAGAGAGAGATAGATAATACCCTTAAGGTAGGGAAACACCAATGATAATCCTTAAGGAAGGAATAACTCCACAAGATCTCCCAAGGTGAGAGGCCACTTCGTGGGCACGACGATTACATAAGATTCTTCTTCAATGATATGAATCATTACAATAACAAATATCTCTTCTTTATATATCCATATTCTTATTCTACTCTGGGGAGCCTACTACTAATATAATATTATAATACAATCAACCTTGGGTTATGTGTGGCCCATGCCAACCCTTATACAATATAATAATATATACCCAAATATCTATTCCTGGGTACCCTACCATGCCACCCTAATTACAAATTTAATCATCGTTCCCACAAAGTGGCTTATGGGACTTTGCCCTCCTTAAGAGGCATCTCTCATCTTGGGAGATCTTGTGGAGTTGTTCCTTCCTTAAGGATTATTATTGGTGTTTCCCTACCTTAAGGGTATTATCTATATCTCTCTCATTTGTGGATTGTTATTGTGGATAATTAGTTGTGGATGAATGATTTGATATTTCTGCATATTGGTGAATGGTTTATGTTAATAATAATAAAGTTCTACAACATAAACTTACGAGTATATGCCTGTAGTGTGGGGAATGAATTCCTCTATACCTATTATTTTTGTGGGGGATGTTTAAACATTTTCATTTCATACAAACTAAATAAAATTAAGTACAAGAAAATAAATAAATAAATTATAAACTAAAATCAAAATGCTAGATATAAAAGTACAAGAAATAAAAGTGTAGGAAAATAAAATAAAATAGTTCTCTCTGTATTTGATGATTGATCCTCTAATCATTTGGTATGTGTTCTTATATAAAACATATCTAGATCTCGTTACAATAACAAATTGGTATATTTTTAATAACATGACGTGATTTGTTACAATCCATTTATGCACAAATATTATTCTCATATTAAAAGCATGATTGTTCACCAAAAGGATAAATATAATAATCCTTAGGTGTACGTAACAAACTAATCCTAAAATAATGCATCCTAAAAATAATGCTTTAAAAGCTTTACAAGGTCAACCGGTCAACCGATCAACTTTTAGAATAAAAGTGCTTTATCTTATTTTAAACATAATGCATGATTAGTTCTAATAAGAATATTAGAATATTTATCCTTTTTCTCATGTGTAACAACCTCCTTAGCCAATTTGTCAACATGTCAATGTTAACTTGGTCAACCGATCAATGTTGGTCAACCACAACTTGTAGTCGGGAGGTAGGCACCTCCAAATGGTCAAAAGTAAGGCATTGGGAGTAAGGCACCATTAGGAGTAAAGAGCTGAGAGTAAGGTGCCATTAGGAGCAAGGCACCATCAGGATTAAGGTACATTTACATGGGATACAGGTACCTTTACATGGGGTGCAGGTTCCTGCCTCCACCATTTATCGTAGTTCTTTTTAGGATGTCTTCGTGCATTGCCAGGCCCAAATGGGATGTAGACTGGAAAACACCAAATTAGTAGCAAAAACCTATATTTACACATATTTTCCACTAAAAACACCAGTCAAGCATAATACCACATTTTCTATCCATTATATGCACAATTTATATAAAAATACATCTCAAATGTTAATTAAACCAATAACGATACCCTTTAAAAGTGTATATAGAATGAACATTTCTGGTGCTCATCAATATTATCACTCAAGTTGGATGACACTACCTTATTAATGCTATCATAAATCTTGATCAATATCCAATACCAATTTTGGAATTTGTGTCTATCACAAAACCTTGGCTAAGACTATCATGAACCCTACTCTGTTGGGTCAAAATATAGAATTTCTCTTCTCAACACAAACTCTATCAAATTCGATTTGCTACACACCATGTTCATGCATGTACGTGTTTACATACCTATGCTAAAATTAAGGTGGCAACATGTAATACCAATTATGATCAACTATAGCATCATGAGAATACCTACCCAATGGCTAGCTCATTTTCTAACTCCAATGTGCTCAACAATTTATCAACGACAAGGTTCAAAGATATTTACCCCTTCCATCACTACGCCATCTTACATTGATTATAATTCAAGATAATCTTACATCTCCTTCTCAAGTATCACTCTCATCCCCTTGCATCCATCATCAACCATCGTCATCATCCTTTCACTTGCCCATTCCACCCTACCTATCCCTTCTTCCTCACCTATTCAATTTTCTTCCCCTCTCTCTTATAGGGTCTAATATATTGTTGTACAACTATGCACCCATATCTGGTTCCTTTATTTTCTTCATCATTGTTTATTTTCATCCAACTATTCCTCAAATATTTCAAATACTTCATCACATATTCTGCACCACATCTTTTCTTTGTCATTATTCATTCTCATCCCATCATTCCTCAATCTCCTTTCATCAATATTGAATTCATACCTAACATATTGTGCATAACCATCCCTTCTTGAATGAGGAGAGTTGGTTTTAATCTTCTTTTTGGTTTTATGTATATGTGTCTTCTAATTTTGATTGGTATAATTAATCAATGATATTAAACAGTTGTACATATCGTATCCATTTCTACATCCCATGTTATTTGTCCCATATTTTGCCACTGTCTTGTTTGGTCATATATCCTATCATTTTGTCCTTTGTCTAGTACATCCATTTTATATATTTCATCTATTTTTCACATACACTACTTGTCTCCATTATCCCAAGGTATTAGGTCACTCATACATGAGGTCATTTTGGTTATTTAGCCATATCTAGTGTTCCGCTCAATCTCTACCAAATTTCATCATGTCCTAAGGGAATTTTAGGCCTCCCTGGTTAACTCAAGTTCCTTATTGGACCAAACACATCACATATTAATCAAATTTTGAGTTTAGAGAGGATGAAGCCATGCGTAGCTCTAGCCATAAAGTGAACAATTTACCCTACTCATTCTATCATGTGCATAATCCAAACCCACATATCCAAAAATACAAGTAACAAGCAAAAGATATAGAACATAATTAATTTAATAATTCATAAACAATCCTAGGGTATTTTAGATATATGCATCGAGGCTATAGATGCTTGGCTGGTAGTCGAGCAATGTCGAAGAATTATGGGGCTATCTCCACTGGGCTATAGATGCTTGATTGGCAGTGGAGTATACCCTCTGTGTGGTGACATGTCTATCACATTAGTGACCTTATTTTATATAGAGTTCTAACCAATTATGAATGATCTAGCTTATAAAGGCTTGAGTTCTAATTGGTCAGTCTAACCTTACTCAAAATTAGATATGAACCTTATTACACACACATTGATCCATGAGTGACTTGAATTTCTCTAGGATGGTCTAGATCTCCATGGGATATTTATTGATTAATATATGAGTTTGATTGGTGCTATTAGGGTATTTGAGTTTCCTAAAATACTTATATGATATGAAAACTCTAAGGTGTCTAGGAAAACATAACATGTTAAGGTCACACCATTCATTACACACATGTCTTCATGTCTCCATTTGTGTCATGTATCATACATTATTTGTTATCATTTCTTAAGTTCACATATCACCATATGTATCTTACATCTTCTCCCCATCATCATTATCATGTCTCATGTCCTCCTTATGTGTCATTTTGATCACTGCTTTGTCCTTGATAAATTAACCTAAATTTGATTAAAAAATGCATATGAGGCTATCCAAAACATGATAAAACATGCAACTATAAGTCACTACACATCACCATCCATCCCATCCATAATCTAAACATCCTAAACACATGCATAAATCCATACATCACATCATATCATATTACCCATCCAACCATCCATACATCTCTATCATGAATCAATCAACACATACCTCATGTATTCATCTACATACCTCATCCTCATAAAAAAATAATATAATGAAAATGAATGAAAGTGGCTACCAAATGGAGGCCTCTCAGGCCTTAACAAAAATGATTACCCCTAATACTCAATAAAAAGGCTTAACCAATCAAAATCAATTAATTAGACTAAATAAATAATCAATCAAACGGCTTAACCAATCAAACTTAATCAATAATCAATCAAAAGAATCAATAAATATATCAAAAGGCATAATAAATCAATGAAAAGTATCAATCAATAAAAAGGCTCTATCAATCAATAAAACTCAATCAATCATACTCAATCACATCAATCAAATCAATCAGACTCAATTAGTAATCAATCAAAAGTCTCAATAAATTGACCAATCAAATTTTGCATTAGATTAGCTTACCTATGCATTAGATTAGATTTCATTCCATGTTGTCTATGCATATATTATATTTCATTCCTATTGCCTATGCATAGATTAGATTTAATTTCCTATTACCTGCACATAGATTAGATTTAATTTTCTATTGCATGTGCATAGATTAGATTTCATTTCATGTTGGTAGCATAGAATTAATTGCCTATGCATAGATTAGATTTAATTTCCTATTACCTGCACATAGATTAGATTTAATTTTCATTGCATGTGCATAGATTAGATTTCATTTCATGTTGGTAGCATAGACTTAATTGCCTATGCATAGATTAAATTTACTTTCATGTCATTTATTTCTTTCGTAGAATAGATTTACTTTCCTACAATATCTTGTTTTCATAGACTAGATTTCCATTCCTACATTTTATCACTTTCATAGATTATATTTACTTTCATGCTTACCTAGACTAGGTCTCCAAGTGAACCTCATACCTAGTGATCTACTCTAGTACACCTGGTGGTTACAACAACTAGTTATCCATGCAATTCAGTAGGATGAGTAGATTACCATAAGGACACTTGTATCCAAAAAATAAGTGCAATGACACCAAACCCCATAGTTTTTGCCTTCCCTCATTCCAAGTTCCACTCTTTAACCGATTCCATTTTTTTCCAAGCATTTCATCATTATCATTTGTTCCTTCATCCATCCACTCATCACTTGAGGGGATAGACAATATCCATAAAATTGTCTCAGACAAGTACAATATTGAAACACTCAATTTTAGAGTTGTATGTGTCTAATAATATTTTCTTGAGGTTATCATTAAACCCCTTTCTATTGGGGAAAATAGTAGAACTTCTCTCCTGCAATCAAAACTCTGACTCAACCACTTTGGTATGCACCATGTCAATGTCTGTAGGGGTTTACATGTCTATGCTACAATCGATGTGGAAAACATAAGACCACAAAAAATCGATTGGAGCATTGTGATAACACCCACCTTTAGCTTGTTAGCTTGCCACATTGAATGATATCATCATCTATCAAAGGTAAATATTCAAAGATATTTTTCCATTCCATGATTGGGGTATCATACATTGTCTTTGATTTGAGGTAATCTTACGTCACTCTCCTTAAGCCAAAATCTATTTTCATTACTTGCCAAACTTTGTCACCCATTCATCATTGTCCATCATCAATACAATGATCAATGTTATTTATTTTTACACCACATTTTGTTTATACACAATGCGATACAAAAAGGGGCATCTGTAGACACCCAAAACGTGTCAATTTTACAATCACATAAAGCCATTTTGTCCAATCATGCAAAATTCACAAAAATTAACAAAATTCCAAAAATTTTGCAATTCTTCTAATTCCATCTTAAATTTATTTAGTTTCTTTCATTTATCCTATGCCCTCTCCAATTTCCTCAAATTATTTTAATTTCATCAATCTCCCACATAAATCCCCAAAAACCCAAAAAAATAAAAATAAATAATAATAATAAATAAAAACCCACCTTCTTGCACAATAAAAATTTATAAAAATGCATAAATTAATAATAAATTTCCTAACCCCTCTCTACAAATCTAAGCCACCATGTGACCTCCCATCCCCACTTGCCACATGTCCACACACCACTCCACCACTTCACTTGCCACATCTTCCACATGTGGACACATCACTATGACACCACTCCCCCACTTCACTTGCCACATATCCAGATCACAACTATCCTAACTAGACCACTCCACCACTTCCCACACCTCACCCTAATTAGAACATTTTAAACTCTCTCTCCCACCTACCTTTGTCACTTGGCTACCTTAGCTTGCCAAATCATCTCCCTCACCAACCATCAACAATATAAATAAACAATTCCTCTTATTTCCTCTATTAGAAGGAGCATCTAGAAATTACTACCTAAACTCTACCCAAATTTCTTTAGCCCCTCTTGTGGATCTATGAACTTATGAGTGCAGGTACCTCCTTTGAAGAGCTTAAGGACATCAATCATGAAGTCTCTTTGGAATGCTCAATAACTTTTTTTTGTAGTTGCTCGCACCTCAAACAACTAGACAACATCGAACTTGCACCAAGGGGTTCGAGACACTTCCAAAAAGGCTCATATATGAATTTAAAGCCTCTACCACAACATAGATCCAACCACTCTATGCGTCCACATATAGCTAGGAAGTTACCCACTATGGTCACACAGGGGCTAGCCGCCCACTACGACCACATAGGAGCCAAACATACACCCAAAATTCACAAAAAAAAGGTAAGAAAGCAAAAAAAGTAATCCTAACATAGTTTTGTGAATATCTACATGTATTTTATAACTATTGACATAGATTTTGGAAGTTTTGTAACTCCTTTTACATGATTTTGGGCCTCATCTATAAAGGCCCAACATAAGTTGATGATGACATATCGTGGGCTTGTGTGTAGGCATTTGGAGCAACTTCAAGTCTAGGGTGGTCATCAAGCAACAAGACTTCAAACCCACCCAACATATTGGAGTGTGACTAAAGGAATATTTTGTAGCACCATAGGTTTATTGTAAAAGGGAAAACCCTCCATTTTGGAGGTATCATTGTAAAAACCCCAAGAGGGTTTATTGTAATTAAAAGGGCATATTTTGTAATATCATATCTTATTATTTCATGTTATGGTGCTTTTGCCTTTGTCACAAAAGTAAATTACAAATGTAAATTTTGTAATAGTGTTAGGGTACCTAGGAATATATATTTGGGGATATGTTAGTATATTGTATAAGGGTTGGCATAGGCTACACATAACCCAAGGTTGATTGTATTATAATATTGTATTATATTATAATATAATATAATATAATATTATATTATATTATAATATAATATTATATTATATTAGCAGTTGGCTCCCAAAGTAGAATTAAAATATGGATATATAAAGAAGAGATATTTGTCATTGTAATAATCAGGGAGATAAATCATATGTAATCGTCTTTGCCCATGAAGTGGCTTATGGGAATTTGTCCTCCTTAAGTGGCTTTCTCATCTTGGGAGATATTGTGGAGTTATTCCTTCCTTAAGGAGTATTATTGGTGTTTTCCTACCTTAAGGGTATTATCTATCTCTATATCTTATGTGGATTGTTATTGTGGATAATTAATTGTGGATGAATGATTTGATATTTCTACATATTGGTGAATTATTTTTATTAATAAGAATAAAGTTTCATAATAAGTGGTATCAGAGCAACAATTTTGGCAAAGTGAGGATTATTTTTTGTGGATTGCAAAATTAGGATAAATTTTTTTTCTTTGAAAAAATGTCTCATATTTTAGGAGCCATATCTTTGCAAAATTTTATCTGATTTAGATGATTATATGATCATTTTGCATGGAATTTGAAGAGATTTAAAGTGAGTTTTCATATGAAGGAATCTAAGTAGTATTGAGGGAGATACATCATTTTGATGTTAGCCATTTGGAACAAGGGCAGTGACAAATTTTCAATTTGTAATTTTTTGAAAGACGAAATTTGGTTAGTTCGGGTAAGCAAATCAGTTGCAGTTTATTTTATTTTGAAGAAGAAATGCATATATAATGGTTTATATGGAATTTTAGCTTTAAATTAGTGGGAAGTTATATATTTTTATAAAATCCTAGTTTGCATTGGGGCATGATATATATTTTCATGAAACCCTAGTTTGCATTATCTTGGGGTTTGTACATATGGAGCTAAATTTTTTTTTGGAGAAGATGATATTGAAATTAGGGGTTGGGGGTAAAATTTTAAATCCTTGTATCATTATTCTATTTGGAACCTCATGCTTCCTTGTTATCTTAGAGGAGAAACTATTTCTTGGTTTTATTATTTTAATAGTGCCTTCACTTGGGATGAAATGGAGCATGCATTATTGAGTAAATGGGATCCATATAAAAATATAACTAGTTTTAAAGTCACCATAAAAGGATATAAAGAAGAAATAAACTTGCTTCAAAAAGAACAAAAGGAAATAAAAAGAGAGCTAGAAAATTTCCAAGAAGTGGTAGAAGATAAAAAAGATGTCAATATGCAGACAAAAGAAACCATAACTTTGGTAGAAGATAAATTTAAAAATGGACAAAGGGATTTGTTTGAATCTAAAAAGTCTATTTTGTGGGTTCATGGAAGCATTCAAAAGGAACATGTTATTATTTCCATTAACCCTAGTAGCAGATTTAATTTTATTAATATTTCTTTGGCTAAGAGGTTGGAGGTTCAAGCAACAAAAATTAAGGACATACAGTTGAAGGGTGAGAATGTTCAAATTTTTGAATATTTGAAGATCACCATGGATAAATATGTTTTAAATTTAGATTTTCATGTGATTGAGATGGATGATGAGGATATTGTTCTTGGTTATCCTTGGTTAGATTCTTTGGGTACTGTTAACATTAATGTGCAAAAAATATTTATGAAGTTATGGTACAAGAAAAAGAAGATAACACTATAGGATATTTCTCAACTCAAGGAGCAAAGATCCAAGGAAAAACAAGAATTGGGTGCACAAAAATAAATAGAAGAACCTAAAATAGAATCCAAGATGGTAGTAGTAGAAACAGAGTACATGGAAGAAGTCATAGCAATAGATCCCATGGAAATAATAGAAGCAAAGTCCAAGGAAGCTTTGATAGAAAAGAACAAGGACACACCAAAAAAATGGAATATGAAAGAACAATGTGTAGAAGAATTCAAAACAATGGAGCCAAATGTTGAGGAGTCAAATAAGGTACAACATCAAGTTAAGGTTGCACCATATTACCATCCACACCACAATGAGCAACAACAATATTGAAGGTATGGCTCAAGGCAACAATATTATGGTTCTACATGGAATGAGAAGGGCATCAAGTATGGCATTTTTTGCCAGAGAAAGCATAGTGGTCCTAGTTTTCATATCGGTTCATCAACATCAAGGAGCTATGAAGAACATAAGATTATATTGAGAGGGTGGGGGTGAAAAGTATAAGACCACTTTTAACTTTTCTTTCAAAATCAATATTATGCAATGTATAGATAGCAATATCAATAGCAGTAATCAAAGCAATGCACAAATCACCACACACAATAGAGACACCATAATTTATGTGGTTCACCCAATGTGGGCTACTCCACGGAGAAAATATTTCACTAAAATTTTCTCAATCAATCTCTTGGGATTCCTTCCCTATTACAATGTTTATGGACCTTTGTCCAAAGGATACACCAATCCCCTAAACCAAGTTTATGGATCTCTATCTATAGGAGAACTCTTTCTCCTCTACTCTAGATGGTGATCCTCTAGAAGACTACTACCTCCATTGCATTAGCTTGTGGATATCTCTCCACTGAAGACTCTTGTACCCACTTAGAATAACTGTCCTCACTACCTTGGTTGATGGATCTCTATCCACTAGAGAATACTATCCTCTTTGCTCTGTCACCTCCAAAGCTCTATCTTGAATCTGCACTAAACATTGTCCTTCGATCTAGCACAAATCTGCTCAAAAATTCCACACAGAACTTTCTCAAATCTACTCAACAAGTCCACATAGAACTTGCTCCCCCCCCCCCCCCTCGCCCCCCGCCTCTCAAATATGCTCAATATGTCCACTTAGAACTTGCTCAAATATTCTCAACATGTTCATTCAGAACCTGCTCAAATATGCTCAACAAGTCCACTCAAAACCTTCTCAAATTTGCTCAACAAGCTCACTCAAAACCTTCTCAAATCTGCTCAATAGGTCCACTTAGAACTTGCTCAAATTTGCTCAATAAGTCCACACAGAACTTGCTCAAATCTGCTCAACAAGTCCACATAGAACTTGCTCCAATCTGATCAACAAGTCCACATAGAACTTTCTCAAATCTTCTCAAAAATTCCACATAGAACTTGCTCAAATCTGCTCAACAATTTCACACAGAACTTGATCAAATCTACTCAACAAGTCCACACAGAACTTGCTCAAATCTGCTCAAAAATTCCACAAAGAACTTGTACAATCTGCTCAATAAGTCCATATAGAACTTATCCAAATCTGCTCAATAAGTCCACACATAACTTATTCAAATTTGCTCAATAAGTCCACACAGAACTTATCCAAATCTGCTCAATAAGTCCACATAGAACTTATCCAAATATCATAGAAACATAAAGAGAATTGTTAGAGACTCAATATGTTCTACACTCAATGCTCAATCACTTTCTCAAATCAAATTAGAATATAGAATAGTTTGTTTTATGGAACTTGAACAATCACTTCATACATCCACTTGACTAGGCTCAATCAACTCTACTCAACCAATCACTCAATGAAACACTCCTTTCTCACAAACCCTAGTCCAAGCATATAATCACCAACTCAAAATATTTCCAACAATGCCCAACATCAATTCTCACATAACAATGATACTCATGTTCTTTTCAAACCCTAGCTCAAGTTCTTCACACAACCAATGGCTTCAACAACAATGCTTATAAAAAAATGTTTTAATCACAACTCTTAATTCTAGAAAACCTTGATGCATTAACTCACACACTCTCAAAAAGGAAAACCCTAATCAAGTCCTTTTCACTCCAAACTTATTTTCTAGAAAACCAACCAATCAATTTTAACTTTGGAAAATGTGCACATACCTTTTTCTTGATGATAAGAAGTAGACCTCACAAATATGCCACAACCATAAACACTTCTTTGCCACACTCAAGAAGGTTAGAATAAAATATTATTCTAATATTCTCTTAAATATGTTCCTTGAACCAAGATATAATCAATGCCTTATTTCTTCTTCTTTCAACAAATCATACATAATAAAATACTTGGAAACACCTTATCAACTCCAATCTTAGAATAGTGACCAACACCCTAATAAATCAACCACTCTTAAAATAAAATCCACCACCATAGGATATCAACCACTTTAATAATATTCACCACTATGGAATATTGACCAACCTTAATAATATTCACCACTATAGAAAACTTGACCAACCTTAATAATATTCACCACTATAGAAACCAAACACTTTTCACTCCATGCTAGAACCTTTGAACAAACAATATTAAAAATTTAATTTTGCTAAACCTTATACCTCCCTTGCAACCTTAGAACCAATAATTAATATGCAAAATTATTTTTTAACTTGCCCAAACAACCTCCAAAAATTTTGGAGACCACACACTTTGCGTACCTTGTATTCCCCACCAAAAGGGGATTCGGCATGACTTGATCCACCGTCTCCTCTTGCCTAAGCGCTTAGGCACTTGGGCACTCACCATGTGGGCTACGAAGGCCCACGTGAAGGAAGGGTTGATGCCTTCCTCTTATGCCTTTAATGCTTTCCTTTTCCACACGTGAAAATTACTTTTAATCTCCCTTGGTCGCAACGCTTAATGTTTTTCCTTCGCTCGTTCGTATCTTGGCATGGTGAATGATTAATGTGGTGGGGATCCCCTTTTATATGCATAGTATGGCATATCTCCTCACATCGGCGCTATTCAAAAATATTTTGAATTTCAAACCTCAAACCCTTTTTAGGGTTTTAACCTTAGCTTAATTAATTTATAATTAATAAATAAATAAATTAATAATTAATTTAAATAACATTTAAAGTTAAGTAAATTAACTAATAAATTAATTTATAATTAACTTAAGCTTCCTTAGTATAATAAAATTATTATACTTTATTTGCCAATGGTTTTTATGAAAAACCTTTTATTTTCTCCTTCAGTGGTTTTAATGGAAAACCTTTTATTTTCTCCTTCAATGGTTTTAATGGAAAACCTTTTATTTTCTCCTCCAATGGTTTTAATGGAAAACCTTTTATTTTCTCCTCCAATGGTTTTAATGGAAAACCTTTTATTTTCTCCTCCAATGGTTTTAATGGAAAACCTTTTTGGTCATGCTTCATGAGACATTACGAAACTTTTTGGAACCAACCAATTGCATTCCTTTTGACATCAATGACAACTCACGCCTTGACATCAATGACAACTTGATGGACTCAAAATGTTCAAAAATATCCCTCTTTGTCATTGATGGTAAACCAAATTATTTTAACTGAGCTCTTGACCTTTGCTTTGTTCTGCTCCCCCTGGCTCAATGTTCTCTCAAACATCAAATCTCTCCCTCTTACTCAAAACTAAATCTCTTCCTGCTTACTCAAAACTCTCCCCCTTTGACATCAATGGCAAAGGGTCACCTTTGGGACTCGGGGCTAATAATGAGCCTCTTATCTTAGCACCTCTCCCACCTCCTCTTGAGGTGGTTAATTTTGGGGTGGGAGTATTTCTACTCCCAGAAAGCATTGTTCTTTACCTTTATCCTATTTTCTTCTTATCCATTTTTTTTATTCCTCTGATTGTTTCTATCCATGTCCATGTTCCTGTCCATGTCAACATTCCTTTTCCTATTCCTATTCATGTTCATATCCATATTCCTATTCCTATTCCTATTCATATCCATGTTTCTATTCTTGTTCCTATTCCTGTTCATACTTGTTTCTAGAATATCTACTCTACACCACTTTGTTGTGTGGCCATTATTATTGCACTTATAACACTTAATGTTATTATTCCTTGGAGGTGCAATTTTCCTAGTGAAGCCATATCCTCTTCTGTCATGAACCATGCAATTCATTTCCTTGTGACCAAACTGATTACATGAGTAGCAATACCCATGAAAAGGTTGTATATTCTCATATTATTGTCTTTCATGTGTCCTACATTGTGAAGCCATGTGCCTAAACTTGTGACATGAAAAACATCTTCCATTAAAGTTTTCTTGTCTTGACCTCATTGGTATCCTATTCTGATTTTTGTTCCATATGTATCTTCTTTGTGCATTGTTCCTATTTTTGTTGAACTCTCTATTGTCCAACTCATCCTTAGATGACTCACTTTCTTTTACACTGTCTTCTTCTGAAGTATCTTCATCTGAAGTTTCTTCTCCTCCAAAACTTGAAGTTGAATCTCCTTCCCATTTATTTTGATTCTTTCCAAATACAAGACCTGTTTTGCTTGATGTAGTATTTTGTGTATTGATGAACTTATCCAAGTTCTTTGAGATATTTTTAAACCCTTTCATCTTGATCTTGGAGTCTTCTAAATATTCTTTTAGTAGTGTCACTTCTTGAGCTAACTTCTCACATTCTAAGATCTTTTCTTCTCACTTATCCTTGAACCTCTTTGCCTTATCCTTTGATTTTTCTAAATCTTCTATGAGCAATATTCTCTCTTCATCACATTATTGAAACTGAAACTCAAGTTTAGAGTTTTTCTTTCTTACCTTCTTTACTATTTCAAGAGCATAGATAAGTTCTCCCTTGAGATCATATCCATCCTTCTATTAATATTCCTCTATTTTTTTACCTTTGTCTGCTTCTTCATTTTATTTTGACTTGTATTCTATGGGATCACCTTTTTTATCCTCTAATACCATTAGAATATTTTCATCCGGTCCTTCAAGTGTATCTTCATATTTATCATCATTGAAACTATAACCATCCCTTGTACAACTATCTTCAAGATGTACAAAGTTACCACATATAAAACACTTGAGAATGATTGGAGTCCTTTTCTTAACTAGTTCTTTTTATTCAATCATAAATAGGACTTCATCTCTATTATTATCTGAAAAACTAGCATCACTATCACTTGAATATTTACTTGCATTATCTGCATAGTAGCTTTTCTTTTGCCTTTGAAAGAACTTCTTTCCTTGCCTACTTTGTCCATCCTTGCTTTTCTTCTGGTTCCTGTATCTTTCTAATTCTCTGTTCCTGTGATCTTGTTTTTCTTCACCATTGTTGTTCTTGGGTTCTTGACAATCTGTTGCAAAATATCCATACCTTCCACAATTGAAACATTTAACATATATTTTATCTCTAGATCTTCTATAGTCCTTATATCTTCTATGATAGTTCTTCATCACTAGATGACTCATTGCTTGATTCTGACTTCTTACCCTTTGTCTTATTGATTTCTTTGAATGCTACTTCCTTCTGGGGAATAGGTTCTTTTGTTCTTATCTCAAATACTGTGAGCATGCCAAGAAACTTATCTCCTGTCAAAGTATCACCATCTATTGACACTTCTATATCAGAAAATTGTTCACTAAATATTTTTGGAAGAAATATTAAGACTTTATCACAAACATCAGATTCATCAATATTCATTCCAAGTCCTAGCATATCATTAACAACCTCATAAATTTGAATTAGATAATCACTAATATTTTCCTCTTCATTAATTCTTAATGCTTCAAGTTTTCCTTTGAGATTTCACATATTTGCTTTCTTTACACTTTTATCTCCATATATATTTTGTAATTTATCCCACATCTCTTTTGTAGTTTGACAATGCATAACTTTCATAGAATTTGTTCTATACAAACCTATCACAAGTGCATTCATTGCTTTTGAATTATAGTGTTGTAGAAGCTTACCTTCCTTATATGTAGGAGGATTGACTAAGGGATCATATCTAAATTCCATTGATTCCCAAATTTCATTGCCAACAACCATCAGGTAGATCTTCATCATCATACTCTAATACATATAGTCACTTCCATCAAATACCAGTGCTAAATTATTTGAGGACACCTCCTTAGTATCCATTGTGTTCTTGTTAGATTTTCCTTCAAGTTGTTAAACTCTTCTAAAGGAACCCACTCTGATACTAATTGAAGAACACAAGCTTATACTGAGAGGGGGGTGAACAATATAAGAACACTTTTAACTTTTCTTTCCAAATCAATATTATGCAATGTATAGATAGCAATATCAATAGCAGTAATCAAATCAATGCACAAATAACCACACACAATAGAGACACCATAATTTATGTGGTTCACCCAATGTGGGATACTCCACGAAGAAAATCTTTCACTAAAATTTTCTCAATCAATCTCTTGGGAATCCTTCCCTATTACAATGTTTATGGACCTCTATCCAAAGGAGACACCAATCCCCTAAATCAAGTTTATGGATCTCTATCCATAAGAGAACTCCTTCTCCTATGCTCTAGCTGGTGATCCTCTAGAAGACTACTGCCTCCATTGCACTGGCTTATGGATCTCTCTCCACTGAAGACTATTATCCCCACTCAAAATACCTATCCTCACTACCCTAGATTATGGATCTCTATCCACTAGAGACTACTGTCCTCTCTGCTCTATCACCTCCAAAGCTCTATCTTAAATCTACACTAAACACAGTCCTTTAGTCTAGCACAAATCTACTCAACAAGTCCACATAAAACTTACTCAAATCTGCTCAACAAGTCCACACAAAACTTGTTCAAATCTGCTCAACAAGTCCACTCAAAATCTGCTCAAATATTCTCAATAGGTCCACTCAAAACCTTATCAAATCTTCTCAACAAATCCACTCAAAACCTACTCAAATCTTCTCAACAGGTCCTGTTGGCATTTTTGCCACATTTATTTGATTGCTGTTTATTCATGCATAAGCTGTTGAAATTCTAACTCCTCTACAGGTTTTGATGCAAAAAATGCCTAAGTCCGAAGACTGTCGCGAAATCGTGACAAAAAATAGCATGGAGAGCCAAAGTTGAAAACCGTCGCGATATCGCGACATGTCGCGTTATCGCGGGTCGGATGAGGAGAGAGAAAACAAACGCAAAGTCGTAGCGATTTCGCGACGTGTCGAAAAATCGCGGTCAGCGCAGTCAACGGTAGCAAGGGGGCAAAACCGTCGCGATATCGCGACGCGTTGGATTTTCACGGTCAAAATGGTCAACGGAGGGTGAGCGACAAAGTTGTAGCGAAATCGTGACATGTCGCATTTTCGCGACTTGCGATGGCCAGGGAGCATAAGGTTAGAAATTGTCGCGAAATCGCGACATAACTGAGCGACGGGCGATGAGACTCGAAAAAAAGAAAAGAAAAGACGTCGCGAAATCGCGACGCGTCGCGTTTTCACGGCGTGGGTGGACAGAAAGGCTTAAGACATAAAATGGTCACGATTTCGCGACATTTGTAGGATGAAGCCAAGCAAAGCAAAGGATGTAGCGAAATCGCTACGTGTTGTTTGGTCGCGGTTCAGGTGGATAAAAGAGTCTAAGGCACGAATGGCGTCGCGATATCGCGACACCTTTTGAGAATGAGTCCAAGCAAGAAGAAGACGTCACGAAATCATGACAGGAAGTGGGAACAGTGGAGAATGCAAGCAAACGTAGATTTGGGGGGAAGAAAATGGTAGCGATTTCGCGACATTTGCAGGATGGAGCTGATCAAGACAGAACTTGTCACGATTTCGTGACATTGTTGAGGCTAAGGGCAAGAAAGAAGTTGGCGTCACGATTTCGCGACATTCATGAAGATAACGGCTAGCAGCAAGAAAATGGTAGCGATTTCGCGACACATTGTTGAAGAAAGACTAAGTGCAGAGAATTGTAGCGAAATCATGCAGTGTTCCATTTTTGCGGTTGACGAACAACAAGGTCCAAGGAAACAGAACTTGTAGCGAAATCGTGACATGGTGGAAGTTGAAGAAACACAGAGGCAAGAGTGTCGTATTTTTGTTAGAAGGACATAGAATTAAAAAAAAATTTTAAATAAGGGCATGTTTTCACGATTTGATGCAGTGAAGAGAACAAAGAGATGAAAGATGTAGCGAAATCGCGCATTGTCACATTTTCGCGACAACAGAGCAGAGAAAGAGCATAATTGTACGGACGTCGCGAAATCGCACAGCATCACGTTTTCGCGGTTCAAGGTTGCGAAGGAGATATGGAAGCCGAATACGTCGTGATTTCGCGACATGTCGCGTTTTCGCGACCTATTACAGTTTCGTGCCAGAATGCAGTTCAAACGGCCCGATGCAGTTTTGCGATTTCCGATGATTAAAAGCGCTCCAGAATTAAATGTGTTGTTGCTTTCCGATGCGGTCAAGGTAGAAGAACGCGCCCAAGCTACCAAAATTGAAGATTTCCATTATTCGAAGCTGCTGTTCATGATTTTTCCAACGGTTTCAAGCATATTTTCAAGAACAACAATTTAATGAAGACGACCGACTCCTCCTTATGGCATTTAATTTCTGGTTTCTCCGAGGTTGTTTAAGGATATCATTTCCTTGTTTCCATTGCATAATTTGTAGATCTCGAGGAGGTCCGTTTCATATTTTTAATGCTGCAAAGAGGCAAGACCTCTATATAAAGCAATGTAGATCTCAGAAAAAGGGTCGGGAGTTTGAGAGACAGATTGCGTGAAAGCTTTCAAGTTGTCTTGCATGAATGAAAGAGATTTGGCCACTGATTTTAAAATGTCTTTCTGTGTAATTTCCTTCTATTCCATGTATTTCTAAGTTATGCTTGTCTTTCTGATCTGCTGTTAGATTTAAATTCTGCATTTGAATTTAAATACTGCTTGTAAGGAAGTAAGTTCTGGAATGCAATTCTGGAGGTAGTTTGCGCAAGGTCGTAGATGAATTATGTTGTTTTCTATTATTACATGTTGTTCATACACTTGAAGGTCCATCTTGCTGAGTTTCTTTTCCCCGATCTAACAAATTCAGGCCTACGGCCATATTTCCCATCTCTTTCCGTAATTTCTTGTTTCTTTCTGCGTATTTTACATCTCTTTCCTACAACTTTAATCTAAAATCAAGCTTAGAAGTAGTAAGGGAACCAGCCCTCTCTGGAGATTGGTCTGGGAGACATCTCTTTCTCCCAGCCTTTCAATGTTGGCCGGGTCTAGGGTGCATAGTTTTAGAAAATCCTTTCCTGTGGCAGATTCGTGACCAACAGTTTTTGGCACGCCCGGTGGGACAGACTTCTTCTGTCTCAGAAAGATCCCATAGTGTTGAAGGTTTAATGTTCACCTTCATGCCGTAAAGTTAGAGCATTTGGTGACTCTACAGTACTCAAAAATCTCTGAACGTGGATGCAGTGAAAGTTGTACTTCATGATCACGAGATCACAGTCTAAAAAAGTTGGAGATCTTGTCGAGTTTTTTGAACTTGACAGCACAAGAAGTGGTGAGCATTCTAGGTTGGTTTCCCCATCGCTTGCATCATCTGCCATATCCACACAAATCCTTGGTATTGTTACTAGTTTTCCATCTTCTTAGTTACATACGCTAGTTCCAATGGCCCAGTATCCTCCACCCCGGCAGTTTTCAGCATGGAACAGCTCAGGTGCCTTGAATTTGCAGGCTCAAAATCCAGTTCCCCAAGCAGCTTTGAAAGCATTGCCAACTTATGATGGTACAGGAAATACAGCATACGAACATATTCATGATGTAGCTTCTCTGGCAGCCATTCACGATATAACAGATGAAGATGTAATGGTGAAGTTACTAGTGTTATCCTTGAGAGGAAAATTGTTGTACTGGTATAGATCTCTGCAACCAGGCACCATTGCGTCCTGGGATCAGCTAGGAGAATTGTTAGTTAAGAATTTTCATGAACAGGCTGACCCATTTTCATTGTTGCACCAGTTTAATGCAATCCGAGAGGCACCCGTAGGAGGCAATAGCAGATTTTAATGTTCGCTTCACCAGGAGCTGGCAGCGAGTGCCTGAAGGACTTCGCCCTACCCCTGAGCAAGCTACGTTTTACTACCTCCGAGCGTTCAATACAGATATTGGCTTGGCGATCAGGCAGTCCAATGTGATGACTTTCTCGAAACTATTCGAGCAAGCACAAAAGGCGGAGGCAGACTTGATTGCAATCGACAGGCTTCCCCCAAAGGTAGCAATGCCCATTCTTCCTGATATTCCACAGCATTTATATCCTAGTTCTTTTTCGCAATCTATGTCTTCTATGTACCCTGTCCCATCATGGAATTCTAGTGCTCCTCAAATTGCACCCATCCCAGTTCCTCAGTTGTCTACTTCAACAAATCTCCAGTTGCCTGCACCCAGCATTCTGCCATTCCCTGCTTCCACTTCATTCCCAGCATTACCGGCACCACCAGCACCTTTGCCCTTACCAGCACCTCCTGCACCTGTAAATCCTGATCCTTATACAACACTCTTGCAAGAGGTAAAATCTGCCAATTCTGCAATAAGAGCAATGGGTAATAAGATCACGCTTATTGAAAGGAAGCAAGGTGAGCGAGATTTCCAGCCTAGGAGATTTCAACCCCCGCCTATTACTAGAGAACAAGCTGCTTCAACAAGCAAAGCACCCGAGAAGAACCTGACTATTTTGGCAAATGAAGATGCAGTCCTTGCTGAAAGAACATATTGGTGTTCGACATGCAATGATCCCCATGGAGAAGACACCTGCATGGTTCATTTGAATTATGTGCAGACATTGGCTGCTAGTTCTTCGGGAGGGCAAGTCAATATGATCTCTGAGGCAAGCCATAGCTTAATGACTCCATTGGAAGAGCAAGTTTCAGTTCTCACAAGGACTGGAAAGAAGTCTATTACAGTAGATCCTGCTGAGTTAGAACCGTTAAAAGTGCCAGCTGATTTGAAGAAGCCAGTGAAAGCTCCTGTGCCAGTTTCAAAGCCTGATGTGCCTATTTTGCCGAAAGATCCTGTTTCCCACAGAGTTCAAGAAAAGGCCGCACCTGCACAGGCAAGATCAGAAGCAGAAGAGCAAGCTAGAGAAAAGTTGAAGTATCCTTCATTGACAAAGAGGCTAAGAGTGGAAGCTACTCAGCAGTATCGAAGCAGATATGAACATCCTATTGAAAAGAAGGAATCTGCTACGGTTGCATACAACATTGTCGAAGAACTGAAGAAGACCCCAGCTAAGGTTAGTCTTTATGATGCATTGCAATTGCTCAGGCGAGTAGATTTATTACAAGAATCTTTAAAATCTATGAAGGATAGTGAGAAAGGTCCTACTCAGACAATTTATGCTCAAGCCTTAACCACTTCTATCACTGGTAAAAATAGACCACCCCCGTTTTATCTATCACTACAAATAGAGGGTTGGATCGTGCATAACTGCATGATCGACTGCGGAGCCGCTACAACTGTCATGCCAAAGGCAGTTTGCGAAGTTATGGGTATGGAATACACACGAAGTAGCCCTGGAGTTTTGCAGTTAGATGGCACTCCTATGAAAATGATGGGTGTAATCAAGGATGTCCCGATTGTTTTGCATACTATGCCTCAGATTACAGTCATTCAAGAGATTGTTGTGGTAGATTTAGAACCCTATTTTAGTATGTGCTTATCCAGAGAGTTTATTGCAAAGTTGGGAGGTTACTTGGCACTGGATTATTCCCACTTGGAGATCCCTTTCAAAGGTAAAAGACTCAGGATCCAGAATGAAAAACCTTCCTCTTTTCATATAGAGAAGCTGGAAGAAGCAGGAAAAAACATGCAGTCTGTTAACATGCTAACCGAAGAGTTAGAGGGTTCTGATTTGATGCATGAGGTTTTAGATGAGCTCCAGTTGGACGATCAGTTTTCCATGCTTGATTTCAATGCTATGCTGGAGACCGAAATCGGCTGTTATTCTATCAAAAGACCAGAGGGTGGCACAAGGCAGGTATTTCCTAACCAAGATGATCAGAGTTCTGTTACAGATCAACTATGGAAATTATATTTCGATGGGGCAAGATGCAAAAATGATGCAGGAGCAGGTATTGTTTTGATTTCTCCTTCTGGTTTACAAAGAACATATTCATACCGTCTTACTTGGAATTGTACTAACAATGCTGTCGAGTACGAAGCACTATGTTTAGGCTTGAAAAAGGCAAGGAAGTTGGGAATCGAACAACTACAGATTTTTGGTGATTCTGAGCTTATTGTAAACCAGGTAACAAACAGGTGTATTTCCAAGCAACATTATCTCAAAGCATACCGCAACCAAGTTTGGGACCTGTTTGAGTTTTTCATAGCTCTAAATATTCAGGCCATTTCTCGAGAGCTGAATAAGCATGCAGATCTCTTAGCATCCCTTGGAGCAAATTTTTCTCCCATTGAGCGAGGTAGTCAAGAGACCAAAGACAGTAAGGATGGTGTACGGGCCTAGTGTCCCGGATAAAGATACTTTCTGGCAAGTCTTCGAGGATGATGAGCAAATTGTTAACTTTTTGATTCAAGAAGTTGCCACCATCGAAGGAAGAACCTTGGAGCACGAAGAAGCTGAAGGTCTAATTCAGTTACAGAATAATCATATTCCAAAGGGTCTTATTACTCTAGAAAGTTTGTTTGATCAGCATGATCGATCCAAAAAACATCGGATTGAGATTGACAAGAAAGAGTACATGGAGATGCAATTAGAACCCAATAAGGTTATTAAGATTGGGACTGATTCTACTCCTGATGAACTGCAAGAAATCAGGAAACTGTGTCAAGAATTTTTTGATATTGTGGCCTGGAGTTATGAAGATCTGAAGGGATATAATAAACAGATTGTTCAGCATACTATTGAGTTGGAAGAAGGTGTTAGACCCTTCAAGCAAAAATAGCGACCAGTAAATCCAAAAATTGAGACTCTAATGAGGGCCGAACTTGTGAAAATGCTGTAGGCCAAGATTATATACCCGGTTAAGCACTCGACTTGGGTTGCTAATCTGGTCCCGGTTCGAAAGAAGAATGGAGACATACGACTGTGTGTAGATTTTCAAAATCTGAACCGTGCATCTCTGAAAGATCATTATCCCTTGCCTCGTATAGATCAGATACTGCATGTGGTGGCTGGGGCTCAACGTTTCTCATTGTTGGATGGATTCTCAGGATATAACCAGATTTGGGTTAGGGATGAGGACCAGTACAAGACAACATTCACAACTAAGTGGGGCACTTTTGCTTATCAGCGAATGCCTTTTGGATTATCAAATGTTGGGGCTACGTTCCAGAGAGCCATGGACATTGCATTCGAGGAACTCTTGAACAAGATTATTGTTATTTATCTTGATGATATGACTGTATTTTCACATAGACGGGAAGATCACGGTTCGCATCTGAGGCAAATTTTTGGAAAATGCAGAGAATTTGGTATTTCCATTAATCCAAAGAAGTCAGTGTTTGCAGTGAAGGAAGGTAAACTCTTGGGGCATGTGATTTCAGAAGATGGTTTGGCAATTGATCCATCTCGAGTCGAAGCATTGAAGAAACTTTCACTCCCTGCCAACAAGAAAGAGCTACAGTCTTTCTTTGGATAGATTAATTTTATCAGGAAGTTCATTTCTGATTTTGCCCAGGTTGTCAAGCCCATGACTGAGTTGTTAAAGAAGGATGCAGAATTTAAATGGACGACTCAGAGGAAGGAGGCATTCCAGGAAATCAAGGACAGAATAGCACAGGCTCCTGTATTAGTTAATCCAGATTATTCAAAAGATTTCATTCTGTATGCAGTTGGTGAAGATGAAAGCTATGCCGCAGTGCTCACACAGAAAGGGGATGATGGGAATGAAAGACCCATTGCTTTCCTTAGTCAGGTTATTTTACCTCATGAGGCAAAGTATAATTTCATTGAAAAATAGGTGTATGCTGTCATGAAGTCTCTTAAAAAATTCAAGCATTTCATTTCTCAGAGTAGGACAGTCATATATGTTATTCATCCAGATGTAAGAAATTTCATCATTCAAGGTGAGATGGGTGATAAACGCGCTGGTTGGGTCACCAAGATTCAAGAATTTGATGTTGAGATTCATCCGGCTAAGCTAGTGCGGGGTAAAGCCTTATGCCAGCATTTAGCAAAGACTGCAACATCTGAAATAGTTGATTATCAAGCAGATGATTCTGCTAGAGATAACAGTCTGATGAACCTTTTAGTACAAGAACAGGATTGGGCAAATGACCTCATTAATTACTTCACAACTGGTAAATGCCCTTCACAGTTAAATGCCTCACAACGGAGAAGGTTTCGTCTGCAAGCTCTCAGGTATGTATTGCTGCCTGAAGGATTGTTTTTTAAGAACATTGATGGCGTTCTTTTGAGATGTGTCAAGGAATCAGAGAAGGCTAGACTCCTGGAGGAGTTTCATTCTGGCATATCAGGAGGACACTATGCAGGTAGACCAATGGCTTTAAAAATAATTCGAGCTGGTTATTATTGGCCAACCTTGTTCACAGATGCTTTCAGGATTGCCCAAGCATGTGACAAATGTCAAAGGTATACAGGAAGGGTTAGAAATGCATCATTGCCCTTGCATCCAATTCAGGTTGAAGCACCTTTTCAACAGTGGGGGTTGGACTTTATTGGGATTATTGATCCGAATTCTTCAGCTGGACACAGGTATATTTTGATAGCTACAGATTATTTTACGAGGTGGTCTGAAGCTATTCCAACCAAGGTTGCAAATCAAAGAGTGGTGATTTCTTTCATTGAAGGGCTGATTACACGTTTTGGCATTCCTGATGCTATTATTACAGATAATGGAACTCCATTCATTGGAGCTGAGCTAGCTGAGTTTGCAAATAAATATGGTGTTTTCCTGAAGACATCCTCTAACTATTATCCTCAGGGAAATGGCTTGGCAGAGTCCACAAATAAAAATTTGCTTCGGATTTTAAAGAGGTCTTTGGGAGACAACAAGAGATCATGGCACCTTCTACTGAATCAAGCTTTATGGGCAGATAGGATTTCAATCAAGAAGTCTATCAAGACTTCACCATATGCCCTGGTTTATGGAAAAGAGGCAAGGTTGCTTGTTCATCTAGAGTTGCCAGTATTGCAGCAGTTGCAGGAATTTTAGGATGATGAAACAGATATAGATTCCATGGATATGCGGTTGGCTCAGTTGTTACAGTTGGAAGAGCAACGTTCTTTGGCCTATGAGGAGTTTGCTAAGCACACACAGGTTATTTCAAAGTGGTTCCATAAAAATTCTGCAGATCGTCCATTCAAGGTGGGTGATTTGGTCCTAAAATGGAATGAAAACAAAGCCAAGCCTGGGAATCACAAGAAGTTTGATGCTCTGTGGGAGGGTCCCTTCCGCATTGTCAGTGTTGGTGCAACAAATTCGTTTCATCTGGAAGATTTGGATGGCAGCCCACTTCCTATTTCGGTGAACGACTTTCATCTGAAAGCCTACACTTCATGAACTGTCAGTCCAGTATCACCTTGTATATAGCAAAAAAAAAAAAAAAAAGAAAAGAGAAAAAAAAAAAAGTATTGTTTTCATTTGTCCACTTCGGCTCTTTTTGCATGCGAGCCCGCAGGTACGTGTTTCTTTCTTTTTTCTTCTTCTTTCCCAGCAGTTAGTGGCTTCCTATCAATTTCTTCCTTCCCCTTCCTTTTTCTTCTCTTCCCTTCTTTATTCCCTTCTTCTCCTACTCCTTTTTCTTCTGTAGTAAAAAAGCCACTGTTGTTGTTTCTTTTCCCCTTTTCTACTATTCCCGGTTCTTCTTTTCCTTTTCTTCTAACTACATTG
Source organism: Wollemia nobilis (assembly GCA_028583015.1). Classification (NCBI taxonomy): domain Eukaryota; kingdom Viridiplantae; phylum Streptophyta; class Pinopsida; order Araucariales; family Araucariaceae; genus Wollemia; species Wollemia nobilis. Next base: position 1,708,070 of record JAQPPZ010000856.1, on the reverse strand, counting down.
TTGGTTTACACATTTATCTACAGTTCATTTCCCCATTCCATTCTCATTCCATAGCATACACATTCACTGATCATCATTCTATTTATTCCATTCACCTCCATTTTCCTTTCATAGCAGCTGGTAGCACAGAAGCACTCTGTTACTGTCTACCGCATCACTTTTCCCCATTCCATTATTCCATCATTCATCATTTCCATTCCATGATCAGTTCAGCCAAATACCGATTCTTTGAGTTTCATTCATTCAACAAAAGTTGTTGCAGCAGTCCATCGAGATGAACCCCAGCAGCCAGCTTTCTGTTCTCAGTTTTCATGACTCTGTTGCCCAATGGATTCAGGCCTGGGATTCTTGCATACAGCAGAACTGTATACCCCGCGAGCCGCCAAGAATGTTGGCATTTTTGCCACATTTATTTGATTGTTGTTTATTCATGCATAAGCTGTTGAAATTCTAACTCCTCTACAGGTTTTGATGCAAAAAATGCCTAAGTCCGAAGACTATCGCGAAATCGCGACAAAAAATAGCATGGAGAGCCAAAGTTGAAAACCATCGCGATATCGTGACATGTCGCGTTATCGCGGGTCGGATGAGGAGAGAGAAAACAAATGCAAAGTCGTAGCGATTTCGCGACGTGTCAAAAAATCACGGTCAGCGCAGTCAACGACAGCAGGGGGCAAAACCGTCGCGATATCGCGACGCGTTAGATTTTTGCGGTCAAAATGGTCAACGGAGGCTGAGCGACAAAGTTGTAGCGAAATCGTGACATGTCATCGTGACGTGATGGCCAGGAAGCATAAGGTTAGAAATTGTCGTGAAATCACGACATAACTGAGCGACAGGCGATGAGGCAAAAGATGTCGAAAATCGCGATGCGTCGCGTTTTCGCGGCGTGGGTGGACAGAAAGGCTTAAGACATAAAATGGTCACGATTTCGTGACATTTGTGGGATGAAGCCAAGCAAAGCAAAGGATGTAGCGAAATCGCTACGTGTTGTGTGGTCGCGGTTCAGGTGGATAAAAGAGTCTAAGGCACGAATGGCGTCGTGAAATCATGACAGGAAGTGGGAACAGTGGAGAATGCAGGCAAACGTAGCGATTTCGTGACATTTGCAAGATGGAGTTGATCAAGACAAAACTTGTCATTTGTGACATTGTTGAGGCTAAGGGCAAGAAAGAAGTTGGCGTGGATTCGAATTCATGAGGATAAAGGCTACAAGTAGCGATTTCGTGACACATTGTTGAAGAAAGACTAAGTGCAAGAATTGTAGCGAAATCGCGCAGTGTCACATTTTCCGGTTGACGAACAGCAAAGTCCAAGGAAATAGAACTTGTAGCGAAATCGCGACATGGTGGAAGTTGAAGAAGCACGAGAGGCAAGAGTGTCGATTTTAATGAAGAGAACAAGAAGATGAAAGATGTAGCGAAATCGTGCATTGTCACATTTTCCGCAACAGGGCAGAGAAGAAGCATAATTGTACGGACGTCGCGAAATCGTGCAGCGTCACGTTTTCACGGTTCAAGGTTGCGAAGGAGATATGGAAGCCGAATACGTAGCGATTTCATGACATGTCATGTTTTCGCGACCTGTTACAGTTTTGCGCCAAAATGCGGTTCAAACGGCCCGATGCAGTTTTGCGATTTTTGATGATTAAAAGCGCTCTAGAATTAAATGTGTTGCTGCTTTCCGATGCGGTCAAGGTAGAAGAACGTGCCCAAGCTACCAGAATTGAAGATTTCCATTATTCGAAGCTGTTGTTCATGATTTTTCTAATGGTTTCAAGCATATTTTCAAGAACAACAATTTAATGAAGACGACCGACTCCTTATGGCATTTAATTTCTGGTTTCTCCGAGGCTGTTTAAGGATATCATTTCCTTGTTTTCGTTGCATAATTTGTAGATCTCGAGGAGGTCCGTTTCATATTTTTAATGCTGCAAAGAGGCAAGACCTCTATATAAAGCAATGTAGATCTCAGAAAAAGGGTCGGGAGTTTGAGAGACAGATTGCGTGAAAGCTTTCAAGTTGTCTTGCATGAATGAAAGAGATTTGGCCACTGATTTTAAAACGTATTTCTGTGTAATTTCCTTCTATTCCATGTATTTCTAAGTTATGCTTGTCTTTCTGATCTGCTGTTAGATTTAAATTCTGCATTTGAATTTAAATACTGCTTGTAAGGAAGTAAGTTCTGGAATGCAATCTTGGAGGTAGTTTGCGCAAGGTCGTAGATGAATTATGTTGTTTTCTGTTATTACATGTTGTTCATACACTTGAAGGTCCATCTTGTTGAGTTTCTTTTCCCCGATCTAACAAATTCAGGCCTACGACCATATTTCCCATCTCTTTCTGTAATTTCTTGTTTCTTTCTGCGTATTTTACATCTCTTTCCTGCAACTTTAATCTAAAATCAAGCTTAGAAGTAGTAAGGGAACCAGCCCTCTCTGGAGATTGGTCCTGGGAGACATCTCTTTCTCCCAGCCTTTCAATGTTGGCCGGGTCTAGGGTGCATAGTTTTAGAAAATCCTTTCCTGTGGCAGATTCGTGACCAACAGGTCCATTCAAAACCTGCTCAAAATTGCTCAACAAGTCCACTCAGAACCTACTCAAATATGCTCAACAAACTCACTCAGAACTTGCTAAAATATGCTTAATAGGTCCACTCAGATGCTGCTCAAATATGCTCAACAAGTCCACATAGAACTTGCTCAAATCTGCTCAATAAGTCCATACAAAACTTGCTCAAATATGCTAAAAAATTCCACACATAACTTGCTCAAATTTGCTCAACAAGTCCATACAAAACTTGCTCAAATATTCTCAAAAATTCCACATAGAACTTGCTCAAATTTGCTCAACAAGTCCACACAAAACTTGCTCAAATATTCTCAACAAGTCCACACAAAACTTGCTCAAATCTGCTCAACAAGTCCACATAGAACATGTCCAATATGCTCAATAATTCCACACAAAACTTATCCAAATCTGCTCAATAAGTCCACACAAAACTTATTCAAATCCACTCAATAAGTCCACACAAAACTTATCCAAATATGCTCAATAAGTCCACACATAACTTATCCAAATATTATAGAAACATAAAGAGAATTGTTAGAGACTCAATATGTTATACACTCAATGCTCAATCAGTTTCTCAACTCAAAACAAAATATATAATAGTTTGTTTTATGGAACTTGAACAATCACTTCATACATCCACTTGACCAGGCTCAATCAACTCTACTCAACCAATCACTCAATGAAACATTCCTTTCTCATAAATCCTAGTCCAAGCATATAATTACCAACTCAAAATGTTCCCAACAATGCCCAACATCAGTTCTCACATAACAATGATACTCATGTTCTTTTCAAACCCTAGCTCAAGTTCTTCACACAACCAATGGATTCAACAACAATTCTATTCAAACAAGGTTTTAATCACAACTCTTAATTCCATAAAACCTTGATGCATTAACTCACACACTCTCAAAAAGGAAAACCCTAATCAAGTCCTTTTCACTCCAAACTTATTTTCCAGAAAACCAACCAATCAATTTTAACTTTGGAAAATGTGCACATACCTTTTTATTGATGATAAGAAGTAGACCTAACAAATCTGCCACAACCATAAACACTTCTTTGCCACACTCAAGAAGGTTAGAATAAAATATTATTCTAATATTCTCTTAAAGATGTTCCTTGAACTAAGATATAATCAATGCCTTATTTCTTCTTCAAAAAATCATACATAATAAAATACTTGGAAACACCTTATCAACTCCAATATTAGAATAGTGACCAACACCCTAATAAGTAAACCACTCTTAAAATAAAATCCACCACCATAGGATATCAACCACTTTAATAATATTCACCACTATGGAATATTGACCAACCTTAATAATATTCACCACTATAGAAAACTTGACCAACCTTAATAATATTCACCACTATAGAAACCAAACACTTTTCACTCCATGCTAGAATCTTTGAACAAAAAATATTAAAAACCTAATTTTGCTAAACCTTATACCTCCCTTGCAACCTTAGAACAAATAATTAATATGCAAAATTAATTTTTAACTTGCCCAAAAAACCTCCAAAAATTTTGGAGACCACACACTTTGCGTACCTTGTATTCCCAACCAAAAGGGGATTCGGTGTGACTTGATCCACCGTCTCCTCTTGCCTAAGCGCTTAGGTGCTTGGGAACTTGCTACGTGGGCTACGAAGGCCCACATGAAGGAAGGGTTGATGCCTTCCTCTTATGCCTTTAATGCTTTCCTTTTTTGCATGCAAAAATTACTTTTAATCTCCCTTGGTCGCAGCGCTTAATATTTTTCCTTCGCTTGTTCGTATCTTGGCATGGTGAATGTTTAATGTGGTGGAGCTCCATTTTATATGTATAGTATGATATATCTCCTCACATCGGCGCTATTCAAAAATATTTTAAATTTCAAACCTCAAACCCTTTTTAGGGTTTTAACCTTAGCTTAATTAATTTATAATTAATAAATAAATAAATTAATAATTAATTTAAATAACATTTAAAGTTAAGTAAATTAACTAATAAATTAATTTAAAATTAATTTATAATTAACTTAAGCTTCCTTAGTATAACAAAATTTCTATACTTTATTTGCCAATGGTTTTTATGAAAAACTTTTTATTTTCTCCTTTAGTGGTTTTAATGAAAAACCTTTTATTTTCTCCTCCAATGGTTTTAATGGAAAACCTTTTATTTTCTCCTCCAATGGTTTTAATGGAAAACCTTTTATTTTCTCCTCCAATGGTTTTAATGGAAAACCTTTTTGGTCATGCTTCATGAGACATTACGAAACTTTTTAGAACCAACCAATTGCATTCCTTTTGACATAAATGACAACTCACGCCTTGACATCAATGACAACTTGATGGACTCAAAATTTCCAACAAGCTAGTGGGCCCATCATTCAAATTATGAAAATACAATAGTAGAAGCATGGAGTCAACGAAGCAGATTTGGGTACTCAAGTAGAAAAATGGCATACCAACATCAACATGTTTCACTAGGATGGATGGATGATCGATATTGGTACCAGTTGCTAACATTGCTTTGCAAATCATATTATCTTCTTTCTTCATATGTTAGTAAGAAGGACGGCATGTTAGGGTTCCTAGGAATATATATTTGGGGATATGTTAGTATATTGTATAAGGGTTGGCATGGGCCACACATAACCCAAGGTTGATTGTATTATAATATAATATAATATTATAATATAATATAATATAATATTATATTAGGAGTCTTCTCCCCAAAGTAGAATTAGAATATGGATATATAAAGAAGAGATATTTGTCATTGTAATAATCATGGAAAAGGGAGGTTGCTTCTTGTCACGATATCGCGACACTTTTTTCTCCTTCGGACGCGGTCTTGCAACTTGTCGCGATATCACGACACTTTTTCTCTCCAGCCGCGGTTTTACAACTTGTCGCGATATCGCGACACTTTTTCTCTTTGGCCGCGATTTTGCAACATGTCGCGATATCGCGACACTTTTTGGCCGTGTTTTTGCAACATGTCGTGATATCGCGACACTTTTTCTCTTCGGGAGCGTTTTTGCAACATGTCGCGATATCGCGACACTTTTTCTCTTCGGGAGCGTTTTTGCAACATGTCGCGATATTGCGACACTTTTTCTCTTCGGGCGCGTTTTTGCAACATGTCGCGATATCGCAACACTTTTTCTCTTCGGCTACGGTCTTCCTTCTTGTCGCGATATCGCGACACCTTTTCTCTTTGGAAACGGTTTTCCATCTTGTCGCGATATCGCGACAATTTTTCTCTTCGGCTGCGGTCTTCCATCTTGTCGCGATATCGCGACACTTTTTCTCTTTGGTACTTTTTCTCTTTGGTAGCGGTCTTCCATCTTGTCGCGATATCGCGACACTTTTTCTCTTCGACTGTGGTCTTCCATCTTGTCGCGATATCGCGACACCTTTTCTCTTCGGCTGCGGTCTTCCATCTTGTCATGATTTTGCGACACCTTTTCTCTTTGGCAGTGGTCTTCCATCATGTCACGATTTCATGACACCTTTTTTCTTCGGCAGTGGGCTTCCATAAATGTCACGATTTCATGACTCTTTTTCTCTTCGACAGTGGTCTTACTTCTTGTCGCGATTTCACGACACCTTTTCTCTTCGGGTGTGATGTCTCTTCTTGTCGCGATTTCATGACACCTCTTCTGCCCGATCGTGGTTTTTCTTCATGTCATGATTTCATGACTCTTCTTCTCTTCTGGCTCCAACCCATCAACTTGTCGTGATATCGCGACACTTCCTTTCTTCTGGCAGCAACCTTGCAACTTGTCGTGATTTCGTGACACCTTCCCTCCTTCGGCTTTGATGGCGCTTCTTGTCATGATTTCGTGACATCCCTTCTTCTCTTGGCTGCAACGGTGCATCTTGTCGCGATTTCGTGACATCACCAAACTGGTCGCATTTTTGTGACTCCTTTCCTCGTGGGAAGGTTTGCTCGCTCTTTGATATTTATACCATCTCGGTCACTCTAGATTTCTTGTAATTCCTCTTGTACAAGGTTCAGGGACCTTTCAACACCATTTCAACCAATCAAAAAAAAAAAAAATAATCATGGAGATAAATCATATGTAATCATATTTACCTACGAAGTGGCTTATGGTACTTTGCCCTTCTTAAGTGGCTCTCTCATCTTGGGAGATCTTGTGAAGTAATTCCTTTCTTAAGGAGTATTATTGGTGATTTCTTACCTTAAGGGTATTATCTATCTCTATCTCTTATGTGGATTTTTACTGTGGATAATTATTTGTATATGAATGAATTGATATTTTTGCATATTGGTGAATGTTTTTTGTTAATAAGAATAAAGTTTTGTAACAAATAGGTATGGACATAAAGCTAAATATTGTTGGGATATTATTCATTATAAAAATTGTGGGAGTCATAATCATACCCACAAAACTTGTTGGTACAAAGGAAATAGTGTTCATGAATGGAGCACTATAAAAGGCATATTAATGATGACATTAGATAAAATTCTCAAATAGATCATTGCAAAAGCTACTATGGAAATAATAAAAATCATAACAAATGTAGTACTAGCAACAATAGCTTAGCTAAAGCAAGAAGACAAGAAAAAGACTAAATATGAATAAGAAAGAAGAATAAAATTTGAAGACTGAATACTAAAAGTCTTCACACCAAATAATGTAATACGAAGGGTGTTAGAGGTATTACATTATTTGGTACCATTGAGTACCATGAAGTACCATTGAGTACTATTGTAAATATTTAGTTTAGGGAGTGTGTTTAATATTTGTCTAAAGTATGTGTCAAAGTGTGAAGAGTGTTTATATGTTATGTAATTATGTGTGCAAGTTTCAAGTGTGGGAGTGAAGAGTCATAAGTGATAGGTGTCAAGTGTGGAACTGAAGATTCATGTGAGAAGTGTCAATATGTGAAGTAGGAAGTTGTGTAATCATGGGAAGTTTTATCATAATGTGAGGCATATGAAAGGTTGCATCTCTCGTGAGTTTGAGGAGAGCAATAGTTAGGAGTATTGAAAATTATTATGAAAATTTATATATTAGATACTATAGACACAAAAAATTAGCCAATTTTGTCACTACCCAAGCCAATTCTCTTCGATTCATCAAAGCCACCAAATTATCACAAATCCACTCCAAAATTCCCCAAAATCCTCCAAAACCCTAAATTCATTCCAAAACCATTGCTAATTCATTAAATCCACCTAAAACTTCCATTAATTTTGATAAATTCACCAAATTCCTCTAAATTTCTCTCAAATGTCTTTAGTATTCCATAGTTTTTCATTAATTCCATTAATTTCTCCCAATTCATTAATTCTTCTTAATCATCTTTTGATTTTCCCCTACTCTGTTTAATTCTTCTAATCCATTGTTAGAATTCATAATCATTCAAATCCATCTTGAAGTTCCTCCAACCTCCATTTTCCTAGCCTAACCCTCCATTAAGCCCTCCATTAGGTCTTAATCATATCATGATCCATGAAAAAATCCTAATAGAAGTGCATATTGAATTTTAAATTTCTAATCAAATCCTAAAAAAGTTCAACATGCATTCAAACCTTTTATTAAACCTCTAACCATACCCCTTGATCCTTGGTCAAGTCCCTAGGGGATTGCACCATTAATTTGAAAATCCTAAATAAATCCCTAAAAATTCAAATCCCTTCCAAAATCCTCACCTAAATTCCTTCCATTTAATTGGCTTGGTCCCCTCACCCCTTTCCCTCCAAATTGGATGAATTTAAAATTGCCCTTTAATTCCAAATTCAACCTCCCTCATTAAGCCACTTGTACACTCCATCTTCCACCCTTGCATTTTAGTAATTTTAAATTGTGCCCACATCACCCAATGTACACATGTCCCCATGCCCACTCCTCGAAGTGGAATCCCCCTAGATTTACATTGGTCCTTGCACCTCCCACTTGGCTTCCATATCATTCCACTTCATCTCCATGGCGCCCCCCTCACCTTACCCAAAACCCTATAAATACCCCCTCCATTTGCATAAGCATAAGAATACCTTAACACAAATTTTGTAAAATTTCATTAGCCCCTTTTATGTACCCCTTGTGATTGCTTCAACTTGTGAATTTGAATACCCCCATTGGAGAGCTCAAGGCCACTACAACAATGGAGTCTTCTTGAAAATAACAAGGCTTCATTTGGAAATTTCTCTCAACTCAAAGGACTTGGTGGCTTCAAATCAACTAAAACACACTTAGAATCATCCCAAAAGGCTCCACACCAAAATTTATAGCCCTTGAACAACTTAGAACAAATTGCTTCGAGTGGTCACACAGATCCAACTGCTCCGAGTGATCACATAGAGCCAACCTCTCTGAGTGGTCATATAGAGACACTAAATCACACCATATATAGGAAAAAATTTAGGTGTAATAGGTAAAAAAGGCAAGTAAACTCTCTTTTCATGCTATTATAATGATTTACATGCATTTTATATGATTTTGTAACGCTCATATAAGTTTTTGTAAACTTTTATAAACCCTTTCTTAAGATTTTGGGCCTCAATTGGGAACGCCCTTGTATTGTCACTAACTCCTATGAATTATGTGTAGGCATCTTAATATTGAAGGAAGCAAGGACAAGTCCAAGAACACTCAAGCAACCATCAAAATCACAACAACCTCTGTTTGTAGCAAGAGAAGGCTTTGAAGACACCACCATTCATTTCTCTCCCATTGTATACATAAAATATTATTGTTGTAAGCCTCTTTTGTGGGTAGGTTGTAAAGCAAAAGAGCAAAACAAAGTTGCAATAAAATAATCATATTTTCTTGTTTACATGTTATGGTGTTGCTTTCTCCTTGATACAAAATGGTGATCATGCCCTTAACATATTTAGAATTTTTTAGTTTGCATAGACTATAGGAGGCAAAAAGGTATTCTTGGTCTTAGTTTATCATGACTTGTGTGTTCTATTTTGGTTTTATCATTGTTTCTTGCCTATTTTACCTATCTCACTGACCTACTACTCTCTATTCCTGTCATAGGTGTTCAACAATAGCAAAACATATTTTTTCACAACACTGAAGCTCAAAACATCAACCTACACTCAGACCCAATCATCTAGAGTGGTCACACAACCACTCAGAGTGGTTAGCACGCTTACCAACCACCCAAAGTAGTCACACAATCACTTAGAGTGGTCAAACATAGACATAGATATTGACTTAGTACAACAGACTCATTTCCAACATCAAGCATAGGCTCATAGGTTAGTGGTTCAAACCAAATTATCATCACTATATTTTTCTCTACTTTTGTTTGCTTTTAATTCAAATTTATTTATCTTCTAGCATTGCTATATTTTAGAGACCTCTTCTATTAGCTTAGTATCCCCTCTTCATTCGTTGATCTTGCCATAGGTATTCATATTCTCCTTAGCATAGTTCTTTGCTCCCCTTAGTTCTTTCATAGATTCTTCTTCTCTAGTTTAGTTGTTTATTAAGTCTCTTTAGTCTAAAGATATTCTTCTATTTTTGGTAAATTGCTTTCCCCTTCTTCTTCATAGCTTAAGTATTTCCCTCTTCTTTTATTTAGCTTAAGTGTATTTCTTCTCCTAGGAGTAGTTGTCTCATTTGCCATAGTTTGCTCTTTCTTCTTCTTCATTCCTTAGAATAGGTGCCTCTTAGTCTCTTTTGTTCTCTTTTCCATAGTTTCTTCTAAGTTATTTTAGCATAGTTGTGTTTTTCTCTTCATAGCATAGTTCATCCTTGTATTTATTTAATATAGTTACTTCTATCATTCATAGCTTAGTTTTTTTCTTTCACTAGTGTAAATTACTTTCTTTCCATTAGATTAAATTGATTTATTTCCATTAGATTAAATTAATTTTTCTTTAGAATAGTTTCTTTATATTTTTAGCATAGCTTGATTTTTGATGTTGTAGAGTAGTTGCTTTTATGTTCCTAGTTTAGGTTGTTTTCCTACCTTTCATTGTTTTCTTAGTATAGGTGTTTTCATGGCTTCCTTTTAGAATAGTTGTATTTCTTTAGGGTAGTTGCATTCTATATATTAGCTCCCCATTTATTTCAAGCATCTTCATTATTTCCATAGGATAGATTTGTTCCCTTTCTATTTTGTATCATTAGCATAACCTCTCTTGCATCGTAAGCATTATGTTCAAGTTTATATTAACATCAACCAATTTAGTTGCTCATAGTCATCCCAAAATCAATCTTCCTCTATTTTATCATATAACCTATCCCTAGAACATAGTATCAACTTTTGAGTGGTTAGAAAACTCACTAGCCACTTTGAGCAGTCATGCAACCACTATGAGTAGTCACACATCTGCCATGGACGGTTGGACCTATGGGCCAGAGTCAATTTATAGCTTTCTTTCTTCGTTTTTTGTATTTTGGCCTTGATTTTAGTCTCTGTTTTCTTTTGACCACTGCATTCTTTCCTCTATTTCAATCCTTCAATTTTAGATGTCTTATTTTAGTTCCTCTCCTTGGGCATAGGTTGATTCTTGCTTTCCTAGTCTAGGTTTTCTATTTTTCCTCTTGTGTTCTTATCATCCTTAGAATTATTTTTTAGGTTAGTTGCATTGCATATTTAAGACCATATTAGGAATAGTGTTTTTAATATTGCATTTCACATACTTTAGTACTAGGTCTAGTTTTGCATGATAGATAGGCATTTTTAACATCAAGAAAAAACCAACCCAAAAGAAAAATACAAAAACATTAGAAACACAAAAATAAAAATCACACACACTTTGCACTTTTATTTGCCACAATATTATTGTGAGAAAAACCTCCTGGTGAGTTGGAATTCATCCCCAAGCATCGATCGAGCCCTTAGAATGCACCATAGTTAGTACATAGTTTCCCAGACTTCATTACCAAGAAAATAACTACCCTCGGGACTAGCTCAAGGTAGTTTTTGAGGATAGACACTCTTTGACCATGAGGCTTAAATGTTAGTGGATTCATAGATTTTGTTTTTGTTCAAGCCTAGGTAGGCTAGTAGCAAGACTTAGACAATGTGACCTCTTTCAAGAGGTATTTTTTATCCCCTTAGGATACCCATCGTCAATCCTCCATCATAGAAAGTTTCTTCATAATATGTGTACCACTTCCTGAAAGGGATGGCATAAACACACCCTCAAATGTTTCATGCCATTCACCCATTTAAATTTCTTAGGCTTAAGATACATCAAAACACACAAAAAAAAGAAGCGCAGTAAAAAAAAGTAATCTCAACCATACAAAACAACAATAATCAAACAATGACATATTCACAAAATATCAAAATATAATTGTTTGTTTCATTGGTTGTTTACATTTTTGTTTACATAGATAGCATATTTCACCATATTCACTACCACCAAGCCATAACCAGCACCACAAAACCCATTTATTTTGCATCCTAGTCCAATCCTATTAGCCTATGGTTTTAACTCAAATTCAAGCTAAAGTCTAGGCCCAAGCTTCTATGGACTTTTCCAATCAATCCTCCCACCCTTTGACCATTCCACCAAACCATCACATATTTTATAATACTTTTCATCATATCCCTTAACCACTAGAGATGCATCACACTAGATATGATCTCAGTATGATGCATCGTGCCACCCATACCACCATTCTTGAATATCACAATACTTCCTTGTCTCCCACCAATATGAGCACCACACTCATTGATCCCAATGCTACATGTTTCATTCATACTACCACCTCATCTTGATCCCCACTTTCTATCCATGATCCCTCTTCATACCATATTTTACCACCTCGCTTACTGCAACCATCCTTATATTTGATACACACTCCTACCCATACTATTTTCCCATTTTCCTAGGGGTAAGCCTATAAACCCTATCATCCTCCATTACCTTCAACATCTTCTACTAGTTTGCACCCCACCTCGAGTGTCTTAAATTTTTGAATGCTACTAAATTTTTTTCCACTTGAGGCTTAGCAAATAGTTGACAACTCATTGGTGACCACTAACCCAAACCACCCATCCTCCTCTACCCATGTTATCTCACCAAATTACTAGTATCATTAGATCCAATTCAATGCAACCTCCTATTTTCAAAATGCTAATACACCCCAACAATCTACTTCTCTTCAAAATTTGTCATCAACTCTTGTTCACATTGTTGGCACACATGTTGCATACCTCTCTGCATCATATAATCCTAATACTCCTCCTACTTCTTCCATTATCTCTTCCTCTTATCTGTCACACTCTCAACCCCATCATCATCATTCTTATTTATAATAGGTTCCTGTTAGTGATCTCCAACAATCCTTCCACCCATCATATAACATCCATATTCCTCAATAAAATCTCCAACATCAATACCATAACCTCTAACATCCACTCAAGGTAACTACTTCACCCAATATCCATCATGGGCTTTGCATCCATCCATAGTACATGCAATACAACTTCCTCCTAAAAATCCTCACCAAGAGCTACCAATATAGCTACAAAACCCCATCCAACAAACTATCAACAACAAACCAACCATCATCAGTCAACCCACAACTCATATCATTCATCACATGATCAACAACAACATCCTCCTAATAAACACCAACAACCACCAAAAAAGTACCAATCCACTCCAAATCAATATCAACAATCCACCAATCATTATCAATCTCATTCCAATAAACCACCATCCATAGCAAACCAATATCAAGAACCATTGACCTCCACACTATCCCCTAGCATTGATAATAAAGGAATTAACTAAATTATTGTAAATATGGATTATAAACCCAATTAAGCATTCAACATGGGTCACAAACTTGGTACTATTTTGAAAGAAAAATTGTGATCTTAGACTATGTGTGGATTACTAATATTTCAATAGGGATTCCTTGAAAGATAACTAACCGCTAGCCTTGATTGACTACATCTTATATATGGTATCAAGCTTATAATTAATGTTGTTGTTAGGAAGATTTACAAGGTATAATCAAATATGGATTAAGAATTAAGATCAAAATAAAACAACTTTTATTATCAAATGGGTAATATTTTCATATCAAAGGATGTCATTTGGACTTTTGAATGCAGACAACATATTTTAATGCATAATGGACATCATATTTGTAGGGCTTGTCAATAAAATAATTACGGCATATGTCAATGACCTAACCATATTTATAAAATATAGGAAGAATCATATAGAACATCTATACATGGTATTCAAATAGTATTGGAGGTATGATATCTTACTGAACCCAACTATATAACATATTCTTTGTGTAGAAAGTAAAAGTACTTGGCCATATTGTTTCAAAAGATAGGATTGTTATAGATTCCAATCATATTAGGGCAATCCAAGATTTACATGTGCCATATTCAAATAAAGGAATCCAATATTTTATGGGCCAGATCAACTTCATAATTAAGTTCATCATTGATTTGTCCTAGATAGTAAGAGCGATTATAAGGATGTTGAAGAAATATTCCCTAATCACTTGGACAAAAGAGTGTAAGCAATACTTCAACAATATTAAATATGTGATCTCCAAAGTGGTATATTGGTCTTTAGTGGGGACTTTATTTTATATATGTATGGAATATATGTTAGTATTGTGAAAATACTCACACAAAAAAATTAAAATGAAGATCACTCAATATATTTTATGAACCAATCGTCCTACAAATGTGAAGAGCGATAATTTTATTGAGAAAAAGATATCTACTATAAAATTTAGGCATGATATATCACAAATAAAAACCTTTGTGTTCATAGTACATATTGATATTAAAATATTCATTCTATAAGAATATTTAGGTGATAAGTGAGTTGGTTGCATAACAAAAATTAGGAATTTGATAATGAGATTAAGCCTACTAGCTTGGTTCAAGGTAGATCACTATGCAAAGACATAGCTAGATCTTATGTAGATGATGAAGTCAATTTTTTTTATGAAACTAAATATCCAATTGAATAGATAGATGGCCAGAGGTAGACATGATGGATGAAAGATATCATAGAGGACATGTTAGCCAATAATATCCCAAATGTTTGACACCAAAAAATATATATATTTCAAGAAATGATAACTATGTGTTAATTAATAATGTATTGTTTCAAAGGGATATGATGACATATATCTAAGGTGTTTTTGAGAAGAATGGATAAATAATTTACTATGTGAATATCATGTTAAAGGTGGCCACCATTTAGCTTATACAATAGTGTATAATATTTTGAGGGAAGATTATAATTGGTCAACCATTGTTTCAAACTCTTTCTAGTGGGTTTAACAATGCAAGACATATTCTATATTTGTTAGAATATGGAGAAAAATACCAATGTCATTACAATAAATAATAATACTTTAATTGTCCAAACAATCTAATTAGACTTTATCAATAAAATTAGTCCATTGTCAGGTGGATCATAGTTGGATCCTAATAGCCACACAAGGTAGGTGGATGTCATCCTAGTTAACCCCACCAACCAAGAGGCTATAAATAAGTTGTTAGAAGATATTGTCATTATATTGGAGTGCATTCTATGGTTATCATAACTAATGTCAAGATGTTTATAGGTTCAATGCTAAGTCAATTTGCTTTAGAATATGATATTATTCTAAAAAAATCATCGAACTATTATCCTCAAAGAAATGGCCTAGCCAAATTGACAAACAAAAATATGATTTCAACCTTGAAGAGGAAAATTATAAAATCACAAAAATATTCACATGTACAGTTAAGGAAGTCTCTATAGGCAAATAGATTAATACCAAAAGCATCCATAGGAAATTCATTATACAAACTTGTGTTGGAAAGTTAGTGTTGCTATCAGGACCCCATCCTAATACTAAGATATAATAATACTTACTGAATGTTGGGGACACCCATGATAATGTTTTGTAATATTTTATAATAGTTGTGGCTCTAGAAGCACCTAGAAAAGTGGCACCATTATATGTAACTATCATCAAGAATGTAACTATTTTTGTAGGTAGAGATTCTAGCTTGGGTGGCATTTTGCATATAAGCCAATCTTGAGAGTTAGGTGGGAGATGAAATATTTAAAACTATGAGGGGTAAGAATGAATGTATATTTTTACATAATTTAATGAAATTATTGGAAATTGTTGCCTTGAAGTGGCCTACGATCTTGTGATATTGTTTCATTTATGTACTTATATTTCATATTGCAATATCTTGTGTTTCATGCATTTATGTTTTATTACAATATTTTTGTGAATGTGTTGATTTTAATGAGAAGGTTCCTAACAAGTGGTATCAGAGCACTTTCTAGGGTTGTGTTCTATTGCGACTATGATAGTTTCTATTATTCTAACTATTAGGTATAATATTTCATGCTTTTTGTTTTTTGTGATTTTCATTATAAAAAATTAATTTTTAGCCTTTTTTTTTCTAAATTATTTTATTAGGTTAGAAACCCTATGTTGAGGATTTTAAAACATCATGAATTATTTGTTGTTATTGGATAAGCTAAATTACCCGTAAAGCATCTAGTGAAGTGGGGGGTGACCAGGCTCCAATACCTAGTCCTCAGACAATACCTATCTACAAAATTAAGCTTCCACGTATCTTTGAACATATCAATAGATCCCCTAGGATTAGGAGAAACCTTTAGCCTTTAGGAAGATTTTTGGCCTTGTATTATCCATAGTACACTAGACACAACATTCAAAAGATCAACGTTCCATACTGAAAGAGAGGTAGGCAGTGTGCTCAAGGGTATATGTGGAATTCTCCTTGAATAGTGGCATAGAATATTGGTTTGAGCACTATTGTTCACCACAACAGTATAACAAAGGGCCTATGGATAGTGCATAAACCCTAGCTTAGAATACCCTATTGTGTTGAATATCAAATATGCAACAAAAAATTTGTTTTGTGAATATTGAACTTGTCACCATAACCTTACCATAAAAATTGAGCATATGAAGAAGACATCCCTATTCTAGAATTACTGCATGAAAATAGTCAAAATAAATTGTAGAAGAACATAATAGTCAAGACAAAAATTACTAGAGTTAGAAACAATGGGAACAAGATGATCAGTGTCAATAACAGATAGGATATTCAATCAGTAATAGTCAATATAGAGTTTTCAATTGTCAATGTCAGTAACAGTTACTTGTGATAGTCAAAATTTAAAATAGATAAGGAATAGCCATGATAGATTTAGACTAGATAGTTGATATAATAGTATCAATATTGGTTGATAGTGTTAGTAGTTAGAGCAAAGTCAAACCAGATAGATGACAACATAGTGTCAGGATTGATCAGTGTTCAAAACATACAATACAAAGTATCATAAGATATTGGGCGATAAAAAACCTATTTGTCAACCCAAGCCTCTAGGAGGAAAACCAACAACACTAGAAACCTCGATAACAAAACATTATGTAAAAAAATGGGTGTCCAAAACTAGTGTTGTGGTATATAGATCATTGTAACCATATTTTTGAGCTGATCATTTTGATATATAGCACCCAAACCACTTTTTGGGATCCTTACTAAAAATAGTAACCCCTGAAATCAAATTTATATTTTTAGTAATAATTAACAATAGGTCATAACTCTATGAACATGGCTTGAGGTACTCATCAACAAGAATTAGAGGCACAAATTGCTAAGTGGATCATATGGCCAAACTAGGGTCACAATTAGCCAGCAACTTAGACAAGATAAAGACACAACTCACAATTTTCCATGATTCTATGAATTTGGTTAGCAAGACACAAATGGAATTGAAGGAAGAATTAGACAATCATCTCTCTATTGATTCCCTCTCACAATATAGATTGGGTCATCAGGATCAACAAGATACAAATACGAGTCATCGCCAATAGAACGTACAAAATAACAATGGGTTTAGATTGCATAAATTAGAATTTCCAAAATTTTATGGAAAAGATCATGAGGGGTGGATATGTAAGGTAGAACAATATTTTAGTCTTCATAATATCCCATGCTACATGTGTTTGATAATTTCATATTTCAACTTTGAATCAGATGTACTACATTGGTTTTAGTGGCTTAGGAAGGCTAAACCTGATCTTTCTTGGTAGGAATTTGAGCAACATCTACTCAATTGCTTTGGTCCTAGTGAATATAATTTTTTACAAGAGCTCTTTCTAAACTTAGAAAAATTTCAATCATATGAGAGTATCAAACTCAATTTCAAAATTTGACCAATCATACTATTGGTTTAAATGTTGTCTTCTTTCAAAGTTGTTTTATGAACAGTTTGAAGGATGACATTAGGGATGAGGTTAAAATATTGAGACCCTAAACATTACAACAGCCAATAAATCTGGCTAGATTGGTAGAAGATAAATTCAAGGTCTAGGGATACACCTCTAAATTTCCTCAATCTTGGCCACCTTTTTTATCCAAGCCTATGGAAAATCCTACCACTAAATCTCCAACCTTTAAAAAATGACTCACAAAGAGATGGAGATCAAAATGGCCCAAGGGCTATGCTATTAAGGTGATGAAAAATATTCCCTAGGGCACAAATATATGCAAGAAAAATTATATCTTCTAGCTATGGATGAGACACCAATCGTAGAATATTTAGAGGAAGAAGAGGATCCACAAGAGGTAAAAACCATAAAATAGACCAAAGTTCTAGAGGAATCCCAACCATAAATTTTAGTGTATGCTTTAGTAGGAGTATAAACTCCCCAAAGGATGAAAGTCATCGGATACTTCAAGGGACAAAGGGTTACCATTCCTATTGACTCTAGTAGTATGCATAAATTTATTGATTCATGTGTGGCCAAACAAAGAAATTGTTGTATTACTACATGCAATTCCTTTGAATTCATGATTTCTAATGGAGGTACCCTACCATGCAAAGAAAAATATTGTAATTTCAAACTCCAGATTGGGGAATACAATATTAAAATAGACATGTTTTCCTTCCCGTTAGGTGGGTGTGATATAGTTTTTGAAGCACAATGGTTGTGGATGTTAGGTCCACTTTTATGATATTTTTTTGAGTTTTGGATGAAGTTTAGTCAAGAAGGAACCAAATATACCTTGTGTGGTATGATAGTTGGTGTGGATCAATTTATTTATACCCATAAGCTGAAATAGTTGTTAAAAATTTCCTCTCATGGAGTGGTGGCACAAATTTTTTCTATTGATGCTTTTGAGGAAGGGGAAAAAAACCATTTAGTGCAACTATAGAGTTTATTGAATAAATATGCTCAAGTTTTTGAGGAGCCCAAGGGACAACCTCCTCATCGCTCTCATGACCATACCATTTAACATTTTCCTGGTAGTCTTCCCCAAAATTTCTATCCCTATAAGTATCCTTATGCTCAAAAGTCTAAAATTAAGAAGATAGCTCAAGAGCTTCATGTTGTCAGGTTTATTTGTTCCAGTGTTAGACTCTATTCTTCTTTGATGCTATTAGTACAAAAAAATGATGGCACTTAGTGCTTGTATGTGGATTATTGGGACATTCCTATTCCAGTGATTTATGAATTACTTTATGATTTGCATGGGGCTCAATACTTTTCCAAGTTGGATTTGGGGTTAGGATATCATCAAATTCAAATCAAAGATGAGAACATTCTAAAAATGGATATCAAAACTCATGAAAGGCATTATGAATTCTTGGTTATGCCATTTAGGTTAACCAATGCACCTTCTACCTTCTAGAGTTTGATGAAATCTATTTTTTGCCCTTTCCTTCGTAAATATATTTATCTTTTTCAATGATATATTAATTTATAGTCATTCACAGGAAGAGCATCGCCAACACTTAGATCAAGCACTCAAATTTTTGTCTAATAATTAGCTCTATCTAGAGAATTCTAAATGTTATTTTGACTAGTAAGAGGTTGAATACTTGGTTCACATCATCACTAAGGATGGAATTCATGTCAATCTTAAGATAATTTAGGTTGTTTAAGATTGGCCTAAGCCTCGTACCCTTAAGGGACTTCTTGGTTTTTTGGGACTCACTAGATATTAAAAGAAATTTGTGAAGAATTATGGAAATATAGTGGCTCATTTGATAACTATGCTGAGGAAGAATTATTTTATGTGGACAAAACCTACAGAAAAGACTTTTGTAGATTTGAATCATACCATGACCACTAACCCCATGTTAGAAATGCCTAATTTCTCTAAATATTTTTTCATTGAAAGTGATGCATCTAGAAATGGCATTGGGGTGGTTTTAATGCAAGAAGGTAGACCTTTGGCCTTAACTATCAAAGCATTCTCAAGCTAAAATTTGGGTAAGTCTACTTATGAGAACGAAATACTTGCCATTCTACATGTAGTCTATCATTGGTAACCCTATCTCATTGGGAGATATTTTCCATCAATACTAATCATCAGAGTCTCAAATATTTCTTAAAATGAAGGGTGGCCACATCATAACAACAAAAATGGGTTTCTAAATTTTTGGATTATGACTATGACATCACCTATAGGCAGGGTAAGGAGAACATGGTGGCAGATGCCTTGTCCCAACAACATGAAGAATAGGAAATGAACCATGCTATATACAAATCACATCCTTAGCGGATTCATCAACTCTATGAGGAACTAATCATGGACTCCTCTTTACAAAATTTATCCATAAAATTCAAGCAAATCCTCATTCATACCCTGGGTATACTTGAGATGGTCAAGATTTACACTATCGTGACCGTCTTATTGTGCACTATCAATAAAAAAATAAAAAACCTCATCCTACAAGAGATGTAACTTTCCACAATAGTTGGCCATTTAGATTTTCTCAAAACTTATACCAAGACCAAACATGCCTTCTTCTAGAGGGGAATAAAAAAGGATATTCATAATTTTATGCTAAATGTGATCATTGCCAACATATGAAGGGGAAAATGTATGTTCTTATGGTACCCTTAAAACCTTGCCAATTGTTGAACAATTTTGAACAAATATTTCTATGGATTTCATTGAAGGGTTACGTAAATCTAGAGGAAAAATGATTATTTTGGTGGTAGTGGATCATCTTACGAAGTATGCTCATTTTTTTTCCCTATCCCACCCATACACCACCTCCATTGTTGCTCAAATATTTTTAGACTCCATATTTCATCTCCATGGAATACCTAAATCTATTATATCTAATAGGTATCCTACCTTCACCAGCCATTTGTGGTAGGAATTGTTCAAGTTATAGGGAACATAACTCAAGATGAGTTTGGTCTATCATCCTCAAACTGATGGCCAAATAAAATTGTGAATAAATGCTTGGAAACATACCTGTGTTGCTTCATCTCTAAAATTCCTACACAATGGTTCAATTGGATTCATTTGGTTGAATGGTGGTATAACACAATATATCACATTGTCACTAAGGTGAGTCCATTTGAAGTAGTCTATGGTTATCCTCCTCTAGCACCATATTTTTAAATTTCAGGTAGTTCCAAGGTTCAAGCTACAATTGTTTCTCTCTACCAGTGTGATTCCATTATTTACCAACTCAAGGTTAATCTAGACTTGGCTCAAAACCATATGAAACAAAAAGTTGATCAACATCATACTAAACATGGTTGTGAAGTTGGAGACATGGTTTTTCTTTGCCTACATCCATATAAATTATCCTCACTCTAGCTTTGTGGTTGTCAAAAATTTATCACCAAATATTATGGTCCTTATAAAGTGTTACAGAGGATCATGTTGATAGCATACAAACTAGCCCTTTTGGCTAGCTCCAACATTCATCTAGCCCCTTATGTATCTTATCCCAACTAGGTGGTTAGCAATAATGTCCAAGTGTAGTCTACACTTCCACAGTTGGATTATAAAGATTCCATCATTATTGAACCTAAATGCATTCTAGACTACATTGTGTACCCATCATCATCATGTCATCACCAATGTTCTTGTCCAATGGTATGGTTTACAACCTAAAGATGCTATGTGGGAACCTCTTCAATAGCTTTAGTAGAAATTTCCTCATCTTCAACTTCGAGGATAAAGCTTTTTGAAGAGGAAGGGTACGTTAGGACCCCATCCTAACACAAGGATGTAATAAATCTTACTGAATGTGGGGCACACCCATGATAATGTTTTGTAATATTTTGTAATAGTTGTGGCTCTAGAAGCACCTAGAAAAGTGACACCATTATATGTAACTATTATCAAGAATGTAACTATTTTTTTAGGTAGAGATTCTAGCTCAGGTGGCATTTTGTAT
Organism: Wollemia nobilis; assembly: GCA_028583015.1. NCBI lineage: Eukaryota > Viridiplantae > Streptophyta > Pinopsida > Araucariales > Araucariaceae > Wollemia > Wollemia nobilis. Next base: position 1,686,323 of record JAQPPZ010000856.1, on the reverse strand, counting down.
GTAAGCCAACCTTGAGAGTTAGGTGGGAGATGAAATATTTAAAACTATGAGGGATAAGAATGAATGTATATTTTTGCATAATTAAATGAAAGTATTGAAGGAGATTTCCCCCTCAAAGTGGCATGTGATCCTGTGTTATTTTATGAGATTATTTCATTTCTACACTTATATTTCATATTGCAATATCTTGTATTTTTTTTTGGTAAGCTAGACTTTGAATTACTTAGAGGGTTTTTTGAGAGGATCCCAAAACCTTATAACATCGCGGGCAATAACCCTGGCCTATACAAAAAGTCTCATGGGCTAGAGCAGCACAAAAACCTTGCTTGACACTTACAAAAATATAGAAATAGATTCCCATATGGCTACATACAATATTATCCATAACAGGAGGTAGACATAGTTTAAAACCTAAAAAACCAAAACTGGTTACAACCCACACATCCATCATCAGCAAAACAAGAAACTCCGGGGAACCTCCATCAGGCTTTGATTTCCTACTGGTTGTCCTAGGCCTGGCGCCCCTAGTAACGCTTTAGAGCTCCAACAATCGCATTGGTGGAGGCCAGAATGTTAGCTGCCATGTCCTCCAGGAACTGAACTAATCTTACCAACCTCTACTTTGGATATGCACCAATATGACGAGGAGATAGGTGGTATGGTAGAAGCAAAGCCACCGAGGATCACCTTCGACCTCCTCCTAGGTGATTCCATGAAAATTGTCTTGGTTTGCGGCTCTCACCACGTCTGCCGAGAAGCTCTGATGCCATATGATGAGAAATATGGAAAAAAAACCTTTGTTTACCATGTGATCTACCATACCATTGCCCTCCCTAAAAGTATGCCAAATCTGGACTGAGGAATGCTGAAGAAGGAGGTTCCTTAACTCATAAATGATGTTGAACACCTTCCAAGATGGGGTCTTGGAGTTAATCAAGTAGTTGGTAATGTTCATCGAATATCCTTCAACCAGTATAGGATGGGGATCCTCTGAGATGAGCTCGAGACCCCTCAGGACCGCTCTGGCTTCTGTGACGTGATTTTATTGGATCCCTAGATTTTCATAGAAAGCAAGGACGAGCTTCCCATTATGGTCTCTGATGACACCACCTGCTGCTGCTGGACATGGGTTACCTCTGGAAACTCCATAAAATTTTAGCTTTATCTAACCATGGAGGGTCTGATCCACCTGGTATTTTTTTTGGATAGAGTCGGGTCCACTAGGCTAGGATCCCTGTCAAGCTTCAAAGTCATGAAAATTTCCTCCTCGAGGCCAAACTTTGGGATTGGGCTGGAGAGGATCTTGGAGTTCCCAATGGCAAAGGCCAGGGATCTATATGAAATAGAGGGAGGGTCTATGGGGGAGTTTCGAAACACCCTACCATTTAGCTCCAACCAGATCTACCAAATGAAATGGTGGAAATAGGAATTCCATAGGAAATAGAGTTTCAGGTTTCGAAAAGGACTGGGCCATTGAAAGAAAGCTTCCTTAATTGTCTTGGGAGGACTCCACTGAATATGAAAAGTTAAAGGATGAATCCAATGATGAAATTTGTGAAAGAGTAGTGTAGGAAAAGGTGGTCAGAAGACTCACAGGCTGACATTCACATGTAACACCTATTTGGGAAAGCAAAGCCCCTTTTATGGAGGTTATCAATAGTGAGGGCTTTATTCTGAAAAGTGATACAAGAAAAAAAAATTACCTTGGGGATCAAGTATTTCTGCCAAACCAGGTTGTAAGGAAACTCCACCCATGGACCACTACATAGAAGATTGTAAGTTGACTTGATTGAGAAGGTGACACTATCTATTCCTCTCCAAATCCTATGATCAGCTCTCCTTCGAGAAGGGATGATGACCCCCTTTAGGAGAGAGGATAGCACAGAAACCTCCTCATCACACCATCCACTTCGTTAATTGACCAATGTGGGTATCCATTCCTCCAAACAATGAAGTCAGCCACCTTCTGATCACAGTTGGGGTCCACCATGGATCTAAGGTGACCCAAATTAGTACACTGACACAGAGGATCCTCCTCAAGCCACCTGTCCTTCCAAAATTTTATTTTTTGCCCATCACCCAAGATCCATCTAGTTCCATCCACAACCAAGTTTCGCGAATGGATGACATCCTTCCATAAAGCTGATCCACCCATGGGAATACCTTCATCGAGGATCCTCAAAGCCAGGAAAGATTATTTTGAAATCAAAGCCAGGAAAGTGGAATTTAGCCCATGGTGAACAGTTCTAGAAAACTGGATTTCCCTTATGGTAGCACAAACGTCCTCTTCAACAATGTCCCATACTATTTGAAAAAAGTGAGGGGGAAAACCATCAGGACCCAGGGCCTTATCAGGTTGCATGGAGAAAAGGGCTTCCATAATCTCATCCGAGGAGAAAGGTTCCATGAGATTTTGATTAGCCTCTTGGGTGACTCTGCATGGGATGTTATCTAGGAGCTCGACCTAGGCTTGCTGTCACTTTCAGGAAGAGCTCCCAGTAAGTCCTAAAATAAATCCACTACTTCGGCTCTTATCTCCACTAAGTCCTTGGTCGAGGATCCATCGCTACGAATGATCTCTCTAATTTTATTGGATCCTCTATGTCGCATGGTCGAAGCATGGAAGAATTTGGTATTGGAGTCACCCTCATTTAGCCATAAGTCCCTAGATTTCTACCTCCAGAAGGTATTTTCCATGGTTAGGATGTTATGATAGTCTTATAGGAGGATCTTCTCTTCATTTTTGATGGTTGCACTATGTTCCCCATTTTCCATTCTCTTTTCTATCTCTTGTAGCCTTTCTGATATGAATTTTTTGCATTCAAAAATGTTGCCAAAGACCTATTTGTTCCAGATTTTGAAATTTTCCTTAAATATCTTGATCTTTTGGGCTAACTGCATCGAGGCTGATCCTCCAACCTTCTATTTCCACTAATAAGCAACTTGCCCTTTAAAATCCTTATGCTGAATCCACATGGACTCGAACCTAAAAGGAGTTTTGAAAGAGAGATCTTTCCTAGATTTGAGGATGATGGGGTTGTGGTCCGACCCGATTCTAGGCAAGGCGAGTAGGGTTGCATCACCTAGGAAAGGAATGGCTTCTTGAGAGATGAATAATCTATCTAGCTTAACATGTATAAGCCCACTGCCCACCCTACTGTTGCTCCAAGTGAAGGAGGATCCCTTGAGCTTAATATCCATGAGCTCGTTGTTGTTGATAAAGTTTCTGAAGTCCTCCATACTTCTGTTGCACAAGTCAAAACATCATTTCTTCTCTGATGGGTGCAAGGGGCAGTTGAAATATCCATCGAGGATCCAAGGTATAGTACTTAAGTTGCTTCTCATTTGATTAATGGTTTCCCATATCTCAGCTCGCTCTACAGGAGAGTTAGGGGCATAAATGTTGGACAGGATCCATGAATGATTGCTGGTCTTTGAGTGAAAAAGAATGTTGAGGATTCTATTTGAGGAATACAAAATCTTCCCTTCCACTAGGGTCAGATCCCATAGGCACATGAGCCCTCCCGATGTGCCTTGAGCATGGCTAAATAGGGTTTCCTCTTTGCTCCAAATGACTTTGGCAGCCTTCCTTGATGAGAACTCATCATTTTTGGTTTCCTAAAGAATGAAAATAGAATGTTTCATCCTTTTTCTGAGGTTAGCAACCATCCTCTACTTGGCTATGCTATTTAGGCCTCTCACATTCCATGAGATGATCTTCATTTCAATAATTTAGGGTTTTTCTTGCCTCCCTTCACCAGCTGGAAGGGGGGTTTGGTACCTTGTTTTTCATCCTTCTATGTGTCAAAATCATCTGATAACAGTGTTAGTTGAGTCTCATTTGCCACATCCTCCATCATTTATTTATTTTGTTGGTCATTACCAGAGGGTCTTCCTCTCTTCCGTTCACTGTCGTAGTCAATAGCCTGCTTTTTTCTTTTGGTGTTCCTAGGGTTGATCTGCCCCGATAGGGAAGGCCCTCCTTTGCATTTATCCCACCGATGTGGGGATTTCCTATTAATTTTTAGATATTATTCCATGAAGGATTGCGAAACACCAAGTTCAAGAAAAAATTATACCTGGGAAACCGAGCCCTCTACTCGAAGACTGCCTTGCAATAAGGGTTTTGAAGGAGCCTATTGTTGGTTCTAACTTGGTGAGGGAGCTTCTGCATGCATGTATTCTTGCTCATGATTGTTATCAGGTTCCTCACAGTCCATGGAGGGTGGGATATGATCCTCCCTTTATTCAACTTCAACTTCATCTTGAGAAGGAGTTTTGTCTTGGTCATAGGATCGGTGGGCAGGGTTGTGCAAAATGAGTTATGGCTGAGACTTTTTGTTGTTGGCCATAGGACCCTGGTTCCTCTGGTTTCCTCTCTTAGCCTCTTCTTCCCATTGCTTTTGATTCCTCAAATTTGGGCATTGGGGTTGGGGATGCCCCTGAGTACGACAATGACTACAAAAGTTAGGTTTATTTTCATACTCAATAGGTTGCCTTTTGATTAGGGTTTTCCTTGTGAATAGGTTAATGAAAGTGGTGAGCTCAGCTTCTAAGCTAGTAGTAACATAGAACTGAGCATGTACCATCCTAGACCTAACCTTTGTGGAGGAATCAAAAGCCACTAACTCCTTAATGGACCAAGCAATCCCTCTGATTACATTCTCATGCCAACATTGAAAGGGGAGGTTTGGAAGTCTCACCCACAGCAGAGTGACATTTATATTTTGGGTCTCAGGATTAAAGTCCTCCCCCCATTTCCTGAGAAAGAGGCTCCTGTGCCCTAGGAACCATGGCCCTCTGGATAATATGTTGCAAAATTTCACTTGGTTGTTAAGCCGAATAACAAAGAAACCTTAGGACAGGGCCACAATATCCATGTTGCCACTGATTTTCCACTTGGAGGAAGCCCATCTGTGGATAGTGTCCATATCCAGGCATCCCCCCAAGAACTTCCCAATCAGCATGAACTTCTCCATCTCCATATAGCTTTCCATCAAGTCTTCTGGAATGACTAGATCCTCACCTGAGGGGTGGAGCTCCTGGGTGGAGAAATGTGTTAGGATGCCTAAACCCAAAACCTGGGCATAGGATCCCTTACGGGTCTAATGGGGGCCTTACTTGTTAGGGGGGTCCTTCTCGCTACTACCCATCCCATCGGTCTGAGCACCCATTGCATCAGGACCAGATCCTTCATTGCTGTCAGAGCTGGTCCCCCCTGGAACCTTACCTGTTCTTCCATCCTCCCTCCTCGCACCTACTTTCGCTATGCTACCATCATCCACTCGCTCACCCATATTCCCTCCTTTCTCACTGCTCATCCTCTCCAGAAACCAATATCTTGTATTTAATGCATTTATGTTTTATTATAATATTTTTGTGAACTTTTTTATTTTAATGAGAAGGTTCCTAATAGTTGCCAATTAATTTGGAGCTTCTATCACTCCAAGTGTTAAAATAATTGGATATTGAAGATATTGATATTATGTCGATGCAATCAATGTTAAACAAATTGTTGTTCCTTGAAGAAAAATATGAGAAGGTATTTGAGCGTTTTAGACAACACCTAGTAATCAAACTCTAGTTCAGTAAAGAGGTAGAGATAGATTTTAATATTAGCAATATCATAATGAAGTATGATGAAGATTGGGCTAATCCGATTATGCACTGGTGGAAGTATTACATTATTTGGACCCCTTGTAAATATTATTTTGGTAGAATGATTTATATTTTTATATAATGTATGTATCAATATGAGAGAAAGTGCTAAGTGTGAAGAGAAATAATGAAGAGTCTCATTGATATGTGGAAAGATAAGAATTTTGTCTTAATAAGAGGAATATGAAAGGATGCACCTCCTAGATTTTTGAGGAGAGCAATAGTTAGAGTACTAAAAAGTCATGTAAAATTATATATTTGAGAAAAAACTTCATGAAATATAATATATCTGAATAAAATTGATATATTGAATGTAATAGTGAATATTTTGGGAGATATTATTATTATTTGAATGAATTCTATGTGATTGATTTTATGATCCTGAGATATTATTCTATGAGATAATCTGGATAAAAGCTAACAGTGGTATCAGATCTATCTTGGTGAAATCCATCATAGATAAGAGAGCTTAGGAGGATATTGCGAGAAGAATATTGGTGAAAAGAATAATATTGGAGAATTGTTGAGAAGAAAGAAAGAGTTGCTAAAATATTGGAAGAAGATTGGAGAAGGCTGGAATGAGAGTTTTCTGAAGAAATATTGGAGGAGAAGAATACTTTGGAGATAGTTTGTTGGATGACTTTTTGGTTGACTACGTAGAAAAAGAATTGTATTTGAATAACACATAAAGTGATTGAGTTAAAATATTTTTTGTGCCTAGGTTGATATTTGAGGATGAAATATGTGAATATTACCCAAGATAGAACATTGTAAAGGAGATAGAAGCTTTGGATATGGATTTGCCCAAGATTGAATGAGAAGAATTGTATACTGCTACAAATCAAAGACAAAAATACATTAAAGCCCTAAAGAAAGAGTTTAGAAGATATATAACATTTAAAGAAGCTATATGTAGCTTTTGAGTGTTTGAGTTGGTAAAGAGTACTTGAGCTAAAAAGAAAATATTTTGAATTGAAAAGTGAACGCCTAAGTTATAGAATAGTAAGCGAAAGAATTGGAAAGGTAAGGAGTTTTTTATTAACGCCTACATTGGAATCAGTCTAAGATAGTCCAGAGGATCAGTAATGTGGAGGAATAAAACATTTCATAACATCATGAGAATTGAAAAATTAATGTTACCGTGCAATCGAGAAAAAAGTGCCACTTGTATGTGCTAGAGGGACATGCTCAACTAGAGAACAAAGAGATATAAAAGGTATATTATTTACCTTTAACACATATTTACGAGCATATTGTTTTATTTTTAAAATACAAGGGAACAAATGAAAATTTTATATCTGGTGAAGTAATTTTTCATTGTGAGCTGTTAATTTTTTCTTAATATTTGAAGTATATTATCAAGAGTCATTACAAGAGAAATTAAAAAGATGCATCAGGAGAATTTACCTTTAAAGTGTATTTAGAACTTTAATTAAATTGAATGTAATATTGTGAAGTTGAAAAAGCGTAAGTAAGAACAACATTCTAAGAGCTATTTTATTGATTAAAATTATTATGGACGTCATGAAGTAAAATCATGTGAAATTTGGTTAAATAATTGAGGCCTTGGTTAAACCAAGGAATGCAACATAGCACAATAGAAGGTGAATAAGGGAAACAGAGTTTCAAATAAGTAGAGTTTACTGGAAGAAAATAAAATCTAGTTGTTCGGAGGTAGGTGGGTTTGGGGAGGCGACCTTTCAAAATAAAATAGAGAGGTTCTCACCATAGGAATATTAGTGCAACAAATAAAGTGTATTGGTTAACCAAAAAATGAAATGAATTGGTTGGCAAAAACTTTAAAAGATAGTACCAATTAAAGAAAGTAATCATTTTTGGATGCATCATTGACAGAGCGAAAAATAGTGTATGTAATAGCTAGAATAGACATTACAGGTTTAATAATTCATGATGGAACATTGTGATGGAATATTGTGAATGCTAGAATAAAACTAAAAGAAAGTTTTAAATTGAAAGTTTTTTTTTAGTGCTTGGAAACGAAACGTGTAGATTTGACCGACATGCACACGAACTGGACAACAAAAAAAATTGAGTATTAACCTTTGCATTTAAATTTTTCTATGATTTATTTAGAGGATTAAATGGTTACTATAATTATTTTAATCCAATGAAAGAAAAGACAAATAAAGGGGATTTTAAAAATAAAGAAATAAAGAATTAGGGAGTCATAAGGAATTCTACTTTCAAAAGTTCTTTTTAATATGTTTGAAATTTAAGATTTTAAGTTTGCAATTAAAAATAAATAAAAAAATTGAGAAATAAGGTTTTCTACTTCAAATAGGATTTGAGCTTTTAGATTTAATTTTTTAACAGGTTCAAAGTTTGAAGTATTAGTAGAAAGTTTTTTTTTAAGAATTGTATTTTTTAAGTTATTTAGTTTTTTTTGCAAGTTAAAAGGATTACTACTTCTAAGGTTTAAAATTTTAAATTTAAAAATTTATAAAATTTAATTTTTGAAACTTCAATTTTGGAGCTATAAAGTTGTCAACTTCAAAGGAAATGGCAAATACAAGAATTTTCTTTTATGAATCTCAATTATTAAAGGGACCTAATTTTACCCCATGGAAAAACAAGATGAAGTCAATACTTATTGTTGAAAAACTCTAGGATGTGGTGAATGGACAAAGAAACATTCCCAAGGATAAAATAGGAATTCATAAATTTAAATATGATGATGTTAAAGGTTTAATGTTAATTTTGTTTGGCATATTTGATGAAATTCAAGCATGCATTAGTGAAGCAAAAAATTCAAAAGGTGCATGGAAAAGACTATGTATGATATTTGAAGGAAAGAACAAGGCAATTATTTTACATCTACAATCACAATTGTATTCACTAAAAATTCATGATAGAGAAAATATAGAGCAGTTTCTTCAAAGGATATCATAATTAAAATCAAAATTGCATACCTTAGGAGAAAAGGTTGAAGATAAACTCCTAGTTTTAGTTTTACTTATAGCACTTCTTGAATCAATAAAAATATTGGTCACATCTCTTCTAGTATCAAAAATAAAGGTGTCGTTTGAGGAATTAATAAATATTATTTAGTAATATAAACTTGAAAATCAATTGAGAAATGAGTCATCCAATAAGGCTTTTGTAGTAGAAAAGGGATCTTGCACTTCATCACAAAATCAAAAACAAAAGAAGTATTTTTATATATTGAAAAATTATATAATACAAAATCTTGTAAGTATAATGCATTGACTAGGAAGGATCAAGACCAAGAATATTTTAAAGGAAATCAAAGAGATCAGGGTAATCAACTAGGGTATGTTGCACAATCAGAATTTGTACATGGGAATATTAGGGTAAATCACATATGCATGTTATCAAGTGATGAGGAATCCAATAATACCTTGGAATCCATGACAATAAATGCATATTATGACACAAAAAGAAAATATGTAGAGTGCAACTCAGTTTATTTGAATATAGTTCATGATTGGTTAAAAAGCCTATGCTATCAAATTGATGATGACAAAGATTCAAATGATGACAAGGATAGTGATGCTCAAAGTTGTCTTGATATTAAAAGAGATCGAGATGATGAAGAATTTGGTTATTTTGAAAGGGATACTAAAGGATTTTGTTTAAAATTGTTAAATAAAATGAGATATAGAGACATAGGTTTGGGAAAACATAGACAAGGAATTAAAGAGCCAATTGTACCAAAAATAAGATCAAAACATGAAGGTCTTAGATATGCAAGATAAATGAGTAGTAATAAATCATGAACTAAATTCATGATAGGAAATAGTGACATCAAATTAGTGATTGATCAAATTAGTAACAATGAAAGACAAAATAAAAAAATAAATTTTGTAAAAAGAAACAAATGTGATCATTGTGGTAGATATGGATATGAGATAGATAAATGTTGGAATATCCATTGATATGAAACTTATGGAGGACATAATCATTCTCAAAAATCTTGTCTACATAAAGAAAGAAAAAATCACAAATTAAAAATAGATTATGGATGGATAAGAATGAATGAATGGGATAAGAAGAAAATAAATTTTTATGGTTTCTACGAAAGGAAACCAAGTATAATGAAAAATCAAATTTTATTGAATGAAAAGAATGATATTGGTCTTAGCATGAAGAAATATGAAATGAATGATTATAACCCAAGCATAGCTTTGGAGGTGACCTACAGTGAAAGCACCTATAGTGATGATTATACAAAAATTATGGTCTTATAATTGTTCTAGTGGATGATCCAGAGACAATGGTAATCCTAAGGTGATCCAAAGGTAAAGTCCCATAGGCAATGATCCAATGGGAGTGACCTAGAGGTAGTGACCCAAAGGCAAAGACCTAGAGGCAGTGACCCAAAGGTAGACCCAAAGGTAGAGATCCAATAGCAGTGATCCAAAGGTAACTCAGATACATTGATCCAGAGGTAGATACAAATAATTTATAAAGGAAGACTTAATAAAGGTTGCATATGTCCAACCATGCCAAAATTAGAGCTAAAGAATAAAAAGAAGGAAGAATCAGAGAATGAAGGCAAAAATCCTTCCTACCAAATAATGTAATACGAGGAGGTGTTGGAAGTATTAAATTATTTGGCCTTATTAAAAATATTAGTTTGGTAGAATGATTTATATTTTTATATAATGTATGTGTCAATATGAGAGAAAGTGCAAGGTGTCAAGAGAGGGAATGAAGAGTCACATTGATATGTGGCAAGATGAGAGTTTTTTCTTAATGAGAGGAATATGAAAGGATGCATATCTTGGATGTTTGAGGAGAGCAATAGTTAGAGTACTAAAAAGTCATATAAAATTATATATTGGATACAAAGCTCCATGCAATGTAATCTCTTTGAATAATCTTGATATATTGAATGTAATAGTAAATATTATGTGAGTTGTTATGTGAATGCATTCTATGTGATTGATTTTATGATCCTAAGATATTATTCTATGAGATAATTGTAAATATTTATGGCGGTTAATATATAATTCCTTATTTTAATTTCCTACCTCTTATTTCCCTTTATATTTAAAAATTATCAAAAATACAAAAAATGAGGAGAAAAATTCAAAAAAAAAGAGAAAAAAGGAAAAAAAAAATTAATAAATATAAAAGAAATAAAAACCCTTGATCTTACCCATGTGAAACACCTAAAAGAGACTTCTAGGTTCCCCATTTTCATTTTATCCATTTTTCCATGGGAACAGGTTAGTTTTCCCCAAAGTTAGCTAAGTAAAAAAATGAAGAATTTTTAAAACTTTTCAAAGGCATGAGTTGGTCATTTGTAAACTCATCCTATTAATGATTCATTGACTCATCCAATCGGTGATTTTACAAAATAATTATGATCTATCATCTTTTGTAGGATAATATCATTAAGAAGAAGCAAAAATCAAAGGGGTTGAAAGACTTCTAATAGGTCTACATGGTGATTTGTGTATTTCTAGTGATTTGTTGATTCCTCTAAAATAAAAGTGATTGAAAATCCCTACATCATGCCAATTTAATTGAAATATAGGAGCTATTTACTAGAAAATACAAATGAAAATCCCTACATTAGAACAATGTCACACATGTGAGTGTTAATTCATCAAATAATATCACAAGGATCACATCGCATCCATACACTTGTAAATAAAGGTACAACATTTGGAAGCACATTGTGCCAAAAGGAAAAATGTTACCTTTAATTCAAAGTGCTAGTTACACATGCCATGTGGTTATAACAAAAGGAGTATTAAAGGAGTAAGCCTAGACTATGGCATTCATTAAGTAGTGATCGAGTGTCTATAGGTCTTTGAGTGAGTCCCACTTTTGATTCCTCTATATGAGCACCCTCCACTAGTTGGGCATGAGAGGAATGGCATTGAATTTCAAACCTAATAAAGCCTAAAGGGATAATTAAGGGTACCATCTCACCAAAATTAAGGAGAAATCACATTGGAAGGCATATAAAAGGAGTGAAAGGACCATTACAATCCTAAATAAAATATAATTTAATCCTCCTAAGCTCTATTAAGCACTTAAAATAGTCTCTATCATCCTTTGAAACTTGACAATTCAACCAATAAATTTGTAAATCTGTTTAATAGATTTTTCAAATGAAATCTATTGGAGGCTAAAGAGTTACTTGAAGAGGGATTGCAGCATGACAACTTGGTTTGTATTTTATCTCTCCGTCTCATTTCCATATTCTTGCTTATGTAATAATAACTTAAAGAAAAATTCTAAGGGAAATACTCATTGCACCATTGGCTTACCAATAAAGGACCACACAAGCAAAATTTCAACCAAGTCACAAAGTCAGTGAGTCATCAAATGGTTGATTGCCAACTCTATTGGATGAAAGAAGGGATAGAAGCAAGCTAAAAAAAAATGAAGAAAAGAAAGACAATGATACATAAAATTCTTCATATGGTGATTTTATAGTGCCACCAATCCTACAAGCAAAAGGTATTAAAGTTACTAAGTATCATTCTTAACATTTCATTAAAACCCCTAAAAATTATATTATTGAACTTAGATACACTATTTAAAATAAAAAACAAGAGAACCAAATTGTCTAAATATGCTAATTGATGAATTTCTAATATAGCTTGCTATTGGATCATTAAATATTTAAATTCCTACTTACCAAGACAAAATTAATATTTTGCTAAGTCAAGTATCTGGTGAATCGCCAATTTACCAATGAATCATTGGTAAGGTCTTCCATTGAATCAATGAACCATTGAATTCAAAAGTTAGGCAATTTTTACATTTTTGGCAAATACAATTTTTAAGATATTAAGATGGATACTCAGAAAGATTCAAGTAGTGGCATAGTTCCCAAGGCAAATCAAACAAAGGTCCCAACAATACCTCTTAACTTTCCACCAATTAAAACAATAATTGAAACACAAATAAAGGCAAGTACATAAAGGGAAAAAATATACCAAGCATAATTAGAAACTCTTAAAGGCCAAGTTGGACCATTTAGTATGTAAACCTTGAAAAAGTAACAAAAAAAAGAAAAGGTGGACCAAAAGACTATACAAAAATTATTATGATAAGGTTACACAGGGTGGGCTAAATTTTAATCCTAGGAAGTTAAGGAAGTAGACTATACATAGATGATACTTCCACCAAACTAATTCACAGATAATAAATCAAATTTAGACATCAATATTAGGGAAATTTCTAGTACCCAAAGTCTATGAGTGTCCTGAGCTAGTACATGCATGTGTCAAGGCTTACAATATGGATACAAAGTCCATTAACCTAGTCACCTGGGATGATTAATAAGAATTAATCTCTAGAGAATCAATAAAATGATGGGTATCAACAAGACAAAGGATCTCTTACATGTTGTAGAATTAGATATATTTCTACCAAAAATGGAATGAAAGAGAAAATGATCAAATTTCTTAACAATATAGATGAATAGGTAATATGATGCTCAATATTGTAAGGTTCCCCTAAACATTAAAAATTCCATACAAGATGCTCAACATATATTATAAAAATTAGAATTTGTGTTGGAAAAGGGATTGATAAAAATGTAAGAGAGGAGATGACAACTATGTTGTCTATTGTGCAATACTTTCTTGACTATCCACAACTCCTAAACTTTACCTAGTACATAGTGGACGACATGGCCTATCAATTAGATAAATTTGAAAGGAAATGAGAATTCACTTATACGTATTGCATATTATTTCTCATTATACATAAAAAGAGACACTAGTTTTTAACAATTCAATTGGATCAGACCAAGTCAAGAAAAAAAAAATTACCTATTATTAATTACACAAAAATACCTTGTGAGGGAAAAGGTAATACTAGCTATGAATTTTATGTAGAGGTGTGCAAACTATCACAACTAACCAACAATGGATTGTTTGATCCCCTCATAGATCAGGAGACTAGTGATAAATATGCTAGCCTAATCAAGAGATCAAATCATAAGGTGGCTTACAACAAGAGAGAATATCCTAGGCAAGCTACTATAGAAGCCTCAAACATGATTGTCAATCTAGTGGAGCTATTGGAAGGTGAACTACAAATACCATATGATACAGAATGAGCAACAGTACAACCTTATTTTCTCATAACTAAAGCCTCTTATGCAAAGAATGTATTTTAAAAAACTATAATTCTACATTTTGATAATCTAGTTTTGAAGACACTATGCCCAATAGAATAATGTATAATATGAAATCTACCATCAATTGAGCTTGACATCCCTATAAGTTACCAAGATTCTAGTAGTCCAACAACTACCATTGTACTATAGAGACAAAATTAGTTGTACAAATAGAGGTTGAATACAAGACTAAGACAATTCTAGTTAAAAAATAACTAAAGAGAGTAAAAAAATGATAGGGAATATAAATTGCAATTGGATGGTCCAATTTTAGAGAGTTAAAACCATAACCTAAAAAATGGAGCAAAAATTGCTGAAATATTGAAGTCAAAAATTCATCAAATTGTTGATAAGTGATTAACTAACTCATTAGAGTATAGTAATTCACCAAATAGCCAATGATTCACTAAATTCCTAAAATGGTGAATCATTGATTTAGGAAAGTAAAAAAACCAATGAAGTCAAAGGGGCAATTCACCAACTGAGGCATCATGGGTGTGAATTTTAAGGCATCTAAATCAAGACAATTATCTAGACAAAGATATTCCCCACTCTAATTTATATTAATGATAGCCAAAGTGCATTAGAATTGGTTTTAGTGCCAATTTTAGATGACTAAACAACCTTTTGTAATATAAATTTTAATATTTTGCTAAATAATGTAAGTAGGATTATAATTTACTTTATTACAATTAGAAATAGATTTAATTTTAATTTCCTATAAATAAGATCTTAATGCTCATTTGTGAACATCCTTTTGACTATTAAAAGAAAATATCTACTCTTTCAAACTACACTATTATAGGTAATATCATACTGCAATTAATGAATAGACTAAGCATAGTTTTTAAAAATTGACTATTTGAATACACCTTTGTATCTTTGGATGTATAATATTAGTGGCTTTTATCTTTGCACCTTGTTAATCCTTTCTATTTGTTGCATTTTAGGTCATTTGAGATCCATTGACTTTGGCTACTCGGTCATTCTAGATCTTTTTGTTGGATCACGTGCTAATATTGCTATAGTTTCTCAATACATTTAGGTTTATTGTATTTACTTTCTCACTTACACCCTTTTCCCTCAAAAAAATTAGATTAGATTACTTAGATTAGTGGGAAGTTAGCTCAGATTTAGATATTAAGGAGATTAACCTCTCCATTTTTATTATTTATTGTCTTGTATGGTCGGTGCACATAGAAGATCAAATATTCTCATGAATCAATAATTATATATGAAAACAATTATAGAATTGTTAGAAACGGGGGTAAGGCAAATAATATTTTTCATATATTTATACCAAATATTTTTCCAACATAAACTTGCATACAACATACATATTTGTACATCAATGTGTCTCTTTATTCCAAGATATTGTTTGATGTTTCAACTTCAACTCTATATTTTCATCTTCTCACCCTTATCATAGGATTTGTGGCTATCCAACCTCATATTAGGTGAAATCATCAATCATCTCCTAATGATTACAACATCAAATAATGTAATTAATGTTGTCTTCAATTATCTTGGTTAGAACAATTGTACCTCATGAGGAGAAACAAAACAAGGTCACAATAGAGAGCATAAGGTTTGGCTCAATTAGGGGCCTTCGAGAGTTTTTACAAGGTTGAATCCTTAACATTATGTGCCAGTGGTGAACTCTTCCTCTCACCAACATAGTTAAGAATATATGAGTCATAAATATATCCATGCATAAATAGGTAGGTTTGCAGGAAGCTATAGATGGTTGATCCAAAAATTGACACAGGCCTCTCACACACACACATACATCAATAAAACCAAAAGCAAGTAAAGACTACAAGCACGCCAAAAATTGACATAGGCCCCCATATATATATATATATATGCAAATAGTATAATTATAGAGATTGTGCTAGGAGTGGGAATTTGATTTTCCCATAAGTTGCTCAGGAGCTGATTGATATATAGAAGGAAATGAATGGAATGCATACAAAATAATACAATTGCAAACTTTTCGGTGCTTTACAAAATTAACACTACTATTTATAGATTACAAAGAGGAGTGTTTCCATCCAAAATAATGTATATATTTCAATATGACTAGTGCTTCTAACACTAGGTCATGTTTTTCCTAGGTCATAAGTCCTTTTAAGGTTATCTATATTTGGTATCTTAAATATCATATACTTTTGAGCCTTCATATGATTATCTATCACCATTATATCCACCTACACCCTTTTTGGAATCCTAATAATCTAGGCATGAAGGATTTTTTCTTTAAATGCTCTAGATTTAGGAGTGGCCTTGTCATGGATTTCTAGCTATTGTTGTCCTTTCCGAGAGATATGCAACATTCCTTTTACACTAAAGGATAGTACTTTCCAAAATATTGTGCACCTTAGCAAAACTTATCTTTTTGGGATACGGTGTCCTTCTTCAAAACATATCCTCACCATCTCACCTCAAACTTTTCTTGCCTTGAGACTCCTAATCATAATACCTTTGATGTCAAAACTTTTCCTTTCCCCTTTTTGATCAAACCTAATAAAGGTCTGACCTTAAAACCTTTTCTTTACTAACCTTTCATTCACTAAAACTTCTAATTGGAGGTTTCTCTTTAGGATTAGTCTACTTCTTGCACTCTGCCTTTGCTGCCAAAAAATGTAGTAAGAAATCACTATAGTTTTTGACAACTCACATGAGATTTTTAGCCTACTAAAGATAAGGAACCAAGGGAGGCTGGTACCTGTTGGTCACGAATCTGCCACAGGAAAGGATTTTTACAATTGCGCCCTAGACCCGGCCAAAATTGAAAGGCTGGAAGCAAGAAATGGCTCCCAGACCAATCTCCAGAGGGGCTGGTTCCCTCTACTATTCTAAAATTGGGTTTAAGATAGGGTTGTTTGGAAAGAGATTTAAAAGGTTGCAGAAAGAAATGGGAAATATGGCCGCGAGCCGAAGTGATGGGATCGGAAAAACAACAGCGAGGAAACTACAAACGCAACAACGACAAGTAACACAAGAAATCGGCTTCATCCTCGCACAATCACATGCCGCAAATCCCTCCAAACCCACATTCCAGGAATTGTACCATGATCGCAATATTTAAATCCAGTATGCAGAATTTAAATGTAATAGCAATGCAAGAGTACGAATGCTATTAGAAATGCAGAAAACAGAAAGCAAATTCATCCATGCGACGCTTGAAAAATTAGAAGTCGATCCTTGTATTCCCGCGAGATACAATTCCAGTTTCTAGCAGCAAGTTTTTCCAACCTTTGCAAATGAAAATTACATTGGTTTTTATAGAGGTCCGTCCTCTTTGCAGCATTAAAAACGTAAAACCAACTTCCTCGTGATCTACAATCATACGAAGGAAACGAGGAACATGATCCCCTTAATCGCAGTCTCGAAGAAATAAAAATTAAATTCCATGAAACGCTTGCGGCCCTTCATTAAATTCGATTCTTTGAATATGTGCATGAAAAACCGTTGAATTAATCCACGAACGGCAACTTCGAACCAATAAACCCTTTAATTTTGGTAGCCTGGGCACTCTTTGACCTTAACCGCATTGGAAATCCGCAAATTATTTAATTCGGGTCAGCATTAAATCATCGGAAATCGGAAAAACCCTCTCGGCCGTTCATACTGCACTTGGCGGGAAAACTGCGCAGGTCGCGAAAATGCGACGGGTCGCGAAATCGTGACGGGTCGCGAAATCGCGACGTCTTATAATGCCGTATGCTTTGACCACCGTTGACCCGCGAAAATGGCACATGTAGCGATTTCGCTACGTCTCCGGCTTCCTCTTCGCCATCGCAAGCTTGCTCGCGAAACGGAACATGTAGCGATTTCGCTACATGTTTCCGTCGTTGCTCCTCCCTGCGCTCTGCCCCGCGAAATCGGAACATGTAGCGATTTCGCTACATGTTTTCGTCGCCGTACCAATCGCCATTTTCGGTCGCGATTCGCTGACATGTCAGCGACGCGCTGCAAGTTTTCACTTTTTGCCTTCGACGCTCCCCGAGTCACGATTCCGGAACACGTCGCGATATCGCGACGGTTCCGCCAACCTGCCTGCGTTGACTGCGTTGACCGCGATTCTGCAACATGTCAGCGCGTCGCTGCAATTTTTAGACTTAGTCATTTTTTGCTCATTTTTTCTCCTTTTTTCGCCCAAGCTGCATCAATCAAAGGTCAGATCCCCAACAATACATCAATGCATTCATCAATGAGAATCAATGTGGAAAAAATGCCAACAGTACCTTACCTCATTGGGCATAGATTTAGGCAAAGAATCTACCTAGAAAAATTAAGGAATTTTAGTAGTCAGTCTGCATGTCCACATCTCTCCAACTATTAGGAATTTTGTCATCCCATTATTTTAGGACTACTGTGCTACATATGATACATATATACAAGGTTTTAAGTGCGTAGCCTTTATATATTTGGTATGGAATCAAAAATTTCCCCCACTAATTGCTCAAATCCCCCTTTTATTCCTTCTTTTCTAGTTTCATGGACAAGAATTTTTTACCCATATAGAGGTGGGGATTAAAAACAACCTCCTAAGCAAAAATAGATAGATTCTAGTAATGATATATTCTTTGTTATTGGCATAACCCGAGTGAGATCCCCCTTCATAGATCAAGCCTATTGATGTCCCTTTATCCTTGCAAATGAATAGGTTCTTTGCATGTGTCATCTCATCCTCTTCATCAGGTTATTTGTCCAAGATGTTGGTTGCTTATTGTCTTTCTTGATCATAACAAAGGTAGAAGAGGTCTAACCCAAAATTTTCCTCTTCACCATGGGTTTGACTAGCTCTTGATAGAGCTATAGGCCCGTGCCACTCTTGATTCTATGGAGAGGCTCCTTTGAGATCTACTCTTGTTGTTTAAGTAGCTCACAAATCTCTTTTTTACTTCCATAGGAATGTGTTGCACCTCCCTTTTTTATGCATCCTTGGAGGGAGTTCTTGGCTTAGGTTCTACTTTGTCTACCTCTTCTCTAAAATTATTCATAACTAAGACAACCAACTGATCCCAATCAGTGATTGAATGTGGAGAGAGTTATATTTTTTATGAGCCTTGCCTTTCAGTGAAGCCACAAGAAATTTGAGGGTCACATATTTCTCTATGATGTTGTGCACCTGATATATGAAGACCATTTATTGTAAGTGCTCCAATGGGGATGTCATGTCTTTCAGGTTTATTATAGCAGGATTTCTAATAGTAACTCTAGAAATTTTTCCCAAACGACTAGTGAGTTTGGAGGTTGCAATGGACTCTTACCTCCCCAAGCAAGATATAGTTCTTGATATGGAGAAACCATGTTGTACCTATGGGTCCTTTGAATTGTATTAGGGTCACCAGGTGAATGTGGCTCATGCAATAAAAACAAATATATCAAGGCCTTTACTAGAACCTTAATATTATATTTTTAGCAATGACATCTTCTAATGTTCATTATAGAACAAATTTTCTAGGTGAGTGAGAGGCGCTTCAAAAAGTAGGGGTAGTCACAAACCCTCACCAAGTATAGCCTAAATTATTATTGTGATTACAGGACCAATGATGTGTCACTAGAGGTCCACTAGATGTGCTATTAAACTATTGTCATCTTTGATTATCTTAGTCAGAACAATTGTGTCTTGTGAATGACACAATAGGGTTGCAACTGAGAATGTGGGGTTTGGCTCAATTGGGGGTCTTCGAGAGTTTTTACAAGGTCATATACTTGTTAAGATGTGATATTTATGGTGCACTTGGACTCAAAAGAGAAAAGGGATACAAGAGATCAAGTTAAACAACTCAACAAAATAAAAAGGATGGTTATGTGCCAAAATATCTGCTAAGATCCCTCTACACAATAGGCTTGGATGTTATGTGCCAGTGGTGAACTCTACCTCTTCCCAACATAGTTAAGCATAGATGAGAGTCATCAATATACGCATGCATAAATAGGTAAGTCTACAAGAAGCCACATATGCTTGATCTAAAATTTAACGTAGGCCCCTCACACACATATACATCAACAAAACCCAAATTAGATAAATACTGCAAGCACACACATACATATAGAAATGATTCTATAGGAAGTCACAAATGATTGATTAAAAATTTGATATAGACCTCCATATATATGTGCAATTAGTACAATTATAGATATTGTATTGAGATCAAGGGTTCAATTTGCCCATAAGACACTTACGAGCTTACTGTTATATAGAAATAAATGAAGGGAAAGCATATAAAATAGTACAATTACAAAATCATCAATACTTTACAAAGCTAACACTACTATTTATAGATTACAAAGAGTATAGTTTCCCTCCAAAACTCATGTAGATATTTCAAGATAATTTTTGCTTCTAACATCGGGTTATGTTTTATCTGGGTCATCATTCCTTCTAAGGTTATCTAGATTTGGTATCTTAGATTCCATATGGTTTTGAGCCTATATATGATTAGATACCACCATTATTTCCACCTACCCCCTAATGGAAAATCTCACAATCTGGAATGAAGGAGTTTTGCTTTAAATGCTCTAGATTTGGGAGTGGCCTTATCATGGCTTTCTAGATACTATTGTCCTTTTTGAGAGATATGCAACATTTCTTTTACAATAAAGGATAGTACTTTCTATAAGATTGTGCATCTCAACAAATCTTAGCTTTTCGAGATATGGTGCCTTTATTTAGAAGTTTTCCTCACCATTTGACCTCAAAACTATTCTTACCTTAGGACTTCTAACCATTGGACCTCTGATGTCAAAAATTTTCCTTTCCCCTGTTTTATTAGACCTAATAAAGTTCTAACCTTTAGAATTTTTCTTGGCTAACCTTTTAACCCTCAAAAATTTTGATCAAAGATTTCTCTTTAGTGCTAGTCTACTTCTTGCACTCTATCTTTGCTGCCAATAAATAGTGTAGTGATAAATCATTGTAGTAATAATGATTAACACCCCCCTTATTACATTATTTATTATAAATATTATTACCCCCCATGATTAGAATTATTCTCCACTAGGTGTGCCTTTGGATCTATCTCTAGGTCTTCCTCTAGATCATTATCTATGGGTTGCCTTTGGGTCATCATTACCTCTAGGTCACCTTTGTGTCCTTACCTATGGGTCACCTCTAGGTCATCATCATATTTGGTCCATATCTATATCCTTTGCCTTTAGGTCACCTCTAGGTAATAATCACCTCTAGGTTACCTTTGGGTCAACCTATATATTTGTCTTTAGGTCATCACCTTATGAATTACCATTGAATTATAGCTTTAGAATCTTCCACATGCTCAAAATATTTCCACATAATGTTTTACTACATATTTTGTCACTATAGGCTTCCAAGCATAGCTTGGGTTATAGATCAAGTTTTCCAATATTACATTGCTCCATGGAAAAACTTACATTATGATATTTCTCAACCACCAAACTTGGTCTTCTTTTGTAGAAACCATTCAAAATTTATTTTGTTTTATCCCATTCTAATACATTCATCCATGTAAAATTCATATGTATTTTATTGGTCATTTTATCTTTGTGTCAACACTTTCTTTGAGAGTGATTATTATCTCCATAAATCTCACAAGGATGTAGGTTCCAACACCTAGTTGTCATATGTTTGGATATTCTACAATGATTGCAAAAATTCATCATCAAAGCTTCATTTGCTACATATATTTCTCTTTTTCATAAATTTTATCTCATTGCTTCCTATTTGACCATAAAAACCAAAGTCTTCATTATTTGGCCTTCTACCTAGTATTATGGGTATTTTCATACCTTGCCCATATATTCCCAAACCTATACCATTGTATCTCATTTTTCTCATTAGTTTTAAAACAACTTTTGTATGTTTTTCAAATCACCCAATTTCTTCATCATTTCTTTGATTTATGCTACTATTACCAACAACATTCAAATACATCACATCATATCATAATGACCTTCGACACAATTTGAACTATCATTATCACTTTTAATTCTAATAATATGGTCTTTCTCATGCCAATACAACCATATTCTACTCAAAATATATTCTCATCAACAATATTCAAATCACAAGTATCACAAGCTATATCTTCCCTTTGGATAAGATCACATGTATAACAAAAACCATCTACCATCATGGGATTCAAATTACTAGTATCACAACTGAAATATATTATTTAAAAAGATCACCTGTCACAACAAACATCTTTCATCATGGAATCATCATTCAATATTTTAATTATTTCTATTTGATTTCTATATTTCACCTCAAGGATATCAAGAGTGAATAGTGTCATACACATTATTCACATTGCATTAATAGTGATTGTCACACCATTTTCAAGGTATACTTCACCAAATATTTTAAGATTTGATTGCAAATAAGACCTAATTTTTAAAAACTCTTCATCTTTAGTTTCTTTTGATGATACATATGATCAACTAGAGAGCTTACATTTAATTTTATCAATCTGAGGGAAATAAAGGTCAGATTTAAAGAGTAACAATCCCGTATAGATTATATCGTAGGGGTTAATACTAAGCTTAGCTCAAGTTTATTTTTTTAGGCTTCACGTGTACAAAAAAGTAAATGAACAGAATTAAACTTGTGCAAAAATGGATGATGCAGGATATGATAAATAAATGCAATTATATTTTACTTTTACTATGACTTGATTTATCGATGCATCTAATTATTTGCAAGCTAATTTATTTATGATATGTTCTATTTTATTTGTGAGGATCCTCATGCAATTTTATCTTATTTTATGTAATTTGAAATGCAGTTTAACTTAAGGCTAACTAATTCTAACCTAATGTAGGGGCGAGAGCTTAGGGACTATCTATAGGAGTGGGCCCTACCTCCTAGAGGGTAGTGTAAGTCTTTCTCCCCTAGTTTACCTTATCTCAGTAACTAGATTTTATAACTAATACTAACATTATGTCTATTCTATAAATGCAGGTAACAGATAAACACAATTTACATAACATAAATCAAACAACACATGAAATTGATACAATTTACCATTTTTGAAGAACAAAATGTTACTTTTATTACTAGAGCTTCAATTGTACATGTTGAACATGTTTCTTCATAATTGTAAATTTATAACAAACTGTAATGTAACAATAAACGTAGCAGAGAGTAGACCTCTTTCAAGGTCTCTCCTATGTAATTTATATTGTAACTAATACAATTCTAAACAATATTCTCCATGTATTTGACATGCGGATTTTATGGACTGATGACTATACATTAATCAAGAATAATCTAAAACCTAATCATAATACGTACTCCTACTTGGACTTATAAATATTTTGACTGGTCCAAGTGGCATCCTACTAATAATCCTAACAAGACAATACTATTTTAACTGACTTGCAAGATATACATTGGGACCTCATGTCCTATATTCTAGGAAAGTATAACAAGCTTTGTGTTTATATCTCAAACTTCCCAAAATAAATTGATTACAAGCTTTATAAAGTAAACCATAACTTTGTCAACTTGAAATATTCTTGCAAATATTATGCGAGAAATGAAATATTTTGCTAGGTAAAAATATGAGTTATCGTCCATTCTATTGTGTTTTCTATCTTAATGTGTTGTCCATTCTGATGCGGCACGTCAAAGTTAATAGTATTTATTATTCTTCAGTAATTGTCTTCAGTAGTTACCTTTGGTAGTTATCTTTAGTAATTAACTTCAGTAGTTACCTTCAGTAATTACCTTCAATAACATACTTCAGTAATCAACATCTGTAACAAGATCAATTACTGTTGTCATCGAACTCTGTTGGTTCTTCTTATTGTCTGAGGTGCACTCCAAAGCTCTACAATCTCTTCATCGATCATCCATACCTTTTTCCTACATTTTTCTCAGAACTCGGACAAATTTGATATAAATCAAACACATTTGTTATATTATGGTAATTAATCAGTTTTCCTAATAAATCACATTTTATTCAATAATAATTCATAGAAAATATATCATAATCATCATATAATTGTAATAATGAAACAATTTTGGTACAAAAATATGTGTCAAATAGCCACTCATCATTCTCCCAAATTGAAGTCCATGCATGTCCTCATGCATGCAGAAAGATAAGATGAACAAAATATAACAGTCTTATGCATGTATCAAATATTCATAATTAAAATTCTAAGTTTTAGAAAAACAATAACATAAGTTATCATAATCATTGTTAGAATCTCAGTGAATATTGTTTACAAAACCTACAATGATTTTAAAATATGCACATGTTTTTACCAGAATTCTTTCAAAACAACTTGAATTTTAACAGAATTATACTAAGTTTCTTCTGGAAAAATAAAAATAATCACTAATCTAAAGTACATAAAATAATTCATTTATAAAAAATTACAAAGTTCATAAAACTAAAAAAAATAAACAGTTTATATTAGCAATTATAAAGCAAAAATATTTCAAATATTAACTATACATAAAACATTGTAAATACTAACTGTACATATTACGTAAACTGACTTATAAAAATATACAGATACAAACATTTCAAATATTGCCTGTACATATTACATATGCCATACAAATAAAATATACTATAGATATAATTAAAAATATAAGTCTAAATAATTAATAAAAGTTTTTTTTTAATTGTTCATTCAATTTTGAGCTTGCTGAGATAAAATTTGAGAAGAAATTCGAGATGATCGTGGTCTCTGTCCTGGTAATCTACGTTTCCTTTTGACTCATTGTACCTATTCCTTAGCCCGTTGATCTACAATTATTGCAACTGCTGCCACTGGTGTTTCCACCATAACCATTTTGATGTGCTCAACTTCCTGAGCGCTTCCTTTTTGTTCTGTCTCCTTTGTCTGGGAAGGATGAAGTTCTTCATCCTTATCCACCGAATCAAACCCAAAAGGTATGCCTACATCCAAGACAAGACCTTTTAATGTATTTCCTTCCTTGGCAGGTAGATCCAATTTTGTAGGTTGATTTTGTTGAGTAATACTATGAATCTACTGGGAACTATCCTCCTCAAGGATTTTTGAAAAGTCAATCGGTTTATTAGTGTACAACTGTTTGCTAAAGTTTATCGATTTTTTAGGATTTTTACCAGAAGGAGAGCTCTTATGTGGGGAGACTTTGACATGTGACAATCGGTTGACATAGTCCATAGGCTTTGGTATTTTATCTGTAGAAAGCTGCTTAATTTGTGTCACTAACCAAAGTGGTCAGATATTGAGTGCCTTATATGGGGAATCCTAGTCCTTCTCATTGTCTTATTTTAGATAATATCCACTAGAGGTTATTATCTTAGGTTCATTACGTCTAGGTTACCTCCCTACATCTCGATTGTTGCCTATCAATTTCCTTTAGACTAGGTCATTACCTCTAGGTCACCTTTTCACCTCTAGAACTTTCATAATCTTCCATAAAACATTCCATTGTAGGTTTTTTTGTTGTTGATCTTCCAAGCATTGCTTTGGTCATGTAATACAAAAATTTAAGTTTCCCAAGATATATTTCCATGGGTAAATTTACTTTTTTCTCATCCAACAAATTGTGATGTTTTTCAATCACCAAACTTGGTATCCTTCTATAAAAACCATTCAAAATTTCTTTTGTTTTATCTCATTTTGATACATTCATCATCTAAATTCAATTTGAACATCAAGGGCTCTCTGGATAATTTTAGATTATTCTGTAAAATCGTCTATTAGCCTATCAATTTTCATTTGCAACACTGTATTTTTTGCATGAAGATAGGACATGGTCTCTACAATAGACTCGTTTATAGGTAGTTCTTGTTCAGGCCCTTGATCATCTTCTTGTTCAGAATTTTCTACAATTTTCTTCTTCCTTCTGATATCTGGTCGGGATTTATATTTCCCAGATTTACATTTTCGTTGTGGATTTTCAGGTTCTTCATCTTGGCTATCAGAGTCATGTTCTTCCTCTGTTGAATATTTTTCCTCGGATTCAATAGATTCTGAGCACTCAGGTTCGTTAGATTCTTCCATGATCCGGTTCCAAGACACTTTCATTTCATGAGCCTTTTTCAAAATAATTAATTTAATCAAGCCATGGTGAGCAATCAGGTGCGGCTTAGGTTTTTCTTGAGAACTTCTAGGTTTCACTCTTAAAACAGTTGACTTCAAATATTGGAATAGAAAATAAGGGAGGTTAATAACACAATCGGTTTTATCTGGATATTTCAAATTTATTAACATCCGAATGTGATAGGCTGATAAAACATACATTCATCCCTCAAGAGTAAAGAATTTAATAATAATTACAACTGCTTCCTGCCATAGAAGGGGAAGTGTAGAGGTTGAAACACCTTTGATCGACCCCTCCTTATCTCTAAGGATTGTGCACTTCTCACCAAATTTTGTTACCAACTGGGTGACACTCTTCAAATTTTTATAATACGAAAGACCAACCTCAGGTAAATTCAACACTTCAAAGATCAGGCTAGGGTTTAGTTCTATCTGAAGTCCTCCAACATGGGTGAGCATAGTGTCAGGGTTACAATTTAATATAAATTGCCTCGCCACCCCTAAGTAATGACCTTTAAATTTGGTCAGTGCCTCCCACCATCGAGCATTTTCGAAAAGTTCAATTACAGAGTCGCTCGAGTTTTGTGTGTCAATGGATGATGGCTCACTACATTTTTGGAACACAGGTTTAGGCATGGTGATGGCTGAGGGTTGAGAGGAGATGAGTTTTCACCAAAAACCCTGCAAGTTATATATAAACAAAAGTTTTGTTTAGAGGTCGGCAAAACCCTTAAAAATTTATTATTTTTTTTATTATTTCCTTTTTTATTATTATTTAGAATCTTACTTTTAAAATACAATATATCCTCAAATAGTAACAAATCCTACATAAAAATGTAAAAACATAAACTTTTAAAATTCTACTGTTATCATATCGAATCTATAAAAACGTAAAAACTTATAATACAAAAAGAGTTTCCTTTGTTGTTTTTTTTTTTGTTTTTTTTATTTGCAAAATAAAAATCCTAATTTACACAAATTGTATATATATAGTTTAATTTACCAGGCAATCTCTGTAATTCTTCCAAATAAGAGATTTTACTAAAAAGAATTTTTTTGTAATTTTACAAAATAAGAAATTTCCTAAAAAGAAAAACAATCTCTGCACTTTTACCAAATAATTACCAGATAATTGTTGTAATTTTACCAAATAAAATATTTCCCTAAAAGAAAAACAATTTCTGTAACAGGAATCACTGCAATTTTAACATAATTTTGCCTGAAAATAAAATTGCATCTTTTTCCCTAATTTTACCCTAAAATACAGTCTCAAATTTTTCCTTAATTTTATCTTAAAACGAAATTTCATGAATTTCCCTAATGTTACCCTAAAACCAAATTCCATAATTGTACCCAAATCTCTGCCTAATTCCAAAAATTTACCCTAATTTTTGACTAATTTCAAAAGTTACCCTAATTTCTGTCTAATTCCAAAATGTAAAGTATTTTATTCTGTCGTATGTACAGAGAAAAGAAACAGTAAAGAAAAAAAGAAAAATAAAAATGCTTACCGGTCGCTATCACTGTGATTTGGCCACCTTTCGACGTCTTCGACAGACTATACACTCGTTCACCGAATTCACTTGAATCCTAATATTATCATTCATGGAATTGATAAATTCTCATCAATTTCCCAAAGAATCCACGAAATCCTTCTTCCTTCAGTGTTTTTAGAGCAAAATCGAGCTCTGCAACTTCGTTCAACGGTTTTGCTTTGCATGGTTGCATGCATCGTGGTTTTCCTATCTAATGATGGATATACATTAAAACCTATCTACGGTGGTAATTCCTAACCTAAAATCGATGGTGATAAATAGATCTAACCCTAATGCAACTTTTGGCCATTGATGGGCTTCGATCGATGACTACCCTTTTTAATCCATGGCTTACTCTATGATTGGTCTGCGAACAGACACGTGTTGGCATTAAATTTCCTCTTACTGCGGTTGGTGTGGCAGTTTGTGTTTTTTTCTCTGTATTTTATGATCTTCGATGTTGCTTTGAATCGATGGTAGAAAACCTTAATCCGTGTATAAACATTCGATTGGGTGGAGAATTCACACGTGTTACCTCTCCAATCCTCGTGGCGGTCGACGGTGAGTTGTCCACCACCTCTCGTGACAGGTTCCTTGCCTTGCCACATGGCATGTTGGAATTGCGCTTATATCGGCTTATCATGGCTTATCGTGTCTATTGACTCATCGTGGCTTATGAAGAAGGGTCGCGACGATATATTTTATTATTTATTTTTCTTTTTATGTTATTTTAACTTTTATAATTTATTATTATATATTATTATATCTAATTTTAATATTATATCTTATTAATATATATCTATTATATCTTATTTTAATATATTTTATTTTAATTATTATTATTAATATATATATATATATATATATTAATTATTTTATATATATATATATATATATATATATATATATATATATATATTAGATTTGTGATTTTTATGGATGACAACTACAGAAGGGTATTACGGAATAGTATTACTGATAATGATATTACGAAAGCTTTTTAGAAAATATTTACAAAAAACTATTTTTTACAGAGGGTATCTATAGAAGACACTTACGAAAAATACTTACAGAAACTACTTACAGAAGATGCTTACGGAAGATACTTACGGAAGACACTTACGAAAGATACTTACGGAAGATACTTACGGAAGGTACTTACGGAAGACATCTACCAAAACCACTATTAGGGTTAAGGAAATACTTTACCTGTTTTCTTCCCCCAAACTATATTATGAGCTATATATGCCTTTATTTATCCTCCCCCCAAACTGTAATTTTGGCTATATAGCCAAAAAAAAGGAAGGGTACTTATTTATTTTGATGGATAACAATGATTTTAAATATGGGGGTTTATTTATAATTTTAATGAGTATGCTTCCTGTATGTCATTAAGAAGTTTCTCAAGATAGAAACATAGGTTATAAAAATCTGATTTCAACCTTCTAGGATATCGAAAATTATAGGAAAAAGTGAAATAGATATTAATATGGCTTTTCTTCTAAAGGATAGAATGTGGTGGACACAAACCATATTTTTGTAGAAAATATTGAAATCATAGTACTATTATGAGGATGTACTATTGATTTTTTTTTTTTTTTGTGGAAAACATCCCAAAA
The DNA here is from genome assembly GCA_028583015.1 of Wollemia nobilis. NCBI lineage: Eukaryota > Viridiplantae > Streptophyta > Pinopsida > Araucariales > Araucariaceae > Wollemia > Wollemia nobilis. The sequence goes on along the minus strand of JAQPPZ010000856.1, from coordinate 1,657,341 downwards.
GGGATGCCACTTTCGGGTAAGACCCAAGGAGGCGGGGGTATCCATTCCACCAAAAATGCCCAGGACTCGGACCTGGCCTACCACCTTTGACATACTCAAGGAGCAAACAAACACACAAAACCAATTTAAAAATAAGTAAATAACAACAAAAATAATAAAATAAAATAAAAAACATGCTCCTTGAGTGTGTCAAAAACAAAAGCACAACCAAACACGCACAATAAGAAAAAAGAAACCACAACACAAACCACATAGAAAAACACAAGAACCACATAACAAAACACAAACAAGACAAAAACAACAGAACACTACAAAGACATAACCCAAAAAAAACATGAAAAATAAACACAACCAAAACCTAAAAAATAAAATAAATAAAATAAAAATAAAAATAAAAAACAACCAACAACAGACAATAAACAAAAACAAAAAACATAGAAGACACTCACACATAAAAACACGAAATAACACAAACAAAGAGAAACCCAAGAACAAGAACGAAAAAAACACAAGAACAATAACAAAAAACATAAAAAAAACAAAACAAAACAACAAAAACACAAGAACAACGAAAAACAACACAAAGAACACAAAAACAAAACAAAACAAAACAAAAGAACCCACCCACCTTAAAAAACTAAACAAAAAAAAACAAAGAAGAAAAAAGAAAAAAAAAACAATGAACAAAACAATGACCTATCTAGACCAGAAGACTATTAAGGCAAGAATCAACAGAGGAAACAAAATAAAGAATAGAATGAGCTAGGGAACTAAAAAAACTGAATGAACCAAAGAGAAGCAAAAAAAAAAACAAGAAGAAACTAGGTACCTTCGAAACTGGAGCCATCCAAAGAAATGATAGAAAGAAGAGCTTCCCTAATTTGAGAAGCCCACCATATAGGAGGGTGGCCATAACAAGTAAGATCACCTTTGTCCAAAGCCCAATTAGCTAAAGCATCAGCACTCTTGTTTTGATCTCTGACCACATGATTGTAATCAACTTTCAAAAATCCCATCTGGATTAACTGAATCTTCTCAATAATTCTTTTTATTCTCCAATCCACCTTATGATTCTTAGAAGGAGTCTTCAAGAGATTAATCATAAGTTGAGAGTCGGACTCAACTAACACCTTTTCCCATCCAACCTTAGTAGCCTCCTGAAGGCCTCCGAGGATACCATACCCCTCAGCAAGGTTATTGGAAAGAATACCCAAATTCTGAGCAAAAGTAAAAACTAGGGAGCCATCCGAAAGTCTACCAATTCCTCCCACACTGGCTTTTCCAGGGTTCCCTCTAGAGGCTCCATCGGTATTGACTTTTCCAAAATCCTTAGGAGGAGGTTGCCAATTTCTAGTCCTATCCATCTTACTAATACTCACATTCCCTTTAAGTTGGTTGCCCTTAGAAGGTTTAATCTTCAATATTTGCATCACTTGATCCCATCTTTGGTGGGAGTTTTGAGGGTGATTAAGGAGTTGATGGACTGATTCAACTAAGTTGGCTATGGTATTTTGCCAAATATAGTGAATATCCTTCCTATCTTGATTAAAAATTTGGTTGTTCCTTTCATTCCAAATATTCCAAAGAAGAATGGTAGAACCCATCCAAACTAAGCTGCCTAATAAAATGATCAACACCCTCTTGATTAGGCCAATCCCTCCAAAGTTGTTCAAAAGTAAAAAAATTGGACCACTTGTAAGCCAAGTAAAGTGGCCATTCTCCTCCATAGCTCAGAGGCTAAAGTACACTCAATAAAAATATGGTTGATATTTTCTACATTCTCTTCACACATTTCACATCTAAAAGGGCCATGAAAACCATGCTTCATAAGTTGCTCACCAGTAAGCACCCTACGATGCAATAAAAGCCAATTAAAGAACCTCACCTTAGGCCAAAGCTTTTGAGCCCACAATTGAGAAAATATGTCAGAAGAATGGTTGGGATTATTATGGCATAAGGTCAAATAACCTTGAGCAACGGAATACTCACCCTTAGTAGTGTTGTTCCATCCAAAACAATCTTTTTCATGGGACCAAGAGAGGGATCTCATATGAAGGATGCCTTGGATATCTTGTCTTTGCCTTTCTGGGATTTGAATAGGCCAGTCCTCAATAGGGATCCAATATCTACCAACCTTTGAATTACCAGTATGGTACCGACAATAATTAGCCACCTTTATCCAATTAGCTCGGTGAAGCTCCTCCATCAAAGGCCTCCAATCGGAAACCGAGTTATCAAAGGCTTGTGACCATCCCAAGAATCTGTCCAAAAATTTGCATGTTGACCATTATGAATGATCCAAAATAATTTTTTCTTTATCAAATCCTCACCAGTCTTAAGAAGCGCTAAAATGGGAGAACCTTTGGTAGGAAGTTGATAGCGAACAAGGTCTTCAGGACTTTTGTTCTCAGCATATTTAGCACGAAGATTATTGGCCCAAAGAGCATTGGGGTTATGCAACATCCTCCAATATAATTTAGCAGCTAAAGCTTTGTTGTTATTAATTGAAGACCGGAATCCTAACCCCCCTTCACTCTTAGGAAGACATAAAGTATCCCATTTCACCAAGGCCCATTTTCTTTTCTCCTTAGTACCACTCCAAAGGAAACGATGACTGATTTGATCCAATTCTCGAAGAACAGCCTTTGGGATATTCAAAATGGAAGAAACATAAATAGGAATAGCTTGAAGGACTGATTTTACCAAGGTGATTCTACCCCCGGAAGAAAGCCACTTGTTGGTCCACTTTCCAATTTTCTTCTTGACTTTGTCCAACAACCAATTCCAATATTTATTTTTCTGCCTTTGAATATTTATGGGAATACCTAAATAAGTGATTGGAAGAGAGGTCTTCTTATATCTTAATTTATCCAAGACCATGGATTCTGTCTAGCGAAGCAGTGAAAGAAAATAACTTTAGATTTGTCTTCGTTGATCAACTGCCCGATAGCCTTAGAAAAACAGCTAATTATTTGCTTAATATTAGAAGCTTCCTTAACCGTAGCTTTACCTAAAAGAGTAGAGTCATCCACAAATTGAAGATGAGAGATAGGTCTAGCTCCATGAGCAATGGTAACTCCCTCAAGGGTTTTGTTTTCCCTCTTTTTGGTTATAGTCCTACCCAAGCATTCAACAAGAATGATGAATAAATAAGGGGATAGCGGGTCACCTTGCCTAATACCTCTGGAAGCTGGGAAAGACTGAGAAGGCCTGCCATTGATAAGAACTAAGTAGGAAACTGAAGAGATACATCCCATAATCCAATCCATCCAATCCTTAGAGAAACCAAATTGCCTCAAAACTTTGATAAGGAAGTGCCAATCCACTCTGTCATAAGCTTTGGATAAGTCTAACCGAATGAACATAGAAGGAGAATTTTGCATATCCATGGAATGGATGGCTTCCTGAGCAAGAACTATCTCATCTACTATTTGACGTCCTTCCACATATCCCCCTTGCTCTGGGGAAATAATCTTATGCAAAAGAGGCTTCAACCTTTACTGCCATGATTTTAGTAATGATTTTGAGAAGAACATTACATAAAGCAATAGGTCTAAAAGTTGAGATATGATCAACCTCTTGAGCTTTTGGAACAAGAGTAATATAAGTTTTATTGATAACCTTCAAAATTTCTTTGGCTTTCCTGGCTTCTTCCACCACCTCTAATAAATCAACATGAAGGATATCCCAGAACTCTTGGTAGAACTCAATAGGAAAACCATCGGGACCTGGGGTTTTCCCTTTTTGCATTTTAAAAACTACTTGTTGAAGCTCATTGATAGTAACAGGAGCAGTCAAAATAGAGTTCTCCTCGAAGTGATAAGAGAAGGGATTGCTTGAAGAACATTTTGTTGAGAAGCTGAGTCAAGAGGAGTAGCAGAAAAAATATTGGAAAAGTAATCAACAACAATAGAGTTCATGCCATCCCAAGTATAAACAACATCTCCAGTATCTGAAGTTAAGGAAGAAATAAAGTTGTGAGATCTTCGAGCTAGAAGAGATTTGTGAAAGAAATTTGTGTTTCGATCTCCTTCTTTGAGCCATTGAATTCTAGATTTTTGCTTCCATAAGATTTCTTCTCTTTTTTCCCATTCCTCAAGCTGAGTTGTGAGTTTAATTTCATCTGCACTTCTCTTCTCTGTGAGGCCATCTAAACGGATTTTTTTATTCAAATTTTCAAGATGAGCAATAACTTCATGTTTTTTTTTATGAACATCCCCAAAATCTTTCCAGGTTCCAAGTCTTGATTTTGGATTTAATGTATTGCAGTCTTTTGGCAAAACAGAACATCTTAGTCCCATGCCTAGGTTTACCTTCCTTCCACCATTGTTGCACACGAGGTCTGAAGGAAATGTCTCTGAGCCACATTAATTGAAAATGAAAAGGAGAGAAACTCACATTGGTTTTCCACATTTCCACCATGACTGGCCAATGATCCGAACCAACATTATTAAGAGTCTTCACTTTAGGAATGTGACCATGGATTAAGAAATTTTTAGAGAGCAAAAACCTATCCAATCTCTCCATTATACAAGCTAAGCCTTGCCTTCTGTTAGACCAAGTCATAAGGCCATTATCCGGTTGGATATCCACAAGATGGAGGTTTGCAATATATTCGCTCATGAGGTCAGTGCTTTTGTCCAAATTTCTATTTCCCCCCCTTTTCTCATCCAGAGAGAGGATGGTATTGAAATCTCCTCCGATCAAGATCCAAGCTTTAGGAAAATGAGAGATAATATGAGTAATATCCTTCCACTATCTTCTTTTTTCCTCTAAAGAAGTCGGGGCATAAACAGTAATGCAGAGCATAATCTGGTTGGAATGTCTACTTTGAATAGCTATAGCCAACAAACCCCAACTGCCAACCATATGGTGAATAACTACCTCTTTTGGGTCCCAAAGACAAGCAATGCCACCCGAAGTCCCTTGGGAACTGAGGGAAACCACTTTTCCAGCTGGCCAAATTTTACTGGCAATTAAGTCCATATCCTCCATTGACATCTTTGTTTCTTGAAGGAAAACAAGATGTGGATGATTTATTTGAATCATTCTTCTAATTTCATTTTGTTTTGAAAGACTCCCTTTGAGTCCTCTAATATTCCAAGTGATGATCTTCATTAATACCAGGGCTAAAAAAGTTGGGAAGGGCATTAATCTTACCTTCCTCTACAAGCTTTTCACCTTCTTTTACCATATGATATTGATTGGTCTTGCGACCTATTTTTTGATTGGAATCCATCTTCAATTTTTTTTCCCTGTTTCTTGACTTATTCCAATTGAATCTGAGATGGCTTCTAACCTTGAAGAATGCTCATACACAGCCAAAATTATACTAGATGGTTCAATGGAGTCTATATTGGGACCTGCATTATTTGAAGTTTTGACATTTGAAATATTGTTTTTCTTGTGTAAATTTTCTCCTTTTTTTCTTGTTGAAAACCTTTGATTTGTTGGTTTGTCTCTGAGTTCTTCCCTTCATATTTAAATTGTGTTTCTAAGATTTCAGTTTCCATTATTTCCTCTTCCTCACTTGGGACATCATTTGTGGAAAGTATTTCAAACATATTAGCAAATGACTTTGATTGATCCTTCATAACTATTTTTTTCTAAGTGTTCTTCTTCTTAGGTATTTGGAAACCTGCTGAGTTTATATCTTCTTTCTTTTGATCAAGAATTTTATTTGGGCAAGCACTGGCCAAATGACCATATTCATGGCAAATTCTACAACGAAAAGGAATGTTCTCATAGTCCACTACTTGCTCCCAAGTGTCTTCCCCAAATTGTAATGTGATATTTTTAGGAAGGGGTTTGTCAAAATCCATTAAAACACAAATTCGAGCATAAATAATATGTTCAAAATTTTGAGTACAATCAGCGGTCATCATAAAAGTTCCTAAAGAGTTTCCAATTGAAGAAAAAATAGTAGGATTCCAAAATTCAATAGGGAGGCCAAAGAGTCTAACCCACACGGGAGCTATAGAAGGCATCTCTTCTTCGACTTTAAATTTAGTATGCCAGGGCTTCATGAAAAGCCCTGCCCTTCCAAAAAACCAAGGACCCCCTTGAAAAGTTTTCTCTCTATCTTCATTATTAGCAAATAAAACAAGAAAATAACCATTTGGATAAATAGAGATTTGTAACTCACCTTTAGTTTTCCGTCTTTTTGCAGCCCGGACTTTGAAAGCGAGATAGACTCGGACGAAAACCCACGAACCGACAAATTAGTCCTCTTTTTTCCAAATCTTCAATGCCAGTCTGAATGTTCCCCATATCAAGCTTAACAATAGGAGTTCCATCAGCTGCTTTAAGACATCCTGACTCTGTTTTCCTGGGATCAATCTTAGGCATTCTTAGAGGTTTATGGGAAGCCCTAATATTGATATTAGCATTGGGCTGAGGCTGTCCACCATGAAGGGCATCCCTAAAATTCATTTTTGGGACTGAGTCTTCAAAATTCTTACCCTTGACAGGGGTTTTCACAGTAGAATTATTTTGTGGGTGCACCTTAGCACCAGATTCATTTGAGATATGAGCCATTTTTTGATCAACTGCTTGAAACTTGTTTCGAGATCTCTTTAATCCTTGCCCTAGACGCCGTGGAAAGGTATGGTTTTCACTTTTCTTTTGAGCAGACAAATTGGAAGTCGTTGTCACTCAAGTTCACAGTATGATCTGTTGAAAGACAAATTTCTAACCCATATTGTATCCCCTGCAACATTTCCTGCTAAAATATTGAGCATAAACCACAAAAATATTGGCCGCTAGGGCCCGAAGGCCCTAAAAACCAACCTCTGGAGCTGCTTGCACTCAACCCGGATGAAACCCTCGCATAGCCGCTTGCCAAATATATCGTTCACACATAGGGATGCGCTAGGATCTGTGTTGCTCCAAATGATATGAAAATTGGTGGAGACGTTCTAGGGTTTTTCAGGCATCTACCCTCAAAATTTCAGCTCAATCCGAGTTCGGATGAGTGAGATATGGCCGAAACGAGTTCGGAAGTTTGGGCAGTCCTGCGAAAAACGTCCAACTTGTTCAGCTTCTTTTTGTTCATCACATGCCCTGATGCCTTACCAGATGTACTATTGATTTTTGCATGTGATGTTTCTAGGGTGATTCTTCAAGGACTTCAAACAATATTCTAGCAATGCTGAAATAAACTTCATTTACTTCTATCACAAATCAATTTAGTGTCAAAGTTGTCCTAGTATTTTCAAGCCTCTTTCAAAACCAACTATGTGTGCAGTGAAGATTCATTGCTCATTATGAGTAAGGATTAAAAAACAAGGGTTATATATGCCAAAAAGCTAGCTGATCTTATGAGCATCTAGAGGTCTTATCCAGACTTATTGCTAATACGTAAGGATATCTTAATAAAGAGTACCCCATGGTGTTTGAGATACTAAGAATTCCAGGGATTCAAGCTCTTTTTGCCCTTTTTGCTTTGTGCTTTATTTGGGATACTTGCTTAGCAAGGGATTTGTAGTGCTTTTTGAGGTTCTTGCTTATTTTGAAGAGAAGCAAGAAATTTTTTATTACTTTTTGGGGTTCTTGCTTATTTTGAGGAGAAGCAAGAATTTATTAGGATACTTGCTCGATTAGATGAGGAGCAAGGGATTTTTTTTTTTAAGGGTGAAGGGCGAGCTTGTCCTTTTGCCAATTCATTAGTACTCTAGACCATGCGTAAAAATAGATAAGCAAGGGAAACATTTTACTTTATGGCAAAAATAACACATGAGTTAATTTTTCCAAAACTTCACAATGTGTTTAGATGTGTATTTGTGCATGGTCAAAAGAGAAACTTGATCATCTAGGAGTCACTTATAACATTTTAAAATATTTGCTTCATTTCCAATGAAAATTTTGCTCAAAATACTAGATATAGTTTGAGTATTTGAAAAATACCTAGATTTCATCTAGCAACAAAGTACTATGTATCATGTGGTAATCATTTTCCTACAAAGTTTGAAAGAAAGAATTTTTCCTTGAGCTATTTTTTAAAGCTTTAAGACTAAAAATGGAAAAGAATATAGATACTTCATGATGAAATAAAGGAAGCATAATCATTTATATATATATATATATATATATATATATATATATTATTAATGTTTTTTTTAATTTTGATATATATGTATATAATTATATTATTATTATTTTTCTTTTCAAAGAGAGAGTTTATTGAATAGTAACTGATTGCAGTTCAGAAATATACTGCAAATCAGTGTGTTGTCTAAACTGATGTATGAATTCTTCCTTAGATAATGGCTTCTTATAAAGTTTAAGCCTATGTCCATTTACTAGTAGTTTCCTTGTTGAATCATCTATAGGCTTAAGCTTGACTGTACCGTTTCCAAATATTTCCTCAATTTCATAGGGTCCTAGCCATCTTGTTCTTAATTTACCTTGAAAATCTTGGTAACGAGAGTCAAATAACAAGGCCCAATCTCCCGATTGAAATGTACGTGGTACAATGTGTTTATCATGCCATTTATTTCATTGTTGTTGGGTTATTTCAGTTCTATGTAATGCTTCTAATCTTTTCTCATCCAAAATATTTAACTTTTCCAACCTTTCTTTTTGTGCATTATCCAAACTCATGTTAAGTTGTATCGTTGTGCGAAGGGTTTCTATTTCAAATTCAATGGGCATGATGGCTTGTTTTCCATAAACCATTTCATATGGTGATAATCCTGTGGTAGTTTTCCAAGTTGTATTATATGCCCATACAACTTCTTTTAATATTTCAGACCAATCACCCCTATTAACAATTATAGTTTTTGTAATAATATTTTCAAGTTCTCTATTTGTAACTTCTACTTGTCCATTAGCTTGAGGGTGATATGGTGAGGTTTTCTTGTGTTTTATTTGATAGATGTTAACAAAATGATCAATCACATTGGAGGTAAATTGAGGTCCATGATCTGAAACTAATTCTCGTGGTGCTCCAAAGCGTTGCATTATGCTTTCATAAAGAAAATCGGCCACTGCTTCAGCTTGAGCTCGTGGAAGAGCTTTAACTTCAGCCCACTTGGTAACGTAATATGTACATACAAGTATGTGTTTATTACCATCGCTTGGAGGGTCTATAGGTCCAAAAAAGTCAATTCCCCATTTTTCAAATGGTTCAAGAGCTATTTGTGGAACCAAAGGCATTTCCATAGATGGTGTAGGCTTGCTAGCTCTTTGACAAGCATCACATCTATCAATAAATTGATGAACATCTTTAGTCATAGTAGGCCAAAAGTACCCAGTTTGAAGTATTTTCATAACCGTTCTTTGGGTGGCATAATGACCTCCACAAGGTTCTTCATGTGCTGCCCTAATAATGTCATATACATCATTTTCTTGCACACATCTTCTGATAATTTGGTCAGGACATTTTTTAAACAGAATTCCATGAATCCATGTAAAAGGAATACTTTGATGTATTAATTTCCTACGCTCATGCGGTGTATAATTTTGAGGCATTTTTCCTGTTACTAAATAATTTACAATATCAGCGTACCAAGGGGTAAAAATAGAAAGAGCAAACAAATGTTCATCTGGAAAATTATCAGGAATTAACTCGTTATCATCAAATATTTGCATGCGAGATAAGTGATCTGCAATAACATTATCTTTTCCTGCCTTATCTATAATTGTGACATTGAATTCTTGTAGTAATAGAAGCCATCTAATCACTCTACCACCCATTGTTGCTTTGTTTGTTAAGTATCTAATGGCAGAGTGATCAGTGTGAACAAATACTTCATACCCTGTTATGTAATGTTTAAATTTATTGAGAGCATGAATTATAGCTAAAAATTCTTTTTCTGTAACAGTGTAGTTAAGTTCAGCTCCATGCAAGTTTTTACTTACATAATAGATAGCATAAGGTATTTTGTTTTCTATTTGTTGCAATACTGCTCCTATTGCATAACCTGAAGCATCACAATGTATGTGGAATGGTAATTCCCAATTTGGTCCTCTCAAAATTGGAGCAGTAGTCAAATTTTCTTTAATTTCTTCAAAGGCTTCTTGACATGCGTTTGTCCAATTAAATTCACTATCTTTAGTTAAGAGTTTAAGCATGGGAGTAGCAACTTTACTGAAGTCTTTAATGAACCTATGGTAGTATCCTGCATGTCCTAAGAAACTTCTCACCTCTGTTTGTGTTTTTGGAGGTTGAAGGGTTTGAATAACTTGTATCTTTGCAGGGTCCACGTTAACACCATCTTCTGATATATAATGTCCTAGAACAATACCTCCTTTCATCATCATAAAGCACTTTTCATGACTTAGAGAGAGATTTTGCTCCTGGCATCTTACCAAAACTTTTTGTAAGTTTGATAATGTTTCTTCAAAGGTAGTACCGTATACTGTGAAGTCATCCATATAAACTTCCACGCATTCATTTGTTAAGTCAGCAAAGATAGCCAATACAACTCTTTGAAAAGTTGCAGGTGCATTGCATAATCCAAAAGGTAGAACATTATAAGCATAGGTTCCTGCAGGACATGTAAAAGTTGTTTTTTCCTGATCTTCTTCAGCTATGGAGATTTGATTATATCCACTAAAACCATCTAAAAAGCAGAAATATTTCTTTCCAGCCAATGTATCTAAGACTTGATCAATGAATGGCAAGGGAAAATAATATTTCTTGGTTACTTTGTTTAATTCTCTATAATCAACACAAATTCTCCATTTACCATTTTTTTTAGGGACTATCACCAGAGGTGACACCCATTGGCTATCGAAAATTGGGTATATAAATCCTGCCTTTAAGAGTTTAATGATTTCCTCTTGAACTACTTCTTTCATAGCTGGATTCAATCGTCTTTGGGGTTGTCTTACTAGATTACAACCTTCTTGAATAAATATGTGATGGGTACAAACATTTGGGTGGATACCCTTCATATCCTCATAGTTCCATGCGAATGTTGATTGATGCTTTCTAAGCACATCTACTAATTGTGATTCTTGCATGCTCATGAGTTCATTACTAATGTTGAGAGTTCTTCCTGGTATAATATCTATTTGTTTACATTTTTTTGTATTTGCATCTATCCCATTTACCTCATGTTCAAAAATATTTAAATCATAACCATATGGTTCCATTTGAGATTGACTTGTGCTTGCCTCATAAATGGAAGATTGAGATGAACAACTACTATCTTGACCTTGATTTTCTTGTTGATTTCCTAACAATAATGGTAGGGGTCCCTCAACCTCTTGTTCAAGTTGTTCAATTAGAACATTAACTGATAAGGTTTGGATATCATCATATTCATGAGGGAAATCATACCACAACTACTTTGGAAATTCTTCTTCTATTGGTGATTCAGGGAATAAACTAAGATCTTTTGTATCCTTGCCATTAGAAATAGTCATATTTCCTGATCTACAACTAATGTAAGCATCAGTTGTTGCAAGCCATGGGCGTCCTAGTATTAAGGGATGTCCCCCTAATTTATTTTTGGGTTGTAAGACTATAAATTCTACGAGGTATTCCCATGAACTTACTGAGACCATAATGTCTTCTAACTTTCCTTCTAGTTTAATAGTAGATCTATCAACGAGTTGAAGCACAATAGAAGTTAATTGTAGTTTATGGATCCCTAAGGATTCTGTTGTTTCTTTGGTCATGACATTAATAGCGGCTCCTAAATCAATCAAAATATTTTGTAATGTTATGTCTCCAATATGCACAGTGAGTATAGGTATTCCAGGATCTGTATATTTTGGTAATAACCTATCTCTTATCATTATCTCAGATAATTGTCCAATGACTTGAATAGTTTGAAATTCATTCTTCTTTTTATTCTTGGAACATATATTTTTAATAAGCTTGGAATAGATGGGTATATCCTTGATAGCTTGTAATAAAGGAATTTTAATAGTAATGCCTTCTATTTCTTGAAGGAAGTTAAAGGTTGGCTTAGATGGTTCTTTTGGTATTGCCAGTCTTTGAGGGAATGGTACTTCTACTTCCTTTCTTATTTGGATTTCTTGTTGCTTTGTTGGAATATTTTCTGGTTGGTTTTCTATTTCCTTTTTGTTACTATCTTCTTTTTCAACCAAATGTGGAATAGGATCATCAAGTTCTATGAGAGTGACATTATTTTCCAACACCTTTCCTGATCTTAATTGAATCTGTTGACATGGTGCTACAGATATAGAACATGTTTCATTGGCCTCATAAACTTGTTGAACATTCTTATTGTTGTTAGGGTTAGGAATTGGTTGAGCTGGAAGAGGTGGTTGCTTAGGAGGATTAGTATTATTGTTTGGAGGTGGTAGAAGTCTATTTTGAGGTGGGTTTTGAGTGTTTTGTCCCCTAAATTGATTTTGAAGATTTGGTTGTTGCATTGTATTTGGGGACCAATTGGTGCCACCTTGATTATATTGGCCACTATTATTCCAACTAGGCATATTCTGATTTTGTGTCCCTTGATTCCATGGGGGTTGTCCTCCATAGGAATTAGCCATAAATTGAGCCCATGGGGGTATGCTCCAGTCTTGGTTGTAAGAATTCCAATTTGTCCAATTTGGTGCATTGGACCATTGATTAGGCCTTTGTTGGTTGGGATAATTAGGGTTTGACCAATTTGATGGGCCATTAAATGGACCATTTCATCTTTGAGCGACAAAATAAACATCTTCTACCTCTTCCACTTCAGGTTCTTTAATGGCAGCTTTAACAATGGAGATATACTTGCATTTTTTAGTTTTATGATTTTTATCACAAATTTGGCAACAAGCAAAAATATTGGAGATATTTGTTATGTTGAGAGGACATTCTCTCATATTGTGCTTTTTCCTACATCTGTGGCAGTAAATTTCTTCACTATCCTTTGATTTTTTATCCATTAAGTCCAAATATGAGGTCAAATTACTCAACAAATCAGTTTTTAAACCTTCCAACATATTTCCAATTTCAGCTCTTGTCACTCCTCCTCCTGTGGATGTGTATTTATTACTTCTTAGAGGTTTGTTTCTTGAATAATTTCTGCAAAGGTTTATAATCTCCTCAAGTGATATAAGATGAATGTCTCCTTTTGCCATAAGATTTAAAATCTCAAGAACATCTTCTTTTAATCCTTTCAAAAAAAGTTCTTTTAGGATTTCTTCTTCAAGGTCTATATTTACTCTAGATCCTACAAATTGAAATCTCTCGAGATAGTCCTCCAAATATTCTTCTTCTTTTTGATTCATACGAAAAAGCTCAGCTTTCTTATCCCTAACTCTACAATAATCTTGATATCTTTCAAGGAATAGCTCTTTTAATCCATTTTCTCCATCCCAACGATTACAAACTCCTTCTCCTAGACCCATAAACCATATTAAAGCTGCATCTTTAAGAGTAGATGGAAATAACCTTAGCTTTTGCTCATTGGTGGTGTAAAAGTAAGCTTGACATACTACTTCAAATTCGAAAAGAAAAGCATCAGGATCTTCATAGGGTTTTCCATGAAACGTAGGCAATATAGAAACATAGATTGATTTAGGTTCTCTTGTTGTCCCTTCTGTATGTAAGATTGGGAAAGGGAACATTTTTCTTTGTCTGTTCTCTCTCTGATCTCTCTCTTGCCTTTGTCTCCCATTTCCACGGTTTTCTCCTTCCTCTCCCAAACCACTTTGTTCATCAGCCATACCTGAATATAGGATTTCAAGAATTGAATCAGGTATAGGTTCGAAAAATATAGAAGAAGGATCTACGTAGTTGTCAAATTTTGGATTGGGCAATAAATATGAATTGGGATCTTGATCTAGGATTTCAGCTTGATTGGTTGATGATGTAGCCTCAGTTTTTACTAGTTTATAAATCCCAGGCTCTCTAAAGTCTCTTGGGGATTTTTCTTCTATTTTGTTAGTTTTTATGAATCTTCCTTTAGAGTCTCTAGGTCTGCTCATGAATGTTCTAAACTTTCTTGTTTTTTTTTAGCAATATGTCTAATCTTCTTTAAATAATTTATGAATATCGTTGATTGGATCAAGTTGTTCTGGTGTCATAAAATGTTCCTCTTCAAAATTAAAATAGTCTACCAACAATTGAATCAACTGAACAAGGTAAGCTTTAGTTGCAATAGGATCAGGAATTCCAAATTGTAGCTCGTAACGCAACTCTTGGCACAATTCTCTAAAATGTACAGCTCTAGGAATTCTACAATATCTCTTGTTGTATTGTAGGGCTAATTCTTTCCTCTCTATATCTGCAAGGAAGTTGTGAATAGTGAGGGAATCCTCAAGGTATTGATTCCAAGGATAAATTACTGGATTTACTGTTGTTCTCCTATCCCACAGCCAATTTTCACAACTTATTCCAAGATCTTGATAAGGTGAAGAATGATTTACCCATAAAGTTTTTGCTATATTTATCCTCTTTATTTTCTTCAGTTCATCTGATCTTTCATTGATAGAATCAATGCGTTCACACAATGCTTCCCACTTTGGTTTGGTTGTTCTGTAATCTTGGTCAAGAAGAATATTAACCTCTTGTTGTATTAGTAATTTTCTAAGGTCTATAAATTCAGTTTGACTGCTTTCAACCATTTGGCAATTTTTTTTTATTTTCTCTCTTTGATTTTTGTGTTTTTTTTTGTTTGGGTTTTGATTTTCTTTTTTCAATCCTACTATTTGCTAAGCTTAAATATAAATTTTAGAACTTATAAATACTCTTAACGTATTTTCTGCTAAGTTCTAAATATAAATTTCAAAACTTATAAATACTCTTAACATAGTAGAAAATAAATAAATTTAAAATTACTAAACAGTCCTAATGCTACTAAAATTAGATGCGTTTATACAACTAATTTCAGCATACTTAGGAAAAAAAGTAAAAGTACTTGGAAAGTAAATTTTTATTGGAAGTAAAATTGCTGAAGTAAAAGGTAACTTTCTACTGTTCTTTTGATTATTAGGAGGGATTTCATTACAGTTGTGTCACTCAACCTAACTACTTCCTATAAAACAAAAATAGGGTCCTAAAACAATATTAGGTTGTTTTCAGCATTCACCTACTTCCTATTCTTTTTCATAGGTCCTAAATCAAATTAACAATAGTAATTACCCAAAGCAAGGAAATTGCAAAAAATAAAATTTACTGAAATTGAAATTTGTAGAAAATAAATTTTAATCTATGAAAGCGATAAAAATGAAACCTTTACGAAAAATGAACCTGGCAACGTCGAACGGAGGGGCTTGTTGGAACCATCTACGGGCCACTCTAACTCGTATGCACACCAAGGTCTCGTACGTACCCCTTTTCACATACAAGTAAGTCCTCTCTCTTTGCACTGCCAAACAACTTTTCTGACTAACCACTACGATGCTACTCTCCCCGACAACGATGCCAAAATGATCGGTTGTAGAGCTTACATTTAATTTTATCAATCCAAGGGAAATCAAGGTCAGATTTAAAGAGTAACAATCTCGTATAGATTATATCGTAGGAGTTAATACTAAGCTTAGCTCAAGTTTCTTTTTCAGGCTTCACGTGTACAAAAAAGTAAATGAACAGAATTAAATTTGTGCAAAAATGAATGATGCAGGATATGATAAATAAATGCAATTATGTTTTACTTTTACTATGACTTGATTTACCGATGCATCTAATTATTTGCAAGCTAATTTATTTATGATATGTTCTAATTTATTTGTGAGGATCCTCATGCAATTTATCTTATTTTATGTAATTTGAAATGCAGTTTAACTTAAGGCTAACTAATCCTAACCTAATGTAGGGGCGAGAGCTCAAGGACTGTCTATAGGAGTGGGCCCTACCTCCTAGAGGGCAGTGTAAGTCTTTCTCCCCTAGTTTACCTTATCTCAGTAACTAGATTTTATAACTAATACTAACATTATGTCTATTCTGTAAATGCAGGTAACATATAAACACAATTTACATAACATAAATCAAACAACACATGAAATTGATACAAATTACCATTTTTGAAGAACAAAATGCTACTTTTATTACTGGAGCTTCAATTGTACATGTTGAACGTGTTTCTTCAGAATTGTAAACTTAGAACAAACTGTAATGTAACAATAAATGCAATAGAGAGTAGACCTCTTTCAAGGTCTCTCCTATGTAATTTATACTGTAACTAATACAATTCTAAACAATATTCTCCATGTATTTGACATGCAGATTTTGTGGACTGATGACTATACATTAATCAAGAATAATCTAAAACCTAATCATAATACGTACTCCTACTTGGACTTATAAATATTTTGATTGGTCCAAGTGGCATCCTACTAATAATCCTAACAAGACAATGTTATTTTAACTGACTCACAAGATATACATTAGGACCTCATGTCCTATATTCCAAGAAAGTCTAACAGTCTTTGCGTTTATATCTCAAACTTCCCAAAATAAACTGATTACAAGCTTTATAAAGTAAACCATAACTTTGTCAACTTGAAATATTCTTGCGGATATTATGCGAGAAATGAAATATTTTTCTAGGTAAAAATATCAGTTGTTGTCCATCTTAATGTGTCGTCCATATTAATGTGTCATCCATTCTGATGTGGCATATTGAAGTCAATAATATTTATTATCCTTCAATAAATGTTGGTAAAACATTCTTCAGTAACTATCTTCAGTAGTTACCTTTAGTAGTTACCTTCAGTAATTACCTTCAGTAGTTACCTTCAGTAATTACCTTCAGTAACATACTTCAGTAATCAACATCTGTAACAAGATCAATTACTGTTGTCACTGAACTCTGTTGGTTCTTCTTCTCGTCCGAGGTGCACTCCAAAGCTCTGCAATCTCTTCATCGATCATCCATACCTTTTTCCTGCATTTTTCTCAGAACTCGGACAAATTTGATATAAATCAAACACATTTGTTAGATTATGGTAATTAATCAGTTTTCCTAATAAATCACATTTTATTCAATAATAATTCATAGAAAACATATCATAATCATCATATAATTGTAATAATGAAACAATTATGGTACAAAAATATGTGTCAAATAGCCACTCATCAACATACTTTTGAATTTCATCTTGTTCCTTGACTTGTTTACTATCTCTTTTATTTCTTTGTTTTATCACTTCCTTGGTCATAAGGACTTTATATGTTGTTTCACACTCTTCTTCATAATCTATTTCTAATTCACCTTGCCTAATATACCCTTGCTATTGTGGCCTTTGTTGAGATTATCCTTGTTCATGTTGTAATTGAACCTACTACTTCCTTTAAGGAGGTCTACGATATTAAACACCATGTGTCATCATATTATTTTTACAAAATTTGGTGTCATGTCCTTTGTTTTCACAAATATGAAAATATCTTCTCCACAATTGAGGTTGCTTTTATGTTAAAAATAAAGTAAAAGAATTATTTGAACCCTTTTAAGGTTTCTTTGTAGAGATAAGAGCAATATTGGACAACTCATCTCTCAATTGATTTTTTACTTCATATTGTTACTGATTCTTCAAATGATACCCTTATGTTTGATACTTGGATAGATGTCACCGATGTTATGAATGATTTAAGGAGAGCTATAAGTACAACTAATACTAAGATCTTATCTTCCACCTTTTCTCCCAAGGTGTTCAACTTTGACTTCAAATCTATGATTCTTTGAAGGAATTGTTCAATACCTTCACCTTGGACCGTTAATGTATGAAGTTATGATTGAATATGAAGGATTGTGGCTTCATTCATTCCTTCAAATACAATGAAAAGTCTATCCACTACATATTTTGATGTTTCTGCTTCACGTATATGTGGTTGTATTTTATCTGCTACTCCAAAAATTGATAAGCATAAGTGCCCTTGTATCTCTTTAATCATACTTTTTCTTAGTTTTCATCTCCTTAAGATGAATTTCATCACTAGTAACTATATCCTAAAGTTTTTTACCATTAGTATTGTTCTTATTTTTGTCTTCCATGGTGCAAAATTTGGAACCTTTAGTAATTGATATTCTTTGATAAATATTTTTGATGCAGCCATGGTGAAGGTTCCTTATATCTCCCAAAATAGTCCCCTTTTCTATATACCACCAATCCTATATACCAAACCTTTTGATATACCTGCTCTTCCTCTATACCCATCGGTACATGGAAGAAGCTAGTGCTCTCGATATACACAGTCATAAGTGGGAGAGACCTTAAGGTACATGAAAGAGAATAGTATGTGGTACCTAGGTAGTACTAAAAAGGATTCGTCCTATCAATGGCACCTGCTTAAAGAGAAATCCTCATACATGGGTGTAACTTCCCTATATACTTGGATTTTCTTAATTTTAGAATTTATATCCAACGATCATGAAGAATAGGGTAAATAATGGAGTAAAATAAAATATTACAAAAAATATTTTCTTATTCCTCCTCGATAATTTATAGGATCAATCCCATACATCATTATGATATTTATATTAGTATTTAGATGCAGTAACTTAACGTGACAACAATACTTGTAAACACAAGTCAGCAACATCGTTTCTACCGAACGTTGTAATTGTGCAAAGCATATGTTTTTTATTTTTTGCAAAAAAAAAATATTTTTGATGTAAGGATTTATTTTAAAAAATAAAGCATCAATCAATGCCAAAAATGCATTTTCTAAAAAAAATTTATTTTCTTACAAAAATATTTACTACAAACTATAGGACCCCTTAATTTCAAAAAAATATTTCAAATAACAAACTTTGAATTTTTTTTTGAATTTAAGTGGTCCGATCCTATATTTTTTGAAGCGAGCAGGTGACCACTACTCATTTGCATGGAGCTTTTGAATTTCTATGTCTACAAGAAGTTAAGATAAGTGATTTCAATATGCAGTGTGTTTGTAATTTTCTTAGTCCATGTAGCATGTTTTATTCTACCAAGCATTTGCTTGGGAAAGGAGGAGTTGTCACTATCTTGGCACCCAAGTGGTAGCCACATGTGGTGACTTGGGGTGTTGACCCATCCCACCAAGATGTTTGGATTTTACTTGAGATTAGAGGGAAGTCATTTGGGGTGGTCAACATTTATGCCTCTAACGATGCTTCAATTAGGAGCTCTCTTTGGTGATGGCTAGCTTTCTCTCTACCTCTAGCCACTTGGATTTTTTATGATGATTTCAACATGGTAGAAAAGGATTCGAATAAAATCAATCACTCTCCAAGATGTTGGTGCTCTTGTGAATGAGAGGTCTAGTTTTTTATGAAAAATAAGTTGCATTTGTTTGATCTAAAATCTTTCTATATGTCCTCTGATTTTCCTCGAGAGCTCTTGTTTACTTGGTTGAACTTCCAAGCTAAGTCATTCAGGGTCCTCGAGAGGTTAGATCAGGCGATGGTCTCTAAAAGTGATTCCTTTTATTTTTCTTATTTCAAGCCATGGGTCCCTTTTGTCACAACCTTGTCTAGCACTACTCTTTCAAACCACACCCCCATTTTGTTTGTTATCGACATACAGCATACACGACCCAAAGTTCACTCCTCTCAGTTCTACTTTAATGTTTCCTTTTTGCACAGTCTTATCATGAAGGCCCATATCTTCCAAATCTGGAACTTGCTCCCTCGAACGTAGGGCTCTCTAGGCTGGATTAATTGGTGGAATTTTTCTATCCAACGCACCACTAAAATGCTACGTATTTTAGGGGTGGACATTACAAAATGTAGAAGACAAGCTAATTCAGATTTGAAAGAAGAGCTTCATAAAGCTTGTCTCAAGTTTGAGAATTCTCCATATAATATAAATCTTCAATCTCTTGTTGCAGTCTTGAGGCATGAACTTAAGAAAGAGGAACTGTATGAAGCTAAGGGAGCTCAGTGTTGTGGGCCAAACACAGGTTAAATTTGATCGTATTTTGTCACTTGCCCGTGCATTTAAATTGTCAACCCAGGGAGCTTCGTAAACTTTAGAAGTGTCTCAAACAAGATCATTTACAATACCCACTTTGAGATGAGTCCGGCTAATTCTATCATTGGGGGGTTTAAAAGATCAACGATCACTCATCCACACCACAATAATTTACGTATGAATAATTAAATCCTTAGAAAGTAAATATTCATATGTGCATAATTAACTAGACATGAAAATAATTTCACTACAACAATGAAAATAACAGTACAAAAAGTAAACCTATGAAAGCAGGAAATTAGTCTAGGAAAGCACAAGTAAAATGGAAGGAATACTGGCTTGGAGTGGGCCTAGGCTCTAGCAGCTCCCTTCCAGCTGAACACGCGATTAGGAACTCTTGAACTTTATTATGATTGCAAAATAATTATTACAAGACTTCTATCTCCTCAGAATGATAAATGTATTCTAAATTATCTTTCTGGATATTCTGGATATCTATCAAAGATGTTTGTGTGTGTTTATATAGCTCACATAGATATTTTATCACAAGGAAGTTACAATAGTTGTTCAATCCAGACTAAACTGGGACAATCTGGTAACCTCAATAGACATCTACTAAAAATAGTCATCATTCCTAACGGTGGCACGTTCACTGATTGGTTCGAGTTGCTTGAGCTGGATCATGCTTCACCTGGCGTAGGTAAGACATTCTCGTCCATTGGTATAATTTCTAGAATTGTCTTGTACGATGTGGAACTGGAACTACACCGATCAAAATTGCCCACGTCGCTTTATTTGGTCAACTGGCGAAGAATGGAGGCGCCTTCTCTATGAGGAAGGTGCCTTCCTCAAGTGCTTTGGCAGGTACCTTATTTATGTGAAAGGCGCATACTGATGTTGAGCACCTTCTTCATGCGGAATGTGCCTACTAATTTTGAGTGCCTTCTTTATGCGAAAGGCGCCTACTAATGTTTGGGCGTCTTCTTTATGCATAAGGCACCTTGCCTTGTATGGGGCACCTACCTTATGCAAAAAGCACCCAAGTATGTCGGGCACCTTATTTATACGGAATGTGCCTACCTTCTATTGGTGCCTTCCTTGAAGAGGAAGGCGCCTAACCACCATGCCTTGATTTTGGGAGAAATAGAGTGCCAGGTCCATGAAGGACCTCGACTGATCCAAATATGTCAAAACCAACTACATTTCCACACAAACACACTAAAACACACAAATTAGATAACACACAATTCTATTAAATAATTATATAATAATTCATAAAAGTACACAGTTCCTATTATATTGTCACATAATAATCAATGAAACTCATACAAAATATGAGCATTTTTGAGGCTCATCATCCCCCCATGCCTAACATATGCCATGCCCTCATGGCATCAAAATTGTAAGTGGCTCTTCTTACTCCTCATCGTCATCGTTTTCTAGTAGATCTAGTTGTACCTACAGCCTATGATTGCTTTTTCTATGGACCAGCATCGGGAGGTGCGGTCTTTCTTTTCCTATGTGGAACTATGGTGTTGAGGCGGCCAGCTTCTATTGTCTACATCTACTCAATTTTTTGACTCCACCTATTCGGGTTTCCCACCTCGGCTACTACTAGAGGTGGTATAGCTAACGTAGTCCCTGGTACTGGAATGCAGCTTCTGCAGCCTACCAGAGATCGACATCCTGGGGTCTGACAACTACATCCGTTGTTTTACTGCCTTAGATTTCTTAGGGAGGTGCCTTCTTATACAAAAGGTGCCTACTCCTGGCATTAATTCAATTTTTTTTTTATTTGGGGGTTGACAGGGTACGTTTCTCGAGCCATAATTTTAGCATAATGTTTTGGTCATGGAGGGGTACGTGATTTCTATGGCGGCATTATTTTTTAGAACTACATAATTTATGAAAAATTATATAAAAATTTAATTTGAATTATGCGCATACCTGATTGGATGCTTTGCGCATCACAAAAAATGGTGATTCGTCGATCTGTGACACGGAGGATGTGCGTGTTGCATGTTGATTACGTTGGACTCATTGCTATGTTGTTTGAGGTTTGATGCCGAAGACAAAATCATGATTGGCTTAAAAACCATCTACCCATCATCCTTGGGGTGTGCGAGAAGATCCCGCCTCGTAACTCTACAAGATTTTTGGTTGGGGTGGATTTCCATCACGTGGGATGATGGTGGTAATCTGGTGCTACCCAATCATGTGTTGATCTCGTTCGAATTGAGGTGCATGTGAAACCAAAGTGCTAACTATACACGAAAGGGGCTTCAAATAAATGGTGTCTCCCTGGTGTGGAAGGTACTTTGAATGAACAATGCCTTCATGATGCGGAAGGCACTTCGAATGGATGGTGCCTTCCTCGTGCGGAAGGCGCTTCAAATCATTTTTTTCTCTTTTTTTTCATGGTGCCTTCTTGATGAGGAAGGTGCTTACTTCCATTGGGCACCTTCTTTATGAGGAAGGTGCCTTATTTCTGTTGGGCGCCTTCTTTATAAGGAAGGTGCCTTATTTTTGTGGGGCGCCTTATTTATAAGGAAGGCGCCTTATTTTTGTGGGGCACCTTCTTTATAAGGAAGGCGCCTTGCCTCCAGCTTGATACCTTCTTCACGATGGAAAACGTCCACCTTAGTTAGGTGCCTTCTTCGAGGAGGGAGGCACCATTCCTTAAGTGGAGAGTCTTCTTTGAAGATGAAGGCTTTCTACAAGGTATTTTTCTTAGCAACCACGTCGTGATCATCCGAGCAAGGGTGATCAAGCCTCCTCAGACTTACTTCATGCTACCCCAACATCTTCCTACCAGGCCTAGCATGTGATTTTTCCCTCGGAGGAGAGTTTGTTGCCTTCGTTCGAGCTTGGATAGATGTTGCTTCTAAACTACGTGCGCAGGTGTCGGGATGCTAAGCCGGTTTAGGCCTGGTTTCCTAGATACCTATTTTTCGTGCTATCAGGACCTTCACCTACAAAAAGCAAACAAAAAGAAAAGAAAATACATGTAGTTAGATGTATTCCATGCCTATTAGGCCCTGGCCTTAGGATGCCTGTAGCTTGCATGCGGGCGTCGTCCCTACAAAACACATCGTAAGAAATAAATAAACCTAAACTAACTAATTTTGGTGGACACCTCTATGTCCACCGTATTATTGCTAAGATTTTTGTCCAAATTTACAAGGATGGGGTCTCCCCCATGCCTACTCTAGATTCCAATACCGTATGGTCCGTTGGCATTAATCTGGATAGAAAATCTGCTACTACGCTATCTTTTCCAGGTTTATCAACTATTGTTATGTCAAACTCCTGCAACAGTAGGAGCCATCTGATAACTCTTTCACCAATAGCCAGTTTTCTCATTAAATACTTGATGGCTGCATGTTGTCCGTATGGACGAACACCTAGTATCTAGTGATATAATGGCAAAATTTATTGATGGCATGCACAACCACAAGGAATTCTTTCTCCATCACTGTATAGTTGAGCTTAGTCCCTACTAAGTTTTTGCTGACATAGTAGATGGCATAAAATTCCTCGCCATCCTTCTACCCGAGGACTGCTCCAATCGCATTTTTGGATGCATCACAATAGATATGGAATGGTATGGCCCAATTTGTTCCCCTTAAAAGAGGTGCAGATATCATCTTTTCTTTGAGCGATTGAAACACTCTTTCATAGTCTTTCGTCCAGTTGAACTCCACATCTTTAGACAATAGAGTGTGCAGTGGTTTTGCAATCTTACTGAAGTCGATGATAAATCATCGGTAATACCCAATAGATCCAAGAAAACTTCTCACCTCTCACTGTGTTATGGGGTTGGGTAGGTCCTTGATGACCTCGATCTTTCTTTTGTCAACTTTTATTCCTTCCACGGAGAGATGGTGTCCCAATACAATGCCCTCTCGCATCATCATAAAGCATTTTTCATTATCGAGGGACAAATTATTTTCCTTGATTCTTTCGAGCACTCTTTCCAAGTTCATCATTGCTTCTTCAAAGGTTTCTCCATAAATGGTGAAGTCGTCCATGTACACTTCGACCGCTTCCCCTATCATGTCTGAGAATATGCTAAGCACCACCCTTTGAAAGGTGGCTGGTGTATCCGAGTAGTCCCATGCAAACACCCATTGGTGTCTTTTTAGAAGCTCTTTTACCTTTGTCAGCTATGTGGGGGTCAAACCATTGCTGATGTTTAACATCTTTCTAGGCCCAACATTTATCTATTTAACGTGGTGGTTTTGGGCACCGTCCAATGGTGACTCAGGCTTAGTGATGGAAGATTCTCCTTGGAGGAATTCTATGATGGCGCCTTCTTCATCTTCATCCTCCGCCAATTCATTTAATGCCATCACTGACTGGATTATGGATAGCTCATTGTCTCTGTGCTTGGTCAACATAGGCTCTCCCAATGAATCAACGGACTGCATAGGGGGTAAAATGGTCAATCTTTTGATCTTTTATCCATTGGATATGGACATCACCCTATCACGGTAGCTGATGTAAGCATCGACTGTCGTCAGCCATGGTCTTCCCAAGATAAGCAGGTAGCCACCCAGCCTTTTTTGGACTGTAAAACCAAGAAGTCGATCGAATATTCCCACGCGTCAACCATCACTATTATATCTTCAAGCATTCCTTTCGATGCTATGGTTGATCGATTGGCCAGCTATAGCAGCATCATTGTGGTGGGTCTCAGGTCTGTGAGCTGCAACTTCTGCATGGTCTCCTACGGCATCATGTTGATGGCTGCACCGAGATCGACCAATGTATTGGTCAAGGAATGTCCCCCAATTCTTACAATCAACACTGGGCTGCCTAGGTCTGCATACTTAGGATGACATGCCTTCCCCATCATTAAATCTTCCAACTTACCCATGATATTGATAGTCTGGGTTACTTTCCATCCTGGCTTTCTTAAGCACATCTCCTTTATCGCCTTCGTATATATCGGGATGTCTCGGATAGCTTGAAAAAGTGGAATTGTCACTGTGAGATTTTTCAAGCTAGAAAGAATATCATACTCCGGATGCGTTAGTTTCTTCTATTCTTGCAGTCGGTTAGGAAATGGATCCTTTGTTCTCTCAGCCACTTCTTCTTCCACCTCTTCTATAAGAGGTGTTTCTCCTACATCTTCCTCCTCTTCTATCAATGGAGGTATCTCTACTCCTAGATGTCTACTTGATCTAAGCTGAATAAGATTGCAACTAATATGGTACATCGGATACATCTCTCCTTCTACATTGTATACCGGCTAATTTACTTTGTTATTTGGATTCACCATCGGTTGTGCAGGTAGCTGCACAGGTCTCACTACAAGTAAAGGTCGGTAGGTTTTGTTGGGGGTGAGCTGGTGCTACATTCTATGGAGCTGGATTCCATGGAGCATGGCCTCTCCACTATTTCCCAAAATATTGATATGGCATCCAGGGCTGCTGGTTCAAAAATGTTGCTCCTGGGGGTGCGTTGGACCAAGGTGATGGCCCCCACCACCCCATGTTAGGTGGTTGAGGTTGGCCTTGTGGCATGTAGGGTCCTCCCCCATATGATGGCATTCCTGTTGGCATATTCCCCCTAGGGGGTTGTGTCCAACTCCTTCGATTGCCTATAAAATAGGCTTCCGTGACATCAACATCCTCCTTGATACTAGGCAATTATGGGCACAATCGAGTCTTATGATTTAGTTTTCACACCGTGCATACTTTGACTTTGTTCTCTGGGCATGCATTATTTGCATGCTTCCCTCTACATTTTGGGCAAAAATAAGCCAATGTTGCTTCATTTTCTTGCTTCTTTTTCTCCAACAACAACGTGTCCATTTGCAGTGCCAGAGATGAAAGCATCTCACTTTTCAAATCTTCTAGCATGTTGCCTATCTCTTTTTTTGTCTGATCGAAGTAATTGCTTTCATGGTTCTAGAAGTGGTCTTGCCTCTCCTTCTTGAGTAGTTCCATCATAGTTGTCAGATATCTTCCATAGCATGTTGGTAGACATCACCTCCAAAGATCATGTTGAGAGCCTCTAATGATTCGTTGTTAAGTCCTCTCAAAAAGATGCTTTTAAGAGACTTGTCAACTAACTTTGCATGAGGATATCATTGAAGATTGAAATTGAATCTCTCCCAGTACTCCTCCAGAGACTCATCTTCTTTTTGCATCATGCTTAGGACCTCTTCTCTGGAGTCTCTTTCTCTCCCGAAGTCTTGATATTGCTCTAAAAAGAGCTTCTTCATTTGATCCCATGTGGCAATGTGTTTGTCTCCCAGACCGATGAACCATCGCAGAGTTGCATCGTCTAATGTGGAAGGAAAGAGCTTCAGCTTTTGTGTATCATATTTGTAGTCCACAGACCTACATAGAACATCAAACTTAAATAGAAATAGGTCAGGGTCTTCGATTGGGTATCCTCTGAAGGTGGGAAGGTGAGCAGGGGATATGTTTTTCATTTTTGTTTCTCCTACTCCTTCCTCTATCGGGAAGCTAAAGCCGGATGAAATCTCTTCTTCGGCCATTTTTCAGGAAATGTGGTCTCTAATTCCATTCTTATGGCCTCACGGTCGTTCAAAATTTTCTGAGTCAAGGCTCTGAAGTCGGTTGGTGTTATCGTTTGATCCTCTACAACTTTCCACAACAGGGCTTCCTCTGAGGGTGTCCTCCTAAACAATAGGTTTACAATGGTTTGTTCTTCCCCAGGTTGGTGGGATGAGGAAGCACTTTGCACAAAGTGAGGATTCTCACTCTAGTGGACTACTAGCGATGAATTGGGTGAATCTAATTCAAATTTGGAGTGTTCGATTGACTCAAATTTTGGTGGACTTTGTTTTATAAAATGACCGTTAGGTCCTCTTCTTCTCGAGGAACTCATACAAAGTCAGATGGAAGGTTTTTAGGTATTGCAATTAATCTAGTAGAGGTGCTTCCCCAAAAATGGCACCAAAATGTTGCGAGCCAAACACAAGTTAAATTTGATCCTATTTTGTCACTTGCTCATGCATTTAAATTGTCAACCCAGGGAGCTTCATAAACTTTAGAAGTGTCTCAAACAAGATCATTTACAATACCCACTTTGAGATGAGTTCGACTAATTCTATCATTGGGGGGTTTAAAAGATCAAAGATCATTCATCCACACCATAATAATTTACGTATGAATAATTAAATCCTTAGAAAGTAAATATTCATACGTGCATAATTAACTAGACATGAAAATAATTTCACTACAACAATGAAAATAACAGTACAGAAAGCAAACCTATGAAAGAAGGAAATTAGTCTAGGAAAGCACAAGTAAAAGGGAAGGAATAATGGCTTGGAGTGGGCCCAGGCTCTAGCAGCTCCCTTCCAGCTGAACACGCGATTAGGAACTCTCAAAATTTATTATGATTGCAAAATAATTATTACAAGATTTATATCTCCTCGAAATGATAAATGTATTCTAAATTATCTTTCTGGATATTCTGGATATCTATGAGAGAGTTCTGTGTGTGTTTATACAGCACACACATAGATCTTCTATTACAAGGAAGTTACAATAGTAGTTTAGTCCAGACTAAACTGGGACAATCTGGTAACCTCAATCGGCATCTACTAAAAATAGTCATCGTTCCTAATGGTGGTGCATTCACTGATTGGTTCGAGTTGCTTGAGCTGGATCATGCTTCACCTGACATAGGTAAGATGTTCTCTTTCATTGGTGCAATTTCTAAAATTGCCTTGTGTGACGTGGAATTGGAACTACATCGTTCAAAACTGCCCACATCGCTTTATTTGGTCAACTAGCAAAGAATGGAGGTGCCTTCTCTATGAGGAAGGCACCTTCCTCAAGTGCTTTGGAAGGTGCCTTATTTATGCAGAAGGTGCATACTGATGTTGAGCACCTTCTTCATGTGGAAGGCACCTACTAAAATCAGGCACCTTTATTACGCGGAAGGTGCCTACTGATGTTTCAACATCTTCTTTATGCAAAAGATGCCTTGCCTTTTATGGGGTACCTACCTTATGCGAAAGGCGCCTGAGTATGTCGAGCACATTTTTTATACAAAAGGAGCCTACCTTCTGTTGGTGCCTTCCAAGGAGAGGAAGACGCCTAACCACCATGCCTTGATTTTAGGAGAAATAGAGTGCCAGGTCCATGAAGGACCTCGACTGATCCAAATCCATCAAAACCAACTACATTTCCACACAAACACACTAAAACACGCAAATTAGATAACACACACAATTCTATTAAATAATTACATAATAATTCATAAAAGTACACAGTTCCTATTATATTATCGCATAATAATCAATGAAACTCATACAAAATATGAGCATTTTTTAGGCTTATCACTCAGCTTCGAGCTCACCTACATTGAATTCAAATTGGAGATAGACTCTCTAAGGAATTATTCAAAAGGCTTCGGCCTTCTGCTCAGCATTCTTAATTCCATACCATTCAAATGGAAGAAGGGAGGTCTAATACACTTCTGGATATCATTAGGCTTTTGTTCATCATTATCAGGGATTTTTTGCTTCTCAATCTCTTACTGATGAGCGTCAACATGCCTTAGATTAATGTTATTTGTTGTTCCCTATAAGCTTTCTCCTACACAAGTGGAGTTGTGTGATACATATTTATCCTTAGAGGATCTTAAGGAATATTTATCCCTCATGGCCAATGATAAAGCCCCTGGATTAGATGACTTTCCTTGCAAATTCTACAAGGAATTTTGGGACATGCTAGGTCAATATTTACATAAAGTTTACCTGGAAGCCATACAATGTGGAACTCTAGGAGCCATCATCAACAAAGGGAATGTTAAGTTCATTCCTAAATCTGGTGATCCTAAACTATTTACCAGTTGGAATTCTATCACCCTTTTGAATGTGAGCTACAATATTATTGCTAAAGTTGTTGCTCATAAGCTTTGGCCTCTTCTGCCTCTGATAATCCTAAACAAACTAGGTTTGTTCAAGAAAGATATATTTTAGACAATGTGCTTGCAGTTTGGGAAGGTATGGAATGGGCCTGTTCCTTAGGACAAAATGCTCTATTTATTAAAATTGATTTTAAAAAAGCATATGACAAAATGGAATGGTATTTCATTACCTCTATGCTTCAAGCATTGGGCTTTGGTTAGTTTTTCATCAACACAATTCGCATGCTTTTTCAATATGCCTCTATTACTCTTACCTTGAACAATTGTCAATCAAAATCCATTCAACTAGGTTGATCTATTAGGTAGGGTTGTCCTCTCACCCCCTCACTTTATATTCTTGTTGTTGAAGCTTTTGGCTATCTTTTGGCACATAAGGTTTCTCAAGGGAGCCTTAGAGGCATCTCACTCCCCAATTCTATCCTTTAGCTAGTTAATGGTCACTTTTTCGATGATTTCTTTTTGACTATTCAAGAAGATGATAGTCCCTGTTCTTAGCCATTTACTGTTTGAAAGTTTTTTGTAAGGCCTCTGGTTCTAGAATTTAGTGGAGGAAAACCTCCTACTATAGATCTTCCCCTAATCCAACACCTGATTGGCTTAGCCATTATTAATGGGGATGGATCCATCTAGGTGAAGTATTTAAATTTTTGGGGATCCCTTTTGCTTTTCTTGGCTCTTCTACACAACTTTGGTAGCATGTTACTCAAAAGTTTGAGAAGAATTTAGCCTACTGGTCATCAAAAACATTTTCTTTGGCAAGAATGTTTCAAATTTATTCTAAGGTTTTGGCTACCACTCATGTTTATTATTTTTCCTATTAGGTGCCCTCCAAGGCTTGTTATAATAAACTGGATAAGCTCTTACGTGACTTCCTATGGGAAAAATATGTTATTAAAATAAGATTTCATAGGGTGGCATGGGAGGTGTGTTGCCTACCCAAATCCTAT
Organism: Wollemia nobilis; assembly: GCA_028583015.1. NCBI lineage: Eukaryota > Viridiplantae > Streptophyta > Pinopsida > Araucariales > Araucariaceae > Wollemia > Wollemia nobilis. The sequence continues at coordinate 1,627,672 of JAQPPZ010000856.1, read as the reverse complement.
GGAGGTATGGGCATTTTTTATTGTCAAAGACAAGGTTTTACTTTATGTGCTAAATGGATTACTCAATCCCTCACAGGTAGTGAGCATTAGAAAATTCTCATTTGACTGCTTGTCTCATGGATTACCCTATGGCATAAAAGTTTGGAAGGGTTTGAGCCTTCATACTATTCTTACTGCACATGTTCCTATAAAAATTTAGGGTTCCTTTGTTATCAAGAGTTTTTGGAAATCCTGGGAGGCGCTTAAACCCTAGCTATGCTAGAAAGGAAACGATCAGAATTCATGGACCTCTCTTTAGGATATGAATGTTTGGTTGTCTCTTGCTATTTCATGGCAAGGTATGTCATTGGCTCAAGTTCAATGGGTCAGAGCTCAACGTTTTTATAGGAAAGGAATTGCATCTTTGAAGAATTTTTCTCATGTTAAATCAAGATTTGGATACCTTGGGATATTTTTAGGCATACTTACAGTCTCATAAATGAGGATAAACAGACCTATGATGTTGTCATAGATAATATTCCTTTCTCCCTTTGGAGCAAGTTACATAAGAGGTTCCAAAAGCCTTGGTGGTCCGATTGGTGTTGGCCTAATAAGGTCCCTCTAATTTAGTACAAAGCCAAACTTGGGTATACCTGTCTTACTCCTCAGTTCCCCATGTCACATAGGTTGAATGTTAAATAGGATTTGGTCTCTTCACCCTCAAGGTAGAGTTTACATTTTGCCCAAGTCTGGGCTTCATATATTGATCCTAAACAAAGTTTTTTTGTTTGAAGTCTTATTCACCAAAGACTTCCTCTAGGAAATAGACTTAAGAAACTAGGTGTTCAAAACCCTACTTGTCATTTTTGTGGTGAACCTGAGGATGTGTTGCATATTTTTGGTATTGTCAGTGGGCTTCTCTTGCTTGGAAATGGCTCCTAGAATTTATTCAACCTTTCATGCGGAGTCCCTTATTATGACCTCACACTCTTCTAAGGGACCCCATTGATTTTTCTAACAATCTTGAACTAGTGTGGAATATTTTTCATATCAGTACTCTCTTCCATTTGTGGAAAACCAAGAGCAAGGTAATTTTTACACGTCTTGACTCCACTCTAATGTTTTCTTTCACTGAAAAGTATGTTATTTTTTATGACTTTTGGATGCAGATTTTTGTACAGGTGGACAAAGTGAATGTTGAGCTGCAATAACTTCGTGCTCTAATGGATCATTGGGTAATACCCCATGCATGATTAACTGTATCCCTCTCAATTTCTAGAGAAGCTCCTCCAGGTCCTGTTCTTGGCCCCATCAAGGTTCTTGATGCTTCACCCATTCTTCGATGGATAGACATTGGTCTCAACCCTCTCAGTGTTGCAGGCACCTGGATGATGGAGTTGGTCCTTCCTCCTACTAGAACTCCAGGTGGGATGTTTGACCCATCGCTTCTGAGCTATTTGTTGGGTGGGGTGATACTACTACTACTTCGACTGTTTTTCATCATACCGATGCACCTATCGCTCCTCAACAGACTCTGGTTGATGGTAATGTATAAAAAGGATGGAATACCCTAGTCTCTTCGTATGGAGGTTGGTAGTATGTCAGTGAGGAAGATAACATATGTCATGCTCCTTGATATTTTTTTAATAATTATGTCTTGGGATGTTTGTGTACTCATTGCTCGTGATGGCGTGTAGTATAGTTTTTTAGCCTATGTTTTTTTATGGGAGGTTGATTTCCTCCACCTAGCAGCTTTTATGGTTTGTGGGGTGTGCTAATTCCACCCGTCCTTTTTTGTATGATTAATCTTAATTAATACTTTCAATTTTATTTTTTAAAATATCAATTTTCCCTCCAAAAATTTCCCACTTAAAAAAATGAAATACATCTTTTAACTCCCTAAATGCACCTTAAAAATATCCATTGTAGTCTATTGTTTTTTTTTTTGCTTTTAATAAACTATAGGAATTCAACCTTGCTTCTATAAAAAAATTAACTTCCCTACTAATATCTCTCTCGTTTAAATTGTATTAAAAAAATATTGCATCACCCTACTTATTTATCCTTTTGAAAGTAAATATTGCATAAAAACATTTAGGGACAAAAATTTTTGAACCTGCAACCTCATAGTTCATAACCTTCACATCTTTTTGAAACAACATCGACTAGTAGATACTTCAAGCTATACTTTTCCACTTGAGTTATATCTCTTTACGATCTGTCAAGATAAATAAAAATAAATTGTAGTATCAAAAGACACCTTTACTTTCAACTACTCCTAATTAATTCCATGACTTGAGCAAAAATTTTAATTATCACCATTTTTAACTTTTAGCACAAGTAATTTCCTAACTTAAGCATAATTTATTTAATAAAGAATCACGTAACCTTCTAAATAATGGATTGTACTAAGATCTTACTATGCAAAAGCCATAGAAACGATAATAGTAAATTTTGCATACTCATTATATCTTCAATACTTACTAATCTAGAATATTTTTTCACCAAAATAACTCTTCACTCGATCAAGAAAATCAATGACTCATCCCATGAGTCTCTTATAGAGATACAAACTAAAAATATTTTTTGATAAGCTAAGATGCAGGTCATCTCTCGATTCTATTTTGGAGATGCAAACTAAAAATATAAAACATCTACTTGATAAGTAGAACTTTGATCGAGTAAATATCTGACCAAGACATAATTAGAAATTTTTGGTTTGGTAAAAAAGTGCAACATTTAAATGAAAACATGGATTGATAGTTCCCACAAATTACCTTCAACATCCCTTGTAAGGTCTTCTCCAATACATTAATAGCACTTAAAGTAAGTACATGTTGCTAGACCAAAACTTTGCACACCATTATTGCTTCTACTACATATTCTATTTGTAGGTAAATTTGTATGCATCTTTTTCAAGTGAGACCAACACAAGATAGATTATAAGGTAATATCATTAGATGGCAACAACTTTTTCTTTTAAAAAAACTCACAAACTCTCTATGATTCGGCTCTAAAACTAGATGCTGGAAATAGGGGTAACGCAAACAATAATTTTCATATATTTCTACCAAATATTTTGTCAACATAAACTTGCATACAACATACATATTTGTACATCAATGTATCTCATTTTTTCAAGAGACTATTCAAAATTTCACCTCTTAGTGTTTCACCTTCAACTCTATCTTTTCATCTTCTCACAGAAAATGTGACTATCCAACCTCATATGAGGTTAAATTATCAATCATCCCCTAAACTCTATCTTTTCATCTTCTCACTTTTCTCACACAAAATGTGACTATTCAACCTCATATGAGATGAAATTATCAATCATCCCCTAATGATTACAACACATCAAATAATGTAATAATGGTTTATAAGAACTACCTAACAAGTATATATGAGATAAGAATATACCATATATTAGATTTATTAGCAATAAATATAGATCCTACGTGGGTATAAAATATTCCTAATAGAATATTACAAATTATTTATTCCTTCACATTAATTATTTTTCTTGAAATTGCATTTAAAGTTACTCTTATATGTTTTCATAATTTTAATTTTTTTATACTTGTAATAATTTAGTTGTTATTGATGATTATAATCAAAATGTTAGCAATAGCAAAGGCTTGTTAGATTGGGATTTTCCTAGAGCTTTGCGAAGGATTAGGGTTTATTTTTTGAAAAATATCTCATCTTTTAGGAGTTATATCTTCATGAAGGGTTAACTGATTCAGCTGCTTTTTGGACCAACTTGTGCAACATTTGAATGTTAGCATAATATATATCATAGGATATATTAGTGAAGGGTATATTACATTCATTGGCATATTAAAATAGCACCTCCACGCTCTCCAGTTATTAAGTTGTTTTATCAAACCAACTCAGGTGGTTCAACCACCTGAACCACCTATGGAATGTATATCATGCTCTTCTTTGATAATAATCAATGCTTTGCACTATTCTCTTCTTGAAAGTTGTCATAATTTCTTCATGGTACCAAAATAGTGGCGTGGGAGACTGGGTAGACAGAGGAGACACGAGTCCTGAGCACGAGACCCGAGGAGACCAAATAGAGTAAATCCATGAGGTCTGAGTACGAGGCCTGAGGAGTGATTGGGTAGTAGGCATGCAGAATGATAGGCTCATAGTGAGCAAATCAAGGCACTGGATGCAGGCAGAAGGCACACAATTTGAGGTAAGATCGAGATGCTAGACATCGACAGAAGGCACGTGATTTGAGAAGGCATGTGATTCGAGGTAAGAGGACACGTGGTACGCGATTGAAGGCCAAATGAAATGTGAGGAAAGGGTTTTGGCAAAATGGGGGGTTTGGTTTCTCGAAGGCAACCGAAATAGTTAGTGCAGTTTTGCACTCAAAAACTGCCCCACAACTGCAGCACAGCACATGTGGGATTAATTTTTTTTCCCCAAGTGTGATGCATGTGGGTGAAGAAGGACGTCCTCCTTAACTCATGTCTCATCCTCCAGCGCACGTGGTTTGGGCCTCCATTTTTTGGAGGGAGGTGCTTGGTTCGATTCCCCTCGACTCCTCTTAACATGTGACGCGGATTTTTTTGACACCTATCGCCTGTTTTTGATGCTTGTTGCCTATTTTTGATGCCCGTCGTAGTTTTAACGGTTGTGACACGTTTTTTGATGCCCAACACTCCTTTTTATGGTCGAAGATAGTTTTTTGATGCTTGGAATGCGTATTTTGATGCCTAGTTAGTGTTTTATGACACTAAAAAGTATTTTTTTTGGGATCTTTGATCTAGGTACACCAATTTTTTTTGCTCACTTCCCTATTTATTTTGCACTCATAAGGGGGGATCATAGCATTCTTTTGCAAAATTATAAGACAAAGGGGGGAGATAAAAAAATATATTGATGAAAGTGTTTAAAACTGGCATTGTAATAGGTGCATTTTTGGTGGAAACCGACACCTAGAGTAGTTCAAATTTGTGGGCATTTGTGATTGTATTTATTGCATTTAAATATTCTGTTTTCTTGCATTAACAATCATAAAAAAAAAAACAATCAAGACCCCAAATTTTTTAAACCTACTCGTGCAATTCAATTGCACAACAACATTCGGTATTTGTGATACCTCTGGCCCACACTTACAGGTAATGTTGTTGTGCTTTGGACTACTGTATCCGCCACCTAATATAGTTGCAACAATGATGTCTGAGCTTGTTCTCTATCAATCGTCGAGGAGAAATAAGGCAAACCAGTTCTATTGCTCACTTCATTTCATACCCACATCGTGATTGTTGTTAGGCGTAAATCCTGACGAAGGTTTTTTCCGAAGTGTTTAGGGGAAGTTACGCCCCACGCATGAGGAATAAAACTTTCTATGGTAGGTGTCATTAACAACACGATGCCCTTTCAGTATCACCTAAGTTTGATATATTGTGCTTCTCATATGTACTTATAGTCTCCCTCACGTAAGGGCGGGTACATATTGAGTAGTATATTGTTCATATATACTTATAGTCTCCCTCACGTAAGGGCGGGTATATATTGAATGGTTATGATATAAATATCTGGCAGGTATAAAGAGAGGGAGACCAATTGGTGATATAAGGAACCTTCATAATGGCTAGTGTTCACAAGTATATCTCAGATTCACAGTTACTGAAAGGTCCTAACTTCGTTCCATGGAAGACAAAGATGAGAGCAATTCTTCAAGTGGAAGATTTATGGGATGTAGTGAGTGGCACTACAAAACGTCCTCAAATAGTAGGAACAGATCAAGAGGCTTGGGATAAGAAGGACAAAAGAGGTCTCATGTTTCTCCTGCTTGCTACTGCAGATGAGGTCCAACCTCATATCTGTGATGCCAAAACCAGTAAAGGAGCTTGGGATGCTTTGATTATTGTGTATGAAGGAAATAATCAATCCACTATTCTAAACCTTCAAACTCAACTACATACTCTCAGTATGAATTTTGGGGAGACAGTTGATATATTTCTTTGCAGAGTGGTTGACTTGAAAGCCAAGTTGAATGCCATGGGAAAACCAGTGGATGATGATCTCTTGAATTTTGTTATCTTGAGAGCATTGCCAGATTCCTACAAGATGTTGATCACTTCCCTCAACGTTTCTGGTAGACAAGTATCATTTGTGGAGCTGGTAAATTTGCTTCAGATTGAGGAGGCAAATCAGGTTCAGAAAAGATGAGGTGCCAGATAATGCTCTTTCCACACAACAAAGTGGTAAGAAGCAAGGTCAATTTAAAAAGGGGGTTCTTCTTCCAAGGGCAAAGGGAAGCAAAATCAGCAGAAGGATAAAAAATATTGCAAAATTTGTGATATGAATAACCATGACACCAACAGGTGTTGGTTCAAAAACAAGCAACAAGATGACCAACCTTCTAAAAAGAAAGGCAAAGAGAAATAAAAATATAAAAAGAAACATAAGCAACCTAAGGGACATGTTGCTTATGCTGACTCCAACTCAGACTCAGATTCCCCTGGGTCCGATTCAGATTTTGACTCTGAAAGAGCACACAAGGTGCTCATGACCCATACTTCATCTTCCCAGATAGATGTTGTATGGTATATTGATTCAGGAGCTAGTAAACATATGACTGGAGATAAATCATGGTTTGAAACATTTGAGGAGAAAGAAGGTAAGCCAGTCACCATTGCTGACAATCAAGTCTACCAGGTGAAGGGTGAAGGGAATGTTTCTGTCTCTCTTCCCGATGGTAAATGTCAGATAGAGAAGGTTCTCTATGTTCCTGGATTAGCCAATAATCTGTTGTCTGTTCCACAAATGTTGGATAGAGATATGGAGGTTGAGTTCCGAGTTGTGAGAGGCAAGAAGAGATGTTTCATCACCCACAAAGGTAAACATGTTGCCACTGGATCCTACAAGCATGGCTTGTTCATTCTAGATGCTCTTTCCACACCTCATGTTGCTCTAGCTGCAACTACAAAGGAGGCCACTTCTCTCTGGCATAGATGTTATGGGCATCTAAGTTTAGGATATTTGCTTGAATTGCAAAAATATGACATGGTAAGAGGACTTCCTCACCTCTCCTATGTCTTACCAGTTTGCTCGGATTGCTTAGCAGGGAAGCAACACCGAGTACCTTTTGAGGCTAGCTCTTCCAGAGCTACGAAACCTTTAGAGTTGATACACACCGATCTGTGTGGTCCTATGCCAACCAGCTATGGTGGAAAGAAGTATTTTCAATTGTTTGTTGATGATTACTCATGAAAGATGTGGGTTTTCTTTCTTTAGTTGAAATCAGAGGCTTTTTCATACTTTCGACAATTCAAGAAACTTGTTGAGAAGGAATCAGGATGTTTCATCCAAACCCTCCGCTCAGATCGAGGGGGGAATACACCTCTAAAGAATTTTCCTCATTTTTGGAAGAACATGGGATAAAAAGACAACTGACTACAACCTATACACCTCAACAAAATGGAGTTGCAGAGAGAAGAAATCGTTCCATTGTGGAAATGGTTCGATGTATGCTAAAGGGCGCACATCTTGAGGATCAGTATTGGGCATAAGCAGTCAACACAACATCATATCTCCTAAATAGAGCACCCACCAGAGCTCTACAAGGAAAAACGCCACAAGAAGCATGGAATGGAAAGAAACCTTCTGTTTCTCATCTAAAAGTTTTTGGATGTAAAGCATTTATGCACATCCCAAAACAGAAAAGGAAGAAGTTAGATGAGAAGACACTGCAATGTATTTTTCTTGGCTATGATGAGTTTTCAAAAGGATATCGCTTGATAGATCCTATAACCAAGAAAACACATATAAGTAGAGATGTAGTATTTGATGAAGCTTCCACATCAGATATCACATCTACAAATGTATACCTTGAAGAAGAAGAAGAACCTAAGAGAGAAAGCTCATCTCCAAAGAAGAAGGTTCCGAAATGGTATACTAGTACATTGAGAGATTCTAAACTGAATACACTTCCAGATCTAACTCAAGATCGACCATGCACTCGGAGTATGACACAACAAAAAAAATAGAGATATCATCTTCAGAGGTTGATGAGCTTTGCCAACAGTTTGATGATCTATCTGTAGATGCAGAGGAAGACAAAGACACAAAAATGGAAAATGAACAGGTTTATATGACAGCATTGGATGAAAATGAGCCTGTAACAGTTCAAGATGCACTTAGAGAGCCTCAGTGGAGGTTTGCTATGGAAGCAAAATACACATCTCTCATGAAGAATAATACATGGAAGCTAGTCAATCTGCCTACAGGAAAGAAGCCCATTGGTTGCAAATGGGTGTTCAAAGTAAAATATAAAGCAGATGGTACTATTGATAAGCATAAGGCCCATCTTGTTGCAAAGGGCTATGCTCAAAAAGAAGGCATAGACTATGAAGAGACTTTTGCCCCTACTGCAAATATGACTACCATTCGAGTAATTTGTGCCATGGCAGCTCAGTTTGGGTGGAAGTTACATCAGATGGATGTGAAAAGTGCCTTCTTGAATGGTGACTTACAAGAAGAAGTATACATGACCCAACCAGAAGGATTTGTAGCTGAAGGGCAAGAGCAGAAAGTATGCAAATTGATCAAATCCTTGTATGGGCTCAAACAAGCCCCTCGAGCTTGGTATATCAAGATAGATAGTCACCTACTACAGCATGGATTCAAAAGAAGTCCTTCAGATGCAAATCTCTATATTAAGAACAATGGTTCTGATATAGTGATCTTGGTGTTATATGTAGATGATCTGATCATAACAGGAAGTTCAGAGAAAATGATTGATGCAGTAAAAGATGATTTGAAACAATCTTTTGAAATGACAGATCTAGGACTTCTTCACTATTGTCTTGGTTTAGAAGTAACTCAGAAAAAGCACCATATCAGAGTTACACAAAAGAAGTATGCCAAGACATTAGTCGAAAAATATCGGATGACTAATTGTAAGTCTAAAGCAACTCCAATGGAACAAGGACTTAAGTTATCATGATATGATGCATCACCACAGGTAGATGGTACTCTCTATCGTCAACTGATTGGGAGTCTCCTATATCTAACCAACACCAGGCCTGATCTCAGTTTTGTTGTGGGTTATCTTTCACGGTTCATGCAGGAACCCAAAGTAAGTCATTGGAAAGCAGCAAAAAGAGTTCTACATTATGTCCGTGGTACAACAAATTTTGGCTTGGAATACAAAAATAATAACAAGTTCTATCTACAAGGATACACGGACTCCGACTATGCTGGATCCATTGATGATCAAAAATCAACTTTTGGATACATATTTCATCTTGGGTCTGGTCTTGTCTCTTGGCATAGCAAGAAGCAGCAGGTGGTTGCTATTTCTTCTACAGAGGCAGAATATCGAGTAGCTAGTGGAGCAGTCTATGAGATAATATGGTTACGTCGCATTCTTACAAACATGGGTCTTCCAGTGAATCTTCCACTGCATTTGTTTTGCGACAATCAAGGTGTTTTGAATCTTGTCAAGAATCCAATTTTTCATGATCGCACCAAACACATTGACACTCACTGTCATTTTATTCATGATGAAGTTCCAAAGCACAACATACAGCTCCAATACATTCCCACTGATATGCAAGTTGCAGATATCTTCACCAAGGCACTTGCTCGTGTCAAATTTGAATTGTTCCGCAATACTCTTGGTATTTGCCAATAATGTAATAAGGGGGGATGTTAGCATAATATATATCATAGGATATATTAGTGAAGGGTATATTACATTCATTGGCATATTAAAATAGTGCCTCCATGCTCTCCAGTTATTAAGTTGGTTTGTCAAACCAACTCAGGTGGTTCAACCACCTGAACCACCTATGGAATGTATATCATGCTTTTCTTTGATAATAATCAATGCTTCGTACTATTCTCTTCTTGAAAGTTATCATAATTTCTTCATTGAATAGCTTTAAATGAGTGGTCATATTAAATAATCTAAGCAGTATTGAGGTAGATACGACCCTATGAATTCAACCATCTGGAACAAGGGCAATGATGATTTTTGAAGTCGCAAAAAATAAAATTGCAAATATTTGTCAGCTAGGGTTCAAATGTTATGAAGAGTAATGAAGGGCTAGGACTTCAGTGAGGCAAGACATTTTATCTAGACATAGAATTTTTCAACTAAGTTTTTTTCTCTTTCTTTATCTTAGAAATTTTGCATGCAAATTATTATAAAGTTTTTATTAAATATTATATTTGTTATAGGACATTAAGATAAATTTCAATAGATTTTGAGTCTTAGTTTCCTTTCCATGGATTTATTTATATTTAAATCCTTAGAATCATCTCTAGTGTTAGAGGTTAGTGAGCACACCTCGAAGAGATCCTTGTTGCTCCTAGATGGGGCAATTTTTGGTAAATTTAATGGGTATTATACAAGGGCTTTAGCCTTGAGAAAATGAATTGATAGGAGTTAGAAGTCTCCAGGAGTGATTCTATCATTTCTTCCCAAAGGTTTCTTCCTAGACATTTTTTGTTCTAGGGAAGAAAGAGAAAAAATCCTGGGGTTCCTTGGTTTATGGAAAGAGTAGGACTCTTCTTTACCTACTATTATGAAGGCTTTTCACCTAAAAATGTAAATCTATCTCTAATACCATTCTGGGTTAGGATGTTTGGGTCACCCAATGAATTTTGGAAAATATATACATTCTAGGCAATAGGCAATACTCTAAGAGAATTCCTTAAGATTTCAAATATGATGAAAGATGGATTATTGGCTATTTATGCTCTGATATTGGTCATGATTGATATAATTAAAGCTTTACTAGAATCAATCATTCTTAAGTATGGGTATAAGATGTGGATCCAAACCATATATTATAAAAGCATATCTTTTAGATGTAGAAGATGTAATGAGGTGGGGCATATTGAGAAATCATGCCCTAAGAAGAGCCCAACATAATCATATGTAGAAAATTGCAAGAGAAACTTACAAATGGTTATGGATGAAGATGGTTTTCAACTTCCAAAAAATAGATCTATAAAAATGAAAGAAAATAAAGTGGAGACTAGTAAGGAAGGATATTGGAATAAATACCAACTCTTTTGAGGCTTTAGCCTATGAAGAAAAAGTAGATCAAGACTTAGAGGACACAATACAATAGTTGTTGAACATTTTGAGTCCCTAAGCTAAAAGTTGTCATTGATGTCAAAAGGACCTATGTAAGTAAGCACTATGATTTTGCTCCACAAAGATCTTCATGAGAAGCCAAGGTTTTGATCAAAGGTTCTAGAAGGGATGCATGGCATTTGGTTCCAAAAGGAGCTTCAAGGGAAGCTTAGCAAAAGGTTTTATTTAAAACTAATGGATGGCAGATTTGAAATGGGTTTTTCTTAAAACCCAAGTTGGCTTTTCATTTCATCAAAAAAGGTGCCCCGGTGATGGAGAAATTTAATTTTAAAGGTTTATTTTAAATTTTAATTTATTTAAAATTAAATAAAAGGTTTTTCCTCCTTTCTTATTGGCGCCGCTGACGTCATGAGGGTAATGTTAAAAGGGCCGACGTATTCGCATTGAAGGATGGCTTATATAAATAAATCAAAGTTTTTCCATTTAATAAATCTAAGGAGTGTTGCATGATTTTAGAAAACCCAAAGTATTTTTGCATCCGAATATTGCGCACCGAATTTCATGGAGTGTGACATGGATAGTCAAGTCATGGATGATCAAAGTTTTGGTGCCTTGTGAGGAAAGCGCACGTGGCTTAAGGAAGAGAGTTCCCAAGGCACTCACGTGGGCAGTGTTAGCTCATGCGGCTTAGCTACCGCTTTGTAGCACGATGGGTAGAGGCTCGAAACACCAAAGCCCTTTGAGGGCTCCTTTGATGTATGTGCTCTGACTCCGATATTTGCGAGGGTAAATATTTTAATTAAAATATTTGCTTGCTAAGATTTGATTATGATTTTTGTGGGAGATATAAGGTTGAGCAAGCTTTAATATTTTTCTAAGGTTTGATTATGATTTTTGTGGAAGATATAAGGTTGATCAAGATTTAATATTTTAATAAGGTTTGATATTTGATTAATGTGAGATATTGCCTAAGAAAGCTTTGTGATTATTTTTTATTGCAAAAGTGTTGAAAGGAAGGATATAAAATATTTGATTTATTTTATAGTATAAGTGGTTTGTGGAGTGACAAGGTTATGCAATGATTTGATTTATTTTATTTTATGGTACAAGTGGTTTTAGGAGTGATAAGGAAGTTGTGCATTAATCCTTAAGAAGGTTTTCTAATTAAAATCCTTGGTGGATATAATTTTGAAGGGGAGTAATTTTGATTATTTTATGATCTTCTAACCCTTGTGAATATTGGCAAAAGAATATTGTGATTGTGGCAAATTTCCAAAGAGGCTTCTTCATCTTCATAAAAGGTATAGTCACATTCTCCTATTGATTGATTATGGTGGTTGATTTCTAAAAATATCTTTGGAGTGAAAAGGATTGATTGTGGTTTCCTTTTCGAAAGTGATTTGTTTAATGCTTCAAGGTTTTTTGGATTGAGAGTTGTGATTAAACCTTGTTTTATAAGCATTGTTGTTGGAGCCCATTGGTTGTGCAAAGAACTTGAACTTGAGTTAGAAGAGAACATGAGTATCATTGTTATGTGAGATTTTTTTTTGAGCATTTTTGAAAACATTTTGAGTTGGTTGATACATGCTTGGACTAGGGTTTGTGAGAAAGGGTTGTTCATTGAGGTTATTGGTTGAGTTGAGTTGATTGAGCCTAGTCAAGTGGATGCATGTGGTTGTTCAAGTTCCATAAAAAAAACTATTCTATATTCTGGATTTGAGTTGAGATTGAGATTTGAAAATAGAACATATTGAGTCTCTAACAATTCTCTTTATGATTATATGAGATTGGACAAGTTATGTGTGAGCTTGTTAAGCAGATTTGAGACAAGTCTTTGAGAAGGCTTGTGAATTAATTTTTAGTAAGCTTTTGTGGAATCTTGCTATGCAAATTTGAGCAAGTACTAGAGAGGACTTATTGAGCAGATTTGAGCAAGTCCTAGAGAGGACTTGTTGAGAATATTTGGACAAGTTCTGTGTGAACTTGTTGAGCAAATTTGGATAGGTTCTGTGTGGACCTGTTGAGCAGATTTGAGCAAGTTTTGTGTGGACCTGTTGAGAAAATTTGGACAAGTTTTGAGTGAGCTTGTTGAGAAAATTTTGACAGGTTCTATGTGGACCTATTGAGAAGGTTTGAGCAGGTTCTGTGTGGACCTGTTGAGCAGATTTAGACAATTTTTGAGTGAGTTTGTTGAACAGATTTGAGAAGGTTCTGAGTGAACCTATTGAGATAGAGCTTTGGAGGTGACAGAGTATAGAGGACAGAGTCTTAGTGGATAGAGATCCAACAGCTAGGATAATTGAAGAAATATCTGAGTGAGAAGTCTTCAAGTGGACAGAGATCCACCAGTCAATGCAACAGAGAGACAAAGTCTTCTAGAATATCACTAGCCAGAGCAAAAGGGGAAATAGTTCTCCTATGGAAGAGATCCACGAACTTGAGATTAGGGGATCAACATATCCTTTGGATAGAGGTCCATAAACATTGTAATTGGGAAGGATTCCCAAAGATATTGATTGAGAAAATTTTAGTAAAATATTTTCTTCGTGGAGTAGCCCACATTAGGTGAACCACGTAAATTGTGGTGTCTCTATTGTGTATGGTGTTTTGTGCATTGCTTTGATTACTACTATTGATACTGCTATCTATACACTGCATAATATTGAATTGAAATAAAAAGTAAAAATGGGTCTTATACTGTTCACCCCCTCTCAGTATAATCTTGTGTTCTTCAATTGGTATCAGAGTGGGTTCCTTCAGAATAGTTTGACAGCTTGAAGGAAAAGTGGTCGAAGAACACAATGGATCAAAAGGATCAAAGAGACGAACCTTTCAATAATGCAATACCAATATTTTATGGAAGTGACTTCTTATATTGGTGAATGCTAATGAGATTTTACTTAATGGCACTTGGTAATGAATTTTGGGATTCAATGGAACTTGGATATGATTCAACAGCTAATCCTCCTATAGATAAGGAAGTTATGCTTCTAATGCATGCAAATTCAAGAGCTATAAATGCAATTATAAAAGGGTTGCATAGATCATAATCTATGAATGTTATGGAATGTAAAACAACAGAAGAAATGTGGGAACTTTTGCATGAAATATATGAAGGAGATAAAGGAGTCAGAATGGCTAAGATCAAAAATCTCAAAGGAGAATTTCATAAAAGGTATGGGCACATTCTCCTATTGATTGATTATGGTGGTTGATTTCTAAAAATATCTTTGGAGTGAAAATGATTGATTGTGGTTTCCTTTTTGAAAGTGATTGGTTTAATGCTTCAAGGTTTTCTGGATTGAGAGTTGTGATTAAACCTTGTTTTATAAGCATTGTTGTTGGATCCCATTGGTTGTGCAAATAACTTGAACTTGAGTTAGAATATAACATGAGTATCATTGTTATGTGAGATTTGTTGTTGAGCATTTTTGAAAATATTTTGAGTTGGTTGATACATGCTTGGACTAGGGTTTGTGAGAAAGGGTTTTTCATTGAGGTGATTGGTTGAGTTGAGTTGATTGAGCCTAGTCAAGTGGATGCATGTGGTTGTTCAAGTTCCATAAAATAAACTATTCTATATTCTGGATTTGAGTTGAGATTGAGATTTGAGAATAGAACATATTGAGTCTCTAACAATTCTCTTTATGATAATATGAGATTGGACAAGTTTTGTGTGAGATTGTTAAGCAAATTTGAGATAAGTATTTGAGAAGGCTTGTGAACTGATTTTGAGTAAGCTTTTGTGGAATCTTGCTATGCAAATTTGAGCAAGCCTTAGAGAGGACTTATTGAGAATATTTGAGCAAGTCCTAGAGAGGAATTGTTAAGAATATTTGGACAAGTTCTATGTGGACTCGTTGGGCAGATTTAGATAGGTTTTGTGTGGACCTGTTGAGCATATTTGAGCAGGTTCTGTGTGGACTTGTTGAGAAAATTTGGACAAGTTTTGAGTGAGCTTATTGAGCAAATTTGAATAGGTTTTGTGTGGACCTATTGAGCAAGTTTGAGCAGGTTCTGTGTGGACCTATTGAGCAGATTTAGAAAAGTTTTGAGTGAGCTTGTTGAACAGATTTGAGAAGGTTCTAAGTGAAACTATTGAGATAGAGCTTTGAAGGTGACAGATTATAGAGGATAGAGTCTTAGTGGATAGAGATCCAGCATCTAGGATAATTGAATACGGATATGAGTGAGGAGTCTTCAAGTGGAGAGAGATCCACCAGTCAGTACAACAGAGAGATAAAGTCTTCTAGAAGATCACTAGTCAAAGCATAAGGGAAAAGAGTTCTCCTATGGAAGAGATCCATGAACTTAAGATTAGGGGATCATCATCTCCTTTGGATAGAGGTCCATAAACATTGTAATTGGGAAGGATTCCCAAAGATATTGATTGAGAAATTTTTAGTAAAATATTTTCTCCATGGAGTAGCTCACATTGGGTGAACCACATAAATTGTGGTGTCTCTATTGTGTATGGTGTTTTGTGCATTGATTTGATTACTGCTATTTATATTGCTATCTATACACTGCATAATATTGAATTGAAAGAAAAAATAAAAAGGGGTCTTATATTGTTCACCCCCCCAGTATAAGCTTGTGTTCTTCAATTGGTATCAGAGTGGGTTCCTTCAGAAGAGTTTGACAGCTTGAAGTAAAAGCAGTCTAAGAACACAATGGATCAAAAGGATCAAAGAGACGGACCCTTCAATAATGCAGTACCAGTATTTTATGGAAGTGACTTCTTATATTGGTGTGTATGCTGATGAGATTTTACTTGATGGCACTTGGCAATGAAGTTTGGGATGCAGTGGAACTTGGATATGATTCAACAGCTAATCCTCCTACAGATAAGGAAGTTAAGCTTCTAATGCATGCAAATTCAAGAGCTATGAATGCAATTATAAAAGGTTTGCATAGATCAGAATCTATGAAGGTTATGGAATATAAAACAACAAAAGAAATGTGGGAACTTCTACATGAAATATATGAAGGAGATAAAGGAGTCAAAATGGCTAAGATCAGAAATCTCAAAGGAGAATTTGAGAACCTAAGAATGAGGGATGATGAAAACATTCGTGACTATATCAACAAGGTTGATAAACTTGTACATGAGATGAAATGTCTTGGAATGAAGGTTGATGAATCTTATGCTTGTGATAAGATCTTGAGGACTCTTCCAAAAAGGTATAGTGAAAAGGTTTCTGCTATAGAAACATCAATTAATAGTGATTCTTTGACAAGTAATTCTTTGCTTTGCATGCTTACTACTTTTGAAATAAGAACAAAAGATCCTATTCCTCCAAAAGAAGTTGCTTTCAAAGTAGACAAAAAGAAAAAGGGAAAGAAGATAGAATCAAGTAGTGAGTCATCTAGTGATGAAGAAGAAAATTATGGTAGAAGAGATAGAGGTTCCAGAAGACCCATAGATCTAATATCTATCAAATTTTTCAATTGTGGATGGTATGGACACTATGCAACAGAATGCAAAGAGCCAAAGAACAACAATGATGAAGAAAAATAGGATCACAGATACAGGGAATCAGAAAGACACGGATACCAGAAGAAAAGCAAGGATAGAAAAAGCATACAAGGAAATAAGTTCTTTCAGAGACAAAAGAGAAGCTACTATATGGAAAATGCAAGTAAGTACTCAATTGATAATGATGCTAGTTTTTTATACAATGATAGAGATGAAGTCCTATTTATGGTTAAAGAGAAATATCCAGTTAATAAAATGACTCTAGTTATTCTCAAGTGTTTTAGATGTGGTAAATTTGGATATCTTGAATATTATTTCACTAGGGATGGTTATAGTTTCAGTGATGATGATTTTGAAGATGCACTTGAGAGACCATATGAGAATATTCTAATGGCTTTGGAAGATAAAAAAAGTGATCCTATAGAAGACAATTCAAAAGGAAGTAATGATAATAACAAAGGCAAATAAATAGAATATTATTTAGTAGAGAATGGTTATGATCTCAAGGGAGAACTTATCTATGCCCTTGACACAGTAAAGAAGGTTAGAAAGCAACACTCCAAGCTTGAAAGTCAGTTTCAAGAATGTGATGAAGAAAGGTTATTGCTCATAGAGGATTTAGAGAAATCAAAGGCTAAGGTAAGCAAGTTCAAGGATAAGTTAGAAGCAAATATTTTGGAATGTGAGAAGTTAGCACAAGAAGTGGCTACTCTAAAATAATACTTAAATGACTCCAAGATCAAGATGAAGAGTTTCATAAATAGCTCTAAGAACTTGGATAAGTTCATCTATAGACAATAGTGAACATCATGTTCAATAGGTATTGGCTTTAGAAAGGTACAAAAGAAACAGGAAAAATAATCTACTTCAAGTATTGATAAAGAAGAAACTTCAAAATGAGATACATCATAAGAAGAAAGTTTAAGTTAAAGTGGGACATCATAGGATGAGTTGGACAAAAAAGAGTTCAACAAAGAGAGGAACAATGCACAAAGAAGATACATATGGAACAACAATCAGAACAGGAGACCAATGAGGTCAATACAAGGAGGCTTCAATGGAATATGCTTTTCATGTCACAGGTTTGGACACATGGCTTCATAGTGCAGGACTCATGAAAGACAGGTATATGGAAAAGAATAAATTTTCCAAGGTTATTGCTACTAATGCAATGGTTTTCGTCACAAGGCAATGAATTGCAGGGTTCATGACATAAGAAAATATGGCTTCATTAGGAGAAATCCTAAGACAATTGCACATCCAAAAAATAATAACATTAAGTGTTATAAGTACAATAATGATGGTCACATAGCAAGATGGTGTAGAGAAAATATTCCAAAAATAGGCATGAACAGGAACAGGAACATGAACAAGAACAGGAATATGAACAGGAATAGGAATATGAACAGAAACAGGAATATGAACAAAAATAAGAAGATGAACAGGAATAGAGACTCAAAAAATAATAGAGACTCAAAAAATAATAAGAACAGGAACAAGGATGAGAACCGAAATAGGAACATGGATGAGAACAAGAATAGGAACAGGAACATAAGTGACGATAGGAATAGGGATGACTTGGAAAGAAACAATGAGCAGATTCATAAGACTCACAAAAGAAGATGGAAAGATAAAGGTATAGATCTGTGCTTTCGAGGAGTAGAAATACTCCCACCCCAAAATTAACCACTTGATATGGAGGTAGGGGAGGGGCTAAGCTAAGAGGCTCATTCTTATCCGTGAGCCCCAAAGGTGACCCTTTGCCATTGATGTCAAAGGGGGAGATATTTGTGTATTGGGGAGATATTTGATATGAGATTTGATATTTGAGAGAGCATTGAGCCAGGGGGAGCAAAGTCCCAGGGGGAGCAAAAAATAAGGTCAGGTTTCAATAAAATGAATATGGGTTGCCATCAATGACAAAGGGGGAGATTGTTGGAAATTTTGAGTCCTTATGCTAAAAGTTGTCATTGATGTCAAAAGGACCTATGTAAGTAAGCACTATGATTTTGCTCCACAAAGAGCTTAATGAGAAACCAAGGTTTTGATCAAAGATTCTAGAAGGGATGCATGGCATTTGGTTCCAAAATGAGCTTCAAGGGAATCTTAGCAAAAGATTTTATTTAAAACCAATGGATGACAGATTTGAAATGGGTTTTCTTAAAACCCAAGTTGGCTTTTCGTTTCATTGAAAAATATGCCCCGGTGATAGAGAAATTTAATTTTAAAGGTTTAGTTTAAATTTTAATTTATTTAAAATTTTAATTTTAATTTTAAAATTAAATAAAAGGTTTTTCCCTCCTTTCTTATTGGCGTCACCGACATCATGAGGACAATGTTAAAAGGGTCGATGTATTCACATTGAAGGATGGCTTATATAAATAAGCCAACGGTTTGCCATTTAATAAATCTAAGGAGTGTCGCATTATTTTTGAAAACCAAAAGTATTTCTACATTTGAATATTGTGCAGCGAATTTCGTGGAGTATGACATGGGCAGTCAAGTCGTGGGTGGTCAAAGTTTTGGTGCCTTGTGAGGAAAGCACATGCGGCTTAAGGAAGAGAGTATCCAAGGCACTCATGTGAGCAGTGTTAGATCATGCAGCTTAGCTGCCACTTGGAAGCACGATGGACAGAGGTTCGAAATGCCAAAGCCCTTCGAGGGCTCCTTTGAGGTATGCGCTCCGACTCTGATATTTGTGGGGGTAAATATTTTAATTAAAATATTTTCTTTCTAAGGTTTGATTATGATTTTTGTGGGAGATATAAGGTTGAGCAAGCTTTAATATTTTGCTAAGGTTTGATTATGATTTTTGTGGGAGATATAAGGTTGAGCAAGATTTAATATTTTAATAAGTTTCCTAAGAAAGCTTTGTGATTATTTTAGAGTGCAAAAGTGTTGAAGGGAAGGATATAAAATATTTTATTTATTTTATGGTATAAGTGGTTTGTGGAGTGACAAGGTTATGCAATGATTTGATTTATTTTATTTTATGGTACAAGTGGTTTTAGGAGTGATAAGGAAGTTGCGCATTAATTCTTAAGAAGGTTTTCTAATTAAAAGCCTTGGTGAATATAATTGTGAAGTGGAGTAATATTGATTATTTTGTGATCTTCTAACCCTTATGAAGATTGGTAAAAGAATATTATGATTGTGGCAGATTTCCAAAGAGGCTTCTTCATCTTCATAAAAGGTATAGGCACATTCTCCTATTGATTGATTATGGTGGTTGATTTCTAAAAATATCCTTGAAGTGAAAAGGATTGATTGTGGTTTCCTTTTTGAAAGTGATTGGTTTAATGCTTCAAGGTTTTCTGGATTGAGAGTTGTGATTAAAACTTGTTTTATAAGCATTTTTGTTGGAGCCCATTGGTTGTGCAAAGAACTTGAACTTGAGTTAGAAGATAACATTAGTATCATTGTTATGTGAGATTTGTTGTTGACCATTGTTGAAAATATTTTGAGTTGGTTGATACATGCTTGGACTAGGGTTTGTGAGAAAGGGTTGTTCATTGAGGTGATTGGTTGAGTTGAGTTGATTGAGCCTAGTCAAGTGGATGCATGTGGTTGTTCAATTTCCATAAAATAAACTATTCTATATTCTGGATTTGATTTGAGAATAGAAAATATTGAGTCTCTAACAATTCTCTTTATGATTCTATGAGATTGGACAATTTCTGTGTGAGCTTGTTAAGCATATTTGAGATAAGTCTTTGAGAAGGCTTGTGGACTGATTTTGAGTAAGCTTGTGTGGAAGCTTGCTATGCAGATTTGAGAAAGTCCTAGAGAGGACTTATTGATCAGATTTGAGCAAGTCCTAGAGAGGACTTGTTGAGAAGATTTGGACAAGTTCTGTGTGGACTTGTTGAGTATATTTGGATAGGTTCTGTGTGGACTTGTTGAGCAAATTTGAGCAGGTTCTGTGTGGACCTGTTGAGAAAATTTGGACAAGTTCTGAGTGATCTTGTTGAGTAGATTTGAACAGATTATGTGTGGACCTGTTGAACAGGTTTGAGCAGGTTCTATGTGGACCTGTTGAGCATATTTGGACAAGTTCTGAGTGAGCTTATTGAGAAAATTTGAGAAGGTTCTGAGTGAACCTATTGAGACAGAGCTTTGGAGGTGTTAGAGTATAGAGGATAGAGTCTCAGTGGACATAGATCCAGCAGCCAAGACAATTGAAGATAGATATGAGTGAGGAGTCTTCAAGTGTAGAGAGATCCACCAGTCAATGCAATAGAGAGACAAAGTCATCTAGAAGATCACTAGCCAGAGCAGAAGGAAAAAGAGTTCTCCTGTGGAAGATATACATGAACTTGAGATTAGGGGATCAGCATCTCCTTTGGACAAAGGTCCATAAACATTGTAATTGGGAAGGATTCCCAAATAGATTGATTGAAAAAATTTTAGTAAAATATTTTCTCCGTGGAGTAGCCCACATTGGGTGAACCACGCAAATTGTGGTGTCTCTATTGTATAGTGTTGTGTGCATTGCTTTTATTACTGCTATTGATATTGCTATCTATATACTGCATAATATTGAATTGAAAGAAAAATTAAAAAGGGGTCTTATATTTTTCACCCCCCCTCTTAGTATAAGCTTGTGTTCTTAAATAGTTTCAACATATTAACAAGGAACCATCTATTCAGTATGATCCTGATTTAAGGAAGAACATTCTCAATGAACCTAAGGATTGTGTCTCATTAGATTTTGAAGACTCTCTTGAAGTACCATGCATCATTCACGAGAAAAAAATTGGTAAAGAAAATGTAATTTTAGAAGTTAATACCTCTGCCATTAATAAGAAAATACTAAAAAATGAGCAAGACAAGTCAAAAGCTTTTGTAATAGAGCCAGGAGAGGATAAATATGATGAAAAATAAAATTGTGAAAGAATATTGAGAAACAAAATAATAAGATCTACTCTTGATATATGCAAGAAAAAAAGAGGAAAACCCTCAAATTATCAAGCACGATCTAGGGAAGCAAGAGCAAACATAAAGAAAGAAACATAAACTAATTTGGTTGAACTTTTCTTCACCAAACAACAAAATGATATTGGTAATACACAGGCAGGGCCAAAGTGTTTGAGTATATGACATTATTGGGTACATGCTAATGTACCACCTTGGGTACATAACTAGATTAGGAGTTTACTTTAGAGTAAAGTAAAGTAGTTACTTCAAGCAATATAATAAATGTACAAGTGTCAATGTGCAATGATGTAAATGTACAATGAGTCCACTTGTACATGAGTCATAGGAAAGGTAGATGAAGATTCATAGGTAGAGTAAGTACCAAGGAACCTATCTTCCTATATATAGGTCTTATAGTGAGTAAAATTAGGGTGGTAGAGAATATAGAGAGTGCATACTGTAGATTGGTAGAGTACAATATAGTTCCTTAAAATATATTATGGAGCGTTCATGTCCTCCATTATACCGCATTGTACTATTTTTGTGAGCTTTAATTAATGGTATATTTCTAAGTTATTGCATAATTTTATCTCTTTATTTTCCTACATATTATAGTACCATTATCATACAGTCATCTTAGATTGCTTATCTTACATCTTGTGGTTGTATTTTTTATATCATATACTCATCAAAAGCTAACACAAATCCTCTAATGAGACATGATTGTCATCTCATAGAATATAAGGGGTTCTAATGCCCCCTCAAAGCAGAGGTGTATTAGAAAACTATGTTTAAATAATAAGTCTAATATTCTTTGTATCCAGGAAACTAAAATGACAAAAGAAGAAGTTTTTAAAACTATGAAAACAATATGGGAAAGATGTGAATGGGATGATATGGATTATGGAGCAATAGGGGGAATTCTAACTTGTTGAAATCCTTCTAGAACCTCCTATGTAACCATTCATAAAAATAGGCATTGGATAGCCTCTTTAGTCACTTACTACTTTACAGATTATCATTTCATCCTTAAAAATGTCTATGGACCTACAATTTTGTCAAGTAGATTAGAAGTTTGGAGTGGGATTGAAGCCTTTATGACAAATAAAGACCAAGAAACCTGATTCATGATCATAGGAGATTTTAATGCCATAACCAAGCTAGATGAAAAATTTAGGGAAATTAGGAAA
This sequence comes from Wollemia nobilis, assembly GCA_028583015.1. Lineage (NCBI taxonomy): Eukaryota > Viridiplantae > Streptophyta > Pinopsida > Araucariales > Araucariaceae > Wollemia > Wollemia nobilis. The sequence continues at coordinate 1,605,030 of JAQPPZ010000856.1, read as the reverse complement.
TTAACCCAAAGTATGAGAGATTTCTCAGCTTTTATTCAAAATTTTAATCTATGAGATGTTGAGTTTGAAGAAGATAACCATACTTGGACCAACAAAAAGAGAGATCAGAACCTAATAGAAAAATAATTATATAGATGAATACTCTCTGATAATTGGCTAGATGAAGGAACTTATGCTAAAATTAATACCTTAACGGGGATTGGTTCATATCATTGGCCAATAAGAGTTAAAATGGTGATAAGTGAATTCAAAAAAAATTCTTATTTTAAATATGAGAAGATGTGGGAAGACCATCCTCAATTTTTTATATGATATCTCAAACGTGGAATTCTTCAAGTAATGGTGGGTTGTATGCTCTTCCAAATCAAATTAAATCTATGACATCTAGATTAAAAGAATGAAACAAGAACACTTTTGGAAATATTTTTGAGAAGAAAGAACTAAAAGATAAAGTTTCAAAATTCTAAAAAGGTGATCATAATAATCCAATCTCAGAGGAAAGGGAGTTGCTTACTGAATATCATAATATTTTGAAAAAGGAAGAAAAATTTTGGATATTAAAATCAAGACAAACATGGTTAAAAGGAGATAAAAATACAAAGTTTTTTCATAGGATGGCAATAATTTAGAGATCAACATCCATAATTAGTACAATTAAATCAATAGAAGGGGTTTGGATTGAATATCACAATGAAATTAGAAAAGAGATAAAGTCTTTTTATCATAATATTCTAGGATCAGAGGAGACTGAGTTCTTAAAATTCTTCTAGAAGTTTCTTCAGTTATAACAAATGAAGATAATTGGAAACTGATGGAGCTTATTACTCTAGAAGAAGTTCATTTAGCTCTTTTATCTTTTAATAAGGATAAATCCCTAGGTCCAAATAGGCTCTCTATATATTTTTACCAACATATTTGGGATATAGTGAAGGATTCTTTATTGGTGGTATTGGAAAAGTCTAGGGTAAAACAATACATACCTTATAAATTAAATGCAACATATCTTATCCTAATTCCAAAAATGAAGGACGTCGAATTGTTTTATTCTTTTAAACCCATAAGCCTATGTATTATGCCATATAATATTATCTCCAAAGTGATGACAAATTGATTAATGCCATTGTTAGACAAAATAATTTCAAAATATCAAGAAGGATTTGTGAAATGGAGATAAATTCTATATAGGATCATAGTAGCTCATGAAGTTATACATTAAGTGGCTTCAAGAAAAGAGAAAGCAATGATTTTAAAACTTGATATGAGTAAAGCCTATGATCGGATTAAATGGGATTTTCTTTTTGCAATTTTAGAAAAGTTTAGTTTCAAGAAGAAATGGGTTATATGGATTAAATCTTGTGTCTCTATAGTTTCTTATTTAGTGTTGGTCAATGGGTTAGTAACAGAATATTTTAAAGCCAAGAGAGGCTTTAGACAAGGAGATCCTCTATCTCCTTATTTGTTCATTATTATAGCAGAGGTTTTGAGTAGGAACTTAAATAAGGCTTACAAATATGGGCTTATAAGTGGAGTTAAGGTTAGTAATAACATCAACAATTTCACCCATCAACAATTTGTAGATGATACAATGCTTTTTGGAAGGGAAAGGATAAATGAGGTCAAAGCTTTGAATACCTTTTTAAAGGAATACGAAAGAGATTCAGGGCAAAAACTTAATAGGAAAAAATCCAAAATTTACTTCCTTAACACTCCAACTAATATCAAAGCAAGAATTTTTAGGTTACTTCAAATGGAGGAGGTAATTTTACCATCAACTTATCTAGGGATGTCTTTATTTGAGAGGATAATGAGGATAGAATTATGGAATTCAGTTATTATTAAAATTCAGAATAAACTTCTAGCTTGGAAAGGTATATAGTTATCATTAGAAGGAAGAGTGCAATGAATTAAGTCAGTCTCACAAGTTATTCCAACATATTATATGTCATTGTATTATATGCCAAAATCAGTTGAAAAAAATTTAATCTCTATTATGCAATCCTTTTTATGGTTAGATTTACATGATAAAAGAGAATTTTCTTTGGTGAAATGGAGCAAGGTGTGTGATGATAAAACTAGGGGAGGTCTTGGTTTAAGAGTTCTTACATATGCAAACCTAGCTCTTAGGGAAAAAGTAATCTAGAGATTGTACAAAGAGATTCAAATACAATGGGCAAGAATTCTTCTTAGTAAGTATGTTGATCCCAATGACCCAAGTTTAATATTTATTGCATTCTCTCTACCAAATGGTTTTGCTCTTTGGAATGGTTTAAAAAAATCTATTGATCTTATGATTAAAGTTTATGATGGATGGTGGAAGCTAGAGAAAATTTTCTATTTGGATGGATACTTGGTGTGATAAAAATTTAGATCCAATTTTGAAACCTTGGATAAGATTACTTCAAGACAAATATGGTAATAGGGTTTCAAACATTTTGTACAAGGATTAGGAAGGAAGATACAAATGGAAAGAAGATTTTTTTACAAGTATACAAGATATTGATACTAGGAGGCAATTTATTAGAAAGATAAAAACTATGATTATTTCAAGGGGAGCCAAGGATAATTTGATTTGGGAGTTGAATAGCTTAGGAGAATACACAAGAAGTAGATATAATGTACAATATCAATAAAATAATAATATCACTAGAATATGGAGAGATATTTGGGATAGCCCTTATGCAAAAATCCAAACAATATTGAGGGAGATACGACCCTTTGAAATCAACCATTTGGAACAAGGGTAGTTACAATTTTTTAAGTTGCGAAAAACAAAATTACAAATATTTTCCAACTAGGGTTCAAACGATGGGAAGATAAATGAAGGGCTAGGAATTCAGCGAGGCAATATATTCTATCTAGACAAATAATTTTATAGCTAAGTACTTTTTCCCTTTATTTATCTTAGAAATTGTGCATGAAAAATTTATAAAGTTTTTATCAAATTTTATTTTTGCTATAGGACTTTCAGATAAATTTCATTAGATTTTGAGTTTCCTAGCCATGGATCGATTTATAGTTAAATCCTTAGAATCATCCCTAGTGGTAGAGGTTAGTGAGCGCACCTCAGAGATATCCTCATTGCTCCACAATAGGGCAGTTTTTGGTAAATTTTATGGGTATTGGCTAGGGACATCAACCTTGAGAAAATGGATTGATAGGAGTTGGAAGTCTTCAGGAGTGATTCTATCATTTCTTCCCAAAGGTTTCTTCCTATCCATATTTTGTTCTATGGAATAAAGATAATCCTAAAAAGGAGTCCTTTGTTTATGGGAAGTACAGGGCTCTTCCTTACCCATTGGTATGAAGGTTTTTCACCTAAAAATGTTAATCTATCCCTAGTACCAATTTGGGTTATGATGTTTGGGTTACCCATTGAATTTTAGGAAATAGATACCTTCAAAGCAATAGGCAACACTCTAGGAGAATTTCTTGATATTTTAGATACAACAAAAGATGGATTTTTGGCTATTTATGCTCGAGTACTGGTCATGATTGATATAAGTAAACATTTACCAGAATCAATCATTCTTAAGTTTGGGGATAAGATGTGGATCCAAACTATAGATTATGAAAACTGTAGACACCAAAATCTAGCCACTTGCAAGTCATCTATACCTTCCTGTCAGCCACGTGTCGGTCATCCACCTTCCCGCCATTATTTGGCCCAAATCCACACTTTCCCGCCATTATTTGGCCCAATTTCACCTTTCCCGCCATTTTTCATCCCCAAATTTATTTAAATTAATATTTATATATATTTAATATTTTAATATATTTTAATATATATATAAATAATAGTTTAAGTGATTTAATCTGAGCCGTCCATCCTTCATTTAATCTCATTCGTCCATCCATCTTAATCCATTTCACAACCTAGATTTATTCTCTACCCTTGGATCCACTTTAATCTTAGCCACACGTTCAAAGTGTCGTTAAAACCCTAAAGTGTGCCCTAAGAGTAGATTATAAATTGAGTCACCTTGATGGCTCAAACCCTATGTCTTTTGCTACTTCTATCCCGGATCTTTTCTATCTTCTTAACTTCTTCTATCTCCTTTTTGATCCCCTCTATCTCTCTTCTACTACCTTTTCGTCGCATCCATCGTCGCATCCATCGCCGCTTCCGTCGCTGCTTTCACCGCCATCTCTTCTGCAACATTCTACGTAATCCCCCATTCTTGTCGCAAGTGCCCGCGGGCGTTTACCCCTTTACCAAGTGCCCACGGGCGTTTACCAAGTGCCCGCGGGCGTTTACCCACAGCCACAGACTCAGACCGGCGTCTGAAACCTTAATCCAGAAGCACGCGGGCATTCAGCGAGTGCACCAGGGCGCCTTCTGCAGTCGATTTGATAGCCACATTACTTCCAGGTGTCGCCTGGTCTAGCCGCGTTAACAGAGAACAGGTATAAATCAGCTTAAAGCAAGTAACTTCTTTTCTTTTATTAATCTGTTGTTGAACTCTCGCATTCTATTTTTCTAGGGTTTTAAATTGTTTCCGAGGGCTCACACAAGTGGAGCCCTCTTATTAATTTCTAACTCCTTGATAGTGTTAATGTGTGCAGGATTTTAATGGCAGATCTCGGTGTGTTGATAGCAACTACTTAAGCCGGAGTGGTCCGAGCCAAAGGATACAACAAAGCCCACTCACCTTGTTGGGGTTAAGGATACATTCTTCGGAAACGCCACCACATTGTGCCAGCTAGGGTTTCGGAGAACCCTAGCACAAACTGTAATTTGTGTATCACAAAAAGGGTTACAGGCCCTGTTGTACTCAAAAGGAGTTTTTAAACTCCATTGATTAATAAAAATCATTTGTTTTGTACAACTGCTCTGTATTCTGTTATTGTGATTTTATTTCTGTTTGGCGTTGTATCTTTAATCTACAAATGGCGATCACGGTGGGACCCCCTAGGGTTTCATGTTTTTAATACTTGCTTTACTGATCTATTCCTGTTTTTTTTTATTTTGCAGGTTCCGAAATCATGAAATTCACTGTTCCAGCGAACTAGGGTTTTTGAGGAGTTTGCAGAAAACGCAGCAGACGCAGAGCGGCGTCTGGAAGTCCAATCCGAAACGCAGAGGTGCGTTTCACTCGTGCGGACTCCCTTGGGCGTTTGAAAGGGGGTTGGCGTTTGACGTAAAAGCGTAGGCTTCCGAGTAAGTGCTTTTTTCTTTTAACCGTACTTTTTACGTTTTTGGTTTTTCTCGTCGTATTCTGTTTCTTTTTCGGATCATTGCTTTAAAATGAACAAAAACTAAGTAATCTGGAAAAGAATAGTTACTTTTTTAGTTACATTTTTTTTGCATTGCATCATTGGTTGTTGCTTGCATATAAAAAAAAAATTTGCATACCTAGCTGCATATTAGAATAGCTACAAATTATCTGTTTTAGTTATCTAAGTAGGACTATTGATTGGATGTCAATAGTACTCCCGCCATTGGGTGATTCCAGGCAGAGAAGTGGACGAACCTTCCAGGTTGCTCCTTTGATATCCGATATCATTGGTAGGCAGGGGGTTTTAAACGGTGTACTCCACTTCTTCGGAGGAAATGGCATGTTTTCGTAGCCTCTTGCTTAGATCATTAGAACTTTTGATTTATAGCTTTGTATGTATACATTAGACAACTAAAACACTTAAAATAAAAATTCACTGCATTTCATATTGCATTTAAAACAAGAATATCCGGATTTCATCACCGGTATTGCTTGAAGTTTAGTGACGGTGGAATTCATCTCCATCCATTAAACTTCCGCCTTAGACACCATAGGTCACCCCCGAGCAAACTTGCTGGATTTCATCACAAGTAAGAATCTCGTTGTCCTTTCCTAGCCATAGTTTTTACCTTTTTTGTGAATAATTCAAGATTAGATCACATGCAAAACTCATAAACCGGACACTTAAAATTTACTACAGATTAAGATCATAAAATAATTAATTAACCGCAGGTAAGACACATTGGTTGAAACCTAGGTTGTGACTATTTTCTGATAATTTCTTTAGTGTAAATTTATCATTCAAGTTTTGCATTCTTCTTTTCTGAATTTGTTTAGATTTATTGCGTTATGGTCTTAACAAGGAATCAATCTAAAATGTTAAATCTAAATAATCAAATGGGTAATTCACAGAACATCCCCACCACCAACATGGCCACTTATCCTAGTGAATTTTAGGTAGGTTCGCCTGCAGGTCTTTCACGTCCTTCTACCGTCTATCGCATGGCCATGCCCATGGAGGAAGACAATTCCTGTCATATTACCCACATTGATATGGCCCAAGTGCAAACTCACTTAAGAGATGGCACCGGCTATGTCCTTGAGCCAATCCAAGATTCCCCTATGCAAGATTCTATTTTTCAACAGGATATTGCATCAACCATACCCGCCGGTTTCACTCAGTGTCTACACTAACCCTTTTTTTGAGGCTAATGTTGTATCTCGCTCAGCCGGCTTCATCTCCAACATCTTCCCAGATGCTCAATTGTCCTCCTTTGGAGACAAATGTAGTGTCTTCCCGACCACTTTCTCCTCCATTTACCCGGGTGTACACCAATTCTCTCTATGAGGCTGGTGGAACCTCCTCTAGCCATGACCAATTTCAACCCTCTTCTTCCCAAACCATTTATGGTTTCACCCTACCTGGGGCACAATCTACTATTTCTTCCCAAGTACCGCCTACTTCAGCCACCTTCATTGCCCCTGCTATGCAGTCTCCTATGACTACCATGGCAGCCTGCCCTCCACCTTCATCCAATCATCCCACATCCCTTGGGTTAGAAATTAATAAGGTTAGGAAGTACCTCGACAAGTTCTTTCAGCAACAACAACAACAAAATGCTCAACCACCTGTCGTAGTAAATCCTACACCCCAACCAATTTCTACCCAGCCAACTTTTCTTAGCTCAGGCCCCACCTGGGTACCCCAATCTTCGGTGGTGTCCATTCCTACCCCACCTTTCTCCCAACCCAGTCCAGTTCATCATTCACCCCAATCACCTTCTTTTCGGTATCATCCATACCAACAACCTGTCCATTCCACACCGCCTAATCCAGGCAATTTCATCCCATCTCATCATTTTTCCACTCCTCCATTGCATCATCATAATCATCAAACGAATCAAAATTTTCATGAAGATTCTCGACTCCATGCTATGCAACAACAGATTGACAACCTTATGCTCAACATGCCTGGCTCATCTAGTCAGAAACCTACGCTAAGGTCGTTGATCAATCAACCAATTCATCCTTCGGTACCTTCACCGCCATATCCGATTGATTTCACATTACCGAAGTTTGACAAATTTTGAGGAACTGAGGATCCTCATGAACATGTGAGCTCATTCATGCATGCCTGCTTTAGAATCCAAAATAATGACGCTCTTATGCTCATAACTTTTCCTCAAACATTAGGGGGAGATGTTGTACAATGGTACAATCATTTAGCTCACCATAGCATTTATGCTTACGAGCAATTGATTAATCTATTTTTAGAACGATTCTCCCTAAATGTACAAAGGAAAGTTTCATTGTCCGACTTATACAAGCTCAAGCAACATGACGATGAGACCGTTTATGACTTTGGAAACCGTTGGAGGGCTATCATTAATAAACTCGCCATTCTCCCTACCAATGGAGGAGTTAACCAAAATGTTCACCCACAGTTGTCTAAAACCTATCTCTTGGTTACTCCAATTACAACAATACAGGACTTTTGAAGAGGCTTTGGCCCAAGCAAGTATCATAGAAGACATTAAAGTCCAAGAGGGTGTTTTAAAACCCCGTAGAAAAGAATGGCAACAAAAGGGCCAACAACGAAATAATAATTATGGCCAAAACAAACAAACACAAAGCTAGTACAGCCTCAAATGTTAACCAAGTTAATCAAGTGGTGGCGAGCCAGCCCGTAATGGCTCAACAACAACAAGTAATGCAAAGTCAACCGCAACCAATTGCTTATCATGCGGTACCCGCCCCTCCTCAACCAGCTCACAATACTGGGCCAACCATGGAAACTCGACCTTGGCAAAATAATCGTCCCAAGCGACAATTCACACCTTTAGATGAACCATATGCGGTCATATTCAATAAGTTATATAGCACAAATCAGTTAACTTTACCTGAGTTTAAACCTTTAGAACCATCTAGAAGGGGGAAGTATTACAAGGAGTACCTATTTTGTCCTTATCATAGGCAAAATGGGCACGATATCAATAATTGTACAACTTTTCAAACATGTGATCCAAGATCTTATTGAGATTGGAGCCATTAAATTGGATAGCCCCTTAGCCCAACAAAATCAAAATCTTGGTATATTTCAAACACCCCTTCCACATCGGGAGGAAGCTTCAACAACTTCAGGGGGAGTAACTCCTCCTAATCAAGTCAACCATGTACAACAATACCAAGGTTTTGTGGGTACTATTAACGTAGTAACCCGGGGTCAAAGGGCGAACCAACCAAATCAGGACGAACCACAACCACCTGTACAAACCCCCAGTCCACCTCAGGTAACAGTGACCCAACGACGTGCTAGTACTTCTCAACAACCGCTAAATCATTCTACTCAACGCCAACGACCCATCATGTCATTGAGTAGCCGATTAACTACCAGTTTAAAAATGGCTTCTGCCAAGTTATCGATCTATGACCTCATTCAACAATCTCCCCCGCATAGAGAGGCATTAATGGAAATATTAAAGTCAATCGAGCTTCAAACTCAAGATACTAATGCCTTCAACAACTTTGTGGGGAGTATTCAAACATGCATGGAGCCCTCCATCACTTTCTATGATTTTGAAATCAAACCTATGTCAACAGAAAGTATAGATCCTCCACTACATATCATGGCCAAGATCGATAACAAGCCATTCAAGAGAGTCTTAATTGACACCGGTTCCTCAATCAATATCATTACAACATCGGCGTTGAGTCATCTAAAGTCGTCGCCATCCCTTATCACAAAGTCGACTTTTACTCTTAAAGCATTCAATGATGCTTTATCTTCCCTGGTTGGCACGGTTATCTTGCCCATTGAGGTAGGGGCCCAAACTTTGCATACCTTGTTTCACATCTTGGAAGGGTCCATGGCATACAATGTATTGCTTGGACGGCCTTGGCTTAGGGAGATGAGATGTGTCCCTTCTATACTGCATCAATGTCTCAAGTATGTATATGAGGGACAGTGTTCATTGTGTACCCGCCGACATTGAACCCTTCAAACATTGCAACTATGTCTCAAATCCTTATGAGATTGTGTTGCCATCCACTCATCTTTTCTTGACCCCATCTACTTCTTCTATACCATCTTCTTCTAAAGCTCCCATTCCTGAGGAGCTACCCATCATATCGCAACCATCTTCATCTTCCGCTATTCCATCTCATTCACCACTTTCTTCATCTCCTAATCTTCCTTCTTCTTCATCAGTGACCACATGCACATGTGGCCATGACCAATCATCTCTTTCCACGTCATTACCCCCTTCTTCTACACCTTCTTCAACATCACCTATTATTCCTCCATCTTCCCAACCATCACCAGCTGATGTTTCACAAGTCAGTGAAGCATCAACCCAACCAAATCCTTCCAATTCTTCTATCCCACATTCTTCTATTCCATCATCTAGTCTTTCTCCCTCCCAAGTCAAGGTCCATCTCATTGATGCAGGTATTGGTGAGTATGCCATCCAAGATGTCCACATCACACCGTTCAATGTGCAAACAGTTAAATATTTTGGTCGTCCACATGACCAACATTTATCCATTGGATCGGTTTATAACATGGGTTCTATGCCAAATTCCATTAATTTTGTATATGGGGGAATAGAGTCATCTTCTAGTCCTACCACCATACTAGAACCTAAGCATCCAGTCCCTGCCAATATCGAAAGGATGGAGGGTTTTCCCTCTCGCTATTTCCACGGACATAATTGGCAGCAATTTGGCCTAGGTCGCTACGAGCAAGGAGTAACTGAACGCATCGATATGCCATATCAGAGACCCACTGAGCGTTTTGGTCTGGGCTACCAACCACTTCCATCCCTTTCTTCTTTTGAACGAGCTTTTCAAAGCATTAATCTTAATTCAGAAGAAGAAATCCTCCACCCCGACGAATCCGAAGATGAAGCCTATGAAGAATTTGACGTCATGTCAAATGGTGATGAATCTGAAGAAGAGTCGGTGCCAATTGTTACCCTCATTGAACAAGACGAGTTTTATCTCCAATTGTTCCCTCTCCAAGAAGCCATCTTTCGCTTGTTTCTTCCACAAGAACGAGGTGAACCACCCCCTCCGCCACATCCATAAGCCATAATCCAAACCTGTATTATATGTATATACTAAAATAGTGGTTTTCACCACTACAAAAAAAAAAACTCAAAAAAAAAAAAAAAACTGAAAAACTATGTTGTTTTGCATCTCAGGTCTTCCGAGGTCTTCACCGGTTTTCCCTTCCATTTCGCCCATCCTTTCTTCCATAAGTCGACAATGAATTTCGAAGACTTATTCACCCCGCTCCATAATCCATATGATCCGGATAAGCCTAAGAAATGTGTCTTTGGTGTTACCTCGTGCAAACTCCTAGGTTTTATTATCTCTAAACGAGGTATTGAGGTGGACCCAAACAAGGTCAAAGCCATTATGGAAATGTGTCCCCCAACTAATTTGAAGGAGTTGCGTAGTTTACAAGGAAATATTAATTCAATCCGTCGCTTTATTGCACAACTTTCTGATAAATGTAGGCCATTTTGCCACCTACTACAAAAGGGGGTACAATTTTCATGGACAGATGAGTGTCGTAAAGCCTTTGATGACATCAAGCAAGTACTTAGCGTCTCCGCCAGCCTTAGCTCCGCCTCATCGAGATCCCTTCCTTGCGAATTTCTTTGCAGGAATTTATCGATGATGATACCGCTAGACAAGCACGTCTTGATCAACTCACACTCATAGATGAAAAACGAATCAATGCTTTAGAGCATTTGCGAGTTTATCAAGACCGATTGAAACGTGCTTACAATGCCAAAGTTCATCTAAGAGAATTTCAAGTAGGAGATCTTGTCCTTAAAGAGAATCAACAAAACACCAATGCATTGCCGCATCTTCGAGATAAATTCGCGGCTAATTGGTTAGGTCCATATATGGTCACCGAAAGAGTGGGTAATGGAACTTATAGACTTTCCGCTTTAGAGGGAGAGGAAGAACCCGAACCACTTAATGTTATACACTTGAGGGCATTCTACGCATAGTTTGAATTTTATATGTACATATATACATGGCTTGTACAACAAAAAAAAAAAAAAACAAATAAAATAAAAAGAATTTGCATTTCATTGTTAGTTGCATACATCTCATTCAAAAACATTGCATTTCATGTGCATACATCTCATTGAAAACCATAACATTTCATTTCCAGCCATAGTTGCATATCATGTTAGAGACCATTCTATCTTTTGGATATAAAATTTGGTCAAGCAAAAGTCATGTTGCCTTAATCAGGGGCACCGTCATAAAATCCATCAAACCGAATTGTCATTCGTACACCCATTTTCCATTTGCACATATTTACATTGCCAAAATGTTTTCAATCACTCAGCCATTCCTAGTGTTTTAAGCAAACTTTGAAATGCATGTCAAAGTTCTCTAGGGCCATATCACAAATTACACTAAATAAAATCTTGAGTATTGGGAAATGATTTCAAAAGCGGTCTTGAACCTATCACATTTTCACATCTTAAAAACATCTTGTGTCAAAGAGAGATAACACCATCCTTGGGTTGTGCCTTGAAGTGAAAAGGGTAATCCTCGTTTGTCCTATCATGCAAACATAGTCCATAAAATAGTGGTTCTTACCACTATCACAAGCAATCACAAAATATAAATATAAACAGAGTAGTAAGGATAGGGTAAAATTCTCATCATACTTCGGTTGAGAATCCGATTCCCCAAAGCTCTAAGGAAATGAACATTTTTCACACACCACCGATCCCAAATAAGTTGTAAGGATCGTACTACTTGTCCAAGTCAGACGGATAGGTAGTCATCCCCAAGGCTTACAAAGGTCAAAAACAACATGGACTATGGAGTTAACCTTCACCGGGGCTATAGACGCTTGACTCGGCAAGTGGAGTATACTCATTGCGTGGCGACATGTCTCTCCTCAAAAAGAGACCTCTGAATGCTCATACGGACAAACTAGCTTTGGGGTCTTCTCCATAACAGGGTTACCTAATTTATGCAAGATGAGGTTAATGAACACACTTGCACACACACAGGTTTTTGATTGCCTAGAGTCACTACCATGCTTCTGATTTGGTTAATGAACTCGCATGCACACACATTTGGTCCTAGTTGAATTAGGCAGTATTAGTAAGTTTGTTTGATACCACTAGCATGTTTGAGTCTTTGTAAAATAGTCTTCCATATCAACCTCCATATCACCCTCCATATCTTCTTCCATATTCATGTCATTCCATACGTCATCCATTCACAAGCCACCAAGTTCGGTGCCCCTGATTAAACAATTATGATAACAGTTGGCTAAATCTAACTATCTAAAAGTATGAGTGCTTCTTAGTGCATATTTCATTTACTTAGTCTCGCATTAATCATCTATAAGTTTGCATTCCATTCCATCACATATGCATCAAAAACATTAAAACATATAAAAACATGCATCACAAAAACATAGGCATTCACACAAAAAAGAGTAAAACACCAAATATAAATAAAAAAGGAGAAAAGAAAAGAAGGGGGGGGGGGGAGAAAGGGAGGGGAGGAAGGAAGGGGGGGGGAGGGAAGAGGAGGGGGGGGGAGAGCGAGGGGGGGGGGACGCGGGGGAGGGGGGAGAGGAGAGAGGGGGGGGGGGGGGGGGGGGGGGCGGGGGGGGGGGGGTGGAGGTACCCCCCCCCCCCCCCCCCCCCCCCCCCCCCCCCCCCCCCCGGGGCCAAAACAACAAAACAAAAATTTGTTACAAATTTTTCCGAAAAAAAAAAAAAACACATAATAAGTACTTGCTTAAATGAACAAATACCTCAGCTGGCTGCACTGGCGCGTCCGCTCCCATCTCCGCCATAGCTCCCGCGTGCTTCACTCTCCCACACAACCTTTCACTCCACTCCCTCAGACGCACTTCTCTCAAGCTCGAACGCACAAATGAGCGAAATTCTCGCTGAAACTGTTTAAATAGCTGGTTTTGGCACCCTGAAATGTAGTGGGGCATTTCATGGCGCATTCAGATGCAATCCTGCATCTGCAGAGCGCCTAAACACCGGCGGGCGTCTCTGCCAACCACAAATGCAGACCGGCGTTTGGTGTCAATATTGAATAAAGGAACAAAACTTGCAAAATTGAAGCTTACCTCCTTCAAATTTCATCAAATTCAATTCATCCATTCTTCTTATCATAATAAAACATTTTGTGAAGGTTACAACAGTTTTGGACACAAATTTTGTCATTTTGCTCAAAAAGCGCATCATTCATCATTGTTTTACAAATTGGGTTAAAAACATTCAAAACCTTCACAAAATTAACAACATTCATCAATTCTTCTGATCTATCGTCAATTTCATTCATTCTTCTTTCATCATGCATATTTTTGCCAAATTAAATTAAAGTAAACCTCGTATCTAGTGGTATATTCTATCACCTTGGCGATTGCAGCGATTTGAATCCATGCAATTCGGTAAGAGGATTAAACCACCATAAGGACACTTACCATTTATCATCATCAATTATTTCACTGTTTGAAAATTGGAAATCAATTTTGGGTATCCTACTTTTCAAGTGACCTCATACCAAGATTAATTTGCTCAACAGCTTGTCATTGATGGCCTAGTTCATGGGGCCTTAAACATGGACAATCTTCAATATCATCATTATTTTGAGTCTTGCTAGAGATTGAGGCTACCTAGGTTGATTGGTTCCGACCCGAGGAATTATCCATACAGTCACTAGGAGCATATCTGAAGTTCTGGACTCTTTCATATTGCATCTCCGCATATCAATGGTGCCAACAAGGCAATTTCATCAAAAGTATGGATTCACCCACAGGAGTTGGGGCATCCGTTATCAATTTCTAACTTTCCTATAGTGGAATTCATCTTACATGATCATGGAATTTAAAATTTGGCAAAAATCCCTTTCTAACTGTTGGGGCGTGAAAACGGTCCATCTTTCACATCACTCATATCGTCTTCAATCATATTATTTTCTGGTTTGTACACCAACCCCTTTTCCGTTGGGACATAAACAGATGGTTCATACACCAACCCCTTTTTTCACCGTTGGGGCAAAAACGGTTCATTTTCTTCCGAATTTCTTCCAATTGGCTTGTGAGAACCATTCTCGCTCGCCAATTGAGGGGGTAAGCCGATAAAATTTTAAATATTCTTTTATTCTTTGGTCTTCAAAGTTGTGCTTTAGTCTTGAGAGAGAGTTGCGTCTGATCCAGCTTTTTCGGTGTCCTAAGTTTTTGTGCTGCATTGTGTCTTAACACAAAGCAACTCAAAAGGGGCATCTGTAGACACCAAAATCCAGCCACTTGCAAGTCATCTATACCTTCCTGTCAGCCACGTGTCGGTCATCCACCTTCCCGCCATTATTTGGCCCAAATCCACACTTTCCCGCCATTATTTGGCCCAATTTCACCTTTCCCGCCATTTTTCATCCCCAAATTTATTTAAATTAATATTTATATATATATATATATATATATATATTTTAATATTTTAATATATATATTTAAATAATAGTTTAAGTGATTTAATCTGAGCCGTCCATCCTTCATTTAATCTCATCCGTCCATCCATCTTAATCCATTTCACAACCTAGATTTATTCTCTACCCTTAGATCCACTTTAATCTTAGCCACACGTTCAAAGTGTCGTTAAAACCCTAAAGTGTGCCCTAAGAGTAGATTATAAATTGAGTCACCTTGATGGCTCAAACCCTATGTCTTTTGCTACTTCTATCCTGGATCTTTTCTATCTTCTTAACTTCTTCTATCTCCTTTTTTGATCCCCTCTATCTCTCTTTTGCTACCTTTTCGTCGCATCCATCGTCGCATCCATCGTCGCTTCCGTCGCTGCTTTCGCCGCCATCTCTTCTGCAGCATTCTGCGTAATCCCCCATTCTTGTCGCAAGTGCCCGCGGGCGTTTACCCTTTCCAAGTGCCCAGGGCTGGGCGTTCCCACACCACGCACTCGGACCGGCGTCCGAAACCTTAATCCGAAGCACGCGGGCGTTCAGCGAGTGCACCAGGGCGCCTTCTGCAGCCGATTTGACAGCCACATTACTTCCAGGTGCCGCCTGGTCTAGCCGCGTTAACAGAGAACAGGTATAAATCAGCTTAAAGCAAGTAACTTCTTTTCTTTTATTAATCTGTTGTTGAATTCCTGGCATTCTATTTTTCTAGGGTTTTAGATTGTTTCGAGGGCTCACACAGTGGAGCCCTCTTATTAATTTCTAACTCCTTGATAGTGTTAATGTGTGCAGGATTTTAATGGCAGATCTGGTTTGTTGATAGCAGCTGATTAAGCTGGAGTGGTCCGAGCCAAAGGATACAACAAAGCCCACTCACTCTGTTGGGATTAAGGATACATTCTTCGGAGACGCCACCACTTTGTGCCGCCTAGGGTTTCGGAGAACCCTAGCACAAATTGTAATTTGTGTATCACAAAAAGGGTTACATGCCCTGTTGTACTCAAAAGGAGTTTTTAAACTCCATTGATTAATAAAAATCGTTTGTTTTGTACAACTGCTCTGTATTCTTTTATCGTGATTTTATCTTTTGTTTGGCGTTGTATCTTTAATCTACAAATGGCGATCACGGTGGGACCCCCTAGGGTTTCATGTTTTTAATACTTGCTTTACTAATCTATTCCTATTTTTTATTTTATTTTGCAGGTTCCAAAAATCGTGAAATTCGTTGTTCCAGCGAACTAGGGTTTCTGAGGAGTTTGCAAAAAACGTAGCAGACACAGAGCGGCGTCTGGAAGTCCAATCCGAAATGCAGAGGTGCATTTCAGCTCGCGTGCACTCCTTGCTTGTGGCGTTTGAAGGCGCTTTTACGTAAAAGCGTAGGCTTCCGAGTAAGTGCGTTTTTCTTTAACTGTACTTTTTACGTTTTTGGTTTTTCTGCTGTATTCTGTTTCTTTTTCAGATCATTACTTTAAAATGAACAAAAACTAAGTAATCTGGAAAAGAATAGTTACTTTTAATTACATTTTTTTTGCATTGCATTATTGGTTGTTGCTTGCATACATAAAAAAAAAAAAAAAATTTTGCATACCTAGCTGTATATTAGAATAGCTACGAATTATCTGTTTTAGTTATCTAAGTAGGACTATTGATTGGATGTCAATAGTACTCCCGCCATTGGGTGATTCCAGGCAGAGAAGTGGACGAACCTTCCGGTTGCTCCTTTGATATCTCGATATCATTGGTAGGCAGTGGGGTTTTAAACGGTGTACTCCACTTCTTCGGAGGAAATGGCATGTTTTCGTAGCCTCTTGCTTAGATCATTAGAACTTTTGATTTATAGCTTTGTATGTATACATTAGACAACTAAAACACTTAAAATAAAATTCACCGCATTTCATATTGCATTTAAAACAAGTAATATCTCGGATTTCATCACCAGGTATTGCTTGAAGTTTAGTGACGGTGGAATTCATCTCCATCCATTAAACTTCCGCCTTAGACACCATAGGTCACCCCCGAGCAAACTTGCTGGATTTCATCACTAGTGAAGAATCTCGTTGTCCTTTCCTAGCCATAGTTTTTACCTTTTTTGTGAATAATTCAAGATTAGATCACATGCAAAACTCATAAACCGGACACTTAAAATTTACTACAGATTAAGATCAGAAAATAATTAATTAACCGCAGGTAAGACACATTGGTTGAAGCCTAGGTTGTGACTATTTCTGATAATTTCTTTAGTGTAAATTTATCATTCCAGTTTTGCATTCTTCTTTTTTTGAATTTGTTTAGATTTATTGTGTTATGGTCTTAACAAGGAATCAATCTAAAATGTTAAATCTAAATAATCAAATGGGTAATTCACAGAACATCCCCACCACCAACATGACCACTTATCCTAGTGAATTTCAGGCAGGTTCGCCTGCAGGTCTTTCACGTCCTTCTACCGTCTATCGCATGGCCATGCCCATGGAGGAAGACAATTCCTTGTCATATTACCCACATTGATATGGCCCAAGTGCAAACTCACTTAAGAGATGGCACTGGCTATGTCCTTGAGCCAATCCAAGATTCCCCTATGCAAGATTCTATTTTTCAACAGGATATTGCATCAACCATACCCGCTGGTTTCACTCAGGTCTACACTAACCCTTTTTTTGAGGCTAATGTTGTATCTGCTCAGCCGGCTTCATCTCCAACATCTTCCCAGATGCTCAATTGTCCTCCTTTGGAGACAAATGTAGTGTCTTCCCGACCACTTTCTCCTCCATTTACCCCGGTGTACACCAATTCTCTCTATGAGGCCGGTGGAACCTCCTCTAGCCATGACCAATTTCAACCCTCTTCTTCCCAAACCATTTATGGTTTCACCCTACCCGGGGCACAGCCTACTGTTTCTTCCCGTGTACCGCCTACTTCAGCCACCTTCATTGCCCCCGCTACGCAGCCTCCTGTGACTACCATGGCAGCCCGCCCTCCACCTTCATCCAATCATCCCACATCCCTTGGGTTAGAGATTAATAAGGTTAGGGAGTACCTCGACAAGTTGCTTCAGCAACAACAGCAACAAAATGCTCAACCACCTGTCGTAGTAAATCCTACACCCCAACCAATTTCTACCCAGCCAACTTTTCTTAGCTCAGGCCCCACCTGGGTACCCCAATCTTCGGTGGTGTCCATTCCTACCCCACCTTTCTCCCAACCCAGTCCAGTTCATCATTCACCCCAATCACCTTCTTTCCGGTATCATCCATACCAACAACCTGTCCATTCCACACCGCCTAATCCAGGCAATTTCATCCCATCTCATCATTTTTCCACTCCTCCATTGCATCATCATAATCATCAAACGAATCAAAATTTTCATGAAGATTCTCGACTCCATGCTATGCAACAACAGATTGACAACCTTATGCTCAACATGCCTGGCTCATCTAGTCAGAAACCTACGCTAAGGTCATTGATCAATCAACCAATTCATCCTTCGGTACCTTCACCGCCATATCCGACTGATTTCACATTACCGAAGTTTGACAAATTTCGAGGAACTGAGGATCCTCATGAACATGTGAGCTCATTCATGCATGCCTGCTTTAGAATCCAAAATAATGACGCTCTTATGCTCATAACTTTTCCTCAGACATTAGGGGGAGATGTTGTACAATGGTACAATCATTTAGCTCACCATAGCATTTATGCTTACGAGCAATTGATTAATCTATTTTTAGAACGATTCTCCCTAAATGTACAAAAGAAAGTTTCATTGTCCGACTTATACAAGCTCAAGCAACATGACGATGAGACCGTTTATGACTTTGGAAACCGTTGGAGGGCTATCATTAATAAACTGCCATTCTCCCTACCAATGGAGGAGTTAACCAAAATGTTCACCCTGAGTTGTCTAAAACCTATCTCTTGGTTACTCCAATTACAACAATACAGGACTTTTGAAGAGGCTTTGGCCCAAGCAAGTATCATAGAAGACATTAAAGTCCAAGAGGGTGTTTTAAAACCCCGTAGAAAAGAATGGCAACAAAAGGGCCAACAACAAAATAATAATTATGGCCAAAACAAACAAGCACAGGCTAGTACAGCCTCAAATGTTAACCAAGTTAATCAAGTGGTGGCGAGCCAGCCCGTAATGGCTCAACAACAACAAGTAATGCAAAGTCAACCGCAACCAATTGCTTATCATGCGGTACCCGCCCCTCCTCAACCAGCTCACAATACTGAGCCAACCATGGAAACTCGACCTTGGCAAAACAATCGTCCCAAGCGACAGTTCACACCTTTAGATGAACCATATGCGGTCATATTCAACAAGTTATATAGCACAAATCAGCTTAACTTTACCTCGAGTTTAAACCTTTAGAACCATCTAGAAGGGGGAAGTATTACAAGGAGTACCTATTTTGTCCTTATCATAGGCAAAATGGGCACGATATCAATAATTGTACGACTTTCAAACATGTGATCCAAGATCTTATTGAGATTGGAGCCATTAAATTGGATAGCCCCTTAGCCCAACAAAATCAAAATCTTGGTGTATTTCAAACACCCCTTCCACATCGGGAGGAAGCTCCAACAACTTCGGGGGGAGTAACTCGGTAACTCCTCCTAATCAAGTCAACCATGTACAACAATACCAAGGTTTTGTGGGTACTATTAACGTAGTAACCCGGGGTCAAAGGGCGAACCAACCAAATCAGCCGAACCACAACCACCTGTACAAACCCCCATCCACCTCAGGTAACAGTGACCCAACGACGTGCTAGTACTTCTCAACAACCGCTAAATCATTCTACTCAACGCCAACGACCCATCATGTCATTGAGTAGCCGGTTAACTACCAGTTTAAAAATGGCTTCTGCCAAGTTATCGATCTATGACCTCATTCAACAATCTCCCCCGCATAGAGAGGCATTAATGGAAATATTAAAGTCAATCGAGCTTCAAACTCAAGATACTAATGCCTTCAACAACTTTGTGGGGAGTATTCAAACATGCATGGAGCCCTCCATCACTTTCTATGATTTTGAAATCAAACCTATGTCAACAGAAAGTATAGATCCTCCACTACATATCATGGCCAAGATCGATAACAAGCCATTCAAGAGAGTCTTAATTGACACCGGTTCCTCAATCAATATCATTACAACATCGGCGTTGAGTCATCTAAAGCTATCGCCATCCCTTATCACAAAGTCGACTTTTACTCTTAAAGCATTCAATGATGCTTTATCTTCCACGGTTGGCACGGTTATCTTGCCCATTGAGGTAGGGGCCCGAACTTTGCATACCTTGTTTCACATCTTGGAAGGGTCCATGGCATACAATGTATTGCTTGGACGGCCTTGGCTTAGGGAGATGAGATGTGTCCCTTCTATACCGCATCAATGTCTCGAAGTATGTATATGAGGGACAGGTTCATTGTGTACCCGCTGACACTGAACCCTTCAAACATTGCAACTATGTCTCAAATCCTTATGAGATTGTGTTGCCATCCACTCATCTTTTCTTGACCCCATCTACTTCTTCTATACCATCTTCTTCTAAAGCTCCCATTCCTGAGGAGCTACCCATCATATCGCAACCATCTTCCTCTTCCGCTATTCCATCTCATTCACCACTTTCTTCATCTCCTAATCTTCCTTCTTCTTCATCACTGACCACATGCACATGTGGCCATGACCAATCATCTCTTTCCACGTCATTACCCCCTTCTTCTACACCTTCTTCAACATCACCTATTATTCCTCCATCTTCCCAACCATCACCAGCCGATGTTTCACAAGTTAGTGAAGCATCAACCCAACCAAATCCTTCCAATTCTTCTATCCCACATTCTTCTATTCCATCATCTAGTCTTTCTCCCTCCCAAGTCAAGGTCCATCTCACCGATGCAGTATTGGTGAGTATGCCATCCAAGATGTCCACATCACACCGTTCAATGTGAAAAAAGTTAAAGATTTTGGTCGTCCACATGACCAACATTTATCCATTGGATCGGTTTATAACATGGGTTCTATGCCAAATTCCATTAATTTTGTATATGGGGGAATAGAGTCATCTTCTAGTCCTACCACCATACTAGAACCTAAGCATCCAGTCCCTGCCAATATCGAAAGGATGGAGGGTTTTCCCTCTCGCTATTTCCACAGACATAATTGGCAGCAATTTGGCCTAGGTCGATACGAGCAAGGGGTAACTGAACGCATCGATATGCCATATCATAGACCCACTGAGCGTTTTGGTCTGGCTACCAACCACTTCCATCCCTTTCTTCTTTTGAACGAGCTTTTCAAAGCATTAATCTTAATTTCGAAGAAGAAATCCTCCACCCCGACGAATCCGAAGATGAAGCCTATGAAGAATTTGACGTCATGTCAAATGGTGATGAATCTGAAGAAGAGTCGGGGCCAATTGTTCCCCTCATTGAACAAGACGAGTTTTATCTCCAATTGTTCCCTCTCCAAGAGGCCATCTTTCGCTTGCTTCTTCCACAAGAACGAGGTGAACCACCCCCTCCGCCACATCCATAAGCCATAATCCAAACCTGTATTATATGTATATACTAAAATAGTGGTTTTCACCACTACAAAAAAAAAAACTCAAAAAAAAAAAAAAACTGAAAAACTATGTTGTTTTGCATCTCAGGTCTTCCGAGGTCTTCACCGGTTTTCCCTTCCATTCCGCCCATCCTTTCTTCCATAAGTCGACAATGAATTTCGAAGACTTATTCACCCCGCTCCATAATCCATATGATCCGGATAAGCCTAAGAAATGTGTCTTTGGTGTTACCTCAGGCAAACTCCTAGGTTTTATTATCTCTAAACGAGGTATTGAGGTGGACCCAAACAAGGTCAAAGCCATTATGGAAATGTGTCCCCCAACTAATTTGAAGGAGTTGCGTAGTTTACAAGGAAATATTAATTCAATCCGTCGCTTTATTGCACAACTTTCTGATAAATGTAGGCCATTTTGCCACCTACTACAAAAGGGGGTACAATTTTCATGGACAGATGAGTGTCGTAAAGCCTTTGATGACATCAAGCAAGATTTAGCATCTCCGCCGCCTTAGCTCCGCCTCGTCGAGATCCCTTCCTTGCGAATTTCTTTGCAGGAATTTATCGATGATGATACTCGCTAGACAAGCACGTCTTGATCAACTCACACTCATAGATGAAAAACGAATCAATGCTTTAGAGCATTTGCGAGTTTATCAAGACCGATTGAAACGTGCTTACAATGCCAAAGTTCATCTAAGAGAATTTCAAGTAGGAGATCTTGTCCTTAAAGAGAATCAACAAAACACCAATGCATTGCCGCATCTTCGAGATAAATTCGTGGCTAATTGGTTAGGTCCATATATGGTCACTGAAAGAGTGGGTAATGGAACTTATAGACTTGCCACTTTAGAGGGAGAGGAAGAACCCGAACCACTTAATGTTATACACTTGAGGGCATTCTACGCATAGTTTGAATTTTATATGTACATATATACATGGCTTGTACAACAAAAAAAAAAAAAAAACAAATAAAATAAAAAGAATTTGCATTTCATTGTTAGTTGCATACATCTCATTCAAAAACATTGCATTTCATGTGCATACATCTCATTGAAAACCATAACATTTCATTTTCAGCCATAGTTGCATATCATGTTAGAGACCATTCTATCTTTTGGATATAAAATTTGGTCAAGCAAAAGTCATGTTGCCTTAATCAGGGGCACCTTCATAAAATCCATCAAACCGAATTGTCATTCGTACACCCATTTTCCATTTGCACATATTTACATTGCCAAAATGTTTTCAGTCACTCAACCATTCCTAGTGTTTTAAGCAAACTTTGAAATGCATGTCAAAGTTCTCTAGGGCCATATCACAAATTACACTAAATAAAATCTTGAGTATTGGGAAATGATTTCAAAAGCGGTCTTGAACCTATCACATTTTCACATCTTAAAAACATCTTGTGTCAAAGAGAGATAACACCATCCTTGGGTTGTGCCTTGAAGTGAAAAGGGTAATCCTCGTTTGTCCTATCATGCAAACATAGTCCATAAAATAGTGGTTCTTACCACTATCACAAGCAATCACAAAATATAAATATAAACAGAGTAGTAAGGATAGGGTAAAATTCTCATCATACTTCGGTTGAGAATCCGATTCCCCAAAGCTCTAAGGAAATGAACATTTTTCACACACCACTGATCCCAAATAAGTTGTAAGGATCATACTACTTGTCCAGTTAGACGGATAGGTAGTCATCCCCAAGGCTTACAAAGGTCAAAAACAACATGGACTATGGAGTTAACCTTCATCGGGGCTATAGACGCTTGACTGGCAAAGGAGTATACTCATTGTGTGGCGACATGTCTCTCCTCAAAAAGAGACCTCTGAATGCTCATACGGACAAACTAGCTTCGGGGTCTTCTCCATAACAGGGTTACCTAATTTATGCAAGATGAGGTTAATGAACACACTTGCACACACACAGGTTTTTGATTGCCTAGAGTCACTACCATGCTTCTGATTTGGTTAATGAACTCGCATGCACACACATTTGGTCCTAGTTGAATTAGGAAGTATTAGTAAGTTTGTTTGATACCACTAGCATGTTTGAGTCTTTGTAAAACAGTCTTCCTCCATATCTTCCTCCATATCACCCTCCATATCTTCTTCCATATTCATGTCATTCCATACGTCATCCATTCACAAGCCACCAAGTTCGGTGCCCCTGATTAAACAATTATGATAACAGTTGGCTAAATCTAACTATCTAAAAGTATGAGTGCTTCTTAGTGCATATTTCATTTACTTAGTCTTTTCCCTTTCTTTCTTGTCTTGCTTATCTCCTAGTTTGTTGTTTTACTTAGCTCGCATTAATCATCTATAAGTTTGCATTCCATTCCATCACATATGCATCAAAAACATTAAAACATATAAAAACATGCATCACAAAAACATAGGCATTCACACAAAGAGAGAGAAAACACCAATAAAAATAAAAACAATAGAGGTCCCTCAAGCACTAAGCTACCATCAAAACCCAGACGGAGGACCCCGGGGACCCCGCCCTCCTCATCCCCGAATGATAGGGGAGGATCGTGTCTGCCTCTAACACCCTAAGCTGCAAAACAACAAAACAAAAATTTGTTACAATTTTTTTCAAAAAAAAAAAAAAACACATAATAAGTACTTGCTTAAATGAACAAATACCTCAACTGGCTGCACTGGCGCGTCCGCTCCCATCTCCGCCATAGCTCCCGCGTGCTTCACTCTCCCACACAACCTTTCACTCCACTCCCTCAGACGCACTTCTCTCAAGCTCGAACGCACAAATGAGCAAAATTCTCACTGAAACTATTTAAATAGCTGATTTTGGCGCCCTGAAATGCAGTTGGGCATTTCATGGCGGATTCAGACGCAGTCCTGCATCTGCAGAGCGCCTAAACACCGACGGGCGTCTCTGCCAACCACAAATGCAGACCGGTGTTTGGTGTCAGTATTGAATAAAGGAACAAAACTTGCAAAATTGAAGCTTACCTCCTTCAAATTTCATCAAATTCAATTCATCCATTCTTCTTATCATAATAAAACATTTTGTGAAGGTTACAATAGTTTTGGACACAAATTTTGTCATTTCGCTCAAAAAGCGCATCATTCATCATTGTTTTACAAATTGGGTTAAAAACATTCAAAACCTTCACAAAATTAACCACATTCATCAATTCTTCTGATCTATCGTCAATTTCATTCATTCTTCTTTCATCATGCATATTTTTTCCAAATCAAAATTAAATTAAACCTCGTATCTAGTGGTATATTCTATCACCTTGGCGATTGCAGCGATTTGAATCCATGCAATTCGGTAAGAGGATTAAACCACCATAAGGACACTTACCATTTATCATCATCAATTATTTCACTGTTTGAAAATTGGAAATCAATTTTGGGTATTCTACTTTTCAAGTGACCTCATACCAAGATTAATTTGCTCAACAGCTTGTCATTGATGGCCTAGTTCATGGGGCCTTAAACGTGGACAATCTTCAATATCATCATTATTTTGAGTCTTGCTAGAGATTAAGGCTACCTAGGTTGATTGGTTCCGACCCGAGGAATTATCCATACAGTCACTAGGAGCATCTCTCAAGTTCTGACTCTTTCATCATTGCATCTCTCGCATATCAATGGCGCCAACAAGGCAATTTCATCAAAAGTATGGATTCACCCACAGGAGTTGGGGCATCCGTTATCAATTTTTAACTTTCCTAATAGTAGAATTCATCTTACATGATCATGGAATTTAAAATTTGGCAAAAATCCCTTTCTAACCGTTGGGGCAGAAAATGGTCCATCTTTCACATCACTCATATCGTCTTCAATCATATTATTTTCTGGTTTGTACACCAACCCCTTTTCTGTTGGGACATAAACAGATGGTTCATACACAAACCCCTTTTTTCACCGTTGGGGCAAAAACGGTTCATTTTCTTCCGAATTTCTTCCAATTGGCTCGTGAGAACCATTCTCGCTCGCCAATTGAGGGGGTAAGCTGATAAATTTTAAATATTCTTTTATTCTTTGGTCTTCAAAGTTGTGCTTTAGTCTTGAGAGAGAGTTGCGTCTGATCCAGCTTTTCAGTGTCTTAAGTTTTTGTGCTGCATTGTGTCTTCACACAAAGCAGCTCAAAAAGGGGCATCTGTAGACACCAAAATCTAGCCACTTGTAAGTCATCTATACCTTCCTGTCAGCCACGTGTTGGTCATCCACCTTCCCGCCATTATTTGGCCCAAATCCACACTTTCCCGCCATTATTTGGCCCAATTTCACCTTTCCCTCCATTTTTCATCCCCAAATTTATTTAAATTAATATTTATATATATATTTTAATATTTTAATATATATATTTAAATAATAATTTAAGTGATTTAATCTGAGTCGTCCATCCTTCATTTAATCTCATCCGTCCATCCATCTTAATCCGTTTCACAACCTAGATTTATTCTCTACCCTTGGATCCACTTTAATCTTAGCCACACGTTCAAAGTGTCGTTAAAACCCTAAAGTGTGCCCTAAGAGTAGATTATAAATTGAGTCACCTTGATGGCTCAAACCCTATGTCTTTTGCTACTTCTATCCTGGATCTTTTCTATCTTCTTAACTTCTTCTATCTCCTTTTCTGATCCCCTCTATCTCTCTTCTGCTACCTTTCGTCACAACCATCGTCGCATCCATCGTCGCTTCCGTCGCTGCTTTCACCGCCATCTCTTCTGCAGCATTCTGTAGAATCCCCCATTCTTGTCGCAAGTGCCCATGGGCATTTACCCCTTTACCAAGTGCCCATGGGCGTTTACCAAGTGCCCGCGGGCGTTTACCCACAGCCATAGACTCAGACCGACGTCTGAAACCTTAATCCAGAAGCATGCGGGCATTCAGCGAGTGCACCAGGGCGCCTTCTGCAGCCGATTTGATAGCCACATTACTTCCAGGTGCGGCCTGGTCTAGCCGTGTTAACAGAGAATAGGTATAAATTAGCTTAAAGCAAGTAACTTCTTTTCTTTTATTAATCTGTTGTTGAATTCCTGCATTCTATTTTTTCTAGGGTTTTAGATTGTTTCTGAGGGCTCACACAGTGGAGCCCTCTTATTAATTTCTAACTCCTTGATAGTTTTAATGTGTGCAGGATTTTAATGGCAGATCTGGTTTGTTGATAGCAACTTTTTAAGCCGGAGTGGTCCGAGCCAAAGGATACAACAAAGCCCACTCACTTTGTTGGGATTAAGGATACATTCTTCGAAACGCCACCACTTTGTGCCGCCTAGGGTTTCGGAGAACCCTAGCACAAACTGTAATTTGTGTATCACGAAAAAGGGTTACGAGCCCCGTTGTACTCAAAAGAGGAGTTTTTAAACTCCATCGATTAATAAAAATTGTTTGTTTTGTGCAACTTTCCTGTATTCCATTATTGTGGTTTTATTTTTGTTTGGCGTTGTATTTTTAATCTACAAATGGCGATCACGGTGGGACCCCCTAGGGTTTCATGTTTTTAATACTTGCTTTATTAATCTATTCATGTTTTCTGTTTTATTTTGTAGGTTCCGAAAATCGTGAAATTTGTTGTTCCAGCGAACTAGGGTTTTTGAGGAGTTTGCAAAAAACGCAGCAGACGCAGAGCGACGTCTGGAAGTCCAATACGAAATGCAGAGGTGCATTTCAGCCTGCGCAGACTCCCTTAGGCGTTTGTCGAAACGCAGAGGTGCGTTTCAGCCTGTGCAGACTCCCGTGGGCGTTTGAAGACAGTTTTACAGAAAAGCGTAGGCTTTCGAGTAAGTGCGTTTTTCTTTAACTGTACTTTTTACATTTTTGGTTTTTCTGCTGTATTCTGTTTCTTTTTCAGATCATTACTTTAAAATGAACAAAAACTAAGTAATCTGGAAAAGAATAGTTACTTTTAATTACATTTATTTTGCATTGCATTATTGGTTGTTGCTTGCATACATAAAAAAATATATATATATATATATTTGCATACCTAGATGTATATTAGAATAGCTATGAATTATCTGTTTTAGTTATCTAAGTAGGACTATTGATTGGATGTCAATAGTACTCCTGCCATTGGGTGATTCCAGGCAGAGAAGTGGACGAACCTTCCGGTTGCTCCTTTGATATCTGATATCATTGGTAGGCAGGGGGTTTTAAACGGTGTACTTCACTTCTTCAGAGGAAATGACATGTTTTCAGTAGCCTCTTGCTTAGATCATTAGAACTTTTGATTTATAGCCTTGTATGTACACATTAGATAACTAAAACATTTAAAAAAAAAAAAATATTCATTGCATTTCATATTGCATTTAAAATAGTAATATCTGGATTTCATCACCAGGTATTGCTTGAAGTTTAGTGACGGTGGAATTCATCTCCATCCATTAAACTTCTGCCTTAGACACCATAGGTCACCCCCGAGCAAACTTGCTCGGATTTCATCACCAGGAAGAATCTCGTTGTCCTTTCCTAGCCATAGTTTTTACCTTTTTTTGTGAATAATTCAAGATTAGATCACATGCAAAACTCATAAACCGGACACTTAAAATTTACTACAGATTAAGATCATAAAATAATTAATTAACCGCAGGTAAGACACATTGGTTGAAACCTAGGTTGTGACTGCTTTCTGATAATTTCTTTAGTGTAAATTTATCATTCCAGTTTTGCATTCTTCTTTTCTGAATTTGTTTAGATTTATTGTGTTATGGTCTTAACAAGGAATCAATCTAAAATGTTAAATCTAAATAATCAAATGGGTAATTCACAGAACATCCCCACCACCAACATGACCACTTATCCTAGTGAATTTCAGGCAGGTTCGCCTGTAGGTCTTTCACGTCCTTCTACCGTCTATCGCATGGCCATGCCCATGGAGGAAGACAATTCCTATCATATTACCCACATTGATATGGCCCAAGTGCAAACTCACTTAAGATATGGCACTGGCTATGTCCTTGAGCCAATCCAAGATTCCCCTATGCAAGATTCTATTTTTCAACAGGATATTGCATCAACCATACCCGCTAGTTTCACTCAGGTCTACACTAACCCTTTTTTTGAGGCTAATGTGGTATCTGTTCAGCCGGCTTCATCTCCAACATCTTCCCAGATGCTCAATTGCCCTCCTTTGGAGACAAATGTAGTGTCTTCCCGACCACTTTCTCCTCCATTTACCCGAGTGTACACCAATTCTCTCTATGAGGCTGGTGGAACCTCCTCTAGCCATGACCAATTTCAACCCTCTTCTTCCCAAACCATTTATGGTTTCACCCTACCTGGGGCACAGTCTACTATTTCTTCCCAAGTACCATCTACTTCAGCCACCTTCATTGCCCCTGCTATGCAGTCTCCTATGACTACCATGGTAGCCTGCCCTCCACCTTCATCCAATCATCCCACATCCCTTGGGTTAGAAATTAATAAGGTTAGGGAGTACCTCGACAAGTTGCTTCAGCAACAACAGCAACAAAATGCTCAACCACCTGTCGTAGTAAATCCTACACCTCAACCAATTTCTACCCAGCCAGCTTTTCTTAGCTCAGGCCCCACCTGGGTACCCCAATCTTCGGTGGTGTCCATTCCTACCCCACCTTTCTCCCAACCCAGTCCAGTTCATCATTCACCCCAATCACCTTCTTTCCGATATCATCCATACCAACAACCTATCCATTCCACACCGCCTAATCCAAGTAATTTCATCCCATCTCATCATTTTTCCACTCCTCCATTGCATCATCATAATCATCAAATGAATCAAAATTTTCATGAAGATTCTCGACTCCATGCTATGCAAAAACAGATTGACAACCTTATGCTCAACATGCCTGGCTCATCTAGTCAGAAACCTATGCTAAGGTCGTTGATAAATCAACCAATTCATCCTTCGGTACCTTCATCGCCATATCCTACTGATTTCACATTACCGAAGTTTGACAAATTTCGAGGAATTAAGGATCCTCATGAACATGTGAGCTCATTTATGCATGCCTGCTTTAGAATCCAAAATAATGATGCTCTTATGCTCATAACTTTTCCTCAGACATTAGGGGGAGATGTTGTACAATGGTACAATCATTTAGCTCACCATAGCATTTATGCTTATGAACAATTGATTAATCTGTTTTTAGAACGATTCTCCCTAAATGTTCAAAAGAAAGTTTCATTGTCCGACTTATACAAGCTCAAGCAACATGACGATGAGACTGTTTATGACTTTGGAAACCGTTGGAGGGCTATCATTAATAAACCGCCATTCTCCCTACCAATGGAGGAGTTAACCAAAATGTTCACCCAGAGTTGTCTAAAACCTATCTCTTGGTTACTCCAATTACAACAATACAGGACTTTTGAAGAGGCTTTGGCCCAAGCAAGTATCATAGAAGACATTAAAGTCCAAGAGGGTGTTTTAAAACCCCGTAGAAAAGAATGGCAACAAAAGGGCCAACAACGAAATAATAATTATGGCCAAAACAAACAAGCACAGGCTAGTATAGCCTCAAATGTTAACCAAGTTAATCAAGTGGTGGTGAGCCAGCCCGTAATGGCTCAACAACAACAAGTAATGCAAATTCAACCGCAATCAATTGCTTATCATGCGGTACCCGCCCCTCCTCAACCAGCTCACAATACTGATCCAACCATGGAAACTCGACCTTGGCAAAAAAATCGTCCCAAGCGACAGTTCACACCTTTATATGAACCATATGCGGTCATATTCAATAAGTTATATAGCACTAATTAGTTAACTTTACCTGAGTTTAAACCTTTAGACCCATCTAGAAGGGGTAAGTATTACAAGGAGTACCTATTTTGTCCTTATCATGGGCAAAATGGGCACGATATCAATAATTGTACAGATTTCAAACATGTGATCCAAGATCTTATTGAGATTGGAGCCATTAAATTGGATAGCCCCTTAGCCCAACAAAATCAAAATCTTGGTGTATTTCAAACACCCCTTCCACATCGAGAGGAAGCTCCAACAACTTCAGGGGGAGTAACTCAGGTAACTCCTCCTAATCAAGTCAACCATGTACAACCATACCAAGGTTTTGTGGGTACTATTAACGTAGTAACCCGGGGTCAAAGGGCGAACCAACCAAATCGGGCTGAACCACAGCCACCTGTACAAACCCCCAGTCCACCTCGTGTAACGATGACCCAACGACGTGCTAGTACTTCTCAACAACCGCTAAATCATTCTACTCAACGCCAACGACCAATCATGTCATTGATTAGTCGATTAACTACCAGTTTAAAAATGGCTTCTGCCAAGTTATCGATCTATGACCTCATTCAACAATCTCCCCCGCATAGAGAGGCATTAATGGAAATATTAAATTCAATCGAGCTTCAAACTCAAGATACTAATGCCTTCAACAACTTTGTGGGGAGTATTCAAACATGCATGGAGCCCTCCATCACTTTCTATGATTTTGAAATCAAACCTATGTCAACAGAAAGTATAGATCCTCCACTACATATCATGGCCAAGATCGATAACAAGCCATTCAAGAGATTCTTAATTGACACCGGTTCCTCAATCAATATCATTACAACATCGGCGTTGAGTCATCTAAAGTCGTCGCCATCCCTTATCACAAAGTCGATTTTTACTCTTAAAGCATTCAATGATGCTTTATCTTCCACGGTTGGCACAGTTATCTTGCCCATTGAGGTAGGGGCCCAAACTTTGCATACCTTGTTTCACATCTTGGAAGGGACCATGGCATACAATGTATTGCTTGGACGGCCTTGGCTTAGGGAGATGAGATGTGTCCCTTCTATACTGCATCAATGTCTCAAGTATGTATATGAGGGACGAGTTCATTGTGTACCCGCCGACACGGAACCCTTCAAACATTGCAACTATGTCTCAAATCCTTATGAGATTGTGTTGCCATCCACTCATCTTTTCTTGACCCCATCTATTTCTTCTATACCATCTTCTTCTAAAGCTCCCATTCCTGAGGAGCTACCCATCATATCGCAACCATCTTCTTCTTTCGCTATTCCATCTCATTCACCACTTTCTTCATCAACTAATCTTCCTTCTTCTTCATCAGTGACCACATGCACATGTGGCCATGACCAATCATCTCTTTCCACGTCATTACCCCCTTCTTCTACACCTTCTTCAACATCACCTATTATTCCTCCATCTTCCCAACCATCACCAGTTGATGTTTCACAAGTCAGTGAAGCATCAACCCAACCAAATCCTTCCAATTCTTCTATCCCACATTTTTCTATTCCATCATCTAGTCTTTCTCCCTCCCAATTCAAGGTCCATCTCACTGATGCAGGTATTGGTGAGTATGCCATCCAAGATGTCCACATCACACCGTTCAATGTGCAAACAGTTAAAGATTTTGGTTGTCCACATGACCAACATTTATCCATTGGATCGGTTTATAATATGGGTTCTATGCCAAATTCCATTAATTTTGTATATGGGGGAATAGAGTCATCTTCTAGTCCTACCACCATACTAGAACCTAAGCATCCAGTCCCTGCCAATATCAAAAGGATGGAGGGTTTTCCCTCTCGCTATTTCCACAGACATAATTGGTAGCAATTTGGCCTAGGTCGATACGAGCAAGGGGTAACTGAACGCATCGATATGCCATATCAGAGACCCACTGAGCGTTTTGGTCTGGGCTACCAACCGCTTCCATCCCTTTCTTCTTTTGAATGAGCTTTTCAAAGCATTAATCTTAATTTCGAAGAAGAAATCCTCCACCCCGACGAATCCGAAGATGAAGCCTATGAAGAATTTGACGTCATGTCAAATGGTGATGAATCTGAAGAAGAGTCGACGCCAATTGTTACCCTCATTGAACAAGACGAGTTTTATCTCCAATTTTTCCCTCTCCAAGAAGCCATCTTTCGCTTGTTTCTTCCACAAGAACGAGGTGAACCACCCCCTCCGCCACATCCATAAGCCATAATCCAAACCTGTATTATATGTATATACTAAAATAGTGGTTTTCACCACTACAAAAAAAAAAAAAACTCAAAAAAAAAAAAAAAAAAAAAAAACTCAAAAACTATGTTGTTTTGCATCTCAGGTCTTCCGAGGTCATCACCGGTTTTCCCTTCCATTCTGCCCATCCTTTCTTCCATAAGTCGACAATGAATTTCGAAGACTTATTCACCCCGCTCCATAATCCATATGATCCGGATAAGCCTAAGAAATGTGTCTTTGGTGTTATCTCAAGCAAACTCCTAGGTTTTATTATCTCTAAACGAGGTATTGAGGTGGACCCAAACAAGGTCAAAGCCATTATGGAAATGTGTCCCCAAACTAATTTGAAGGAGTTGCATAGTTTACAAGGAAATATTAATTCAATCCGTCACTTTATTGCACAACTTTCTGATAAATGTAGGCCATTTTGCCACCTACTACAAAAGGGGGTACAATTTTCATGGACAGATGAGTGTCAGAAAGCCTTTGATGACATCAAGCGATTACTTAGCATCTCTCGCCGCCTTAGCTCCGCCTCGTTGAGATCCCTTCCTTACGAATTTCTTTGCAGGAATTTATCGATGATGATACTGCTAGACAAGCACGTCTTGATCAACTCACACTCATAGATGAAAAACGAATCAATGCTTTAGAGCATTTGCGAGTTTATCAAGACCGATTGAAACGTGCTTACAATCCCAAAGTTCATCTAAGATAATTTCAAGTAGGAGATCTTGTCCTTAAAGAGAATCAACAAAACACCAATGCATTGTCGCATCTTCGAGATAAATTCGCGGCTAATTGGTTAGGTCCATATATGGTCACTGAAAGAGTGGGTAATGGAACTTATAGACTTGCCAGTTTAGAGGGAGAGGAAGAACCCGAACCACTTAATGTTATACACTTGAGGGCATTCTACGCATTGTTTGAATTTTATATGTACATATATACATGGCTTGTACAACAAAAAAAAAAAAAAAAACAAATAAAATAAAAAGAATTTGCATTTCATTGTTAGTTGCATACATCTCATTCAAAAACATTGCATTTCATGTGCATACATCTCATTGAAAACCATAACATTTCATTTCCAGCCATAGTTGCATATCATGTTAGAGACCATTCTATCTTTTGGATATAAAATTTGGTCAAGCAAAAGTCATGTTGCCTTAATCAAGGGCACCGTCATAAAATCCATCAAACCGAATTGTCATTCGTACACCCATTTTCCATTTGCACATATTTACATTGCCAAGATGTTTTCAGTCACTCAGCCATTCCTAGTGTTTTAAGCAAACTTTGAAATGCATGTCAAAGTTCTCTAGGGCCATATCACAAATTACACTAAATAAAATCTTGAGTATTGGGAAATGATTTCAAAAGCGGTCTTGAACCTATCACATTTTCACATCTTAAAAACATCTTGTGTCAAAGAGAGATAACACCATCCTTGGGTTGTGCCTTGAAGTGAAAATGGTAATCCTCGTTTGTCCTATCATGCAAAAATAGTCCATAAAACAGTGGTTCTTACCACTATCACAAGCAATCACAAAATATAAATATAAATAGAGTAGTAAGGATAGGGTAAAATTCTCATCATACTTCGGTTGAGAATCCGATTCCCCAAAGCTCTAAGGAAATGAACATTTTTCACACACCACTGATCCCAAATAAGTTGTAAGGATCGTACTACTTGTCCAATCAGACGGATAGGTAGTCATCCCCAAGGCTTACAAATGTCAAAAACAACATGGACTATGGAGTTAACCTTCACCGGGGCTATAGACGCTTGATTGGCAGTGGAGTATACTCATTGCGTGGCGACATGTCTCTCCTCAAAAAGAGACCTCTGAATGCTCATACGGACAAACTAGCTTCGGGGTCTTCTCCATAACAGGGTTACCTAATTTATGCAAGATGAGGTTAATGAACACACTTGCACACACACAGGTTTTTGATTGCCTAGAGTCACTACCATGCTTCTGATTTGGTTAATGAACTCGCATGCACACACATTTGGTCCTAGTTGAATTAGGCAGTATTAGTAAGTTTTTTTGATACCACTAGCATGTTTGAGTCTTTGTAAAACAGTCTTCCTCCATATCTTCTTCCATATTCATGTCATTCCATACGTCATCCATTCACAAGCCACCAAGTTCGGTGCCCCTGATTAAACAATTATGATAACAGTTGGCTAAATCTAACTATCTAAAAGTATGAGTGCTTCTTAGTGCATATTTCATTTACTTAGTCTCGCATTAATCATCTATAAGTTTGCATTCCATTCCATCACATTTGCATCAAAAACATTAAAACATATAAAAACATGCATCACAAAAACATAAGCATTCACACAACAAAACAAAAATTTGTTACAATTTTTTTCGAAAAAAAAAAAAACACATAATAATTACTTGCTTAAATGAACAAATACCTCAGCTGGCTGCACTGGCGCGTCGGCTCCCATCTCTGCCATAGCTCCCGCGTGCTTCACTCTCCCACACAACCTTTCACTCCACTTCACTCCACTCCCTCAGACGCACTTCTCTCAAGCTCGAACGCACAAATGAGCGAAATTCTCGCTGAAACTATTTAAATAGCTGATTTTGGCACCCTGAAATGTAGTTGGGCATTTCATGGCGGATTCAGACGCAATCCTGCATCTGCAGAGCGCCTAAACACCGATGGGCGTCTCTGCCAACCACAAATGCAGACCGGCGTTTGGTGTCAGTATTGAATAAAGGAACAAAACTTGCAAAATTGAAGCTTACCTCCTTCAAATTTCATCAAATTCAATTCATCCATTCTTCTTATCATAATAAAACATTTTGTGAAGGTTACAACAGTTTTGAAAACAAATTTTGTCATTTTGCTCAAAAAGCGCATCATTCATCATTGATTTACAAATTGGGTTAAAAACATTCAAAACCTTCACAAAATTAACAACATTCATCAATTCTTCTGATCTATCGTCAATTTCATTCATTCTTCTTTCATCATGCATATTTTTGCCAAATTAAATTAAAGTAAACCTCGTATCTAGTGGTATATTCTATCACCTTGGCGATTGCAACGATTTGCATCCATGCAATTCGGTAAGAGGATTAAACCACCATAAGGACACTTACCATTTATCATCATCAATTATTTCATCGTTTGAAAATTGGAAATCAATTTTGGGTATCCTACTTTTCAAGTGACCTCATACCAAGATTAATTTGCTCAATAGTTGTCATTGATGGCCTAGTTCATGGGGCCTTAAACGTGGACAATCTTCAATATCATCATTATTTTGAGTCTTGCTAGAGATTAAGGCTACCTAGGTTGATTGGTTTTGACCCGAGGAATTATCCATACAGTCACTAGGAGCATCTCTGAAGTTCTGGACTCTTTCATATTGCATCTCTGCATATCAATGGTGCCAACAAGGCAATTTCATCAACAGTATGGATTCACCCACAGGAGTTGGGGCATCCGTTATCAATTTTTAACTTTCCTAATAGTAGAATTCATCTTACATGATCATGGAATTTAAAATTTGGAAAAAATCCCTTTCTAATCGTTGGGGCAGAAAACGGTTCATCTTTCACATCACTCATATCGTCTTCAATCATATTATTTTTTGGTTTGTACACCAACCCCTTTTCTGTTGGGACATAAACAGATGGTTCATACACAAACCCCTTTTTCACCGTTGGGGCAAAAACGGTTCATTTTCTTTTGAATTTCTTCCAATTGGCTCGTGAGAACCATTCTCGCTCGCCAATTGAGGGGGTAAGTTGATAAATTTTAAATATTCTTTTATTCTTTGGTCTTCAAAGTTGTGCTTTAGTCTTGAGAGAGAGTTGCGTCTGATCCAGCTTTTCAGGTGTCCTAAGTTTTTGTGCTGCATTGTGTCTTCACACAAAGCAACTCAAAAAGGGGCATCTGTAGACACCAAAATCTAGCCACTTGCAAGTCATCTATACCTTCCTGTCAGCCACGTGTCGGTCATCCACCTTCCCGCCATTATTTGGCCCAAATCCACACTTTCCCGCCATTATTTGGCCCAAATCCACACTTTCCCGCCATTATTTGGCCCAATTTCACCTTTCCCACCATTTTTCATCCCCAAATTTATATTTATATATATATATTTTAATATATATATTTAAATAATAGTTTAAGTGATTTAATCTGAGCCGTTCGTCCTTCATTTAATCTCATCCGTCCATCCATCTTAATCCATTTCACAACCTAGATTTATTCTCTACCCTTAGATCCACTTTAATCTTAGCCACACGTTCAAAGTGTCGTTAAAACCCTAAAGTGTGCCCTAAGAGTAGATTATAAATTGAGTCACCTTGATGGCTCAAACCCTATGTCTTTTGCTACTTCTATCCTAGATCTTTTCTATCTTCTTAACTTCTTCTATCTCCTTTTTTGATCCCCTCTATCTCTCTTCTGCTACCTTTTCGTCGCATCCATCGCCGCATCCATCGCCACTTCCATCGCTGCTTTCACCGCCATCTCTTCTGCAGCATTCTACAGAATCCCCCATTCTTGTCGCAAGTGCCCGCGGGCGTTTACCCCTTTACCAAGTGCCCATGGGCGTTTACCAAGTGCCCGCGGGCGTTTACTCACAGCCACAGACTCAAACCGGCGTCTGAAACCTTAATCCAGAAGCACGCGGGCGTTCAGCGAGTGCACCAGGGTGCCTTCTACAGCCGATTTGATAGCCACATTACTTCCAGGTGCCCCCTGTTCTAGCCGCGTTAACAGAGAACAGGTATAAATTAGCTTAAAGCAAGTAACTTCTTTTCTTTTATTAATATGTTGTTGAATTCCTGCATTCTATTTTTCTAGGGTTTTAAATTGTTTCTGAGGGCTCACACAGTGGAGCCCTCTTATTAATTTCTAACTCCTTGATAGTGTTAATGTGTGCAGGATTTTAATGGCAGATCTCGGTGTGTTGATAGCAATCTGTTAAGTCGGAGTGGTCCGAGCCAAAGGATACAACAAAACCCACTCACTTTGTTGGGATTAAGGATACGTCTTTGGAAACGCCACCACTTTATGCCAGCTAGGGTTTCGGATAACCCTAGCACAAACCGTAATTTGTGTATCACAAAAAGGGTTACAGGCCCTGTTGTACTCAAAAGGAGTTTTTAAACTCCATTGATTAATAAAAATTGTTTGTTTTGTGCAACTTTCCTGTATTCCATTATTGTGGTTTTATTTCTGTTTGGCGTTGTATTTTTAATCTACAAAAACATATATTTTAGATATACAAGTTGTCATAAGGTGGGGCATATTGATATTGCATGCCCTAAGAAGAGCCCAACATAATCATTTGTAGAATATTGTAAGAGAAATTTACAAATGGTTATGGATAAAGATGGTTTTCAACTTCCAAAAAATAGATCTAGAAAAAAATGAACAATGGAGACCAATAAGGAAGGATATTGGAAGAAATTCCAATTCTTTTGAGGCTTTAGCCGATGAAGAAAATGTAGATCAAAACTTAGAGGACACAGTACAATAATTTCAACATATTAGCAAGGAACCATCTATTCAGTATGATTCTAATTCAAGAAAAAACATTCTCAATGAATCTAAGGGTTGTGTCTCATAAGATTTTGAAGACTCTCTTGAAGTTTTATGCACCGTTCAGGAGAAAATAATTGGTAAGAAAATATAGTTTTAGAAGTTAATACCTCTACCATTAATAAGGAAATACCAAAAAATGAGTAGGACAAGTTAAAATCTCCTATAATAGAGACAAGAGAGGATAAATATGTTGAAAATAAAATTATGAAATAATATTGAGGAATAGAATAATAAGACCTACTCCTGATATAGGCAAGGCAAAAAGAGAAAAACCCTCAAATTATCAAGCAAGATCCATGGAAGCAAGAGCTAACATAGAGAACGGAACACAAACTAAGTTGGTTGAACTTCTCTTTACCAAACAACAAAATGATATTAGTAATACACAAGAGGGTCCAAAATCCCCTAATGAGACATGATTATCATCTCATGGAATATAATGGGTGCTAATTTCCCCTAAAATTATAGGTGTATTAGGTACCTATGTTTATGTAATAAACCTGATATTCTTTGTATCCAGGAAACTAAAATGACAAAAGAAGAAGTTTCAAAAACTATGAAAGCAGTTTGAGCAAGATGTGAATGGGATGCTATGGATTCTGAAGGAGTAGCAGGGGGAATTCTAGAATTGTTGGAATCCTTGTAGAACCTCTTGTGTAACCATTCATAAAACTAGGCATTGTATAGCCTCTTTAGTCACTTGCTACTTTGCAGATATTCACTTCATCCTTATCAATGTCTATGGACCTACAACTCAGTCAGGTAGATTAGAATTTTGGAGTGCGATTGAAGCCTTTATGAGAAGTAAAGACCAAGTAACCTTATTCATGATCATTGGATATTTTAATGCCATAACCGAGCTGAACAAAAATTTAAGGAGAATTAGAAAATGACCCAAAGTATGAAAGATCTCTCAACTTTTATTCAAAACAACAATCTATGATAAGTTGAGTTTTAAGAAGACAACTTTACTTGAACCAACAACAGGAGAGTCCAAAACCTAATAGCAAAAAAATTAGATAGATGCATTCTCTTAGATCATTGGTTTGATGAAGGAACTTGTGCTAAAATCAATACCTTAACAAGGATTGGTTCATATCATTGGCCAATAAGAGTTAAAAAGGTGGTAAGTGAATTCAAAAAAATATCATATTTTAAATATGAATACCATCCTCAATTTTTTGATATGATAGCTCAAACATGGAATTCTTTAGGTAATGGTGGGTTGTATGCTCTTCCGAACCAAATTAAAGCTATGACATCTAGATTAAAAGAATGGAACAAGAAAACCTTTGGAAATATATTTGAGAAGAAAGAAGAACTAAAAGATAAATTTTTAAAGTTCCAAAAAGGTGATGAAAATAATACAATCTCGGAGGAAAGGAAGTTGCTTCGTGAATATCATAATATTTGAGTAAGGGAGAGAAAGTCTGGAAATTAAAATCAAGATAAACTTGGTTAAAATAAGGAGATAAGAATACAAAGTTTTTCATAGGATGGATATAGTACAGAGATCATCTTCGATATTTAATAGAATTAAATCAATAGAAGGGTTTTGGAATGAAGATCAGAGTAAAATTAGAAAAGAGGTAAAGTCATTTTATCAAAATATTCTAGGTTTAGAGGAGACCGAAGTTCTTAATGATAAACTTCTTCAAGATGTTCCTTCACTTATAACAAATTAAGACAATAGGAAACTGATGGAGCCTATTACTCTAGAAGAAGTTCATTTAGATCTTCTGTCTTTTAATAAGGATAAATCCCTAGGTCCATATGGGCTCTCTACATATTTTTACCAACATAATTGGGATATAGTGAAGGATCCTTTATTGGTGGTTGTGGAATAATCTAGGGTAAAACAATACATTCTTTATAAAATAAATGTAACTCATCTTACCCTAATTCCAAAAAAGAAGGATGCTGAATTGTTTGATTCTTTTAGACCATAAGCCTATGTAATATGGCATTTAAGATTATTTCCAAAGTGATAGCGAATATATTAAGGTCATTGTTAGACAAAATCATTTCAGAATAGCAAGGAGGTCTTGTGAAAGGGAGATAAATTCTATATGGGATCATAGTAGCTCATGAAGTTATACATTCAATAGCTTCAAGAAAAGATAAAGTTGTGATATTAAAACTTGATATGAGTAAAGCCTATGATAAGGTTAATTGGGATTTTTTTTTGAAGTTTTAGATAAGTTTGGTTTTGAGAAGAAATGGGTTAGATGGATTAAATCTTGTGTCTCTACAATTTCTTATTTAGTGTTGGTCAATGGGTTAGTGATAGAATATTTTAAATCCAAGAGAGGCCTTAGACAAGAAGATCCTCTATCTCCTTATTTGTTCATTATTATGGCAAAAGTTTTGAGTAGGAACTTAAAGAAGGCTTACAAAGATGGGTTTATTAATGGACTTAAGGTTAGTAATAACATCGATAACATCACCCATCAATAGTTTGTAGATGATACAACCCTTTTTGGAAGGGCAAGGATAAATGAGGCCAGAGCTTTGAATAACTTTTTAAAAGAGTACGAAAGAGCTTCAGGGCAAAAAATTAATAGGACTAAATCCAAATTTTACTTCCTTAACACTCCTAATATCAAAGCAATAATTTGTAGGCTGCTTCAAATGGAGGAGGAAAATTTACCAACAACTTATCTAGGGATGCATTTATTTGAGGGGAGAATGAAGATAGATTTTTAGAATTAAATTATTAGTAAAGTTCGATATAAACTTCCAGCTTGGAAAAGCAGATGGTTTTCGTTAGAAGGAAGAGTGTAGTTAATTAAGTCAGTATTACAAGCCATTCCAACATATTATATGTCATTGATTTCTATGCCAAATTCACTTGAAAAAAGTTGAATCTTTATTATACAATCCTTTTTATGGTCAGGTTTACATGATAAAAGTAAATTTCCTTTGGTGAAATGGAGCAAGTTGTGTGATGACAAAACTAGGGGAGGTCTTGGTTTAAGAGCTCTTACAGATGCAAACTTAGCTCTTAGGGGAAAAGTTATCTAGAGATTGTACAAAGAGAGTCAAAGACAATAGGTAAGAATTCTTCTAAGTAAGTATGTTGATTCCAATGGCCTAATTTTAATATTTACTACATTCTCTCTCCAAATGCTTCTGCTCTTTGGAATGGTTTAAAAAAATCTATTAATATTATGATTAATGGTTTAAGATGTGTGGTGGGAACTGGAGAAAAAATTTCTATTTGGATGGATACTTGGTGTGATAAAAAAAACTCAATTTAGATCTGGTTTTGAAACCTTGGATGAGATTGCTTCAAGACAAATACGATGATAGGGTTTCAAACATTTTGTACAAGGATCAAGAAGGAAGATATAAATGGAAAGAAGATTTTTTATAAGTATACAAGACATTGATGCTAGGAGGCAATTGAATAGAAATATAAAAATTGTGATTATTATGAGGGGTGCCAAGGATAAATTGATTTGGGAGTTGAATAGCTCAGGAGAATACACAACAAGAAGTGGATATAATGTTCAATACCAATATAATAATAATGTCACTAGAATATGGAGAGATATTTGGCATAGCCCAAGCATTCCTAAATTTAAAATGTTTGTTTGGCTAGTAGTTCATAGAAGAATTTTATCCTGGGATAACCTTATGAAAAGGGAGTTTCATGGTCCCTCTCAATGTGTTTTCTGTAATAAGGAGGAGGAGAGTATTGACCATCTCTTGGGACATTGCTCAATAGTTTGGAATCTATGGCAATGGATTATTAATATGTTTGGTAAGTGCATGGTGATGAATAGCAAAATTTAATATTGGTTAAAGCAATGGCAGAGCACTTATAAAAGTGAGGCTTTATAGACGACATGGGATATATCAACAGATACAATACTTTGGACTATATGGCTAGAAATAAATAGAAGAATATTTAAAATAAAGGAAAGCATATTAGAGGTAATGAAAAAGAAGATATGTTTAGCCATAGAGGAGTCTAAACCAACTCTATCAACTTACCCAAATCCTAATTTGAAAGTAGAGAGTCTTGATAGATGGAGTCAAATCAATAAATGGAATTATGATGTTGGGTACAAGAGAAGAAAAAATAAGGTGAAGAATATAAAGTAGCAACCACTAGATATGGAGTGGACTAAATTAAATTTTGATGGAGCATCTAAAGAAAATATAGGACCGATAGGAGGAGGAGGAGGAATAATTAGAAATAATAGAGGAGAGATTTTGTCTCGTTATGATTTCAATAGTGGATTTAAGACAAATAATGAAGTTGAATCTTGGGTAGCTTTAGAATGGTTAAAAATATGTAAACAAATGAAATGGAATAAAGTATGGATGGAAGTCAATTCTCTCATAGTAATAAATGCAATTTTGAGGAAAGCAAAGGTTCCATGGAACACACAAGAGATAATTGTGGAAATTCAAGATCTTGCTAAAGAGTTTGAAGAAATCATGTTTACACATATATTAAGGGAAGAAAACAAATGTTTAGATAATCTAGACAATATAGGGGTTTTGATTGAGGATCGTGAAGTTAAATTCTACTTTCCATGGTTAGAGGAAGTAGAAAGTTTAGTTGAAGCTGACGAAAAATATTCATTACCTAAATCAATTAATGATTAAGTTTTACTTTGATGTTTTCCATTGGTAATATATGTTTTATTTTGTAACAATAATGTATTTTCATCTAGACTAATTATTATAATTTTTGTGGTTGCACTTGTGTTTCAGGAAGGAAACTAGAAATCCATATTTGGTAAAGTGGACTATGATAGTGCGATGTTTTGGAAATATTACTCTACTAAGATGCAAGGCATAGATAGTAGAGGTGAATTTTTGGTATTATGAAGGCTGCTATAGGAAACTATCAAGAAAGATGCTAAATTTTGGAGTATTGTATTCAAACAGATATTTGAAAAGATCGAGAAAATGAAAATCAATAATTCAAACATTTTATTTTAAAATGATGTAGGTTTCTAGTTGTAGCATCTCAATTGAGATGAGAAGTGTATCTATTTGTAAACTCTCAAGATATAAATAAGAGAGATGTAATTTTTCAAGGGTGGGGTACCCGAGTACAACCCCTTATTATCAAGCAAAAAAATATTTAGGATAGCCCAAGCATTCCTAAAGTCAAAATGTTTGTTTGGCTAGTAGGTCATAGAAGAATTTTATCCTAGGATAATCTTATGAAAAGGGGTTTTCATGG
This sequence comes from Wollemia nobilis, assembly GCA_028583015.1. NCBI lineage: Eukaryota > Viridiplantae > Streptophyta > Pinopsida > Araucariales > Araucariaceae > Wollemia > Wollemia nobilis. The sequence goes on along the minus strand of JAQPPZ010000856.1, from coordinate 1,562,016 downwards.
CCTCTCTTAATGTGTTATTTTTAAAAAGTAGGAGATTATAGACCATGTCTTAGGACATTGCTCAATATTCTGGAATCTATGGCAATGGATTCTTAAAGTGTTTGGTAAATGCATGTTGATGAATAGTAGAATTGAAGATTGGTTAAAGCAATGACATAGCACTTATAAAAGTGAGGCTTTAAAGATAATATAGGATATATCAAAAGATATAATACTTTGGACTGTATGGCTAGAAAAGAATAGAAGAATATTTGACGGAAAGGAAAGCATTTTAGAGGTAATGAAAAGGAAGATATGTTTAGCAATAGAGGAGTCTAAGCCAACCCTATTAACTCACCCAGTCCCTAATCTAGAAGCAAAGAGCCTTGATAGATGGAGTCAAGTCATTAAATAGAATTATGATGTTGGGTACAAGAGAAGCAAAAATAAGGCAAAGAATATAAAGTGGAAACCACCAGATATGGAGTGGGTTAAATTGAATTTTGGTAGAGCATCTAAAAGAAATCTTGGACTAGTAGGAGTAGGAATAATTAGAAATAATTTAGGAGATATTTTATCTCATTACGATTTCAATAGTGGATTTAAGATAAATAATGAAGTTGAAGCTTGGTCAACTTTATAAGGGTTTAAAATATGTAAATAAGTAAAATGGAATAGAATATGGATGGAAGCTGATTCTCTCATAGTAATAACTACAATTTTGAGGAAAGCTAAGGCTCCATGGAACGTAAAAGAGATAATTGTGGAGATTCAATATCTTGGTAAAGAGTTTGAAGAAATTAGGTTTACAAATACATTAAGGAAAGGAAACAAATGTGCAGATAGGCTATCCAATAGAGGGGTTTTGATTAAGAATCATGAAGTTAAATTCTCCTTTTCTTGGTTAGAGGACGTAGTAAGTTTAGTTGAAGCTGATAAGAAAACGTTGATGGCCTTAATGAATTAATAATTAAGATTTAATTTAATTTTTTCCATTGGTAATATCTACTTTATTTTGTAACAATAATGTGTTTTCATATGAACTATTTATTATAATTTTTGTGGTTGCACTTGTATTTTAGGAAGAAAACTAGCAATCCAGATTTGGTAAAGTTGACTATGATAGTGTGATATTTTGGAAATATTACTCTACTAAGATGCAATGCATAGATAGTAGAGGTGAAGTTTTTTATTGTGAAGTATGCTATAGGAAAACATCAAGAAGGATGCTAAATTATGGAATATTTGTATTCATACAAAAAATTGAAAAGATCCAGAAAATGAAAATCAAGAATTCAAATAGTTTATGTAAAATGATGTAGGTTTCTAGCTATAGCATCTCAATTGAGATGAGAAGTGTATATATTTGTAAACTATCAAGCTCTAAATAAGAGAGTTGTAATTTGTCAAGGGTGGGGAACCCGATTACAACCTCTTATTATCCGGCCAAAAGAAAATAGTTATTATTAAAAATTTAGCCATGGCAATAAAATGACATTTTTCTTATATAAAAAGAGAGGAAGAATTATAATAGGGAGTTTTAGAAAAAGTTAAATGAAAAAAGTGGAAAACACAATTTAATCATAATTTATTTCAAAAGTGTTTATAGAAATTTAATAATGAATAATTCATTTTTATTATGTGAGAAAAATAATAAAAACAAAAAAATTAAAACAGGAGGAAAATATGGATGATCAAGAAGCAAGCCCTAGTATTTTACAAAAAAATTAGTTCAAAATCCACATCCTTTGACAACAATAGTCTTCTATAAAAGAGTTTGGTAAGTCAAATAACCAAGGAGTAATCCCATATTGTGGAACCATAATTGAAAAGAACTCCTAAAGTAAAACTATTTCTAGCAAAGCAGAAAGTCAAGTGAATTGTTTTTACAAAAAGCAAAACAAGAAAATAATAGAAGTCATTACACCAACATAAAAACATGGTGTTGAAGCCTTTGGCAATGATGGGAATAACTAAAAGGGTGATAAGAAAAATAAAAATAAAAATTTCTCATCCCTTAATCCATCCAAGATGAAAAAAGGAATTGATGTTTGAGATAAATGAAAAAAATGGGTTTATTAATGGACTTAAGGTTAGTAATAACATCGATAGCATCACCCATCAATAGTTTGTATATGATACAACCCTTTTTGGAAGGGTAAGGATAAATGAGGCTAGAGCTTTGAATAACTTTTTAAAAGAGTACGAAAGAGCTTCAGGGAAAAAAATTAATAGGACTAAATCCAAATTTTACTTCCTTAACACTCCTAATATCAAAGCAATAATTTGTAGGCTACTTCAAATGGAGGAGGTAATTTTACCAACAACTTATCTAGGGATGCATTTATTTGAGGGGAGATTGAAGATAGATTTTTAGAATCCAATTATTAGTAAATTTCAATATAAACTTCCAGCTTGGAAAGGTAGATGGTTTTCATTAGAAGGAAGAGTGCAATTAATTAAGTCAGTATTACAAGCCATTCCAATATATTATTATACGATCCTTTTTATGGTCAGGTTTACATGATAAAAGTAAATTTCCTTTGGTGAAATGGAGCAAGTTGTGTGATGACAAAACTAGGGGAGGTCTTGGTTTAAGAGCTCTTACAGATGCAAACTTAGCTCTTAGGGGAAAATTTATCTGGAGATTGTACAAAGAGAGTCAAAGACAATAGGTAATAATTGTGCTAAGAAAGTATGTTGATCCCAATGGCCTAAGTTTAATATTTACTACATTCTCTCTCCAAATTTTTTTGCTCTTTGGAATGGTTTAAAAAAATCTATTGATATTATGATTAATGGTTTAAGATGGGTGGTGGGAACTGGAGAAAAATTTTCTATTTGGATGGATACTTGGTGTGATAAAAAAAACTCAATATAGATCTGGTTTTGAAACCTTGGATGAGATTGCTTCAAGACAAATACGGTGATAGGGTTTCAAACATTTTGTACAAGTATAAAGAAGGAAGATACAAATGGAAATTAGATTTTTTTATAAGTATACAAGACATTGATGCTAGTAGGCAATTGAGTGGAAATATAACAATTATGATTATTATGAGGGGTGTCAAGGATAAATTTATTTGGGAGTTGAATAGCTCAGGAGAATACACAACAAGAAGTGGATATAATGTTCAACACCAATATAATAATAATGTCACTAGAATATGGAGAGATATTTGGGATAGCCCAAGCATTCCTAAAGTCAAAATTTTTGTTTGGCTAGTAGTTCATAGAAGAATTTTATCCTGGGATAACCTTATGAAAAGGGGGTTGTCCCTCTCAATGTGTTTTATGTAATAAGAAGGAGGAGAGTATTGACCATCTCTTGGGACATTGCTCAATAGTTTGGAATCTATGGCAATGGATTCTTAATATGTTTGGTAAGTGCATGGTGATGAGTAGTAAAATTTAATATTGGTTAAAGTAATGGCAGAGCACTTATAAAAGTGAGGCTTTACAGACGACATAGGATATATCAACAGATACAATACTTTGGACTATATGGCTAGAAATAAATAGAAGAATATTTAAAATAAAGGAAAGTATATTAGAGGTAATGAAAAATAAGATATGTTTAGCCATAGAGGAGTCTAAACCAACTCTATCAACTTACCCAAATCCTAATTTGAAAGTAGAGAGTCTTGATAGATGGAGTCAAATCATTAAATGGAATTATGATGTTGGGTACAAGAGAAGCAAAAATAAGGTAAAGAATATAAAGTAGAAACCACTATATATGGAGTGGACTAAATTGAATTTTGAAGGAGCATCTAAATAAAATCTAGGACCGATAGGAGGAGGAGGAATAATTAGAAATAATAGAGGAGAGATTTTGTCTTGTTATGCTTTCAATAGTGGATTTAAGACAAATAATGAAGTTGAATCTTGGGTAGCTTTATAAGGGTTAAAAATATGTAAACAAATGAAATGGAATAGAGTATGGATGGAAGGTGATTCTCTCATAGTAATAAATGTAATTTTGAGGAAAGCAAAGGTTCCATGGAACATACAAGAGATAATTGTAGAAATTCAAGATCTTGCTAAAGAGTTTGAAGAAATAATGTTTACACATATATTAAGGGAAGAAAACAAATGTTTAGATAAGCTAGTCAATAGAGGGGTTTTGATTGAGGATTGTGAAGTTAAATTCTACTTTCCATGGTTAGAGGAAGTAGAAAGTTTAGTTGAAGCTGACAAAAAATGTTCATTACCTAGATCAATTAATGATTAAGTTTTACTTTGATGTTTTCCATTGGTAATATTTGTTTTATTTTGTAACAATAATGTATTTTCATTTAGACTAATTATTCTAATTTTTGTGGTTGCACTTGTGTCTCAGGAAGGAAACTAGCAATCCATATTTGGTAAAGTGGACTATGATAGTGCGATGTTTTGGAAATATTACTCTACTAAGATGCAAGGCATAGATAGTAGAGGTGAAGTTTTGGTATTATGAAGGCTGCTATAGGAAAATGTCAAGAAAGATGCTAAATTTTGGAGTATTGTATTCAACCAGATATTTGAAAAGATCCAAAAAATGAAAATCAAGAATTCAAACATATTATGTAAAATGATGTAGATTTCTAGCTATAGCATCTCAATTGAGATGATAAAGTGTATCTATTTGTAAACTCTCAAGCTCTAAATAAGATAGATGTAATTTTTCAAGGGTGGGGGACCCGAGTATAACCCCTTATTATCAAGCAAAAAAATATTTGGGATAGCCCAAGCATTCCTAAAGTAAAAATGTTTGTTTGGCTAGTAGGTCATAGAAGAATTTTATCCTAGGATAATCTTATAAAAAGGGGTTTTCATGGCCTCTATTAATGTTTTATTTGTAAAAAGGACGAGAGTATAGACCATCTCTTAGGACATTGCTCAATATTCTGGAATCTATGGCAATGGATTCTTAATATGTTTGGTAAATGCATGTTCATGAATAGTAGAATTGAAGATTGGTTAAAGCAATGGCATAGCACTTATAAAAGTGAGTCTTTAAAGATAATATAGGATATATCAAAATATATAATACTTTGGACTATATGGCTAGAAAAGAATAGAAGAATATTTAACGAAAAGGAAAGCAGTTTAGAGGTAATGAAAAGGAAGATATGTTTAGCCATAGAGGAGTCTAAACCAACCCTATTAACTCACCCAGTCCCTAATCTAGAAGCAAAGAGCCTTGATAGATGGAGTCAAGTCATTAAATAGAATTATGATGTTGGGTACAAGAGAAGCAAAAATAAGGCAAAGAATATAAAGTGGAAACCACCAGATGTGGAGTGGGTTAAATTGAATTTTGATATAGCATCTAAAAGAAATCTAGGACCAGTAGGAGGAGGATTAATTAGAAATAATATAGGAGAGATTTTGTCTCATTACGCTTTCAATAGTGTATTTAAGATAAATAATGAAGTTGAAGCTTGGTCGGCTTTATAAGGGTTTAAAATATGTAAATAAGTAAAATGGAATAGAATATGGATGGAAGGTGATTCTCTTATAGTAATAACTACAATTTTGAGGAAAGCTAAGGCTCCATGGAACGTAAAAGAGATAATTATGGAGATTCAATATCTTGGTAAAGAGTTTGAAGAAATTAGGTTTACACATACATCAAGGAAAGGAAAAAATGTGCAGATATGCTAGCCAATAGAGGGGTTTTTGTTAAGAATCGTGAAGTTAAATACTCCTTTTCTTGGTTAGAGGACGTAGTAAGTTTAGTCGAAGCTGATAAGAAAATGTTGATGGCCTTAATGAATTAATGATTAAGATTTACTTTAATGTTTTCCATTGGTAATATCTACTTTATTTTGTAACAATAATGTGTTTTCATATGAACTATTTATTATAATTTGTGTGGTTGCACTTGTGTTTCAAGAAGAAAACTAGCAATCCAGATTTGGTAAAGTTGACTATGATTGTGTGATATTTTGGAAATATTACTCTACTAAGATGCAATGCATAGATAATAGAGGTGAAGTTTTTTATTGTGAAGGATGCTATAGGAAAACATCAAGAAGGATGCTAAATAATGGAATATTTGTATTCATACAAAAAATTGAAAAGATCCAGAAAATGAAAATCAAGAATTCAAATAGTTTATGTAAAATGATGTATGTTTCTAGGTATAGCATCTCAATTGAGATGAGAAGTGTATCTATTTGTAAAATCTCAAGCTCTAAAGAAGAGAGTTGTAATTTGTCAAGGTTGGGGAACCCGATTACAACCCCTTATTATCCAGCCAAAAGAAAAGAGTTATTATTAAAAATTTAGCCATGCCAATAAAATGACATTTTTCTTATATAAAAAGAGAGGAAGAATTATGATAGGGAGTTTTAGAAAAAATTAAATGAAAAAAGTGGAAAACACAATTTAATCATAATTTACTTCAAAAGTGTTTATAATAATTTAATAATGAAGAATTCATTTTTATTATGTGAGAAAAATAATAAAAACAAAAAAATTAAAAGAGGAAAATATGGATGATCAAGAAGCAAGCCCTAGTATTTTACAAAAAATTAGTTCAAAATCCACATCCTTTGACAATAATAGTCTTCTATAAAACATTTTGGTAAGTCAAATAACCAAGGAGTAATCCCATATTGTGGAACCATAATTGAAAAGAACTCCTAAAGTAAAACTATTTCTAGCAAAGCAAAAAGTCAAGTGAGTGGTTTTTACAAAAAGCAAAACAAGAAAATAATAGAAGTCATTGCACCAACATAAAAACATGGTGTTGAATCCTTTGGCAATTATGGGAATAACTAAAAGGGTGACAAGAAAAATAAAAATAAAAATTTATCATCCCTTAATCCATCCAAGATGAAAAAAGGAATTGATGTTTGAGATAAATGAAAAAAATGGGTTTATTAATGGACTTAAGGTTAGTAATAACATCGATATCATCACCCATCAATAGTTTGTAGATGATACAACCCTTTTTGGAAGGGCAAAGATAAATGAGACTAGAGATTTGAATAACTTTTTAAAAGAGTACGAAAGAGCTTTAGGGCAAAAAATTAATAGGACTAAATCCAAAATTTACTTCCTTAACACTCCTAATATCAAAGCAATAATTTGTAGGTTGCTTCAAATGGAGGAGGTAAATTTACCAACAACTTATCTAGGGATGCATTTATTTGAGGGGAAAATGAAGATAGATTTTTAGAATCCAATTATTAGTAAAGTTCAATATAAACTTCCAGCTTGGAAAGGTAGATGGTTTTTGTTAGAAGGAAGAGTGCAGTTAATTACGTCAGTATTAAAAGCCATTACAACATATTATATATCATTGTTTTCTATGCCAAATTCACTTCAAAAAAGTTGAATCTTTATTATACGATCCTTTTTATGGTCAGGTTTACATGATAAAAGGAAATTTCCTTTGGTGAAATGGAGCAAGTTGTGTGATGATAAAACTAGGGGAGGTCTTTGATTAAGGGCTCTTACAGATGTAAAATTAGCTCTTAGGCGAAGAGTTATCTAGAGATTGTACAAAGAGAGTCAAAGACAATGGGCAAGAATTCTTCTAAGTAAGTATGTTGATCCCAATGGCCTAAGTTTAATATTTACTAAATTCTCTCTCCAAATGGTTCTGCTATTTGGAATGGTTTAAAAAAATCTATTGATATTATGATTATTGGTTTAATATGGGTGGTGGGAACTGGAGAAAAATTTTCTATTTGTATGGATACTTGGTGTGATAAAAAAAGACTGAATTTGGATCCAGTTTTGAAACCTTAGATGAGATTTCTTCAAGACAAATACGGTGATAGGGTTTCAAACATTTTGTGCAAGGATCAAGAAGGAAGATACAAATGGAAAGAAGATTTTTTTATAATTATACAAGACATTGATGCTAGGAGGCAATTGAGTAGAAAGATAACAATTGTGATTATTATGAGGGGTTCCAAGGATAAATTGATTTGGGAGTTGAATAGCTCAGGAGAATACACAACAAAAAGTGGATATAATCTTCAACACCAATATAATAATAATGTCACTAGAATATGGAGAGATATTTGGGATAGCCCAAGCATTCCTAAAGTTAAAATATTTTTTTGGCTAGTAGTTCATAGAAGAATTTTATCCTGGGATAACCTTATGAAAAGGGGGTTTCATGGTCCCTCTCAATGTGTTTTTTGTAATAAGGAGGAGGAGAGTATTGACCATCTCTTGGGACATTGCTCAATAGTTTGGAATCTATGGCAATGGATTCTTAATATGTTTGGTAAGTGCATGGTGATGAATAGAAAAATTTAATATTGGTTAAAGCAATGGTAGAGCACTTACAAAAGTGAGGCTTTACAGATGATATGGGATATATCAACAGATACAATACTTTGGACTATATGGCTAGAAATAAATAGAAGAATATTTAAAATAAAGGAAAGCATATTAGAGGTAATGAAAAAGAAGATATGTTTAGCCATAGAGGAGTCTAAACCAACTCTATCAACTTACCCAAATCCTAATTTGAAAGTAGAGAGTCTTGATAGATGGAGTCAAATCATTAAATGGAATTATGATGTTGGGTACAAGAGAAGCAAAAATAAGGTAAAGAATATAAAGTAGAAACCACTAGATATGGAGTGGACTAAATTGAATTTTGATGGAGCATCTAAAGAAAATCTAGGACCGATAGGAGGAGGAGGAATAATTAGAAATAATAGAGGAGAGATTTTGTCTTGTTATGCTTTCAATAGTGGATTTAAGACAAATAATGAAGTTGAATCTTGGGTAGCTTTATAAGGGTTAAAAATATGTAAACAAATGAAATGGAATAGAGTATGGATGGAAGTCAATTCTCTCATAGTAATAAATGTAATTTTGAGGAAAGCAAAGGTTCCATGGAACATACAAGAGATAATTGTAGAAATTCAAGATCTTGCTAAAGAGTTTGAAGAAATCATGTTTACACATATATTAAGGGAATAAAACAAATGTTTAGATAAGCTAGCCAATAGAGGGATTTTGATTGAGGATTGTGAAGTTAAATTCTACTTTCCATGGTTAGAGGAAGTAGAAAGTTTAGTTGAAGCTGACAAAAAATGTTCATTACCTAAATCAATTAATGATTAAGTTTTACTTTAATGTTTTCCATTGGTAATATATGTTTTATTTTGTAACAATAATGTATTCGTTTAGACTAATTATTATAATTTTTGTGGTTGCACTTATGTTTCAGGAATGAAACTAGCAATCCAGATTTGGTAAAGCGGACTATGATAGTGCGATGTTTTGGAAATATTAATCTACTAAGATGCAAGGCATAGATAGTAGAGGTGAATTTTTGGTATTATGAAGGTTGCTATAGGAAAATGTCAAGAAAGATGCTAAATTTTGGAGTATTATATTCAAACATAGATTTGAAAAGATCCAGAAAATGAAAATCAAGAATTCAAACATTTTATGAAAAATGATGTAGGTTTCTAGCTATAGCATCTCAATTGAGATGAGAAGTGTATCTATTTGTAAACTCTCAAGCTCTAAATAAGAGAGATGTAATTTTTCAAGGGTGGGGGACCTGAGTACAACCTCTTATTATCAAGCAAAAAAATATTAGGGATAGCCCAAGCATTCCTAAAGTCAAAATGTTTGTTTGGCTAGTAGGTCATAGAAGAATTTTATCCTAGGATAATCTTATGAAAAGGGGTTTTCATGGCCTCTATTAATGTGTTATTTGTAAAAATGAGGAGAGTATAGACCATCTCTTAGGACATTGCTAAATATTCGGGAATCTATGGCAATGGATTCTTAAAATGTTTGGTAAATGCATTCTTATGAATAGTAGAATTGAAGATTGGTTAAATCAATGACATAGCACTTATAAAAGTGAGGCTTTACAGATAATATAGGATATATCAAAAGATATAATACTTTGGGCTATATGGCTAGAAAAGAATAGAAGAAAATTTGACGGAAAGGAAAGCAGTTTAGAGGCAATGAAAAGGAAGATATGTTTAGCAATAGAAGAGTCTAAGCCAACCCTATTAACTCACCCAGTCCCTAATCTAGAAGCAAAGAGCCTTGATAGATGGAGTCAATTCATTAAATAGAATTATGATTTTGGGTACAAGAGAAGCAAAAATAAGGCAAAGAATATAAAGTGGAAACCACCATATGTGGAGTGAGTTAAATTAAATTTTGATAGAGCATCTAAAAGAAATCTAGGACCAGTAGGAGGAGGAATAATTAGAAATAATATAGGAAAAATTTTGTCTCGTTACGCTTTTAATAGTGGATTTAAGATAAATAATGAAGTTGAAGCTTGGTCGACTTTATAAGGGTTTAAAATATGTAAATAAGTAAAATGGAATAGAATATGGATGGAAAGTGATTCTCTCATAGTAATAAATGCAATTTTGAGGAAAGCTAAGGCTCCATGGAACGTAAAAGAGATAATTGTGGAGATTCAATATCTTGGTAAAGATTTTGAAGAAATTAGGTTTAAACATACATTAAGGAAAGGAAACAAATGTGTAGCTAGGCTAGCCAATAGAGGGGTTTTGATTAAGAATCGTGAAGTTAAATTCTCCTTTTCTTAGTTAGAGGACGTAGTAAGTTTAGATGAAGCTAATAAGAAAATGTTGATGGCCTTAATGAATTAATGATTAAGATTTACTTTAATGTTTTCCATTGGTAATATCTACTTTATTTTGTAACAATAATGTGTTTTCATATAAACTATTTATTATAATTTTTGTGGTTGCACTTGTGTTTCAGGAAGAAAACTAGCAATCCAGATTTGGTAAAGTTGACTATGATAGTGTGATATTTTGGAAATATTACTCTACTAAGATGCAATGCATATATAGTAGAGGTGAAGTTTTTTATTGTGAAGGATGCTATAGGAAAACATCAAGAAGGATGCTAAATAATGGAATATTTGTATTCATACAAAAAATTGAAAAGATCCAGAAAATGAAAATCAAGAATTCAAATAGTTTATGTAAAATGATGTAGGTTTCTAGCTATAGCATCTCAATTGAGATGAGAAGTGTATCTATTTGTAAACTCTCAAAATCTAAAGAAGATATTTGTAATTTATCAAGGGTGGGGAACCCGATTACAACCCCTTATTATCCATCCAAAAGAAAATAGTTATTATTAAAAATTTAGCCATGGCAATAAAATGACATTTTTCTTATATAAAAAGAGAGGAAGAATTATAATAGGGAGTTTTAGAAAAAGTTAAATGAAAAAAGTGGAAAACACAATTTAATCATAATTTATTTCAAAAGTGTTTATAGAAATTTAATAATGAAGAATTCATTTTTATTATGTGAGAAAAATAATAAAAACAAAAAATTAAAAAAGGAGGAACATATGGATGATCAAGAAGCAAGCCCTATTATTTTACAAAAAATTAGTTCAAAATCCACATCCTTTGACAATAATAGTCTTCTATAAAAGAGTTTGGTAATTCAAATAACCAAGGAGTAATCCCATATTGTGGAACCATAATTGAAAAGAACTCCTAAAGTAAAACTATTTCTAGCAAAGAAGAAAGTCAAGTGAGTGGTTTTTACAAAAAGCAAAACAAGAAAATAATAGAAGTCATTACACCAACATAAAAACATGGTGTTGAAGCCTTTGGCAATGATGGGAATAACTAAAAGGGTGATAAGAAAAATAAAAATAAAAATTTCTCGTCCCTTAATCCTTCCAAGATGAAAAAAGGAATTGATGTTTGAGATAAATGAAAAAAATGGGTTTATTAATGGACTTAATGTTAGTAATAACATCGATATCATCGCCCATAAATAGTTTGTAGATGATACAACCCTTTCTGCAAGGGCAAGGATAAATGAGACCAGAGCTTTGAATAACTTTTTAAAAGAGTACAAAAGAGCTTCAGGGCAAAAAATTAAGAGTCATGTAGAAGTGTGCAAGTTTCATAGAGTCAAGTATGCATGTAAGAAGAGAGTGAATAGTCTAGTATACAAGTGGCAAGATGATAAGCCAATTGTCAAGAATAGGAAAGGTTGCATCTCCTAGATATGTGAGGAGTGCAATAGATAAGTTTTGAAGAGTCACATTACTATGTCTATATTATGGACACAAATCTCCATACAATGTAGAGAGAGAAAATGATCTGTAGTGATCATCACATAGCAAGCATTAATAATAAAGATTGTATACAAATTTTGAGCAATTTTATTGTAAGTATTCTTCATGCATGTACATAAATTATTTTGGCCATTTACATTCATATTTGATATTATAAGTGAATGATATTTTATTATTATATTGGACTTGATATATATTTGATTGCTCATATATATAATTCTACTATTGATTATTGATATTTTGACCTATAATATTATGGTTTAATTATATTGGGACCTGTAATATTTTGAGGTAGTTAGGCTTAAAAGCCAACAATGGTATCAGAGCTACCACTTAACTCTGTCCATTTTTATAGATTTATATTTCAAAATCACCATAATATTAGATTCTATCCACTTTGAAAGCAGTGAAGACTTGGACTCTATTTTAAAGGTCTAATTGAGTAGATATTGAGGGGATAGATAATAGTCACCCTGATTTGGATGCTAGGGTATTTCCACTTGGTTCAAGGAAAAATAGTGAAGACTAGGACTCAAATTGAATTGATTGAGAGAGCCAACTTAGGATATAGTTGGATGTGAAGGGACATTCATAGTCACCCTGATATTTATTTTGGATTCTCTAAAAAAGAGGATAACCATATTGTTCTTAGGTGTGACCTAAGACATCGTAGGATTGAGGAGCAACAAACCTCTCAGATAATTGAGGAGCATTAAGACTCCTATATAATAGAGAAGTATCAAAGCTTCTAGATATTTAGAAGCATCATAGCTTCCATAGGATTTAGAAGCAACATAAGTGTCCAAATACCATATATTTTAAGATAACTCAGATAGAATCTAGAGTGTGGTAGAAAGAAAAAATTGTTACTACTATTGAAGACTATTTTGCATCTAAGAGCATAAAGTAGGAATAACATTCAAGTTGCAATAAAGATCAAAGTAAGAGAGAAAAAGAAAGAGCCTTGGTTGTGCCTAAGCATAAAGAATAATTTGAACCTAATAGTAGTCTAAGTGTAGAGCAAAATCACTCGAGCTTGATAAAGCTCAAGCATAAAGCAAAATCACCTGAGATTGATAAAGCTCAAGCATAGAGAAAAAGCACCTAAGCTTAGAAGAGACCAAGCATAAGAGAAGGAGCACCCAAGTATAGTTAAACTCAAAGGATAAGCACCTAAGCTTGGAATATCCTAAGCATAGAGAAGGAGCACCTGAGTCTAGTCAAATTAAAATAAGAAGCACCCAAGCTTGGTAGAAATTAAGCATAGAAAAGGAGAGCAAACAAGTCAGGGAGCATCCAAGCATAAGGAAGAAGAGGTTGAGGTTGATTGGTATACAACAAAGGAACTTAGGCAATAAATAATAGCACTTAAGAAAAGGAACAAAGGCTATAGATAATAGCACTCAAAGAGCTTAATTAAAAGAGCTCAAACTATAGAGAAGCAACACTCAAGAAGCACTTTAGCAAAGGATATCAGACACTAAGGAGAAACACTCAAGTAGCACTCACGTAGAAGAAATTAGGATAAGCGTTCAAGTAGCACTCATGTAGGAGGATATCAAGTAGTAGAGAGAAGTTCTTAAATAGCACTCACGCAAAAGAAATCAAGCAATGCTCATGCAGTAGTAAGAAGCACTTGAGAAGCATTTCACATATGAACTCAGACAGTTAAGAGTAGCACCCATACAAGGAGGTCACAGGCAATAGAAGGTCGAAATAAGTGAGCACAGGGGAAAGAGCTAGAGTTGCACTCAAGAAGCTCTATTGATAGTATTCATAGGCAGATTCCATATAGCATCACATTTGCATTCCCAGTGATTATCTTCAGTGGAGATAAGAGTGAAGTAGCCCTATTATGAATATGATATTCTATAGAGAGAAGAGCGTCAAGAGATAGACGAATAAAGTAGTGAGTAAATCGTAGATCCTATCCAGCAGAAATAGACACTCAAGAGTATAAAAAGAAAAGAAGAAAGGTCTTGCAAAGGGGTTATAGAAATAATCATTGCAACGTGTAGTATAACATTTTATTCCTATGCATATGAAATGACGAACACAATAGTTATTTCTAACACCTAATCTCACATATATTTGAATGCCATGTAGATGTGTTGAAAGCTATTTAAGGCATCAGGAAAAATAATAAGTTCATAGCAATATTCAGAGATGTTAAGCAAGCTAGCAAGGAGGAGAAAAGATAAGAGATGTTACCTTAACTTAATGATAGATTAAGGACCTAAGTTAAAAGGTTAATATCTTAGGTACTTTGATTATTAAGTTGGAGTTAAAATATTTTTATATTAATGATTTGATTATTAGGTGGGAGTTATAAGGTTTTCTACTATAGTTTGAAATTAATATTTCAATTTTTTTGTTTTTTTGTTTTTAATATTTATTAAAGGAGTGATAAGGTTTTCTACTTCAAATAGGATTTAAGTTTTTTATTTGATTTTTTTTCAAGTTTCGATTTTGAAGAGTTAGTAGAAGATTTTTAAGAATTGAAGTTTTTGAAGTTATTGAAGTTATTTGAAGTTTTTTACATTTTGAAAAAATATGAAATTAGAAGAAATTGTGCAAATTTGATTTAGGGAGACAAAAGGATTACCACATCAAAGGTTTAGAAAATTTTTAAAATTTGCAAATTTCTTATTTATTGAAAAGTTATTTGAAATTGCAATTCATTAATTCTAAAGATATAAGGATTACAACTTCAAAGGAATTAAATCATTGAATTACAAAATTTGATTACTATGGAAGAAAATATGAAGTCCATAATCAGAAAGAAAAGACCAGAGGTTATAAAGTTTGGTATTGGTAAATTATTGAAAAAATTGAGGGTAAGCTAGAGAAGCTATAGAGGGCAATTCATCTATAGAGAAGCTATAAATGAAAGTTTTGAAACATCCAAATATTTTTTATATTCAAAAATTTTTGAAGCAATTGATAACTCACATGATGATATTATGATACCTATTGATATAGGTAGTATAATGTATATGGCATTGATTTCACTTGAACTTCATAAAGATGAAAATCAAAAGCAAAAAGAGTTGATTGAAACTCTAAAAAGAAAAATTGTGTTTGATCAATGACCCAAATGGATCATGTAAATCATATCTTAAAACAGTGTTTCATTCTTCACGTAATACTGATATTCCAAGCACTTCAAATTTAGGAAATTATTTTGATGTTTTAAGCAAATGTTCATAAATTATAGGAATAAAAGAAGCACACAAAATAGAGACCAAAGATAAAGAAGAAGCTCAAGTAGTTCATGAACATGATAACGAAGATGCAAAGTCTAGCTAAAGATAAATTTCAAATAGATATTCATGCTCAATGCAAGGTCACATAAATATTGAAGATCAAAGACAAGGATTGAAGAATAAAGTATTCAATAACAAAATAATGTAATACAAGGGGATGTTGAAGAATATTATATTATTTGGTACATGCTAATATACCCCCATGGTACCTTCATGGTACAAATGTAAATATGTATTAGATTAGGGTTTGAGTCTATAGTTGATGAGTGATTTATATTTTACTTTTATGTAAGTATCAATGTGTAGGATATGCACAAGTGTATGTAAGAGTACAATGTGTAAGATATGCACAAGTATCATGTAAGTAATAGTGCAAGTACGTATTAAGAGAATGTGCACAAGTGTCATGTATGTAAGTGTGAAACTATGTAATTTGAGGATTTGCATAATTATATTGTATTAAGAGTGCATGTAGGAGAGTAAGAGTCGCGTAGAAGCATGCAAGTGTCATAGAGTCAAGTATGCATGTAAGAAGATAGTGAAGAGTCTAGTATACAAGTGGCAAGATAAGAAGCCAAAGGTCAAGAATAGGAAAGATTGCATCTTCCAGATATGTGAGGAATGCAATAGACAAGTATTTAAGAGTCACATTACTAAGTCTATATTATGGATATAAATCTCCATACAATGTAGAGAGGTATCGATCACCACATAGCAAGCATTGATAATAAAGCTTGTATACAAATTTTGAGCAATTTTATTGTAAGTATTATTCATGCATGTACATGAATGATTTTGGCCATTTACATTCATATTTGATATTATAAGTGAATGTTATTTTATTATTATATTAGCCTTGATATATATTTGATTGCTCATATATATAATTCTACTATTGATTATTGATATTTTGACCTATAATATCATGGTTTAATTATATTGGGACCTGTAATATTTTGAGGTAGTTAGGCTTAAAACCCAACAATTACACATGGTGATACTACCACAACCTAAAAATTATTAGTTCTAATTATCACCAATAGTAACCCAACCTACATTATGAAACTGACTATAGAAAGATGATGATGATGTTTATTCATATGCACTTAATAGGTAATACACTCCTGAGATGAAGAGGATAACCAAAACATTGAGTACATGGAAACATGTGTGTTATGTGATGTATCTACATCGATATCAAAAGAAGTATAGACATGTTCCTCACAACCATTAAACTTCTTGAAAAACTCCTTAGCACTTTAGAGTCTACGATCTTTCTTTTTGTAGTATCCACATATCATCTTTTCCTTTGAATATTTTGATTATCCGCTCTTATGATTGTTTATCTAGTTTTACAAATGCTTTAAGGACTTTGGATGAGTTTGTTCTTGAGGAATTTTTATCATATTAAACAAAAAAATAAAAATGTACTAGAATAGAAATTGATTAAAAGTGGGTCATTTTAGTTGCTTCATATTCATAGGAATAACATGCCATTTACATTGAGCATTTTCCACTAAGTTGAGAGATTGGTGATAATCATATTTATAAACTATGGATTATTTGTACGTTTCCATCAATCAATAGAAATATCTACTCTTAAAGCCTTAAACCTTGCAATGTGGTCCTGAACACTATCAAAATCCCCTGACTTAAGAGTAGCAAGCTTTGTATTAGAATGGTTGACTTATGCATTGTTAAACTTTCCAAAGATATTGTTAAGATCCTCTCATACTCTGATTAAATTAATTTAATATTTGATACAAAAGTTCAAAGTTGGTTTCAATCAGTATAGACATAATACTAGATATTCCTTCTTATCTTTTGAGTACTTACCATCAATAGTTGTTGCTTTTATATTATTAAAAAAATTCCATATATCCTAACTCCTAAATAAGATAATTATATGATTTATCCAAACATTATGATTTCATCCATGCATCTAGGTCATATACACTTTTGGATCCATTAGGCTTCTACACAAATTTACCTCTAAGCTAGTAGAACAAAATAAGAATAAATACTATTGATATGTAGAGATCAAGTAAATATATAATCTAAAAATAAAGTGAAAAAATACTTCTACATAATAAATTTATGACCTCCAAAGGTGCATCCCATTAACAAATCCGAAAAGAAAATTTTTAAAATTTTCAAACCTTATAACTCCAAAAAGTCATCTTTCCCATGTGCTACTAGGTAATTCATAAACACCTTGAGACCAATTGCACTATACCACCTATAATTTTAGAGGAATAAGGGGAAAATACTTGGTTTACTTGGATTGAATAATTAATTTTTCATACATATAATATTATCAATTACCCCATAAGATGTCATTTTGGCTACCAAATCACAATTGACTGCCAACTCATCCTTGTCATACAATCCACTACACAAGCCAAGTGGACCATCCAAAGGGGTTTTTCTAAGGATACATGGAGTTGAGTGATTTAGAGTGATAGGGATTCACACTTGCTTTTATATTATATAGAAATTTATAATAATGGTTTGAGAGGAATGAATGGATTAATATACTATCAACATGAAATGAGAAATAACATAAGAAAAATAAAAGAAAATAAATACACATAATATATTTGACATGGTGCCTTTGGACACCAAAAATATCCACTAATAAAAGAATCTCTAGCTAATGTACAAAATAATGTGTAAGATTATAAATACTACACATGGCCATGGAGAATATAGTGATACTAACAAAGAATTATATCTAATTTTTTAAAAGTTATTTGAACAAAAAGGAAAAGAAGCATGCTAAATTTTTCAAATAGCAGCATTGACGCATCTACCATAGCTAGTTAGTTAGTTGGCCTATCAATGTGGACATTAAAAAGTCTAAATGAGGGGATACATGTAGGCATACAAGTTATCATTAGTCTATGTTGCATCGTTTTACATCGTTGCATCCTGCTATGTCATAGGTTATGTTGCATTTTGCTATGTTTTTGCATCCTACTATTTCATACCACCATGACGATCAGCGCATCAATGAGTTATATTAAGTCAATTTTATTTTAAATAAAGTTTATTATATATTTTATGGTTACATAATATAATATATTGTAATCAAAATGGCATATGTTTATAATAAATACTATGAAATATTCTTGGGTATATTTAATACTCATGTATATGTATAATTAAATAATATTTGGTAGTTATATGCTTCATATTTATTCATGTAATACTTATATATACACCATCTATGTTTTTTTTATGTTGTGCAAGGAACCTCTATAAACCCTAGCTCGCTAGGTACAGACAAAGTCAATGGGACCTCAATTTTCTAGGGAATTGAACCAAGGCAGCCCACTGACAAGCACTTGATTGCTACCAACTAGCCTATCTCTTTTGGGTATATACACCATCTATGTTACTCGAAGAATTTTCATCATCTATGTTTGTCATGTGCAGTAGTCAATATGATAGGTGATCTCTATGTTATATATTCAAGTAGATCATGATGTATTATGGATGGTTGAAATATAAAAGGTACATAATGTGATGTATATTTACACCTATGGTGGAGATGTTTTTAGTATATTTTCCAAGTTACATAACAAAATTATATCAAATTATGTTGCATTGTATCTCTTTTTTTGTGTGACTAGGATACCCACACATGCTAGATACATACAAAAGGCCTTTGTGTTGTATATTCAACTAGATCATGTTGTATTATGGATTATTGGAATATAAAATATATATAGTGTGTTGTGTATTTACATTTATACTAGATTTCTTCCCCATATGTTTTTCAAGCTACATTTAACATAATTATATTAAAATATGTTGTACTTTATTAGGATACCCCACGTGCTAGATACATCCATAAGGTAAAATATATTTATGGATGATTAGATATGTAGCTCACTTAATTTTAAGAAATAATATACTAACAACTGACTTCCTAGTCACTTTACATGCCTTTATATAATAACATATATCCTTTAATGTTTAAGGATTTTGAAGGACTAAACTAGACCAAGGTGATATATAATTTATCTAAAACTTGATCAAAATAATTAACTCAACAATTATCCAATGGTCACAATTAAATATTTTTTCTTAAATAATTATACAAATTATAAACTTATAGTAGACAAAAAAACAACCAAAGAATCTCTTCTAGGGCATGAAGATAAAAGAGAAGATTATTGACAAGAGAAGATTTGTAGAAGAGGATATTACCATAGGAGAATATTACCGATAAGATTACTAACAAAGAGAAGCAATTTGAAGAATATTACAAAGAGAAGTGATTTGAGTTTCAGCTGCAAAATCTTGTTTATCAACACAATAATTTTCCAGCATTATCATCGCCATCATTGAGAAGAACTACACTTCCATTGAAGTTATCCACGCTTCTTCACAACAACACGAATATGTGCAACAATGTTGAACCCTTTGGAGGAGAATTGGTAATGGATATTTTTTTTTGTTCATGAAAAACACCCCTTTCAAGGTGCCACTTTCAAGTAAGACTAAAGGAGGTAGGGGTATCGATCCCGTTAAAATATGCATAGGGCTCACACCTGGCCTGCCCCTTTGACACACTCAAATAGCATGCCTAAAATAACAAAAACATAAACAAACAACAACAAAAAACACAAAAACACAAAATCAACACAAAACACAAAAAATACACAGAAAAAAACGAAACAAAAACAAGACACAACAAAAACAACATGAAAATACAAAAACATAAAACACAAAAAACAACAAAAACACAATAAAAACAACACAAAAACACACATACACCAAAAAAATAAAGGAAGGAAAAACATATTACATCTATGGCCAAACCAATTCAACAAACCTATTAGCCAAGATTCAATAAAATAAACATAAGAAAGATCTTTTTGAGCTGGGAACTGAAAACCCTGACTGAACCAGAGAGAAACTAATACAAAGAAAAAAGGAACATGATAATTTTATAATTTGGCCATCTAGAGAGAGGATAGAAAGAAGAGCATCTCTAATTTGCAAAACCCACCAGTCTTTTCATCCCTGATTTGCAAATTTACCCTATCTTTTCATCCAAAAACCTATTGAATCCAACTTTTCCCCTTCATTTTGAATTTCAACCACATTTGTTTTCCTTCCTGCCTTCTAGTTTGTATCCAACTTTATTTTTTTACTAAAGGTTTGAATAACTCCTTATGGATCTAGATTTAAATATATTTATATTGATTGAGAATATAGAACTAAAGCTTGATTCATAGATCCTTGGGATCCTTCTTGAGAACTAAAGTCTTGTTTGACCTTCTCCATTTTGTGTTTTTGTTGGTGAGTTTTCCCTTGTTGAGGATAGATCTCAGAATTATTGTTAACCAGACCAGTGGCTTTCTTTGAGGAGTCTTTGACTATTTTTGGGTGGGGAATCTATGAGCTATCCGAAAATTGGGTTTCCAAAATATTTGTCTCCATAGAATCATCCACATCCTCTAAATCATCTTCCACTACAAGTTTTGAAAACCTATTATCTGAGGAGGTTGACTTATCTGTAGGCTTCATTTTCTTAGTAACATGTTTTTTTAGGAACTTGAAATTCCTCCTAACCTTGATCCTGCTTTGTTTGCTCCAAGACTACATATTTGCAATATTTTACTAAGTGACCGTATTCATGACACACCCGACACCTAAAGGGAATGTTTTCATAATCAACTTCTTGCTCCCAAGTTTCTTCCCCAAACTATAAAGTGATTTTTTTTGTAGGGGGTTATTAAAGTCTATGAGCACACAGATCCGAGCATAAATAAAATGCTCAAACCATATTGTGTTATCTGTTGTCATCATGTAGGTGCCTAAAGTGTTACCAATTGTTGAGAAGACTATAGGATTCTAGAATTCAGTCGGTAAACCAAAAAGTCTGACCCAAACAGGTCCTACTGAAGGTATTTCCTCTTTAGCCTTAAATAAAGCATGCCAAGGTTTCATAAACAAATCAACTCGACCAAAAAATCAAGGACCACCCTGGAATATTTGTTGTCTATCCTCCTCATTAGCAAATAACACCAAAAAATACCCATTAGGATAATCTGAGATACTAAACTCACCTGGAGTTTATCATTGCTTCAAAGCCCAACTTTTAAAAGCGGGTAAATATGGTCGAAATCCCAAGAATCAACAAATAAAACCTCGTTGCTTCATTGTAGCAATTCCATTTTGCATGTCAGATCATTATAGATTAACAATTGAGGATCCATCTATTGCTCGCATTCAACTAGAGTTTATTTTCTTGGAATTAATCCTTGGTATACGAAGAGGTTGATGCAAAAAACCTCGTCAATCAGTTGGAATTATTGGAGGTTGAGCACCCCTTATAGCATATTTGAAATTCATTCTATCCATAGTTCCATCTAGTTCCTTCCTTGCATCCTTCCTCCTTCTGCGACTTTTTCTTTTCAAACCCTAGTTTTTCCAAAACCAACCAAACTTGGACCAACTTACTTTTTTCGAAGTTTGGTAATTAATACAAATTCATAATATATGGTTGCATTTAAATTATTATGCTCATAATAGCAAGGATTAGAGGAGTTTAAAAAAAAAGAAAATTTTGAAAAACCCTAGATTTTTTCTTTTCAAAACCCTAGCTGCTTTTGGGATTTTTTTGGGTTGAGATTATGGAGTTATCAAATTTCACAAGAAATGATGGCATTGATGCTCAAGAATGGTGGATGAAGTTTAAATATCTATATTCTAGTGTGAATTTTTTGGAATTGCAATTTTTTTTATCCATTAAAAGAGGAAGCTCATGATTGGTGGGATATTCTTACTAAGGAAAGGCATGCTAAGGAAAGAACTTGGACATGGGATGAAATGGAGCATGCATTCTTGAGTTAGTGGAACCCTTATAAAAATATAGCTAGTTTGAAGGTCACCATCAAAGGATATGAAGAAATAAAATGCTTCAAAAGGAACTGAAAGAAATGAAGAAAGATGATATAATAGAAAAAATACATATAACAATGTACAAGTTCATGGTTGCATTCAAAAGAAAAATATTTAGAAGCAAGGGTCCAAGGAGAAGCAATAAGTAGTTATGGTAAGGGAACAAGTTGAAGAACCATTAGAAAATTCAAAAGTTGAATTTATAGTAGCAACAACAATAGAGTTCGAAGAAGAAGTAGCAAAGTCCAAGGAAGCCTTGTCATAAGTGCACAAGGATGCACCAAAAGAAAGGTATAAGAGAGAAGATTGTGAAGAATAATAAATAAATAAAAAACAAATTGTTGAAGAATTAAAGGGAACAAAATGTCTGGTTAAGGTTGCAGCATATTGACACCCACACCACCCTGAGCAGCAACAATCTTGGAAGCATGGCTTAATGCATCAATATTTTAGATCTACATGGAATCAAAAAGGCATCAAGTATGACAGTGGTTGGCAAAAAAAGCATAATATTTCTGAATTTTAAAGGGGTGTAGAAGCATCAAGGGACAATAGGACCAATCATTTAAAATATCAAAGCAGAACAACATAAGCATGAAGCCAACAAAGCAGTTATGAAAATTCAAGTGGCATAGTGGCAGCTTGGCATCATCAAAACCATCACTAATCAGGATTTCACTTAGATGGATGGATGAACAAGATTGAAAATTCTCAAGAAAAATGATGTTGAATATTTGTATTTAAAATTTTGAAAAAGATTTTAAAAATATAAAAAATTTAGACTTTTAGTGAAAAAAAGATGTAGGTATCTAGTTATAGCATCTCAATTGAGATTAGAATTAAATATGCTTGTTCTAAGGGGGACAACGCAACGGTTCAAGATTTGGCTCTTCTTCGAGAGGTCCAAGGTTCAAATCGCGGCGTGGACGAGTGTGTGAGGGGTGGGTGTGTGGTGGTTGTGTATTAAATTCACTATTGATAAGCATAGCTCTCGATTTTACAAGGGATCATGATTGAAAAGAAACTGTTGAGCCTTGTGCATTGGTCGTAGGGGTTTCTCACACTAACCAAATAAAAAAAGAATTAAAAATGCTTGTAAACTCTCAAGCTTTACAAAAGAGAGTTGTGATTTATCAAGTGTGGAAGACCCAAGTACATCCCTTTTTTTCTCAAGAAAAAAAAAGAGAGAAGCCAAAGAATTACATAACAAATATGTATGAGATAAAAATATAATATATTAAACTGATTAGTAATGACCCTATTCTATTTGGACATAAAATATTATTAATGAATAAAATAGTTTTTTCAATGAGTTTATACATGCTTTTATGAAGGGTCATGGTCCCTTCGTAGAGTGGGGTTTGAACCTTGGACCTTTCAAAAGAGAAACCAAAGCCCTTACCACTTCAATATGCTTGTAGCTTCACTAATGAATCAAATAATGTTTTTTTGATGAAAGGTCATTTTAATTATAAAAATAAAAGTCCTTTACATCCAAAAAAAAAGTGTGGGTGGAGAAAAAATCACACCCCGAGAACCACTAACTTATCTTAATAGTGGATAAAGAAAAACAAATTGCACCACGACCATCAACATCAAACTAGAAACATTCTACAACCAAAAAGGTTGTAAGGAAGGGGACCCATGGCAGACAGAGCCTTATCCATTTGAAGTGGATGGTTCCCCCCACCCATCACAGCGCTCCTCACCCTAGCCTGAAGCATAAGTAATTAGAGAAAAAGGATGGGACCAGCCAGAAATATGCCCGTAGCTGCCCGAAGCCCCCAACCATCATTAGGCATAGGTGCATATTGCGGTGTGATTACAGACGCAGAATGCTGGGGGGTATAAGATTCGGTTGCTGCAACGACCCTCTATAGTCACGGGATCTGCTCCGAGGAGGCTGACACCATGCACGATCAAGGTATCGATGCGAACGAGATTTGATTGGATGAGAAGGTGAACGATCAAGGGCCTCCTTACTAATGGCACAAGGGGCGTCGCCCCAATATTTTAGCAAAGCCTACAAATGGTCCAGCTCCATAGCCACCATTTTAGCCTGGTCACAAATCTGAAACCACACATCATGAAAAACTTCGAGCTTATCAGCAAACAAAAAATCTTGAGATGGATCAACTTGCCTGAAAAATAATTTTGTTTCTAGATTTCCAAATGCGAAACAGAAGGCTGACTCTAAAGATTTTCCACACTTCTCTCAGCGGGAGAGAAAACTGAATGGGATCACCCAAAAGGACATGATGTCATGAAAGCTGCAAGGACATAAATAGAGTAAAGAAAGAACCCACCCAACTCCAAGCGAGACTGACCTGTCTATAAGCCCAGAAAATATGCATACAAGACTATGGTTCTTGACAAAACGGGCATCGAAGCTCAGACACCTCATATAAAAAAGTTTGCGGTCAAGGGACAAACCCTAACATAATAAGCTCCAGTTAAAAAAAAGCTTTTTTTAACTCCAAATAAGATATCTAAGCTAAATGAAATCTGGTTTTCCACCTTAAAGACGATGAAAGAAGTTTCTTTACATAACTTATTTTTTTTTAAAGACAATTAAAATCACTTTCAAAATCTTCCATAAATTTTGTTTTCTTGTACTTATAAAAATAATAAATTCTTTTATAATTATTTTTATATGTCATTGCACCATTATATTCTAAACTTTATAATTTTTATTTTTAAAATATAATATTTAATTCAAATATTTTAATAATTGTTTTTTATTCAATTGTTTATCGCGCTAGATTACTTCACACTCACGTCTTCCTAACGATGAGAGTGTCTATAACACCCCCTCAATTTTAAAAGTTAATTACTTATATACTATCACAGAAGTCTTAGACAGAGGGGAAAGGAAGAAATAAAAAATTAAAGAATAAAGCGATGTCCCATACTATCGTCTACCATTATATTCTTCGCACTGCTTTTAAAAATATTCTTTAAAACTAATTAAACAAATGGAACTTCGTAAACAGTTATTTGTCACTGTAACTAACAAAGAGACAAGGACGTCATCAAAGCATTTTTTAAAATGCCCTTGTTACTTCAATGGTCATCTTTACCAGACTGAATTTAGTATTATCCAACTAATACTACAACCACCATGTGGAGAAGGACAATTTGTTCAGCTCTGTTCAGCTCCATTCACATCAACGCCTCTAAATTAGGATTTGCCCAACTCCGTCTACTTTAAATAATTGAACGTGGAATACTCGCTTTATTTTTTATTATTAATCTAATAATAAATTGTAAATTTATATAAAATTTTATTAATTTAGTGTACTTTTTATCTATCAAATTGCTTTGAAATTGATGGCATTTTCATACCAGTAAAGCATAGATACACACAGCTACCTAACATTTGGAAGCTTGCATCATGTTGTCTTTAGATCTGAGAAACGTTAACCTAACCTGTCGTGTCTACAATAATAAATAATTCACTTACACTACATCAACATTGTTATAAAAACTCCAACTATTTCTCAAGCAGAACAGAACGGCCATTTCTATCTTTCATCTGAGCTTATTGTCTTATTCTTCTGTGTATTCTTTTTTTAGTGGCAAGGGGGCAAATGTCTCCAAATCAAGAGGGGCCATACTTTTGCTTACACGTATAGTTTTTTTTGTTTTGTTTCGAATGTCAAGGGTTAGCATGTGCGTCGGGATATTTTATAATGCTTTAAGGTTGGGAGGTCATCACTGCAACTTACCTTGTAACTGAAAGCCTGCCTACCTCCACACAATATTAAAAAGATTAGGCGAATTTATTCGCGCGAGTCCCGTCATGGAAATTGGGTTGACAGAATAGCCAGCGTATATTATTTGAATACTGATACTTAATTAAAATTGTCTCCACGTCGGAAACATTGCGACTTTAATATGCATTTTATGGATGACACGTAAGCGCTACCCTTATTATTGATACCATGGATGTTATCTCTTACGCTAGACGGAAGGATAAAGATGACGTATGCAACACTGAACAATCATCCACCTATGCCCTAATATCCCTTGAGCACCAACATTGATTGACATCTTCAACTTGCGGGGGGCGGGGGGAGGGATTCAATGCATTTTCAATAGATATTTATTTGGCCCCAAAGTAAACAACGACATGTTTTTCTCCCAGGTGTGGCTTCATCATTGGGAAAGCTATATTTATAGTTCATAGCTGGCAGCCTAAGTATGGTAATGATCACATAGAGACTTGAAGGGGCACGAACCCTCCCCCCTTTGATGCTAAAAAATCAAATCACCCTTTCACTTATCGGATCGAGATGGAGATGCCGGTAAACAAAAGGGAATATGCAATAATGATGAGAGATGCCAACAAACGCCTTCATTGTCAATGGATGTGATAGCGGTAACTTTTGCAACTTTTTCATGTCCATTTTCTCGGCTTTATTTTTATTTTTCCGCTAAGGCTGTATTCGACCATTCAGCTTAAAACATTGTATTTGCGCGTACACTGCACTGCACACAACCCCACTCGAGGTAATAAAAAACAACAAATATGTCAGTAGTTGGCTAGTAAATCGATTGCAGTGTGTACTACTCGCGTAAAAATCTTAACCTTGGGTCTTACTGCAAGGGGGTTAGAGAGATAAGGCGTGATGATTGTTTGTTGCAGGTTCAATGAATTATCTTTATGAGAGGCATCGCATAATTAAAAGAATGGACTTCTTTCTTCCTCTTAAACCCAATTTGGACGTTTTATGTCATTTCTGGCCAACTAATTTGCTTTAAGCCAGTTTTCAATGCATGAACTAGATTTGTTTAATTGTTTGTTTTTCAACATCCTTTTCAAGGGGGGAGGTGGGAGTCTTTATGTTAACTCCGCTAGTGAGTTAAGTCGTCAAGGTTAAATGTATTCTTTTAATTTTGGTTAATCATGTTTAAGTTATTCTAACTGAAATTTATTAGTTATTTATTTATTTTATATTAATTAATTTAGATATGCAAGAGTCAATCATATATCTTTGTATTGTTTTAATCCGTATTTGATATATTATTTTATACATGTTGATTTTAAGTATGTTTGTATGGATTTAATATTTTAAAAAATTATTTCTTAAAGTCTAAGTAAGGATTTGGTTTAATAATTAGATTTGATCTTTGATTTGTTTTTATTGACTTATTTTAGTTAATTTTGATATTTGTGATTAATAAAGTTTTTGATTCAATGGTTGAGCCATAAAAATTATATAGCCCATACCAAGGTTCAAGTCTTAGTAGTACTAAATAGGTTATATTGGGAGTATTAAATAGGTTATATAGTTAAATTTGATTTAATTATGTAAAAGGGAAACGACAACCTTTTCAAAATCTTATTTAAAAAAAAAGTGAAATATATTTAACTTGTGAATTTTATTTATTCAAAATTAGGTTATATAGTTCAATTTGACTTAATTATGTAAAGGGAGAAAAAAATAAAATATATTTAACTTTTAAATTTTATTTATTCAAAATTATGTTATATAGTTCAATTTGACTTAATTATGTAAAAGGGAGAGGACAACCTTTCAAAATCTTATTTTTAAAATAAATTAAAAAAATAAAATAAAATTTATATTTAATTTTTGAGTTTTGTTTATCTAAAATTTGTGATTAAAAAATATGTCTGACTTTTTTTTTTTTTACCCTAATTTTGTTTCATCAAAATTTTCCTGTTGCTTTCCTTTAAATTTGATTTTTTTTCCTCCTCCACCAAAGTTTGTCCTTTAACTTGACTTTAGAACTCTTGAGTTGTTTTTATCGAAATTTGTTTACGTTTTTCCTAAAATCAACTCATATTCATTTCTCCTTGCTGCTATTTACCCATATTAATATTTAAACTTGTATTTAACCTTTCTTTCGTAACTTGCTTTTCGCTTATTTTTTTCAAAATTTATTAAATTTAATAAATTATTATTTTAACCTTTATTTTTATGGATAGTTAATAACTATTTAAGGGTGTATACTTTGTAAAATTATATATATATATATATATTTTTTATCTACAGTTATATATAAACCCACCCCTCACACTAGGTTTGAACTTTGGACTAATTATTAATATAATATATGGAAGAGATAGAAAAATCAGCAACAATATGTGTACTCCAAGTGATAGGCTCGAGATTGGAGCTGCAAACCTAGAAAAATTATTAATATTAAACACTCCTTTATTATATTATATTTTATATATATATATATATATATATATATATAATTAATTTTATCTCTACACGTATTTCATACTTAGATTTATTGACTTTAGTTAAAATATATATTTACCCAGGTGTTGTAGGTGAGTTGAAGAGGAGAGGGCAATCCTCCAAGGGAGGTTCTAGGTTCAAATCTCCACCCTACCAAAAAGTTGAATTGGGTATCCAAAATCCAATTGATAATGTTGGTGCGGGCAGGTCGGGTGTGACTCCCGGGTGACTTTGACGGTGTAGATCCCCATGTTCGTGGTCTCTTAGACCAAGGCGGCCCTGCAAGGGGTTTTTCACTTAAAAAAAAAAAATATATATATATATATATATATATATATATATATATATATATATATATATATATTTAAAATGTTTGGGCTTTGGCTCTTCTTTGGGATATCCAAGGTTCAAACCGCGACGTGAGCGAGTGTGTGAGGGGGTGGGTGTGTGGTGGCTTTGTGTTAAATTCCCTATTGATAAGTATAGCTCTCAACTTTAGGAGGGGTCATGGTTGGGAGGAGACGGCTTATCCCTCTTTGTCGATCATATGAGGTTTCTCACAATAACCAAATCCAAAAAAAAAATATTCTAGGGGGACAGTGCAACGGTTCAGGTTTTGGTTCTTCTTCGAAAGGTCCTAGGTTCAAACCGTGACGTGGGCGAGTGTGTGAGGCGGTGGGTGTATGGTATATTCACCTTAAGAATTAAGTTTTTTTTTTTTAAAGCGAAAAAACCCCTTACGGGGCCGCCTTGGTCTGAGAGACCACGAACATGGGGTTCTACACCGTCAAAGTCACCCGGGAGTCGCACCCGACCTTGCCCACACCAACATTATCAATTGGATTTTGGATACCCAATTCAGCTTTTTGGTAGGGTGGAGATTTGAACCTGGGACCTCCCTTGGAGGATTGCCCTCTCCTCTCCAACTCACCTACAACACCTGGGTTTTTAACTAATTTATAGTGGAAAACACCCCTTTCGAGGTGTCACTTTCAACAAGTTGGACATAGGAGGAATGGAGCCTTGTCGGCCTCTACCAACACATAGGACATTCTTAACTATACCATATATCTACAGGATGGAGACAAGGGGAATGGAACCTGGGTCGGCCTCTACCAGCACCGAGGGCATTTACCACTACACCACAACAAGCAGATTAAGAATTAAGTTTTAGAGTGGTCTACTTTTAACCTAAATTAGTCTTTATTTTCTTGAAACAAGTGTTAGTGGCTCTTTTTGCATTTGTTGTCAACATCTAATTGGTACTATTGTTTTGTGACATACTCAATTATAATTTATTAATATTTTTAAATTTATATAATATAATAATTTATTTTTTATTTTTAATTGGTTATATAGAAATGAAATAACTACACTTGTATTTCAATGTGACAATTGTATTTTAACGAACTAAATGTTAGTATTCTTATAACACTTTGACAATGTATATTAAATAAGATTGGAATTCAACTATGTCTTGAAAGTCTTCAATTATTTTTTTTATATTATATATATAAATAATATAACAAATAATCATAAATAAATTAGAATTTCTATAAAGAATGAAATGATTATTTCTAAATTCCTCAATATGTTATCAAATTTCAATTAGTCTCACAGTCTTGTGATGCTTAAATGTACTTAGTTTAACAAGCCAAATATTAGTATTCTCATACCACTTTGACGTGTATATTACCTAATAAGATTGGAATTCAAATCCTTGTCTTGAAAGCTCACAATTCTTTCTCTATATTACTTGATAAGACTGGAATTCAAATTTTTTGTGTTAGTGGCTCTTTTTGCATTTGTTGTCAACATCCAATTTGTACTATTGTTTTGTGACATACTTAATTATAATTTATTAATATTTTTAAATTTATATAATATAATAATTTATTTTTTATTTTTAATTGGTTATATAAAAATGAAATAACTACACTTGTATTTCAGTGTGGTGATTGTATTTTAATAAACTAAATGTTAGTATTCTTATAACACTTTAACAATGTATATTAAGTAAGATTGGAATTCAACTCTGTCTTGAAAGTCTTAAATTTTTTTTTGTATTATATATAAATAATATAACAAATAATCATAAATAAATTAAATTTCTATAAAGAATGAAATGATTATTTCTAAATTCCTCAATATGCTATCAAATTTCAATTATCTTATAGTCTTGTCATGCTTAGTTGTACTTAGTTTAACAAACCAAATATTAGTATTCTCATACCACTTTAACATGTATATTACTTGATAAGATGGAATTCAAATCTTTATCTTGAAAGCCCACAATTATTTTATTTTATTTTATTATATATAATTACTATAACTAATATTTATAAATAAATTAAAACTTTTACAAAGAATTCAATGGTTATTTCTAAATTCCTCAATTTGTTATCAGAATTAGATTAGTCTCAATGTCTTGTGATGCAATTTACATGAATATTATCTATGTTTAGTATTTTTTATTTCTAATATACAATATTGTATTCTATTTTTATTGTTTATATTTTCATACAAAAATAATAAAAAATAAAAATTTTCAAAGATTACAGTTATTCTTTTTACAAGTTGTTGCAACACTTAGAATGCGGATACCTCTTCATGGCCTCTTGTTTGGCCAAGGATCAAAATTGAAAGGAAGATCTCCTCTTCTTTTTATTTGAAAGGCACTTATAACACCCTTCAGTAGTGAAGGGGTAAAAAAGAGTTTTTTTTTACAAATGAAAATAAAGCTCACATATCATTTTCATATGCTTTTTAAATAGATGATCACATGTTTTAGTTTATGTTGGGTTAAGACAATTCACTTGAGGTTAAACACTTATCATTGTAATTACACATTAGGCTTATGTTGTTAAGACCCAAATTTGAGCTTTCTCTATAGAAGATGACATTTCTCAACTACTTGAGCTTAGCACCCTAAACTCTCAAAAATTCTTGAAGTCAATATTACGGCAAAGCTAATAGAGAACATAAGGGTAGGCTATGATCTAGAATATGGTTACACTCGACCCTTAGTCCATGCATTGCCATAATTTTGATTCTTGTCATGCACTAGGGGGTTGTCTCATCATGGAATTTTGATTGCCATGTATTTGTGAAATGCCCTATCATGGGAATGACATCTTGATTTATAATGTGAAATTTATTGCTTTCTATCACTTGTCCAAAATCCATTGGACTAAGTGGTTAGATGTGCTGAAAATCATGGACTAGCTAGGACTCAAACAAAGCTTAGCAATTAAAATGTTAAGGTTAGGATTAGGATAAAGCTCATAAAGAACATGAGAATGGGCTTAGATTCATAATATAATTACATTCAATCCAAGTTTATGGACACTAAATTCTAAATCTATGTATTACCATAAGTTTGATTTCCTACCTCCAAGTCTCTTTATGGCCTTACAAAGTATTTACCCATGGTCCTAAAACCATAGCTTGTGGTGTGGGACTCCTTACTTCTTATTGTTTACTTAAATTCATTCGACGTTAATTTTTTTATAAACTATTATTATATATAATCTTATCATTGTCTTAAACATATATGGATCCAAAAGTATTTATTTATTATAATATGAATATTACTTTAATTAAAACATGTATATTTTCCAAAGTGTTACCATAAATACTAGATTATTGTGAAGCCAAAACAAGTCATTTAGGGATCAAACATGCACTAACTATTTTTGTTGTTTATATAAATATAATTAAAAATCATGTTGGAGTGAGTGTAAGCTAGGATCGAACCTCATTGGGTAGCATGGAAGGAAAGCCATATTTGAAAGCCCTACTGCGAAGTCAAAAGGCCTTAGTTGAAAGTTGGAAGTATCTATGATAAACTCAATTCAGGGAGGAAACGTTACACCAAAAGCAATTATCAAGGAGGAGAAGATTGAGCATGATATAATGATTCTTAAAAACAAAAGGTTAATATGCAAGTTCCATGCATACTAATCAAGGTTTTTAAAGATTGAAAATTTGATGAAGTGGAAGTGAAAATTACTCCATGACATTTCTTCCTAAATTTTTTCCCTAATCATCTCTTTTAGTTCAAAAATTAAGGATAAAATAATGGGTGGTGGTCCATGGTTTAGGAGGAGAGATGCCCTTTATTTAAGACCATGGAGTGAGATCTTTTTTTTTGCGAAAGGAACTATTAAAAGGTTTTTAATGTGGGTTAGGCTTTTTTGACTTCTATATCAACTTATCCATAAGGATGTTTTATAGAGTATTGGAAATATCCTAGGGGAGTTCAACCAAGAGTGACCAAGTACTAAGGAGTGAAAGCATGGTATACATACCTGGATATGTGTTGCTATGGATATTTTAAAACCTTTACCATAATCCATTAAGATTAAGTCTGAATCAAGAGAATGAGATCAAAAGTGGATTATCAAATCATTACATTCTAATCTCGCAGTTGTTATGAGACTAAAAACATGACAAGAGATTGCAAAGTGTACATCTGAAAAAGAGATAAGTTTTTGGTCATGAGATAAACTTCAAGGTGAAGGAAGGATATCATACTATAGTAGAAGTTATATTAGATCAAGGAAATTCCACTCTAGAGAAACAGCTACATAAAGCATATCTACAACATTAGATGGCAAAGACCACCACAGTTCACTTGGATCAACTATTAGAAGAAACAAAGAAGAATACAAGGGATGAGAAAGTACAATGTGTAAGTTTAAATTCAAAAGGAATTAAAGATGCATAGAAAGAAGTGGAGGAAAATTTTAAAACAAAGAAGGCCTAAGAGGTCAATTTTATTCCAAGTAAATTATCTTCATTTTCCTAAGTAGTATAAAATCCTCTTGTAAAAATAGAAATGAAGCTAGTGTAGAGATATCATGTGCACCTTGGGGTTTCAACAACAACATAATAAAGAAATGAGGATGGAGGAAATCCATAGCAATTTAGGTTTTTTAGGACAACATAAGAAGATAATTTTTTTTTAGTAACACTTCTTATACACATTCGTCGCGGGAATTGAACCCGGGTCACATCATCCATAATACAAGTGGCGTCCTTGCCGGTAGACCACACTCACGCGGATATAAAAAGATAATTTATATGAAGATCCATCCTTGCACTTTAGGGTTTCTAAGGCAACATAAAGAAGAAAGTGTTTTTAAACTTTTTTTTTATTTGGTTAGTGTGAGAAACTCCTATGACCAACGCTTAGGGTTGAGCATTCCCATCCCAGCCATGACCCCTTGTAAAGGCAAGAGCTAAGCTTACCAATAGGGGATTAACACACACCCACACACGTATGCCATCGTTTGAACCTTGGAGTTCTTGAAGAAAAGCCAAAGCCCAAACTGTTCCACTGTCCTTTGGAACATGTTTTTGAACTTATTACTTACACTTGAGCAATACAAACCTATAGATGATAAGTCTCATTATGAAAAATTGAAAAGATTGATGAAGATAAAGTGTAGGTCAAAAAAGAAAAAGAGAGGAAAACACAAAAAGCAAAGACAAAGTTAAAAGAAAACTCAAAGGGATATTGATCCAAATAAAAAAAATGTTAACAAGAAGTGGGGCAAATCCCACAAATAAAAACAAAAAGTGATGATGAAAATGATATCTTGGAATATTAGGAGCATGAATAAGACCCCTAAAAAAGAGGTATTAGGGAATTGACAAGTTGTTATAGCCTATATATATATATATATATATATATATATATATATATATATATATATATATATATATATATATATATATATATATATATATATATATATATAAAGTAGCAAACTTTTTAGCTAATCATGATATTGATTTTCATTTTAAAGATTAAAGTTTTAGAAAATAATTGGAAAAGTGAGATTTTGTCTCTTAACAAAATGATATTAAAAAGTTGATTGCATAAACTAAGCAATTCAAGAAAGATGACAAATATTTTTATATAAGAAATGAAGAATATCTTTCATTAAAGGATAGGTTGGATATGGTTTTTTCTTACCTAATTGCAATATAATATTTTATTATTTTAATGGAAGTGGCCTAGTCAGATTCATACATAGCGTATTATAATAATAATCATTATTATCAAAATTTTAAATAAAAAATCAATGCCATTGCATTCTTATTGTTTATATAAATGTAGTTAATAATTATTGATTAAAACCTTTATCATGTTAATCAAATCATTATTTTTTAAATAATGAATATGTAGAATTTAAAAACAATAAATTAATATAATTTTTTCTAAGTTGAAGTTGCATGCAAATTGGTACGTCAACCTAAACATACCTAAACATTGACATGATATGACAAATTTTTAAGATAATATAATACATACGATATTATAAAAAACCAAAAATATGAAACAACCTTAATAAAGGATGTTGTTTATCCAATATAGTTATCCAACCATACTCTACAAGCATGGTGTACAATCCTAGCCCCATAGGTTTTGAATCTTAGACCTCTATTTAAAGTTTCAAAGTCTCCATTAAACCAAAGAAAAGACATAACATTAAAAAAAAACTTGTATACAAATATATCTTTCACATGGATTATTTTCATTAATAAAGAAGATAAAATTATCGTCTTTAAAACTTAAAGTTTATTGTTCTCATGTCATATACCAAAAGTCATATGAGACAACATGTTTTACATGGCATATTTTCATTAACAAAGAAGACACAATTATCATCATCTTTAAATTTTAAAGTTCATT
Source organism: Wollemia nobilis (assembly GCA_028583015.1). Taxonomy (NCBI): domain Eukaryota; kingdom Viridiplantae; phylum Streptophyta; class Pinopsida; order Araucariales; family Araucariaceae; genus Wollemia; species Wollemia nobilis. Next base: position 1,526,860 of record JAQPPZ010000856.1, on the reverse strand, counting down.
GTTTTTCATGTCATATGCCATAAGTCATATGAGACAATATGAACTACACCATAGTTTATGAGACAACCCTTATAAAGGATGTTGTTTACCCAATATATAGTTATCCAACCATGCTCTACAAACATGGTGTACAATCCTAACCCCATAGGATTTGAACTTTAAACCTTTATTTTGAGTTCCAAAGTCTCCATTAAGCCCAAGAAAAGACATATAACACATAAAATAAAACATGTATAAAAATATATTTTTTACATGAAATATTTTTATTAGCCCAAAAAAACATATAACACATAAAATAAACGTGTATACAAATATATGTTTTATATGAAATATTTTTATTAATGAAGAAACAAAATTATCATCATCTTTGAAACTTAAAGTTTATTATTTCTCTGTCATGAAAACTACTTTTAATCTCATGTCATAAAAACAACTCTAGCTCTAGTTGTGCCTAGGCCTTATCTAAATTCATTAGATATGGATGAACTAGGGACATGGATTTAGATACATTTTAATATGGTACTCGTGTATTCAATATATAGGAAAACAACTCTAACTCTAGTTGTGCTTAGGCCTTATCTAAATGAAAACAACTCTAACTCTAGTTGTGCTTAGGCCTTATCTAAATGCATTATATATGGTTGAACTAGGGACATGGATTTAGATACATTTGAATATGATACCATGTATTAAGATAAGTGAGTATCATGGATACAACTTGGAAGAAATATATTTTGTTTTGGCTTTTGATTAATAATCATCATTTTTTGGTCTCATAAATATTATTGGATCTTCACTAAAAATATTTAATTTATTTATTAGCCTCATCTTTTTTATGTTTACTTAAATAATTATTATTTTGTATACTATTTTAATATTTAATACATAAAATAAGTAATAAAACTTTATTTTAATTTTTTATTATGTTAATATTTATATATAATTACTAATAAATTTTTAAAAACTAATTATTTTATATTACAAATCAACTTATAAAAGGACAATTAAATAAAAATCAATTATTTCAAACTACAAACCAACTTAGTAATGGTAAATAAATTATTTTTATATTAAAAAATATTATATATAAAAACTAACTCATATACATTAGGTAAGGTTATATTATTTATTAGTTTAATGTTTTCAAAATAATCTTAATTAATCTTATTTTTAATATTTTATAAAAGAATTTAATTTTAATTTTTTCTAGTAGGAGAATAACCCTTTGTTCCACCTCTTTAAATGTTTACTCCGAATGAGGGGACCTGGATGGGCTTAGGATTGGAACTGCATACTTCAAGTTGAAAAACGCTATATTTTAAATTAAAAAATATATTAAAAATTAAACTTTCAAAAATCTTGAAGTTTGTATTACGACAAAGCTAATATAATAGAGAACATAAGGGTAAGCTATGGTCTATAATATGGTTACACTCGACCCTTAGTCCATGCATTGCCATAATTTTGATTCCTATCATGCATTGGGGGTTGTCTCATCATGGAATTTTGATTGCCATGTATTTGTGAAATGCCTTGCTCACGAGAATGAAATCTTGATTTATAATGTAATTTTTTTTTTAATTTAGCAAAAAATCACCATCAAAATCACTCGGGAGTCGTGTCCAACCCTGAGCGTACCAACATTATCAATTGAATTTTGGGTACCCAATGTGCATTTGGTAGGGTGGAGATTCGAACTAGGGACCTCCCTTGGAGGAATGCCCTACCCTCTCCAACTCACCTACAACATGTGGGTATAATGTAAAATTTGTTGCTTCCTATCACTTATCCAAAATCCATTGGATTAAGTGGTTAAATGTGCTGAAAATCATGGACTAACTATGACTTAAACCCAAGGCTTAACAATTAAAACATTAAGGTTAGCATTCGGATAAAGCTCATAAAGAACATGTGAATGAGCTTAGATTCATAATATAATTACATTCAATCCAAGTTTATGGACACTAAATTCTAAATCTATGTATTACCATAAGTTTGATTTCCTACCTCAAGTCTCTTTATAGCCTTACAAAGTATTTACCCATGGTACTAAAACCATAGCTTGTGGTGTGGGACTCCTTACTTCTTATTGTTTACTTAAATCCATTCGACATTAATTTTTTTATAAACTATTATTATATATAATCTTATCATTGTATTAAACATATATGGATCCAAAAGTATTTATTTATTATAATATGAATATTACTTTAATTAAAACATGTATATTTTCCAAAGTGTTACCATAAATACTAGATTATTGTGAAGCCGAAACAAGTCATTTAGGGATCAAACATTCACTAACTATTTTTGTTGTTTATATAAATATAATTAATAATCATGTTGGAGTGAGTGTAAGCTATGATCGAACCTCATTGGGTAGCATGGAAAGAAAGCCATATTTGAAAGCCCTACTTCGAAGTCAAAAGGCCTTAGTTGAAAGTTGGAAGTATCTATGATAAACTCAGTTCAGGGAGGAAACGTTACACCAAAAGCAATTATCAAGGAGGAGAAGATTGAGCATGATATAATGATTCTTAAAAACAAAAGGTTAATATGCAAGTTCCATGCATACTAATCAAGGTTTTTAAAGATTGAAAATTTGATGAAGTGGAAGTGAAAATTACTCCATGACATTTCTTCCTAAAGTTTTTCCCTAATCATCTCTTTTAGTTCAAAAATTAAGGATAAAATAATGGGTGGTGGTCCATGGTTTAGGAGGAGAGATGCCCTTTATTTAAGACCATGGAGTGAGATCTTTTTTTTGGCGAAAGGAACTATTAAAAGGTTTTTAATGTGGGTTAGGCTTTTTTGAATTCTATATCAACTTATCCATAAGGATGTTTTATAGAGTATTGGAAATATCCTAGGGGAGTTCAACCAAGAGTGACCAAGTACTAAGGAGTGAAAGCATGGTATACATACCTGGATATGTGTTGCTATGGATATTTTAAAACCTTTACCATAATCCATTAAGATTAAGTCTGAATCAAGAGAATGAGATCAAAAGTGGATTATCAAATCATTACATTCTAATATCGCAGTTGTTATGAGACTAAAAACATGACAAGAGATTGCAAAGTGTACATCTGAAAAAGAGATAAGTTTTTGGTCATGAGATAAACTTCAGGGTGAAGCAAGGATATCATACTATAGTAGAAGTTATATTAGATCAAGGATATTCCACTCTAGAGGAACAGCTACATAAAGCATATCTACAACATTAGATGGCAAAGACCACCACGGTTCACTTGGATCAACTATTAGAAGAAACAAAGAAGAATACAAGGGATGAGAAAGTACAATGTGTAAGTTTAAATTCAAAAGGAATTAAAGATGCATAGAAAGAAGTGGAGGAAAATTTTAAAACAAAGAAGGCCTAAGAGGTCAATTTTATTCCAAGTAAATTATCTTTTCCTAAGTAGTATAAAATCCTCTTGTAAAAATAGAAATGAAGCTAGTGTAGAGATATCATGTGCACCTTGGGGTTTCAACAACAACATAATAAAGAAATGAGGATGGAGGAAATCCATAGCAATTTAGGTTTTTTAGGACAACATAAGAAGATAATTTTTTTTTGAGTAACACTTCTTATACACATTCGTCGTGGGAATTGAACCCAGGTCACATCATCCATAATACAAGTGGCGTCCTTGCCGGTAGACCACACTCACACGGATATAAAAAGATAATTTATATGAAGATCCATCCTTGCACTTTAGGGTTTCTAAGGCAACATAAAGAAGAAAGTGTTTTTAAACTTTTTTTTTATTTGGTTAGTGTGAGAAACCCCTATGACCAACGCTTAGGGTTGAGCATTCCCATCCCAACCATGACCCCTTGTAAAGGCAAGAGCTAAGCTTACCAATAGGGGATTAACACACACCCACACACGTATGCCACCGTTTGAACCTTGGACTTCTTGAAGAAAAGCTAAAGCCCAAACCGTTCCACTGTCCTTTGGAACGTGTTTTTGAACTTATTACTTACACTTGAGCAATACAAACCTATAGATGATAAGTCTCATTATGAAAAATTGAAAATATTGATGAAGATAAAGTGTAGGTCAAAAAAGAAAAAGAGAGGAAAACACAAAAAGCAAAGACAAAGTTAAAAGAAAACTCAAAGGGATATTGATCCAAATAAAAAAAATGTTATCAAAAAGTGGGGCAAATCACACAAATAAAAACAAAAAGTGATGATGAAAATGATATCTTGGAATATTAGGAGCATGAATAATACCCCTAAAAAAGAGGTATTAGGGAATTGGCAAGTTGTTATAGCCAATATATATATATATATATAAGTAGCAAACTTTTTAGCTAATCATGATATTGATTTTCATTTTAAAGATTAAAGTTTTAGAAAATAATTGGAAAAGTGAGATTTTGTCTCTTAACAAAATGATATTAAAAAGTTGATTGCATAAACTAAGCAATTCAAGAAAGATGACAAATATTTTTATATAAGAAATGAAGAATATCTTTCATTAAAGGATAGGTTGGATATGGTTTTTTCTTACCTAATTGCAATGTAATATTTTATTATTTTAATGGGAGTGGCCTAATCAGATTCATACATAGCTTATTATAATAATAATCATCATTATCAAAATTTTAAATAAAAAATCAATGTCATTGCATTCTTATTGTTTATATAAATGTAGTTAATAATTATTGATTAAAACCTTTATCATGTTAATCAAATCATTATTTTTTAAATAATGAATATGTAGAATTTAAAAACAATAAATTAATATAATTTTTTCTAAGTTGAAGTTGCATGCAAACTGGTACGTCAACCTAAACATACCTAAACATTGACATGATATGACAAATTTTTAAGATAATATAATACATACGATATTATAAAAAACCAAAAATATGAAACAACCTTAATAAAGGATGTTGTTTATCCAATATAGTTATCCAACCATACTCTACAAGCATGGTGTACAATCCTAGCCCCATAGGTTTTGAATCTTAGACCTCTATTTAAAGTTTCAAAGTCTCCATTAAACCAAAGAAAAGACATATAACATTAAAAAAAAAACTTGTATACAAATATATCTTTCACATGGATTATTTTCATTAATAAAGAAGATAAAATTATCGTCGTCTTTAAAACTTAAAGTTTATTGTTCTCATGTCATATACCAAAAGTCATATGAGAAAACATGTTTTACATGGCATATTTTCATTAACAAAGAAGACAATTATCATCATCTTTAAATTTTAAAGTTCATTGTTTTTCATCATATGCCATAAGTCATATGAGACAACATGAACTACACCATAGTTTATGAGACAACCCTTATAAAAGATGTTGTTTACCCAATATATAGTTATCCAACCATGCTCTACAAACATGGTGTACAATCCTAACCCCATAGGATTTGAACCTTAAACCTCTATTTTGAGTTCCAAAGTCTCCATTAAGCCCAAGAAAAGACATATAACACATAAAATAAAACATGTATAAAAATATATTTTTTACATGAAATATTTTTATTAGCCCAAAAAAACATATAACACATAAAATAAACGTGTATACAAATATATGTTTTATATGAAATATTTTTATTAATGAGGAAGACAAAATTATCATCATCTTTGAAACTTAAAGTTTATTATTTCTATGTCATGAAAACTACTTCTTTTAATCTCATGTCATAAAAACAACTCTAGCTCTAGTTGTGCCCAGGCCTTATCTAAATTCATTATATATGGATGAACTAGGGACATGGATTTAGATACATTTTAATATGGTACTCGTGTATTCAATATATAGGAAAACAACTCTAACTCTAGTTGTGCTTAGGCCTTATCTAAATGCATTATATATGGTTGAACTAGGGACATGGATTTAGATACATTTGAATATGATACCATGTATTAAGATAAGTGAGTATCATGGATACAACTTGGAAGAAATATATTTTGTTTTGGCTTTTGATTAATAGTCATCATTTTTCTCTTTTTGGTCTCATAAATATTATTGGATCTTCACTAAAAATATTTAATTTATTTATTAGCCTCATCTTTTTTATGTTTACTTAAATAATTATTATTTTGTATACTATTTTAATATTTAATACATAAAATAAGTAAACTTTATTTTAATTTTTTATTATGTTAATATTTATATATAATTACTAATAAGTTTTTAAAAACTAATTATTTTATATTACAAATCAACTTATAAAAGGACAATTAAATAAAAATCAATTATTTCAAACTACAAACCAACTTAGCAATGGTAAATAAATTATTTTTATATTAAAAAATATTATATATAAAAACTAACTCATATACATTAGGTAAGGTTATATTATTTATTAGTTTAATGTTTTCAAAATAATTTTAATTAATCTTATTTTTAATATTTTATAAAAGAATTTAATTTTAATTTTTTCTAGTAGGAGAATAACCCTTTGTTCCACCTCTTTAAATGTTTACTCCAAATGAGGGGATCTGGATGGGCTTAGGATTGGAACTGCATACTTCAAGTTGAAAAACGCTATATTTTAAATTAAAAAATATATTAAAAATTAAACTTTCAAAAATCTTGAAGTTTGTATTACGACAAAGCTAATATAATAGAGAACATAAGGGTAAGCTATGGTCTGTAATATGGTTACACTCGACCCGTAGTCCATGCATTGCCATAATTTTGATTTCATGCATTGGGGGTTGTCTCATCATGGAATTTTGATTGCCATGTATTTGTGAAATGCATTGCTCACAAGAATGAAATCTTGATTTATAATGTAATTTTTTTTTTAATTTAGCAAAAAATCACCATCAAAATCACTCGGGAGTCGTGTCCAACCCTGAGCGTACCAACATTATCAATTGAATTTTGGGTACCCAATGTGCATTTGGTAGGGTGGAGATTCGAACTAGGGACCTCCCTTGGAGGAATGCCCTACCCTCTCCAACTCACCTACAACATGTGGGTATAATGTAAAATTTGTTGCTTCCTATCACTTATCCAAAATCCATTGGATTAAGTGGTTAAATGTGCTGAAAATCATGGACTAACTATGACTCAAACCCAAGGCTTAACAATTAAAACGTTAAGGTTAGCATTCAGATAAAGCTCATAAAGAACATGTGAATGAGCTTAGATTCATAATATAATTACATTCAATCCAAGTTTATGGACACTAAATTCTAAATCTATGTATTACCATAATTTTGATTTCCTACCTCAAGTCTCTTTATAGCCTTACAAAGTATTTACCCATGGTACTAAAACCATAGCTTGTGGTGTGGGACTCCTTACTTCTTATTGTTTACTTAAATCCATTCGACATTAATTTTTTTATAAACTATTATTATATATAATATTATCATTGTATTAAACATATATGGATCCAAAAGTATTTATTTATTATAATATGAATATTACTTTAATTAAAACATGTATATTTTCCAAAGTGTTACCATAAATACTAGATTATTGTGAAGCCGAAACAAGTCATTTAGGGATCAAACATTCACTAACTATTTTTGTTGTTTATATAAATATAATTAATAATCATGTTGGAGTGAGTGCAAGCTAGGATCGAACCTCATTGGGTAGCATGGAAAGAAAGCCATATTTGAAAGCCCTACTTCGAAGTCAAAAGGCCTTAGTTGAAAGTTGGAAGTATATATATGATAAACTCAATTTAGGAAGTAAATGTTACACCAAAAACGATTATCAAGGAGGAGAAGATTGAGCATGATATAATGATTCTTAAAAGTAAAAGGTTAATATGCAAGTTTCATGCATACTAATCAAGGTTTTTAAAGATTGAAAATCTGATGAACTGGAAGTGAAAATTACTCGATGTCATTTCTTCCTAAAGTTTTTCCCTAATCGTCTCTTTTAGTTAAAAAATTAAGGATAAAATAATGGGTGGTGGTCCATAGATTAGGGGGAGAGATACACTTTATTTTAGACCATGGAATAAGATCTTTTTTGTTGGGAAAGGAACTATTAAAAGGCTTCTAATGTGGGTTAGATTTTTTTTGACTTCCATATCAAATGTTTTGAAGAGTATTGGAAATATTATAGGGGAGTTCAACCAAGAGTGACCAAGTACTAAGGTGTGAAAGCATGGTATATATACCTGGATATGTGTTGTTATGGATATTTTAAAACTTTTACCATAATCCATTAAGATTAAGTTTGAATCAAGAGAATGGGATCAAAAGTGGATTATCAAAACATTACATTCTAATATCACAATTACTATGAGACTAGACACATGACAAAAGATTGCAAAGTGCACATAAAAAAGAATTTTTTTATCATGAGATAAACTTCAAGGTGAAGCAAGGAAATCATACTATATTAGAAGTTATATTAGATCAAAGGATATTCCACTCTAGAGGAAGAGGCACATAAAACATATTTACAACATTAGATGGAAAAGGCCACCACAGTTCCCTTGGATCAACTGTTAGAAGAAACAAAGAAGGATAAAGGGATGAGAAAGTACAATGTGTAATTTCAAATTCAAAAGGAATTAAAGGTGCATAGGAAGAAGTGGAGGAAAATTTTAAAATAAAGAAGGCCTAAGAGGTCAATTTTATTACAAGTAAATTATCTTCATTTTTCTAAATAGTATAAAATCCTCTTGTAAAATAGAAATGAAACTAGTGTAGAGATATCATGTGCAAGTTTCGACAACATAATAAAGAAATGAGGATGGAGGAAATCCATAGCAATTGAGGTTTTTTAGAACAACATAAGAAGATAATTTTTATGAAGAACCATCTTTGCACTTTAGGGTTTTTAAGGCAACATAAAGAAGAAAGTGTTTTTGAACTGGTTAGTGTGAGAAACCCCTACGATCGACGCTTAGGGTTGAGCATTCCCATCCCAACCATGACCCCTTGTAAATCCGAGAGCTAAGCTTATCAATAGGGGATTAACACACACCCACACACATGCCACCATTTGAACCTTGGACTTCCGAAGAAGAGCCAAAGCCCAAACCGTTGTGTTGTTCCCCCGAGACGTGTTTTTGAACTTATTACTTGCACTTGAGAAATACAAACCTATAGATGATAAGTCTTATTATGAAAAATTGAAAATATTAATGAAGATAAAATGTTGACAAAAAAAAGAAAAAGAGAGGAAGACCCAATAGACAAAGTTAAAAGGAAACTCAAAAGGATATTGATCCAAAAAAATGTTATCAAGAAATGAGGTAAATCCCACAAATAAAAACAAAAAGTAATGATAAAATTGATATCTTGGAATATTAGGGGCATGAATAATACCCCTAAAAAAATGCACTAAAGAATTGGCAAGTTGTTATAGCCAACATATTTATAAATATATAAATTAGGTAGCAAAAATTTAGCCAATCATGATATTAATTTTCATTTTAAAAATTAAAGTTTTAGAAAACAATTAGAAAAGTGAGATTTTATCTCTTAACAAAATGATATTAAGGAGTTGATTGCATAAACTAGGCAATTCAAGAAAGATGACAAATATTTTTATAAAAAGACAAATGAAGAATATCTTTCATAAAAAGTGAATATGGTTTAATTAACCTAATTGCAATGTACTATTTTATTATTTTAATGAGAGTGGTGAGAGTGGCCAGTAAGAGTCATACATAGCATATTAAAATAATAATTATTATTATTATTATAAAAAATTTAAATAAAAAATCAATGCCATTACGTTCTTATTGTTTATATAAATGTAGTTAATAATTATTGTTAAAACCTATGTTAATCTAATCATTTTTTTTTAATAATGAATATGTAGAATTTAAAAATTATAAATTAATAATGGACATTAGGTATTTTACAACAAGTTCTCTCAAGGAAGGAGGTTTGGGGTTCAAGCCTGACGACCTACACCAGATTCAAAATAACCCTTCGATTAGCATGAGGGGTATATCTGGATGGGACAAGTCTCGTGGAACGGAAAGTCCTGGCCCCCAGGGGATATAAAGAACGGTTTTTTTTAACATAAAGTTTAGTCTTAGGGGGACAGCGCAACGGTTCGAGCTTTGGTTCTTCTTTAAAAGTTTCAAGGTTCAAACCACGACGCGGGTGAGTGTCTGAGGGGGTGGGTGTGTGGTGGTTGTGTTAAATTTCCTAGCTATAAACATAGCTCTGGGTTTTATAAGAGATCATGGTTGGAAGGAGACTCCTAAACCCTGTGTTGGTTGTAGGGGTTTCTCACACTAACCAAATAAATAAAAATAAATTAATTAATTAATATAATTTTTTTTTTAGTTGCATGCAAATGGGTAAAACAACCTAAACATTAATATATTTTTAAGAAAATACATTACATGCGATATTATAAAAAACAAAAAAAATTATGAGATAACCTTAATAAAGGATGTTGTTTACCAATATATAGTTATCCAACCATATTCTACAAACATCCCAACAGAGGTTTAAGGTTTAAATTCTGTGGAGTTAAGATTGTACACTTGTAACTAGGCCTTATCTAAATGCATTATATGTGGATGAACTAGGGACATGGACATAGATACATTTGAATATGGTATTCATGTATTCAATATATAGGAAAACAACTCTAACTGTAGTTGTGCTTGGGCCTTATCTAAATGCATTAGATATGGATGAACTAGGGACATGGATTTAAATATATTTGAATATGATACCATGTATTAAGATAAGTGAGGAGTATCAATATTTAACACATGGATACAAGTAGAAGAAATAAATTTTGTTTTGGTTTTTGATTAATAATCATCATTTTTCTCTTTTTTTGTCCCATAAATGTTATTGGGTCTTAACTAAAAATATTTAATTAAAGCCACCGGGTTCAATCCCCATAGTGGATGTGTATAAGAAGTATTACTTAAAAATAAAATATTTAATTAATTTATTTGCCTCATTTTCTTTTTATGTTTACTTGAATAATTATTAGTTTATGTAATATTTTATTATTTAATACATAAAATAATTAAATAAAATTTTATTTTAAATTTTTATAATGTTAATATTTATATATAATTACTAATAAGTTTTTAAAAATTAATTATTTTATATTACAAATCAACTTATAAAAGGACAGGTAAATAAAAATCAATTATTTCAAACTACAAACCAACTGTTTTATTTTCAAACTACAAATCAATTATTGTTTTTTTTTTTATTATATAGGAGAGTTGGTTACAACTACTATTTTTAGTAAACAAATCAATTATTGTAGCTCTCTTATTTTATTAAATATAATTGTTGGTTTCAATTTAAAAAAAAAAACTACAAACCAACTTATCAATGGAAAATAAACTGCATACATTAGATAAGGTTATATTATTTATTAGTTTAATGTTTTCAAAATAATTTTAATTAATTTTATTTTTAATTTTGTTATAAAAGAACCTAATTTTTATTTTTTTTTATTTTTTTTTTTTAACATAGGAATAACCCTCTGCTCCACCTCTTTAAATGCTTACTCTAAATGAGGGGATCTAAATGAGGGGACCTAGAGGGCCTTGGGATTGGAACCACGAGTTCAAGTTGACAAACATTATATTTTAAATTAAAAAATATATTTTTGTTATTTTATTTTATTTATTATTATTATTATTTTTTTTTAGAGTAATACTTCTTATAAACATCCACCCACCGTGAGTATTATTTTAATTTAGTTTAGTATATATATATTTTTAATTTAATATTACTTTATTAGAATATGTTAATTTTTTTAAAAATTCAACCTTAAAAATCACATAATCAAGTGACTTTATCTATACATATCCATATATTCAAAACATACTAATTTGAAATAGGTCTTACCAATCTTACATCATTTTTATATTATTGTAGTACTTTAATTAATTGCATGGTGATATTACTTTAAACAAAATAATTAAATGAAATGTTTAATATCAAATGATATGAGTTAAATAGTTAAAGATCCACTTTTAAAATACAACTGATTTTGTTAATTTTTTTTTTTTTATTAATCCCCGTGAGTGTGGTCTACCGGCAAGGACGCGACGCCACTTGCTTTATCAATGATGTGACCCGAGTCCAATCCCATGATGGATGTGTATAAAAAGTATTATAAAAAAAATTATATAATTAACAAATACCACTATAGTTTATTAAAAAGCATGCAATATGATTATAATGTGATGAGATTTTTCATTTAACTATAATTTTAAAACTTGCACTGACAATTAAAATACATATAAAATTATTGAATGGTAATTTTACATTAAACAAAATAACTAAATAAAATGCTTCCTATCAAATGATATGAGTTGGATAGTTAAAAAAGAAAACTTTTAAGACAAAGACTGATACAAATACCACCAAAGAAGATAACTATAATTTTAAACTTACATTGACAATTGAAATACCTATAAAGTTAACAAATGTTAATATTGCATTAAACAAAATAATTAAATAAAATATTTTGACAAAAATTAATTTATTAAAAAAATTATATAATTAACCATTTTATAGTTTATTGAAAAGCACCAATATGATTATAATCCGATCTTTTATCTAACCATAAATACATATAAAGTTTTCATAATGGAATATGATTTCCCTATAGCTATGGTACATATTTTTATATGATTGACATTTATGAAAATAAAATATATAAAATAATCAAAGTCTAAATTAGACAAGTGGAATAAAGATCGTATTAAGGATCTAATTATTATAACAAGTTGATAGTTGAAGGGGAAAATGTGTTTGAGGATCCAAAAACAATGAATACAGTGACCGTAGACCCTCTAGAAGCCCATGGTTTCACCTTAGCGCATCTTGTTTATTTATTTACGCCGATAAAACATTAAGTATAATGAGAATAGTTTGTTGGCCTTTGACAATTACATCCACGAAAGAGAAAGGGAAAGGGAGGGTGACAGAAGCATATCGGCTTGAAGTTATCTCCACCAAACCAAACCCCACTTGTGTCAAGTAAAAACACACCTTTCCTTTTCAACTAACTCCACCTTATCCCTCCGCATATCTTCTTTAGCTTAAGCAACCACTCTTTTTATATTTAATATTAAATATTAAATAATCAGTGTACCTTTTAAGAGTTATCATAAGCCCACCACCGAACTCCTGGCTTTCAGACGAGAGAGAGAACCAAAAATGAAATGAAAGCTTGGACGTCGGATGACTGAAACCCTGCAGAGCCAACATCTGAAGGAGAACCGTTAACGTGGCTCGATTCCCCACCGGGGAAAGGGGACCTTAATGACGGCCCAGATGCACGGACCACTGTCACGTATCCCCACCAACGACGTAACGACAACGACCCAACGTCCCCGGAAAAGCCGTCCGATACTTCCTCGACGGCCTCGATTACCAAGACGACTTTCCAGCATAACTGGAATACTTTAATAGTAGTGCTTAGGAAACTGCAACTTGAATCTATTCCATATTATTCTGCCCCTTAATAACAAAGAATTATCATCAGCCCAAGCAGAGCCGAGGACGAAGAGAAAAGAAAACAGAATGAATAAGATATAGCCGAAGTGGTATCAAGATGGCAAATACACGCTGATAATTTGGCGGCCTGAAGTGAAGAGGTCACAGCAGCGATGGCAAATCTGAGATGCCGTAGCGCCGGCATATCCGACGAGGCGCTGGAGTGTGTGATGGGGCACCTGGAGGAGCCCTTGGACCGGAGGTCGGTGTCGCTGGTGTGCAAGAAGTGGTATGATGTGGATGCCTTTACGCGCAAGCATGTGACCGTGGCCTTCTGCTATTCTACCCATGCCCGGGATCTCACGCGGAGGTTCAAACACCTGGAGTCGCTGACGGTGAAGGGGAAGCCCCGCGCTGCCATGTACAATTTGTTGCCCCATAACTGGGGCGGCTACGCCAAACCTTGGATTGACGAGATTTCTGTCACCTGCGTCTGCTTGAAATCGCTCCACCTCCGCCGTATGATCGTCACTGACCACGATCTCGTTACTCTCGTCAGGGGCCGCGGTCACATGCTACAGGCCCTTAAGCTGGAGAAGTGCTCCGGCTTCTCCACCTCGGGCCTCCTGGAAGTCGCGCGAGACTGCAGGTGCGTATGGATGTCCTTACGTTCAGTTATCGTGTGGTATAAGCAGCTTGATTGTTACAATTTTTGGCAAACAGTGGATTTTACTTAAATCTTGTTGTAGATTTATACGGTGTTGATGTTGTCGAGCGTCCTAGAGTTCGCGAAGGTGCGTCTCGTATGTGGGATTCTTTGTGGTGTAGTCTTTGATTGCATCGATGGTTGTTCACGGTTTTGGCCACATGGCGAGATTGGGGCGCAGAATACCAGCTCGTTGTTCCGATGAATGCGGAGAGTCAGGATTCGAAGATTGAAGTGTGTTAAATAGCCTATTGTGATGTCTGCGGAAGTCAGGTTTTAAAGATTGTTGTTGTGGAGTATAATTTAAGAGGGCGATTTTTAGGATGTTAAGGCAATCGGATTAATAGGATATGTAGCTAAACTTGTTGTGTCGTTTAACAGTTTATTTAGTTTCTGGGATGCATCGGCATGTATGTCGCCCTGTAGAGGAATGGAACCCATCACCTGCAGCCGAGGATTTCAACGGTTCGTTTGGCTTTAAGTGGTGGTGATTTCTGTTGGGCGTAATGGTAAATGGAATCTGGTGGGCCTGGGCTGAGCCCTCTGGAGAATTTCAGCTCAGAAGCTCAAACCTGTAATCAGAAATCATTGGAATAAGTAGTCTATTTTAGGAGTTGACTGGAAGTAGAGACGACGGAAACGGGTAATTAAAAGTTACCATACAGAAGCAAGATTTATGTAGACGGAGCCCTGCGTTATTGGTGCGTTGAACTGAGTTTAGAGCCCTCGTCTTTAAACGTGGCGTATGTATAAGTCTAAAGATGTTCAAGCTTGGGGCCCCAGTCCCTCTGGGGCTGGTGGTATTGAAAGTATTAAGGTTAACAGAGTGTATTGGACTTTAAATTTTCCTTGGACTTGGGCTATTCCTCCTAACAGTAGATTTAGCTTAGAAGCCACAAGGGTTATGATTTGATTGTGACCCAGTGGGATTCAGCTTCATGAATACAAGTTTACGAGTTCGATTCTCGAACACAGTCCCCGTAACTTGAAGATTATACCTAATCATAGAAGAAATCACCCGAGAGCCTTATCAGTGGTCGATTGCTGTTAGTATTACTATTATTATTGCCCTTCCGTAAACTTTTCATCTTGTAGTCACATGGGGTGGAATAGGTACTTGTGTTCTTAAGGCTGTTGCCAACCATTTTTCAGGGATACGTTTGGGGTAAATATTGCTTTCCGACATTATTCAGTAAGTTTGACTTTGGGAACTCTATTTGCTATTTTTGTAATACAACAATCTCTTTCTTGTGTTTGTTGTAGATAATTATCTCAACTAAGGTCTACTAAAGAGGTGGCATATTTCTGTCAGAAGAGGACGGCGTTGAGATGCGATATGTACAAACAAATGTTTATCTGTAGTTACATTGAAGTCGTGAAAGAGGAGTTTGTGAGGAAGGCCTTATGGGTTTATGTG
Organism: Wollemia nobilis; assembly: GCA_028583015.1. Lineage (NCBI taxonomy): Eukaryota > Viridiplantae > Streptophyta > Pinopsida > Araucariales > Araucariaceae > Wollemia > Wollemia nobilis. The sequence goes on along the minus strand of JAQPPZ010000856.1, from coordinate 1,511,343 downwards.
AACGATTTGGATATGATGTCATGGAATGTGCGGTTTTATTGCATTTTTATGTTTTTTTTGTTTAAGTAATATTTCTTATATACATTTACTGGATTAAATGCGAGTTACATCATCATAATGCAAACAACATCTTATCGATAAACCACATGTCTTATGCATCCACACAGCAATGCTAACTATAAAGCCAATTCCGCACACTCTAGGAATGAGACAATGCCCTACAACTACGTGGGAGTGCATCTACCACAAATTGCTGTGTAGGTAGCTGCGATTTACAGATCCTAGAGAATATCGTCAAGTTAAAGCTTTTAGGGAATCTAGCAGGCTAAACTGCTCAATTTTTGGCACACTTATACTTTTGGCTTAGACGGATTGGTAAGACTCTATTTTCTATGAGCTTTGTCAATTGCTTGAAACCTTGAAAATAAATTAAAGAGAAAACTTTCCCTTGCTCATACAGAGGGGGTCTTATACATCCAAGATGTGTGCTGGATTGGCTTTGACCTTAAAAATCACCTTATCTTGATTTACCTTACCTTCTGTAGTTCCAACAATAAGGGAGGGCACCTGGACACTTTGAATTACAGGCAGGGCTATTAGCAGTTTTAGTATTTTGTGCCTATTGTATACTGCATGCATATAGTGCGATTGTGTGATTGTCGCTACCAATCAAGCCTGAGAAGATTCCTTTAGATAATGTGTCTGTCCATCATTCCTGGCAGATTGGGCAAGTATGAGGTGGTCTTGAAAGTTAAATTTTCCTTGCCCATTGTGATGGGTAATATCTACAGGTCAACTGAGTGATAAAGGAGGTCATATTGTGCCCTTCTTGATTCAATCCTAGCCTCCCTATATTTTCCATGCGGTACCAGAGTCAGTGTTGGCTTCAGGGGAGAGTATTGGAGAACAGTTTAACTAGTCCACACACAAGGGCTGAATTATTGTTTGTCATGCTTCTTTTATCTGCTATCAGAAGAGACTGCACAAAATAGCAATGACTTAATAAATCATAAGGTCTTCTTAGAGAGTGTAGTGTGTTGTATACATGTAAAATACCAAGGATTTGATATATCCCAATGTAAGTTTTGAATTGCTTTTCAGTCCTCTTCTCTTAAGTTTGAAGCCTTCACACAGGAGTTAACTGACAACCGATGATTGTCAAATGATAATCAAACTGACAAGTTAGTTGCAAAGTTAATTTTACTAAATGCACCAGTCCGTGGGCTATAGCTATTCGCTGAACTGTAGCACAGTACTTGTTTTTATGTTAAAAGTATTTTCCATGTTAAGAATGGGCCAATTATCTCATGCTGCGGGCTTTGCATTGAACAATACAAACACTTAAGAAAGTCTTGCGTTGAAACTAGATTCTTAATCAGGTTCTGGTTTCCATGTTGTACCTTGGTACCTAAAAGAGGTATTTGTTATTTTGGAACCATAACCATGGATCTCTGCCCATGAAGTTCTCAGATTTCAATGCTGAATTTTGTAATATGGAATGTGTTTCACATCCCTGGTGGACAAATGTTCAATTTCTCCCTTGTATGTTGCATGAACTAGATCCATGGGTGGTAAATCCTACACAGAGAACTTTGGATAAGTAATTTATACTATTCTTAAAGCGATTGAACCCCATAAAGCTAAACTTTTACATATATGTGTTGGTTATTCACCTGCTCTAATAAAACTGGCTAAAATTTTTAGATGGAATATGAGATACAAAAAACCAAGGAACGGAGTCAAAGAATGTTCAAGGATGAGTCATAGAATGGTTGGGACAGAAGATCGATTATATTTTACAAGGAAAGATTCTTAGAATGGCATTGATGAAGGATTAGATAGACATATAACTATCTAAAATAATATTTATGGGATTGAAGATGTAGTGTTGCAGGAAATTAAATTTGTAGAGACAAAAAAAGATGCTTTTGTTTGTAGCTCTCAATTACTTATTCCCCCATACCAAAATAGCTTAGGCACACTATAACTTGCTCAATCTTAAAGTCTTAATTATACCAAGTTTTTTATTTTTTTCAGTCTTTCTTATTTAAGTTTGAACTGAGATTCATATTAACTCTCCAATGTTTTGTTTAATGTGCAGATCTCTGAAGATCTTGATGTTGGACGAGAGTACCATTGATGAGGAAAGTGGGGACTGGCTACATGAGCTTTCCCTTCACAATTCTTCTCTGGAAATTTTGAACTGTTATATGACAGGCCTAGAAAAGTTCGATATTAGTGACCTGGAGCTAATCGTAACAAATTGTCCATCTTTGACTTCACTAAAGGTCAGTGAAAATCTTGATATACTGGACTTGAGAAATGTTCTGAAAAAAGCCAGTGCATTGGAAGAGTTTGGTGGTGGGTTTTTTAGTGGCAACCAGGAACATCCTACAGGGTCCATCTTTCCTCCAAAGTTAACATCATTGCTGGGACTGAACTTTATGACTGAGACAGAGTTGCCTGCTATACTTCCAAGAGCTTCTGGACTGAAGAAACTGGATTTGCAGTATACATTTCTGAGCACGGAAAATCATTGCCAGTTGATTGGGCTTTGCAATAATCTTGAAGTTCTTGAGGCAAGATCCTGACCTTAAGTTCCTGAAGCACTCCTTTTGCCATTTTATTTTATTTTTTTAATTAAGCTTTTGAAAATATGCCCTTTTCACAGGCTAAGGACCCTACAATATAGAAACAGACGCATCGTAAATGCAAAATGCAAATGGCTATTGGGGGTTTCTAACTTAGACTTAAATATGAGAGAAGATTGAGCTTAGATAAGACAAACTCATTTATTAGTACTCAGATCTTAAATTAATCATTGAAGAATATAAACAAATATATCTGTGTGAACAGTCTTAATTATTAGGCCCAATACAGGGCAGAACAAAAATAAAGCCTCCTTTTTCTGAAGAATCTGAAAAAATACAAAACATCTCTTCATTTCCGAAAATGTGCAAGTTTATCATTGACATGCTAAGGAATCTAATATTGAAACCAAGATAAGGAACACAACAGGTTCATTTTATGAATGAGCTTATTAGATAAGTTAGACAATTTGCAGTTTTGATTTTAGTTCCCTTTCTGTATTGGATGAATAAATGGAGTTGGTGGAAGTTCGGTTCCCATTTGCAATGCCATATTCTGTGACCTCTCATCATAGGCACAGAACCCTCCCCACAAATATGGATCAAGCCTACACTGTTGTTGTATTTGTATGCAATGACTAGAGTCCAAGTTCCTGCCCTACAACCAAAAGAAGAAGGATAAAAGCACCCTACGGGAACAATGTTTGCCTTTTCTAGAAGGCAATGGTGCTAGCATTTATTGCTTGTACTAAGGCATAAGACACTTTGTCTTTGATTTGGGTAGGTTTGCTTGGATTGAGAAAAGGGTTTATAATCATAAGCAAGTGGGTGTCCATTTTGGTTAAGAAGTACTTCAAATTTATAAATGGATGCATGAACTTCAACTTTCAAAGGGTTGAGAAGATAAAAAGCACTAAGACAGTGGTAGAACATATACTTTGTTTCAGATGATGGAATGTGTTGCTTTTAGTAGGTTTCTTGAACTTGATGATTGCCTTTGTATCTTTAGTGTTTTTCAAATATGTTCTAGGTGCTGCTTCCAAGACTTAGAGAAGACATCACCTAAATAGATAATAATGAAGCTATCGGAATAGACCTTGATGATTATGTAAAATGTACCTATACCAGTTATAAGTTTGAAAAGCATTACCAAGCATTTGGATGTAGTACCTTCAACTGTCATCTTGAAATAATATGTTTACCATTGAAATTTTAATTTGATCCTTGTAAAATAATTGGCCTACTAAGCTAATCCACAAAATTTCATTTGAAAAGGATATCTATCATTGATTACAATCTTGTTGAGGGTTTTGAAATCAACAGTCCTTGAGAGCCACCATTTTTTTTCTCAACCAGCAAGGTTGGAGAGGGACACCATCAAAAGATCAGTTTTATGAACCTCTCTTTCAATCACTTTCTAGGTTTACTTTTTGGTGCGATAGATGCCACATATGCGTGTCCTTTAGATGATGAGACTTCTGTCAGTAAGTCAATTGGATGATCAATTGGTTGTGTCCTGATTACAAAGCCAATAATTAAGAGTAACTTTTAGATACCAAAGTTTTATCTTAACGGCAACCCATTGCTGTGATGCAGGATATTCCATGTATAACTAACTCCTCCTATTGTAAAGGCAATATTAAGTTGTGTGCAAATCATTGTGTATATTAGATTGGTAAAATCATTCCTGTTGAATAACTGCACATCTCATTTCCATTAGATAATTGAGGACATGTTCTTTTTGTTCTTTTGTTGTTAGCATCTGGGTAGTTTCAACTGATTTGAAGTTTTGTATAAAATGCCATCATAGAATATTTAATAAGGCATTTGTTTTGGCTGAATTTAATAGTTTTCTCTTCTCCCTCTAGGATCATCTTTATCTGAAGCAATTGCAGTTCTCTTCAATTTACTTGAAATTATGAAGAGTGATGACTCTGTATTTCTGTACAAGAAATTTGCCTCAGTTAAGAATAGCATAACACTATCTATGGAAGTGCATTGATAAGAAAAAGTGTTTTCAAAAGATTATAATCTGCATTTCTTTCTTAAATCCTTTAGAATTGATTTTTTTATTTGTCATTGGTACCACACTCAAGGTGATTGCTTAAAGCATTTTAAGGGACATTTGAAACTAACTAACCATTTTTTCCTCATGGTTTGTACATTCTAGTGATTTGGTTCTTCTAAATTGACCAAATATGATTTTGGTTTGTACATGTAGCTCTCCCTGGAATCACTGAGAAGAAATCAATCCCCTCATCTGTTTGACAACCTCCTCAATTTTCAGCAATAGCAATATAAGTATGAATAAATTGCAACAGAAGAGAAGGCCTGTCTATAAATTAATAGATTTTGCAAGTATCTCTTTGCATTCAAGTGGTCATTGTGTTGCTTCATGGATCAATCTGTCTTTACTTGATCCTGTATGTCAATTTGTGGCCAGCTATTTCCTACTGTGGGGGAGAGACAAGTTTCCAGGTGGTGTTGTTCCAGATAGACTTCTATTCCTCTCCAAGAGCATCCTTCCGCCTTGAAGAATCTAAACCATCTAGCTCTGATTCACACTGTTTTTTTATCTGTGTTTCTCAGCAAACCATAACTTGCAAAATCTGTAAACCTTCACACTGTTTTTTTTAAAGGCTCTTGAACATACTTAAATTGTTGACACTTGGAGTTTTCAAGAAATCCCCTTTCTCTTTAACAACTTTTCCATTTTGAGAGTGAAATGGGTCATGCATGGGACGCACTGTATTGGGAACCTTACTAGCTTCCTCTTCTTGGTCAAAATGTGTGGAGTCATGGTATAGAGAATATCAAGATTGATGATGAGAATCTTGTGAGGGCTGTTGTAGAAATGACAACATCTTGTTACATTATAATGAAGATGCACTTGATCCTCTTGGAATCCCAGTTCAGTGCTTCTCTTTGGTAACATGAGCAAAATCCTTACTACCTAGAAATATGACAGCTTGCAAGAGAAGGCTTTTTCCATGTATAATTCCGTTGACAGCATTTGTAAGAACTCATTCAATAACATAACAACAAAAATACCCTCAGGCAGAAGGCATTCCTAAGAGCATTGTGCTTTATAACATTTGAACTTCTCAAGAGCTTCAGTGTCTTCTTTGTAAAGTCAGTGTTGCTGACGTGTGATTTATCATTTTTTAAAATAATGAAATAGCTTGGAGCAATATGAGAATCTATGTGAATCACTCCAATAACTAGCATGTACTATATCAAGCAGATCTATTTCCCTCATTCCATCATCATTTGAAACTTGTGTACTATTTGGACAATGTGTAGAGTGTTTCTTTTCAATACACTCCCTTGACAGATCTGCAAATGACAACCTTGATCAAAGACCATATGAAGAACACAAATTTTTTTTAAACTATCTTCATCAAGCTTTTCATGCCAAAATGTCCAAAACATTGATGTCAGAGATAATATTTCCTGAGAATTTGACTAGATTTGGTCACCTCAGCTGATGTCCTTTCTTGAAGAACACAGTGGTTTGTGGTTTACTTTGCTCAGATACATCCTTGAAAATCACTTGCTTCCTTGGTCCTCAACCAAAATATTTAAGCATCGCATTCAATCTAAAAAAGTTTGTTTGTTCTCTTGATTATTATGATATACTCTTTGCTAACCCCTGGCACATGGAATACATTATAAAACCTTTGTCTGTTCAACCAGCAAGCTGAAAATGTAAAGTGCCTCCATGGTGTCATGACTACTATCAACTCATAGAAAAAGCTTCTAAGATTCTCTTTATAGGTATAAAAGCATGCTGTGTTGAATGTCATCTATTGAGAAGCCCCAGGGTCAACACACTGCCTCCTGAGGCTCTGAAAAGATCAGTCACAATTGGCTTATCATTGTCATATTTGACATGATTCATATGGCCTTTTCTCTTAATGAGCAAAGTGCTGACAAACTGGTTTCTTTTATCTTTTGCATGATGGTTGAGCTTTCTAGCTATTGTGGCATTTTGCTTTCTTCTTCCTTGATGACTTTTGAATGAACTGTCATTCTGGTGTTTTGTCACCTCTTCACAAATAGATAATTGCTAGTAGGTTCCAACCTTTCAGGACTGACGTTGCATCACAAACATGCAGCAGTTCTGGAAGAATTGTTACAAGGGCTTTGCCATTCAATTTCCCATAAGATTTGTACCCTGTATCTTCTCCAGTTTACTTTATTAGCACATATTCCAGAGTCCTATTTCAGTTAAACTCACCTGGATCTGGAGAGTCCAAAGACAAGTTATTTTCTATCAAACTTTTCAATGAGATAATGTTATATTTCAGCAGACAATTTCTATCTACCCTTTTTCAGATTAATATTGAAATCTCTTTGAAACTCTCAAAAGACACTGCTATCAACTTTGCAACTAGAGTTGATTTTCCTCTTTCTCAGAATAGTAACCACACTTCCATATCTTATAATAAATTTCTCTTTTAAAAACTTCCTTCTTAAAGAGTTATGGATATGTATTTTGAGCTTTGAAATCAAGTAATGGTGATCTTTAGTATTGATAGGCAGAGTAAAATGTCAGGTCTCCTTAAGTTGGGTGTCGTACCGCATCATCAAAGTGTAAACTTCATCAGATCACTGTAGTTCCCATTTAATCAAAGATTAATTTCCACTATTCTTACAACCTTTACAATGAAACTTGAGATTTTCATTGTAACAAAAATTTCATAACCACTTAGTTTAATCTATGCCAATGCAAGGAGATTAAAACTAGGCATTGCTTGTATTTTCTCCACATTTTTATGGTTCAAGAAGCTAGCAGTTGTTGATGACGCAGAAGCACACAAAAACAAAGTTTGTTACTTCCCTAAAGACAAGACAGGCCTTATGAATTGACAAGATAGATAATCATGCGGATGCTTTAACCATCATATTGTTGTCCTGGGAGAAAAAGGAAACAATGTCGTGTTTCAGGTTTTGAATCAATAGGTTTGCTAGTGTGTATTCAAGCTATTGGTTCTACCACAATAAGATAAATTAAGCCATACTGAAATTGTGGTTGTTGGATACTGAGGACAGTAGTTCAAATGAAGATGCATTCCTGTTGGAAAGGATCAACGAATATATTTTGTATTCGTGGCTCAAGTCATTTCATTGAACATGCTAGTTCCAGCATTTCACTGTGTTACACTTTACTTTGGAAAGTCTACATTTTGGTTGATCAATTGAACCAGATATAGGTTTGTTGAGCCTTCTTAGAAAGCTTTTTGCTCGAGATTGATGTTCAAAGATGTTAAATATAAAAGCAAAGTCTTGGTTGTGTAGTGAAAGGATTGTACTTTGAGATATTTTGCAAATGTAGAAGCTCAATACTGCAATCCAGTTTAGAATGTATGTATATTATCTTGTGAATTTTCTCTCTTAATTATTGTAGTCCATTCAAAAAACAATAGAGGCATGCTTTGATATGATATGTTTGAAGTCTTGTATTAACCTTATGCTAATACAAATTAATGAGAAGATTTCATGTCTAATGGCATTGTAATTGATGGTTTGTTAACAGGTCAGAAATGTGATTGGGGACAAGGGGCTAGAAGTAGTTGCTAACAATTGTAAAAAGCTAAGACGACTTAGAGTGGAGCGAGGTGCAGATGACCCAACTTTGGAGGATGAGCAAGGTTGGGTTTCTCACAAAGGAATTTCTGCTGTAGCTCAAGGTTGTCCCCTTCTTGAGTACATTGCTGTCTATGTGTCAGATATTTGCAACTCAACATTAGAGACTGTTGGTCAGTGCTGCAAAAATCTTAAAGATTTTCGGTTGGTCTTATTGGATAAAGAAGAGAACAGCACTGATCTGCCTCTTGATAATGGAGTCAAGGCTTTGCTACGTGGATGTGAAAAACTCAATAGGTTTGCATTTTATGTAAGGTCTGGAGGGTTGACAGACAGGGGTCTCAGCTATATTGGTCAATACAGTACCAATATAAGGTGGATGCTTTTAGGTTTTGCTGGAGAAACTGACCGAGGAATTCTTGAGTTTTCCAAGGGGTGTCCAAAGCTCGAAAGACTTGAAATTAGGGGTTGTTTCTTCAGTGAGTCTGCATTGGCAGCTGCAGTGCTTCACTTGAAATCCCTAAAGTATATATGGGTTCAAGGATATAATTCGACTGTTAGTGGTGCTAACCTTCTAGCCATGGCTCGACCTTATTGGAATATAGAGTTCTCTCCTCCCTTGCAATTAAAAAGGGATGTGTTCCATGAAGACATGGAAGGAGAAGAAACACAGGGACAGGCAGCACAACTGTTGGCATACTACTCTCTTGCTGGAATGAGGACAGATCATCCTGAATCTGTGATTCCCTTAACCCCACCTGTTCCAAATTGGCAACAAGTAGCTGTATTTTAATGTGGGCACACACTGTGAATGTGTTAAACTTGGCTTGGAGATATGTAAATCTATAAATCTAGATTCTAGCACCCTTTTTCCTTCAATCCTCTTCCATGACAGTGTCATCCAAGAGACACTTATGACTAGTCACCAACAGCATTGAGGTGGAAGTAACATGCACTTGGGACTGTTTTCCCTGGTTATGTTGTGTTAGAGTGTATATGATCATCTTATAGCATGATGTGTTTCTTGTAGGATGGGTTTCTCTTTCCTTTCTAAAGACTGGTTCAGAGGAGTTTGAGATAATTTGATAGATTGTATGGAGGCTACCACCCCCCCTAAAAAGGTTTTCCTGCTTATTTCTTCCTTCAAAAGCAATGCCAACAGATCTATGATAACTGCTTAATGCATTCAAATGTAAGAGTTGTTGCACTTGTAAAAAAATAAGATTATCTGCTGGAAGCTGAAGTTTTGATGTTGCTTGGACACCAGTTCTAGAGGTAGCTTTATTTCATACTGTGAATATAAGGCGTGGTATTCCAAGCTGTCAAATCAGTGTCTTTTACCTGGTGGGAAAGGGCCTAAAATCCCAGGAATAGACTGGCCAAGACCCTTATAGATGGAGGTTTTAGTAGCAAAAAAAACAATATCCAAGAGGCTTATAGATTTCAGTATGGGTTGTTGTTGGTTTTCAGGAGGTTCTTTTATGATAGGGTTTGTAGTATTTAATGCTTGACTAGCCTTTCAACTATCTTCGATAAGTAATGGGTCTAGATTTGTAGGTGAGGATTAGTGAACAGCCTGATATGCTGTTATGTTTGACAACCAAAGACTTGAACTCTGTACATAATGTAATTGATATTTCTTTATATATGTACAAATGCTACGTGGCATCGGTATTAGGGGCTTTATGTTTGATTGACCTGAAGGAGGACAATTTGTAGTTATGCTCGTTTGAATAGACTGAGCTGGCTGGAGATCTCTTTTCTGTTCTGCTATTATAATTTTTAGTTTCAGGGAGCTGCAGTGGATGTGCTTGCAAATGAGATTCGAAACTGATGTTTGCTATTGATTCGTGCTGGCATCCTGTATCTTTGCTTATTTCTGGTTTCTGTTTCCTTCGTTCTTCTCTTTAATTCCAGTGGTAAGAAGTGAAATATATTACTTCTATTTCTGTTGCAAATTTTAGGCCTTAATTTACCAAAACCCATTTGTTACTGTTTCCTTTATTCTTCTGTTTAATCTTAAGAGGTAAAAAGTTGAATACGTTACTCACATTTCTGTTGTGAATTTCATGCTCTAATTACTAAAATCCATATGTTTTCTTGTTGCCCAGATTTTAATATAGTTAGCTAAAATTGTTTAATATTTATTTTTTTTAAAAACTTTTATAACATATAAGATTCTTGAGGTAACGAGAGTCTTGGTTATTATTTTTAGCAAAACAACTCAATTATTTATGGATTTTTTTTTTTTAATATATATAATTAAATAAAACTTTAGATTATGACAATCGGTGTTATTATTTTAAATATATATATATATTTATATATATATTTATTTATTTTAATTTTAAATTGAAGTTCATTTTATATGTGCATGAACAAAAACAAAAGTTTCTGAAGCTGACAAAGGGGAAGATCTACATTCATAATTGGTTATCATTGTGATCCTTTATTCATATAGGATGTCTAAAGTATATAATTTTTTATTTTTTTAATTATTGAGTAATACTTCTTATACACATCTACCATGGGAATTGAATTTGGGTCACATCACCCATAATACAAGTGGTGTCTTGAAATGATAGTTTAGTTTAAATTGATACTTTAATTTAATTTTTTTTAAAAGAAAGTTAGATTATATTAATTAATAATGTCTACAATTAAAAATTAAAATGAGGTGGATAAGGAGTAAAGTATCCATAAGTGAATATACATAAGAATAGAAGTTAATAGCAACAAAAAAGACTATAGCTATATCTTGCTGCGATATACACCAGATATCGGCACTTAATGTATGACAGCATGTTATATGGAGAAATTATGTGCATGTTTTCCTTGAAATCTTTTGAAGTCTTCAAAGAAGAAATAGAGGTAATCAAAATCTGAACTTGTTCATTATTGTAAACTGCTAATGTTTTTTAAATTAAAATTAAGATAAATAATATATTTTTGGGGTGAAATATGAATTTCAAATCATAAATATTAATAACATTAAATTTTAATTTTTGTTAAACAAATTGAAGTTAAATAATCAAAAACTCTGAAGTAGATTTCAATGTAGAAGGGTTGTGAGTTCAAAATTTTTAGATGAAAGATGAGAGATGAACTATATATAAATGACCTATAAATTTGATGGCAACTTATAAAAGATTTATTACATTTAAAGGATTATATGTAATCAATAGTAATTTGCCTTTATATAGATATATTTTAAAAATACAATTATAATCAAATTAATTGATAATAAAAATATTAACTAATAATAAAAAAATTTAACTAATAAGAAAAATATGAAAAAGTATTAACAAGTTTATTTTAAGATTGATTCTTGTGTATCTTAAATGTTTTACTAAAAAGAATTGAAAATTCAATTATTATTAATAGTGGAGATGAGCTTAACAAGCATAGAAAGAATTCAAAAATGACTTATTATAAATAATTTTATAATTATAATGTTAGTTCTATGCGAGATTTTACTTGTTGAAACAAGGATTTTTTCACAAGAAGCTCAAAAGTCATGGTAAGATTATTAGGGTACTTAAAGAAAATAGAAAGAATGGAGGACATCAAAGAACTAAAATAAGTAATAAAAAAAATTCTAAATAGAAGAAAAGATATATCGATAAAAAAACAACAAATAGATTGAAGCATTAATTATTAAATTTTATAAGATTAGAGATTTCAACAAAGAAATTAAAAATATGGGAGAGGAATTCAAATTTTTTATGTGAAAAGAAAAATTAGAAGGGAAAAATTTAATATTATATCATTGAGTTCAATCTAAGTTGTGAACACAACCAAAAGTACATAGATGCAAAGATTAAATGGAAGGAGAAAAATGCTTATAGTTCAACTAAGATCGAGGTTACACAAACTTAGATGCAAAACTGGATGATAAACAACACCTTAAGAGGTATAGTTAGAACAAATGTCTTTTACACAACAAGAGCAATGGAGACTAGAAAATCATTTTTATGGAATGCAATGCCTACAAGGACATCAAATGCATTTGAAGACACTTTAAAGCAAAATGGTTGATGGACTTTTTGAATAATTGAGAATAGAAAATAGGGGAGAACTTCTCATCAAAATCTACAATAGAATAAACACACTTCAAAAGATGAGAAGATATTGAGCTTTTTGACTTTGCTTAATAATTTTGTATAAATTTTTTAAACGATTGTATTGTTACTTTTTCCTTGGATGTTAAAGCTTATGATCCCACACATTATTTTGGTTTACAATTATTTCATTTCATTAAGTTAAATGTAGAGTCCTAAAGAAGTCTCTTTTTTTTTAGTCCACATCACTGATAATGCAAGTGGCGTCCTTGCTGATAGACCACACTCGCGGGGATGATGAATAGTGAATAATCGTACTTTGACATTTTCATAATAATTCAATCAATTTGGGGCATAAACGAAAAATAAAGGATTATTTCTTTTGTTTAAAATTTCATTAAAAAGAGTTTACATTGTATATATTGAAATGTACTTTGACATTTTCACAATAATTCAATCAATTTGGGGGCATAAACAACAAATAAAGGATTCTTTCTTTTGTTTAAAATTTCATTAAAAAGAGTTTACATTGTATATATTGATGTCTCATATAGATATCATATAGATATTTGTGTACATGTGAAAACAATAGTTTTGAGTTTTGAAATGTTTAATAATTTACTTTGGTCATGTTTACAATTGTAATATTTATATGTACTTTAGTAATGGCCCATTGAACTATATCTACCTTGTAAGGTAATCCATCTATTATTAATGAACTAATATGCTAATTTAATGATTATTGAGATTTGTGCTCATCTATTGGAAAGTGCACACAAACCTTTATTCACTAGTCATTTTTACATGTCAGTTGAATTTCTTTTTATTGTTAGTTAAAAAAATTTGGTGTTTAAGTGCATCACATCATATATTTTTCTTTCTCTTTTTGGTATTCATGTTTGTGATATTTTGTATATGAATCCATTTTTTTAATTGGTTATATGAAATTGAAATAGGTCCTACCCGTATTACATCATCACCACATAGTGGTATTACAACAAAGCTTGGATATTATCTGTGTATCACTTGGCAAGTTTTGAACCTGGGTCTCCTCCTTTTTAATGTTGAGGAATCTAACCAATTGAACTAATGCCATTTGATATGAATCTTTTAATTATATTCTTTTGTCTATTTATTGTTACAAAATTCTTCATGGTATCAAGATTGGTGTGAATATCCATTACCCAATTTGGAACACTAGTTCTTGAATTTCTTGTCACATTGCTTATATCAATATTTTATCTCAGAGGTTGCTTGTACAAAATGAGGGTTTTTGGATCAAATCATTTTCAGTTTTTTTTAAGAAAAATTTGTTTAATTTCCTCCACTCTTTCAAGTTTTGCTCCAAAGCAAAATATTTAGTAGGATAAATTGACATTCAAAGATTTTAAGGCTTTGTTAGAGATGATAAGATAATCATAGTGTATTAGGAGTTATGTAGTAAAACTTTGAACACCACCAATTACTCTAGGAGTTGGTCTAGGAGAAGTCGACATCAAGTTTGTTTAGCTTCTGAAAGCTCCAAACAAAGGAGAAATGATCATTATTTCCTTTTTCATAGAACACTTCTATAAGATAAAACATTGGGAATTAAGGAAAAAAGACATTTTAGCATCTACACAAAAAATTGTAGGGTATGATTTTGAAGCATAAATTATGGGTCAAATATCAAGATAAATTTACTCCTTTTAACAAATAAATAAGGGATAACATATTTTTGGAAGAAGCAAGAATATTTTTGTGTAGACGTGCATAAGGATTGGGCATGAAATCCCTTATGTGTGGGTGGGAATGGAGGTGGGATCCTTAAAAGAGGACCTCTCCAACCTACCTCATGATGGAGGTGGGAGGCAGACTAGCCAACAAGATTAGGAATCTAAAACCTAGAATTTTGAGTTAAGGAAGATCAAGAAAGAGTGTAATCTAGAAATAATAAAGTATAATAGATTATAACATAAAAATATAAGCTGAAAAACTAACAAAGTACAATGCATGCAATCTCTGAGAAGAGACGTGAGGCTATAACATTGCATCCATTACTCATATGTTTTTTTACTATCATGGGAGCATCTCTCTTTCTACAATATTGATGTGTTGGAAATCCACCCTACTAAATATGAAAGGTTGTCCATATGGAAATGTGGTGGTTTACCTTCCATATAAGTTAGAAGGTCACATGTATGAAAACATGGTGGTTCACCTTCCATGAGTTAGAAGGTCATTTGTAAGGAAATATGGTGGTTCACCTTCCATCAATTACGAAGTGCATATAAAACGAAAATTACATACATATTTCTTGTCTTTTTGTGTTTGTCTTGTTGTGTCAACATGCTAGAGATGCATTTTGGCTTCTAATATCTAAAATAAAAAATTACTATTTTTAGTAAATACTTTGTTTTGCATTTTTGAGGCCTCCAAAGTATTTTTTTATGTTGTCAGTTTATCATGGATTTTTTTTCCTAGAGGTATAGCTTTTCGTCTAAGTTTTCCAACGCATTTTGAATGTTTCAAAATGGAGTCCCAGGCATAAAATTATGCCTCTAACAGTATGGATAAGAATAAAAAAGCTTTCTGGGTATTTTAGGCATAAATACATGCCCCAAATAAGTCACATGCATTAATTAGGTAGATTAATACACTAAACATTTATAATATTGAGAGTTTAAAACCCCATCCCCATTGAGCATGTTGTCTGTAGATGACTTAGATTTATTAGAGTCATTTTTAAGTGGGTTGTTCCCTTCTCTTTTGAAAGGACAATGATAGACACCTAGACAGTGATAGACATCCAACTTGCCTTGCTTAGGTCATTGGTGTCATGGTTTTTGTGTGAATCTCTCACAACATAGATCTTAGTGTGGCTTGAATTGCAAATGACTTGGTATGACATACTTACATAAGATACCTTTATGTGAATAATAAAGGTTGATGAGGCACTCATGTAGAGGGAATGCTATCAAACCAAACCAAGTGTCCACATTCAATTCTTATAAAAGTAACTATTGAAGTTGTATTGATTCATATGTGTAATGGAAATAATAAATTAAATAATACCAAGTGGAAAATGTATAATTTGAAAGGAAAAACTAATATTACAAATTTAATATTAAGGTGACCTCTTGGAGACCATGAATTTCACATATGGAAGCAAAATGACTTCTTTTTAAAGATCACATAATTTTTCTTGCTTTGTACAATGACAAAGTTGTTTTGGTGATGTTTTATCACCTATGGGATGAAATTGTGGAGGAAATTGTTCAACTTAAAAGTCCTTATACCCAAATTGAATGAGTATAATTATGTTACAAGTTGGACTAGATGACTACTCAAAAGTTATGGATGTATGTTAATACTGAGAATCCTATAACTATCAACATTAGAAGAAAAAATGCCTATGACTCAAGAATAATTAATCTCATGGGATTATCACTTTATGTGAGTGGAATTTGATTCTTCATATTAAAGATAATAAAGAATCATAGGTTGTTTGAGAAGTATTCAATGCTCTTTAGACAAGTCAATATTACATAAGCTAGCATTTTAGAGACAAAGCTTGTAAATGTCAAAATCAAAGACTTCAAATATGTTGAGGAGTATATCACACAACTCAAAAATCTAAAGGTTGATTGTTATAGTTGAGGGTGAAATGAAGAAAAAATCAAAGTATGCTAATATTTTTAAAATATTATGATGCTCTTGCTATTATGACCATTTATCTGATGAAGTGATGATGGATCTCAATGTGCTTTGTTCGAGCATGGAAGATTGGATTTTTGGTCATCTTAATGGTACTTTGATTGTCATAATATATATGTGTTGGACCATCTATGAGTAGTCCAACATCCTTAAGTAGCTACCTCAACCAAATTGCTTCCTTAGTTGCCTCAACTGCTACCTTATACTCTGCTTCTACTAAATACAAGAAAACTATATGTTGTTTCTCAACCAAATTGCTTCCTTAGTTGCCTCAACTGCTACCTTATACTCTGCTTCTACTGAAGACAAGAAAACTATATGTTGTTTCTTGGTGCTCCATGAGATGGTACCCTGACCCAACTAAAATTCATAACCGATAGTTGATCTTCTAGTTTCAGGACAATTGACCCAATCTAAATGTGTGTACCCAATCAATGAAAAGTTACCACATGCTATGTACATAAGACCATGATGAGCGATCCTCTTGAGGAATCTCAAAATCCTCTTAGCTGCTATCCAATGACTCTTTTTGGGATCCTACATGAATCTAGAAATAAGGCTCACTGAATAGGTGATATCTAGTCTAGTTAAAGTTAAGTAGATCAAACTTCCAACTAGTTGTCTGTAAATGGTACAGTAAACATTTTCTTCATCATCACTATTGATCAATTTCAATCAGGTTTCCGTGGGAGTGGGGGATGGTTTACACTCCTACATGTGAAACCTCTCCAAGAGAGATTGAATATATTTATCTTGGGAGATGAAGATCTTTCCAGGTTGTTGTCATACTTCTATGCCTAAGCAGTAGTGAAGGAGGTCAAAGTCAATCATTTCAAAAAAAATGCGTAAGTCCTATTTGAGAAACCTTATTCCATCTGTGTCATCACCTATAATGAGAAGATCATCCACATAAAATGTCACCAAAATGATGTGGTTTATCCAATGTTTTACATAGAGAGTAGATTCTGTTGTAGATCTAATGAAACCAAGGTTGATGAAATAAGAACAAATTTTGGTATACCAAGCTCTT
The DNA here is from genome assembly GCA_028583015.1 of Wollemia nobilis. NCBI lineage: Eukaryota > Viridiplantae > Streptophyta > Pinopsida > Araucariales > Araucariaceae > Wollemia > Wollemia nobilis. The sequence continues at coordinate 1,494,379 of JAQPPZ010000856.1, read as the reverse complement.
GGTGCCTGCTTCAAACTTAGAGCTTTCTTCAATCTAAGGACATTTTTTTCTTGGCCTTTGACTATGTACCCTGGTGGTTGATCAATATATACTTCTTCTTTCAATGTACCATTGAGGAAGACACTTTTTACATCCATTTCATACATAGGCCAATGTTTCTAAGCGGTTAAAGTAATAACAATATGAATTATAGTCATTTTTACCACAAGAGCAAAGGTCTCCTCATAATCAATCCCTTCTTATTGCTTATAGCCTTTAGCTACTAGGTAAGCCTTGTAGCGATCTAATGAGCCATCTAATTTGTACTTTGCCTTGTACACCCATTTTGTGCCAATGGTGGATTTGCTTGGGGGTAAATCAACTAACTCCCATGTGTGATTCCATTCAATGGAATCTAATTCTTGTTCCATGGCAAGAGTCCATTTAGGATCACCAAGTGCTTCTTTAACATTAGAAGGTTTTGGTTGGCTCAGGACTTTGACCATGAGAATATAGTTCACTTGGTGTCTTAGGGCAAAATGCCTTTTACTTGTATAAGTTGGCAAGTGGCTTTGGGTTGCATCTATGGTATATTTAACCCACTTAGGTTAAGGATTTGATGATGTGGCATTATCATTAGATGGAGGAGAAGAAGGAGGGGAAGGAGGACATGGATCATGAGTGGGAAGGTCCTCATGTTGAGGAAGGCTTTGACTTGTGATGGAAGAGGAAGGATTAGGTGAGGGAGTGGATGCCAAAGGAGCAACTATTTCCTTATTTGGTTGAAATGAAAGGGTCATGGGATAAGGATTTGGTGGGGAATATTCATTGAAGGTAACATCCCTAGAGAGAAAAATTCTCTTGGAAGCAGGCTCATATAACTTATAGGCTTTGACACTTTCACTATATCCAACAAAGATGCATTTTTGGCTCTTGTCATCAAATTTATTTCTTTTTTTATAAGGTATGTGGCCATAAGCATCCCATACAAAGACTCTGAAATGGACCACATAGGGCGTCTTTCCACTCCATAATTTCTTTGGTGTTATATCATGCAAATCCTTAGTATATAACCTATTGGTCAAGTATGCAATAGTAAGGACTTCTCCCCAAAATGTGTTTGATAATGCAGTAGCAACTAGCATGGATTTGGCCCTGTTTGTGATGGTCTAATTCATCCTCTCAGCTACTCTATTTTGCTAAGGTGTATAAGGAGTTATGAACTCCCTCTTATCCCATGACTCTTACAAATACTAAAAAAATATCTGGAGATATATTCTCCATCATTACTAGTCCTCAAGGTGGAGATTTGACAGCCACTTTCTCTTTCAACAAGTGCTATGAATTCTTGAATGTATCAAGGGCTTGCCATTTATACTAAATGAGATGAATCCAAATTTTATTTATAATCATTAATAAAAGTGATATAATATCTAGCCCCAATATGAGAGGGAACAAACATTGGCCCATAAATGTTTGAATGCACTAGTTGTAGTGGCATGTTGGCTCTCTAAGCCTTTCCTAACTCAAAAGGTTGTCTATGGTGTTTAAAAATAACATATGGTTCACAAAAGCATTTAGACTCCCTTAAGTGAGGAATTCATTTTACCAAACCCATTTGATGAGTGTCGTTAATGTTCATCATTTAATTCATTTTTCAAATTCAAGGTGGTGTCCCAAGGCTATATACGATAGAGACTTAAAACTACAACTTAGATATCAAGACACTAGATTATCCTAAGAAAACTAAAAATCTTTACAAAAAGAAAACTATGCTAATTTGCACACATGCATCAAAAGAAAAGCTAACTAATGTGCAAGAATTGAAAATATTGAAATTGGAAGTTACTAATCAACATTTACTGAAATTGAAATTGCAGAAATGAAATGTTGAAATAAAACTAGCTAAAATAGAAATAAAATGCTAAAATTTAAATGTTGAAACATATTAAACAACATAGAATTCAATTGATTGTAATAAAATAGAATATATGACACTCAAAAATAGGGGAAAATAGATAGATTTAATGCTAAAAAAAATAACATAAAAGAAAACATTTAAAAATGAACCTAAAACTAAGTTAGTACACCTTCCATTGATCCTTAGAGTGGGACCAAGCTCCAAGCTCAGTGAAAGGTGGAAGGTTGCAGAAGAAAGTAAGTTAACCTACAAAGTCAATCAAATATAGATAACAAAAATGGTCAAGTTCAGGACAATTTACCAAATATACGATTTTTCCAATGCATGTGTTTCTTCTTCCAATATATGATTTTTTCAATGCATGTGTTTCTTCTTCCAATATATGATTTTCCCAATGCATGCATTTCTTTTTCTTATTTTTCTTACTAACTTTTCAAAGAGGCAGACAACGAGTATTTATAGTCAGATACTTGACTTGTTCTACCTACAATTAGGGGCAAGAATAGAAAACAATTTGTTGTCCCCTTTTGATTGTAGTTATTCCTGTAGTCAACAACTACCCTATCCAGAATTAGGATAGAGAGTTGTTATGGATAGATTCTACTTGTCTAATTATTATGGAATATCTTAGGATAGCTTTGAAGAAGATTTATACCAAATATGGTCCCTCTAGATCGCCATCTTCACCCTTGAAACTAGTCAAAACAGTTTTGTCTTAATGCAAGAAAAATCTGCAACATGATCTATCATTTCTAAAATTAAGGTAATGAGTTGGATCAGATAGATTCCTTAATATTTGCACCTCCAAATTATGTGGAAAGTATTAGAATAGTCTTGAGGGGTATTCATGCCAAATTTCAACTTGCCAACTCACCATTTCCTCCTTCAAATCAGTCAAACCAATGTTGTTTTCAATGTAGGAAAAACTGTAGTTAAATTTGACTTTTCCAATTTTAGGACAATATATTGAAATATATGGATTGCCCTATTTTCACTCCTCCATTTGTTATGGAATGCCTTAGAATAGTCCTAGGGAATATTTATGTCAAATACCAACCTTCTAGCTCACCATTTGCACCTTCAAATCGGTCAAACACTAATTCTAGTTTTTATATGCAAAAACCTTGCAACTGCTTTAGAACCTCTAGTTGAATATTTGTTGTGGAAATGTTTTGGTAATCGGTTGCTAGGTCAATCTCTAGTACTTAGACATATTTCTCTTTATCCATTCTATGTTGACAAGGCATTTGGAACCCCAATTTGGTGTGCAACACCTATTTCCTATAATCTTGTAGGTTGTTGCCCTGATGTTCCAGAGCAACCTGCAGTTTTTTGTTATAAAACTGCAAATTTTCCAGCAAACATGCAATTTATAGAATTTGACTTTATATTGCCTTAAAAATGCAAAATAAGGGCAAGAAACATATTTAAACATGTATGCAAGTTAGAATTTCAAACTAATACCCAAGACTTCCACTTTCAATGCTTTCCACTGTGCTTTATTACAGTTTATTTAATGCTGAAAATATGCAAATAATTACCAAAAACTGCAAAAAACTTGTCCAAACATCAACATATCATTTTCCACAATTTACTATGTTAACATCAACATTAACATAAATAAAAATTAACATACTTGGCATTAAACTATAGTATTTAGGCAAAATGGGCAGTTTTTATATGACATAACATTGAAATAATGAGACATTTTATTGTCTCATCATTCCCCCTACTTATCCTGATGCATGTCCTCATGCATCCTAGTGGGCCATAACAACATTTAGGTCTAGCTCTCTAAATGACATCTTTTGTTCCTTATATTTTCTTCCAATCAAATATGAAATTGGTGAAATAACTAAAATGATGAAATTGATGAAAATGCTAAAAATGTTGAAATTGTTGAAAATGCTAAAAATATTGAAAATGCTGAAAAATGCTTAAAATGTTGAAATTGCTGAATTGCTATAATTGCTAGAATTTTTTGAAAATGTTGTAATTGTTGTAATTGCTGAAAATGGTAAAAATGTTGAAATTGTTGAAAATGTTGTAATTATTGCAATTGTTAAAATTGCTCTATTTCAAGTATTATTGAAAAAAAAAATTCACAACTATTTTTTTCAACATTTGTAATTTCCATCAACTACAACTTTAGCAACTGTAGTTTTTGGCCATGTTGTTCCAAAGCAGTCTACAACTTCTTCTTTTTTCTTTTCTTTTTTTTCATTTTTTTTTGCATTTTTCTAGCTTGTTGTTCTAGAGCAAACTGCACTTTTTTTTTTCAATTTAACTTGTTGTTTTGAAGCAGTATGCATTTTTTTTCAATTTTGTAAATCTATATGTGTTGGAGCACTTACATGTAATTCTATTTTAGGCCTGTATGTTTCAAAGCACTTCCTACAATTTTGTTTTCATACCTGTATATTTTGAAGCACCATTTACAATTTTATTTTCAAGTTTGTATGTTCCGGAGCACTTCCTGCAACTCTATTTTTAGACCTATATGTTCTGAAGCATGGGCAAAATACACTATTTTGTGCCAAATTGTTGTAGCAACATAGGAAAATGGGTTGAAAAGATGTGCAATTCATTTTTTCATCATTTTTTTTAAACACTTTATTCTTGCACAACTATGTTGAGTTCTTCCATGCCCTTATTTTCAACCCTTTCATACACAATTGTTATGTTGAATCATCTGGAGTAACTTTTTCTCATTTTTAGAATTCTTGGAGATGAATCCCTTTTGACCAAAGGTATGCCAAAATATCTTCTAGGGGTTTTCAGTAGGGTATTTAATTTTTCCATTTATACATATAGATATGACAAGCATCTAATCCTTATTTATGCAATGTTAAGGCTAATTAATAGTAAAATTGAAAAAAATGCATACCTTGCTATTGAAGAGATTTCATGCACCCTTTTGGATTACTTGTTGATCGCACACTTATGATTTCTAAAATCTAAAAAGCACATAAATGCAATAATTAGACTTTGTACAAATGCTAAAAATATTCAAGGCAAACAAGCTAAAAATTGGTTTTCATGTAAGCCTTAATTCAATAGCGCCTTGAAGAGTTTTTACCATTGAATTATTTGTTTTTTTCATTTTTTCAGAAGAGGTTGCCATTTCTAGTTTTCAACCAACTTCTGTCTCGATTGCGTCCATACTGGATTTTCACAATCAAGATTGTTCTCTTTTTTTTTTTTCTTTTTTTTTTTATCAAAATAGGCTGCCATTTCTTGTTTTCATCATTCTTCTGTCTTGATTGTGTCCATGAAATATTTTCACAACCAAAATTATTATTATTATTATTTTTTTCTTTTTTCATGAGCTATAATGAGATAGAATATCTCTTATTTTTATTTGGATAAGAAAAATCCTTATTTCACAAAAACATATATGTCTATTCTTTCTGTATGAAAATAGCAACAAGAAACATCAACCTTTCTTTTCGTATGAGCAACAAGAATCCTCTCATGTTCTCATTTCCTCCTTATTGCTCAAAATAAAGTATTGATCCGCTCATGTGGGAGGGGAAACGGTTTCTGTTTTTAAGGTCTAAAATAAAAATGAAGTATTGACTTCATTTCTCCTCCCCTCCACTAAAATTGATGCATGTCCTCATGCATATTTATTTTGTGAGACATACCTTATGCCATAATTTATTTTTATTATTCAAAGATATGATCATTTGGAATCTTTGTCAAAAGAGGAAGCCTCTTCTATCATGTGCAAGTTTGACTGTGAGAAATATCAAGCAAATTCCACCTTCATTAGTGGCTTATGGTACAATTGTAAATGATGTCCATTGACCACCAATTTCCTCCTTGAATCATCAATTGGAGAAATTCAAATAGCTCCACTCTTGAACACTTTTTCCATTTGGTACAGTCCTAGCCACTGAGTTTGTAGCTTGCCAAAAAAATTAGCATGCCAGGAATCAAACAACAATATCCAATCTCCTAGTTCATCCTTGCTGCTCCTAATGCGACTATCATGCCACATTTTTCAATATTGTTGAATGATATCTATTTGGTGAAGTGCCTTCAACCAAAGTTCATCCAATGCATTCAATTACAAAATTCTTTTATTTTGTACCTACAACAACTCAATGCCAACTTCCAAATATGTATGAAGTGTTAGTAATTCAAACTTAATTAGAAAAAGAGGTTTCTTACCATAGACCAGTTCATAAGATGTAAATTTTGTAGTGGATTTACGTGTAGTATTGTATGCCCAAATGGCCTCTAGTAACCTGTTCATCCAATATTTCCTGTGAGAAGCCACTATTTTTGTTAAAATATTCATGAGTTCTCTATTTGTGACTTCTACCTAACCATTTTTTGGAGGTGATTGATCCACTTGAATGATGTACTTTGTTTAACTAATCGTTGTTTTTCTCTCGGAGTGAAATGAGAGGAATTTTTTTGGTTGCTAGATAGTTGGCAATATTAGCAAACCATGGTGATTGCACTGATATTGCAAATAACCTTTCATTAGAAAAAAATTCTCTACTAGTTCATCCTCACCTGTGATGTTTAGTCTTAACAAAAAATCAACTACTACATTAGCTTTGCTAGGTTTATCTACTATAGTGATGTTGAACTCTTGTAGTAGTAGCAACCATTGTATTATTTTCCCACTAACTAATGGTTTGTTCATGAGGTTTCTAATTACAACATGATTAGTGTGAACAAACACTTGATATCTAGTAATACAATGGTAAAATTCATTAATGGCACATACTACAACTAAGAATTCTTTTTCAGTAATAGTATAGTTTTTCTTAGCTCTTGTCAAGTTTTTAATGTAGTAGATGGCATAATGCTTTCCATTTCCTACTTGGCCTAAATCTACTTTGATTGTAGTGTTAGATGCATCGATTTGAATGTGAAATGGAAATTTCTAATTTGGACCTCGTAACATAGGTGGAGTAGTCAATTTTTCTTTTAAAGTATCAAACATAATTTGACACTTTTCTGTCCAATTGAATTCAGAATCTTTAGTTAACAATGTAAATATGGGGCTTGCAATTGTACTAAAGTTCTTGATGAAATGATGATAGAAACCAATATGACCCATAAAATTTTTGACATTTGTTTGAGTTTGACGTGGAGGCAGATTTTTGATAATCTCTATCTTCCTAGGATTTTCTTGTATTCCTCTAGATGAGATATGGTGTCTTAGAACAATACCTTCATCCATCATCATAAAATTTTTCTCAAGTTTTAGGGTCAGATTATAAGTTTCACAATGGGTTAATACTTTGTCAAGATTTTCTAAAGTTTCATCAAAATTTTCACCACACACTATGAAATCATTCATGTAGATTTCAACACAATCATTGGTCAAGTCAAAGAAAATATCAAGAACAACTCGTTGGAAAGTTGTTGGGGCATTGCAAAGTCTGAAAGGTAAAATTTGATAAGAAAAAGTTCCCCAAGGGCAAGTAAAAGTTGGTTTCTCTTGATTTTCAAGTATAACCTAAATTTGATTATATCCACTAAATTCATCAAGAAAATAAAAATACTTCTTCCCAGCAAGTGTATCTAACACTTGATCTATGAATGGTAATGAGAAATGGTCCTTGTGTGTGATTTTATTTAGTTCTTGATAATCTAACATACTCGTATATTTTCATTTTTCTTTGGAATGATAACTAATGGAGGAATCCATTGGCTATAAAAAATAGGGTAGATGAATCCTACTTCTAATAGTTTTTCAATTTTATCCTTAATGATATCTCATGGAGTAGGATTCAATCTCCTTTGTAGTTGTCTTACAGGTTTAACATCCTTTGTATAAATATGATGAGTACATGTGTTCGGATGAATTCTTGTCATATCTTTGTATTCCCATGCAAAAGCATTGGGATGTCGACTTAGTACATCAAACAATTTTGCTTTGTGGTCATTAGTCAACCAACTATTGATATTCAAAATATTTTTAGGTTGTATTTCAATTTATTTTATACCAAGATGTATTGAATTGATTCCTTCAAAATTATGCATTAATGAATTGAGAGGGTAATAGTGTGGTAGAAGAGAATGGAAAATTTGTGTATCTTTATCAAAAGCAATTCCTGATGGAATTAGATTTGATATAGGGTAATGAAAATATGAAAGAAGATGATATCATCCATGTGGTAAATGAAAGGAACTGTCTTGTATCAAAATGGGTGATAAATATTCAAGCTCTTGTTCATCATTCCATAGTAATTGTTGAACAATAACTAGTTCATCTTCAAGTCCTAAATCATGCAACTTGTTGATCAGAACAATCTCATCTTCAAAAAGAACCCTTTTAGATAGATCCAACTCTTCTATATGATTCTTTACAACTATGGTGGCTAAAGTTGAAATAGCATCCAAAAATCCATTTGGATTAATAAAGGAAGTAATTTGCTCCATTAATTTAACTATCCAAGAGTACCACCCTTCCTTTTTGGAAATAAAATTATGTTAAAGTCACCCCCTTAATGTTATGACCCACCTTGGTTGATGCATTGTTTGCTTGCGATTGATTAACCCTTTTTTGGAATCATGCTTTCAATGTCTGTGATTGATGCTTTGGTGAAAGTATATTGCTTGATTTTTATTTAAGTATATGTGTATGCATAAATGGATTTGGTAAGAAATGCCCTCTGAAAAGGATTAATAGACATAGAGGTTATATTAATCCTTGATTCGTTGAATACCTTGCTAATTATTGATATTAGTAAAGGTATTTTCTTTAAATTAATCAAGTAGGGAAATGATTAATATTGGTTATTGCTTGATTTAATTCTAATTAAAGCTATAAAGGTTTATGCTTTTGGGTTTTATTTAAATCCCTCCTTTTATCCTTTATTGAAAAGCAATAAGAAATGCATGAGTAGGTTATTTAAAAAGGAAAAAATCACTTTAAATAATAAAATGAGATATTTTGAAAAAAAAAATTATATTTAAATATCCCCTTCTACGGCCTTGAGTAGTTGGGAAATTACTTTTGGTGGTTGGGCATTAATTTGCAAGTGGAACTTTAGCTTTTTGGTAGATGGATAGAGTCACCTTTATGACTCATGGGGGGGATGGCTTGGGAAGAAACCCATTAAAAAGAGGATGGCTTGAATATTTTAGGGGTATTCTCGAAGGGGTAAAACCTTGGAGGCTTGAGGAGGAAAATTAAGAGAAATCAAAGGATTGGGAAAGCTTCAATTTGAAGGCTTTTGAAGACTCTCTGTTCCAGAGGATCAGATTGGTTCCTCCATTTGCATTAGTTATGTTTAAAGGTGTATGTTATTGAAATTCTAGAGGGAAAATTTTATTGCTTGTTTACATTTATATTAAGCTCCCTATTAAATTTATTTCGAAGAGCGTAGTCGCCCATACTATTATAAGCCAAAAATTCACACCAAATAAAATGAAACAAAGAAGTTTTGAATGAACACACTATGATAAAACAATGTAAAATAAGATGTATCCCCTTTTATTTATTTGTATTGTTTCTCAAATGTGTCATAATAAAAATACCCTCTTAGGGGATGCTACCAAATCGATACAATGATACACAATATCACGATTAAGATCTCTTGGTGTAGTAGAAGAATATCTGTGCCAACACAATTTATAAGGGAGTGGGTTTCCAGACCACTACACGAGGGTTATATGCAAAGTATTTCACTGTACTTGTACCTATAACCTGACCATGATCGTCTCAGGGTGATACAGACTCCGTCTAAGGACTATCTCGACGTGAGACAGTCGTTGTCGCAGGCCTGCATTCCTTTGTCCTCATGCACGAGCAACATTTGAAGTGACCTAGAAAGTATTATTGATGGATTTTCGTAGTGGGGAGATGAGTTTAAGGTAACTTGAACAGTCACCAGAGTGAGGGTTATTAATTATGCAAAAAATGAAAGTGAGGCTTCAAATACTTTGTGGGAGTCCAACAACATAGTTTTTGTAGCAGGAAAGTTGTTGGAATATATTACATCATTTGGTTCTTTACTAATGTACCTTCATGGGTACATATTTAGGTTAGGATTATATTAGGAGATAAATAGTTTATTAGAGTTATTTAATAAATGTACAAGTGTTAGAATGTGCAATGATGTAAATGTGCATGTAGTCCACATGTACATGAGTCTTAGGGTTGAGTGAGAGGTAAGGAATCTATATTTCTATATAAAGGTCATTGTGAGTGATTGGTGGGAGTTTTTTGAGTAGTGCAAAGGTGAGAGTAGTAGTAGTCACAATGTAGCTCCATTTTTCTACCATGGAGGAGTTGCAAACTCCATGAGAGGAGCATTGTAATTTTTGTGAGCTTTCTTATATGAGTATTTCTAGAGCATTGTATCAAGTTTTCTATCATATTTTCATGCATTTTAAGTTGCAATTATCATAGTTATAATATTGCATGCTTATTTCAATACTTGTGAATGCATTTCCTTTATGTTTAAGGCTCCAAAAGCTAACAGTGGTATCAGAGCCACGGTGGATCAAAGGAAAGCCACAAGTGATCACCATTACTATTGTTGAGTATTTGTAAACCGAATCATCCATAGTGCACCACTGCATGCAAATACCATCACAATAGATTTTTGATAGAAGTAGCTCTAGATAGAAGAATAGAAAATAGAGAAAGCCACATGATAGATTTGGCTAGAGTTTTTCCACAAGAGTTGTAACGCTTGTGAAGACTAGAACTCAACATTGTATCCACTAGATTGGCAATCCAACTAGTGAAGATTATTTTTCATAGAGTCATAGGAATTTTTATTATCTCTAATATTTCATTGCAAGAGAGAAAAATAAGTTTTCAGGAGAACCATTGGGTTACTATCATCTAAGTTTTTCTTGTTGCAAAAAATTAACTCTTAGAAGGTGGGAAGCTTCCTACAATAGATAGAGAAGAACTTCATCTTCATTGCTTGAAAGTCAAAGTTACTTTCCTCGTGCAAGGACTAATTATTTGTTGCAAAAAAATAAGGATTGAAGATTTGGAGGCCTAAGGAGAAATGTCCCATTAAGATATTTACAAATTGAAGACTCCTAGTTGAAATATTGAGGAGAGATCTAATGGCCAAGGAAGCCATATTGAAGATTGCAAATCTAGGAAGGAGGTCCTAGAAAGAAGACCCCATTGAAGATCGAAGAGACTCAAGGAGAAGAGTCCTAGAAAAATATTGGATATTGGTGATCTCCATTGAAGACTAAAAACTTCACATTGAAGAAGAGGTCCATTGAAGGCCATATTGAAGAAGAGGTCCATTGAAGGCCCTATTGAAGAAGAGGTCCATTGAAGGCCCTATTGAATAAGAGGTCCATTGAAGGCCCTATTGAAGAACTTCCATAGTGGAAGATTGAGCATTGAGAAGAACTAACAAAATGCTCTATTACAGATTTCAGTAGTAGCAGATTCAGGAGATCCTAGAAGGAGATCTCATTTCCATAGTTGAATATTGAAGAGGCCAAGGAAGGTCTCATTAAATATTTTGAAGTTGTAATATTGAGAACCTTGGAGAGGTCTCAAGGAGAAATAAGAAGAAGGCTTGGTGAGCCTCATTGAAGGAGTTCATAGAAGGACTCATTGAAGAAATTACTACCAAAGAAGAAGCTAAGGAATTGGGATAATTATCGCCATCCGACAACAAGCCCAAAGGAGAAGTTTTGGCAAGAAGATTATCAAATCAAAAGGTAGTATTGAATAGATCTCAATATTTATAGATTGTTTGAGGAGGAGATCTACTTTGAAGTCAGAATTTGACAAGAGAAAAGAGATAGAAGAACCACCAAATCTGAGAGATTTGGGGGCCATCATTGAAGGGTTCTTGAGAAAACATCTCAACTACGATTTGGGGAGAATCCTACCAAATTTTTGGGATTCAAGGATAGCTTTTCAGTGATGGTATTGACTACCTTACAATCTAAAAAAATTCAGATTTGAAGACAAAGAAAAGGCAGCACATTGACAACACTTAGAGCTACAAAATATAGAGTTCGTGGACAACAAAAAGGCAGAAAATTAAAAGAGTTAGAAGTAACATTTAAGATTGCATTTAGTGCTGAAAGTTTCAAAACAATTGGGTAGCATTAGTGATTGCTAAAAATTAGATTGCAGAAGTACATTCTGAAGGAGTTTTCAAGCCACCAAATCAGAGTTTTGAGTAGCAAATTGGTAAAGTATTGAAGCTACAAAAAGGTGAGCAAAGAGCTATTTTTGGATAGCATAGAAGAGCTGCAAAATCATCCACAAAAGGAAGCCATTGAGGTGAGTTGAATCAACATCATATTCATCATCTACAAGATTTAAAAGGTATGCAACAGAAAGGTGTAAAAGTTCATTAGTTAAGCTTTCATATTTGGTTTCTTATTAAGAATTATTAAGCACCGATGTCAAGGTTCAAAGAGTTGCATAGAATAGTTTCATTTCAAGTCTTAAAAATAGTGCAAAAGTTATAGTTTACAAGGATCAAACCTGCACATAGAAGAAAATAGAAGTTAGGTATATTTTGAGAGAAAGAAACGTATCAACATTCTATTGCTCATTCTAAATAAAAGAAGACTATACTTGCATAAGATAGAGTGCAAAATATTACATTGAGTAGCTTGGATTTATAAGTGAAAGAATAGCCAAGCAAGGGAGGAATTGCCAAGAGTTAAAGGTAATAATCTATTTCAGCCAAATTAGTGATCAAAGGCAGATTTATTAAGAGCTCTTTTGAAGAAGTTAAAGGCATAATTTTGTGGCAAGGAATAGCCACAAAAAAGGGTAACATTACCTCCAAAATTTGGAGAAGAAAGCCAACATATTATAGCAAGAAAAAGAGCTTGAAAGGAAGAAGGAATTCCAAGTTTAAGGTACAATTAAAGGCCACATCTCCAAATGGATTTTGCGGACAGTTTTGGAGAGGATTAAAAATAGGTTTTGGAAGCAAGGTTGGGCCATACAAATAAAGATCCAAATCAGCAAATTGAATCCCACACTTTGAGCAAATGATAGATTTCTAAGCACAGGGGGCAGTAATAATCTATGTTTTGAGATTCATTCAAAGGACTCAACAAGTTGTAGAAAATATAGGGTTTATAAGGAGAAAGAGACCTATTATAAACTCCACAAAGGGTATTCTACAAAGACCTAAAAGGTAGCCTTAAAAAATAAAAAGAAAAGGCCATTCAAAGAGGTCAAAAATCTAGTTATTTGAGGTGTCAAAATAACACCCAATGGAGTGCCATAACTATCGAAGTTTCCGCATGCACAAAGGATAAAAACAGACCTACAAAAGAGAGAATACAAGTGAAAATAGAAGGGTAAAAGTTAAGGTCATAGTGTAAGTCATATTTTATCACAAAGGATGCATCATCACCATTGAAGCTAGCTATAAAATAACAAGTCTTCACGTCCAAAAACACCATAGAATATAGTCAAACCATTATACCAAGGAAAGACATAGACAACAAGTGAAATTGCAATAGTTGAGCATTAGAAAAGATCTAGAAAGATATGAGGATGTTTAAAAAGGAGTTAGAAACCTATTCCCATGTGGAAGGAGTTGTTCCATGCATCCAAATTGAAGAGTGTCATGTTGAAGAGGAAGGTTAAGCACCCAACAACATAGTGTAATGTCCATATTTGAAACTCTAGAAAAGACAAGATAAGGAAGCACCCAACATCATAGTGCAACATCCATATTTGAAACTCCAACAAAGACAAGACAAAGAAGCATCCAACATCTTAGTGTAACATTCCATATTTGAAACTCCAGCGAGAACAAGACAAAGAAGTATTGAGAGCTCTCCATATACAAATTCCCAACATGGAGGAATAAGGTAAAAGAAATTATAATAGTCATCAACCACCAGGAAGTAAGAAATTGAGTGCCACTCATCATACACATTGAAATAAGGAGCTACAACACACGTTTTCAATAAGTGAAAAGAAAACAAGTGCCACATGTCATAGGTGCCACAAGGAGGTGTAAGAAGGAATATTTCAAGAAGGTTGAAAAGGACAAGTACCACTTGGCGCTCTCATCCCATGCTACATCAAGTTAAGAAGGCACCCACACACATAAACATAAAGGAGGAGAGCTAAAGAAATATTGAAGGCAAAGTAAAATGCTGCTATTTTGAAGAGTACATAAAAACCAACAATAGAGATATGGCTACATACAAGAAAGACCAGATTTGAAGAGAGTTCAAACCTCATATAGTGCACATGACAGCCATGGATAAAGTGTGAAGAGTAGAGCACATATTTAGCCAACATGCGATTGAAGAAAAGAAGACAAATTAGTCCATCTACAAGAAGGATAAAGTGGACAAGCAAGGTGAAGATAAACAAGTGAAATCAGCCCTTGAAAACAACATACATTCCAAACAACTTGTAAATCAAAATCAAGGTTTGAGAAGGTGAGAAATATTTATTATTATATTGTAAGTTTGATATCAAAGTTTATTACATATTCTAGAGATATTAGTAGGAGTAATAAGGTGTTGAAAGGTTCTCTAGAAAAGAATATTGGTTATATGAAAGAAAAAGGATTAAAAGTAGTGTAGACTCAAAATTTTTGCACCCCTTTCCTTCAGGCTAATGGATCCACACCTAGAAGGGGGATGGGAAAATAGGGGATCTACACCTCAGATGAGAGGTACTTGTATCATACCCTCTTTGGTGTTTGTTGATGAATTGTGGTGGGTTCACCAAGGAACGTTTAACGATTGTTATCGAGTCTATGCATTATGAAAACTTAATGTATTCTTTTATTTGCATACACCTAGGTTTTAGGTAGAATGTAGCTATATCTATTATACATGCATTTTACATTCCATAAAAGCAACAAACAATCTAGATCTAAATGCAAGCAAGCGTGATGAATTATCTATTCTTTTTATTTTTATCTTTTCACATTTTTTTTTACTATTAAGTGCACAAATCTAAAGTAAAACAATAAGATGAATACCCCAAATAGAAACAAATTGGCATGAATAGGATCTTTATATTACCTCATCCAGGTGGTTGGTGCAAAATTAGTGAATTTGCGCTCTGTCGGCTAGCCCGCAAAATTTCATCTTCAAAATATTTGCCAAGAGCTTTTGCACAAGACCCTTAAATTTGGAAATTAGGATTTGGGAGTCTACTTAAGCCATTGTAGGTATGATTCTTGATGGCATAGTAGTCATATCCCCTAGGTCTATTAAACAACCTTGCATAATAAAATTGAATAACAAAAGCATGCATAGATCTAAATCTAGATTAAATATGCGAATGAAATCTAAGGATGATTAAGTATTATTGAATGCAAATTGATCTAAGTGATATGAATATAAAATTATAAATATGATAGCATGATTTTACCCCCATACCTGCACTTTCATGAATTCACGGTCTACCCATGAATAGGCGGTTCATGTATTTGATGACTATCAGGGAACAAATTCGCTATATGAGCAGAAAATAAAATATTTCCATCATGAAATGTAATTAAATGATAATCTAAGGATTATGAAAGGAACGTACAGTGGATTGCATAGCGAATCAGATCATTGGATACATGAATAGTGATGGTGGAATGGTAGATCTAAGAAACAAGCCTTTCCTTGCAACTAATCTCCATGGCAACAAAGAGACCTTATTCTAGCTTATCAGACCTACAAAATATGTTAAATACTTGCACTAAAATTACAAAAAAAGTTACCTTCAAAACCTCAAGATGTTAAAAAATGCATCTCCATATTTGATCCACCCATAAACCTAAAAATAGAGGTTGATTATGATTTTAATGGCCTCGTGGGATGCATAATAACTTAACCATCGTGAAATATATGGTGCCAAATTGGGTCAACTTGAGCTAATTTTAAGTTTTTCCAAATCAAGTGAATTTGTGGCCTGGTAGCTAGGCCATAAAATCATCAGGATTGGACCATTGGCTAATTTGCTATGAAATCTAAATGGTCAGCTTGGCAAGAAGCGAATTTTAAATTTTACGAATACGTATTCTAGCCGGTAGGTTGCAAAATCGTGAAAAGGGGGGAAAACATACCAAATCAGTTGGCACGTGTGGGGAGAATGATAAAATTTGAAAAAGAAGTGAATTTACGTATGTTAGTGGAGATAGGGATTTTGACATGGGTCAAATTTCTCTGTCCACATTTTACCACCTCTTTGGTGCATTTATGAAGAATAAATACATCAAATAAATATTCATGTATGGGATAAGTTTGGCTATCTGCAATTCTTAGTCTATACCCTTTGGCACCTTCAAGACAGTCAAACCATTGTATATTTCCTATCATATGATGACTGGCTCCTGAGTCAATGTACCATATTTTTTCATGTTTTGTAGATTGGTTTCTGTTGGAGCAAATTTCACATTCATTATATGACATTCCTTTTCCCATTTGAAGAAGTAGAAGAAATGAGATAGGATTTTCTTCGTAGTCTACCTTATGACTCCTTATTAGGATATATGATTCCTAATAGAAGTATATAAGCTTGATTTGATAAAAACCTTTGTTAATCCTTAGTTTATGTAGGCTTCCTTATGTCTCCCTAGTAATGAGAGTATATACTCTTAAGGATTTTTTATGTTTTGTAGAAAGCTTATATTTTGCTAATGGATTTGCAACTTGATAATTTTTTATAAATGCTGATATTACCAAGTTTTATAGAATACCTTATGACTCCCTAGTATGTTTTGGATAAGATATATAGTGCTTTTGTAAATTGTAGTTCAATTTTGGTTGATTTTGTAAAGTTTTTGTAAATATCAAAAATCAACTTTTATTATCCCTTATTGCTCCTATTTAACTAAGCACTTTTCCCAAATTTAAAGAGGTTTTAATGTTGGATTTATTTTATCTCTTTTGAGAAGTTTTGAGACAATAATATTATAAATTTCCAACCTTTGAAAAGATTTGATAAACCTCTATTTAATATCCCTTTAGGATTTAATTTAAGTGAATCTAATTTCCAATAAATTAATTTGATGTAGTAACCCTTATAACTCCCTAATTTTGGAAAATTAGATCACGATAATACTTGCCAATATTTAAGATTAATCTCTAGTAGAAACTCTAATTACTCCTAAGTTTAATATTGCAAATATATATTAGCTTGATAAATTATTCTCTTTGAGGTATGGCTTTCAATATGATTAAATTTCTCTAAGTTTTAACCTTATAACTCCCAAGAAATTAAAGCACATAATATGGGAATAAACCTTACCTTATATCAAGCAATAATCGACGCTGATTTTAGATGTGAAAGGTTGCAATATTGACATCGTTGCTTTGAATGTACCTACCAATGGAGTTGCTTGGAACCTGGTTTGTATTTAATGTTCCAAATATGGCACCCTTTCTGTTTCTACCTTTGAACTTGCTTGATCGGAGTATTGAAGGCTCTACCACCCTCTTTACACATTGTAATGCAATCCTGTGCGCATAGACCCCAAAGTTGAATGCGGATATTAAAATGTTGTCCCTTGAATGTTGAGCGTTGATGCCCTTAAAATGGATAAGAATTTTTCTTGAAGTACCAAGTGACACGTTTATTTTCTTCTTGAGTGCTTGAGGAGTAGAAGGTGCTATAAAATGCTCATTGAGTAACTCCTTTCTTGAGCCTTTGAGTAACGTATGGATGTTATGTTCTTTAGTAGAGCACTTGGATTATTTGTGGACAAGTGTATCTCATACACTCAATGCACCAACCTGTAGTTTGTAACTCCTTTCTTGATGAAGATGAGCACTCATGAGAGGAGCGTTAGGGTTTTACCTCAAGTGACACATGTCACTTCTTCCTTGTGCATGGATGTCTTCTCTTTCACTGCTTCAATAGACCCTTTGGAGGTATTTTAACCCTGTAAATATCCAACTCCTCTTTTGTTCGATTTGCAGTATTTTTTGGCTGGGATGTGGAGCAACGATTTGGAGGCTTGAGAACTTATTTTGATCAATATGAATGTGGATTTTTAATTACTCCAATGGTGCTTTAATATTCTTCTTTTTTCACCTGTTATACATCCTCCTTTTTGTAGATAATTTTGCTCTTTGAGTAACATTGTTTCAACCTTTGCTTTGCTCCTTGTCTTTTGCAGGTTCAACCATCCAAGATGTGAGAAGAATGAGCCCTAAGAGTGGCTCTTTTTTCTATGCTTGGATAGACACTAGCATTCGGCCGCCTTTGACTAGTTTTTCTAGCAAATGTTGTGCCTTTGAGGCACCTTCAAATCTGCCTTCTTTTTCTGTATAAACCAGATTATGATAGTGCAATGCAATGTAATGTATTTATTTATAAAAAAACCTTTATTGCACCTTCTTTAAGGTCTAAATTCTGGTTTTGTGGTATAATTTTGAATGTAATGTAGGGTTTTGAGGTTGTCTCTTTGGTTAGACACCTTCTCCTTTTTGCTTGGATATTTTACAAATGAATCCAAGCTTGTAACCACTTTATAGAAGCTCCTTTTTTGCATTATTTCTTTGTAACAGAAACCTTATTATGCTTTGAATTTGAGACTCACCAAGTCTCTATTTGAGGCTTCCTTTGCTGATCTTCGGTGGATACTTTCTTCTCCAATGCTTGGAGGATTGAGTTGATTTGATAGCTTCTCTTGACCACTTAATGTTACATATCTCTGTGCACTAACAGCGTCTTTAGAAACTTTGACAAATTCTGATTTTGTGCCCTTCTCATGAACACAAACCACAATATTTTTGAGAGCAATAGATTAGTGCAAATGAATCTAATAATATTCCACTTTTAACGCACTAATAATTTTACCTTTTCACTCCAATCAACTCTTAAAATAATTCACTTAATCAATTTACTACAACTTAATCAAGAATAATCTAAAATGAATCTTCAAGAATTATTCTGCAATTTTCTTATAAGCAAGATAGTAGGAGATAGTCTTATTTTGCTTTCCAAAGTAGATGATAGGTAGTTGATAGATAGTTGTAATTATGAAATCTAATCAAATCCTAATGTGCAAATGAACCTTAAAAAGAACCTTTCTTTTTGCACTTTTGAAGACTGTAATTCTAATCTCATTTTTGCAACTTTAATCCAAATTAAGGTGCTTTAACAAATATAATAAGTAATCCAATTAATGAATCTAATTGCACCAATAGTTGCTTACCTTTTTTTCTTAAAGCTTTTGTAGCTCTTTTGCTACTTTTGTAGAGGATGTAGATCTTGGTGTCTAAGATCACCAAGTTGCTGCCTTGAGTAAGATCTTGCAGCTCTTTGTAGGTTGTTCTGAACAACTCCTTCACCAAAAGAGGGTCTCAAACTTTATTCCACAAGCCTAATATTTGGTGACTATTAGGGGCTTCTCCTTGGTAGTGTATTTCTCTAGTGATTTCTCCTTTGATGATTTCTTTAGTGAGGCTCTCATAGCATTTTACTGGATGCTCATAAAGACCTCTCCAAGGTCTTTGATCTTGCAACTTCTTCTGGTATTTCTTGAGATCTTATCTTCAACCTTCTACTTCTAGAAGTGTTGGTGGTGAGACCTTCTCATGGATCTCTAATTTTTCTACTTCTGGATTTGAGCAAGACTCTCCTAGTCCTTCTTCTTCCAATTCTAGAATTTCTTCAATGAGATCTCCTTCTAATCTCTTTTGCTTCAGGTGTTGGATTGATCTTGAATAAAATACTATTCCTAACTTTCTTATAGGAAGCTTTCCCAACTCACTGAATCTCCTTTTCCTAAAATAAAATATTAATACTAAAATCTGCTTCTAAATTAGATTCTCACTTTTGGAGTCTTCTTTAGGATCAAGGCTTTTGTGGCCTTTTTTTTTGGTATTGATAAAAAAGAGGGTTGAAGGGCCCTGACTTTGTGGTATTTTTTAGTATCAAGGATTTTGTGGCATTTTCTTCAATATCAAGGCTTATATGGCCTTTTACTCAATATCAAGGCTTATGTGACCTTTTCTTCAATATCAAGGCTTCTATGGCCTTTTCTTATGGATTAAGGCTTCTATGGCCTTTTCTTCTGGATCAAGGCTTCTATGGTATTTTCTTCTGGATCAAGGCTTCTATGGCCTTTTCTTATTTTTATGAAGTTATCAATCTAGCAATGGAGATATCTAGTATCCTAACTTCACCATGATTATTTTCCGAAGTCTCTTCTATAGTATTCTTCTCTTGCAACAACTAATCTCTACACTATGAAGGCACTCCGACCTTCGGGAAACAAAGTTGAAATATCCTAGCTTTCTATTGTAGGAGGTGTCCCAATCATCTAAGAATTAATTTCCTACAATATTAGAAACTTTATGTAAATGTTTCCAGATCTCTTAGATGAGCTTCACTAGTTAATTCATCAAACTAGTGGATCAAATGTTGAGTCCTAGTCTTCATGTGTTTTCCTGCAACTCTGTGTAAATACTAGCCATATGCAATCTATATTTGAAACTAATATTTCTTTCAGTCCTCACTTTTGGCTCTCCCTAATTCTACCACCTAGACTCTTCTAAGAGTTTTTGATAGTGACTAGTCCAACAATGCATCAAATTAACAAAAAAATTAGGGTCAATGATAATGGTGGTTTTCCTATTGATCTACGTAGCTTGATCTACCGTAGCTCTAATACCACTGTTATATTTTGATACAACATGTAATAGGAGATAGCAATCACAAGATGCAGAATAATAAGAAAGAAAGTAAATCTACAAGATGACTAAAATATGCTATAAATAGAAATGACAAAAATGATTACAAAGTAGCTATGGAGGAAATGAACACTCCATGATATAAGCTACTACTCATGAATGAAATCTAAGCTTATAGCTCACATACTCTCTATAATACTACACTCTACCACACTATTGCTCTCTACCACATAGCTACATTGTTATCTATGGCCCTTTATATAGGAATATAGGTTCCTTGGCCAACTATCTAACTTGCACATTGACACTTGTGCATTTATTACATTGCATGAAGTAACTAGATAATGTCCCCCTAAATTAATCTAATTTCCTAAGTATGTACCAAGAAAGGTACATTTACATGACCCAAATTATGTGATATAACCTATTTCTAACACAGGATGGCTTTGAGTTGGCTCGAGTGCGATGAATATGATGGATATATTTTGAGAAGGGAGAGATGGAGCTGTATCATTTTGATAAGGTGCATCAATAATCTGGATTGGAACAGGAGATTCTAGATATAGGGGATATATCCTATAGATGAGTGACTAGGGATCCAATAATTATGGGAGGAGATGCAAACATAGTCTGCTTCAGAGAGTCAAGAGGATGATCTCATATATATCGATCATGGGGTAGATGATGTGGTAGTTGAGGTAGGTTATGATCAGTGGTATACTGGGATATATCCTTTGAGGATTACTATATTTTATTCAGTGGGAAACCTTGGGTTGGTATAGGTAGCAAGGGCAATGGCTCGCCAGAGTGAGATACAAAGAGGTATTCTTGGATCGAGACTAGCTGAGATTCCCTAATGTAGATAGGTAGGACTATAACAATTGAGATGAGGATGGGCATCTAGAGCCAGGTATGGTATGAGATAGTTTTCATCATGATCCTATCCCACAACCATCACAAAGTACTCATCAGTAATAGAGCTCACCATCATAGTAGCAGGTTTCACCACCACAACGATAGGATTCGCTCGAGAAGGGTATTGAGATGGAGGTTGGAGAGACAAGTAGCGTAGGAGAGGTCGCTACTCTACAAGTAGATATAGTTGGATTAAATATCCAGATAGTGATACAGGTGAGCTAAATTTAGTCATTGGAGGGTCAGCTTACATAGTCATAGACTCTCCTTGCACAGGCATAGGCACAACTTGCATAGGCATAGGCACAACTTGCACAGGCACAAGCATAGTCACAACAAATAATGAGTGTACCCTTAGCAAGTAGGTCAACCCACTCTACAAATAGTATTTTACATAATTATCTGTAGGATGAGCAAACGACAACATGAGCAGAGGTGGCACTAGCAGCTTAATGAGAGACCTTCTACCATACTTTATATTTTTATCTAGTTCCAAAGTGTCAGAGGGCGACAATACCCCCATGTTTGGTTGCTCCGAGTTGCACTCGATCAACTTCTTGGATAGTGTCCTAGGCTACATGATTTCAGGTGCCCCCACCAAATTAGTGTTAGAGCTCTAGGAGCTCCAAGGAATGATGTTCCAGGGTTTCTTTTTGTGGCATACTTCCCTAGTGACTAAGTATACCAAATTTTTTATTGTGGCATACCAGTCGGAGTCTATGTATATTTTCTTGAGATTAATATTATACTATTATTTATGTACTTATTTTTATATATGTTATGCAAATGCTAATAATATTTGTTTTTTTTTATAATATTACATAATAATTGAAGAACACAAACTTATACTGAGAGGGGGGGTGAACAGTATAAGACCACTTTTTACTTTTCTTTCCCAAATAGTATTAATCAATATAATCAATGGCAGTATTAATAACAATAACCAAAGCAATGCATAAATCATCACACATAATATCGAAACAAATTTTAATGTGGTTCACCCAATGTGGGATACCTCCATAGATAAAATATTTCTCAAATAATCTCATGGGAATCCTTCTGAATTACAATGTTTATGGACCTCTATCCAAAGGAGATGATGATACTCTAAATCTCAATTTCGTGGATCTCTTCCATAGGAGAACTTTTTCCCCTTCTGCTCTGGCTAGTGATCTTCTAGAAGACTTCGTCTCTCTGCTGCACTGATTGGTGGATCTCTCTCCACTTGAAGACTTCTCATTTAGATATGTCATCAATTGTCCTAGATGCTAGATCTCTATCCACTGAGACTCCATCCTCTATACTCTATCACCTCCAAAGCTCTATCTCAAAACTATACTAAACACAGTTCAGTCAGTCTAGCACAACTTTGCTCAATCTCTTGCACTAAACATTGTACATTTGATCTAGTATAATTCTGCTCAATAGGTCCACACAGAACCTACTTAAATTTTCTCAATATGTCCACATTGGACCTACTCAATTCTGCTCAATAGGTCCACACAGAACCTACTCAAATCTTCTCAACAAGTCCACACATAACCTACTCAAATATGCTCAACAGGTCCACATAGAACCTGCTCAAATCTGCTCAATAGGTCCACATAGAACCTGCTCAAATTTGCTCAACATGTCCACACAAAACCTGCTCAAATATTCTCAACAGGTCCACACAGAACCTACTTAAATTTTCTCAACAGGTCCACATAGAACCTGCTCAAATCTTCTCAACAAGCTCACTCATAACTTGTCCAAATTTTGTCAACAAGCTCACTTAGAACTTGTCCAAATCTGCTCAACAAGATCACTCAGAACTTGTCCAAATCTGCTCAACAAGCTCACTCAGAACTTGTCCAAATCTACTCAACAAGCTCACTCATAACTTGTCCAAATCTGCTCAATAAGCTCACTCAAAACTTGTCTAAATATGCTCAACAAGCTCACTCAGAACTTGTCCAAATCTCATAGAATCATAAAGAGAATTGTTAGAGACTCAATATGTTCTATACTCAATTCTTAATCAATATCTCAATTCAATATCATAGAAGCATAAAGAGAATTTTTAGAGACTCAATATGTTCTATACTCAAATCAATCTCATAGAAGCATAAAGAGAATTGTTAGAGACTCAATATGTTCTATACTCAAATCCCAATATCAACTCAAATCAATCTCATAGAAGCATAAAGAGAATTGTTAGAGACTCAATATATTTTATACTCAAATCTCATTCTCAACTCAAATCAATCTCATAGAAGCATAAAGAGAATTGTTAGAGACTCAATATGTTCTATACTCAAATCTCATTCTCAACTCAATTCAGATATAGAATAGTTTATTTCATGGAATTTTAACAACCACATGCATCCACTTGACTAGGCTCAATCAACTCAAGTCAATCAATCACCTCAATGAACAACCCTTTCTCACAAATCCTATTCCAAGCATGTATCAACTAACTCAAAATATTTCCAACAAATCTCACATAACAATGATACTCATGTTCTTTTCTAACTCAAGTTCAAGTTCTTTGCATAACCAATTGGCTTCAACAACAATGCTTATAAAACAAGGTTTAATCACAACTCTCAATCCAGAAAACCTTGAAGCATTAAACCAATCACTTTCTAAAAGGAAACCACAATAAATCCTTTTCACTCCAAAGGTATTTTATAATCAACCACCATAATCAATCAATAGGAGAATGTGCCCATACCTTTTATGAAGATGAAGAAGCCTCTTTGGAAATTTGCCACAATCAGAATATTATTTTACCAATCCTCACAAGGGTTAGAGGATCACAAAATAGTCAACATTACTCCACTTCACAATAATATTCACCAAGGCTTTTAATTATAAAACCTTCTTAAGAATTAATGCACAACTTCTTTATCACTCCTAAAACCACTTGTACCATAAAATAGAATAAATCAAAACATTGCATAACCTTGTCACTTCAAAAACCACTTATACCATAAAATAACTCAAATATTTTATATCCTTCCTTTCAACACTTTTGCACTTAAAAAATAATCACAAAGCCTTCTTAGGCAATATCCCACATTAATCAAATATCAAACCTTACCCATATGCAAAAATTAAATCCACTATACTCTTCATGAAAATCGACGCTTAACACAACCTTAGCAAATTTGAAATATTTCATGCACCCAAAAATTTTGGCGATCGAATTATGGCATACCTTACAAAATGGCTTAGGGTGGTTTTGACCCCGCATTCCTCCTCGTGTGCCTTAGCGCACTCTCCACACATCTTGTGGGCTAGGCCTCCCATGTGGAGGCTTTAAGCCTTTGAGACTTATATTTTTGTCCTCTCCACCTATGCCTTGAAACTTGCTCCCTTGTTCCACGTGCAGTGCGCAAAACAAAATCAAAAGGGGGGAATCAACGATTGCGAAGGAGGGGATAATTGAATGCGAACATATTGTTGCCTCATCCTTGGTTGATAAAATAAACCCCTTTAAATATTCAAACCTCTGCATCATAAAATATATGACGTCGGTGGACATGGCGGGAAAACTCTTTTATTTAATTTTAAAATTTAAAATTATATTTCTCCATCACCGAGGCACCTTTTTCGATGAAACAAAAAGCCAACTTGGATTTTAAGAAAAACCCATTTCAAATCTGCCATCCATGGTTTTAAATAAAACCTTTCCTCACCTTCCTTGGTTTTCATAAAAACCTTTTGCTAAGCTTCCCTTGAAGCTCCTTTTGGAACCAAATGCCATGCATCCCTTCTTGAACCTTTGATCAAAACCTTTGCTTCTCATGAAGCTCTTTGTGGAGAAAAATCATAGTGCTTAATTACATTGGTACTTTTGACATCAATGACAACTTTTAGCTTAGGGACTCAAAATGTCCAACAATAATGCATATAGTCATGTTTTATTTATAATGCCCTTTTTCTTTCTTTGAATCGCACTAGTCACGATATCATTGTAGGAGAATGAGATGTGGTTTGATGTAATGTGTTTGATATTTGTAAAGAGATGTAATTGATATTTGTGATGTGATTTGAGTTTTGTAGAAATTGTGTGTTGGAAAATATACCCTTATTATTTTGACCAGTCAACAATAGACCTCAAGGATGTGTGCTTGTATATGACTGTAAATGGAGGCTACCCCTCGCATGTGGTCATGAAGCGAATCCTATGTGAGGTTTTGTTATTACATTAACATCAAAGGGTTATGATACAAAAGTAGTTTTAAAGTGATTGATGGAAGATGATATGGTTGGTGATAAGTAATGTGTAACCTTAAGATTAATTAAGGTAAATAAAGAGGTAGCACTACATGATTGAGCATGAATAACATGATAGAGGGTTGTGCTAGGAATAAGAGTCCTAGTGTGAAGTGAGTATAAGAAACCTTATTAGGATTATCTCATGTCAGCATTGCAAAGTCCTTGTGTAACTACATGACCAAGAAATCATGTATGATCAATGCAAATTTTGTGTGTGATAAGAAATCATGCAATATGATGTAATAGATGGCTGAGAATGTATTGTACTAAGGTGGTAAATATGTAATGCAAGACTAACTTGATTTTTTTAACCTAAATTACATATGCTAATAGTAATACAGATCCATGAAGATATAATGACTTCAACCAGTAAAAACTTAAGGAAAATCTTGGTTATTTTTTAGATGAAATCAAGTTTATCAAGAATCGATGTGTG
Source organism: Wollemia nobilis (assembly GCA_028583015.1). Classification (NCBI taxonomy): domain Eukaryota; kingdom Viridiplantae; phylum Streptophyta; class Pinopsida; order Araucariales; family Araucariaceae; genus Wollemia; species Wollemia nobilis. Next base: position 1,468,265 of record JAQPPZ010000856.1, on the reverse strand, counting down.
TGATTTGTGCATTCTTTTTCCATATTGATCTCAATTATGATGTAAATATCTCAAGGGTCAAACGTGTGTGCTTATAAATTTGATTTACTAATTTTGAGTAGGGTAATGATGCAAGCCAATATAAGAACCATTGTGTGTGCAAAATAGATTCATTTGTCAATCTCGAGTAAGATAGAGATTAAACCAGTCATGGAGGGAACCAAGAGGCTAGCTTATCCTTATGTGTGGTTAGAGGTCTCTTCAAGAGAGACATGTTACCATGCATGAGCGTAATCCACTGCCAATCAAGCATCTATGGCCCTGGTGGAGGTTAACCCCATAGTCCAATGATGTGATTTTTAAGTTTTGAGGATTCAGACTACCTAACCATCTAGATGGAAACGTAGTGCTATCCTTACAACTTAGATTATTTGGTGTATATTTATTTGAATCTCCAAGATTTGGGGAATCCAATTCCCAACAAGTCCAATGAGAATTTTGACCCTATCCTTACTACTTGGAGATTTATCTTTATTTGTGTATGTAATTGAATTTATTTGTTGGACTATGTGCATAATGGGACAAGCAAGAAGACTTTTTGCTTCAAGGTTCAAACAAATCTACGTGTGAACCTTTTATTGATGCAAAAATTTTGTTAATAAGTGTGATATGTGGTTGGTTCAAAAATGATGAAATCAGTTCCCAAAACTCAAAATTTTCTTAATGAGAAATGTGTTTTGATTTGAGAGATATTTTTAATCAATATCTAGAATCAAGATTGATTAAAATATGAATCTTGTGAGTGGTTCAAGATAAAATATAAATCATTTCAAATAAAATACTAATATTGACTATGAATCTTGATAGCATCTTTCTGATATTTAAATAACATAATAATTGGATGTGACTATTTGACATATGCAAGTAGACTAAACAAGTTTTGGAAAATGCAAAATGCTAGATGATAGATGATTTGTATAAGATGATTGAAATTATAGAATGATCTAAATGCAACACGTGATTTATGTACAAAAATGAAAGATGATTATGTACAATGGTGATACATGATTTTATGCATATTACTTTTCGAGATGCATTATGTTCATTGGCTCCTTAAGGTCTTTTCCATCTAAGGTGGCCAAATGATATACACCTTGATGAGTCCCAAAAATGTACATTTTTATACACTATTAAGGGGCATCATTACTAGTTTAATTAGCATGTGAGATGCATTTTTATATAACTTATGCATATAATTGATAGAAAAACCGGTATTGTGCTTGATTGATGTTTTTAGTGGTAATTATGTATAAATGCAGGTTTTGCTACTAATATGGTGTTATCCAGTCTACATCCACTTGGACCTGGTATACTTCTACTTTCAAAGACTAAGGCATGAGAGCATGTGCCTTCCTCTTCAAGGAAGGTGCCCAGCAGAAGTAGGCACCTTCCTCTTCAAGGAAGGCACCCAGCAGAAGTAGGTATATTCCTCTTCAAGGAAGGCGCCCAGCAGAAGTAGGCATCTTCCTCTTCAAGGAAGGCACCCAACAGAAGTAGGTGCCTTCCTTATAAGGAAGGTGCCTTCCTCATGAAGAAGGCGCCTCCATGCCTTCATACTTTGCAATAATGACCAAGCCAACTTTGACCGATTGACCAAGCGGGCAAGTGGGACCATGTTGACTGTTGACTCCATGATATATGCACCAAGTTGGGATAGCTACCAAAGCACGTGAAGAAAAAAGGGAGATATTTTATGCATTGTTATTAAACTAAATAAAGCACCTCTATTATTAAGTGATTGACCGGTTAAACTTTACAAGGTGAGGATTATTTTCTCACGAGAAGAACAGAGCGACAATTATCCGGTGAATCAATGTGCGTGAACAAACAATGTGACAAATCAAGAAAATAATCTATTTTGCATTGGTGACAAAGATGGACAATTATTACTGATATCATACATGTTCTGATAAAAACATAATACACCTGATTTATCCTATGGGTAAAATTAGTGCGTGACTATTATTCTTAGTGCATGATTATTAGGATTATCTGGCTGGAATGTTTACAGCATATCTATTGTAACTACAAGTCTGAAATAGAATTGCCTAAAAATGTAACAGAGGAAGGTTGTGCATTGTATAAATGCACAAGTCTTCCCTAAAAGGACGATGAATTTTAATAGAGGAACTATTTTATTTTATTTCCTTGTCAATTTTATTAAGAGTGCAATTCCTCTTACTTGAGCAAGCTCTACACAGCTAGTCGGGCGGACTATCTGCAGGAGCTTGGGCCCACTCCCTGCAGTAGTCCTCCCCTGTTTAATTTTTGTATTTGCTTTCTTTAGATTAGTTTATTATTTTAGTTCTTGTTTTATTTAATTTAGGTGTGTATTTTATTTCTTGCATTTTATTTTCAGCATTTCATTTCCAGCATTGTATTTTATTTATTTAAATTCTTCGCACTTAGTTTATTTAGTTTGGCTAAAATGAAAACGCACAAACATCCCCCACCAAACTAAATAAGGTACGTAAGGAATTCATTCCCCAACACTACAGGCATATATTTTGCATGATACTCAAAAGTTTACAAACTTACCAAATTGATAATTTATGGAAGAGAAATGAATATTTTTTGGGACATGAATTTCTGCTCACCATTTTGGCACTGTTGTTGGGGAGTGTCAAAACTGTAGTATTCTGATTTACAGGTCAGATAATTAGCCCATTTAAAAATACCTGTAGATATTTTGCCTGAGAAGTGTGAGTCCAACAAGGGTCCTTTCACAGGGCCAAAATAGTTGTCGGCACAGTCAGAGCCAAATCCCATAGGCAACTGTTTACTTTTTTAGTTTCTCAAGTAAACATGGAAATGAACATGATGTACCAAATTAAGTGTAGAAGTAGGAATTAAACGTGTTGTTGAAAAAAATTAGAAAAATCTGGCATTGAAGGATTTTCATCATATTTTCAATGGTTTCAAGAATCAAAAAAATAGCACAACCCAGGTCTGATTGAAAATTTTTAGGGATGTGTTTTTATACATAAACCATTGAAAAATTGTGCCTCTAGAAGATTGGTTTTAAATTAAAAAAACTTACAGGCTTGAAATTTTTGCAACGTATTGGTAAATGTTTTTTATTATGAAATTAATAGCAGGAAAAATGATAGAGCAAATTTTTTAAAGAACATCTTGTTATGAAGTATGCTCTTCACTTGCGCTTGAGGTGACCTGGTGAATCAGAAACTAGCATGTGTTTTTTAAATACTACTATGCCATGTTTTCTCCAAGTTGTCGAACTGCAGATAGTCATTTTCCAGCCTGCACATTTTGCCATTATGTTAAAAAAAAATTGGTTTTGAGGTCAAAGGGGGAAATTGCTCTTCTCATGCTACAACACATCAAACTAGTTGATAATGAAATTGATGATTTTTTTAAAAGATAATTTTAGATGTAGGCATGGGGAAGACCCCACCTTCATTATTACCACCAACAACACAATGAACATTGTTTACAGTGTTCATGAAAAAGAGAAAAAAAATATCTTCTGTTGAAAAAGGCTCCAAGTTAAGAGTAGTAAAAAAGAATAGAGTTTTATTTTGCTACTTGTTGGAAGAGAGTATCCTCTTTCTCGAGGACCAGCTTGGTCCAGAAGGGAAATGAGAAATCTCCAACCGATAGCTAAATAAGGCAAGAGAGAGAAAAAAACATAAGCTTTATTTTTGTTACTTGTTGGAAGAAAGTATCCTCTTTCCCTAGGACCAGATTGGTCCAGAAGGGAAATGAGAAATCTCCAATCAATCACTAAATAAAGCAAGGGAGGAGCCTGGAAGTAATCAGAAGATAAAAAAAAAATTATATATATATATATATATATATATATATATATATAATGAAAAAAAATTTAAAAAAAAATTAGTTAGAATTTTATTTTAATGCCTTTAGTTTATATTTTTCTTTTATGTTTTGCAGGACAACATGAAGTGCGATGTAGGAAAATAAGGAGGTGTCTATGAAGATTTCACGAATTGATATTTATACATGGAGTTCGTAATAGCACTATACGAACTGTTTCGTGTACCTAATTGTGTAGCATCCAATCTAACAGGTGAAAGCTAGTGGAGTTTTACCTTGGAAACATTGGCACTTGAAGGCAGGCTAAGTAACCCTGATTAAGCGAAAGGTTTCCAGCCCAAGGTGCTTATGGAACTTTGGAAAAATATTTCTGCAAGGAGCATGACTGTTACATATTGGATGATAAACAAAGTCAAAGATGCTACACCACGTACAAAATAGAGTGTCGAGACAATGTTCGAGTAACGATCAACGAGTTCCATTAATAATCTCCTCACATTTGCGAGAGTGGATCAGCCATTGGCATGGGGGAGACCCCATACCATCCTAGTAGCTTGGATGAATGTTCAATCATTCATTAAAAAAAAAGGAGAAAAAAAAGAAAAAAAAAAAGAGAGAAAAAAAAGAAAAGAAAAAGGGAGGATACGTGAAAAAATAATAATAATAATAATGAAGTGAAAGATGCCTTGATCATCAAGAAGGCACCTTCTGCATGAATGAGACACCTTCTGCATGAAGAAGGTGCCATACATTGGAGGAACCTTCCACATCAGGAAGGCCCCATACATTGGAGGCACCTTCCGTATCAAGAAGGCACCATACATTGGAGGCACCTTCTGCATCAGGAAGGTGTCGTACATTGAAGGCACGTTCCACAAAAAGCAGGCGGCTTCCAGAGCAAGCAGGTGCCTTCCACATCAAGCAGGCACCTTGACATCTAGGTGCCTTGATCCATTTCTCGCACCTGGGTGGTTCGATGGCACAAGGGGTAAAAAAAGAAGAGGAATAAGTGATGAGGTGCCTTGATGGCATACAGTAGAGGTGCCTTGATAAGAAAAAAAATTATGCAAATCCTCCCAATGAAAAATAAAAAGCATAGACCATGTCCTGCTTAGCATAAAAATTGCTTTCTTATTGCTTTGCAGGGAATCATGAACCGAATGCAAGCTGCAGGCATCCTGAGAGCCAGGGCCTAACAGGAATGAATTCATAACTCCTAGTTTCCTGCTTTTGTGTGTACATGTAATCATCCCTCTGAATGCAATATGAAGGCATCCTAAGAGCTAGGGCCTCAAGCATAGGCATGATTCATGTTTTCCAGTTTTTATGTGTGTAGTTTCGTAGGACACAACCATGAGCATGATCTATAGGTGGAGACGACTTAAACTAGGCCTAACAGATATGACATTTTATGCCCTGCAATTAGGAGTGCGACGAAGCGAGAAAAGGCACTTACTTCCCACCAGGAAGAGAGTGCCTACAATAATTCCAATACAACAGTGCCTTTTTCCACCTGGAGGAAGGCACCAATAAGCAATTTTCTTCTCCCTTGGATGGGGGTACTTGTTGTTCAGTGTGGGACCTGATGTTTGGAGGATTGCAGACCTGTTGCGTAGAGGTACCTATTATTGGCAATAAGGGCATCACCATTTTTAGTGGGGAAGAATAAAAAAAATGGTAAATTATGGCTATGATGCTGAAGTTGTTAAATCCACACCGATAGAAGAAGGAAGAACAACAACGATTAATGGTGTGGAGGAAGAAGGTAGCTAGAGAAAAAAATAAAGAAAAAAATAAAATCTCCAGGAGCACCAACATGAAGACATCTCACATCATGTGCATCATATACACCAGGTTCTACGAAATTCACCCAGGTATATATACTAATTTTTTTTTTAATTATGTGTACGGTTATATTAAAAATAATCTCAATGTTAAACATCAGTAGATGCTCCCTTAAATTCTTCTTATCAAAATATCCCATCGAAGTTCCAATGTATGACATGCCTCGAATGAAAAGTATTACTACCTCGAAATGAAAAAAAAAAAAAATGAAAAATTTATGGCATCCACGTGAATAGAGTTGACCTTGTTTCATTTGTGCATCGTGAAAATATTCGGACAGTGAATTGATTGGTGGAACAGCGGAGTCATAATATGAGATATTTAATAAAGGGAGCGCTGCGAACTGATTTCTGCTGAGTTCAAGACAAGAGGAGGCCCGAATCCACAATCCAGATAAAAAGAGTGGTTGACGTCACTTATGGTGCTATTGTGCTACGGAATAGCAATCCACAGCAAATTAAAAAGGAATATGAGCGGATTGAAATCTGCTAATTTAAAGAAAAAAAATATATAGTGGATTTGCAATCTGCTTTGACTTGCATAAACAGACGAGCAAAAGAAAATTCTAAATCTGCGTGCAATGTTGTAGCAACACTCAATGAAAAAAAAAACACAGTAGTCAATGGAAGAAAAACACAACAGTGCTCAATAATAGGGCCAACAAAGAAAAAATAGAACTACTGAAGGTCATTTAAAAAAAAAAATGGTCATCCTACGAGAGGTATAACTTCAGCTTTTGGTGCCACGAGGGCGTGGCACATGTTAGGCATGGGGGGATGATGAGTACCAAAAATGTACATTTTTATACACTATTAAGGGGTATCATTACTGGTTTAATTAGCATGTGAGATGCATTTTTATATAACTTATGCATATAATTGATAGAAAAACCGGTATTATGTTTGATTGGTGTTTTTAGTGGGAATTGTGTATAAATGTAGGTTTTGCTACTAATAAGGTGTTTTCTAGTCTACATCCACTTGGACCTGGCATACTTCTGATTTCAGAGACTAAGACATGAGAGCAGGTGCCTTCCTCTTCAAGGAAGGTGCCTAAAAGAAGTAGGCACCTTCCTCTTCAAGGAAGGCGCCCAGAGTAGGTGCCTTCCTCTTCAAGGAAGGCGCCCAACAGAAGTAGATGCCTTCCTCTTCAAGGAAGGTGCCCAGCAGAAGTAGGTGCCTTCCTCTTCAAGGAAGGTGCCCAAAAAAAGTAGGCGCCTTCCTCATGAATAAGGTGCCTCCACACCTCCATACTTTGCAAGATTGACCAAGCCAGCTTTGACCGATTGACCAAGCGGGCAAGTGGGACCATGTTGACTGTTGACTCCACATCATATACACCAAGTTGGGATAGCTACCAAAGCATGTTAAGAAAAATGGAGAGATATTTTATGCATTGTTATTAAACTAAATAAAGAACCTCTATTATTATGTGATTGACCGGTTAAACTTTACAAGGTGAGGATTATTTTCTCACGAGAAGAACAGAGCGACACTTATTCGGTGAATCAATGTGTGTGAATAGACAATGTGACAAATCAGGAAAATAATATATTTTGCATAGGCGACTAATATGGACAAACATGCGAATGGATTTATTACTGATATCATACATGTTCTGATAAAAATAGAATACACCTGATTTATCCTACGGGTAAAATTAGTGCATAATTATTATTCTTAGTGCATGATTGTTAGGATTATCTAGCTGGAATGTTTATAGCATATCTATTGTAACTGCAAGTCTGAAATAGACTTGCCTAAAAATGTAATAGAGGAAGGTTGTGCATTGTATAAATAAACAGGTCTTCCCTAAAAGGACAATGAATTTTTAATAGAGGAACTATTTTATTTTATTTCCTTGTCAATTTTATTAAGAGTGCAATTCCTCTTACTTGAGCAAGCTCTACGTAGCTAGTCGGGCGGACTATCTGCGGGAGCTTGGGCCCACTCCCTGTAGTAGTCCTCCCCTGTTTAATTTCTATATTTTCTTTCTTTAGATTAGTTTATTTTTTTAGTTTTTGCTTTATTTAATTTAGGTGTGTGTTTTATTTCTTGCATTTCATTTCTAGCATTGTATTTTATTTATTTAAATTCTCCGCACTTAGTTTATTTAGTTTGGTTGAAATGAAAACACATAAACATCCCCCACCAAACTAAATAAGGTACATAAGTAATTCATTCCCCAACACTACAGGCATATACTGTGCATGATACTCAAAAGTTTACGAACTTACCTAATTGATAATTTATGGAAGAGAAATGAATGTTTTTCGGGACATGAATTTCTACTCACCACACCTAATCCAAATTTAGCAGTTATGATGAATGATCCAAACCAATTTGGTTAAAATTTACCTTTAATATTTGTTCAAGCATTAGTATTTTTTTTATTTTATTTAAGAACTAAGTCAACAACTTCAAAATACCTATGATGAACTTTATTTGAATAGGATATTTTAATATTTTCTTGATAGGCGCAAAGATGCTCTAAGGCATTTATGCATTTTTCATCTAGTAATTCTAGTTGACTTAATGATCCAACACAATTTTTATCTCCTACTTCAGCGTCTTGGAGTAGAATTCCTAAAGAAGGTACTTCATGAAGAACACAAGCTTATACTGAGAGGGGGGGTGAACAGTATAGCACCCACTTTTTACTTTCTTTCCAAACCAATATCAATTAGTGTCCTCAATTGCAATAACCAAATATAGGAGTGTGCATTAATAACATAGATAGCAATAGTAAGCAAGTGCACAAATCATCACACACAATTGAGACACAAGATTTAACGTGGTTCCCCCAATGTGGGGTAGTCCACAAGATATTCTCCTTATAATATTTCACAAAGAAATAGGGATCCTTATCCCAATACAAATGATTACTTTGATCTGCTCAAAGCTAGGCTATCCTGATCTGCTCAGGTGGGCTCCATTGATCTGCTCAGCTAGGCTCTCCACTGATCTGCTCAGCTAGGCTATCCATTGATCTGCTCTAGGCTATCCACTATTCACTAGGCTCTCCATTGATCTGCTCAGCTAGGCTATCCACTGATCTGCTCAGCTAGGCTATCCATTGATCTGCTCAGCTAGGCTATCCACTGATCTGCTCAGCTAGGCAACTGGTGTTGATGTGTTTTCTATTTTTGTCCTGTCTCTTTCACTGCTCACAAATCTGCCTCAATGCCTTCTCACAAGGCTCAAACAATCCTGCTCAAATGTTGTCCCAAATCTATTCTCAAAGCCTTCACAAAAGGCTCAAACAATCCTGCTCAAATGTTGTCCAAATCTATCCAAAGTCAAAAATCTGAATCTCAATTTCAAAATTTGTCCCAAAAGCCTTCTCAAAGGCTCAACCAATCATGCACAAATGTTGTCTCAAATCTGTCAAAAAAATTTATCCCAAAACCTTCCCAAAGGCTCAACCAATCATGCACAAAAGTGTCTCAAATCTATCCAAAAATTTTGTCCCAAAAGCCTTCCCAAAGGCTCAACCAATGACTCTCAAGTAGCACTCAAATCTCAACCACAAATCAATGAAGGCAAGGCTCAATGATGAACTCAACAATGGATAACAAATGAATGATGACAATACTCAACAATGTGCTCAATAATGAATGGCAATGTACTCTTCAATGGATGACAACAATGATCCACAATGATCTCTCAAATGGATGACAACAATGCTCAATAATGTACTCTCAAATGGATAACAACAATGCTCAACAATGTACTCTCAAATGTATGACAAATGAGCTCTCTAATGGAAACCTCTCCAAGCAATAACAATGAGGACTTCAACCAACCAAGGACAATCTCCACAAGTGATAGCAATAGGTTCTCAATAATATCTTCCTCATGCAATGTCAATAAGCTCTCAAGAAACAAGCACAACTCCCTCAAGCAAAGAGCTCTCAAATAGCCAACAATGATCTCCTCAAATGAAAGACAAATGTATCCACAAGTGACTAGCAAATGATCTCCTCAATGGTCTCAAATAGTGGCAATGGACTTAACAAGTAACCAACAATAATCTCCTCAAAGCAATAGCAAAAACCTCCTCAATAATGGCAATACTCTCAATGAACTCCACTAAAGCAATCATGGAACTCAAGCATCAATTTTATCCATAAAATTGATTTTCTAATCCATCCACTTCCTCTCAATAGCCAAGGCACATAATCAAGCAATTTGTCTTCAACTTCAAACCCTAACTCATGTGCATGTCTTCTAACTCAAGGTAGCAATTAACTAGGTCTCAAGTTCCTAGTTTAATTTCATAATTAAATCATGCACTAGGACATATAACAAGTTCAACACTTTTCAACCTTATGACTCCCTAATTTCATTAACACATACAACAAGCACCTATGCTTTTATTTTTAATTCCACACCTTATAACTCCACATACAACAATCACAAATATTTATTTCCACACCTTATATCTCCCTAATCACACACAACAATAACAAATATTTAATTCTACACCTTATAACTCCCTAAGCACATTAACACATACAACAAGCATTTATTTCCCTAAACTCCTTATGACTCCCTAGTTATCACAAAAATAATTTTAATGCACCAAAAATTTGGTAATAACAAATATTACCATGCGCTGGAGATAAATACCTTTATATGAAATTTGTTGCCTTCGTAACCTTCGAAATCATCTTTGCCAAAATGCCTTGCCAAAATTAATGCGCCTTCACACCTTCATGGGAGTCGAACTCCGTTCCTCTCGCTTAGCACTGTGAAGCGCTTACCACGTGGGCGCTAGCCCACATTGGGATTTTAATCCCAAACACCCAACTTTAACCTGCGCTCAAATCTAAAACTCGATTTTACTTTCTTAGCAAAACACTTTGCCCTTGGCGGGATTCGAACAACGAACCTACCTTGTGCAAAGTTCGTGCGCTACCAACTGCGCTATAGGCTCCTGCATGACGTCACTTTCCCATGCTGTTTACTTGACCTTGCTCTCAAATCAAAAGTTATTTATCCTTCTTTCTTCGTTGCTCCCCTTTCGATGACTCTCTCTCATGCGCTATGTCAAGTCTTCAATAAACAAAGGTTTTTACCTTTTATTTATATGCACCTCCATGCCTTCGAATGACGTCGGCGAATCTTTATTAATCTCCCCAACCTTTGCACATCGGTGGATAATGTAATTCAACTTTAGACCTTAGAATTATTAAATAAAAATTTAATAATTCACCTCTTAACTTTGAATTGGGATATCTCCTTCATTCTTTTGAATTTCGCCATGAAACTTTTTGCACCTAGGTTTTATTGGAAAACCTTTTCATCCATCATAATTTGGAGAAGTCTTAGCATAGTGGTTTTAATGAAAAACCCTTTCCAATGGTTTTAATGAAAACCCTTTCCGTTGGTTTTAATAAAAAACCTTTCCGTCGGTTTTAATAAAAACCCTTGCCATTGGTTTTAATAAAAACCTTTACCATTGGTTTTAATAAAAACCATTAATATAATATTTAAAAAATTAAATATTATATGCCTCTTGTGCCACAAAACCTTGTATATATCCTTGCTCTCCAAAATATCATAAATGATTATTTATGAAGTGCTTTTGCCACCAAAACTCAATGTGATCCATGTGACATCAATGACAACACAAAATAACTCAAATTGCCAACAATCTCCCCCTTTGTCATTGATGGCAACACCTCTAATGCAAATCACCACAATCACTACAAAAGCCATTTCTGAAAATCAAAGTTGCTCCCCCTGACTCAATACTCTCTATGGAGGCTGCTCCCCCTATCTCAATGCTCTCTTTGGAGGCTGCTCCCCCTAACTCAATGCTCTCCCCCTTACTCAAATCTCTCCCCCTTTGACATCAATGGCAAAAGGGACACCTATGGGGCTAAAATATATGACTCTTAAGCTTAGCCCCCCCACCACCTTCTCTCTTGAGGTGATTAATTTTGGGGTGGGAGTACATTTACTCCCATATTACATTGTTCCTTTCCTTTGTCAACTTCCTTCCACATCTTTCTGATCTCCTTTTCTTGATGAGTTACTTGATCTTCTTGTCTTGAACCTGTTTGACCTTCTTGCCTTGAAACTGCTTGACCTTCTTGCCTTGAACCTATTTGGAATTGAGTCCTACACCATCTTGCAATATGTCCAAAGTTATTGCAATTAAAACACTTGATATTGTAGCCTTTGGATGGTGCCCATATCCTGAATTCTTTCTTGAAATCATTTCCATATCCATTCCTTTCCTGAACCCTGTATTGTGAAGCTCTATTTCCATAATCATTTTGACCATGACCTCTGAATTGTGCAGCTCTATAATCAAAACCATATTGCTCATTTCCTTTGCACTGAGAAGCTCTATGACCAATCCTGTTGCATAAGAAGCAATGTCCCTGAAAACCATACCTTCTTCCTTTGAAGTTCCTTCTAGCAAAATCAAACTTCTTTGATCCATAGACCCTGCAGTGTATAGCCCTGTGTCCAAATCCATTACAAGAAAAATAATGTCCTTGAAAAGCCCTTTGTTCATGCCTTGGTTCCTCATACCTTTCTTGACCATTATCCTTGTGATCATCTTTGACTTGTGCATTGTATCCTTGATCCTTCTTTGTGGTATCCAAATCTTCTTCCTTAACTTCTTCCTTGCTTTCTTCTTCAAGAATTTCTTTGCCTTTTGAACTTGATTCACCTATCTCAAAACAAGATCCAAATTGGATATTTGGAGCCATAGGAGCTTTGGAACTTTCTTCATATTTCTCTTCATTTGTGTCCAATAGCAAACTGGCATCCGTCTCTATTGTCTCTAAAATACATGTTTCCTTCTCAGTGAAAATATCTTGACCTTTTGAGTCATGTGATGGATCAAACTTCTCAAGTATGGAACATCTCAATTCTTTTAGATTCTCCTTAACCTCTTGTAGTTGCTCATGGATATCATTGAAGTCTTCTTTTAGATCAACTGAGACATCTATCTTTCTTGAAATATCCTCTTGTTTAACTTCTTCTCTTTGGAGTGGAAGTTCTTCTTCTACTTCTTTTATCCCATAGAAAAATCCTTCTTCATCTTCACTATCACTGAGATCATTATCTTCTTCTATAGCAAACAAACTCTCATGAATCCTTTGTCTTTGCCTGTTTCCTTGGTATGTCATTTCATCTTCACTATCACTGAAGCCATTGCAATATCTTGATCTGTGATCTCGTTGACCACACACAAAGCATTGTTCTCTTTCACCTTCTATTCCTAAGAATAGATGTTCTTCCTTTTCATCATCTGAGTGATCTCTATCACTGTGATCTGAGCCATCATTTGCTTCCTCAATGTAGAAAGTTTTCTTAGTCTTACGAAAACTTTTCTTCTTCTCATGCTTGCTTTGCTTGTACCTATCATCTTTGTCATGCTTATGCTTTCCTTCTTCTTTTCTTCTGTGATCCTATTTTTCATCATCACTATTTTCTTCATGTGGACACTTGTTTGCATAGTGACCATAATCACCACACTTGTAGCATTTGACTTTCTTCATATCCCTGTAATTCCTTGAGTCCTTTTTCCTTTTGATGAAGTTAGCTTCCTCATCATTATCTGAATCTCTATCTATCTCTGGATCTTTCCCTTTATTTTTCTCTAAAGCTTTGAATGCAATTTCTTTCTTTGGAGCCTGATGCTTATCTATCCTCATCTCATAAGTTGTGAGAGTTCCTTGTAGTTCTTCCATTGTTAGCTTGTCGATATTCATTGTTTCTTCTATCGTTGAAACCTTTGCATCATACTTCATGGGAAGTGATCTCAAAACCTTTTGAGTAACATCTGATTCTTTCATCTCAAATCCTAGGCCTCTCATGGTGTTAGCAATCTCATCAACTCGAAGCAAGAACTTTGTAATATCTTCAGAATCTTCCATTTTCAATTCTTCGAATCTTTTTCTATGAGTTTGTAGTTTTGCCAACTTTACCTTGGAATCTCCTTCATAGGTATTCCGCAACTTGGTCCACATTTCATTAGCTGAATTACATACCATGACCTTTGCAAAATCTATCTCACAAAGCCCACTTAGAATACAATTCATTGCCTTTGCATTGATCTCAACCAATTTCTGATAGTCTTATCTATCTCGGGATCACCTTCAACCTTATACTCTTTTGCAACCATCTACCATACCTCATATCCTTGTGATATCAAATAGTTCTTCATTCTCATGCTCCAAAAAGCATAATTGTTATCGTCAAATAGTGGAGCCTTACTTGTAGATGATCCATTCTGTGAAGCCATCTGTGTTCTTGTAGAATCTACCCTCAAGTTGTTAGCCTTTTCGAAGGAACCCACTCTGATACCAATTGAAGAACACAAGCTTATACTGAGAGGGGGTGAACAGTATAGCACCCACTTTTTACTTTCTTTCCAAACCAATATCAATTAGTGTCCTCAATTGCAATAACCAAATATAGCAATGTGCATTAATAACATAGATAGCAATAGTAAGCAAGTGCACAAATCATCACACACAATTGAGACACAAGATTTAACGTGGTTCCCCCAATGTGGGGTAGTCCACAAGATATTCTCCTTATAATATTTCATAAAGAAATAGGGATCCTTATCCCAATACAAATGATTACTTTGATCTGCTCAAAGCTAGGTTGTCCTGATCTGCTCAGGTGGGCTCCATTGATCTGCTCAGCTAGGCTCTCCACTGATCTGCTCAACTAGGCTATCCACTGATCTGCTCAGCTAGGCTATCCACTGATCTACTCAGCTAGGCTATCCATTGATCTGCTCAGCTAGGCAATTGGTGTTGATGTGTTTTCTATTTCTGTCCTATCTCTTTCACTGCTCATAAATCTGCCTCAATGCCTTCTCACAAGGCTCAAACAATCCTGCTCAAATGTTATCCCAAATATATTCTCAAAGCCTTCACAAAAGGCTCAAACAATCCTCTCAAATGTTGTCCCAAATCTATTCCAAAAGCCTTCTCAAAGGCTCAACCAATCATGCACAAAAGCTGTCTCAAATCTGTCCTAAAATTCTCCCAAAAGCCTTCCCAAAGGCTCAACCAATCATGCACAAAAGTTGTCTCAAATCTGTCCAAAAATTTTGTCCCAAAAGCCTTCCCAAAGGCTCAACCAATGACTCTCAAGTAGCACTCAAATCTCAACCACAAATCAATGAAGGCAAGGCTCAATGATGAACTCAATAATGGATAACAAATGAATGATGACAATACTCAACAATGTGCTCAACAATGAATGGCAATGTACTCTTCAATGGATGACAACAATGATCCACAATGATCTCAACAATGTATGAAAAATGATCTCTCAAATGGATGACAACAATGCTCAATAATGTACTCTCAAATGGATGACAACAATGCTCAACAATGTACTCTCAAATGGATGGCAAATGAGCTCTCTAATGGAAACCTCTCCAAGCAATAACAATGAGGACTTCAACCAACCAAGGACAATCTCCACAAGTGATAGCAATAGGTTCTCAATAATATCTTCCTCATGCAATGTCAATAAGCTCTCAAGAAACAAGCACAACTCCCTCAAGCAAAGAGCTCTCAAATAGCCAACAATGATCTCCTCAAATGAAAGACAAATGTATCCACAAGTGACTAGCAAATGATCTCCTCAATGGTCTCAAATAGTGGCAATGGACTTAACAAGTAACCAACAATAATCTCCTCAAAGCAATAGCAAAAACCTCCTCAATAATGGCAATACTCTCAATGAACTCCACTAAAGCAATCATGGAACTCAAGCATCAATTTTATCCATAAAATTGATTTTCTAATCCATCCACTTCCTCTCAATAGCCAAGGCACATAATCAAGCAATTTGTCTTCAACTTCAAACCCTAACTCATGTGCATGTCTTCTAACTCAAGGTAGCAATTAACTAGGTCTCAAGTTCCTAGTTTAATTTCATAATTAAATCATGCACTAGGACATATAACAAGTTCAACACTTTTCAACCTTATGACTCCCTAATTTCATTAACACATACAACAAGCACCTATGCTTTTATTTTTAATTCCACACCTTATAACTCCACATACAACAATCACAAATATTTATTTCCACACCTTATATCTCCCTAATCACACACAACAATAACAAATATTTAATTCTACACCTTATAACTCCCTAAGCACATTAACACATACAACAAGCATTTATTTCCCTAAACTCCTTATGACTCCCTAGTTATCACAGAAATAATTTTAATGCACCAAAACTTTGGTAATAACAAATATTACCATGCGCTGGAGATAAATACCTTTATATGAAATTTGTTGCCTTCGTAACCTTCGAAATCATCTTTGCCAAAATGCCTTGCCAAAATTAATGCGCCTTCACACCTTCGTGGGAGTCGAACTCCATTCCTCTCGCTTAGCATTGTGAAGCGCTTACCACGTGGGTGCTAGCCCACGTTGGGATTTTAATCCCAAACACCCAACTTTAACCTACGCTCAAATCTGAAACTCGATTTTACTTTCTTAGCAAAACACTTTGCCCTTGGCGGGATTCGAACAACGAACCTGCCTTGTGCAAAGTTCGTGCGCTACCAACTACGCTATAGGAGTCCTCCGTGACGTCACTTTCCCACGCTGTTTACTTGACCTTGCTCTCAAATCAAAAGTTATTTATCCTTCTTTCTTCGTTGCTCCCCTTTCGACGACTCTCTCTCATGCGCTATGTCAAGTCTTCAATAAACAAAGGTTTTTCACCTTTTATTTATATGCACCTCCATCCTTCGAATGACGTCGGTGAATCTTTATTAATCTCCCCAACCTTTGCACGTCGACGGATAATGTAATTCAACTTTAGACCTTAGAATTATTAAATAAAAATTTAATAATTCACCTCTTAACTTTGAATTGGGATATCTCCTTCATTCTTTTGAATTTCGCCATGAAACTTTTTGCACCTAGGTTTTATTGGAAAACCTTTTCATCCATCATAATTTGGAGAAGTCTTAGCATAGTGGTTTTAATGAAAAACCCTTTCCAATGGTTTTAATGAAAACCCTTTCCGTTGGTTTTAATAAAAAACCTTTCCGTCGGTTTTAATAAAAACCCTTGCCATTGGTTTTAATAAAAACCTTTACCATTGGTTTTAATAAAAACCATTAATATAATATTTAAAAAATTAAATATTATATGCCTCTTGTGCCACAAAACCTATGTATATATCCTTGCTCTCCAAAATATCATAAATGATTATTTATGAAGTGCTTTTGCCACCAAAACTCAATGTGATCCATGTGACATCAATGACAACACAAAATAAATCAAATTGCCAACACTTCAAGATCAAAAGGGAAAATGACTTTGGTTAAATAAATTAAGACAAAAGGGGAAGCATTGGTGGGGGTTCGGACACTAGTCCTATAGGCCCATAAGGTTGGGTATAATTGAATATACTAGTCTTAACCAAATTTATTAACCAATCTCTTTAATATTTTGATTAAAGTTTTATTAGATGGTTATGCTTGATCATTTCCTTGTGGATTATAGAGAGTAGACCATCTATGCTGGATTTTATATTTTGCATAAATTGTTTTCATATATTTGTTTTTAAAACAAGTTCTATTGTCAAAAACGAGCACATAAGGGATCCCAAATCTACATATGATTTGATTAAAAATAAATTTAGAGACTTGGGTCCTTGTACAAGAAGCCAATGGCATGGCTTCTACCCATTTGGTAAAATATTCAGTTGATGTTATTATAAACTTATGACCATCAGACGAAATTGGATTGACCTTCCCAATGATGTCGAGGCCCCATTTAGAAAAGGACCATGGGGAAGAAATGGTTTGAAGATCCTAAGTAGGAGCATGAACGATATTTGCATGTTGTTGACACTTGTCATAGAAAAATGCATATCATTGGAATATTTCTCCATGGAGGGCCAAAATTAACCCATTCGTAGGAGCTTTTTGGCTATGGTGTTGCCACTAAAATGACCTCCACAAGATCCATCATGTACTTCACTTAATGCTTTTTGAGATTCTTCTAGGTTGAGGCATCTTAGGAGAATACCTACAAAAGATATTTTATAAAGGGTATTGCTGATGATGACAAAATGAACAACACTTTTACGTAGAAGTATATGTTGGTTTCTGTCTAAACCATATGGAAATGAGCCATTTTGGAGAAAATTGATGATATTTGTATACCATGATTCCGAGGATGTTTCTCCAATCGTAAATACATCCAAAGGTGTTAGGCATAATTCTAGCAAAGCAAGCTCTCGAAGTTGATGAATGATAATGGTGGCATGATCACTATAAAATTCCAAAGGGATGAGGGAAGCAACTATAACCATAGCATCTACGAAGCAATTAATAGTGCGAGGAATAGCTTCGATGTAACATTTTCAAATAAAGATATAAGATTTTGGACAAATTATTTATAAGGATGGAGTTTCTCATCTCGGGTTTGGTAGACATTATTAATTTGGTTTACCATGAGTTGTGAGTCTCCAAAAATAGACAGAACTTTAATATTTAGGGCTAGAGTTACGCATAAGCCAAGGATTAAAGCTTCATACTCTATTGTATTATTTGTACAAGAAAATTGAAGCTTGAATGATAAGGGAATTAGTTGTTTCTGTGGAGACACCAATATAATGCTTTCACCTACACTACTTATGCAACACGCTCCATCAAATAATAGAGACCAAGAGTTCAAATAATAATCCTCTATATTAAGACATTCATTTAAAAATTCTATAGTTAAGGGATGAGTGGATTCAATGGGAGAGGCAAAAAGTTGATCAAATTTAACCTATCCTTTGATGGAATTTTGACCAATAAAGGTTAAATCAAATTTTCTTAAGGTGAGAACCCATGTTTTTGCTTGTCCCGACAAGTAGGGTCTACTCATCAAATAACATAGTGGATCAAATTTTGCTATGATGAATGTTCTTTGACTAAGCATATAGTGATGCAATTTTTGTGTAGAGAACACAACAACTAAACAAAGTTTTTCCAAGGATGTATAGCGAGTCTCATAACTTACTAGAGTTCTACTGATGTAGTATATTGCTTGCTCTTTCTTTTCCTCATCATGTTGGGTGAGCATTGCCCCCAATGCAAGCTCTAAAGCAGAAATGTACAAGATGAAGGGGTGTTCTAGTTTAGGAGGGACAAGCACAGGTGGTGTAAGTAAATAATTTTTAAGAGCTTCAAAAGCTTCTTGACATTCAACATCCCAATTGAAATGGGTACCTTTCTTAAGGAGCTTAAGAAAATGTTGACATTTATCTGCTAACTTGTTAATGAAGCAACGAATAGATTGAAGTTTGCCTTGCAAACTATGAAGCTTAGTCAAATTCTTAGGTGGTGGTATATTTATAATGGTATTTATTTTAACTGGGTCTATCTCTATTCCTTGCATGGAAATGATGAACCCTAATAACTTTCTAGATTTAACACCAAAAACACACTTGTCCAGATTTAGATGGACCTTGTACTCGTGAAGCCTATCAAATACTCATCGAAGGTCGAGAATATGATCTTCCTCATTAATAGAATATGTGATAATATCATTGACGTAATCATGTAAGATGTCATACATCATATCATGAAACACATAGGTCATTGCTCTTTGATAAGTTGCACCTACATTCTTTAGACCAAAGGGCATTACTTTCCAATAGAAAGTTCCCCATGGTGTGATAAAAGTAGTTTTAGGTTGGTATTATGGTGCTATACAGATTTGGTTATATCTGAAAAAACCATCCATAAGGGATAACATCCCACTCCCTATCGTAAAATCAACAATTTGATCCATATTGGGGAGGGGAAAATCATCTTTGGGACATGCAACATTGATGTCCCTAAAATCAGTACATACCCTGATTTTCTTAGCCTCTTTTTTAGATATTGGAATGATGTTGGATATCCAATCAGAATAATCAATGGCTTGGATGAAATCAACATATAAGATCTTTTGTAGCTCTTCTTTGACCAATAAGGCTATTTTAGGATGCATTTTTCTAAGCTTTTGTTTCATAGGCTTAGCATCAGGACGGACCACTAAATGATGCATAACTATAGATGGGTCTAGGCTAGGCATATCTACATACATCCATGCAAATATATCAAGATATTCTTCAAGGAGTTTCATATATTTACCTTGTTCCTCCTTACTCAAAGTAGCTCCTATTTTGACTATATGGGGATTGGCTTCAGTGCCAATATTGATTTTCAAAATATCCTCTATTACAATGTTTAAATCTCTTTCAAAATTAGGGGGATGGGTGAAACACCCATTTCTTGAAGTTCTTCTAAGGATATATTTGCTAATTCATCCTGCATAGTTGATGTTTGAATGTGTGCTATGCATGGGATGGACCCATCAAAAAAGAAACCATTTCACATGACTTCATCGGGTGCGATGTCATAAAAGACATCTCCTTCCACACATTCATCTAGAGTGGTAATTATTTTAGGATGAACTATCAAAAGCATATTGTAGTAAAAATAAGAGGGAAAATAAGGTTCCTTATACTTCTTGATCTCTTTTAGACATTGCTGATTTTCTAAATATTC
The DNA here is from genome assembly GCA_028583015.1 of Wollemia nobilis. NCBI lineage: Eukaryota > Viridiplantae > Streptophyta > Pinopsida > Araucariales > Araucariaceae > Wollemia > Wollemia nobilis. The sequence goes on along the minus strand of JAQPPZ010000856.1, from coordinate 1,448,019 downwards.
GCCATACGTGATCAGATGGTCATCATCATCGAAGGGAAAAGGTTGGCATTTTGTGGGAATGTAGCCAATACCGCATCATGCAGGCCACTCTTCATCATTGAGAGGTTCGCGTATGCCATTTTCCAAGTGACCTAAGCCTTTTCCCCTATAACCCATATCACACATGATTTGCTTGGAAATTGTATATCTATCTAAAAAATAGCAATGGGATAAAACTATTTTCATCAAAGATTAAGCTCATTCTATTAACGATAATATCATATGTGGAATATCCCATAGAAATGAAGGTGCAATTTCCAACATGGTATATATCTTTCTTCTTATGGGGTAATCCTGTCGTACATGGAGAGGGTGGTAGCTTAGACAAAATGAGGGAATCTTGCATGGTGAAATTAGCATGTTCAGTTGGGTCTAGTATGGTGGAAAAATCAGTTAGCACCTCATCTGTGAGAGGATATGATGTAGAAGGATCATTGGTATGAGGAGGTGTGTTGGATGAATGTGGTTGATCAGATGTGGTTAGGGATGAATTAGAAGAAGTAGGTGCTAATGAAGATAAGCTAGGGAAAAAGGGCACATCAATAGGTTCAGCCATAGCACACATCTCAAAAGGTCTAGGATCACCATGAATGGTAACTAATTGATTTTTGAATTTAAATTTCACACACTGATGTAAGGTAGAAGGGACTGCCCTCATTGCATTAATCCAAGGATATCCTAGAATAATATTGTATTATTTTGGACAGGGTACAACATAAATAGATGTATTTAAAGTTCTAGGACCAACCTGTAGTGGGATGGACATCACACCACATGCATCCTGAGTTTCATCATTGAAGGTTTTAATGATCATATCAATTGTTCTTAAGTCCTCATTTTTTAATCCAAATATTTTGAAAAAATCGTAGGTGCAAATATTCAAAGATGACCCATTATCTATCAATACCCTCTTAACACAAACATCTCCAATTAATGTTGTTATGTAAAGAGGATTATCTCTATGTAGACTTTGAGGAGGAATATCCTTATCATGAAAATCAATGTAATCAACTCTGTTAGAGGCTACAAAATTAACCATAGTAGTTGGTTCTATATCTTGAGGCACCATCATCTGACTTAAGGTATTCATCAATTCTTCCCTATGAATAGGGGAGGATCGAAGAAGTTCCAAAAGTGAGATTCTAGTTGTTGTACTAGCTAGTTGTTCATTAATATCGAATGGTGTTCTTTGTTGAGGTTTGGCTAGATTATTACTTTTATTAGGTGCCTTCAAGATTAAAGGTGGTTGAATGGGATCACTTGATTGAGATGAAGATATGTGTGGTTGAGATGTTTGGGCTTGATCCTGTTGTCTAGTTATGGCCCCAATCATGCCCACTATATTGTTTGATTGAAGAGGAGGTAATATAGAAATGAGCAAAGAGGTTGGATTAGCTCGAATGGAATGAGGTCTATGATTTTTTGCTTTCTCTAGGGGGAGTGATTGATGTGAAGATGGGCGAGTTGTTAACACTCTTAGAAAAGGTTCTTCGAGAACTAACAAATATGTAATAGGTGTTATAGGCTCTGATTCCTCTTCTGAACTATTAGACTGAAGGGAACTAATGTCAAGTTTAGACTCTGATTCATCTTTTGAATAATCAGGAGACAAGGGTTGAGGTTCTCGACATCTCTCGATTGTCACCATAGATTGCGTAGGTATGAATGTACTCTATGAAGGTTGTGATGGTAAAAAGTTACCAATCATACCTACGTAGTGCATGTTGGATGAGGGACATTTTTATAATCTAGTTGATTTACTGCTTCTTTACCATGGTTGGGTAATGGGTTTTGGAAAATGTCCAAATTTTGGTTTGCATTCTACACTGCTTGCGTAGGAGCTTGCATGTTTGTCGGAGGGTTGGGGTTTTGAGAAGAACTTTCTACCTCCAATTTACCATTGTTGATTAGATCTTGCACTAAGTGTTTTAATATCCTACAAGTATTTGTTGGATGACCATCAACTTGATGGAAATCACAATGTTGATCTGGTCTATACCAAGGCTGGGAGGTGTCTGGTTGTCATATCTCTAGAAATTCTATCAAGCCTCTTTCCAACAATTATGGCAAGACCATTGTTAAGGGTTGATTCAATTTTGTGAAATTGCATGGTGGGGGTTTTTGTGGTGCTTTCAATACAATTTTTTTTGCAACATTGGTAGTATTAACATTTGTAGGGGGTCTATTATCTGTGACTCCCATCTCCCACCACATGTTTGTTTTTGTATTGGTTTTTGGATGATTTGTCTTCATATTTTCTTTTAAGTTGTCCTCTTCTAATAAGAGCTTCTTCTACTCTCCTTGCCAAATCAATGGCTTGATCAAAAGAGGTTAAAGTAGTAGTTGCCAATTCATAAGACAATTGCTCTTGTAAGTTTCCAATAAATATTTCTAACATCTCTTTTGGAGGTAAAGTAAAGTGTAATTTACCCAAAATATTCCTCCATCGTGCTAGGAATTCAGAAAGCTTTCTTCTTTTCCTTGTTTCAAATTATACAAGTCTTTGATCGTTACATGTCTCTCTATGTAGGCACCAAATTGATGCACAAATAGTTCTACAATTTCTTCAAAATTTCTTAAGGAGTGTGTTGGCAATTGATAATACCATTCTAGAGCCATACCCCCCAAACTTTTAGGGAACATCTTTAGCAATAGCATATCATCATAAGCAATATCATGACACGCCATTCTAAACATGCAAAGATGTTCAATTGGATCTTCAGTTCCCTTATAAATGGGAAGGACTAGCATTGGAAAATATTTGGGATATGGTCTAGTTGCAATAATAGGATCTAATGGTTGATTGCACATCTCCTTATAACTGTATGTGGGATGATAAGGATCTATGTGATCTAATCATGAAGCTAATTATTTCACTATGGTTTCAAGATGGTGTGGTTGTGTGTTAGGAACATTATGGTGTGGTACTACTATATTCCCATGAGGAGGATAGTAAGTAGCTTGTGTGGCCTGATACGGAGTCAGAACTAGAGTTGTAACATTATTGTGCATAGGATTAACAAAGGAAGAGTTGGCTTGATGTTGATTCATATATGGGATAGATATGCTATTGTGAAGAGGATTCAAAATGGGCATAGTAACTTGTTGATAAGAACTTGTTGCATTATGAGAAGGGTGTGGGATATATGAAGAATAAGGATTAGGAATTTGTGGAGGAATGAAATGGAGTGGTTGTGAATGAATTGGTTGTGATGAAGGATTATTTTGTGATGTAGAATCTTGTGAGTATGGATTATAGGATTGATGGGGAGGTATATTTTTATAGATATGGGCAAGTAATCTCTCACTAGCTGAAGGAACTTGTGGGTTTTACCCTACACTAATAGTTGTAGTAGTGGCATAGACAGGTTGTTGTTGTGTTACTTTGTGGGTCTTGACCTATGAGTGATCATCTGGAGGTTGGATAAATTGAGTGGCACCAAGAGTAGGATTACCAAAAGGGATATGATGAAACAAAGTGGGGTTAGTTGAAGTCATTCCTATGTGGCTCTCAGGTTGAAGTCTGAAAGCTTGCTCTAAGGAGGCTTGAACTGAAATTTGACCCCTAAGATAGTCTTCTGCCTCAAAGGCTTTAAGGATATCAGGGTGATTATAACTTACAAAACCCCAAAATTGATCTATATTTTTAAAATGAACCTCCCCATTAGGTCCTACCTTTGGTTTAAGTTGAGGTTTTGGATTTGCTACAACTTGTTCTATTTGTTCATCTTGTTCTTCTTTATCTTATTTTTCTACTTCTACTTCTACTTCATCGCCCTCATGATTAGGGTTTTCAGTGTCCAATTGTTCCTTTGGAGGCTCTGCAATGTACTTTCTATTTCTTAAATGCATTATTATTTCCTAAAAATCCCTTTGTTCTTTCAAGGTTGTCAAGACTCTTAGTAAATCTTTTTTTTTTATATTATATATTTATTTATTTATTTAAGACTTCTCACTATTGTTGATCACAAAGTTTTCTTTCTTCACTAATCTTAATCACCACACTCAATCCTCTTTAAAGAGCTTATGAATATCGTTGATTGGTTCTAATTGTTCAGGGCTCATATAATGCTCTTCTTCGAATGTAAAATATTTTCTCAAGAGATGAATTAAATGAACAATAAAGAATTTTCCTTGAATAGTTGTGGGATTTTCAAATTGTAGATCATGACAAAATTCCCTGAAAAGTACAATCCTAGGTGCTTTGTTGTATCTTCTATTATGTTCTAAGGTCACCTCTTTGTTTTCTAGATCTACTAGGAACTTGTGGAAGAGTTAGAGCATCCTCAAAATAGCTTTCCAAAGGGTATATTGTTGAATGGATACCTATCTCTTTTGTCTGCTAACCAATGTTCACAACTCCTCTTGATTTCAAAGTAATGTGAGTGGTAGTCTACATATAGATATGTTGCTATATTGATTCTCATGATTTTACTTAACTCTTCAGACCTTCTCTTAATGAGATCGAGGTGTTGCCAAAGAATGTCTCACTCTTCCCTAGATGAATGTGTCTTTGTTCAAAAATTTAAGATAATCTTATTGTTCTACAATAATATTTACTAAGGTCTATGAGTGTGGATTCCCTAATGTTATTATCCACCATTTAATTATCTCTTTTTATTTTTTTTTTATTTTAAAAAATGAAATAAAAAGTGAAAAATACTAAAAAAAGTTTTCTTCTAACTAAAATCCTTTCTTCAAAATATGTGAAAAGTTGGAGGTCTAGTTGTCTTGTTTCAAATTAGGCTTTCACCTAGATGCCCACATGCAAATGCTTGGTGATGAAGTCCAAGCCATGATGAAGCCTAAGTCCTACCAATCCTCACCCATTTCTCTATCCCATGATTATGATGATTGTTGGATCGACCAAATTTTAATCTTGATTAAGATTTTTAGTTTTCCGAGCATAGGCAAAAGGATAATCCCTTTTTGAAGGTTCATGGGTGTGGCTAACCCCCTTCATTGTGTATTCCTATTATGTCCAGACCAATCGAAGCTATGGAATAATACATCGGATGTGATTCTTTTTAAGGAATGATGTATAAAATAGAAAAATGTGAATCAATTCAATTTAAAAATTATATTTTTATATGCTTTAATCTAAGACAAGTAAATTTTAATGGTCTTTTTAGTTTTTTTTTTAAATCAAAGAAAAGTAGAAAATAAAAATGGTGGTGTTTCACGTCGGGTTCACCAAAGAATGTAGACTCAAAATTTTCACACCCCTTTCCTTTAGGCTAATGGATCCACGCCTAGAAGGGGGATGGAAAAAAAGGGATCTACACCTCAGACGAGAGGTACTTGTGTCATACCCTCTTTGGTGTTTGTCGATGAATTATGGTGGGTTCACCAAGGAATGTTTAAAGACTATTCCTAAGTCTATGCATTATGAAATTTTAATGTGTTCTTTGATTTGCATACACCTAGGTTTTAGGTAGAATGCAACTAGATCTATGCTACATGCATTTTACATTCCATGAAAGCAACAAATAGTCTAGATCTAAATGCAAGCGAGCATGATGAATTATCTATTCTTTTTCTTTTTATCTTTTCCTTTTTTTTTTATTATGAAGTGCACAAAGTTGAAATAAAACAATAAGATGAATACCCAAAATAGAAATAAACTAGCATGAATGGGATATTTAATACTTACCTCATCCAGATGGTTGGCGTAGACGAATACGTGGACTGTTAGAGAATTTGCACCTTGTCGGCTAGCCCACAAAATCACGTCTTCAAAAGATCTACAAAGAGCTTCTACACAAGACCCTTAAATTTGGAAATTAGGATTTTGGGATCTGCTTAAGCCACTGTAGATCCAATTCTTGATGGCGCAACAGTCAAATCCCCTAGGTCTATTAAACAACCTTGCACAAGAAAATTGAATAACAAAAACATGCATAGATCTGAATCTAGATTAAATATGTGAATGGAATCTAAGGATGATTAAGTATTATTGAATGTAAATTGATCTAAAGTGATATGAATATGAAATTATAAATCTAACAACATGATTTTACCCCCAGACTTGCACTTTCACGAATTCGCAACCTATCCATGAATACGCGGTTCGCGTATTCGATGACTATTAGGGCATGAATTCGCTAGATTAGCAGAAAATAAAATATTTTCATCATGAAATGCAATTAAATGATAATCTAAGGATTATGAAAGGAACTTATAGTGGATTGCGTAGCGAATCGGATCATTGGATACCTGAATAGTGATGGTGGAATGGTAGATCTAAGCAACAACAAGCCTTTCCCTACAACTAATCTCCATGGTAGCAAAGAGATCCTATTCCAACTTATCAAACCTACAAAAAATGTTAGATACCTACACAAAAATTACAAAAAAAAATTACCTTCAAAACCTTAAGATGTTAAAAAATGCATCTCCATATTTGATCCACCCATCAACCTAAATATAGAGGTTGATTCTAATTTTAATGGTATTGTGTGACATGGAATAACTTAACCATCACAAGATCTACAGTGCTAAATCATGTCAGCTTGGGATAATTTGGAGTTTTCCCAAATTAAGCGAATTTGCATCCTGGCGGCTAGGTTGCAAAATAATCGAGATCGTACCGTTGGTCAATTTGGGATGAAATCCAAACGGTCAGCTTGGTAGGAAGCAAATTTTGGATTCTATGGATACGCGTTCTAGCCACTAGGTCACAAAATCATAAAAAAGGGGAAAACATGCCAAATAAATTGGCACTTGTGGGGAGAATAATAAAATTTGAAAGATGGAGTGAATTTACGTATGTTAGGGGAAGTAGGGATTTTGACATGGCTCAAATTTCCCTATCTACAAGTAGAAGCATTTAAATTATTTCCATTGCTTCAAGAATATTTGCAAACATCAAAACACAAGGAGATATAAGGTGTAGAAAAATCTAGTTTGCAAATACTTAGTATTTCTAAAACTTCTAATTAGGGAGATATAAGGAATCCTACTTCAATTGAATTTCTAAAAGTTTAGAACCTATCGTTGCATCAAAATTATAGTTGGAATATTAACAAATAAGGACTTAGACAATCCAACTAAATATATTGAATTCTCATTTTTGAATATTGCATTTCTAATAGCTTTCTAAAAATAATTGATTGCAAGTGATAGAGGTGAATCATATTTATAGCAAATCTCAGTACTAGGGAGTTATAAGGAAGTCTACTACAAATTTTAATACTACAAGACCCAAACAAAAAAAGGAAAAATCAATATGTCAACCTCCAAGAGTGAAATAAACAATGATATGAACAACACCATTAGAAGAGAAAATATTAATGTTATTAAATCAGGAATCAAGAATCTACTAAATAAAACCAGGAACTTAGATCTTAGTTCAAGATTGATCTATAGTGATGTGCTAAAAGAAGATTTCAATACTATGTAATTTTATCTTCATGCTAGGCCTACTAAAGCAATTGAGAATGAAAAGAAATATATTCCAGTACCTTTAGAGTTTGGGAGCATACTATACATGACATTACTTTCACTTAAAATTCACAAAGTGGTTACAAAGCAAAAATAACTAATTGAGTTACTCAAAGTAAAAACAAAGATAGATGAATCATTTATAGAGCAAGTGTTTCAAGCATCGTGTAGTACTAATACTTCAATTTCTACTAATACAAAATTTTATCATGATGCTTATTCATAATTTTCTATACATAGCAAGGATAGTAGCAAAAATGACAAAGGCAAAAAGAAAATACTATTGCAGGAATCAGGTGATAGTGCAACCACATATGAAAGTACAATAACTGAAGCCAATGACAAGAAAGAAGAAGAGGAATCAGATCAAGGAGGAATATAATGCAAGGTAAATTAAAAACATAAAAAAGGACCTGTTGAGTGATAATTTTGCCCAATTGTAAAACTACACTCATAGTTAGGATTTCAATGCTAAAACCCTCTCTTGCAAAGAAACACAATTAGTTTTCTCCAAGGTTATGTGTTACAATGTGCTTAACAATTGTGAAAATATTGAAGTGTGATAAAATGTGAATATAATGCTGAAACTACTTCAAGGTGCACATAACCATTAACAAGGGTCTTGGATTTAGGTATTTGATTTACAATCATTAAATATGATGTTCATGATGTTCATTTACCAATTATGAGATTATTAATTAAATTTGCTCAAGTATGACTTTATAAAGTGCAAAATTTAATTAAAACCTTTAGAAATTTTATTTCAATTAAACTATGCTAAAAAACTTTAGGTTAAAACTTGCATAAAAATCATTTTGAACATTTTAATTAAAATATTAATGTTTATTTCTGAATATAAAATTTTGAGAAACTAAAATGAGAAATAAACATATTCCCTAATTATAAAGTTTTAAACTTTAGAATATCAAATTAGGGTTATGATTCCGTGAATTGAAATTTAAATAAATTCAAAAAAATTTAGGGTAAGCAAAAATAAAATGAAAAATGAAATTTTAACTACAGGTTATAGAACAAAAACAAAAGTTTTTTGGAACTAAACTCAATCTAAATCGACCAGCATTAACACAATCTAATTATAGACTAAGTGTTATCTTCTGCTGAATAATTATTTAAAAAATATCAAATCAATAACTATATAAAGCACCATCAGCATGCATACTTTAATAAAATGAATTTGATATATTGCTCATAACTTACAATAATTGCCCTTCCAAAAATATTTGTATTTCTACAGTGTAGTCCTTTGTGTAACCTTCCTTCACTATTTCTTCACTTCCCTTCTTCAATGAGTCTTTCCTTTCCAACTATTAGACCCCTCTCTTGGATTTTCATTCCTTATTTATAATTGAAGAAGAATTTTTTTCTTGCTATTTTACAATTGGTTCTCTCAGTTGGAACCATTTTAAAATAGTTTGGTGTAACGAGTTATCATTCTTCTTTGGGTGTTCTGATTTTTTGACAAATTTTGTATTTATCCTTCACTGCACTAATACCATGACATATCCAATGCATATGATGGATATTTTCCATTAATATTTATCTTTGTATATTAATATACCATGTTTTAACATTATATAACTATCGTTACACCATAAACTTCTTTAATCTGAATACATGTGCCAATGCCTTCAAGGAAAATGTCCATAAGCAATATGTATATGCCTATAATGGCAAATTTTACTATGAATTCAGCCTCCTCTTTTGTTTCGATGATAAACATCCTTTCTGGTGATGGATTACATGCTTGGCTTTGACAACGACATATTCGTACTCCACCAGCCTTTAAAATGAACTAATATTTGTTTTAATATGTGACATGTTGTAAAAACCATGCCAATTGACTATGGTTAATTTTAAAAAATTATGCCATATTGATAATCCTTATTTTAATCTGTACATAGCTTTGGTCTTTTTCCAATTATGTGTGTGCTTCAAATATAGCTTAATGAAATCTCGATAGAACATGGTGAAACTAGCAATCACTCATACACCCTCCTTCTAGTGCCCTCACTAAGGTATATCATCATCTGGTATGAACTCTTCAAATCCATTCTTCAAAAAAATAGCTAAGATACCTAACATTCCCTGCTGTATAGCCATATCTACTATCACCCAGTGCACAAAGAATTTTAATAAAGCCCCATTTAGGTTCCATACTATGTTTGTAAAACTATCGGTGGCTATGTATGATCAAAATAACAACACTGTCTTCACAAATGATATTTTCTTTTACCCTTTGACAAGCACTGTATGCTGAATATACAAGTCATGCATCAAAATTTGAAACATCTTTGTGATGAACAAATTCCATCCACCATCTATTTTTATTAAAGACATGTCATGCGAAGTTAACGATGATTTCAACTGCACCATTCCTCCATTTCAAGCATTAATCATTATGTGAAATATTTGACGTGTATTTCGCAATACTATGTTCCTTTTGTCCCAAATACACCGAGGAAACAATAAAAACTCTTTATAATCATCATTAAGCATAGATATATATGACGATTTGTTCAACTAAAATGTGTGCCTCTTGACAACCCTTTGATGAAACCTTGGTACCTGCGTAGGCATTGACCACGTTGAACCTACAAAACAAACACCCCTTTTACTAAAATTTTCAAAGTAAATAGGTATATTGGATTTTCACCTTAATCTGCAAAACTAAATAACTTCAACTTTCAAGATTTCAAAGAATATTCCTTTTAATGTGATGCAATACATGTGGAGCTTTTTTGCAAAATGGCTTCATTGTTCCTAATTTTACTATCTTGATCCAAATTCATAAGGATACATATTAAAAAAACTCATTTTCCTTTTCTTCAAGTTTTATATGATTTCAAAACAGGAAATTTATCCTGAGTGACATAGGAATAAATGCTAACAAATTCACCAAGATTTTATTGCAATTTACAAAACATACCTCAAACGAAGGAACAAAACCAAAACTTTTTACAGTATTTAAGCAACAAACATGGGAACATGAATAAAAATTCAAAACTTGACATAAGCCAATTTTATTGTATACCCCAAAATAAAAACACATACAAAATTTCACAAAATCAATCAATAACATAAACAAAACAAATGATAACTAACAAGCTCACAAAAAAAAATGAGTTATATACAAGCAGAAATTCGCAAAACCAAACTACAAGATACATAATATGAATATATACAAAAGTTTGACTACCGTTTCCCTGGATCCCAAATACAATGATTACACTTTAAAGATATATATTCTGATATGCATACTAAGCTTTATAGAAATCCAACCAAAGTAATATGAGGCCATACATAATAAAACATCTCATTTTGTCTCTCTCACCCCACCAATTTGTTTCAAAGATATTAGAAATTCCATGTTGAAACTCTGATTGACTAAATTTGTAAGAAAATACATGCTTTTCAACTATATTTTGCCTATTCAATGAGACGTGGACTTCAAAAAATGATTTATCATTCTGACTTGAGTTCTCATTTTCACAAGCATATAGGATTTCTTTCAAATAAGAAGCTAATTTTGAAACTTTTAAAACCAAGTCATCATTATGTATCTAGGCCAATCATATTCATGTAATAATTTACAAGAATCTATGATATCTACTAAATGAGTATCATTATAAGTTTGTATCCTAAATTCATTTGTTAATTGTTGGTGAACTTGATCCAACAATTCAAGTACATCTACTTCTATTTCATTCAGCAAAATAATTTTATTTGTGATGTGAGTAGGAATCCACTCTAGTTCTTTATCAACCTCCAATGGCATTTCATCATAAATAATATCCAAATTCAATAAATGATTATGCAAACTTTTACCTGATTCTTGAATATTTGGACACAAAGGATGAAATTATACCTTTTGTACACTTCAATTTACCACTCTTGGTGAGCCACTGTAGTCTTTTATGCTTCTTCATGGTCTTTATCACCATCATCATCTCGTATCCCTTTACCTTCATCAATGACTTGTTTTTCAAAAGCACCAAAATTAGGCATCCAATCAAGAATATGTCCATCCTTTTCAAACCAGAGATCTTGTTGATCAAACAAAGCAATATTTTATTTAGGATGAATAGAAATTTCTAATTCTTTGTTAGTCACCCATAGAGTTTCTTCATTTTAACGTTCAATATAATCATGAGAATTTGCACCCAAATATTCAATATTCCAGAATGAGAGAGAAGATTTTACCTCTTCCTCATCTAAAATAGATGAATCTTAAAAAATATTTACCATTTCTTCCCTTTCTATTGAAGCAAGGTTTTCTACAAAATCATATTCAAAATTATATTTGAAACCTTTTCTATTTCTAAAATTGGCACGTCATTTTTTGATTGTACAGGAATTGCAAGATCTTCATGTGAGATAGAGTTTTTAGCATCCTGCATATCAAGTGAAATAGAAATTTCATCAATAGGAGTGTGAGAAAATAATGATTCATCATACATACCCCAACCATTATAATAATTATCTTCTAAAATCAAGGGGTGAGATTTTATCGTGTCTTCTGCATAATCTTCCGATTCATCTATTGATTTCTTTTCAATTTCAACCACTTTAAATGACTCCAAAATCTCTAAAATTGAATCAATTCCAACATTTAAATTAACTTGATTATCCCAATCATCAATCAGTGATTTACAAAATGGAATTTCAATTTTAGATTCATTTGTAACCAAATCAATATCCAATGTATATATATCTAACTCAATATCATTATAAAGAACCTCATTAGATTATTTATTATAATATGTAATCATGTTCTTGAGTCTAGGCTCCCTTTCCACTTGTATCTGATTGGCAACACCTTTCCAAGGTAGCCACATGTGTGAAAAGTCTATAGAGAAATACCCATTCAAATTCTTGCTCCAAGCCCTACTCAATAACATGCCATACTTGTTAGGGATATCAACAACATGAATGTCTATATATTGTTGCACTCTAGGTTCTGATGACAATTGAATATGAATATTCTTAAGAATTACTACAAAATTTACTTCTATTTTATCCAATTGAACAACAATTCTACTTGAAGGTAACTGTTTAAGACCTAAATTCTGATAAACAGTACAAGGCATTATGTTACCTAAAGCTCTAGAATCCACCATACAATTATGTAAGTTTTTACCTACAATTCTAACAGTCAAGAGAAAAGGAAGAGCTTCCTCTTTCTCTTTTCATGCAACATATTGTGCCTCTGTGGTTTTCTTAACTTCCTTTTTACTTTGTTTACCAAAAGCTTCCATTAATAACTCTTGCTAATTAGGTAATTGTGCAACTTCAAACAAATTGATGTTAGCTTTGGTTTTCTTAAGATATTCAACAATATTATAAGTTATCTTTTCACCATTTTGCATTTTCTATGTAGATTTAGATGCATTAGGAGGAGATGGAGGAATAGGATTATTATTTGCATTGATATCAAACTATTAGGAGTAGAAGTAGTGTTGTAAGACTTACTTTTATTTCTAAAATGATAATTATGACTCCCATTTCTATATTGTTTCAATATTTGAATCTCTTCTTCAATTACCTCATCATCTTCTTATTATTCATCTTCATCATCACTTGAACCAAGAATGTCGAGAAAAAAACAATGCCTTTACCTTTGCTTGTACTTGCTTCATCACAAACATCCTCATTAGAAACCAAATCTAAATTATTTATTCCTTGTTGAAGAAAATCTACAACAGGTTTAAATCTTGAGCATTCATGTTCATTATGTTCATTAGTGCTATGCAATCTGCACCAATTATCCAAAACCACATAAAAAAGATTCACAATAGTAGTTCTTTGATTAGAACTAGTGGAAGCACTATTTTGCTTAGTAATAGGAGTTGGTACACCCCCATTATTTAGCTTTATGTTGTATTGTTTCCTTTGCATTGTAAACTTTATATTTGATTGTGAACTTTGTGGTGTTTGTTTTTGCATTTGAACCATATCACTACTTAATTTATGATACATCCTTTTCAAATATTCTAATTCTGAATTAGACTCATTAGGAGGAATAACAATATTAGTAGGATTGGTTTGATTTCCAAAATTTTGAACATTCTAATTTGGTATTACATTTTGAATATTTTGATTTGCCAAAGTGTTTTGAACATTCTGATTTAACCAAGTGTTTGGATACATTGAATTATTCTGATTTTGGAACATTTGCTAAAATATTGAATTAGTTTGATGAGATTTAAAATTTTGAAAAGATGCTACATTTTGTGTTGGTGCTACATTTCCAAAAATAGAAATTTTTTTTTTTGGTAGATAAGATACTATAGTATTAATACCGGGTTTTACAGGTTGACCCGAAACCTTTTACAAAAATCAGCCCAGGGATGTTGATGAACATATCCTTACTAAGGATCCTATATATGTAAAATCTACATGCCGCCAAAGCCATTACATCCGATAAGGCACATAGCCTATTATCAAAAAGAAAATTCCCATACAACATTTTGGATATACCCCAAGAAAACACACATGCATCATAATTAAAAAAAATAAACAGACATGGATCCCTTCCTTGAGACAATGGAGAAACAAAAAGTTGTAGACACACATAGCAGAGTATTGAAAAAAACTCCCACAAGCTCTATTGAGATTACTCTTAATAATTCTTTGGTAATTGCTTTCTTCCGTATATGACATGCTTTGGTACCACATACTATCTTGGCCAATCAACCTTGGAGAAGTGAACCTGCTAGCTAGATTTATGGCGATGGCTATTTGGTGGTCCACATGGCTTTGGTTCGAAGTCTTATATTGTCATTTCTTTCCTTCCCTGTGATTATCAACCAACCTCAAATTACTAAGATGACTAGGAGCCATGTTATTTGACATGTGACTGTCCCCATTAGTCTTTGTGGTATTTCCAAGCAACATCCATGAAGACTAACAACTCAGATAATTTTTATTGTGAGTCCAATTCAAAAAAGAGATGGGAATACTCCTAGCCTTTGAACTTACAGTGCCTTCCCTATTGGTAAATTTGACTATCATTCTTGGCATTCTTGTTGAATAATATCCTCTACTTTACTCGGGATACCGTGTTCCCATTTGAAAAGTTTATCACCATCGACACCCAAATTGGCCAGCTTATCAGCAATTTTGTTAGCTTCCCGAAAGACATGTTGGGCTTTTCTGTCTGTCTTCCCTAGAAAAGGATCCTAGCCTCTTCAACAATTGTTTTAATCCTCCAAGGAGGTGTTTTCCAATTATTGAGGAGATTTATAACATGCATAAAGTCTCCTTCTATGATAAAATTGCCTTCTAAGTCTTGAGTCATTTGAAGGCCTCTCCACATAGCTCTAGCTTTAGCTTCGTTGTTTGTCCTTGTTCCCAAATATTCGAAAACGCAAGCATCATATTCCCATTATGATCTCGCACAATGCCATCAATGCCTGATTTGCTAGGATTGTCCTTAGCTGCTCCATAAAAATTAAGCTTAAACCAACCCGTAGAAGGTGGAGACAACTTAAAAACATATTATTTGCATTGTTATCAACTATTTTATGTGCAGCAAACTGATTTTCTAAAAACATTGGATTATTTGCATATGTAGGTGTTGTTGGATATGTGGGTGTTGTAGCATATGGAACTGTATTTAACATGGGTATTTGATTAGATAAAGCATGATTAATCATTGGAATTTGGTTATACATACCCGAATGTCCAATTTATTGTAACTGACCTATCCCATGACTTTGAGGCATCAATTACTACTCATGTGTATATGTTGTAGTGAGGGTTGCCATTTGACCTATTCTTCTGATAAACATAGCAGTCAATTGATCCAACACTCCAAAATACATTTGAATAGCGGTAACTTATGCAAGAACATAAGGAGCGGTTAGTCTTGAATACATCTTATAGAATCTAGTATTAAATATTCTTAGTGGTTCATTTGGTTCCCTTCTTGTAGATACAAATTGGAGATAAATGCTAGTAGGATCTATAGCAAATTTGAATTGATTAATAAAAGCATATTTTAACATAGTCCAAGAAGTAATAGATCCATATGGTAAGCAAACATACCAATCATAAGCAATATCATCAAGGGTTAATGGAAACAACCTACAAGCTACATCCTCATGCTCGACCTGTAATCTAGATAAAGCATCAGTATAAGCTTACATATGTTCTTCTGCTAAACATGTACCATCATGTTTATATTTGAGCAAGTACTTTTCTATACTTTTGGGCATCTTATGCACATCTCTTCCAATATTCAAGGGACTTCTCTAAGTTCCCATACATGCTAAATTTTGGGCAGCCATAGCAATGGGTGGAGGTGTGATGAATGGAACATTAGGATTTTTTTGTAAAGTATCAACAGGTGATGAAATAACAATTGTTTAAACCTTGCTCCTTCTATTATTTCGAATAGGAGAAAGACTTTGAAAAATGGTGTCTCCGGTGGACTTGGATCTTGTGATTATCTCTTTAGGTTCCATTTTTGACAATAATCAACAATGTTTTGAACCTAAATGCTCTGAAAACACAATACTCAAATATTATTACAATGTAACAATAAAATCATAATATCCAAGCAATGTATTTAAGCATTAATTTTTAGAAAATGAACAAGTATGAACAAAATTAAATGCTTTAAATCAAAATACTTGATTTTAGGCCCTCCTTCTAGCACCAATTCTATTGAGGGATAATTTTTCCCAATTGCAAAACTACTCTCACAGTTAGGATTTCAATGCTAAAACCCTCTCTTGCAAAGAAACATGATTAGTTTTCTCCAACGTTGTGTTACAATGTGCTTAATAATTGTAAAATATTGAAGTGTGATAAAGTTTGAAATAATGCTGAAACAACTTCAAAGTGCACATAACCATTAACAAGGGGCCTGGATTTAGGTATTTGATTTACAATCATTAAATGTGATGTTCATGAGGTTCATTTACCAATTATAAGATTATTAATTAAATTTTCTCAAGTCTAACTTTATAAAGTGCAAAATTTAATTAAAACCTTTAGAAAAATTATTTCAATTAAACTATGCTAAAAAACTTTAGGTTAAAACTTGCATAAAAATCATTTTGAACATTTAAATTAAAATATTAATGTTTATTTTTTAATATAAAATTTTGAGAAACTAAAATGAGAAATAAACAATATTTCCTAATTATAAAGTTTAAAAATTGAATATCAAATTAGGGTTATGCTTTCGTGAATTGAAATTTAAATAAATTCAAAAAAGTTTAGGGTAAGCAAAACTAAAATGAAAAATGAAATTTTAACGAAAACATAAGTTTTTTGGAACTAAACTCAATCTAAATCGATCAACATTAACACAATCTGATTATAGACTAAGTGTTATCTTCTGCGGAATAAGTATTTAAAACATATTAAATAATTAACTATATAAAGCACCATCAACATGCATACTTTAATAAAATGAATTTGATATATTGCTCATATCTTACAATAATTGCCCTTCCAGAAATCTTTGCATTTCTACAGTGCAGTCCTCTGTGTAACCTGCCTTCGCTATTCCTTCGCTTTCCTTCTTCAATGCGTCCTTCCTTTCAAATTGTCTGATCCATCTCTTGGATTTTCATTCCTTATTTATAATCGAAGAAGAATTATGTTCTTTCCATTTTACAATTGGTTCTCTCAATTGGTACCATTTTTAAAACAATTTGATGTAACGAGTTGTCATTCTTCTCTGGGCTTTTTGATATTTTAACAACTTTTGTATTTATCCTTCACTGCATTAATACCATGACATATCCAATGCATATAACGGATATTTTCCATTAATACTTAATTATTTATAATATTTATCTTTGTATCTTAATATACCATGCCTTAACATTATAGAACTATCATTACACCATAAACTTCTTTATTCTTAATACATTTGCCAATGTCTTCAAGGAAAATTTCCATAAGAAATATGTATATGACTATGATGGCAAATTTTACTATGAACTCGACCTTCTCTTTTGTTTTGATGACATACATCCTTTTTGGCAATGGATTACATGCTTGGCTTTGATAATGACATATTTGTACTCCACTAGCCTTTAAAATGAACTTCTAATATTTGTTTTAATATGTGACATGTTGTAAAAACTGTACCAATTGACTATGGTTAATTTTAAAAAACCACACCATACTGATAATCCTTGTTTTAGTCCTTGTTTCAATCTGTACCTAGATTCGATCTCTATCCAATATCGTGCACGCTTCGAAGTAGCTTAATGAACTCCTGATAGAAAATATTGAAACCATAAATCACTCATACGCCCTCCTTCTAGCGCCCTCGTTGGAATATATCATCATCCGGTACAAACTCTTCAAATCCATTCTTCAAAATAATAGCTAAGATACCTAGCATGCCCCACTGCATAGCCATGTTTATTGTCACCCAGTGCACGAAGAGTTTTAACAAAGCCCCATTCTGGTTTCATACTGCATTTTGTAAAACTGTCGATGGCTATGTACGATCAAAATAGCAATACTATCTTTAAAAATGATATTTTATTTCGCCCTTTGACTAGTATTGTATGTTGAATAAACAAGTCATACATCAGAATTCAAAACATCTTTGTGATGAACAAATTCCATCCGCCATATGTTTTTATTAAAGATATGTTATGCGAAGTTAATGACGATTTCAACTGCACCACTCCATTTCAAGCATTAATCAGTATGTGAAATATTTGACGTGTATTTCACAATACTATGTTCCTTTTATCCCAAATGCACCGAGGAAACAATAAAAAAATCTTTATAATCATCATTAAGCATAGAGATATACGACGAGTTGTCCAATTAAAATGCACACCTCTTGACAACCCTTTGATGAAACCTTGGTACAAAAACCCCTTTTATTAAACTTTTCAAAATAAAAATATTAACTTGATTTTATTTTAAATGTTTTAAATAAATATTTATAAAAAATTATATCTTTTCAGATCTTTTAATAACAATTATTTAAAACATTTAAAATAATCAACATTTTAACTTAAACACCTTAAACTTAAACATTGAAACAAACATTAAAATAAACTAAACATTATAATTTAAAATCAATAAAAACATAAAAAATTAACATAACAATTAAAACAACATAAACATCAAATCCCTATATTAAACATTAAACACATACAAACCAAAACTTCAACATATGCATCAAAATTCCAAAATTTTCAAATGGGTCCCCAATTTGGGGTGTTGTGAAAGGATCACAACAAAACCCCATCAAGATGAAGACTACTCAAGAGTCAAAGATCCATATTGAAGATCAAAGTCTTCAAAACCAAATAATGTAATACATGGGGGTGTTGGAATATATTACATCATTTGGTTATTTACTAATGTACCTTCATGGGTACATATTTAGGTTAAGATTATATTAGGAGATAAATAGTTTATTAGATATTTTTAATAATTAGAATGTGCAATGATGTAAATGTGCATGTAGTCCACATGTACATGAGTCTTAGGGTTGAGTGAGAGGCAAGGAATCTATCTTTCTATATAAAGGCCTCATTGTGAGTGATTTGTGGGAGTTTTTAAGTAGTGCAAAGGTGATAGTAGTAGTAGTCACAATGTAGCTTCATTTTGTTTTTAAGTAGTGCAAAGGTGATAGTAGTAGTAGTCACAATGTAGCTTCATTTTGCTACCATGAAGGAGTTACAAACTCCATGAGAAGAGCATTGTAATTTTTGTGACCTTTCTTATATGAGTATTTCTAGAGCAATGTATCAAGTTGTCTATCATATTTTCATGCATGTTAAGCTGCAGTTATCATAGTTATAATATTGTATGCTTATTTCAATACTTGTGAATGCATTTCCTTTATGTTTAAGGCTCCAAAAGCTAACAAAAGCCTAGCAAATTTTTTGTAGCACTTCATTTCTTGGGAATTGGGGATTGAATTCGGTAGCACTTCATTACACAAATTCAAAGGTTTTAGATCTTACAAACTAACAAGTGAGTGCCATTTTATAGATTTCTTGACCAAATACAGGGTGCCCTGCACGAAAAAGTAAAGGGGCAATTTGCATTGTAAAAATAGATGCATGCCCAAAAATAGCTGATGGCATGAAATAATTTCAAAATTACCTCATGCAAGGTGTCTAAAATTAGTGCAAGCTCATGCGTAGCAATAACAGTCTGTTTTGGCTACCAACTATCATTTTTATTATTTTAATTTTTGATTTTTTGTGATTATCTAGGGACGAGACGATTGTGATTTGGAGATCATCTTAAATAGAGATGGTTAGGTAACTTATAGGAAAAATTGCCCAATGTTGGTAAAAACCATCAAGTTAGACCTAGGGCTGCCCAAGGTGGAGTATGGGGGATAGTAAGGAGGCCTTTTGGTGAGTCTCCTTAAAAGAACTTGCTTTTAGGTGTCTATAGATACCCCTTTTTGGGATGCTTTGTGTGAAAGCACAATGCGGAGCAAAAATAGATGATCTAAAATGGTTGTATTGATTATGGATGATGTTTATTGACAAGTCAATATGAGATACCCCAATTATATAAAGGGTGCATGTCTTTGAGCCATTGCTTCCAACACATTTATGGACTTAAGTTTCATCTTGGTGACGTTTTCAACCATCGATGGATATTTAGGAGTATACCGATAGTTAGGCTTTAGGTACACCATTGATCTAATATTGATACACTTTTAGCCATTGGTAGACATTAGGAGTCTATGGGCTAGGTCTTAGGTATACCAAGGGTTTGTTTAATATTTTTGCTTTTGCCCCAACAAATAGGGAAGTGTATGATAGTTTTTGGTAATGATTCTTGGATAAACGCGATTTACACTTTTGAGTGTTTGATTATTGATTTGATCTTGAAACATGAATTTTATATTTATCTAACTACCCCCTCAAGTGATGAGTCGATAGAGGAGATATGAAATGATGATAGCAATGAGTCACTTGACCAAAATGATGTTATCAACTTGGGTGCCTTTGGAAATTGATGAAATTTTGTGCTTGTTGGTGACCATCTCGACCCAGGATGGTGGTTGGTTAACGGTAATTTTTTTAAAAAATTTTGCAAAATCATGACCATCCCAGATGATCACATTTCATCACATGATCATATCATATGGCCATGTCCATAATGTTCTATAAATAGTGAATTCATGATTTTGAGGCTCATTTGCAACCATGCAAGACAAGGAGCAGGTGAGACGGGGAGAAGAGTGAGTTTGTGAAGCGAACCATTGTTAAAAACTCAAATGACCACCATGACTGACCCATTAGATGCCTTGACGAGTGGAGGAGTTGGTGCTAGGAGAGTAAGGAAAATTATCTCGACTTTTCATTTTTAGTAAAAATTAACCCACATTAAAATATTAATGGTAAATGAATGGTGGGATAGGTAGCTTAGGCAAATAAAAATATGGGTAGATAAATTTTAATATGCTTTGCTTTGTCTTTCTTGATGTTTGTTTGTGATATTTGTTTTTCTTTTCATTATTTTTTTAATGTTTGATTTTGTGTTTTGGGGACCGTCTCGATTTGAGACGGTCCCTCTTTGTGATCGTCTCGCTTGAGATAATTGTATTTGGCAACCATCTCAACTCGAGACAGTCATGGACAGAGACCATCTCATGAAGAGACAGTGGAGATTGGAGACCGTCTTAACCTAAGATGATCCCTATTCAAACTTGTGGCTTGTTGTTTTTTGTAATTTTTGATTTTGTGTTTTAGGAATCATCTCAGTTTGAGATGATCCCTCTTTGTGATCATCTTACTCGAGATAACCATATTTGGTGATCATCTCGTGAAGTTACGATGGTGACTGGAGACTGTCTCAACCTAATATGGTTCCTCTTAGGACTTGTGGTTTGTTATTTTTTTATTAAGTTTTTTCTTGGGTGCAGCTTATTAGAGCTCAGCATTGGTTTACAAATATATTCAAAGAGGTTCATGTTGTGGTGTTGGATAATGAGGATGATTGGACATGGATGAGAAGCCTAGGCTTGTTGCATACTATTCATCTAGAGTCAATCCATGTTGATCAGATCTATCTGAAAACCTTGAAATATATATGGGATCCATGGATGAACACCTTCATCATGTCGATTGGTGAGATCACCGTGACTTTGAAGGATGCGTACTAGATTATACAGGTCCCCATTGAGGGAGAGCCTATCATGACTACCTCGATCAACCAATGAGAGGTAGTATTGTGATGGGTCTATGGAGATCAATGAATACATGTAGACTATGACTTGGACAATGATGAGATGAGGTTCGGAGTTCGATACACCACAAGATCATTAATAGCAAGACATGTAGTACTCATGTATATGATTTCAAACTTCATTATACCTGCTTCTATTGGAAATTATGCAAGATTTGGTAGAGTAGCCTAGTATCTTGTCATGGGGTACTACACTACTGGGATAGCTTTATAGGGAGCTCTATGAGATTCAAGAGTGATACCGACTAGGCTTGGGATATAGCTTCCTACTACAGGTGTGGGAATTAGAGCACTTTAGTGTTGACATGTTGTATGGCTTGCCTTAGGCCACACAATGCAACATGGTTGATTGAGATATTTTGTATGCCATGTGGTGGATACATCAGCACAAGCAAGGCTGGAGTCACCCCCATCATGGTGACCTAGAGTACTATTTAAATTTATTTGATAGGTTACAACTAGGATAGGTGACATGGAGGTACTGTAGAGGAGCTCCATCTTAGATTGAGGAGGGTTTGTACTTGATATGGGTACAATGCAGCAGATGGTTTACTAGCTACCATGGTACAGAGCATGAGTACTTTCAGTACTCATGGGTGACCTGATAGTTTGGTGTGAGATAGGAGATCCTCGATGAACCAGTAGTATATCGATAGAGAAAGATGAGATATAGCTAGCCTAGCCTAGATCAAAGCCTATGAGTTATGACTCAAATGTACCACTTACATATGCAGATGCAAAGGATCCAGGTACTGTGACTGAGTACACTACCTAGTTTATAGATCAACTTGCTCAAAGAGGGATAGATATAAAAGAGGTCAAATATGGTGGAGCTAAAGCAAGTTCCCCTCAATGATGAGTATAAAACCATTTGGATAGAGATGTGGGAGGATCAACAGAACATGGAGGTAGTGGTGGCTGAAAGACTCCTATGGAGGGTGATGGGGGTGACAAGGCATATGAGGATGATCCATAGGAGTACATCATTGCCTTGAGGAAGCAGGTGTGTATCCTACAGGGTCAGTTGACTAATAAGGGTTTTTCCCATGCTATAGCTCAGATTAAATGGATCACTGATAAGGAGAGGTTGTGAGGTTGAAAAAAGGAGAGAGACACCCTACAAGAATAGGTACAAAGAACCCAAGAGGAGATTGTTAGGCTTATAGTAGAGCAAGACACTCTACGAACTGAGTAGAATTCTCTTTAGGCTATGGGGTCTCACAGGTTATCATTTAGTTAGGGGCCATCTCCCTTGATGGATCATCTAAAGCGAGAGAGGGACTATGTAGGATTGCTAGAGAAAACTTTGTTGCTTAATGATATTGTTATTCCTTCACGTCCATCTAGTTCTTAATCATCACAAATTCGATATAGTGGGGATTCAAGAGGATCATTAATAACTCCACCTGTGACATGATTTTTAGTATTATATGCATCCCATAGGTTAGGGGGTAGCTGGTCTAGGCAGCCTCATAAAGATGATGTTGAGAGTAGAAACAAGAGCAATGGTGCAGGGCCAACCTAAGTAGGGGTCTCATGCATTGTATAACTATTAGCTTCTTATTTTTGGATGTGATATTTGAGGACTCACCATTATAGCCTATGGGTATTTTATATCATGATGTACCTTTTTTATATATAGTTATATGATATGACTTTTATTGTGGCTTATCATGTTTTTATTTTTTTGTTTTGATGTGTAATTGTAAATACCTAGATGTATAATAGATGTTTATAGATGTATGCCTAGATGATATATTATGTTAAATGAATGGATGCTATTGATATGATGATGCATAGAACTAGGATGCCTATGATATTTAATGATTTATGAAAACTTAATTAATGCACATTGTAGATGTATGCTTAACTAAATGAACATAATGAATGATTTTATGATGTAATAACACACTAAGTATATGCATTATAAAAATATACTAGAGTCACAAACCAATATGTAAATAATCTTATCAAGAGTATACACCTAAATGGGAATCCAACCAAAAATAAGATGCAATGAATGATAATGATGGATTTTGAATAGTGAGAGGTCACAAGGGAACAATAAGGGTTTTTCATGAGATTTAAACACCCTAGTTGGCCAATCAAAAATCATGTATTGACCATGCAAGCATATGAAATATAATAATCTACTAGGAAGACCATGATACTCAATATCCTTATGTGTGCATAGTGAAGTTCATTACCTCAACTTTGGACTTGGTTGGACTTAACCACTCTGAATGCAAGCCATCAACAAGCTAGCTCAACCACAAGCTAACATTCGTCTATACAAAAGGTTGCTAATGTGATAGATATATCACCATTCATAAGGCTACTCCATTGCTAGTTAAACGTCTATAGCCCATTGCTAGTGATGGAGATCACCCCATGGATTTTGAAAAACTAAGAATTCTATGGATTCAAGCTCTTTTTTCTTTTATCTCCTTTGGGATTTTTGGGATTTTTGCTTTTGTAAACTTTTGGGGATACTTGCTCATTTTGTGGGAGAGCAAGGGATTTTGTTTTTTTTGGGGGGATACTTGCTCGTTTTGTGGAGGAGCAAAGGATTTGATTGCTTTTTGGGATACTTGCTCATTTTGTGGAGGAGCAAGAAAATGTTTTTAGGGGGGGTACTTTCTCATTTTGAGGGGGAGCAAGGGAATGTTTTTTTGGAGAAGGGAAGATCTTATCCTTTTGTCAATTCTTAGGTTTCTAGACCATGTGTATAATAGGAATACCAAGGAAAAATTTTAACTTTTTGAGTTAAGACACATTGTAGTATCATCTTTCCTTGTCCAAAATCATTTTTAAGATTTGGAGAATGTGTTTGGATTTTTGAAATAAACAAAGTACAACCAAAGCAATATCCTATCGTCAAATATCAAGATGGTGGTAACAAAATCTAAAATACCAACTAGGGGTGGTTGAATGACCGAAAGACCCTATTGTACATCTTATAGCCACTACTTGGGAAAAATAAAACCACCAAGAAAGGAGAATGTGGATAGGAATGAATAGTGTGATAGCGTGTTTTCCTTATAAACTTTCAAATATTAAGAGGTGTGCATAAAATAGTTAGTGGCAGGATGAACACCATTGCTGATGGTTATATGGTATCTATCCTATCATACGCAGATCGCTTAATAATCAAAAGAGCATAATAAAAGGTGTAAGTGATGACAAGAGTGGATAGGCAGATGTATGATCAATGCATTGAGGTGTATATCCCAAATAAAATATATTACATAAAGCAAGTGACTCTGGTACAAAACATAATGCTATGTGAAATGCACAATGCAAGACTAGATGTATGCATCTATGGTGAACATAATACCTAATGTAGTGGAACAAAATATATGACTAGCCAAACTATGACTAAGTCTAAATGTAATGTATTATGTATGATGATATGCAATGAAATGATGACATGAAATGCAAAAAAAAAATTGTTCTTTTTGTAATTTTATATTTTTTTAATATTTTTGGTATATTTTTCTCTTTTTTTATGCGTAAAATATCCACAAGTGGAGAATATTGAGTGGTTCAGGTTCCTCAACACCTTCAAATGAAGTTAAATGATAAGTTCTAGGACCCAACTTCTATGTTATAATAAATGGGCCTAACCAATTTGTCACAAATTTATCGCGTAAATGTGGTGGCAAGTTAGAATTTTGATGGTTTTCTTTTAACATAATATCATTGAATTTGAACTCCCTAGGACTAACCCTTATATCATAGGCTCATTTAACACAATATTTATAAACGCAAATATGCTTAAGAGTGTTAATGCATCTTTCATCAAGAAGTGTAAGTTGATCTAGGTGAGCCTATCATGTAGTATCATCATTGATGAACTCCTATAAGGAGATGCACAACGAAGGAATTTCAAGCTCCAAAGGCATGATAGCCTTAGTACCATATACAAGAGAAAATTGAGTTACCCTAGTCAATGTTTGAATGCTATTTCAATAATCCCAAAGTACAAGAGGCAATTGTAGGTGTCAGTCCTTGTGATTATTGTTCACTATTTTTGTAAGAATGGCCACGACCATTTCGTTCGATGCCTCAGCCTACCTATTATCCTATGGATAATAGGGTGTTGAAAAGTTGTGCTAGATATTATATTTTATGCACAAAGCTCTAACACATTTATTCTTAAAATGTAGCCCATTATCCAAAATAATTTTGGATGGGATACCAAAACGATATATGATGTTATGGAGCATGAAATCCACAATATGTGTACTATCGTAGTGGTAAGGGGAATATATTCCACCCATTTTATAAAGTACTCTATAGTCATTAAAATAAACATGTGTTGACTCGAATATAGGGGAATTTTTTTATTAAATCAAAGCCCCATTGCAGACACAATGAATGAATCGATTGTAAGGCCTGTGAAGGTACATGTGATAGATTAGCATGATGCTGACACTTAATTAACCTTTTGATATAAGTGCAATAGTCCTCCATCGTAGGCAAATAATAGTCAATTCAGAGGATAAACTTTGCAATGGCCATGAGTTTGATAAATTTCCCAAGTGGATTCTTACGGATCTAAGCAACGAAGGAGAAGACCATCATAGCTTTGACAATATCGAATATCTCCTCGCAAGACATATTTTATCACTTTTTGTTTAAATGTACGCTTGGTAGCATGCAACAATCTTGAAGGAAGATTTCCAAGTTTTAAGTAATCTCATATTTGAGCGAACCCATCTTAATATACCTCATTTTGAACAAGATGAATCACTTGCATCTCTCTCGACTCATCTCGCATAAATATAGATTGAGAGAGGACCTTAAGATAAATTATTGTGCCATTATCAAAAGGTATGTGTGGAACTAATGATTCCTAGGAAGCAAGTTTCAACAAGTCTTGGATTTGAGAGAACCAATCTTGGTATGGTTCAATTTATACCATGTGGATGCTTTGCTCTTCTTTAGCATTGCCTAACAATACTTTGGATTGCAAGAGCATTTTGACATGAATGGTGGTGACATCATCTAATGGGTTCTATGGGATTAAGGATCCAGAGGAAGCCATTGTATCTACAAAATGATTAGAGGAATGAGGGATGACCTCAATGTCATACCATTCAAATTTAGCAAAGAATTTATCCATAAGGGCCTTATAATATTTTAAGATAGGGTATTTTTGGAGCCAAATTTGACTCAACTTTGAAACCCCTAAATTTAAATTTTTAAGTTTAATCAGATTGTTAATAATGTTGGTCGCTTCTTCAGTTGGTGAGAGTTTTGTTTTAGATTTTCATGGGTTGTGTGATAAGTCTAACCTTGGTTATTAATAAGTGTGTGCCTTTTATTTATAATATCTTAATAAAGGTTATGGCAAAATTTTATTAATCAGATCTTTAACAAAGCCTAGCTCCGAACCTCATAAAATAAAGTTTCCTTTAGGCTTAAATCAAATGATAAATATTTAAAGCCCTAAGGTATTCTAGAGTAAGGGAAATTCCAATCAAGCACCTTGGCCTAAGTACCAAAAAATTTAAATTCACATAAAGGTCTTTTAAATTAAAATCTTGAGGGTATGCACCCCATTTAACTAAAAGGCAAACACCTTAGATTTAATCCAAGGGCCGCGCTCGACTCAGTTCTAATCGGACGATAGGCGCTTTAATAAATCAATCAATTGATAAGTCAAACAAGTCAAAGACCATGTTCAAAGTATATAAGATTCATATTAGGCTTAATATGATGGTAGCACATCATCAAAACCAATCCGACGGATGCGCTTTCATGAAGAAACCCAAATGATAAGTCTAATGGTCTAAAAGAATTATAACCTAAGGTTAGAAATGATTAAAATTTGTATAACTCCAACGGATCTGATGGATGCACTTGATCCAAGCCAAATCCAACGGATGCGCGCTCCCCAAAAATTCAAAAGGTTAAAGAATCAACATGGGTCAAGATCTTAATTAAAAATTGGGCAGATCCAACAGATCTGACGATAGTGATCAAACAAAATGTAAATATCAATGGATGCACACAGTTTGATTAAACCCTCATTAAAAGAAACATTAATTAAGGTTTGAAGGTATACGCCTCTTTGTGTTAAACAATGATCATCTTAAGATTAATCTAAGGGTAGCACACCATCTAAACCCAATATGATGGTTGCGCAATCTCCAAAGAGTCAAAACTTTAAAATGAAGTCATCATAGGTCAAAGCTACCAGTTAAAAACTGAGCAAGTTGGACAGATCGAACGACAGCAGCTTGATCTAAGACCTAATCCATTGGCAGCGCTCTTACAAAGGTGCATTAAAGAAGTAAAGTCCCCATGTGATTAATTAATAATATTAAACGAGATTAACAAGGGTTTAAGCACATTGGCTAATTATCCCCCTTTCAGCTTAATCAGGGTTTAGAGTTATATGTTCTTAAACCTCACAAGTCGAAGGAGATCAAAGGTCACACTAACATTCAATCGAGATCTGATGGTCATGCCAATTTGGAATCTTAGTAAAATACTGGTTTTCAAAAGATCGAACGACGGTGCTCATCTCTACTCAGATCCAATGGTGTGCATGGGTAAAAATGATCGAAGGTAGACTAATGACCATGCAGGTCCTAGGACATCAACGGTTGCACTAATCCTTTCTAGGATTTGACGATAGAGAGCGAATCAAAAATTTAAAGCAACGAATCAACCATCGAAATCTAACGACAGTGCTTCATCGTGAGCAAGAAGGTCTGACGATCATGAATGAGTTAGAGTCCAGACAAAAGAATACAAACAGGCTAAGCAAACGGGCATCTCCAATGAATCTAACGGATGCGCTCACCTCCACTCAGATCCAACGGTAGCGCGTGAACCAAAGGTAAATCAAAAGGTGGGCCTAAATTAACACTTGATTAATTAAAGTCTTAAACACATTTATAAGGGCTCTAACACGTTTGATTGGTCAATATAAGCATCTCTTGGCTATCTAACCTATAGGTTATAAGAAACCCAAGAAAGTGATAGGAAGCAGGCTGATCGAACAACTGTACTTTATCAGTGAGAATAAAATCATCATTGACCAACGTATTCAAAGTTTTAGAAACTAAACTCTTGTAGGTTTAA
This sequence comes from Wollemia nobilis, assembly GCA_028583015.1. Classification (NCBI taxonomy): domain Eukaryota; kingdom Viridiplantae; phylum Streptophyta; class Pinopsida; order Araucariales; family Araucariaceae; genus Wollemia; species Wollemia nobilis. The sequence goes on along the minus strand of JAQPPZ010000856.1, from coordinate 1,419,213 downwards.
GAATACTAGAAGTATCCATGATAGAACTTGTGAAGATCGCAAACCAACAAAATTAGCAGACTCATCCGTAAGAAAGATTAAATAGTATAAGCTACTAGAAAAGGATGATCACTTCACAAGAAACACCCTAAACATACATTGAGGTAGAAAAGCAAAGAGGTGACTTGTTCATAACAAGGTATGCCAAAAGATGCAATGAAGATCAATAGCCAAAGACGAAGTCAAAATGGTACGTATAAATGATGTGAATCGAGAAGGATACCCAAGGAAGGAGAGATTAGAACAAATTAGAGTAAATCCCATGGACAATACCTTGGTAAGGACAAAGTAAACCAAACAAAAGACAAATCCTAATGCTCAAGCCTGTAACTAGATCATGTATAAAATTTGTTGCCTAATCTGAATTCTTCTCAAAGAGAGATCCCAACAACAACAAACAGGGTAAGTAAATCAACCACCACCTTCAGCCCAACTTGTGGCCAATATGAATAATACAGGACATGCAACCCTTGTCTATGTAAGTTGAGTCTATTAAAAAAAAAATCATCACAAAACTTTTGCACAATCAAAATAGAAGTTTGGAGCTCAATGGTGATCCTAGAGTTTTTCCATTATTGCTTAAAGATTGTTAGGATTTTATCGCGCTAAATCACAACCTATCAATTTTTAGCCTACAAAGACAATAGTTGATCTCATTAGAGGTGATCCTACCTGACAAGTAGTTGATCTGCTAGGTTGTACACTTATTGTCTTATTGTGCAAACCAAAAAATATGTTTAGTTAAATTGTCTTTTTTAGCCCAACTTGTGATCAGTCTAGATAATACAAGATAGGCAGCCCCTGTTTATGTAGCTAAATCTGGTAAAAAAAATAGCAGGAAATGTTATTGACTACAACAACATCCAACTGTGCTCAAACAAGAACTCGCCTGAGCTTGAAGAGATAACAGTCAATGGAGATACACAAAAACCCTTTAGTCCAGACACAAAAATCAACTTTGGATAAAGGAGAAAAACTGGAAAAGCTACACATAGAAAATTTACTTCCATTAAGGATAAATTTTGTCCTCCTAAGAATGAAATAAACTAAAGTACAGCCAAGGAAATTCTTGAACATTATTGACCGGTTGACTTATGAACAAAAAATAAAATTGTTTGTTGTTTTGAAACAATATTTCAATCTCTTTGCATAGAATTACAAGGGTATGTCAAGATTTCATCTTGATGTATGCACTTAACATATTTGAGAATTGGTATTGAATTGTTTCAAGTACATATTGACAAGATTTTGTAGATTAGGAGGCATGGACAAACACTTGATTGAAGAAATTTTTAGATATGAAGTAGTGTTTCTTTCTTCCATTGGTGATTCATAGAGGAAGTTAGTGGTGAATGGATATTGCCTTCGGGTATACCATGCACCATTAACTAAGGAGGAGTTCTTGAGGTGAACAATTGGATGTACACAGAATGGAGGAGAATTTCTCTTCCATGTCAGATTCAGAGTGATGATAAAAGTTTGACAAAAAAAAAAGAATAATCTTGCTTGTGAACTTCCTTCATGGGCACAAGCAAGAATAGAGAAAAGTATGAAAAAGAGAAAAAAAGAAAATTAAATTAAAAAAGAGAGAAAAAAATCAGAAAATAAAACATGTCCCACAAAATGGAGATACATGAGGACAAACATCAATTTCAGCATGGAGGAGGAACAATGAAGTCAACACTTCATTTCCAACAATAAGGAGTTAAATGATGACATAAGCAGATTCTTACTACTCATCTAGAAAGGAAGGTTGCATCATTGTTACAGATTTCAACAAAAAAGATGGTGTTTTCATACAAATATTGACATGTTTTTGCAGAATAAGAATTGTTCTCATCCAAATAAGATTGAGAGACATTCTCTCTCATTGTAGCCTCATGAGAGACACTCTTTTATTGAGGCAATTGAAAACAAAAATGACAGAACTTGGTTGAAAACTAGAAATGGCAGCCTCTTTTGATGAAAAAAAGAGATGAAAAAAAAGAGAAGAAAAAAAAAGAAAAAAAAAATGAATAATTCAGTAGTGAAAACCTCCTTGAGGCGTTGTTGAGTTGGCTTGCATGAAAACCGGTTTTTCGGCATGCATTGTTGTGTTGATCCACCCATCCTTGTTTCACCATTGTACAAATCTTACACCACATGTGTATATTTATGTTTTCAAATAGCTTACTAACAATCATCAGAAGTAGCTTGTAAGGTGCATGATCAATTTTCAGGACAATAAGGTATGTGTTTCTTACATTTAAGTCATAGTAAGCATTTAGCATTTAATATATGATAATCGGTATTTAAATAAAACTATTCATACAATATTGACAAGTTGAAAATGGAACATGTTTAAGATGTCAAGAAACACCCCCTTCTGCCCTTAGTTGCATGGGAGCATCTAAAGATTCTATTTTACTACTACTACAATAAAATAGTAATGAATAACATCTAAACAAAAGGATAGAGATGAGATTTTTGATGTTATGGAAGGCTTACATACCCTAGATATGGATCCAAAATAGAATTTGTAGCTAACTTTTGCATAGAAGATCGTTTTTGCATTTTTGGATGAATCTTCAGAATAAAACAGGTTATCTTCAGAATGAACAAGATATCTTTGGAATAAGCAAAAACTGTACCAGAATTGTTGAAAATGTTGCAGAATAGTAAAAAGAGTAGGGTACATCAAATATTGAGGTTCCTAAGGCTCTACCACATGTAAGTACATCCCTCAAACATTTCAAAATCAAAATTTTATCAATTTTGTTCAAAAGGTGCAAACAATAGAAATAGGCATTCAGGCTGAAATGTTGTTAAGAACAAAAAATTTCACTAGTAGTAGTGCATCTACCAAATATGGTTCCACAATAAGGTTATTGCAAGATGAATCACATGATACCAAGCCTTTAAGAGGTACCTTGCAACACTAAAACTTATAGAAGGGCAGAAAAAGAGTTAAAATTGCAGTAGTTGCATGAATTGCAATATTGAAGGATGAAAGTGCAAAAGTCAAAAAGTTACAAGTTGCAAATGAAAAAAATATATATATGCAAGAAAAAAAAATAGAATAAAAAAAAAATTGAAAAAAATTGATTGAGATTTTTTTTTTGCAAGGTTGTAAAAAGTGAAATACCCATGCTTAAATTGAAAAATGCTTGGTGTAGTGCAGCAAGGAGAAATTTCTCAGGTAGCAGATGGCAAAAAGATGTTTTTCACAAGGATAAAACAAGCATATTACTATGGCCTACTAGGATGCATGAGGGCATGCATCAGTTCAAGTTGGGGGGGATGATGAGGCCTGAAAATGCCTCATTTTTACACTATGTTTGACATATAAAAATTGTCATATTATTAAGTTAAATGCCAAATAGTTGATTATAATATATATTTGTTAAGTGTTTGCATGATTTTATGTTAGGAGCATTATATCTTTGTTTTTGACTATTTTCAGCATTTTGTGATTGCTTTTGCTTGATTAAGTAGCAAATAAAAACTGCAGTAAAATTACATTGTGATGGCATGAACAGATTCCTCTTATCAAGAAATACAACTTTGCTTTTTGAAGCAAGTCAATCTGAGTTGTAGATAAAAAGTTATGAAGGTTTCATCATTTCATGCCTTAGTCTTTTCTGGAGTTGTTAACAGGTACAAATATGCATTAATGATGACATTGGCAAATCTACTGGGAATGATCCAAAGTGAGTTAAGGTACAAAATTCATACCAATGGTACTTCATAGTACAAAGAACACATGACCCAAATTTGAAGGCATATGGACAAGTAATCGGGAAGTTATGGGGCTCGCAAAATGACAGTTTCACACTTTTTGACAACTGGAAATTTTGGTGAAAATTTGTGTTAGAGGCCAACTTGACAGTGATGCTGAAAGCAAATCCTGAAGATTTAAGAGCTGAAAATTGAATCAAGTGTAGTTAACACAACCAAGAACACGTGGATACAATTTGATATACATTGGAGTTATGAGAAACAATTTATGAGCACTCCAAAAGGGTAGTTGGGCATGTTTTAACAGCTGGAAAAACAAGATTTTCCATGCAAATTCCAGCAAGTTGACATTGAATGGCAAGGCATGGAATTCACACATGGAGAAGGATAAAAGCTATTGCAATCATTTCTTGAGAGATAACCCGCCTGAGAAAAGCAGTTGAGATAACTTGAAGACCACACAGTTAGTCAATCCGAAGATCTTCAGATTGAGCAGACATCTTCGGATTGACAGAATGCAGTTTCTTCGTATTGAGCCAGTTATCTTCGGATTGATAGCAAAAAGTACTTTTTGACTTTTTGATTTTGTTCTAACGGTGGAAAAATGGAAAGAAGGTTGAGAAGGTTAAGGAAAAATATCCCCCAACTGTCTTTGTCGTCCTTGTCATCCAAAAGCCACCATTCATGGGAAAAGATCAATTGATCCTCTTCCAGGATAAAACCAAGAAATGCTGCAACATAATAAGAATTGATCTGCAGGATAGAAATAGTATATTTTATATTTGTAAATAAATCTTATGCATCTATAAAAGGATAGCTCCCATGTCGGTTGAGCTTAAGGAGAATAAGTAATAGAAAAATAGATAGTTTTCAGCTTTGTAATAGTACGTAGCAACGATAATTGTAATGCCATTTTCAGAGTAATAAATTGCAATTCTTTTGTCAGATTTTGTTTTGATTTTAAATTAGTTAATGAGTGTTTTTACACCTCCTTTTAGATCCGAAAGTATGGGCCCACTTTCAGATCTAGAAGGAGGATTTTTATGGCAGGTTTTAATCTGTAATTTTGATGCAGCAGAATTAATAGCTTGCTTGCCAGAGTTCATTTTCTTGTTTTTATTTTGTATTATGTGATTGATGTTTTCTATTATGTTTGTGTACAACATTTATGTGTGTGTCAACTGACAAATTATATTAAACATTTATTTCTTGTTTCCTTTGCTTTCCATGTTCTATTATTTTTATGTTTCAACAACTTTCAATTTTCAACATATTTCATTTTGTTGTCAATTCCTATAGCAGAAGCTTGACGACCTTTTATGGCAGGGCATTAACGAGTGTTTCATTTCCAAGCATCACTTTCATTCTGCAAGAGTAAACTAGGTTTCAATTTTGCAAGTGTAATTTAGGATTTCATTTCAGCAACATTTCAATTTAGCAATTTCAATTATGTTATTTCAATTTTGCAAAAGTAGATTAGATTTCAATTCATGCAATTGTAGTTAAATTTAATTTTTTGAACTTAGAATTAGTTTTTATTTCTTGCAAGTTTTTGTTCTGTAGATTAGGTTTAGTGTGACACCAAAATGCTAAACCAAATTTGTTTCACCCAATAATTGCTTGAAATCTGAATGCTTGAATTGTACTATGCCCTAACCTTCTATCATAGATAGCCTTGGACACCACCCCGGATTGATAAATCATTGAGATTAAATGATGAGATTAACAACACTCATCAATTGTATCATACCACAACTTTTCATCTCTTTCTTAATCATTTTATTTTTGTAATCTCTTTCCATGTGTTTGATCTTATGGTATATGCAACATCAAAATGTAATGTATTAATAATCCACCTATTGAACCATGGTATTGATTTTTATTCAAGCACAATAATTTTTTATAAAAGTTTTATGGTATCCATAACAATGTATATGCTTGCATACACAACTAACTTTTATCTCCCTAGATGTTAATGCCTCTTAGACGAACTCCATTGGATTGTATCAATGTCTATAAAAAAATGCATTTCATGGTATTAAGTATAAACCAACCTTCCCTATAAACTATCATTAACTTCTAAATTGAATAAGAAGATGAAATTTTTTCCTTTTGAAAATAAGTCATTTAAGTGACATGAATCAAATCCCCACTTCTTTTTTATATACTTTCAAGTCTTTGAAAAGTCTAGCTTGTATCTATTAAACTTAGATATTAACCCTTTGCTTTCAAGAATCATTATATCATACTCAATCTTCTCATCCTTTATAATAATTTCTAGTGTATCATAAGGATTATCGTATATCCATTGATACTTCTATTTTTAAACAAAAAGTCAAATTTCATTAAAGCATCCTTAATTCCATAGAGGAATTTTTTAAACGATTTTTCTTTATCACTATGTAGCTTTTCCTCATAGGAATAATTTATTCTTAAAAATTTGAAAAGTTTTGGATCAAATACTCCCTAGGTGAGGATTTTCCACTCTTCCCATTATTCCTTTTTGGTACAAAATAAATTTATTTATAGTTTAAAAATTTATTAATGATAATGGGTTGTACTCAGGTCCTTAACCCTTAACAAATCACAAGTCTTTTCTTTAGAGCTTGAGAATTTACAAATATATTCAGTTCTCATCTCAATTGAGTTGCTATAGCTAGAAATCTACATCATTGTATGTCTAAATTCTTAATTTTCATTTTCTAGATCTTTTTCAATTTTCTACGTGAATACAAATATTTCATAATTCAACATCCTTCTTAATATTTTCCTACAACAACCTTCACAATACCAAAACTTCACCTCTACTATCTATGCATTGCATCTTAGTAGAGTAATATTTCTAAAACATTGCACTATCATAGTTCGTTTTGCCAGATTTGTTTGCTAGTTTCCTTCTTGAAGCACAAGTGCAACCACAAAAATTGTTAAAAATAGTTAACATGAAAATAAATTAATGTTATAAAATAAAACATATATTACCAATGGACAACATTAAAGTAAATCTTAATCATTATTTGATTCATGCAATCAATATTTTATAGTTAGCTTCAACTAAACTTACTACTTTTTTAACCATAGAAATGAAAATTTAACTTCACAATCCTCAATTAAAACCCCTCTATTGGATAGCTTGTTTGTACATTTATTTCCTTCCCTTAATGTATGCGTAAACATGATTTCTTCAAACTCTATAGCAAGGTCTTAAATTTCCATAATTGCCTCTTGTGTGTTCCATGAAGCCTTTGCTTTCCTCAAAATTGTATTTACTACTACAATTGAATCACCTTCCATCCATACTATGTTCCATTTTATTTGTTTGCATATTTTTAAACCTTATAAAACCACCCAAGCTTTAGATTCATTATTTGTCTTAAATCCACTATTGAAAGCATAATGAGGCAAAATATCTCCTCTATTATTTCTAATTATTCCTCCTCCTGTTGGTCTTGGATTTCCTTTAGATGCTCCATCAAAATTCAATTTGACCAACTCCACATATAGTGGTGTCCACTTTATATTATTTGCTTTCTTTTTTTTCTCATGTACCCAACATCATAATTCCATTTGATGACTTGAATCCGAATCCATCTATCAAGGCTCTCTGCTTCCATATTAGGGATTAGGTGAGTTAATAGGGTTGGTTTAGACTCCTCTATGACTAAACAAATCTTCTTTTTCATTACCTCTAAACTGCTTTCCTTTCCTTTAAATATTCTTCTATTCCTTTCTAGCTATACAATCCAAAGTATTAAATATTTTGATATATCTCATATTGTTTGTAAAGCCTCACTTTTAAAAATGTTTTGCCATTGCTTTAATCATTCTTCAATTTTGTCTCACCATGCATTTACCAAACATATTAAGAACTCATTGCCATGGTTTCTAGACTCTTAAGCAATGCCCTAAGAGATGGCCTATACTCTCATCCTTTTTACAAAGAACACATTGTGAGGGGCCATGAAAACCCCTTTTCATAAGCTTATCCTAGGATAGAATTATTCTATGACCTACTAGTCAAACAAACTTTTTGACTTTAGGAATGCTCGAGCAATCCTAAATATCTCTCCATACTATTTCAATATTCATATTTTGTTGGTGCTTTATATTATAACCACTTCTTGTTGTGTATTCTCATGAGCTATTCAACTCCCAAATCAACTTATCCTTGGTTCCCCTTGGAATAATCATTGTTGTTATCTTTCTACTCAATTGCCTCCTAGCATCAATGTTTTATATACTTGTAAAAAAATCTTCTTTCCATTTGTATCTTCCTTCTTGATCCTTGTATAAAATGTTTGAAACTTGATGACCATATTTATCTTTAAGTAATCTCATCCATGGTTTTAAAATTGGATCTAGATTGAGTGGTTTTTTATCACACCAAATATCCATCCAAATAGATTTTTTCCTTCGGTTCTCACCACCCATTTTAAACTTTTAATCACTAAATCAATTGATTTTTTAAATCATTCCATAGTGCAAAACCATTTGGTAGAGATAATGCAATAAATATTAAGATTGGGTCATTAGGCTCAACATTATTGCTTAGAAGAATTATTGCCCCATTGTCATTGACTCTCTTTGTACAATCTCCAAATTACTTTTCCTATGTTGGAATTTCGTTCCACTTTAATACCTCTTCTTCTTCTAAGAGCTTAGTTTGCATCCATAAGAACTCTTAAACCAATACCTCCCCTAGTTTTATCATCACACACCTTGCTCCATTTCACCAAAAAAAATTTCCTTTTATCATGTAATCCTTACCACAAAAATGACCGCATAATATAGATTAAAATTATTTTTTTATTGATTTTGGCATAGTATACAAGAACATATAATAAGTTGGAATGACTTGTAAGACTGATTTAATTAGTTGTACTCTTCTTGTTAACGATAACCATCTACCTTTCCATGTTAGTAGTTTATTATGAACTTTACTTATAACTAGATTTCATAATTCTATCCTCATTCTCTCCTCAAATAAGGGCATCTCTAGATAAGTTGCTAACAAATTTGCCTTCTTCATTTGAAGTGACTTGCATATCCCTCCTTTGATTTTATTGGTCTGCTTGACTTACTAATTGAAAATATCTTTTATCTATGATTATTAATAAAAAAAGTGCAACCATTTTAATAAAATTGGTTATATGAGATTTGAAACAATCCCACCTCTATTACATCGTGACTACATAGTGATAGTACAATAGTTTAGCAATTATACATGTATCCGTTGACAAGATTTGAACTTGGGTCTCTTTTTTGAAAGTTAAGGAATATAACTAGTTGAACTAATACTATTTAATATAAATGTAACATTTATGACCAATACTTATATAATTTTTTTTTTTGCTAAAATAAATAACATGAATAAAAGATAATTATATTTATTTGCTTTAAAAATACAACTAATATACAATTTAAAAAATAAAATATATATTTTTAAATATTAAAATTAAAAATATGAAGTATATATTGGGTCCATTGAAGAACAAGGACGAAAGAGATGACAATGGTTCAAAGGTATGTTTGGTTTTCGGAAAGCAATTCTTAAAGGAATGACAAGGAAGAAGGTATATTTTGCATTGATTGCCAAGCCCATAGAGTGTTATAATTTTATTTAAAAAAAATCTTGCTTTAAAAAATAATAATTAAAGTCTAAATAAAATGTCTATGACTTAAAGAGAAAGGAGACATCTGCTTGAGTGGGTGAGTTGGTTGATCACGGTGAGGAACTAAACAAAGGGTGTTGGTTGTGGTCGACTTGGGTATGATTCCCACTCCCTCCTACGGATACATAAAAAACCCATACCTCGCTATGATTCCTACTCCCTCCTACAGATACCAAAAAAATCCCATTCCTCGCTACGATTATCACTTCTTTCTACGGATACACAAAAAAACCATTCCTCGTTTGTTGTGGTCGAGGGTCTAAGGATTTCTTTAGTGCCCACCCTAAACCAAAGTTTACCAAAAAGAGACCTAGGTTTGAGACCTAGGTTTAAATCTTGGGGGCATACCTATTGCAAAGGTAGTAGTCTGATATGAATCCTTTTAGTGTGCAAAAACTCATTCCTTGCTAGTTGTGGCCGAGGGTGTAAGGGTTTTTTTTGGTGGCCACCATAGACTAAAGTTTACCAAGAAGAGACCTAGGTTTAAACCTTGGGGGCATACCTGTTGCAAAGGTAGTAGTCTAATTTGAATCCTTTGAGTGTACGCTAGACCGACGATGACACAAATTTCGAGCGACTGATGGTCTCCCTCATGATGGTCAACAACAATGAGGTGGTATAACCTTTGTTGGGAGCAACCCCTATGGTTTGAACCCTACACTTAACAATTACTAAAAATAGTGTGGATGTAACCAACTCTCCTATGTATATAAAAAAGACAAAATTATATACTCTTTGCCAATGGGGTAGCAGGCTTCAAGGTGCAAGTCCTTGGTCCCACTTTGTGGGATTCCTCACCCCTCTTAACATCGAGTTTGGGCATGTGTGTGGGGGACTGACCCTCTTGCTTTCTAACTGGTTAATGTGATGATGCAAGTCTAGTGGCATATTCCATAATTGGAATTTTGTTCCACATTAATACCTATCTATATTACCTATCTATATTGTTAGTATAATTTGTGTGTGTTTGTGAATAATCCCACATTAACTATGTTGTGGAACCTGAGTGGTTTATAAACCTCAACACTTGCCTTGCTCTTTATCAAAGGGGTAGCAGGCTTCAAGGTGTAAGTCCTTGGTCTCACTTTGTGGGATTCCTCACCCTTATTAATATTGAGTTTGGGCATGTGTGTGGGGCCTGACCCTCTTGCTTTCTAATCGGTTAATGTGATGATGCAAGTCTAGTGGCATATTCCATGATTAGAATTTCGTTCCACATTAATACCTATCTATCTTGTTAGTGTAGTTTGTGTGTGTGATTGGAATTTCGTTCCACGTTAATACCTATCTATCTTGTTAGTGTAGTTTGTGTGTGTAAATAAGTTAATACCTATCTATCTTGTTAGTGTAGCTTGTGTGTGTTTGTGAATAATCCTACATTAACTGTGTTGTGGGACCTAACTGGTTTATAAACCCCAACACTTGCCATACTCCCCCAGTGGGATAGCAGAATTCAAGGTGAAAGTCCATGGCCCCACTTTGTGGGATTCCTCACCCTTATTAACATCGAGTTTGGGCTATAAACCCCAACACTTGCCATACTCTTTGCCAATGGGGTAACAGGTTTTAAGGTGCAAGTCCTTGGTCCCACTTTGTGGGATTACTCACCCCTATTAACGTCGAGTTTGGGCATGTGTGTGGGAGACTGACCCTCTTGCTTTCTAAGAGGTTAATGTGACGATGCAAGTCTAATGGCATATTCCATGATTGGAATTTTGTTCCACGTTAATACCTATCTATCTTGTTAGTGTAGTTTGTGTGTATTTGTGAATAATCCCACATTAACTATGTTGTGGGACCTGAGTGATTTATAAACCCCAACACTTGCCATACTCTTTGGAAATCGGGTAGCATTGTGGGACCTGAGTGGTATATAAATCCCAACACTTGCCATACTCTTTGCCAATCAGGTAGTAGGCTTCAAGGTGCAAGTCCTTGATCCCACTTTGTAGGATTCCTCACCCCTATTAACATCATGGGATTCCTTACCCCTATTAACATCGAGTTTGGACTATTAACATAGGATTCTTCACCCCTATTAACATCATGGGATTCCTTACCCCTATTAGCATCGAGTTTGGACTATTAACATCGTGGAATTCCTTACCCCTATTAACATCGAGTTTGGGCTATAAACCCCAACACTTGCCATACTCTTTGCCAATGAGGTGGCAGACTTCAAGGTGCAAGTCCTTGGTCCCACTTTGTGGGATTCCTTTGCCAATGGGGTAGCAGGCTTCAAGGTGCAAGTCATTGGTCCCACTTTGCATGATTCTTTACCCCTATTAACATCGAGTTTGGGCATGTGTGGGGATCGATCCTTTTGTTTTCTAACTGTTTAATGTGATAATGCAATGCAAGTCTAGTGATATATTCCATGATTAAAATTTCGTCTCACGTTAATATAAGTATATTCCATGATTGAAATTTCGTTCACATTAATATTTATGTTTTTCCCAAAGTAAACATTAATAATAAAATTTTATTAACAAAAATCAATAAATTTCATTAATATACGTACAAAAATCAATGCGGTGAAACAATGCTAGTTAAAATAATCATCTCCGAGAGGTTTTGGCAAAATAGAAGTATTCACTTTAAAAAAATCATGGGTTTGAATCCCGAACACTCACATCCTCCTTAATCAGGTCCCTTAGATCAATGCGGTAAAACAATGCTAGTTAAAATAATCATCTCCCAGAGGTTTTGGCAAAATAGAAGTATTCACTTTAAAAACTCATGGGTTTGAATCCCGAACACTCACATCCTCCTTAATCAGGTCCCTTAGATCAATGCGGTAAAACTTACATCCTCCTTAATCAGGTCCCTTTGTGCGTGAAACTCAAGAATTTATTTTCATAATTAAAAAAGGTGGCCCGAAAAACATTTACAAACTTATTCAACGGCTGTGCCTTGTAAAAATTCCAAGGGTTGCAAAGAATCTGGCTCTGAAAAAAATCGAAGAAGAGAAGCTCTGCTATTAGGCAACCATGCCAATAGTCACGCAAAAATCCACACATCACCAGAGTACTAGACGCGGGGTTATCGTTGTACATGTACTATGTGGGATTGCTTTGCTTTCAGCTCTGCTCATATCCCATTACAGACTCGGATTGAATCTCATCAACCAACCTGTGGAAACCTTATGCATCTTATGGGTTGTGTATTCACTTTCTCGCCCCGAATGAACAATCTTGGAATCCCCATTTTAGGAAATGAATTTGCTCACCAAATGCTGCCTTTCTGAATATTTATTTGTATGTAATGTTCAGGCAGTACAAGGCCCTGTTGTCAGTGTCGCCTACAGCCTAATTCGAGCTAGCCCACAAGTCTGCTCGGTGAAAGCAATTTAATGATTTTGGAATTATGTAAATTTTTATTTTTATTTTTTTGTTTTTTAATTGAAAAAATGGAATTGCGTGGCAGGCATGGCGGTCAATAGGACGAGGCCTTCTCAGCATTCCAGCAGGTATGCCGAATATAATTGTTTTTGGCAAAATTTTGTTCGTAAATTTTAATAATCTGATTTACGAAAGGAATTTGGGATAGATCCCGTTAGCTTAGAACAATATTTATGCACCATTAATCACTGACTGACATAGGAGGATAATTGGAGATTTTTGAGTTTAACGTTTATGTTAGCTATGTATTTAAGGTTTTGGGTTATATTAATGGTTTTTTAGCATGGGGTTTTAGGCCTGTGGTTTTGGATATTATTTTCCTCTATAAAAGGGAAGTTGTCGTACTTTGTCAGGATAAAATGTCTTTTTGTTTCTTGGATATTGTTCTTTGTGACCCATTACATCAATAACCCATTTTTTTTCATGTTAATTACCAGGGTAAATTTCTTCTTGCATCAGGGTTCTTGTTATTTACACTGTAGGCTCAAATAGATTTGGGAGATGTGTTGTTTATCTGCACTACATTTTATGATGCCCTGCCCTTGACAGTAAATGTTATGTTCTTTGTCAATGCAATTGCTTGGTTAGTCTTAGTTTTTGCATGCACAATGAATACCTTATGTTTCTGCAGTTATGCCAAATTGGGTTTGATTGTTGTACAAATATTTGGCGATGTGGTATGTCATGGAGGATGCGCATTGACTGACTGTGAGCATCATATATATATTAAAGTAATTTTGAGCATTATAGCTATGCTTTTCTAGAGAGAAGGATGCAAATTCATAAAAGAGAGAATTGATTCTAACTTCATAAGTGTGCAGGTGCTTTAGTGAATGCATTTGGAGCAATTGTTTTTGGTGCACCACTAGGACTTGAGTAAGTGACTAATAAGCCTAGTTGCATTTGGTTCTACCATATCCAAGAATGTCTTTTTCGCTGTTAAGTGTTGTCATCCAAGCGTAACTGTGACATGACATTTTTTTTCTAACGAGCAATCTAATTAAGATTTATGAAGTTTCAGACTGTATGGACAGTTATGTTATATATAATTCTCTTTTTCATATTTTATTCTGATGGCTGTGTTTTGCCTTAATCACAGGGCTGCTGTAAGGACTCTGCATTGGTCACTGTTAATGTCTTCATTGACTGTAAGTGCATCGCTTAATTATGTGAATTTGCAAGTTCAGTTTAGAAGCTAAATAGCTGCTAGAAGTAAACTGAGAAAATTTAATAGAATTGCTCCCGTATGGTATAGTGCTATTTAAGAATGTCATATGCTATAGGTTAGGCAGCTTAGAACTCTTTTTTTAATCCATATTGGTTTAGATGATGCATCTGGCATTTTTTTTTGTATTGCATACAATCATATAGAAGACCAACTATGCAAAATGCATGCATTTTACAACTGTTTCAGGATCCTGTAGAAACATAAAATTTTAATCTAGGTACATATACATGGCTGTATATGATCTCAGGTCTGGTAATGCTTCAAAAACATTGAATTACAAAGTTGCCAGTATGATATCCATTGATCCCACAACCATCCAGGGTTTTTGATGTGGTGCTGCCATTCCGGGTATAATGAGTGCAAAAACCTTCTTATTCTTTTTCCATAAAGTGGTTAAGTTGATTTTTTTTTGGAACACTTCTGAATGCAAGAAATGTCAAGAAAACTAAACACTAAGGCAAAACAGACTATGTTTGTAATGGATAGCATGATTTCCCCTTTAATAAAAAATGATTTGTAAAAATTGTGGTTTATGGGGCATCCTGTGCAATGCTTGGAACAAGTCAGATAACCTTGACAAGGAAGTTGAATCTTTCCTAACATCCAAGGTTGATCTTCAATCTTGTTAATAATGCATTTTTTTCTAATAGTTGCAATGCATGGCAGCAGAAGCTTTACATATATGACATATATGTCTTTGGTTAGGCTGCTCAAGCCAAGAGTGGTCATGGTACATATGAGAATAATGAGTCCTTCCTCTAATTTCGAAACTTAAAATCTGGAAGGGGGTAATAAGCAAGGGTGTACATAGTGTTTGTTTTACTGGCAGCAGTTGATGCCTGTGAGTGAACAAGTCTTTAATAAGTAGTAACAAGGACATTTGATTTAACTTCTAAAGGAGACATTAGGAGACTTGCCTGAACACCTAGTTTACATTCATGATACCTGGACAGTGGTGGATGAATGTGTTTTTAGATTTAGCTTCAATAAGAATGTAAAGCTATGTTGCCCCCTGGGTACATAATGATCTACTTTGTGTCAAGGTAGATGAGGGCTGAATTTGATTTCTCTTACAGAATTTTTCACCTATGGTACCAGTTACCATTGAACATAACTTGGTTGGATGATATATCCACCTCTTATTCAGAGGAACAAGGCCTAGTAAGGAATAGTACCATTGGTAGTGAAGGGAGAGAGAGCTTGTTTAAGTTGAAGCAAGGCCACAATTACCATGTCTCCAAGTTTTGGATAAATCACAATGCCATTGAGGAATAATAAAGTCATTTGGCATTCAAAATGGAAATGAGTTGAGAGTGGAATGCCTCCAAGAGGAATAAGTGTACGTCATTCAATGCTAAACGATGCGATGCCAAGCAGGTAAGGGAAGAATGTTCAAGACTTGTTGCATGTCAATCACAAGAAAAAGCAAATACCATTGAATACCAATGCCATTTAGGAGATAGGAGGGAGGTATATTGTCATCTGAGCATAAGATCTTCCCACCCCAAATGCAATTGCCATTTGAATAATGGAGAATGTTGTTGGCTAGGACAAGGATATCATCCATGGAAATGTTGTTTTGGAGCTCATGTAGCGTGTGAATTTCTACCATATAGTAGTTGTTTTTTGAGGAGAAAAAGCCAAAGAAACTTTATTTGAATTGCTGTTTGCAAAGTGAAGGCCAAAAAAAGGGATTACATGATTGTCTATCAAAAAATCCATTCCATGAATGTCGTTTGAGATTTGGAGCATACTATTTGAGGATTGGCAAAAGATGTTCGACACATTAGAGGGTTCATGGTGCCATATGGGAAGTTGCTAGGGCAAGTTGTGTGGAAAGAGGGGTTGAAGACCAGTCCTGACAAAATTTGTGTTGTGATGAGCATGGAGGACCTGTATGACTTGAGCTTACTAAAATCATTTTTAGGGCATGTCGGGTATTATCTACGCTTTATAAAGAATTTCGCGCAAGTGTCACACCCTCTTGATGCGTTGACACGCAAAGGTGTTCCTTTCAGGTCGACAGAGGAGCATTAGAAGGCCTTGAGGAGTTGAAGGCAAAATTGGTTTGTGAGCTCATTCTGGTGTTTCTAGATTGGGATGAGTTTCATGTCCACATGGATGTGTCCAACTTCGTGATTGGATGCGGACTTGCCCAGGAGGGGCAGTATGGGTTGGATCAACACACATATTTTTCAAGTCAGTTGTTGTTATGGGTGAAGAACTATAGCACAACGGAGTGGAAAGCATTGGGGATGGTATATGTAGTACAAAATTTCAGACATTACTTGCTTGCCAACCCTTCGGCTTTCTATGTAGATCATCAAGTGTTGTTGTATTTGATTAACAAACTGACCATTCACGAACAAGTTAGCAGGTGGCTTGTGACGTTATAAGAGTTCATGTTTTGGGTGGTGATGAGACTTGGGAAGAAACATGTAGCACGGTGGTAAGCATTTCAAGGATGGAGGTATAGGATGACAAATTAGGGGCCAAACAAGATTGAAGTCAATGCAGTTCTGCTCATCGTTCTATACTAGAAAGACATCATGTTAGTGAAAACTTCAGATTTTTATACCTGCAAGTAGAAAACACAATGACAGAAAACAAAAACAGCAACACAAGTAACACAAAGATTTTACGTGGAAACCCGCAATTTGTAGGAAAACCACGAGGAAATGGCAACTTCTTCTTTTATTGATTTCAGCAAACTTTACATTCAAAACTACATCCACATGCAAGGGATCATTCCCCTTTTATAGAGCAAGAAAGGAAGACACCGAAACTGTTCGTTTCATCTCCCAGAGGAAGCCTCCGAAAAAACTGTTCGTTTTCACTCCCAAGGAAAAGCATCTGAAACTGTCCGTCTTCCACATCCAGACGTATAACCTAGACGTCTGCTGCCTAGACGTCTGGCCTAGACGTATAGCAGCCTAGACGTCTAGCAACCTAGACGTATGCCCTAGACGTCTAGCAACCTAGACGTATGCCCTAGACGTCTGCTGCCTAGACATCTGGCCTAGACGTTTGGCCTAGACGTCTAGCAGCCTAAAATTTGTTGATTAAAACTTCTGGATAGTGACTTCACCTCCTAACATTCTCCCACTTGAAGTCAGTATAAAGGAATTCTTTTACCAATATTTTTCATCTAGTGCCAATTGCCCAATGCTGCCCTTGTTACATTTTCAGCAAGCCCAGAGAAGTTCTGCACCACTCAAACTTGTTTGCCTTGACCGACTTTGTGAGCATATCTGCAGGATTCACTTCAGTGTTGATTTTCTGCAACAGGATCCTATCTTCTTCCACCACATTTATTATAAAGTGGTACTTGACATCAATGTGTTTCGTGCGATCATGGAATGTTGGGTTCTTCACTAGCTGAATAGCTCTTTGCTTATCACAATGCAACGTAATTTTCTCGTGCATTACCTTGAAGTCACCCAATAGTCGCTCTAGCCAAATTGCTTCTTTGTTGGCATGAGTCGCTACAATATATTCTGCTTCAGTGGTTGATAAAGCCATCACAGACTGCAACTTAGAAGCCCAACTCACGACTCCACCAACAAGAGTGAAAGTATATCCTGTAGTGGACTTTATCCCATCTCTACCTCCACCATAATCAGAATCCACAAAACTTTTAACTTGCAAACATTTTGATCCATAGTGAATAGCAGCATCTGAAGTGCCTCTTAAATATCTAAAAATCCACTTCACCGCATTCCAATGCTCCTTACCAGGATTTGCCATGTATCAGCTGACTACTCCCACTGCTTGGGCAATATCCGGTCTGGTGCTCACCATGGCATACATGAGGCTTCCTACTACTGATGAATACGGTACACGAGACATGCTTGTCTTCTCTGCTTCTGTTCTAGGACACTGATTGGAAGACAATTTTAAGTGTGAAAGAAGTGGGGTACTAATTGGTTTTGCATTCTGCATATTGAAGCGCTGCAAAATATTTTCTATATATGACTTTTGACTTAACCAGATCTTTCTTCCTTTTCTGTCCCTGTGTATCTTCATCCCTAAAATTTGGTTGCTGCTCCTAAATCCTTCATTTCAAATGTCCTAGACAACTGAGCCTTAAGATCAATGATTTTCTTCATGCTGGGGCTTGCAACCAGCATATCATCAACATACAACAACAAAATAATAAAACTGCCATCATCAAACCTCTTATAGTACCCACAATGGTCAACTTCACTTCTGTTGAAAGCTTGGCTCTTCATGAAGGTGTCAAATTTTCTATACCACATCCTTGGTGCCTGGTTCAACCCATATAGAGATTTCTTCAGTATGCAAACTAAATGCTCTTTGCCTCTTTCTTCATTGCCCTCAGGCTGATCCATATAAATCTCCTCCTCGAGATCACCATGCAAGAAAGTAGTCTTTACATCAAGCTGCTCCAGTTCTAAATCCTGTGTTGCTACAAGTGCAAGTAAAACTCTAACAATAGTCATCTTCACAACTGGAGAGAAAATTTCATTAAAGTCTATACCTGACTTTTTCACATAGCCTTTTGCCACCAAGTGAGCTTTATAGCGTTCCAAAAACCCATCGCTGTTCTTCTTTACTTTGTAAACTCACTTGTTTCCAACAGTCTTTCTTCCAGGTGGGAGATCCACAAGTTCCCACGTTTTATTCTTGTGAAGTGCCTCGATTTCCTCCTCCATGGATTTCCTCCACTTTTCTTAATTCGCAGACTCTCTAGCTTCTTGAATTGAACAAGGTTCACCGTCATCAGTTAACAAAGCAAAAGAGGATTGATAAACTTGAGAATACCTTTCTAGACACTTTTGTGGACGTGTAGATCTTCTAACCGAATGATTTGTTGATTGTGGCTCTTGGTCTTGTGACCGTTGTGGCATATCTACTTGCTATTCTGCATGCTGATCAAAAACTTCAGCATGCTGATTTTCATATTCATCTTCGTTCATATCTATTTCAACTGGTACAACATTAGGAGTTTGCTGTACCTCCTTCCTTTGCATGGATTTTTCATCAAAAATAACATCCCGACTAATAATTACCTTGTGGGCAGTAGGATCCCACAGTCTATACCCCTTCACTGTATCTCCATAGTCGAGAAAAACACATTTGCTTGACTTTGGGTCAAGTTTGGACCTTTTTTCTTTAGGCACATGGGCAAACACATCACAACCAAAGGTACACAAATGAGAGTAATCAACTGACTTACAACACCAAAACTCCTTCGGAATCTGTCCATCCAACGCAGCTGTAGGTGACCTGTTAATAAGATAAACATATGTATTAACAGCCTTTGCCCAGAACTTTTTATCCAACATGGATGTGTTGAGCATGCTTCTTGCACGTTCCATGATTGTGCGATTCATCCGCTCAACCACACCATTTTGCTATGGAGTATATGGTACAGTCTTCTGTTGCTTAATACCTGTTGAGGTATGATTTTGTCAGATTACAAAACCATCCGACAACTAGGACCTAAATCCCCTCTTGTAAAGAAGATATGTTTTCTCCAAGGTTCTCTATGTAAAATGTTATGAATTTTGTAATAATATGTCAAGTAAGCATTCAAAACATCTTAGGGGTTTAACCATTAGCTGTTAACAAGGGGCCTGGGAATTAGGTAATTAATTTTGAATTCATCATGTATTAAGTGCCTTTTACACAAATTCTTTCTCCAAACAATAATAGATAAATTTGCCTTATGATTTTGATCTACTTGTGCAAATTCATTCTATATTCTCGACATAATATCTTAATTAAAATGCTTTCAATGAATTTGAAATAACAATCTAATTTAGCATTTTAATTACCATTAATATCGCTAAACTTTAATAAAATCAAAGTTTATAAATTTTAATAGATTTATAAAATGTAAACCTTAATCATAAAGTTTTGGACTTCATAATAATCAAAACTAAGGTTTCATTTACTAATAGATATTTGCTCATTCAAATATAAAATTAAAATTGAAATATTTGAATAATGAACAAACTTATAAATTTATTAAACTCAAATTATAAGGTTTTGAACCTTATTAATCATGGAAGTAGAGTTTAATATAAATCTATTTATGAACTTTTAAACTTATGATGTGCAAAATAAAGTTCATAGGAATCTCCTTCTTGAAATATTTATTAAATTAAATATTTAAAGATAAATATGAGCATCAAATAAAAAGCTTGGATCTTTTGGATAAATCTAATCAGATTATAATAAATCCAAATTATTCAATGTAAAAGATATCAATTTTGAACTTTAACTTTATGAGTTTAAAGTTAAGATCAAAATAATCATTTATCGAATAAAAGTCATAATAATTTCCCTCCTGTAATATTTATTCTTCCAACATTTATTGCATTAAATATTGAAGAATAAATATATATCTCAAATATGAAGTTTGGATATATGAATAAATCAAAATTAGATTATAATAAATCCAAACTAATTAATGAAAAGATATCAATTCTAATTTTTCAACTTCATGAAATTAAAGTTGGAAATCAGAATAATCATTTATCTTTAATAAATTTATTATTCAGATATTAATTAAATTTAATATCTGAATAATAAATTTATTTATTAACCTAGTTATAAAGTTTGACTTTATAAAAATTGAACTAGGTTAACTATATGCAAAACTTGATATAAAATAAATTGTAAAATATCTAAAGTAAAGAGATAAGTTTTAACCTCGGACAAACAAACTACAGTATGAAAAACACAGAGACCTTAAAACCTAATTTATGTCTATCAGTAAAGCAATAAATTGGTGCAATCTTCAATGGGATTTAATTCTTCAAAAACTATATCGAATATTTTAATAATGACTCAAATACCAAATTCTTGCTTATTTGAATCCATAAAACAATTCGATATAATGATCAGATCTTACAATAAAAATCTTGAATCTCTTGGAAATCCATTCACTGTAGCTTTCTTTTATTTTCCTTCTTTGCTTCTTCAAATTCTTCTTCCTCAAATATGAAGTTTGGATATATGATGATGAAGATTTCGTTAATTAGAAAGGAGCAAGGATTTGTTATTAATTTGGTGGAAAATGATACGCATGGGGTATGGTAGACGCATGCTATAGTTGGAATGAAAGAATACATTATGTGTTGGAATATTGGAGAAAGTTAGCCACATTAGATAATGTGGTATGATTATATTATATGATTTGATCCAAATTCATTCGAATGAAAGGCACATTTTATATTATTAAGGCGCAAGAATATGTAGGGTTTTGTTGATAGCGTTTTGCCAATTAGTTTTAAAACTGTGAAAGAACTGAAAAGTGAATGAATTCAACCAATTTGATAACGAATTTATAATTTATAAAAGGATGAAGAAAAGCCAAGAAGAGGGGTCAGACATTTTTGCAGGGAAAGAGGAAGAAGAATTTGAAGAAGCAAAGAAGGAAAATAAAAGAAAGCTATAGTGAATGTATTTATAGGAGATTCAAGATTTTTATTGTAAGATCTGATCATTATATCGAATTGTTTTATGGATTCAAATAAGCAAGAATTTGGTATTTGAGTTATTATTAAAATATTCGATATAGTTTTTGAAGAATTAAATCCCATTGAAGATTGCACCAATTTATTGCTTTACTGTGTAAAATTTTGGTAGGCATAAATTAGGTTTTAAGGTCTCTGTGTTTTTCATACTGTAGTTTCGTTTGTCCGAAATTAAAACTTATCTCTCTACTTTAGATCTTTTACAATTTATTTTATATCAAGTTTTGCATATATTTAACCTAGTTCAATTTTTATAAAGTCAAACTTTATAACTAGGTTAATAAATAAATTTATTATTCAGATATTAAATTTAATTAATATCTGAATAAATAAATTTATTAAAGATAAATGATTATTCTGATTTCCAACTTTAATTTCATAAAGTTGAGAAATTAGAATTGATATCTTTTCATTAATCAGTTTGGATTTATTATAATCTAATTTTGATTTATTCAAATATCCAAACTTCATATTTGAGATATTTATTTATTCTTCAATATTCAATGCAATAAATGTTGGAGGAATAAATATTACAGGAGGGAAATTATTATGAGTTTTATTCGATAAATGATTATTTTGATCTTAACTTTAAACTCATAAAGTTGAAGTTCAAAAAATTGATATCTTTTACATTGAATAATTTGGATTTATTATAATCTGAATAGATTTATCCAAAAGATCCAAGCTTTTTATTTGATGCTCATATTTATCTTTAAATGTTTAATTTAATAAATATTTCAAGAAGGAGATATGAACTTTATTTTGCACATCATAAGTTTAAAAGTTCATAAATAGATTTATATTAAACTCTACTTCCATGATTAGTAAGGTCTAAAACCTTATAATTTGAGTTTAATAAATTTATAAGTTTGTTCATTATTCAAATATTTCAATTTTAATTTTATATTTGAATGAGGAAATATCTATTAGTAAATGAAACCTTAGTTTTGATTATTATGAAGTCCAAAACTTTATGATTAAGGTTTACATTTTATAAATCTATTAAAATTTATAAACTTTGATTTTATTAAAGTTTAGCGAATTTTAATGGTAATTAAAATGCTAAATTAGATTGTTATTTCAAATTCATTGAAAGCATTTTAATTAAGATATTATGTCGAGACTATAGAATGAATTTGCACAAGTAGATCAAAATCATAAGGTAAATTTATCTATTATTGTTTGGAGAAAGAATTTGTGTAAAAGGCACTTAATACATGATGAATTCAAAATTAATTACCTAATTCCCAGGCCCCTTGTTAACAGTAACTTGCAAACTATAGAGATTATTCAAGCACTTATTTACGCACATATGCATGACACATAAAACATTAAGTGAGAACCTTGGAGAAACATACTTTCTTTGCAAGAGGGGATTTTGAATCCTAGTTGTCGAGTGGTTTTTGTGATTGGACAAAATCACACCTCAACAATACCTTTCTGTGTACAAAATTTGTGAAATTCCTTGGAGCAATATTCATCCCCATTATTTGACCTAAGACATAAAATCGACTTGCCCAAACTCTTCTCTACCCGTGCTTTGAACTCTTCAAATTTCTGCAAAGCTTCCGACTTCTTCTTCAGAAAATAAACCCACACTCTCTGTTGAGCAAGGTGCAGCAAAAGAATTGCAAAAGTATTGTCATTGTTGTCAACACAGTCGGATTGATGCGATTGATACGCTCGGAGGTCGATCGGATCAAGTGAGAAAGTTTCAAAGAAAACAGAAGTGACCCAGATTCAGAAACTGGCAAAAAGAGACAAGGAAGAAAACTGTCGCGATATCGCGACATGTTTTCTGTCGCGATTTCGCGACATGGTCGAGGAGAGAGAAGGCGCAGCCGGAAATGTCGCGATTTCGCGACATGTCAAGTTTTCGCTGA
Organism: Wollemia nobilis; assembly: GCA_028583015.1. NCBI lineage: Eukaryota > Viridiplantae > Streptophyta > Pinopsida > Araucariales > Araucariaceae > Wollemia > Wollemia nobilis. The sequence goes on along the minus strand of JAQPPZ010000856.1, from coordinate 1,395,765 downwards.
GGAGAGAGAAAATGTGTCGCGATATCGCGACAAAAAGCAGGAGAGAGAAAATGCACGCCAAATTGTCGCGATTTCGCGACATGGTCGAGGAGAGAGAAGATGCGAGCAAAACTGTCGCGATTTCGCGACATGCTGGCAGAGAAGGAAACAAAGGTGTAGCGATATCGCTACATGTTGAAATGAAAGGAAACAAAGGTGTAGCGATATCGCTACATGTTGAAATGAAAGGAAACAAAGGTGTAGCGATATCGCTACATGTTGAAAATACATGGAACTAAGGTGTAGCGATTTCGCTACATGTTGAAACAAGGAGAAACTAAGGTGTAGCGATTTCGCTACATGTTGAAACAAGGAGAAACTAAGGTGTAGCGATTTCGCTACAGGTTGAAACAAAGAGAAAATAAGGTGTAGCGATGGCGCTACATGTTGGAACAAGGGGAAACTAAGGTGTAGCGATTTCGCTACTAGTCAAAAGTGTAGATCTGAAAGATGCAACATTGATATTACAAGTCAAAATTTCATGAAAAAAAAGACAAGGTAAAAGCACAAGGCAAAAAGTTGTAGCGATTTCGCTACTTGCATGGAGCAAAGAGCGTACGGAAGCGAAGCGTCGCGATTTCGCGACAAGAAGATTGATGACGTCAGCAAGAGCCGAAAGCGTCGCGATTTCGCGACAAGAAGGATGATGACGTCAGCAAGAGCCGGAAGCGTCGCGATTTCGCGACATGTTCCATTTTCACTGGAGTTGGCAAGGAAAGTTGTACGGAAGAGCAAAGTGTCGCGATTTCGCGACATGTTCCATTTTCGCTGGAGTTGGCAAGGAGAGTTGTACGGAAGAGCAAAGTGTCGCGATTTCGCGACATGTTCCATTTTCGCTGGAGTTGGCAAGGAGAGTTGTACGGAAGAACAAAGTGTCGCGATTTCGCGACATGTTCCTTTTTCGCTGCTGCTGGCAAAGAAGAGTGTACGGAATCCGGAAGTGTCGCGATTTCGCGACAAGCAGGATGATGACGTCAGCAAAGTTGAAAAGTGTCGCGATTTCGCGACAGGATGAAAGGAAAGCTGCTGGAAGCCGGAAGCGTCGTGATTTCGCGACAGCATTGAGGATGACGTCAGCAAAAGCTCAAAGTGTCGCGATATCGCGACAAGATGCAGGGAAAGCTTCCAAGAGCCAAAACGGTCGCGATTTCGCGACATGCTTGAAGGATGACGTCAGCAGAAAGTTCTAAGTGTCGCGATATCGCGACATGAGCGAGGGAAAAGCTTTCAAGGCCAAAATGGTCGTGATTTCGCGACAACCTTCAGGGTGACGTCAGCATAAGTCAAAAGTGTCGCGATATCGCGACAGGTAACAGTCTGGCATGTAAAACCCGCAGGAACATGCAAGGTGACACGTGTCGAAAAAGCCGACAGGAAAATCATGCAGCCAGTTACGTAAAAAGTAACTGAAGTCAGACAGACAGTTAATCGTTGATAGGTGTTGGACATGCAATGCAACAGCCAAACATGCAAAATTGAAACGCATTCGAAAAGCCGAATTTGAAGGATAATAAAAGCATTCGAAAGGTCGAATTTGCAGGCATTCGAAAAGACGTATTTGAAGCATACAGAAAAGCCGAACATGAAGAATCGAAAAGCTTTCGCAGAATCATACATGGAGTTTCGAAAAAGCATTCGAAAAGCCGTATTCGAAGAAATCGAACAGTCAAAGTACATGAAACAAAATTGCCGTATTGCATGGTTTCCAAAAGACGTATTGCAGGGTTTCGAACAGTCGAAGTGCATGGAACCGAACAGCCGTATTGCATGGATTCGAACAGTCATAGTATGTGATTCGATTGCATGCAGATTGAAAGGTTATAAAAGAATAATCGTACAGAGAAGATGTTGCTGCTGTTAGAGAGAAATTGTTGTAAAAGGAGAGTTAGAAAAGAATCAAGAGAAAAAATAAGCAGAGCCGTGAGAGTGTGCAGAGTTGAATTAATTGCAGACCAATCAGGGTCGTGCATAAAGTGAAGACATTTTTATGTCATTCAAAATTTATCAGAATTGCAGTCCAAGTTGGTGCTTGGTACTAGGAGTTGGTGCTCCATCTGTTGCAGCAGAAAATTACAGGGGTTGGTGCTCCTTCCAGTTGGTGCTGGTAAAGTGTTTGTAAAATTGATTTTGCAAAGACTGGATTTGGATTGGAGTCCAAGCAGTCATTTTTGAGGAGTAGCCAAATTGGTGAACCTCGTTATATTGAGTGTTGTGGTTTGCTCTCTTGTTCAAGTTTTTTTTATTCTCTTTATTTCATATTAAATGTTGTAGATATAAAAATTTAATAGCTACACTGATTCACCCCCCCCTCTCAGTGTCATTGTGTAAACATCATCTCCTAGAATAATCATCTACAAAAGTTAGAAAATAGATGGCACCATTTAAGGACTGAGTGGGGACTGGTCCAAATTATCCGAATGTATAAGTTGCATAAAATCAGAACTCTTACTAGGGCTTGCAGTAAACCAAACCCTCTTTTGTTTACCAAAAATACAGTGTTCACACAAGTCTAAATTGCAAGACTTAATCTCAAAGAACATACTTGTCATGCAGAATTTTCAGACCTTTTTCACTCATATGGCCTAGGCATTGATTCCATAGCATTACTGCATCTTGAACATAAGTTGTTGCTGCTGCATGGTTTGTCATCGTATCACCGCATAAACGATATAGGGTCCCATAAGATTCTCCTTTTGCTACTACAAGAGCTCCTTTGGTAATTTTGCAGTAGTTGTTACCGAAAGTGACAAAATACCCTAGCTTATCCATCATCTTGATTGAGAGCAAATTCTTCCGCAAATCGGGCACATGTCGCACATAACATAACATCCTTTCTCTACCATTGTCGAGCCAGATCCTTATGTCCCCTCTTCCCACAATTTCTAAAGGTTGATCATCACCCAAATAGATCATCCCACCATAATATGGCTGATATTTGTCAAACCAGTCTCTGTGGGGAGACATGTGGAAAGATGCACTTGAGTCCAAAACCCAAGTATATAAAACAGATCTGCTGTTACTGATACAGAAAGCTTCACATGTTGCCATCTCTCCTAAATCTGCTGTACTAGCCTCAGTTGATGGCTGAATTTGCTTTTCACATTCTTTAATTGCCAACAACCCTTCATTAAGTGCCTTGGCTTCCCACAATGCCAACACTTCCCTTTCTGATTACGTCTTTTAGACTTAGATCTGGACTGTGATCTTCCTTGTTTACTCCTCTTGAAAGATCGACCTCTCACAGATAGGGCTTCATTGGTTGAGGGTTCTAGAGACGTTTTTCGCCTCAACTCTTCTGCCAACAAAGCGACTACCACATCATCAAATTTTAGAGTTCGTAATGATGCATTACTGATGGTCATGACCATATGATCCCAGGTGTTCGGGAGGGAACAAAGTAGGGTGATAGCTCTACCCTCATCCTCCATCTTCACACTGACTGAAACTAGTTTCCTGATAAGGGTATTAAACTCATTCAAATGATCTGCCACGGATGAACTTTCCTTCATCCTCAAGCTATAAAGCTGTTTTTTTAGAAAAACCTTGTTTGTTGCTGATTTTGTCTCATACAACTTTTCAAGCTTTTGCCAAAGGGCTTTTGCGGTCTTCTCTTCAGCTACATTGAACAAGACAAAGTCTGCTAGGCAGATACGGATTGTAGAGACCACCTTCCTGTCTAGCGTTGCCCACTCCTCATATTTCATGCTGCTTGGTTTACTCGCGATCCCTTTCAAGGCTAAAGCTTGGTTGTTTTGAACCAACAAATCCTCCACCTTCATCTTCCATAGAGCGAAGTTCCTGCCATCAAATTTCTCAATCTCGAACTTGGTTACACCTTTTGTCATTGTTTCAACTCCCACTCACTCAAAACCTTTGGCTCTGATACCAGATGTTAGTGAAAAACTTCAAATTTTTATGCAAGTAGAAAACACAATGGCAGAAAACAAAAACAACACAAGTAACACAGATTTTACGTGGAAACCCGCAATGTGCAGGAAAACCACGGGGCAATGGCAACTTCTTTTTTTATTGATTTCAACAAACTTTACATTCACAACTACGTTTACATGCAAGGGATCATTCCCCTTTTATAGAGCAAGGAAGGAAGACACCAAAACTGTTCGTTTCCTCGCCCAAAGGAAGCCTCCGAAAAGACTGTTCGTTTCCACTCCCAAGGAAAAGCATCTGAAACTATTCGTCTTCGGCATCCAGACGTTTGACCTAGACGTCTGCTGCCTAGATGTTTGGCCTAGATGTCTAGCTGCCTAGATGTTTGGCCTAGACATTTGCTGCCTAGATGTTTGGCCTAGACGTCTAGCTGCCTAGATGTTTGGCCTAAACGTCTGCTGCCTAGAGGTTTGGCCTAAACGTCTGCTGCCTAGACGTCTGTCCTAGATGTCTGCTGCCTGGACTAGACGTCTAACAACCTAAAATTTGCTGACTGAAACTTCTGGATAGTGACTTCACCTCCTAACACATCAAACTCAACTTGTACGACACTTCACTAGAATGATACTTGTTGGAACGACACGCACTGGAACGACAAGTGCTAGAACGATAGTGTGTTGGAACGACAGGTGCTGGAACGATAGGATCAATTTTTACTAGCACGACAATTGCTTCACACCACTGGAACGACAACTTCCACTAGAACGGACACAACCAATCTATTGCGTAATCCTTACCACTGGAATGACAACCTTGGCAGTTTCACTTGTATGGTGTTTTGGATTTCAATTCCCTTGTTCCACATTTAGATTGCAACAATGATCCCTGCACATAGAATCCAACACAAAACTACCAACTACCAATGGCAATCATACTATATATAGATTACACACAACATGGACAAAATATGAGTCCTTTGCATTACTCAGTACGACATTACAGGGTCTTGTTACAATGCATATGTAATCTCTCTTCTATATTCTACATATATGTATACATGTTGCATTGCCCGCACATATGGTTTGCCAATACACGCTCTAGTCTCTACCTAGACACATAGATAAATATCCTTAATACAATAGTATACATTCGAGATTACCCTTGAGATATGGTCTCGAATGAAGGAGGGGGGTCTATTTAATCTTATGTCCTGGCCGTTGCCAACAACGGCTTCGAGGACAACACACCACCCAACCGTCTCCCCATTTGGACGTTCACATAGCACCCTTAATGCTTCCTATCATCTATTGCAATTTATCAAATCACATGATTAAATTGCATTACATTGCTATTTCATCTACATTTGCATTTGCATTTCACATGCAGTTGACTTTCATTTACATTATATTTCATTACAATTATTTACATAGTGCATTTTGCACTTATTCCTACTATGTTCACTACTTTTTCTTCTAAGGTCCAAAACCAGTGCTTACATCTGCCCTCCCCTTTACTTTGGTCGACGTCTTCGTAGACGTCTGCTTTGATTCCTGGGGACTCGGTTGTTGTTGTCGAGGTGTAGAAATAGGTGCTTCTCCCATCTCTGTGATTTGCAGCTTCAATGCCTCATTCTCGTCCTTCAATCTCTTGGCATAATTATGGTATCTAGCTCCTATACCATAATGATTGGCCCTTTGTTTAGTTTCAGCCAACTTCGTCAAGAGTTCTTTCTCCCTTTTTTGCAAAAGCTTCTTCGAACATCGTTGTTGTTCTTGCAACTTGGACATTATTATGTTTATGGCATATTGCAATTCCTTTTTCTGCAACTGCTATTGCTTTAGTCCATGGTTCCCATGTTTCGTCAGCTTCGCAACTTCGTCTAGAGTTATATTGGTGACCTTATGGATCATTTCATTCCAGAAGATCTGATCTATTACCTCCTTCTTGACTGGTAATTTGTGATTTGGCAATTTTGAACGTTCTTCGGAAATTGCTAGGTGAAAACACCACCTGCACCTTTTTGTCACCAATCTTCACTTTGTTGGCGTTTTGTTGTGGATTATATGTTTCTAACATTTGCAACAAATAGCTCTTGAAGAACTCCTCAAAGTTTGGGATTTGCAGTATGTAACTATGCCTGCATTCTTGAACGCATCTCTTAGCAGGTTATCTATTGAGCTTGCCTTCCTTCGATTGCGGCAAAATTCTCCAGCTAGCTGTTGCCATGTTATGTCCTTCAACGGTATCAACATCCTTTCCTTCCCCTTTTGAGGTGAAGCCTCCCCTCTTTAGCTCGAGGTTGTTCTCGTGAGTGTCCACTATGTCGTCCACTCCTACTTCACTCCGCGTGAGAACTATGTTCCTTCTCTCATTCTTGGATGTGATTTGCGAGACGACTTCTTGAACTACTTTTGACGCTTTCTTCTTGCCTTCCCAAGTTGGGTGGATTCCTTCTTGGCTCTTGTTTTGCCTTCTCCATCTGTTCGCGAATGCTTGATCTTCTTTGCCTCTTCTCTGACTGTAATCGCTCCTTCAGACGTCAACTGCTACTCGTACAACTTTGGTGTTTGCTTCCAACACTGGTATGACACCTGCCATCTACTACTAACTAGTACGACATATACACTTAATTGGCACGGCAGATGTCTGACTCGTACAACTAGTAAGTCTTCACTTTTACGACAACTATTTGCTTCCCCACTTGTACGACAACCGTTCCAGGGCAAGGCTTGTACGACACGACTCACCCCACCAACTTCCTCGCATGACTTGCACGACAACTTCCTTTGCACGTCCTCTACATAGTTTGTGTTAGTTCTATCTTTCAATTTTCACGCCGTCTGCACCAACAATTTCTCACACTTGCAATTGGAAAATCTCATGCCCTTTTCTGTTCATACTGTTGTACGGGCGTCTGTACTCCTGCAGTTACTCTTACGAAAACCCCTTTTTGCGCTTTTGTTCTCCGTTCTGCACATAATTTCTCCTAAGGTTCCGTTCTTCTTTTGCAACTCTTCTGTTGGCGACAGTTGCTTCTTCCTCCGTCGGTGGCTTCTCCTACTAACAACAACTTTTGCAACAACACTTGTGCGCACTCTTTTGCAACTTGTTTTGCTATTAGCTCCTTAGAGGTGGTCTTCGTCCTCCCTCTCCTGCAGGTATTGAGCAATGCAATGCTTAGGCCTTCCCTTGTGCATCTATTTATAAGATCAATAGAGGTAGTTGCCACCCATGTAACTGCTTATTGAACTTCACCTCACCACCTTGCATGCAACTGCCTTGCGTGATTTTTCTTGTCTTTTTCTATTTTCACTTTTTCTATTTTTTTTTTCAAAAATGGAAACGTGTCTTTTAAGTCTAAGTACGCTGTACAATTTGTACGACGATTGCAACTGCCACTTCAATCATGCAGTTTGTTGACGGATCTATCTCTTCCTATCGCCAATGATCTACCCGATCTGCTGTTTGCCTTGTTGAATTTGTACGACGATCTTGTCTCTCTACCGTACCAATACTTGCATCTACCGTACCAACAACTGCATCTGTAGGGCCGCTATTACATTCCTCGTTTGAACGGCCTATGTCATTCGTACGACACACATTGGTACGACTTGGACTAGCATGACAATGTGTTGTACCAACCTCCTTATTTGTATGACATACTTGTGCACTAGTACAATCGGTCACCCTATCGCTTCCTGTAGCATTGCATGATCGTCTTGGTATCTGTTGCATCCAATTAGGCACTTCATTTTCTCTTTCTTGCTTTGCCCATGTTGTCACCTTTCCTTCTGCTTTGCGACAATCCACTCTTAAGCATGTTCCTTTCTTCATTTCTCTCCTTCGGGTAGGCCTCCTTGACTTGGGATTGCCTATTCCTTCGTCTAGGCTATTCGAGGTCTATCCGTGCTCTCCTTTGATACCTTGGTTGTTTATTGCGATGTCTTTGGTTTAGACGTAAACCAAAAGGCAGTCTTGATGGGCCAACCTGTTGCCTACGTTGTCTCTTGTTGTTTTGTACATGAAAAAGGAAAGGTCCTTGCGGGCCTTCCCACTGATCACGTGGCCTAGGGATAGCCGAAGGGAAGATCCTTCCCCGCAAACTATGAGGGAGGTCGACCAAACTCCTCCCAATCGTATACAGTCGAGAAGACTTGGCAACCTTCCCAAATTGTCTACATTGACTGTTACCGGTACCAATGTGACTCTGTTTAGTAGTTATTGCGAACTACTCTGACCTTAGACTTCTTCGATAGCATTTATTGACGTATCATTTACTCACCTTGTTGTTTGCCTATCTTCCTTGGAGAGAGTTTGCAGATTATCATCTTCTGGCTGAGGAATTGGTTGCAATCTTGACGCATTCCTCCTGGATCGCCTTGTAAGTGGTGAACTCAAACTACCACTACTTGTGTTGAAATTGATTGCATATGAGCTACTACTTGAATCACTAGAGCTTGTGGAGGAAATACTGGTGGTATTCGTCCGCTAGTGCCTTCCATCTCCTTCTTGAGATGTTGGTGCTTTAAAAACATCCCTCCATAATATTTGAGCTGCTTCTTCTATAGTCCAACTTTGTTACTCCGTTTCATTCAACACTTGTCTCTTTGCTTCAATTACATTCACATTCTAAATGCTCCTTCCAATCTCCTGAGCAATTTGTGCCCTCATTTGCGCATTGCACCTACGCAACTCTTTATACTCCTGAAACATTTGTGTTTCTAGGTGTATCGTTTGCTGTTGCACACTAATAGGCTCATTTCCTCATGCTTATTGTCATCACTGACGGGCCAACCTGTTGCCTACGTTGTCTCTAGTTGTTTTGTACATGAACAAGGAAAGGTCCTTGCGGGCCTTCCCATTGATCATGTGGCCTAGGGATAGCCGAAGGGAAGATCTTTCCCCACGAACTATGAGGGAGGTTGACCAAACTCCTCCCTTGGCTGGGCAATTGTATACAGCCGAGAAGACTTGGCGACCTTCCCAAATTGTCTACATTTCCTGTTATCGGTACCAATGTGATTGTTTAGTAGTTCTTGCGAACTACTCTGACCTTCGACTTCCTCGATAGCATTTATTGACGTATCATTTACTCGCCTTGTTTGCCCTTCTTCCTTGGAGAGAGATTGCAGATTATCATCTTTTGGCTCAGGAATTGGTTGCAATCTTGATGCATTCCTCCTGGATCGCCTTGTAAGTGGTGAACTCAAACTACCACTACTTGTGTTGAAATTGATTGCGTATGAGCTACTACTTGAATCACTAGAGCTTGTGGAGGAAATATTGGTGGTATTCGTCCGCCAGTGCCTTCCATCTCCTTCTTGAGATGTTGGTGCTTCAAAAACATCCCTCCATAATATTTGAGCTGCTTCTTCTATAGTCCAACTCCGTTACTCCATTTCATTCAACACTGTCTCTTTGCTTCAATTACATTCACATTCTAAATGCTCCTTCCAATATCTTGAGCAATTTGTGCCCTCATTTGCGCATTGCACCTTCGCAACTCTTCATACTCCTGAAACATTTGTGTTTCTGGGTGTATCGTTTGCTGTTGGACACCAACTTGTGCTAACAGGTTCATTTCCTCATGCTTATTGTCATCACTGACTGGCCAACCTATTGCCTACGTTGTCTCTGGTTGTTTTGTACATGAACAAGGGAAGGTCCTCGCGGGCCTTCCCACTGATCATGTGGCCTAGGGATAGCCAAAGGGAAGATCCTTCACCGCGAACTATGAGGGAGGTCGACCAAACTCCTCCCTTGGCTAGGCAATCGTATACAGCCGAGAAGACTTGGCGACCTTCCCAAATTGTCTACATTGCCTGTTACCGGTACCAATGTGACTCTGTTTAGTAGTTATTGCGAACTACTCTGACTTTCGACTTCCTCGATAGCGTTTATTGACGTATCATTTACTCGCCTTTTATTTTGCCCTTCTTCCTTGGAGAGAGTTTGCAGATTATCATATTTTGGCTGAGGAATTGGTTGCAATCATGACACATTCCTTGTGGATTGCCTTGTAAGTGGTGAACTCAAAGTACCACTACTTGTGTTGAAATTGATTGCGGATGAGATACTACTTGAATCACTAGAATATGTGGAGGAAATACTAGTGGTATTCGTCTGTCTGTGCCTTCCATATCCTTCTTGAGATGTTGGTGCTTCAAAAACATCCCTCCATAATATTTGAGCTGCTTCTTCTATAGTCCAACTTCGTTACTCCATTTCATGTAACACTTGTCTCTTTGCTTCAATTACATTCACATTCTAAATGCTCCTTCCAATCTCCTGAGCAATTTGTGCCCTCATTTGCGCATTGCACCTTCGCAACTCTTCATACTCCTGAAACATTTGTGTTTCTGGGTGTATCGTTTGCTGTTGCACACCAACTTGTGCTAATAGGATCATTTCCTCATGCTTATTGTCATCACTCCTTGGTTCATGCTCTTGTTGTTCACTACTTACGAAATTCCATTTGCCGCATAGCAGCATCTGTAAGTGATCTAAGTCATCTTTCCTCGTTCGTGTCTGGGAATTGTACATGTACCTGTACACGTCTTCTCTTCATAGAAAGAGGTTCCAACTCCTCTTGCTCTATCATGGGCTGCTCTCTTGCATTCCCAAACAATTGTCTCAATCCTAGATCACTCTCTTCTCTGTCTTCTTCTTTTGCACGTTCGTCATGGTTGTCTTGTTGGAATATATTACATCATTTGGTTCTTTACTAATGTACCTTCATGGGTACATATTTAGATTAGGATTATATTAGGAGATAAATAGTTTATTAGAGTAATTTAATAAATGCACAAGTGTTAGAATGTGCAATGATGTAAATGTGCATGTAGTCCACATGTACATGAGTCTTAGGGTTGAGTAAGAGGCAAGGAATCTATCTTTCTATATAAAGGCCTCATTGTGAGTGTTTGTGAGAGGAGTTTTGGAGTGCATAGGTTAGAGTAGTAGTAGTCACAATGTAGCTCCATTTTGTTATCATGGAGGAGTTGTAAACTCCATGAGAGGAGCATTGTAATTTTCGTGAGCTTTCTTATATGAGCATTTCTAGAGCATTGTATGAAGTTTTCTATCATATTTTCATGCATGTTAAGTTTCCTTTATCATAGTTATAATATTGCATGCTTATTTCAATACTTGTGAATGCATTTCCTTTAAGTTTAAGGCTCCAAAAGCTAACAATGGTATCAGAGCCACGGTGGATCAAAGGAAATCCACAAGTGATCACCATTGCTATTGTTGAGTATTTGCAAACCGGATCAGCCATTGTGCACCGTTGCATGCAAATACCATCACAATAGATTTTTTGATAGAAGTAGCTCTAGGTAGAATAATAGAAAGTAGAGAAAGCCACATGATTGATTTGGCTAGAGTTTTTCCATAGAGTTGCAAAAACTTGTGAAGACTAGAACTCAACATTGCATCCACTAGATTGGCAATCCAACTAGTGAAGATTATTTTCTATAGAGTCATAGAAATTTTTATTATCTCTAATATTTCATTGCAAGAGAGAAAAGAAGTTTTCAGGAAAACCATTGGGTTACTATCATCTAAGTTTTTCTTGTTGCAGAAAATTAACTCTCAGAAGTTGGGAAGCTTCCTACAATAGATAGAGAAGAACTTCATCTTCATTGCCTGAAAGTCGACGTTACTTTCCTCGTGCAGGGATTAATTCTTTGTTGCAGAAAAATAAGGATTGAAGATTTGGAGGCCTAAGGAGAAAGGTCCCATTGAGAGATTTGCAGATTGAAGACTCCTAGTTGAAATATTGAGGAGAGATCTAGTGGCCAAGGAAGCCACATTGAAGATTGCAAATCTAGGAAGGAGGTCCTAGAAAGAAGACCCCATTGAAGATTGAAGAGACTCAAGGAGAAGAGTCCTAGAAAATATTGGAGATTGGTGATCTCCATTGAAGACTGAAAACTTCACATTGAAGAAGAGGTCCATTGAAGGCCCTATTGAAGAACTTCCATAGTGGAAGATTGAGCATTGAGAAGAACTAACAAAAGTTCTATTGCAGATTTTAGTAGCAACAGATTCAGGAGATCCTAGAAGAAGATCTCACTACGAAACTTCCATAGTTGAAGATTGAAGAGGCCAAGGAAGGTCTCATTGAAGGTTTTGAAGCTGCAAGTTTGAGGACCTTGGAGAGGTCTCAAGGAGAAACAAGAAGAAGGCTTGGTGAGCCTCATTGAAGGAGTTCCTAGAAGAACTCATTGGAGAAATTACTACCAAGGGAGAAGCTCGTGATAGCTAAGGAATTGGGACAATTTTCGCCATCCGACAACAAGCCCAAAGGAGAAGGTTTGGCAAGAAGATTATCAAATTTCAAGGTAGTTTGGAATAGATCTCAAGATTGACAGATTGTTTGAGGAGGAGATCTAGTTTGAAGTCAGAATTCGGCAAGAGAAAAGAGATAGAAAAACCACCAAATCTGAGAGATTTGGGGGCCATCATTGAAGGGTTCTTGAGTGAACATCTCAGCTGCGATTTGGAGGAGGATCCTACCAAATTTTTGGGATTCAAGGACAGCATTTCAGTGAAGGTATTGACTGCTTTACAATCTGAAATTTTTCAGATTTGAGGATAGAAAAAGGCAGCAATTTGGGCAGCGTTAGTAGCTGCTAAAGATCAGATTTCAGAGGTACATTCTGAAGGAGCATTTAAGCCACCAAGTTACAGTATTGGGCAGCATATTAGTCAAGTATTGAAGCTGCAAAAAGGTGAGCAAGTGAGCTATTTTGGACAGCCTAGAAGAGCTGCAATAACATCTACAAAAGGCAGCAAATTTAAGTGACCAAAGTCACTATCATCATCATCATCTACAAGGAAAAAGGTATGCAACAAAAAGGTGCAAAAGTTCATTAGTTGAGCTTTTTATATTTGGATTTCTATTAAAGTTATAAAGCACCAGTTACAAAAGTTTAAAGGTTGCATCAAAAGTTTCATTTCAAGTCTTCAAAAGTAGTGCAGAAGTTATAGTCTACAAAGTTCAAACCTGCACATAGAAGAAAATAGAAGTTAGGTATATTTTGAGAGAAAGAAACGTATCAACATTCTATTGCTTATTCTAAGAAAAGAAGACTATAGTTTTTGCATAATCTATAGTGCAAAATATTTCATTGAAAAGCTTGGATTGGTAAGTGAAAGAATAGCCAAGCAAGGAAGGTATTGCCAAGGATTAAAGGCAATAATAATATCAGTTTTATCTCAGCCAAACAAGGGAGTTGAAGGTAGTTTATTTGCAGTATTTTGTGGCAAGGAGTAGCCACCAAAAAGGTTAATATCACCTCCAAAGGTTGGAGAAGAAAGTCACCATATTAAAGCAGGAAGAGAGCTTGAAAGGAAGACAAAAATTTCAAGTCTACGGTGCAACTAAAGGCTACATTTCCAAAGCATTTTTTGGACAGGTTTGAAAAGGGGCTAAGATAGTCTTTGAAAGCAATATCGGACAAAGAAATTGAATAGCAATATCAGCCAATTGAAGCCTACATTTCGAGTAAGATAAAGGCTCGGTTTACGAGCACAGGGGGCAATCATAGTCTACACATTAGAGTCATTCAAGAGAACTCTACAAGCATGGTCAAGAGGCAGATTACACAGCAATAGGGAGACGTATCAAAGTCTTCAAGTGGGCACCCTACAACACCCTAAAAGAAAGCCTCGGGAAGCAAAAGAAAGAGTCATCCAAAGGCTCAAAAATCCAGTCATTTAAGGTGTCTAAAGACACCCAACGTAGTGCAAGAGCCACCGGAGTTACCACCTACACGAAGCACAAGAACCAAACCTGCATATTCAGCAAAAAGCCAGTGCAAGTGAAAGAACACAAGGTTAGAACTAAGGACGAAGTGCAAGTAGTTTGGTAGAACTATTATCACCACCAAAGAGGAGCCACCATGGTAGAAGCAGGCTGGAAAGCGACGTAGAACTCAAAGAGTATTCACATTCCATAACGCCATTCGAAGGTAGCCACCAAACACCTAAGTTTTCTGCCCAAGAAGAAGATGAAAACAACAAGGAATATCACCAAGAAGTGAGCATTGAAGAGCGCTGGAAAGGACATTGGACAAGCCCAAGCAAGTTGAGAAGAAGATAGGAATATTTCACCATGTGGAAGGAGCCATTTCATGCAAACAAAAGAAGAGTGCCATGTTGATGAAGCCAACTTGAGCGCCCAACAAAGAGAAGTAGGTGAGACATCATTTGATAATGCTTCCAACTTGAGCACCCAAAGAAATAAGAAGCATTGCTAACAACACCAATCATCAAAGAGTTAAGGAATCAAGCGCCACTTGTCATAGGCATTGGGAGGAGGTGCAACAAGAACCGTTTTCAAGAGGTTAGAGAAAATAAGTGCCACTTGGCACTTCCTATTCTACACTGCATTGAGCTTAAGAGAAGGCGCCCATGTACGTAGCTATTAAAAGGCTAAGAGAGCATTGAAAGCAAGGAGAGAATCGCTGTTTTAGAAAGCATGTAGGGTGATAGAGAAACCAGAAAAGGGCACGATTAACAAGGAGGAAAGGCACGACAAATCACCGAAAGAAGACCAACATTGAAGTGGAGAATAACACACATAATAGTCGAAGACATAGAGTGAGTTCAAGGCACATATTCAGCAAGCTCGTGGTTGGAGAAAGGAACGCAAAAGAGCGTGTTTACGTCCAAGAAAAGTGCGCAAGAGAAGTGAAAACTACAAGGAGCATTTAAGAGATGATAAGGAGTAGTCAACCATTATCAATACGAAGCAAACTACATTCATTTCAGTCAAACTTGCAAACCCGAATCAAGCATTTGAAAGGTGAGAAATAATAATTTATAAAAAAAATTAAAAAAAAAAAAAAAAAAAAAAAAAAAAAAATAATAAATGAAAAAAAAAGAGAAGGAATAGAAAAAGACACCCTGAAGTTTATTTCTAAAGCACTTTCTACAAATAGTTGGTTGCAAGTGATAAAAGTGAATCATATTTATAGCATATCTCATTACTAGGGAGCTATAAGGAAGACTACTACAAAGGTTAATACTACAAGACCCAAACCAAAAAGGAAGATAAAGATGTCAACCTCAAAGAGTGAAGTAAACAATGATATGAACAACACCATTAGAAGGGAAAAGATTAATGTTATTAAATCAGGAATCAAGAATCTACTGAATAAAACCGAGAACTTAGATCTTGGTTCAAGATTGATCTATAGTGAGGTGCTAAAAGAAGATTTCACTACTATGGAATTTTATCTTCATGCTAGGCTTATTGAAGCAATTGAGAATGAAAAGAAAGATATTCCAGTTCCTTTGGAGTTTGGGAGCATTCTATACATGGCATTACTTTCACTTCAAACTCACAAAGAAGTGGTTGCAAAGCAAAAATAATTAATTGAACTACTCAAAGTAAAAACAAAGATAGATGAATCATTTCTAGAGAAAGTGTTTCAAGCATCATGTAGTACTAATACTTCAAGATCTACTAACTCAAAAGTTTATCATGATGCTTGTTCAGAAGTTTCTGTACACAACAAGGATAGTAGTGAAAAGGATAAAGGCAAAAGAAAAATATTGTTGCAGGAATCAGGTGATAGTACAACCACATATGAAAGCACAATAACTGGAACCAAAGACAAGAAAGAAGAAGAAGAAGAGGAGGCATTAGATCAAGGAGGAATACAATGCAAGGTAAATTAAAAACATCATAGAAAGAACCTCATCAAGATGAAGACTACACAAAAGTCAAAGATCCATATTGAAGACTAAAGTCTTCAAAACCAAATAATGTAATACAGGGGGATGTTGGAATATATTACATCATTTGGTTCTTTACTAATGTACCTTCATGGGTACATATTTAGATTAGGAATATATTAGGAGATAAATAGTTTATTAGAGTAATTTAATAAATGCACAAGTGTTAGAATGTGCAATGATGTAAATGTGCATGTAGTCCACATGTACATGAGTCTTAGGGTTGAGTAAGAGGCAAGGAATCTATATTTCTATATAAAGGCCTCATTGTGAGTGTTTGTGTGAGGATTTTTGGAGTGCATAGGTGAGAGTAGTAGTAGGCACAATGTAGCTCCATTTTGATATCATGGAGGAGTTGTAAACTCCATGAGAGGAGCATTGTAATTTTCATGAGCTTTCTTATATGAGCATTTCTAGAGCATTGTATGAAGTCTTCTATCATATTTTCATGCATGTTATTTTTATTTTTTTGAATTTACATGGTGGAATCGGTAGACGCCACGAATCCAGGCAGGCTGTCTGATTTTTATGGCCGCCATAGTATTTTGCATTGCCCGCCTTGAAAGCCGCCACATAGTTCTTCGCGCAGTCCGCCCCTATAACCACCATGCCATTGAAAGCACTAGGAAAGGGACAAGCGTTCAGTCCGGCAAGGCTTGAGATTTGAACCTTGGACCTCCGCCCCCTTACGGGGTTTGGTCGAACCGATTGGTCTACACCTCGGACCTATATTTTCATGCATGTTAAGTTTACTTTATCATAGTTATAATTATAATATTACATGCTTATTTCAATACTTGTGAATGCATTTCCTTTAAGTTTAAGGCTCCAAAAACTAACATGTCTTCATTCGCCTTTGCCCGAATGAAGAGACAAGTTGGCAGAAACATCTCATAGTCCTCCATTTGCCAATGGAGAAGTCCACTATCTGATCGGCTTTCATCTTTCGTACAATCTTCCAGATGCAACACTCCTTCCTTGTCCGGTTCATGTCCGTTGTCTTTTGAAGACAAAATCCCGACTCATTGGACGTCACGATATCTTCGTTTACAGACCGATTCTTCATATTAATCATATACTTGTGCTATCCTTTCCTGAAAGTGAGTCGATCCTGTAATGTCCCTTTCTTGGCTTGTTGTCAGTATGGGAGCATTCAGAGGAGGTTGGAGGATTACCAGGTTGATGTATGCTTTTGGATGCTTGTTTTCTGGAGTTATACTAAGCTCAGATGATGGACTTACTATTTATAGTAAGTCAGTTATGAGGGTTTTTGGCCGAGCAAACAATAGGATGTTACTGTACGCCATATTGGGTATCCAGATATATATTCTGTTGATAGACTTCGGTCTGTTTGGTCACTGGTGTAGAAGACTTACTATTTTTAGTAAGTCAGTTAGGGTTGGCATTTTGGGAAACAGAAAAGTTATGTTTGTCATCTACGGCGAAAAGGGTATCCGTTTCTATCTTTTGTTTGGTGATTGGATGTTGGGAGCTTGATTATTTTAATGCCCGAAATTAATTAATATTATAATTAAATGTAATGTTTAAATATATTACAGTTGGGCTTATATTTTTGATTAAAAGAGGCCTTGTGAGTACTCGTTTTAAAGGGGATGAAATAAAGATTTGATTGGGAAGATTATTTTATCATTTTTAATTACTCTTGTCACCTTGGGAAGTGGGACGCCCCTTTTTGGCTCTTAAGTTATGAAATTAATGTATTTCTTTATCCCACATTCATCAAACATGAGGAACGTCCAACGTGAAGAAAGAATAAACGGGCGTTGAGGAGGCATAAGGAGACATCTTTGGTTATTATATTTTTCTCTTGGAGAACTTGGTGAAGTTCTTGCACATTGCAGGAGTTACCTTTCAGCTTTGTTGTGACGAAAACCACAACAAGGGACACCATTGCCGGGAGTGGAAAATCTCCTCACTTTGGCAGTTGCATCCTCAATCCTTGGGATGACTTTGAGCTAATTGGAGAAAATATTGCAGGTTCTTTGCGACAGATTGGAAGGGTTTAAAAAGAGTTATCTGAGCATTCTTATCAGCCAACAAGATTATTGGGTTTGAGGACAGGTTGCATTGATTGAAGATCATATTGGAAGATTCCCTTCATGGTATTTGAGTAGGTCCCGCAGTTGGAGATTGGCAATTTGCAACAATAAGAGCATCTATTTCAGTCATTGTGGAAGAGCTTCTTGGAGGAAGATTATAGGAAGAACACAAAATTTCTACAGCAGGTTTATATCTCATCCAACTCGCCCATTGCAGCCCAATCGTGGCATTGTTGAAGCATAACACTTTAAACTCTAAGGACAGTGATCAGATTTGAGGGAATTCGAGTGTTGGGAAGAGCAGAAAACAAAGTACATTGCAGATGTACCAAGCCCTGCACCTGGCCGTACAAGCTGGGTAGGACGTGATTCCCTTAGGGTTCTAAACGCCCCTCCTTGTGAAGGATTATCAATTGCTGAGTCTTCCTCTCAGTAAAGGGTATCTGAAAGTGCTTTGAGTTCATGAAGAAGCATGTATTTGATGACATATGAATGAAAATGATGTTTTTTATGAGTCTGATTTGCAACTTCAGAATTATATCAGGACCTTCTAATCACGGGTACCTCTCCTTATTTAATGATATGTTTTATAGGGTTTCCTTTACTATTGTTGGTAGAATATTGTGCTCAATTTTCATTGCAATTGGAGAAGTGTTTTAGAAGTTAGAGAGAGATTACTTCTTGGCTGTAGCTTCTTTCATTGAATGCATAACAAGTGTGTGTAAAAATGTCTAGCTTGAATATCATAAGTTTTTAAGATCATTCAAAGGATGGGGTTAGCATATTGAAAACAACATATGATAATTCTACACCAAAAAACGAATTCATATTATCCAAATAAGCAAAACAAAGTTTCAATTTCAAACAATTACACAAGAGGAGCTGTATTCTTTTACTCTCAGTTGGGGTGGGACATTACAGATCCTTCTTCTAGTTGTGATTGACCTTTGCCATGCACAACCATCCTCTCCCCAACAATGCATCATATGCTGGTTTCTGCATGGTTATCACAACAAAATCCATGACAAACTCTGGATCAACAATTTTTTCCCTTGAGTCATTACAACTCGTTTCATTTCTGTCCCATACTAATCCGCACCCTACAACTTGAAATTTGGAGACCACAAAAATGGTGCTTCAATCTCCTTCCATGTCTTCTCAGGCAAGACGTTGACACATGAACCCTTATCAATGATTACTTGTGTCAACTTATGATCTAGTAACTCGTTATGTATTAATGCTGGCTTTTGCCAACATCAATCATCAATACCGTTGGATCAATGAATTGATCCCTTCTCTTCTCAATTGCTTTCTGCTGGCTTTGTAGCTCCATCATTCTCCTTGGTCGCATTATCTCTCCTATTGTCGCATACAACTCCGATAAGGCACTAAGTAAACTTGACAATTTGACCTACATTGTTGTATTCATTACTTGTGATGCCAACTCCTGGGTTGACGACTTTTCTTCGGGCTTCTTCAACTCCTTTTCCTCGAGGAGTTGCTCTTGCCTGGTCTTCTACATCTCATCCTCAATTGTGTCGTGTGCTTTTTGCCATCTGTCCTTCTCCACGGTAGGGTTGGGGTATTGGTTTGCTTTCTTTGCTTGACCCCTTGTGACTTAAAGCAGATTGTTTTCCTTTTGTTGTTGGTTCGTTGGAGGCTCTTTAATGTCAATAAAATTGATATTTTGCGAGTCCTTCAGGCAGTTTGCCTCCTTATGACTACCTGGTCCGCACCAACGACACATCAAAGTATTATTATTTCCGGAGTTGTCTCCAATTGGTTGGTTTTGACAATTGCATGCAAAGTGTCCCTACTCTTGGCATCTTTGACATTGAATGATTGGTTTGCAATCAACATCATATTGCAATTGACTATATCCTCCTTATTGTCGATTACCTTGTTGCAATTGTCTCTCTCCTCCACGGTTGTTTCTGTATCCATCACTCATTGCTGTATGTCTATTCTTCGACATGCTTGGTTTTTCGTCCTTTGCTTCTTGTTGCATTGACAATGTCTGGTGTCTCGAACTCCTTATGTTAAATGTATAGTTTGCAACCGCATGTCCTTTCACTTTACAAATGTTGCAAAAGGCGTTCTTCGGACAAGTAATATTTGTGTGTCCCTTCGTCTTACAATCAAAACACCAAATATCTTGTCTCTCCTTTTCCTCCTTTGCATCTTGAGCCATCCTTTCTAGGTCCTTCCTCATGGCTTGGATTGCCATGTGTAGATAGTCATGGTCACTATCAGAATCAGATTGCTTGTAGTGACGTAGGCTTGTTACCATTTGCTTCGTTTCACTCTCCAATGTAATCGCTTTGTTATACACCTTTTCATAGGTAGTTGGTGAGACTACCTTCATCTTCTTCTTATATTTCGGTAGCAATTCGTCTAGGAACCATCACCTTTGCAGTCCATTTGTTGGCGCAACCTCCATCTTGTCGATGAGTTCCTTCAGTCTTCTATTATAGGATTTAACATCCTCATCCTTTTTTGTTTTATGGTGTAAATTTCTTCGATGATCTCAATGTCATCTCGGAGTCTTTTGAATTCTTGGATGAATGCTTTTGTTAATGCTTCCCATGATGCAAAGGGTTGGTCTTTCATCTTCTTCAGATGCTAGTCCATTGCGATTCCATGCAATGTTGCCGAAAATAATCTTAACCATGATTGTTCATATTCAACTCCATTTGCTTGCCATATGGTTACACATGTTCCTATATATCGTTCTGGGCCTTCCTTCCCATCACCTAGAAACGGTTGGCACTTTTGCTTGCCTGCAGCTGCTGCAACTTGTTGCATACTTGCCATTGGTGGCTGCTGTTCTTCAGGTCGTTCTTCTTCACTTGGCGCTTCCTCACCTTGTGCGCTATCACTAGCAAACAATCTTCGATTGATATTAGCACTTTGTGAATATAATGTGCTTTGGTTTTGGTCTATTCACTCAAGCAATCTCCTACAGTTTGTCCGGTGCTTGACTCCCTTCCTTTGCACCTCTCGACAAACTCCTCGCTCTTGTGCCACCGTTACCATCCAATCGTCATTTGCACGTGCTCTCTCCAGTTTGGCGATCCCGCTTGCGTGAAAGTTCTCCACAGTCTCTGCTTTGTTTGCTCACGTATTCTATTGAACTTCTTCCATTGTTAACAACAATGTTTGCCACCTCTTGTGTGTTTCATTTGGATTCTTCTCCGCTCGAGGGCTCCACACACGTTTCACTACTAGTTCCTTAAGTTTGGTCTCTTTAGACTGTAGTACTTGGTTGGCAATGTTTTGCTCAACACCTCGTTGCTGAGCGATCCTTGTACTTCTCACAGGAATTTGGTTTTCTCTGCGACCTTGTCTTCCACGTCCTTGTGGTAGTGAATCTGTCATTCACCTCCCCACACTTCACGCGTGTTGATTCTTCATCAATTGGACCCAATTCTGTTTCGATAATGACGATGTCGCCAAATGTAGCATGGTGGTAAGCATTCCAAGGATGGAGGAATAGGATGACAGATTAGGGGCCAAACAAGACTGTAGTCAATGCAGTTCTGCTCATCATTCTGTATGAGAACGACATCAACACTTAACTCGTACGATACTTCACTAGAATGACACTTGCTAGAATGACAAGCATTGGAACAACACGCATTGGAAGACATGCATTGGAATGACAATGTGTTGGAACGATAGGATCAATTCTTACTAGCACGACAAGTGCTCCACACCATTGGAATGACAATTTGTACTGGAATGGAAACAACCAATCTACTAGAATGGCGTAATTCTTACCACTGGAACGACAACCTTGGTAGTTCCACTTGTATGATGTTCTAGACTACAACTCCCTTGTTCCATGCTCAAACTGCAACAATGATCCCTGCACACAAAATCCAACACACAACTACCAACTACCAATGGCAATCATACTTGTACATAGATTACACACAACATGGATAGAAGATGAGTCATTTGCATTACTCAATAGTATGACATTACAGGGTCTCGTACAATGCATATGCAATCTCTCTTCTATGTTCTACACACATCTATATACATGCTGCATTGTCTGCACATATGGTTTGCCAATACACACTCTAGTCTCTACCTAGACGCATAGACAAATATCCTCAATACATAGCATACACTCTAGATTACCCTTGAGATATGGTCTCGAATGAAGGACAGGGGGTCTATTTAAACTTGTGTCTTGGCCGTTGCAAACAACAACTTCCAGGACAACACATCACCCAACAGTCTCCCCATTTGGATGTTCACATAGCACCCTTAATGCTTCATATAGTCTATTGCAATTTATCAAATCATATGATTAAATTGCATTACATTGCCATTTCGTCTACATTTGCATGCATTTGACTCTCATTTACATTACATTTCATTACAATTATTTACACTTAGTGCATTTTGCACTTATTCCTACTATGTTCACTACTTTTTCTTTTGAGGTCCAAAACCAATGCCTACAAAACACGTAATAGCAGATTAGTTGTCAAGGATTTGCTAAGGAGAACTTGTGGAAAGAGGAGTGTCAGATTAATTTTTGGATGCTCATTTATTTTCATTTACTGTGCTACCATCATGGTACAAGTACATGGGAAAATACTTATCGATGGGGGAGCTGCCAAAGGAGTTGATGGCAACAAAAAGAAAGAAAATTATCGTAAGATCAACATTGTTTCAATTGATAACTAGTTTGTTATAAAAAATTGTACCTAATGGGATTCTGTGAAGATGCGTAGTGGACAAGGAAGTCAATGTAACATTAAAGGAAGCTCATGAGGGACTGACAAGAGGGCATATGGGGCCAGATGCGACTGCGAGAAAGGTGCTTCTAGCAAGGCAGTGGTGGCCCACCCTGTATTGTGATGCAAAGAAGTTTGTGACTGCATGTGATACATGCCAGAGAGCTGGGAAGCCACTGCGGAGGGACTTCATGCCTTTGCATCCATTTCAGCCATAGGAGTTGTTTGAGAGATGGGGTCTTGATTATGTTGGACCATTGAAAACCAACTGAAGGAGATGTAGGTATATTGTGGTAGCAACTGAATATTTGACAAATTGGGTGGAGGTAAGGGTGTTACCAGATAATTTTGCCTAGAGCACTGCATGATTCTTGTACAAACAAGTCATTACAAGATTCAAAGTGTCTGTTTAGTTGATGAGTGATCGTGGAGGACACGTTGTCAATGAAATTATTTATAACCTAACAAAATTTATAATCTTTCATTCATTGTCAAGTCCATACTACCCTAGGGCAAATGGGTAGGTGGAGGCAATGAACAAGGTTTTGTTATCCATAATATACAAAATTTGTAGAATTGAAGATGCTGATTGGGAGGAAAAGTTGCCAACAATCATATGGGCGTACAAGACCCCTTACAAATTGACGACTAATCATACACCAATCCAGTTAATGTATGGATAGGAGGCAGTTATGTCAGTGGAATTTTTGGTACCAAGTTCGAGGGTGGCAGTGCAGAACCATCTTGGTGACTAGGAGAGCATGGAGAAGAGGCTAACAACACTTCATCAAACTAGACGAGAAGAGGGTGATGGCATAGTGGGCTACGAAGGTTGCCCAACATCGTCGAAAGTTGTTACATGACAAGCACTTGAAGAAGTTGAAGCTAAAGGCAGGTGACTTAGTGCTGAAGTTCAATGGCAAGCGCAAGATCAAGCTAAGAAAAATTGAAGAACTTATGGCTTGGACCCTTCCAAGTGGATGAAGTGATGGGTAATGGCAGAATAAGGTTGAGGAGACTGGGCGGGACACAATATCATGAGATAGTTAATGGTTCAAAGTCGAAGCCATGCAAAGTAAGGGCATAGGTGAACTTTGTAAACTTTGAACCAAGTGATGAAGGCAAAATTACGAGTAGACTGACGACTGCACCAAGTTAATCTTCAGGATCCTTTCAAGTAATATCGATACAGGAAGTTGGAGAATCAAGCCATACAAAAGAAGATGATGGTGCGGAAAATACAAGTGACTCGAATGAAAGTATACTTGTGAAACCGCTAGCATTGTTGGATGAAGGAAACACAAGCAAACAGGAAGTGGCCATGCAAAGGACAATGGAGTAGGAACAATGGGGCTTAGACCCATTGAACGAAGAAGGGTGCGTGTGCATGTCATGATTCTGGATGTTGAAGAAGAACAAAGATTGATGTCCCTTGATGTTGAAAACATGCAGCGAACGACGACAATGCATGTTGGACAGGAGGAACCGCCAAAACATGGGCCTCAAAGTGATTGAAGTGAGTATGAAAGGATTAGCCTATTAGCAGCCATTGGACGTGCACAACAAAGAATGTGGGCTACAACGCAGCAACTGCATAAAAAGAGTGAGCAATTGAACATCCAAATAATCGAATTGCAAAGACATTATGTACAAGAGTTGATGAGGCTACGATAAGATATTCAAGCGATTGGTAGGAGCTTTTTCGAAGAGGGAACAAGTGCAAAAGAGACCGTAAGAGGTGTATGACAGACAAGCATCATACAAGCAAGTGTTGGGAACTGATAACGATTGTGCGAAGGAAGTTGAATTTTTGAAAGAAAACTACCAGTCCAAACTATAGAACCTCTCCAAGAGAAGTTGAATGGCAAGATATTCATGAAGTACCCTGGTAGACATTGCTAAGTAAAGTGAGAGATGTTAGTGACTTGGAGGACAAGTTCGAGTAGTGTGTCCTTGATGAGTTCAAGGAGTGAGGAGGAAGATTGGAGTAGTGCCAACTTAGGCTCATAATTTAGAAGAAGAGGTATATGGGGAACACCAAGAAGGAGGCAATGAGTTGTCCAACCAATAGGTAATGTTAATCCACTATCGAATATTGTTTTGCATGAAGTACTTTGGAATGAAGCTTAAAACACTTTTGAGGATGAAGTAGTAGTAAGTGGGCGGATGAAAAGAAGGCAAAATCCACCAAACATTTTGAATGGTTCCTTGGAAAGTTTGAGTGTTTCACAAGGGCCCCCTGACGACTCAAGGAGGGCATTCGAACGAGGCTATTTAGGCAGTCTGGGTGGGCTATCAGGACCCCTAGGCTATCTGGGATAGTTTGGCCAAGGGGGAGTCCGTTTGACCTCCTTCCCGACTGTCTAGTGAGTAAGGTGGGCCGTCTAGGCCACCTCCTAGCGTCCAATAGGGATATCAAGTCCCTAGGATGACCCTTGGGCTGTTTGGGATTTTTGGAGGCCGTTTGGGGAGATTTCCTAGAGTGCAGATTGTCCTTGGTGTTACAGACATCAATCCGATTAGCAGTAAAGCAAGGGCCATCCAACAGGTAGGTACACTTGGAGGAAAGTGGTGTCAAGCCATTTGAAGAAGTAGATGATGAGCTATTAGAAGACAAAGTGGTTGATGGAAATGAAGCCAAACCCAAGATGTCGTTAAGATAAGGTAGATGATAGAGCATGCAATCGGGACAAAGGGTTGGGCCGTCTGGCCATCCAAGCTGTCCGGATCAAAGAATTGCCAGACCATTAGGATGACCAAGAAGTTACTTGGGCAGAATGGGTCTTTTTGGTCTACGCAGTTGTAACAACCCACCAAAACCAACCCGTGATATATATATATATATATCTTTTCAAGTGAAGTTCTCAAGGATACCCAATAATTTTATTTACAACATTCTCAAGGCTTACCACATTTTGAGTCTAATGTTGCTGCAGACGACACTCAAGTGGATAGGAGTGGCCAACATCCCGTATTTTTGGGGTTCACCTTACTAAACCTCACCGTTTAGGACGCCAAAGTGGTCCCCCCATCTTTCCCATACCTTCACCGGTATAGGACAATTTGACCACAGTGTAGGGATTATCCTTTAAGGCCCATAACACTTAAAGGGGGGTGCCTTTTCCATAACCTTTCCATAAGTCCGTCTATGGAGGTTATTCTGACATAAAGCCTTTGCTTAGTTACCACACCTTTGCGGGCTAACTAAGGTCATTACCATTCATTCGGTAATGAGCATGGTCCCTAACCTCACTATTTAAGGTACCACCACAACTATCTCGTAATTGATTCCATCACCAAGAGAATCTGGCTATTGCATTCCTACAACTCCTTCTAGACTCGTGAGTCCTAGCTATTGCATTCCTACAACGCCTTCTAGACTCGTGAGTCCTAGCTATTGCATTCCCGCAACTCCGTCTAGACTTGTGAGTTCCTAGCTATTGCATTTCCATAACTCCTTCTAGGACTCACCTCTACCTGGTTATTGCATACCCGCAACTCCTCCTAGGATTGGGTTAAATCTTTGTCTCAAGGATACTATAAGGGATCTAGATCACAACCCCAAGAATACCCTTCCCAAGATTCATTTAATTAACATATCTCTCAATTGCATAAAAGTGCTATAATGGAAACATGCTTAGTTATAACAAAATGCTAACTACACATATTACCATAAATTTGCATGAAAGAACATCTTGCTTTAGTAAACAATGAATGAAATAGAACATAAAACTATTTTCTAATCATGAGGGCAGCATAAACATCTATAAAGATTCAAGCTTATATGCATCCTTCAAAATATTTATGCTAACATACAATTCTCTTTCTTTCCATAGTGAAAGCATCATCCAAAGAGATCAAAATTAGCTCATTAATTCATTCATTTCAAGCCATGCACTTCATACAATTTATAAAGACTTACGAGCTTTATTATTCATGAAAAAGCAATCATACAAATGGTTACATAACAAAACCCTCCAACTTTTCATTCCCAAATACATTAGAGCAAGTACGCCCAAATGTCCTTTGCACCATCTTCTCTTCACGATCTTCTTCATGAAGGAATCCCCATGAGCTTCAAGAGATCTTAGGGATCAAGACATCTCTTAATGCAATGCAACCTAACATGCTCTATGTATATGCAAACATCCATGCAAAATACAATCCAAGCAATAATGAGAGAATCCCATACTCCTCTCTATAAAGGTTTTCCTATCTACCCAAGCCTCAGAAAACCTTTATAACTCTTTACCAAAAAAAATCAAAGTTCTTTTCTTCAATAATAAAACAATAATATCCTTTTTCTTTTCCCCTCTTTTTTTTTTAAGAAAGAAGCACTATTAAAATATCTCTAACTTTCTTTATTCAACAATAAATAGCCAACATAGATAAAAGATCTTTAACTTTCTTTATTCAACAATAAATAGCCAACATAGATAGAAGATCTCAAACTTTTATTACTCTTAAATGAATAAACCACATAAATAAAACATCTTTCTTTATCCAAAAAAAAACTAAACAACATAAATAAAAATGTCTAACATTCTTTATTCATCAAGAATACAGTACAATCTCTTTATTTTGAAAACCCATCTCAAACCAAATGATGCTCTCTCTCTCTCTTTATATATATATATATATATATATATATACACACACACATTATTATTTAGCAGGGCATCAATACAATCATAACTTCACAAACATGACACCCAAGCTTGGCTCAACCAATTAGGAGGACAAATAAAAACTAAACCTCCTAAGCCATCCTTTAACACTTACATACCTTAGGCCAAGGACATTTAAAGGCTTCCTAAAGCTTTTAATGCACCCACTACAACCTTACGTCCAACGATTAGCATTACAAGCAAAACATAACGGTAAACTCATGCACAACAACGACGCGAACTAAGGAGCTCTCTAGAGCCGGTTACACCTGCAACTCAGCCAAGCTCCTTTAAAACAACCGTAGACCCCAGCGCCTATGTCTAGACAACAAGCATACGAGAAGCGTCACACAAAACACACAGTGACGATCTATTTTTAAGGTTCACTGTGTGCCTTGGCGCCTGTTGATTAATAACTAGTTCAGGACTGTATTCCCAAGGAGATCAAAGCAATACTAAGTTTGGAATCTAAACAACAACATTTTGAATCACCAAACTTTAAACCCTGAGCAAGCAACTTCCAAGCATCAACCACAAGCATACAACTTAAGAGAAAGCAACTTCACACATCCGGTAAAGAAGGAGCCAATCAACGATCACTAACAACGAACACCAAGCAAAAGAATACCAATAAATGAACACCAAGCATTTCACACATCCGGTAAAGAAAGAGCCAATCAGCGATCACTAACAACGAACACCAAGCAAAAGAATACCAATAAATGAACACCAAGCATTTCAAAATCAGCATACAAGGTTCATCTACTCTACTCACTAAAATTGCTCACAGGCTCAGACGTTCGGTAGCGCAGATCATTCTTCACTCCGCTCTGGCTTCTGCTTTTCCTTCTATTGCCAACAACTTCCTTAATGCAGGGATCCTCTTTCCCATATAGCCTTGCTCCCTCTAAGGCGTGGGAGAGCCAAGAAACCTCCAACGCCGGCCACCCATAACGTTTCCAGCCAACATGCTCTTCTTTGAACATTACAATTAATTGAATGCCAACGTCTCAACGTGCTTCGATTAAGGTTTAATTATTATTAATAGTATCATTACCCTTGATTAACATATTAATAATATCCCATAATGTTTTCTATATTGCAAACCTTCAAAATAATTCATTTAAGAAAAGACTAATTGATTCCTTCTTTCATTTGAATCTTGCTAACATAATTAATTAATCTAAATTTCATTCACATCATTATTACCTTTAACCATTGGTAAATTAGATTAATTAATTTCCGATTAATCCAAATGCCTATATTAATTATTAGCTTTGATATTAATGGCACAAGTATTAATATTATTGACCATGTTAATACTTTATTTGCACAATAAAACCAATCTATGCTTTTCAACAACTTATGCAATACAAGGCATTTCCGTTCAATAATACACCACTTTGCTTTATCCTTTAGAAGGTGGCTTTTAAGATAAATTAAAACGTTATCCCCACACTCCTAAGGATGACTCCTTTGCCAAAGCAATCTCATGGCCCAACAATGTATTCAAACACAAGCAAATATGCAATGCATCTAAATGAAGTGCACTCTTTACCCTTGAGTTGTCGATGAACAAGTCATCAACCATCATTTCCCAAATTTCTCTCATCTTTGGTGGTTGTCCCATATCAATCCACCGATGAGAGTACTTGGTCTTGCAACCATAAAATCCATTAGCAGTACCATATTCTAAAGTAACATAATCAATCATTAAATGCACTTTTCAATCATGAAATGAAACTATGTATTAGATAACGACTCAATAATACATAATTCAAATGTCAAGCATAAGTCTTGCCAAGGAGGGTTGTTATAGTGGTAGGCTGACTAGGCCACAAGCAGGTTGTTAGGACCCTTGGGCCGCTTGGATGAGAAAGAGAGAAGGCCGTTTGGATAGTTAGGAAGGTCGTCTGGGCCAAAAATGGAAAAAAGTTGCAAATGTAGGTGTGCATGCATTTTCAACGGGCTTTCCATGCATGAGGTGGAAGAAGCCGAGTAGATAAGAAAAGACAAAAAGAACATGCATAATGATTAGTTACATGTAAATCAGTTATGGAATATGAAGTGGCAGTTAAGGGGAAGTTGCCGCATGTAGGCCAAGTGTTTCCTTACATCTTTCATCTTATAAATAGGTTCTTGGATCATGCATTTGTTCATTCAAATACTCAAAGCCAAGGAGAAGCAAGGAGCAGAAAGGAGATGTCCCTAGTACCAAGTTTTGCAACAAGGGCATGACTTTGAAGGCATTTTGGAGTGAAGATAAGCACCAGTTCGTTGTGGAGAATCACGTGTAGAAGAAGAGGAAGGAGCATTCTACCGTGAAGGAGGAAGCTGCAGTGGAGAAGGAAGACACGTGCGAGGAAGGGTTTTGTTGAAAATCCCCTCCCCATTGTCTACAATTCTTGTTTTTCTTGTGCAGATTTTGATGGAGCGAAGGAACAATTGCCAAGTGTCAAGGAGCCGATAAGAGAGAAGTGGAAAAGGCAGTTGGAGCAATAGTGACAACAAATGGGAGAGCAACTGCAACAATAACAATTGCCCTGGCAACAACAACAACAACAATTTTAGTATTAGTAGGTGAGTCAAAGTATCAAGGCATTTCCACCTTTGGGACCCCCACAAGATACCACTGTGGTAGGGACAGTTGTTGGGAATTAGCAAGGACTGGTGGAAGGGCAACACTACAAGTTGCATGGGATGACTTATGTTGTAGTTCTATTGGGCACTCCTGCACAATTAGGAGGCCAAACTCTGTGAGGCGCTGTAGGTACCATTGCAAGTACCAAGGAAGTGGCTTCAATAGAGGTCGCCAAGGGAGGATAGTAGTTGTGAAAAATGTTCGGTGTGCATGAGAGCAGACACAATGACCAAAAATAACTACGCAGGAGCAAGTGCAAGCGCAAGTAACACCGGTGATTGTAAATGTAGATGATGATGTATAGATTGTAGTTGATGCAATGGAGGAAACATCGTCAATGGAGGAAGCACTTGTGATACATGGAGGAGAATATGTAGGTGATATAACGACGATGATGAATGTGGATATGTTGAATTTCTAGCAAGAAAGTTACGCCACAACACCATCGTGACAATTTGTGGAAGAAGTTGAGAGGTGTGGTTCACGTCCGTTAGATGAGGAGGTACTAGTGGAAATTGATCTACGGCATAGAATACGACCCCAAAGTGCGGGAGGGAAGTAAAGGCAAAAAAGGAAAATAGCTTGCGCTAGAACATATATGGTAGTAGAAGGGACAAAGCAGTCAACCACCAGCAAATGAACCAGACAAGGGTAAGGAGATAACAAATATTGTTGATAAGCAAGCTGATGTAGAAGGAGAAAAGGAACCAAAAATTCAAGAAGGAAAAGTAGCAAAGGCAAAAATCAACCTGAAGAGTCAAGGCAGGGAAGAAATTGAAGAGACGACCACTGGAGATTATACAGATGAAGACCTGAAGCATGAGGAGACAAGTGAGTATTTCTTGATTGAAGTGCCTAACTTGAGGTAGCCTCTAGTTCACAATGAATAGGTCAATGAGTAGGATGATACATTTTTCGAGAAGGTGAGGGGGTTGTTTGAAAGGGTGAGTAGTGAATTCCGAGTTGGATGTGTTGGTGAATGGTGACTATGGCATTTGCGTATGGAGATGGAATTGGACAAGTTGATCAGTTGGGCCCAAGATGGAGAGTGAATGAGAAGATTTGCAAAGATCCATCAAGTGTAGCCATGGGAACTTGGAGCGAGCAATAGCGACATTCAGTTAATGCTGGAAGTGATGGAGCTGCCAGAAGGAACTCTAGCCTTGTATCGACACCCACCACGAGTGTACATTGGTGAAGGAAGAATGGATGAATTTCTTGGATTACTAGTGTCAAGAATCAAATTGATGCTAGAGTTGAAGAGATATTACACCAGAACGAACTTCTTAGCATATTTGATTCAGTGGTTGGCAACAGGATTGGAGACGTTTCAAGAGGTGGTTAGGAGAAATAAGCCAACCAGTTGCAACAAAAGCAGGACAACTTTGACAGGTGTAGTAGGAAGCTGAAGTAGAACTAGCACGAATGAGACAAGAAATGGATAAGATGAGGTAAACGCAGGAGTGGGACCAACTAATTGGTTAGTTGAAATCAGAGTGTGCGGCGAGGGAACAAGCATTTGAAGTGAAGACGTAGGAGATCACTCATTGCGACTAGCTAATCACGGAGCGCGATGAGCAGCTTGTGGAATATGCAAGGAAGGAGGCAAGTGTGCAGTGAGGGAACAAGCACTTGAAGCGAAGATGTAGGAGATCACCCACTAGGACTAGCTAATTGTGGAGTGTGATGAGCAGCTTGCAGAAGATGCAAGGAAGGAGGCTGAAGCAACAAAGAGAGAGGTTGAGTTGAACAATACATTTGCACTTGAACCTCCATCAGCGATATCTCGTGTAAAATTGTGGTTTAGCAACTCAATGTAGATCAGTGCTGGTTTCTTCCCGACATCTATCATCAGAATTTTAGGGTCAATATACTGAAACTTCCTTATTCATGTTGCTTCCAGTTGGTGTCACGACTCCTGCATTCTGCTTGTTCACACCATATCTCCTACCGTTGCATATAGCTTCGGTACTATGCCTAGTTAATTGGATACTTTCACTTCAATACTCGTATTCAGTACTTGCACGACCAACTAGTTCATTATCATGTCTTCTTCAATCGTGATGGGTTCCTTCAAATTCTTATCCTGGATCAATCTATCCTAATTGGTCTTTCTCATCTCCTCTTTGATTTGGACACATGCTTCTTGCTATCTCTTCTCTTTAGCAAGGTTTAGGTACTGTACCACCTCCTTTGCTTGTGCCTATGTTACTGCTAGCGTGTGTTTCTCCTTTTGCTAATGCTCTTCTGGAGGTTCCTCAATGTCAATAAAATTGACATTCTGTGAGTTACTCGTACTTGCCTTCTTTAGGTAATTTACCTCCTTATGATTGCCTGGTCTACACCATCTTCACATCAGTGCAGTGTTGTTTCTAGTGCCCCTCCCATTGAGGCATTTTGATAGTTGTTTGTGAAGGGTCCCCACTCTTGACATCTCCGACATTGGATGATTGGCCTCCTGTCTGAATCATACTGTAACCAACCCTCTCCTCATGTGAATCGATTTAATTTTGAATCTGGATTTCATTGTCTTTCAATCAAAATTCAAAGAATATGTGACAGATAGGTGAGAACAGACTACACCAAGATGAAGTGCTTGGAAAAACATATATGAGGGATAAATAAGACAATCAAATCCTCTTTTGTATAACCAAGTTATGATGCATGAAATTTTGACGAAATTTTTTGCCGAATTAGTATGATTAATTTGACCAAACTTTGAATGAAAATTTTGAGGGTTAAATGGTCAAGCCAAGAAAAGTTCAAATCTGTAAC
This sequence comes from Wollemia nobilis, assembly GCA_028583015.1. NCBI lineage: Eukaryota > Viridiplantae > Streptophyta > Pinopsida > Araucariales > Araucariaceae > Wollemia > Wollemia nobilis. The sequence goes on along the minus strand of JAQPPZ010000856.1, from coordinate 1,363,196 downwards.
CCCCTAGAATGTTTTGCTTAGATTCAAGATCTGCAACCATGCTTAATAAATTTTGCCTGGTTTCTAAGACAAACGTTTTCTCTAGAAGGGAAAAATTGTAATATCCCTATAACTGGAAGTGTTATAGGTTGTTGTTTGAAGCACATGCTTTTTGAATTTTCACCAATCACCACGCATAAAAAGTCAGCTAGATCTTTTGTTGGGGAAGATTTTGGTCCTTTTCTCTGTTGAGCTCTCAAAGTGCTTCTCCAAGCTGAAAAAAAAGAGAAATCCTCTTTAGATAACTTCTTTGAGAGGCAAAATATGATCTTATGGTCTTCTTGTTTTTTGACAGTCTGCTTCTAGTCACTTGGAGAAACATACATTCTCATTTCCGAAGGCTTAATATACAAGTTGCACCATTGTAAAGAGAAAACAACAAACGGTACAAATTAAGTACTATAAAATGTATATTTATGCATATTCCACAATTTAATGACATACAGTACAAATTAGCCTGTGTGACTTCAAAATTGGTATTAATCCTCATAAGCTTCCCAGGTCAAGCTATGTGGCCTCCTATTAATTGACATTCTTCCGTTGGCATGCGCATAGGTTGCCCTGTGTCTCTCCTTTGGTGGTTGCTTCTTCCATTCCAACTTCCCTGTTTATTTATATGATAAAATTTTATTAATGACCTATTTGCTTGCTTTTCAGATAATCAAGACTCTCATATAACACTTTTAAATAAAATTTTCATTTTCTTTTGTTTATTATTGACCTCTTTTTACCATGACTTAAAAGAGTGACACATAAATATAGTTCTAGGTAGGTACTTTATCCATTGTTCCTTCCACGAGTTGAGGCGAGTCAAAGGAAATTGTTAGTTTTGTCTTCTTATTCCATTTCTTACTCATCTCATCCATTTCTTTGCTCATTTAGACTTAAAAATAGTCTACAATTTCTTTGTAATTGCTATGTTTGTTGTGTGGTATTTTAATGTTGTCTTATGTTCTTATCTTCTCTGATATTTATTCACAACATATTCCTTTTTGTTTGGCATTAATAGAGTCTAGACTACATGGAAATAATAATGGCAAATAAATATTTCAAGTAACATTCAAATGGCTTTCCTTCCATCATTACACTGCTACTCTACTCTTTGTTAAGTCCTTTGGATGTCTTTCATGGAGGATTTCTAATTCAATAAAAATATATAAAGTCAAATTTTGTATCAGTGACTTTAAAGGATTATATCAAATTTTGGGGCTCTGGGCAGGTTGTACCGGTATCAACTGTATTTGGTATGTCATGGCCAGATTGGCAGCGTGTTTTTGCACATTTCAAGTAAGTATGATTGTAGCCATGTCCTTTTATTTTTGATAGGCCTGTTTTATGTTTACATAGATTACTTTAATAAACATTAAATCATGAAACGTAAGAGTTGATTACATTCCCAAAAAGTTATGCATCTGCACTAATAGTTCATCAAATGCATAGATTATTTTGGAGAATTTGGCAAAGGGCAAAGATAAATGATCTGCCTTCAGAGTCCTACTCGGCATCAAACCCTCCTTTCTTCGTTTAATATGTTGACTCCATCCATATAATGCCATTTTTTTTTTTTCAAAAACAATAGTGCTCTGTGTTAAAAAAGTTAAAAACCAATCTTATTAATATTGCTTTTTAAATTGGGCAAAGATAAACAGATTAGATATGTTCAAAATTGTATGAAAGGAAACAAAGATGGTCTAATTATCAGTTTCAGCTGTTGTGTTCTTAAATGCCAATTTTGAAATGTCTCTTTCACTTCTAAAGATGTATTCTACTAAGTAGCCAGTTTCTGAATATACCACCTGCAAACAGAAGGTTTGTTCATTATTGATAATACATTTACTAAGCATATGATGGGAATTTGCAGACTTTTGGGAGCTGTAGACTATGCACTTTGCTTTCCAGCTTATGGAGCTGTTATTGGTGCATGGTTTGGTGCTTGGCCAATGCCCCTAGACTGGGAGAGACCATGGCAGGTGAGCAGATCTTTTGCATGTAGATTATGAACTTCACTGTTTGCACAATAAAGAGATTACCTTCTTAACATAAGTGTGGACTATGCACAGCATAATAAGATAATGAGCACAGGTATTTTTTTATTTTGCCTACTTTCTAGTTGAATAGAATAGGCCATGCTGCTGCAATTAATTGTTTTTACCCTAGAGAATGGGGACAATGAACACCTCAACAGTGCTAATCTATGCTGCATTTCCAAAATCTGAAAGTGGTTAGAAATGTGAAGCTTGAGATCTCAATCTGAAACTTAGGTAGAATCCGACCTAGAGATGTGGAAATCTGCTCTGATATGACATCGATATTCCAGCTTTGAGATCTGAAATCTGAACTTGAAAGTAGGAACAATAATAAATCTCGAACAAAAATTCTGAAAATTCGAAGTTAGCAAATTCTGATCTATTTTTTTTCTTCTTTTCTTGTAATGAATTGTAAAACCAGCAACCAGAAAGAAAATAATATCATGACAGAATAGCTTTCAAATATCTAACTGAATAAGAAACAGCACTGGAACTTTAATTGAATATAGACTTATGGCACATAAATGAGAAAAAACTTTTCTGAGTAGGTATGGTTGCCAACCCTAAAGTTTCCAAGGGAAGTATGAGTGCTATTCTTGGCCATGCAAACTAGTCTATTATAGACTTTCCTGTAGAGCAAAGTCTCCAAAAGACAGCTTCCTTCAAACATGTATTTTCGGTGAGTAGGTTCTTCAAGTATTCATGCATCACTAATGAACATAGACTATTCTTCAAACTAATTGTAGTTGAAGCAACAATTGCATTTTCAGATCATTTGTGTTAATATTACTACTTGCCATTTTCTATGGTGAATCTGTGGGGTTCCCATGGTTATTTATCTTTCTTTGGGACTTATTAACACCATGCTGGTTAGTGAACTTTGGATGGCCATCGTGGATATGGTAGTTGATTTGTCATATTTTTGGAGTTATAACTTTTTTGGGCTTAGGTTATGACACTTGTGATATTGTCATATGATACTTTGCATCTTGTGGCATGATGTGTACATGTCCATTGATTTGATATAACTATTGGATTTGTTCATTGGTTCTCTTTAGCTCGTGGATGGTTCTTTTGCAGAATAGGGCCAATTGGTTGTTTGGACTTTCTACTGGCATTACAGAGTTGATTATGGCATGTTGTGTTACTTTTTGGATGGATTGAGGCTCTTGTGTGGCATGATATGGCTCTTGGGTGATATGATGGATTATGGCCCCTACCTAGCACTTGTGACATGAACTAGGATGATGAGATTGTAGGTAGAAAGGCTTTGGTATTTTTGTGTTTCTTATGATTGTGGTAGTTGATTCGAGGCATGTGTTTTTGTGGTCCACAACACCTGCATTTTTGAGCATGATTGTAATGGTGGTACATACATCTATGGAGGACAACTAGAACGTGTGCAGTGCTTCTAGGGCCGGGATTGATGACATGGCTAAAATGGAGTGTCCAGTTACACTGCCTATAGGTATTGAGAGAGGACATTAAAGAGGTCCTGAACTTATAATATGAGAAGATGCTTCTGCCCTTGCAGTTTGCTATCAGCAAAAGGGTCCTTCACTTAGAGAAGACATATGACATAGGAAAGGTGTTGTTCTTCTCTCACAGGGATGCTATTAAGGATCACAGAGTATCCACAGTTGGTGATAGGAAGTCATGGCTTTGTTACACATGAGGCTGTGCATCATCGAGGGATGAGACAACATTGATGGCAGTATTAGGTCTGCTGTCAGAGTTGTACTTTGGCCATGTTCAGGTTTTGTTGTGGTGAAGCCTTGGAGCTTGACTCTTTATCGTGACTTATTCAGAATTTAGTGGACTCTAATTTTGAGGGCATTTTTTAGCATGGATTTTATTTTTTATTTTTTTGCTTTGATTTGTGGGCCATCTCAGTAATCTTCGAGTTTGGACTTCTCTAGCTTTTGTTTGCCTTCATGTTTGTGTTCAAGGATACCTCAATAGAGATTTGGATGGCTTCATGTTCTATAATTTTAAAACTCCAGCATAAAGTTTTGGGTCTTGAGGACATCTTCGAGAACTTGATGGATTTTTGTAATATAGTTGCTTTTTGCAATTCTCAAAAAATTGCTTGAACTTCTAGAATGCTAAAATCTGCCTTAGTGGTTAGCTGTTCAGGTGTTTTAAGGGAAACTAACTTTGTGAAAGATTAGGTTGAGTTTGGGGAAATTGTTTAGTAGAAAGTTGCGATTTAGTGTGAACATTTGTTTTCGTTTTTTGTTTAGTGTTGTCATTTTACAGTTGTCAATCTTTTGAGCTTTTTAAGAATTTAGGCTCGACAATTTTCCCTTTCAATAATTTGTTTTTGGACATTATGGATATTGTTCTAGGTAATGTTTTGAGAGGCATGATATGATACTTGTAGGGAATTCTAGTTGTGGGGGACCTGGATTGATTATGGATTTCATCACCCAACATATGACCCTTTAATTTGGTATGTGTCGCATTGTCAAACCTAGGAGGGGATATTAGAGAATAATTTTGTCATGGGTCCACAAGTCAATTTTGAAGGGGAATGCTAGAGCATACGTGTAATATCTTGCATCATGTTCATATGTGTTAATAACTTTTTGGTATCGACAGATATTTATTGTATTATTTTGTTCTGTTAATGACTTGTAAAACTGCAACATATTTGAGATCATTACATTATCATATTGGGCATTTTTATTATTTATTTAACCAATGAATTGGCCCATTGAGTTTTAGTGGGATATGTGTATGAGTAAGTTGTTGAAGTTAACCTACCTTGGCTTAAGCCTGACTCTAATAAAGCAAGGTTTAAGAGATAAGAGTGTATATTTAGATGAGGCAAATGCTCTCTGTGGACATAATTTCATGTGCTTTTATTCATTCAAATAGTTATTATGTTATTGATATATTTGTTTATATTTTCCTTTTAATGCTTAGGGTGTTTTTCAATCCCAAGGTGGGCACTATGTTTGGACTTCCATCTATCTTTCGATATATGAAGTGATTAGTAGTCAATTATGGTAATGGGATTCATTTTCAGCTTCATCACTATTTACAATTCAAATTAGGGTTACTCCTTTGAGTTTTTAAAAATTAGGGTTAATGTTATCTATTAAACAGTTTTATTAAATAATAGCGCATTTATTATAAGGTGTCCAAAAATAGTGTAAAATATGGTTTGTGTTTATCTATGATGTCAAGATCTATTTTCATTAAAGTAAAAAAAAAATATTTTAAAAGGCAACTGCTGCGAAGACAAATTAGGGTTAAATTTTTGAAATTCATGGAAAATTAGATGAATGTATATATAATGTTTTTGATATTTATAATCGGTTGTAAGAGAGTAGGGAGCCAGTATGAGCAAGGAGTAGTCCTCACCGACTCTTGTTCTAGATCTTTGGAAAATAAAAAAATATATAAAGGATTCTTATGAGAAAAAACTAGGCAGCTTGGAAGGAAAGTCATTTATGAAAGCCCTAAATGGAAGTAAACATATGCCCTAGTTGGAAGTATGAATACTCTAGATGGGGACAAGAGGAAGAGCCAGGTAGCAAATGTTACACGAAAAGTGATTATCAAGGATGAAATTAGAGGGTTAATAAGTTCCACAAATACTGGCTAGTTTTTTCAGAGATTCAAAGGGATTGAGTTCAAATTACTTAATGAATTTTCTTATAAAAGAATTTTTCTCATCATCTTCTCTAGTTTGGAAATCAAAGGTAAATTAGTGGGTAGTGGCCCATGGTTTAGGGGGAGTGATGCCCTATATTTAAGACCATGGAGTGAGAATTTTTCTGTGGAGATAAAAATGACTAAAAGACTTTCAGTGTGGCTTAGGTTTTTTGGACTTCTGTATCAGCTTTTCAAGAAGAAGGTTTTGAAGGCTACTGGCAATACTGAATAGAGTTCATTTGAGGAGGACCAACTACTATGGAGTGAAAACATGCTGAACATAGCAGGATATGTGTTGTCATGGATATTTCAAAGTCTTTTCCACAATCCATTAAGATTAAATTTGAATCAAGAGAATGGGACCAACAAGTGGATTATGAAAACATTTGCATTCCCATGTTGCGAATGTTATGAGACTGGATAGATGGCAAGAGACTGCAACGTGAAAACGATGGAAAAAGAGGAAAATTTTTGTTAATGAGACAAACTTCAAGATGAAGCAAGATCATACTATAATAGAAGTTGGATTAGACCAAAGGATTTTCCGTTCCCCAAAAAGTGGATAAGAGAGCCCCTCTGCATCATCAGATAGTGAAGGCAATCAAGGTTCACTTTGAGCAACTATTGGACGAAACTGAAGCGTGGTGGGCCCATCAGAGTGGCGCAGCGGAAGCGTGGTCGGCCCATAACCTCGGGGGATGTTAGCGTACCTAATTGCTATTATTCCATTATAGTGTTTATTTGTTGTAATATTGGTTATAACAATATAACCAATATTACAACAAATAAACAATATAATGGAATAATAGCAATTAGGTACGCTAACATCCCCCCTTATTACATTATTTGGGTAATAATATAACTACTAGCTATGCTAACATCCCCCCAGATTACATTATTTTGAAATACATAGAGAGCTGCGAAACAATTCAAATTTGACACGTGCAAGTGCCTTAGTGAAAATGTCTGCAACTTGAGCATTGGTGGAGATGTACTGAAGCTGAATTCGGTGTTTTGGTACTTCGTCTCGAATAAAGTGGCATTGTGTATCAATGTGCTTGGTTTTCTCATGATGTACTGGATTCTTAACAAGATTCAAAACACCCATGTTGTCGCAGAACAAGTGTATTGGAGATTTTGATGGAAGACCCATACTTGTCAAGATGCGACGCAACCATATCACTTCGCACACAGCTTCACGTGCGGCGCGATATTCTGCCTCTGTTGATGAAATAGCAACCACTTGTTGCTTCTTGTTGTGCCAAGAGACAGGACCAGATCCAAGATGAAACAAATATCCTGAAGTTGATTTACGATCATCATATGATCCGGCATAGTCGGAGTCCGTGTATCCCTGTAAGAAGAATTTGTTGTTCCTCTTGTATTCTAGGCCATATTCCATTGTGCCACGGACATAGTGAAGAACTCGCTTTGTTGCTTTCCAGTGTGTAGTCTTAGGTTCCTGCATGAACCTCGAAAGATAGTTGACAACAAATACGATATCTGGCCTAGTGTTGGTCAGATATATGAGACTCCCAATCAACTGTCGATAGAGAGTACCATCTACCTGAGGTGAATCATCATATCACGATAATTGAAGCCCTGATTCCATTGGAGTTGCCATTGGCTTGCAATCAATCATGCGATATTTTTCTAACAATGTCTTGGCGTATTTTTTTTGAGACACCTTGATGTAGTGCTCCTTATGGCTTACTTCCAAACCAAGACAATAATGGAGAAGTCCGAGATCTGTCATCTCAAAATATTTACACAAGTCACTTTTGACAACAGAGATCATAGTTTCTGAACTCCCTGTAATGAGCAGATCATCAACATAAAGTACAAGCAACACTATCTCAGAACCTTTTTTCTTGAAATAGAGGTTTGCATCTGACGGACATCTCTTAAATCCATGTTGCAGAAGGTGATTATCCATTTTTATATACCAAGCTCGAGGGGCCTGTTTCAAACCATATAAGGATTTGACCAATTTGCAAACTTTCTGCTGTTGGCCTTCCACTTCAAATCCTTCCGGTTGAGTCATGTAGACTTCTTCTTGGAGATCACCATTTAGAAAAGCACTCTTGACATCCATTTGGTGTACTTTCCACCCATACTCGTGTTGCCATAGCACAAAGAACTCGAATGGTTGTCATCCGAGCAGTAGGTGCAAAAGTTTCCTCGTAGTCAATGCCTTCTCTTTGAGCATAGCCCTTTGCAACAAGTCGGGCTTTATGCTTATCTATTGTCCCATCTGCCTTATACTTAACTTTATACACCCATTTGCAGCCTATGGGCTTCTTTCCGTATGGCAGATCGACAAGCTTCCAAGTTTTGTTTTTCATCAAAGACTTATACTCTGCATCCATAGCGGCCTTCCACTGAGGCTCACCAAGAGCATCTTGCACTGATGCAGGTTCAAGATCGTCTATTGAGGACATAAACACCCTGTCATCATCAATATCCATATCTTCTGTATCTCTCTCTGGATCTACAGAAAGTTCCTCAAAAGATTGACACAGATCATCAACCCCAGTATTCTCTGTTGCAGCTTTCTCCTGTCGAGCCATTCTGCGAGTACGAGGCCTATCCAATGTCAAATCTGGTGGAGTGGATAGCTTAGAATCTTTGATTGTATTTGTATACCACTTTGGATTCTTCTTCTGAGGTGTTGAAGAAGATGAAGAAGGACCTCCAACCTTTGATGAAGGAGACTTCTCAACCTTAGTTTCCACAAGGTCTAGGTATACATCTGATGTGTTTTCTGATGTGAAAGCCTCATCAAAAACTACATCTCTACTAATGTGTATCTTCTTGGTCAAGGGATCAATCAAACGATAACCCTTAGAGTGCTCATCATAGCCAAGAAGAATACACTTCAATGTCTTCTCATCTAGCTTCTTCCTTTTCTCTTTTGGTATGTGCATGAAAGCTTTACATCCAAAAATGCGTAGATGAGAAATGGAGGGTTTCCTACCACTCCATGCTTCCTGTGGAGTCATTCCTTGTAGGGCCTTTGTGGGTGCCCTATTCAACGGATATACTGCTGTGGTGACAGCTTCCGCCCAATATTGTTGCCCAAGACTAGCTCCCGTGAGCATGCAACGAACCATTTCCATGATGGAACGATTCCTCCTTTCAGCAACTCCATTTTGCTGAGGAGTATAAGCAGTAGTTAATTGTCTCGTGATCCCATGTGCAGCCAAGAATGCAGAAAATTCTTTAGAGGTAAACTCCCCCCCTCGATCTGAGCAGAGAGTCTTTATAGAAGCCCCTGACTCCTTCTCAACAGATTTCTTGAATTGCTGAAAGAAACCAAATGCCTCAGATTTTAGAGTAAGAAAGAACACCCACATTTTCCGTGAGTAATCATCTACAAATAACTGAAAATACCTCTTCCCCCCACAACTGATGGGTGTGAAAGGACCGCACAGATCGGTGTGAATCAACTCCAGAGGTTTCTTTGCTCTTGTAGAGCTTTTCTCAAAAGGTACTCTATGTCGCTTTCCTGCCAAACAGTCAGAGCACACTCGGCAATGTGGTAGAAAGGGAAGGAAGACCCTTTACCATCTCATACTTACTTAGCTCAAGTAAGTAACCATAACTAAGATGCCCATATCTCTTGTGCCATAGGGAAGTTGCCTCCTTTGTAGAGACTGTCATGGCGACATGTGGAGTAGAGATAGCATCTAAGGCAAATAAGCCATGCTTAAATGAAGCGGTTGCAATCTTCTTACCCCTCCTGGTAATAGAACAACACTTCTTGCCTCCCTCAACACTAAAGTTCACAACCATATCTTTGTCCAGAATTTGTGTGACTGACAACAAATTGTTCGCCAATCCTGGAACATAGAGGACTTTTTCAATCTGACACTTGCCATCAGAAAGAGTAACTGAAATAGTACCTTCTCCCTGAACCTTGTAGGTTTTATCATCAACAATAGTGACAGGTTTGCCCTCTTTGGCCTCAAAAGACTCAAACCACGATTTGTCGCCAGTCATGTGCTTACTAGCGCCATAATCGACATACCATACAGGATCCGTCTGCTTGGAGGCTGTGGTAGTCATGAGCACCTTGTGTGCCCACTCAGAATCCGAGTCAGATTCTTCAACAACAACATTCACCTTGGGTTGCTTGTTCTTGTTGTGTGGTTTGTTTGCCTTTCTGTTTAGGTTGTTTATTCTTATGCCAACATCTGTTTGTATCATGACCCTCTTTGTCACAGATCTTGCAATATCTTTTTGGTTGTTGAGGTTGTTTCCCTTTTGAATCCTTTTGAGAACCACCTCCTTTCGGAAAATTACCCTTCTTCTTGTTTGGCCCCTTTCTATTGGTGTAGAGGGCAGTGTTAGAAGAATCATCTCGTTGTAGTTGGCGTGCCTCCTCTTCTTGAAGCATATTAACCAACTCTACAAAAGTAACTTTCCGTTGTGACACCTGAAGGGAAGTGATCAACACCCTATAAGAATCAGGTAAAGCTCTCAATACAATTGAGGTAAGGAGCTTGTCATCAATTGGTTCTCCCAAAGAATTCAACTTTGCCTTCAATTCAGACACTCTGCAAAGAAAAAGTTCAACTGTCTCCCCCTGCTTCATGCTTAGATTGTGTAATTGAGATTGAAGAAATAGAATAGTGGAATCATTCTTTCCCTCATATATAGTATTAAGGGCATCCCATGCCTCTTTACTATGTTCACAGTCAGCAATATGGGGTTGAACTTCATCAGACACAGCAAGCAAAATGAGCACTTTTGCTTTGCTGTCTTTCTTGTCAAAGTCTTTCTGAACAACAGATGGAGTTGTAGCGCCAACAGCAGATGAAGGTCTTGTTGTTGCTCCAGATACAACATCCCATAAGTCATCCATTGCTAGGATTGCCTTCATCTTGTTTTTCCATGGTGTGTAATTAGGACCTTTCAACAACTGATGAGAATCAGTCATTAATTTTGCAGACATGGTGAAGGTTCCTTATAACACCAATTGGTCCCCCTTTCGATATACCTTTTGCTAGGCCGTTATACCGTACAAAATACCCGCCCTTACGTGAGGGAGACTATAGGTATTTAGAAAGATCAGAAAAAAAATCACCCGCCCTTACGTGAGGGAAACTATAGGTAATTTTTAGAGATCATACGATACGTGGTACTTAAGCAGTACTGAAAGGGAATAGTCTCGTTGATGGCACCTACCATAGAAAGTCTGCAATCCTCATGCGTGGGGCGTAACTTCCCCTAAACACTTTGGATTTCAGAACTTTCGTCAGGATTTACGCCTAAACACAAGAACTATTAGGGTAATGGATGGAGTAAAAAAATGCAAGAAAATGGCAAACTTATCTCTCCCCGACGATTTATAGAGAACAAGCTCAGACGTCGTTTTTGGCAGCTATATTAGGCGGCGGATACAGTAGCGCAATCACGACAGCTTTACCTGTAAGTGCTGGCCAGAGGTATCACAAATACCGAACATCTGCAGAGTGCAATAAATTGCACGGATGGGTTTTAATTATTCCGGGGACTTAGGGAGTGAATTTGATTTTAACTTTTAATGATGTAGTGCAAAGCAAGAAAAAATGCAACATACAACATAAAAGTGCCCACAAAAAATAAACCTCTAGGTGTCGGGCGCTGTCGAGAATGCACCTTTACAATAATGCCAAATTTGCTTTTGAAAAAATTACTCACTTTCCCCCTTTGATTTTTGGAAAAAAAAAATACCCCCCCTTAAAAAAAATCTCTTAATAAAGCATTTTTATAACTATTGTATAGTTTTAAAGTTAAAAAAAAAAATTAATTTTAATTTATATAGTTAAAAACTATTAAAATAAATTAAAATTAAATTTTAATTTATATAGTTAAAAACTATTAAAATAAATTAAAATCAATTTTTTTTTTTTTTTTGGTAATTAAGGTACAATTTCATTACATCCGGGTTTTCCAAGTTGACCCAAAACCTTTTACAAAAATCAGCACTATGCTATTACGGATCAAAACCTCAATAGGGACAGTCTGTCCTTCGCTACTAGTACCCTTCTGAGGCCACCTTGCCAAGAAAGAGCACAACCCCTTACACATATTTACAAACACCTTAGAACATAGGCAGCGGCCCACCGCAATGCTTTCTTGCTGCCCCAGCCGCGAAAATGCGACCTGTTGCGACATCGCGACGTCCTTAATTCTTCTCCTTCATTTGCTCTGGAGAGCCGCGAAACGGTGACATGTCGCGAAAATGAGACATGTCGCGAAATCGCTACATTCTGCCTTCGTTCTGCTCCTTTGCCGCTATAAGTTGCGTAAATGCGACATGTCACGAAAATGAGCCATGTCGCGAAATCGCGACATTCGTCTCCCATTTTGCACTCTTTCTGCTTCCAGCCGCGAAAATGCGACATGTCGCGAAATCGCGACGTCCTTAAGTCGTTTCCATCTTTTACTTTGGATAGTCGCGAAAATGCGACCTGTTGCGAAAAAGAGACATGTCGCGAAATCGCGACATTCTGCCTGCGTTCCGCTCCTTTGCCGCTGCATGTCGCGAAAATGCGACATGTCGCGACAATGAGACATGTCGCGAAATCGCGACATTTAACTAAAAAAAAATAATTAAAAAAAAAACTTAATTAAAAAAAAAATTATCTGTTTTTTTTAATGTGGAGGGGGGGGGTCGATGGGACTCGAACCCGTGACCTCTGGGTTCCCAGAACCCACCACACGGCTCACTTGCCAGTGAGCTCGTGGGCTGATTTGGGTTCTAAACCCAGGCCCTCCTACTAGAGGGCGCTCGGCGGCGGCTGTGCCGCGTGGCTGCTGCGGGGCTGCGACGAAGGTCTCACGGCTGTGCTGCATGGCTGTTGCGGGGTGGCGCGGCGGAGGGCGCGCGGCGGGGCAGCCGCAGGCAACGCGTGGGGTGGCGCGGGGGTGGCGCCGGGGGCGCGGGGAGGAGGGACTGCGCGGGGTGGCGCGGGGGTGGAGCGGGGGTGGAGGGGCCGTGCGAGATTGCTCTCTGCGCAGCAGGACTGCTCTCCAGCACGAGGTTGCTCTCTGCACAGCAGGACTCCTCTTAGACCAGCCCGTAATAAAGCTCTCCTGCCTGCTCCCGTCAGTGCTTCTTCGGCGGAATTTTTTTTTTTTTACACAGGTCTCCAGCCTCCTCTCATACAGGCTCTGATGCCATGTTAGGAAATCGAACAACATAGGAGATTGTATTGATCAAATAAATATTACACCATAGCCTGAGAATAGTCCGTAGAATACGGAACCACCAAAGGCGAAAATAGTTGAGGATATAACAATATAACCAATATTACAACAAATAAACAATATAATGGAATAATAGCAATTAGGTACGCTAACATAAACAAAGAAATCAAGGAATCAAGAATTATGCAAGTTCAAATTCAGAAGGAATTAAAGGAGCGAAGGAAGATGTGGAGGCAGATTTTAAACCAAAGAAGGTGGAAGAGGTCAAGTTTTAATCCAAATTAATCATCTTCATATTTCTTTCCCTCCCCCCCTCTGCTCTCCCTTTTCTTTTCTTTTCTTTTCCCTTTCTCTTTGGCACGTTTGTCGGGTTTGATCTTGTATTTTTCTTAGTTCTTTTCTTTGTTGGGCTTTTTAGCCTGCTAGCTGGCAGTCATTATTGTACTTCTTATAGTCCCTTGGGTCTTATTTTGGCCCACCGCGGACATTAATAATATTTCATTTCATTTTCATTTCATTTTTTAGTGTAAAGTCCTCTCCGTGCAATAAAAATGAAAGTAGTGTGGAGTTTATCCTTTGCATTTTAGGGTTCCAAGAGTTGCATAATAAAGAAAGGACTATGGATGATATCTATGGCAATTTAGGGTTTTCAGTGCAGCATAAGAAAGTAAGTGCTATGGAGCGTGGTCCTTGGACTCTAGGATTTCAGTCAGCGTAAAAAAAAAAGTTTTTTTGAGGCTATTCCTTGCTGTTTAGATTTTTCAGGGCAGTATAAACCTAGAGGTGATAAGTCTCATTATGAATAGTCTGGAAAAATCAAAGAGATTTGATGAGGATGAAAGTGTTGGTGGGAATGAAAAAAGAAGAGGAAGACCCTTAAAGCAAGAATAAAAAGAAAATGAAACTAAGAGGGATATTGATCCAAAAAACTAGAAACAAATATCACAATTGTTAACAAGAAGTGGGGTTAAGCCCATAAATAAGAATAAAAGTGATGATGTTGGTGGGAATGAAAAAAGAAGAGGAAGACCCTTAAAGCAAGAATAAAAAGAAAATGAAACTAAGAGGGATATTGATCCAAAAAACTAGAAACAAATATCACAATTGTTAACAAGAAGTGGGGTTAAGCCCATAAATAAGAATAAAAGTGATGATGAAAATGGTATCTTGGAATATTATTAGGGGTATGGATAAGATCCCTAAAGAAAGAGAAACTAGGGGATTAATACGTTGTTATGGTCCAAAGTTTATTTTAATACAAGAAACAAAAATAAGTAGTGAGGAATGTAAGGATGCATTTAAAAAGATTTGAAAGATGAGGGATTGTCTAGCAGTTTTTGCTTAGGAGCTTCAAGAGGTATTGCAACAATAGGTGACACACAATTGTGATGGACAATTGTTAGAAGCACAAAGTAATTGGGTTGCTGGTCTTTTTCTGAGGAAAGAGGAAAATATCAAAGTTGGATTTATATATGTATTTGTTCCAACTATAGTTACTCTATGAAATATATTGGAAGGACCTTAGTTTTTTTATGTCAAATTTAATGGTGATTCATGTAGGAGCTAGTTCTAACAAGCCTCAACAGAAAAATTGGTTGAGGAAAATTTAAATAAGTACAATGCGCACAAATGTAAATGAAATATAATTTTGTAATAATTGTGTGACGTCATGGGTGGTGATGATAATTCAAAATTTGTAACGTGTATGGCATAATGCATGTAATTAAGTGTATGTGCAAACGTAGGGTAGTTATCACCCAATTAGAGGTGATGTGTCCTGGGTGGTAGTTGCTATTAACTACCAACCCTCAAGTATAAGTAAGCACTCCATTCGTTTGTGTGGGTAATCCATACTTCATAGTACCAAGCATATTGTGCCATGTAGAGAGAGTAGAAATGTTTGCACAAATATTTTTCCAAGAGATACTCTGCACAGGATTATAGACCGTGATGTAATGCAAGTGCCGTACAGGCAAAAGTGAATGCAATATCTACTCATTTCATCCTTAATCTGTTGACATGGTGTATACATTGTGTGATGTCATTGTGGATTGCTGTAGCAAGATAGATCTATAGGTTGTTTCTTTCAAGTTTTGTATGTAGGATTGAGGTTTAGTTCAAGAGTGTCGTACAAGCCTTGCCGATGAGAGTTGCCATACAAGCGAAGTCACCATACAAGTGATTGCCTTACAAGTCATTGACGTACAAGTGGGTTGCCATACAAGCAGTTGTTGTCATTGTTGTACAAGTGGAGAGATAAGCTTCTATGCTAAAAGAAAGTAGTCTAGAACATGATAGCATTTCCTATATGTAGATTGAAGTTTGGAGATTGATGATTGCAGTCTTGGTTGATCATTAAATCTGTCATATCAAATTGTTCCTCCAAAAGTTGGAGTACTTACCATCGTGCTACATTTGGCACTGTTTCCCTTTTCAAGAACAAACTAGCACTACGTGAGTTTTGGAGAGGTGAATGACAGATAACTTGCCGCGAGGACGTGGGAGACGTAGCCATGGTAGAATTGA
Source organism: Wollemia nobilis (assembly GCA_028583015.1). Lineage (NCBI taxonomy): Eukaryota > Viridiplantae > Streptophyta > Pinopsida > Araucariales > Araucariaceae > Wollemia > Wollemia nobilis. The sequence continues at coordinate 1,347,744 of JAQPPZ010000856.1, read as the reverse complement.
GAGTCAACCAATAAGGAGTCAAAGGATTGCACAACAATGTCGAAGTGTTGCGCAAAATGAAGATTTAAGTATTGTTAATGAAGAACTGCAAAATAGATTGACAGAACTTGTGGAATTGCAAGTAGAATGTGTGTGGAATCCTCAGGCAAAGGATAGCTCGAGTGAAGAAAGTGAAAGGTGGTAGATGTTTTTAACAACGAAGGAGGAAGAGCAAGTTAAGGAGCATCAAGCAAACAATGATTGGACCAAGGAGAATGTTCTTGAAAGTGAAGGCGCCAATATGGAGTGTGCACAAGGAGACGAAGCGAAACAATTGGTGACACTAGCACAAGTGCAAGGGAGAGTGCCTAGAGGTGCAGAGGATGGGAGTCAAGCACAAGGGCAACCACGGGAGAGTGTGCAGAGACCAAAACCAATGTTCGTATATTCGCGAAGGAGGTTGCGAAGCGTAGGTGCACAAGGAAGCGGTCAATGATTGTTTGCAAGAGAAGAGTCATCAAGTGAAGAAGACCAGCCACCAATGGCAAACATAGTTGCAGCAACGCAGGCAAACAAAAGTGCCCACCATTTTTGGGAGATGGAAAGGACCCAAAATGCCATATTGGCACGTGTGAAACAATATGGCGAGCAAATGGAGTTGATGATGAAGGATCTTGGCTTAGATTGTTTCCGGCTACATTGCAGGGGATCGCAATGGATTGGCATTTAAAGAGAGCAAATCCCTTCACCACGTGGGATGAATTAAAGGCTGAATTCACAAAGGAATTCAGATTACTCCGTGATGATATAGAGATCATCGGAGAAATATATTCCACAAAGCAAAGAAAGGATGAAAACATCAAGTCGTACAATAGAAGATTAAAGGAACTCATTGACAAGATGGAGGTAAAACCAGCAGATGGATTGCAAAAATGATGGTTCCTAGATGGATTGCTGCCAAGATATAAGAAGAAGATGAAGGTAGTACCACCTACTACCTATCAAGAAGCCTTTGATAGAGCTCTCAATTTGGAGAGCGAGATGAAGCAAACAACAGCAAGAGGGAGTCACTATTGTGACTATGATTCGGATAGTGACCGTGATGACTTGAATATTGCCATCTAGGCCATGAGGAAGGACTTGGAAAGAATGATTAATGATGTGAAGGGAGATAAGAAGAAAGAAGAAGGACATTTGGTGTTCTAATTGCAAGGCAGGACACACAAATGTAAATTGTCTGAAGAATGCGTTTTGTAATATTTGTGAAGTTGCAGGGCATGCTATTGCGGATTGCCCGTTTAACCTCAGAAGCACAAGACATCAAACCCTAACAGTGCAAAAAGAGAAGGAAGAGAAGCCTAGTACTTCCAAAAGTGGGCAAGGAGCAACAAGCGGCGGTTATAGGAACAACCGCCAAGGAAGATGTCAACCGCAACAAGGGAATCGACCACAAGGTGGGCAAGGTCGACTACAATATGATTTGGATGGGAGACCGATTATTCAATGTCGAAGATGCCAAGAGTGGGGGCACTTCGCAAGAAATTGCTAGAATACGCCAATTGGAGGAAACACCGGAAACAACAATGGGATGATGTGTCGATGGTGTGGACCGGGCAATCATAGGGAGGCCAATTGCCCAAAGAAGGCGAGTTCGAGTAACTCGCAGAATGTCAATTTCATTGACATTGAAGAGCCTCCGAAGGACCAACAAAACAAAGAGAAGCATGTGCTAGTAGTGACATGGGCTCAAGCAAGGAAAGTTGAGCAATATTCGGACCTTGCCATAGAGAAGGAAAGATGGCAGGAAGCACATGACCAAGTCGAAGAAGAAATGCGAAGGACCAATCAAGAGAGACTCCTCCAAGAGAAGAAACTCAAGAAGCCAATCATAAGTGAAGAGGAGACATCAACACAATAGCTGGCAGTGCAAGTGTTGAATACAAGTGTGGAGGTGAAGGTATCCAGCTTACTTTGCACAATACCGGAGCTTTATGCAATGGTAGGAGAAATGACGCAGACAAGGAGAGTGGAGGAGCCGTGATGCCAACAAGAGGCAACCAGAATAAGAAGGGATCAGTTCATTGATCCGACAGTGTTGATGATTGATGCTGGAAAGAAGCCAACATTGATCCATATTGAGTTGCTAAACCACAAGTTGATGCAAGTAATCGTTGATGGAGGATCGAGCGTGAATGTGTTACCAGAGAAGACATGGAGAGAACTTGGGGCACCATTTTTATGGTCTCCAAATTTCAGATTATACGGTGTAGACCAATATGGCATTGAGATGAAAGGAGTCTTGATTGCCTAAAAGGTGAAGATAGCTGACCAAGAATTCATCATGGATTTTGTGGTTATCGCCATGCAGAAACCAGCATATGATGCATTGTTGGGATGAGGATGGTTACGCATGGCGAAGGTCAACCACAATTGGGAGAAGGATCGCCTAACATTCAAGAAGGGCCAACATAAATATATGATAAACTTGAAGAATCAGTCCATTAGCGAGGATCTCGCGACATCCGATGAATCGGGAAGTTCATCATCAAAAGATGACAACGGACAAGAGCCAAATGAAGATGGCATGTTGGAGCTGGAGGAGTGCACAGAAGATGAAGAGCACTCAAACAGTGGACTTCTCCATTGGCAAATGGAAGACTATGAGGTCTTCTAGCCAAATTGCCTGTGTATTCAAGCAAAAGAGGAAGAGGACCATGATGAACAAAGAAAAAGTGTGTACGAGGTTGGCGAGTGTAGTAAGAATGTCAAATCTGCACCTAAGGAGGAGGAAAAGTGGACATTCCCAAAGAATTTTGCAGAATATACTGTCGGTGATGTTGTGATTGATGAAAAGCCAGCACACCCGTTTGATGTGGCTAAAGTGGCTAGTGAACCTAATACCATACAATATGAAGGATTGAAGATGGTATGAGTTAATCTTGGTGAGGGTGACGTAGAGAAGATAATCCATTGCAGAGACAATTGGGACCCAAAACTGAAAGCAACAACTTTCAAGATTTTTATGTAGTAGAAGGTCATCTTTGCCTAGACATAAATATTTGAAGGGGATCCCACCAGAACTATGCATGCATCGGATTCCATTGACTCTAGGAGCATAGTTGGTAAGGAGGCCATATAGAATGAACCCAAAGTATGCAGCCTTGGTCAATGTGGAGATACAAAAGATGTTGGATGCAAGAATCATCTTCAAGGTTACGGTGAGCGAGTGGGTGTCACCAATTGTGATCACCTTGAAGAAGGAAGGTAATCAGATCCGCATATGTGTAGACTTTAGAAGTCTAAATGCAAAAGGATCCCTTTCCCATACCCTTTACTGATTCGATTCTGGAGGAGGTAGCTGGACATGAAATCTATTCATTTTTGGATGGATTTTCGGGCTATAATCAAATCAGTATAGCCGAGGACAAGTTGAAGACTACGTTTGTAGTAGAGAATGGCATCTATGCATATAATTGAATGCCATTCGGTTTATGCAATGCCCCAACCACATTTCAGAGAATCATTCTTGTATATTTTTGAACAAATGTCCATTGGAAAGTTCAAAGTCTTCTTGGATGATTGGTCTTTGTATGGGAAAAAGGACGAGCATTTGAAAGCATTGGAGGAATGTATGAGGTTGTGCATGAATGCTCGGTTGTCCTTAAATCCAAAGAAGTGCAAATTGTTGGTTCCATATGGGAAGCTATTGGGGCACATGGTGTGCAAAGAAGGGTTGAAGATGGATCCCGACAAGATCAGAGTCGTGATGAGCATGGAAGAGCCATACGACGTCATTTGTTGAAGTCCTTTCTAGGACATGTCGGGTATTATAGGCGGTTCATCAAGAATTTTGCACAAGTGTCCCACCCATTGGATGTTTTGACGTGCAAAAATGTTCCTTTTCGATGGACGGAGGAGCATCAAAAGGCCTTCGAGGAGTTGAAGGTGAAGCTGGTTTGCACACCCATTCTGGTGTTTCCAGATTGGGATAAAGAATTTCATGTCCATGTGGATGCATCTAATTTTGCAATTGGATGTGGATTGGCCCAAGAGGGGTAGTTTGGGCTAGATCAGCCCATTTATTTTTCTAGTCAGTTGTTGTCAAGAGCGGAGAAAAATTACAACACAATGGAGCAAGAGGCTTTGGGGATGGTATATGCAGTTCAAAAATTTAGACATTACCTACTTGCCAACCCCTTTGCCTTTTATGTAGATCATCAAGCATTGTTGTATCTAATTAATAAACCGACTATTCATGGGCGAGTTAGTAGGTGGCTTGTCACATTGTAGGAATTTGTGTTTCATGTGGTGGTGAGACCGGGGAAGAAACACGTAATAGTGGATCAATTGTCAAGGATTCGCTCGGGAGAACTTGCAGAGGGAGGAGTGTCGGATGAATTTCTGGATGCTCACTTGTTTGCAATCAATGTGCTACCATCATGGTACAAGTACATTGGAGAATACTTGTTGATGGGAGAGCTACCAAAGGAGTTGATGATAATAGAGAGGAAAAGAATCATCATCAAATCAACACCATTTCAATTGATAGTTGGCTTGTTATATAAAATCAGACTTGATGGAGTCTTGTAGAGATGTGTAATGGACGAAGAAGTGAACACAACGTTGAGGGAAGCTCACGAGGGACTGGCAGGAGGGCACATGGGGCCAGATGCAATGGTGAGGAAAGTGCTTCTGGCAGGGCTATGGTGGCCCACCCTCTATTGCGATGCAAAGGAGTTTGTGATGGCATGCGATACGTGCCAAAGAGTTGGAAGACCGCTAAGGAGGGACTTCATGCCATTGCACCCGTCACAACCGCAAGAGTTGTTTGAGATATGGGGTCTTGATTTTGTTGGACCATTGAAGACCAGCAAGAGGAAGTGTAGATACATTGTGGTGGTGACGGAGTATTTGACAAAGTGGGTTGAGGCAAGGGCATTGCTCGACAATTTTGCAAGGAGCACTACACGTTTCTTGTATGAGCAAGTGATCACAAGATTTGGCATACCTCTATAATTGATGAGTGATTGTGGAGGACACTTTGTCAATGAGATAATTCAGAAGCTTACCATGGAATTCAAGATCTTACACTCGTTGTCAAGCCCATATTACCCCAAGGCAAATGGGCAAGCAAAGGCAACTAAATAAGGTCTTGGTTTCCATAATGTACAAGACGTGTGGTATTGAAGGTGCTGACTGGGAGGAGAGATTGCCAGCAGTTTTGTGGGCGTACAAAACTACATTCAAGCCAACGACGAACCATACACCATTCCAGTTGATGTACGGGCAAGAGGTAGTTGTGCCGGTGGAGTTCCTGGTACCAAGTCTGAGAGTGGCGGTGCAGAACCATTTGGGTGACCAGGAAAGCCTAGAGGAGAGGCTAGCGGCACTGGTGAGATTGGATGAGAAGAGGGTGATGGCACAATGGGCAACGAAGATTGCCCAACGTCGAAGGAAGTTTTGGCATGACAAGCACCTGAGAAAGATGAAGTTGAAGCCAGGTGACTTGGTATTGAAGTTCAATGGCAAGCGAGAGATCAAGCCAGGTAAATTGAAGACCTTGTGGCTTGGACCCTTCCAGGTTGTAGAGATGATGGAAAATGGTGCAATGAAATTGAAGAAACTGGACGGGACATTGTGTCCCGAGATAGTTAATGGCTCAAGATTAAAGCCATATAAAGTGAAAGCCCAAGTGAATATGGTTAATCTTGAACCAGCTGAAGAGGAGGCGAGCATAGGAAGGCTGACTACAACACCAAATCAGCCTTCAAAACCTTTTGAAGGTGTATTGGTCCATGAAGAAGGTGAGTCAAGTAGGACCAAGGAAGAAGATGGTTCAGAAGAAGAGTGACTTAGAGCTAGCATAATAGCTAGCTTGGCTGTTTGGAGGAGAAAACAGTGTACAACCTGTAATTGAACAGGAAGAATTGGAACCCCTCTCTAAAAAACGAAGAAGAGTACGGGTACATGCGAGATTCCTAGATATGGAAGGGGATTGACTGAGATCACTAAATGAAGAAGATACATGGCAAAGGGTGGCAATGGAGGATCCACCAAAGCATGAACCTCGAAGTGAAGGTAGCGAGTATGAAGGAATGAGTTTGCTGGTAGCCATTGGACTTGCACAATAGAGAATGTGTCGAGGAACACAACTTCTACAAGAACAAAGCGAGCAATTGCATAGGAGATATTGAGGCTGCGAGATGATATTCAAGCGAGAAGAACTGCAACAAATGAAGTTACATTTAGAGATATATATGAAATACCATCATCATAAAGGAGAAGGGAATTTGAGAGAGGAATCTAGTACATCTTTGATGCGTTCTAGTAGTAATGGGGAAGGTTTTAGCAATGATAGCTCAGGTGTAGAACTCGAAAAAGGAAGACACCAAAGAGACAAGTTCCCCAATTGGCATGTAGTATGGATGAAAGACAACAAACAAATGGGAACCAAAATGTTGTTGAGGAAGCAAGGCGAACAAGTAGGAGTTGTGATTAGCCACCAAATCTGAACAATTCCTTGGGGAGTCAAAGTGGTTTTCAAGGACTACTAGACAACCCAAGGTGTGTGCACAAATTAGGTAATCCAGGCAGTCTAGGACCGTTAGGTTCCTTGGGCTGTCTGAGTTTGCTCGGTCAAGAGGGGAGGTTGGTTGGCCTCTTTCTTGGTAGTTTGAGGGGAAGGTTTTTCCCTTAGATTGCCCCTAGGTCATGTAGTCAGCACCACCCCCTGGCCGCATAAGAAACAACCCAATGTTGCATAGCTAGCAGGTTGGCCCATTAGGACCACCCCTTGTTTGCATAGGAGACATAGAAACAGGAGACCTCAAATGGACCTCGGATAGTTTGAAGTGAGGATCAGATCGTCAAAAGTCACTGAATGTTGTTCGATAGGAGTAAATAAAGAAATGAGTGCATTTGAGTTTGTAAGACTATCGTGGAGAAGGCAACAACAAAGACGACCAAGGAGAAGGGATGTTGAGCAGTTAGGTCACCCCAGGCCATACATAGCACAATGATAGGCGCCAATGACATGAAGACAAACATGAAGGTATGGCAGGCTACTGTACAAATACGCGAAGGACGACAGATCTCCGTACAAATGGAGTACGTACAAAAGACAACCGTACAAATGATGTGTGCCATACAAATGGAGCTTGTCGTACAAATGAGGCGTGTATCGTACAAATGAGTCACGTATGGCAAGTCGTCGTACAACGCAGTGTCATACGGCAGGATGTCGTACAGGGCCATGGTGAATGGAAGATGGATGCCGTTGGGAGGAGAATGAGGAGTCGTTGGTGGGATAGATGATCTGATTGGATGTCTACATTGTCGTACGATTGACATGGTCAGGGTAACTTAGGTTCATGACTTTAAAAAAAAAATTAGAGGGAAAAGAAAAAAGCACGACACTCAGTTACATGCAAGGTGGCGAAGTAGTTGGGCGACAGTTAACGCATGCAAGCCAGCTGTTCTCTCCACTTCCACCACCTTATAAATACATGCTAGGGAGAGGCCAAGAGCATTCCAATGCTCAACGCTTGAAGGAGAGTAGGAGGAGACTAGTGTATGGAGTTGCCTACGAAGGTTGCATAGCTGAACGGATGTGCTTGAGGAAGCTACGGTGTTGGAAGTGGAAGACATCAAGGAGGACGACACTGTAGATGGAGAAGGATTTTGTAGATGGTTGCTACTGAATTTCAAGTGTATGGATTGTACGGGCCATACAAACGATGGCTAAAAGGAGAAATCTGGAGTTGTACAAGCATGCATGGGAAATTTTACAATTGTAGTTCATCGTATGAAGTGCAAAGCGTGGCTGTGAGGAGACTGTACAATAGGGTGACTGAAGTAGGACACCATACAAACAGTGCTGTCTAGTGGGTGGTAGCTGTTTAGAATAGAATAAGCCTTTATGTTCGTAGACTATCCCATCTGGAATGGGCCGTATGACAAAAGAAGGGTTGTATAATGTGAGGTGTTTGGAAGGCACACATAAGGGCAGTGTGCACGGTGAGTGGTTGTATAGATCGTGTGTACGATAGATGCATACAAGGACCATGGGAGGTTGTTGTACAAATCACGCACACAAATGCGCCATACAAGGCATTGGTGTGTATGACATATTGCTGTACAAGGCATTGTGTACAACACATTGCCGTACAAAGACATTGGTGTATATGACACATTGTCATACAAGGCATTGGTGTGTACGACACATTGTCATACAAGTAGAGGTGAGATGCCATACAAGCAGTGGTGCACACTGTCGTACAAGTAGAGGTGTGTACGACAGGTGCCATAAAAGCAGTGGTGCACATTGCCGTACAAGTAGAGGCTATGTACGACAGAAAGGTAGAATTCCATACAAGCAAGCTGAAGGGCCGTACAAGCAAGGTGCAGCAGATGTTAAGGAGTCGTACAATTGGGAGTTAATGGATGTAGACTGCAAACGTGATGTAGAGAAGACCTAGGATTGTGGAGAGGATCCAACAGGTGAAACAACAGAGGAGGATTTTGCTTGAAGTAGTGTTGCAGTCAGAGCCTTGCTTAGTAGAAGATGTCGGAGTTGGCTTTAGGAGAGGCCTAGTAGAAGATGTCGGAGTTGGCTTTAGGAGAGGCCTAGTAGAAAGCATGTGTGTCAGAGAGAGCGAATGTGGTATGGACATTGAGCGAGACAAGATGAGGCAACACAAAGGAGAACCAAGGGGAAGGCCTAGGACCAGCACCCCAGAGGAAAGAGAAATGGAAGCTTTGCCTCAGGAGAGGGAGAAAGGCAAGGGGAGAGAAAGAATGCATATACCCTTGTAGGAGATGTCATGGCTACAACTAGTCAGAGAGTTTTGCAGAAATTGGTGATAGGAGAATCCGCCAGAGCATCCATTGAAGATTGCATTAAAAAATGTAGGAGTGCATCACATTTTGCAGATATTGAATTTTGATAGAAATTTTCAAGTCATTTTTGTTGTAGATGTTGCAAACATACGACTGAGCATAAAATGAGCAAAGTAATGATTGGTAATAGGGAGATTCGTGTGGTATTCTCCCCCAACAATTTCCAAAGGACTTTTGGATTGTTGAATTCAGATATACTAGTGAAGAAAGAAGCATTTGATCAACATTGATGGAAGAATATGGTGGATAAGGTTACCAATCTCAATCCAAAAGAGGCAACAAAGTTGATGAAGCATGGGAGTCGTGGACTGAAAATGCAATAGTTGAAGTCAAGGGAGTTGCAATGTACCATGAACATGAACATGTTGAAGTTGGTCAGTGAACAACAAGCCTCGAAGATACCCACTTAGCTCATACTATACATGAAGGGAATAATGGCAGGAGTATCATATGATTGGGCATTGTATTTGTCAAACTACATTTAAAAATTTCTAATGCAATATAGAAATTTTTCAATGGCTTTCCATGCCATTGCATTGATGATGAATGTTGACTTCGGAAAACCTTCAATTTCTAGGACTGAACCCCCCTTGAGTGATTTTAAAGCATGCACCAACCATATTCAAATGGATTCATGTGATGCCACTAACGAAGCCAAGCACTACAATAAATAGGAAGAGTATCCTGAGGAAGAGGAATGCAAAGGAAACCTTAGAGGAGTCAGAGAGAGCTAAAGAACAACCACATGCGAAGGAGCTAATGCAAAAGAAGAGGTATAGGAGGTTGGAGCAAAAATGGATGGGAGCCCAACCGTAGCCTAGGCATCAATAGGAAGGGCAACAATAGTCATAGAGAGAACACCCACAACAAGCCACAAAATGAGAAAGTAGTAGTGCACAAAATACGATGAAGGGTTAGAGTGAAATGTGTGGAATGCCACAAATGGCAGTGCAAAAGGAAGTTCTTGCACAACTAGGGAGTCGAGCTATGCGAGGAAGCATTGCAGGTACTAGTTTGAGTACTAGGGTATTGACTTCAAATAAGGTTGTAGTGGGTAGACAACAACTGAAAGAACCTGTTGTGCAAGAAGTACAAGAAGAAGAGAGGAGAGCACATCAAAAAAGAGGATTGCACAACAATAGTTTTAGGAACCACTAGTTGTAGATGTGGATGAAGAGGTCCAAACATCATCACCAATGAGAGAATTTTTTTTGATAAAGAGCCTTAGTACATATGGGTGGAGAATGTCAAGTCACTTGATAGCTTTGAGGCTACACCCATGCAATTTGTGCAATAGGTGGATCCATGTGGATCACCTCCATTGGATGTGGAAGCACATATTGAAATCACATCTACAACATAGGAGACAACACCAAGTGTAGTTGTGCCAAAGGAAAGGAGGAATAAGGGTAAACATAATGCATTAGAGTTTAGAGTTTGGAAAAGAGGCGAGAGTAGCTAGCCATCAGAGGAAGAACTAGGGATACAAAGAATGGTGGCTAAAATATGACAAAATACTAATGCGGGCTGAATGATTCAGGAGGGCAAGGCAACCAAATGGCCAATCAACTTGATAGGTCATGGTGGGGAGGATAGGGAGGAAACTACCATCGAATATGATACCGATATGGAATTGGAAGAAGGGACCAATGAACATTTCATCCTTGAAGTGCCAAACTTGATGAGACCACCAGTTCTGGGAGAGAAGATAAATGAGCAGGTTGATACATTTTTTGACAAGTTGACTAGAGTGTTGGAGAGAGTGCATATTGAGTTCAAAGTTGGTTGTATAGGAGACTAGTGACTATGGCAATTGAAGGTGGAAAATGAATTAGGTAAATTGGTGCATTGGGCTTGTGATGATGAGTGGATGAAGAAGCTTGCTAAAATTCATCAAACATAACCATGGGAGTTGGAGACTAGTAGTGTTAAGTCAATGTTGGGATTAAAGAACCTACTAGAAGGAACTTAGGTACTCTACTGACATCTAGCACACGTGTATGTGGATGAAGGACATTTGGTGGCCCATCTTGGAGAGGAGTCAAGTGTTAAGTATGTCAAACTTGCACTTGAATTGGTGAAGACATATGCCAGGATGAATTTTTTGGCATATTTGATTTAGTGGTTAGCTACAAGGTTGGAGAAGTTTCAGCAAATGGTTTGTAATCATAATATGAAGGAAGAAGAGCTAGCTAACCAAGTATAGATGGTGGAGGCACGACTTCGGTAGGTGCAAGAGGATGCCAAAGCAAAACTAGCAAAGCTAAGGAGGTAGAGGAAAAGAAGGCGCAAGAGGAGCATGATCAGTTGATTGGGCAGTTGAATTCTGAGTGTGTGGTGAGAGAGCAGTTGTTGGAAGTAAAGAACCATGAAGTCACTCATGATAGCAGAGAAGGATGAGCAGTTGGCAATTGGAGCAAGATGAGAAGTAGAAGCAGTCAAGAAAGCCGCTAAAGCAACCAAGAGGGAAGCTAAAGCTATGAAGAGTGAGGTTGAGTTGAATTAAAGGCTAGGTTGGCAGAGTTCGAGTAGAAGTCAAATCATTGTGGCTTATAGTGGGCTTGATACCAGGCCTACATAAAATGGTTGAAGGGAGAGACAAAGTCCTTGAAAGTATAGATCTAGGTGCTAGGAGGTGTATCTATTCTCACACCTCAGCCTTAGCAAAACCTAAGTCCCTAAGAGTAGAGACAGTCATCGACAAGGACATCGACCAATTTAAAGGGGAGGGTAGATGTAGGAGCTAGTTCTAATGAGCCTTAACTAAAGAAATAGTTTAGGAAAAGTCAATTAAGTGTGATGCACACAAAAAAAATAAATGAAATGTAATTTTGTAATGTTTGTGTGACATCACAAGTGATGATGTAAGAATTTTGATAATTCAAAGTTTGTAATGTGTACGACATAATGTAGGCACTAGTTCTCGACCTTAGAAGAAAAAGAAATAGTGCAAAATGCACTAAGTGTAAATATTGTAATGAAATGTAATGTAAATGAGAGTCAAATGCATATGTAATGAAATGCATGTGAAATGCAAATGCAAATATAGATGAAATGGCAATGTAATGCAATTTGATCAAGTGATTTGATAAATTGTAAATAGACTATAGTGCATTAAGGGTAATGTGAATGCTTGAATATGAAAATGGTTGGGTGGTGCATTTTCCTAGGAATCCGTTGTTGGAAACATCTAGGACAAAGCTTAAATAGACCCCCTCCTTCATTAGAGACAACGTTGGATGATCTAGGCAGACTGTGAGACTATTCATCTATGTATCTAGAGCATATGTTGTGTCTGGGGAGAGACTAGAGCTGAGTATTGGCAAGCCATATGTAGAGATAGTATAGCATGTAGGCAGATTGTTTGTGCATTGTGCGGTATTCTGTAACGCCGTCCATAAGTAATGCAAATGACGCATCTTCTATCCATGTTGAGTGTAATTTGTATGATGTGTGTTTGCCATTGGTTGTTGTAGTGTGTGTTGGATTTTGTGTGCAGGGATCACAGTTGCAAACTAAGCGTGGAACATGGGAGTTTTAGTCTAGAACGTAGTACGAGTGCCAGGAGTGCCATTCCAAATGGTGACAAGTGTGTCGTTCCATTGTGAGTGTCATTCCAGTGGTGCGGAGCACTTGCAGTGCTAGTAAGACTTGATCTTGCCGTTCCAACACTTGTCGATGTAGTGGAATTGTTGTTCTAGTGTATGCCAATCCAGTGGAACTGCCGTTCCAAGTGCATGCTGTTTCAACACTTGCTGTTCCAGCAATTGCCGTTCTAGTATAGGCCATACTAGTTGAAGTGTGATTGCCATGCGAAGTCAAGTTTGATGCAGTTCTAAGTGTAGGATGATGATTAGAACTGCATTGATTGCCATGCGAAGTCAAGTTTGATGCAGTTCTAAGTGTAGGATGATGATTAGAACTGCATTGATTCTAGTCTTGTTTGGCTCCTAATCTGTCATCCTGTTCCTCTATTTTTGGAATGCTTGCCACCATGCTACATTTGGCGTCGTTGCCTAATTGAAGTTCGAGTCAGCTTGTTTGTTGATGAATCGGGGGGAATGTTGGAGATTTTAATGGAAAATTAATAAGTTAATTATTAATAATATTAATTAATTAATTTGTTATTTTTGTAACTGGTTCTTATTTATGCAAAGAGTTGGAGAAAATAAGAAAAGCAATTCTAAAGATAAAAAGGCAATTAAAAAATAAGAAAAACAATTCTAAAGATAGAAAGGCAATTAAAAAAAAGAAAAGCAGTTTTAAAAATAGAAAGGCAATTGAAAAAAAAAAATAGAGAAGCGCATATGAATTGCATAAGTAGTCCATAATTATAAATGGGCGAGTGCTAAAAATAAAAATTCTAAAATAGAAAAGGTAAAAATAAAAAAAACAAGGAAACCAGATATAGAAAAGTCATGTTATTTTTGGCATGTAAGATGTCTATATATTGGGTGTGAGGCACCTATTGTAATCAGTATTCAGGGGAATTTAAAAAGGATTCAAGGAATTCAAGGAGGATTCAGTTGGCTGTAAACTCTGGTTTTATGATCACAAATCAGGTCTATAATATAATATAGCATAATTGCTGTGTATATCTGAGGCTGTGCCATCTTTATTCTATGTAATAAATTGCTGGTTTCTTGATTAAAATCAGATCTTTACCACACTCGTATTAATAGTTAGTAAGTTGGAGGATGCAACTAGCTCCTTAGTTGCATACATAAGACGCTTCCATCATTCATTTGTGTTGTTGGTATGGAAGGAGAGGTTGGCATGGTATTGAGGATTGGTATTGAAGGTTGCTATTGTATGTTGGCATTGCACATGATAGTAGAAGTTGGCAGTAACCAGGCATGTATTTGTGAGATACATATGTTGGGCCATCTAGGTGATTCACAGGATGTCCAACCTAGTGCTAAGTCGTACAAGGCAGTTGTCAGGCCGTACAGTGAAGATTCCAAGCCGTACAGAGAAGTCCAAGGCCATCAAGACTGAAGGCAGGATGTCTAGTTAGTGTCAGCCGTCTAAGTGCTGTGCCAGGCAGTCTGAAATAGCCTTGGAAAAACACCCTTAGACGCCCTTGCACAAAGACAATACAAACAGAACTATGGCCAGACAGCCTGCATAAACAACATATATCCTGACGGCCTTGCACAACAATTAGATGGCCTTGCACAAGTATCTACAGCAAGCATTCAATAGTGGAAATAGTGTAGACGAGCATGCACAACAATATATAACAGCAAGAACAATTCATAGGCACATGCACAATATCACCATAAGTCTGCACACAGCAATCGCTGAATGGAAGTATTCTCATTATTTGCATTTGCACCTCATGAATGCATATATGATTACACCCAACTTCTACAACATTTGAATAAGGGGGCTCTATTTATACTTCTTCCTACAAATGGGGAGGTAGTTGCATCCTCAACTCCCTCCAACTAACTACCCCGACACCTCATGACTTCTTGAATTACATTTTAAGTTCATTTATCTTACATTTGCATTTCATGAACTTATTAATTACATGTATGGCATTTTGTCAAACACTTTGTGCACGTGTTACAAAACAACTCAAAATTACAAAATTATTTACACAACAAAATCATATGCATGTACTTGACTCCGTACGCACTCCATTAACCCTGAGGTGGTGCCACTGTCCAAACTAGTGCCTACAAACATAAGTCGATCCAAGATACAGAAGTGGAACTTCAAAAGGCTTTTAATATAATTGATTTTGCAGGCTTCTCATACTTGCCTTAGGGTTGAAGTAGGACCAAAAAATGTTCTTTTCTCCTTTCAGGCAAAATATGCTTGGGAGATCATTAGAAAATATTCAAGATGGACAGCAAACCGGCACTTATAAATATGGAAATCAGCATCAAACTTTTGGCCTTTTCTAGTTATGATGCTGAAAGTGATACAGTGTAGAGAAGGTTTGTAACCAGCTAGATCTTTCTTCCTCTTACTAGAACTGATATTTGTTTTGCACTTGATAACTTACTAAATTCATGGATGATCCTAAAAACCAAAATAGAAAAGCAGCTAAAAGAGAAAGATTTTTTTCATGTTGGAGTTAAATATAACCAGACCGAAAGATTTCAGTTTGGTTGGCTTCATGGACTGGGATCAGAGGAAGTCAATAACAGGATATATGTTCAGAATAGGTTCAGCTACTACCCTGTGGGGAAGTAAGGAGTAGCTTATGGTTACCTTATTTTGTGTAGAATTTGAGTGCAAACCAGTTGTTTGTTTACAATGTGAAGCAATTTGGCTAAGAAGGATTCAAGCATTGTTGCGACTTCATCTGCAGTAGTAATTCTTTATAACAATTGAAAGTGTCAGAAATATAACAAAGAATCCTATCTTCAATGCTGAAACTAAGCATATTGAAGTGCAATGTCATTTTATCAATGAGGTGGTGCAAGAGGAAGAAGTCAAACTCATGATGTACCGAACTGTCAAGTAGCAGAGGTGTTTACAAAGTGCTAGGGAAGGGAATTTTTTTATAAAATAAGACTTGGTGTAAATGCTGATAAAATGGTCCTTATGAGAGGGTATTGGGAATGGTGCTTATTTTTGCCCATTTATAATATATAATGTAAAATATTTACAAGTATAGAATCTGTAGATTCTGAGGACATTTGTCACGTAGCTTAACCAGGCAGTTAGAAAACCATGTAACACTGTGTCTAGGAGATAAGATTTATTTGAAAGATCATGTACAATGAATTAAATGAAGATCAGTTCCAGTTTGGGAGATTGATTGAGAAAACAATTATCACTCTCTTGGAGATAAGATTCAGTTGGAAGATCATTTGCAATGAGTTAAGTAATGAAGTGAAGGAATTCATCTTCTAAACTTTTCAGCTAGTACTGTCTTATATGTTTGGATTTTCACAGAAGCCTGTTTGGTGAACTAATGGCCCCACTGCTGTTTTTTATGGCCTTTGTATTCTTGACTTTAACTTTTCTAAATTTACTATGACCTCTCTTTTACATGTTTGGCACTAAGATTTGTTTGCAACTAATTTCAATCTGTGTTTACTGCTACACTCTAGCACTGCATGTATTGAGCAACTTTACTATCACTCTCTATTCATGTAAACCCACTCATCACAAATTAACATAGCATAATTTGCAATACTCCAAGGTTAGAGAACATGCATGAATGTATACACATTTTGAACTATATAATATAAGGTAAAGAAGTATAAATTTTGAACAATATAGTACAAGGTAAAATGAGAAACTTCCCTTGTGACTAGCAAGGGGGTTGTTTGGCAAAATGCGTGCTGGTTGGCACGTAAAAATCTACCTTATCTATAGAGCGTCTTGTCTTGTCACTAGATTAAGTTATGAATGATTTTGAATTAAAAGGTGAAATGATGTGCATTGTTTACTTTTCTGTATTTCATTGTATATAGAAAAAATGTATAAGAGAATATAACAAAGGCAAAGCAATTGTCACTAGATTAAGGTATGAATGATTTGAATTAAAATGTTTAATGATGTGCATTGTTTAATTTTCTGTGTTTCTTTGTATATAGAAAAATGTATTAGAGAATATAAGAAAGGCAAAGCAAAAGCAGCAAAGAACCAAAAATAAGTTCTATCTAGTATGAATCAATATGCATTTAAAAGAGAAGCAGTAACTCAGCTTGTTCTTTGCAGGAATGGCCAATTTGTGTGACTTACGGCACAGTGGGTGGGTACTTGTTGGGTTTGATTGCATCAGGAATTGCCAGTATTTTAAATTGGAGATGGCTAAGTGGAAAAGGGGACTGATTATTCTATGTTACACATTTTTTAATTTTGCATTGAAAACAAATTTTGAGTTTGATACATAGTGAGAGTACATGGGTTTGAGTGAAGAGGTTTGTAATATACATATATCGAAGGGCAATTCCAATTGTTTTCTTCTTCTTTTCTATGCAAATCTGATCTGATCAAGACTAGGTCTGACATTTTGTGATAAATGCTTTTGATTGTGCACCTGAAGCTTACATAATGCCTTTTGTCAACAAGGTCCTCTTTCAAACATTATTAATATATGTATGCATTCTTATTATATAAATCCTTGTCATTGGAACAAACATTCTTTTGAAATATTGGAAGACCTCTTCAAGGCCTCTCTTGTCCTTGATATGTTGATTGACTTTTGGGATGCAAAATTACTCTCAAGAATTGTGAACTCTAAGAATTGTTAAGGTCCCATCTCATGCTCGAATTTATAAGGAATTTAGTTACAGGTCACTTCTTAACTCGTATGCTTTAATAGTTTTTGAAGTGTGTGGCTAATTGGGTTTCAAAATACATTCCTTTTATCTTCCTTGTATAGAACTCCGACGCAGTCATTGTGTTTGTTCTTTGGTTGTAATTTAGTAGTAAGAGGGGGTCTTCCGCACAAAGAGCCTAGGTCCAAACTCAAAAGGCATAGAGTTTTTTTTTTTGATTAGTTGAAAGAAGGGGTTTTGAAAGGATCCCCAAACCTTATTACAAAAGGAACAGCTAACACCCTATCAGGGAGAAGGATGTTAGCAAGCTAAACAGAGACCAGCATCCAAAACTGTTAGGAGGTGAAGTCAATATCCAGATCTCCGATGTTCTTCAGCAGAGTGGTGCTTGGTGGAGCTTTAAAAATGCTTTTGCTTTAAAGCTGTTTTTGCTTTAAAGCTTTTTTAAAGCTGCTTTTGCTTTTAAAGTGCTTTTGCTTTAAAGTTGTTTTTGCTTTAAAAGCTGCTTTTGCTTTTAAAGCTGCTTTTGTCTTTAAAGCAACTTTTGTTATAGAAAGCAGTTGATAAAAGCAGTTTTTTTTAATAAAGCGCTTTTATCTGGAATGTGCCACGGCTTTTTTGGAATCTTCCTTTGTATTTCTATAAAAAGGGGAATGCCCCTTGCATTATGATAGAGTGCGAATGTATGAAATCAGCTGAGAATAATAAAAGAAGAAAAGTTGCCATTGCCCCGTGGTTTTACCTGCACACTGCAGGGTTTCCACGTAAAATCTCGTGTACTGTTTATTGTTGTTTATGCTTGCTTGCTTTTAATTTCCTAACATCTGGTATCAAAGCGAGGTTCTTTGAAAACTCGTTGGTCAGGGTTTTGTGCGAGTGGGAGCTGCAACAATGACAGGAGGTGTAACCAAGTTCGAGATTGAGAAGTTTGATGGCAAGAACTTCACCCTATGGAAGATGAAGGTGGAGGATTTGTTGGTTCAGAACGACCAAGCCCTAGCCTTGGAAGGGCTTGCGGGTAAACCTGACAACATGACAGATGCGGAGTGGATAAAGCTAGACAGGAAGGCGATGTCTACAATTCGTCTCTGCCTAGCAAACTCTGTCTTGTTCAATGTTGCTGATCAAACGACCGCGGGAGCCCTCTGGGAAAAGCTTGAGAAGTTGTATGAGACTAAATCAGCAACAAATAAGGTCTTCTTGAAAAAGCAACTTTATAGCTTGAGGATGAAGGAGGGTTCATCTGTGGCAGATCATCTGAATGAGTTTAATACTCTAATCAGTAAGTTGGTCTCTGTTGATGTGAAGATGGAGGATGAAGATAAAGCAATCACCCTACTTTGTTCTCTCCCGGACACCTGGGATCATTTGGTGATGACCATCAACAATGCATCATCTGGAGCTCTAAGAGTTGATGATGTCGTAGCCGCTTTGTTGGCAGAAGAGTTGAGGCGAAAATCGTCTCTAGAACCCTCAACCAATGAAGCCCTAGTTGTGAGAGGTCGATCTAACGAAAGGAGTCAACAAGGTAGATCACAATCCAGGTCTAAGTCAAAAGGACGCAAGCTGAAAGGGAGGTGTTGGCATTGTGGGAAGCCAGGGCACTCGAAGAAGGATTGTTGGCATCTAAAAAAGGAGAAGAATGGTGAAAAGCAAAATCAACCATCAATTGAGGCCAATACTGGAGATGCAATAGAGATGGCAACATGTGAGGCCTTTTGTACTAGTAGCAATAGATCTATTTTATATACTGGGTTTTGGACTCAGGTGCATCTTTCCACATGTCTCCACATAGAGACTGGTTTGTCAAATATCAATCCTATAATGGAGGGATGGTCTATTTGGGTGATGATCATCCTTTAGAAATTGTGGGAAGAGGGGATATAAGGATCAGGTTGGATGATGGTAGAGAAAGGATGTTATGTGATGTACGACATGTGCTTGCTTTGCGGAAGAATTTGCTTTCAATCAAGATGATGGACAAGCTTGGGTATTGTACTACTTTTGGTAACAATTATTGCAAAATTACCAAAGGATCCCTAGTAGTAGCAAAAGGAGAACCTTATGGGACCCTATATCGTTTGTGTGGTGATACGGTGACAAACCATGCAACAACAACTTCAGGCAATGCTCAGGATGGAGTAATGCTATGGCATCAACGCCTAGGGCATATGAGTGAAAAAGGATTGAAAATTCTGCATGACCGAGGTATGTTGTCTGGGATTAAGTCTTGCAATTTAGACTTTTGTGAGCACTGTATTTTTGGCAAACAAAAGAGGGTTCGATTTACTGCAAGTCCTGGTAAGAGTTCTGATTTTTTGCAGCTTATACATTCTGATATATTTGGACCGGTCCCCACTCAGTCCTTAAAAGGTACTAGATATTTCTTGACATTTATAGATGATTATTCTAGAAGAGTGTGGGTTTATTTTCTAACAAAGAAGTCGGAAGCCTTGGAAAAATTCAAAGAGTTCAAGGCAAGAGTAGAGAAAAGTTTGGGCAAGCCTATTTTATGCCTCAGGTCAGATAATGGGGGAGAATATTGCTCCAAGGAGTTTGATCAATTTTGTACGCAGGAAGGGATTAAGCACCAGAAGACTGTGCCATATACTCCACAACAAAATGGTGTGGCTGAGCGGATGAATCGCACAATCATGGAACGTGCAAGAAGCATGCTCAGCACATCTGGGTTGGAGAAAAAGTTTTGGGCAGAGGCTGTTAATACAGCTGCTTACCTTATTAACAGGTCACCTACAACTGCGTTGGATGGACAAATTCCGGAGGAGGTTTGGTGTGGTAAGCCTATTAATTACTCTCATTTGCGTACCTTTGGTTGTGATGCTTTTGCCCATGTGCCAAAAGAAAACAGGTCCAAACTTGACCCAAAGTCAAGGAAATGTGTTTTTCTTGGCTATGGAGATACAGTGAAGGGGTATAGACTGTGGGATCCTACTGCCCACAAGGTAATTATTAGCCGAGATGTTATTTTTAATGAAAAATCCATGCAAAGGAAGGAGGTACAACAAACACCTGAAGTTGTACCTGTTGAAGTAGATATGAACAAAGCTGAAAATGAAGATAAGGTTGTTGAAGTTTTTGATCAGCATGTAGATCAACAAGTTCAGCAGCCTGAACAGGCACAAGACCAAGAGCCACAACCAACAGAACATTGGGTTAGAAGATCTACACGTTCACAAAAACGTCCGGATAGGTATTCTCCTGATTTTCAGTCCTCTTTTGCTTTGTTAACTGATGATGGTGAGCCTAGCTCGTTTCAGGAAGCTGGAGAATCTGAGAATGCAGATAAGTGGAGGAAAGCCATGGAAGAGGAGATGGAATCACTATGGAAGAATGAAACATGGGAACTTGTGGATCTTCCACCTGGAAGAAAGGTTGTTGGTAACAAGTGGGTGTACAAAGTAAAGAAGAACAGTGATGGGCTGTTGGAACGATATAAAGCTCGCTTGGTGGCAAAAGGTTATGTGCAGAAGTCAGGTATAGACTTCAATGAAATCTTCTCTCCAGTTGTGAAGCTGACTACTGTTAGAGTTTTACTTGCACTTGTGGCAGCACAAGATTTAGAGCTGGAGCAACTTGATGTAAAAACTGCTTTCTTGCATGGTGATCTCGAGGAGGAGATTTATATGGATCAGCCTGAGGGCTATGAAGAAAGAGGCAAAGAGCATTTGGTTTGCAGACTTAAGAAATCTCTGTATGGATTGAAACAGGCGCCAAGGATGTGGTACAGAAAATTTGACACCTTCATGAAGAGCCAAGGTTTCAGCAGGAGTGAAGCTGACCATTGTGCATACTATAAGAGGTTTAATGATGGCAGTTTTATTATCTTGTTGTTGTATGTTGATGATATGCTAGTTGCAAGCCCTAGCATGAAGAAAATAAGTGATCTTAAGGCTCAGATGGCTAGGACGTTTGATATGAAGGATTTAGGAGCAGCAAACCAAATTTTAGGGATGAAAATACACAGGGACAGAACAGGAAGGAAGATCTGGTTATGTCAAAAGACATATATAGAAAAGATTCTGCAGCGCTTCAATATGCAGAATGCAAAACCAGTCAGTACCCCACTTCCTCCACACTTCAAATTGTCTTCCGAACAGTGTCCTAGAACAGAAGCAGAGAAGACAAGCATGTCTCGTGTACCGTATTCATCAGCAGTAGGAAGCCTCATGTACGCCATGGTGAGCACCAAACCGGATATTGCCCAAGCAATGGGAGTAGTCAGCCGGTACATGGCGAATCCTGGTAAGGAGCATTGGAATGCAATGAAGTGGATATTTAGATATTTAAGAGGCACTTCAGATGTTGCCATTTACTTTGGATCGACAGATTTGCAAGTTAAAGGTTTTGTGGATTCTGATTATGGTGGAGATAGAGATGGGCGAAAGTCCACTACAGGATATGCTTTCACTCTTGCTGGTGGAGTTGTGAGTTGGACTTCTAAGTTGCAATCTGTGGTGGCTTTATCAACCACTGAAGCAGAATATGTTGCAGCAACTCAAGCCAGCAAAGAGGCAATTTGGCTAGAGCGATTGTTGGGTGACTTCAAGATAATGCAAGGGAAGATTACGTTGCATTGCGATAGTCAAAGTGCTATTCAATTAGTGAAGAACCCAACATTCCATGATCGCACCAAACACATTGATGTTAAGTACCATTTTATAAGAAATGTGGTGGAAGAAGGTAGGATCCTGTTGGAGAAGATTGATACTGAAGTGAATCCTGCAGATATGCTTACAAAGCCGGTCAAGAGAGAGAAGTTTGAGTGGTGCAAAACTTCTCTGGGCTTGCTGAAAACGTGATAAGGGCAGCATTGGGCAATTGGCACTTGGATGGAAAACAAAGGCAAAGAATTCTTGTATATCGACTTCAAGTGGGAGAATGTTAGGAGGTGAAGTCAATATCCAGATCTCCGATGTTCTTCAGCAGAGTGGTGCTTGGTGGAGCTTTAAAAATGCTTTTGCTTTAAAGTTTTTTGCTTTAAAGCTGTTTTTTTTTAAAGCTGCTTTTGCTTTAAAGCTGTTTTTTGCTTTAAAAGCTGCTTTTGCTTTTAAAGCTGCTTTTGTCTTTAAAGCAACTTTTGTTATAGAAAGCAGTTGATAAAAGCAGTTTTTTTTAATAAAGCGCTTTTATCTGGAATGTGCCACGACTTTTTTGGAATCTTCCTTTGTATTTCTATAAAAAGGGGAATGCCCCTTGCATTATGATAGAGTGCGAATGTATGAAATCAGCTGAGAATAATAAAAGAAGAAAAGTTGCCATTGCCCCGTGGTTTTACCTGCACACTGCAGGGTTTCCACGTAAAATCTCGTGTACTTGTTTATTGTTGTTTATGCTTGCTTGCTTTTAATTTCCTAACAAGAACTCACACAGGGGAAACTGACACAACCACCACCAGGGCAGACAAAAAAGAAACAAACAGGTAGAAGGAAGACCAGATGGCCTACAACCAGCCCCCATAACCCATACAAATCAACCCACGTAGGGACACCCAAGCACAAATAACAACCGAAACAAAAACAAAAAAAACTAAGAAAGACCCATCAAAAAATAGGCCCCCGACCATTACTTGTTCACTGATGACTGGGTTGTCCTTGTTGGGGCCCTCCAAAAGATGACCCGCCTGTCCCCAGCTCAACATAGCAGTCGGGAGAAGAGTCTTCTCACTGCACCAGCTGTCATAAAACCTAGTGAATCACACTAGTGCCCAAAACAACTAATACCACCCATGAGACAGGGGCCCCACCAAAACGATGGCGGTACAAGTGAAGAATTTCAAAATATTTGAAAGATTGAACTTGGGGAAAATGGGCGGTCTATCAACAACATCCCCAACATCAGGACAGGAACAGGTCAAGCAAAACCTCCCCAGCCTGAGGTAATTACAAAGGGGCCTGAAGAAACAAACCTCTAGTCTCTGAATCATTGATACTCGATGGAAAATCCTCTCTCCAAATAGTTAGTCCATCCTGGCTCAACCCCAAATTTGCTAGGAAATCAGTCGATTTATTACCTTCCCTGTACACATGCTTGACAACCACATTCTCAAAGACCTGAAGGATTCTTTTTGCCAGACAGAAGGACTAGGAGTTTGAGAGCCTTTCACTAGATTGATGATATTAAAGGAATCACCCTCAATGATGACCTTACTCTGATCGAAGCCACTCAACAGAGAAATCCCTTGGAAGAGAACACGAGCTTCAGGAAAATGACTCGATTGAGGTCCTAACTTCTTAGCAAAGGTGAGAAGGAGTTCGCTGCTGTTGTTTCGAATTAAACCATCCGCACTTGCCTCTCCTAGGTTACCCTTGGAAGCCCCATCGAAATTGAGTTTAATCCAACTTGTAGGGGGTGGTTCCCAGGAAATATTTCTCCCACCTGAATCCAAATGGGCAGTAGACCTCGGAAAAGTTTTAAACCCCAAAGTATGCTCTAGAGCTAATTCCCCAGTAGAGGAACCCGAGTCCAAAGAGATGGCAAGACGTTCTCCACTATTGCCGCAATGCTCTTGGCGTAGATAGAGAGGGCTGAATTGGCTTCATTTTTAAAAGCCCTCAAATTCCTTTCCTTCCAGATACACCACATGATGTGAGCCAAGCTAAATCTCCAGAACAGACGAAGTCAAGGAGAGAAGGGAGGGACCCATTGGTATAAAAGATCAGACATTTGAAAGGGGCATACCCAATAGACACCAATTGAATTGGAAAAGGAGAAATTGTCCTTAGAGAACAGGCACAAAATAAAGACATGTTGTACCGACTCAGCATCCAAGCCACAGAGGTAACACCGGTTCAGAATAATCATATCTCGTGATTGCAGATTATCTATGGTCAAGATTTTATTTTGTATAGCAAGCCATAGAAAAACATTAACCTTAGGGGTTAATCCCTTTCGCCAAACTAGTCTGCTCGGAAACCAAGGGGGGCCAGTGTCCTCCAAAAGGAAATATGCCGATTTCACAAAAAATACTCTTGAACTTTCTACCTTCTAGAAAATATTATTAGCTTCATCAGTAGATTTGATGACTTGGAACTTCAGGAGGTCTGAGATCTTCTTAAGGGCCATTTTCTCGGCTAGAGATAAGTCAGGACTGAATAAAACTCTCCATCTCTTCCTATGATTTATAGTATCGATATAATCTTCAACCTTAGAACCAAAGGTATGTTTGCAGAAGTCTTCAACCACTGCCAATTTTGGGAGGGACGCCAATGGTTGGTCCATCAGCCAGGGATATAACCAAAAATCAATTAGATGGCCGCTACCCACATTCCATCTTCCTCCCTTTCTAATACTGCTCCTGGAATTATGCAGACTAAGCCAAAAGGTCGACCTAGAGTTTGGGACGTCATCCGACGGGAAGTCCTCCCCATTATTTAGATATTTTGCTTTTATAAAATTAACCCAATCAACTTGTTCATTATGGGTTAGGCGCCAACCTTGTTTAGCAACCGGGGCCTTATTCATTTGGTCCATCCTTCTCAGGCCCAAGCCTCCAAACTCCCTTCTACTACAGATTTGGTCTCATGCTACTAAGTGGAATCTCTTCTTCTCCTCCGACCCAGACCATAGGAAGGACTTTTGAGCTTGCTCAATCTTCTGCACTATTTTACCTGGCATCTTGAACAAAGACAAAGTAAACCGGTATACCTTAAAGTGTAGATTTCACCAAAACAGCCTTACCTACCTGGCTTAAGAGAGCTCTTTTCCAGCTGGCAAGTTTACGTTGCACCCTTTCCATCACCGGCTCCCATAAAGATTCCTTGAACCTCCCTGATCCGGTTATGGCTTTTGTGGCAAAGATTTGAGGAAGTGTTTCTATCTCCATCTTTGAGCCAAAGAGCTCGAGACTTTTGTCGCAAAGAAACCTCCTCACTACTCAGCACATTATGAAGCTCAGCCAAAAGTCTTCTCTCCTCCAATCTATTGTTCTGTGAGAGGATATCCACTTCCAAGGAAGATTGAATAGCCTGTAACTGGGATTTGAGATCCTTTTTCTTAATCTGGATGTCCCCAAAGACCGATTTGTTCCAATCTTTTAGATATTCTTTTATTAGTCTCAACTTAGCAACCAACTGATTAATACGTGGGCCAAAGAATATGGTGTTCCACCATTCCCTAATTCTTGCCTCCAACTCCAGATGAGAGAGCCACATGGCTTCAAATTTGAAGGGACTCGGGAAGAAAAGAGTATTAGAATCATTATCAAAGAGAAGGGGGTTATGATCGGACGCAATCTTGGGCAGATAGTTGAAAGAAGAGTCCCCAAACAGAGGAATGGCCTCTTTGGAAATAAAAACTATGTCCAATCTAACTTGTATGTGATGGGCCCCCAGGCGTCTGTTACTCCACGTATATCTGGAACCTTTCAATTCTAAGTCCATGAGCTCTTGATTATTGACAAAAGAAGCAAATTCTTCCATACTTCTTGAGATTGTTGTATCCCCCCCTTTCTTGTCCGACTGGTACAAAGGAGAGTTGAAGTCTCCTGCCAGAATCCAAGCCCCGTTCTTAAAAGCTTCTCTCATTGAACTAAGCATGGACCAAAGACAGTTTCTGTTTGTTTTGGAGTTGGGGGCGTAAATGTTGGTCAAAATCCATTTTCTACCCAAAGACTTGCAACGAAACATGTTAATAATTCTATCTGTTACCAAAAGAGCCGAGCCAGTGACTTTATTGGGGTTCCATAGAAACAGGAGACCCCCGAGGCCCCTTTCAAATTGGCCACAAAGTCGGCCTCCTTCCAAACCACCTTTCTTACCTCATCTACCTTGCTTCTATCCATCTTTGTCTCTTGTAGAAGAATTATATCTGGACCAACCTCCTTTCTCAAAGAAGACAAAACCCTTTGTTTTGAGGTCCCATTCAGACCTCTAATGTTCCATGATAGGAACCTCATTTACAGATATTGTGAAATTTTTTACCCCCATTGCCCTGGGAGTTATGACAAAATGTTTCAATCCTGACTTGTTTTCCCCTGTTTCTTTGACATCAACTTTTAACAGGGTCTGAGATCCATCCGCCACTCTGTCTCCGTCTCTTTGGACCGACTTGCTTTGTTGAAAGGTCGACCTCCCTTTGCGCTGCACTCCAACATCAATCCCTTTTTTGTGGCTTCTAGTCTTCGGAGGGGACCCGAGAATCAAAGACTCGGCCAAATCCTCAACCGGGGAAAGAGGTTGAGGAGTTTGATCTTCCAGGGTTACATCTATTGTCATAGATGTTAATAATGAGCTATAATAAAACCAAAATGCAATATGGGTCGTTTGCCAACCTGAAAAGTGGTTATTTATTTGAGAAAAGGTAGCCATGCTCCTTATCCGTATATCTATTTTTGTATATTATAAGCTTGGCATAAGTTGGTTACTTCAGTAATTGTTCCACCTTGAATTTCAGCTTGTTTAAAAAATTTTAACACATAAATTTCATGATTTGCCTGTTTATAGTTGTCTAATATTTTAAATAAATCTAATTTTTATTTTTTAAAAGATCCCAGAATAAGATGCAACTTGTTCAAATGGTCTTTAACAATTCACCAATCTGGATTTAATGTAAAATTGTAAATTCACTAAATATTCTGTGCAAGTAACTCTTATGGGATGATGTGTCTGTTGAGGTTGTTGATCCACAAAGTATCTGAAATAATACATGTGGTCTCTGTCCCTTTCTCGCAGCCACTTATGGTGTCACAAATTTTCACATATTGCTCTTTTACTTTTCCAAAATGACACCTAAAAAGACTCGCTGTCATGCAGTAGAATATTATGAGATACTAATATGTGAGTGAACACTAATCTTCACGAGTTGGGGATTTCCTATCACAGGAGAGGGGTTGTTAAAGAGAGAGCTTAAAAATGTCATGTTTTGGTGCTTGCATTGAAACTTGTAGGGCTTAAATGCCCAAATGTATTTGAGATTTCATTGATTATGGCGAGAAAGCAATGGTGGTGCATTTTGAGGCCATTTCAATGGTGTTTCTGAGTGAGGCAAGTTAAACAAAGATGGACTAGACAAAAAATGCATGAGGAACATTAAACATAATCTTGGATGTATTATTTTGCTCTACCTTTATGTCTTGCTATTTCATGACATTTACTGGAAAGATGTCGATTATGTAGTCCTTATTTAAATCTGATGATACATGATTTACATTTATGCCGTTTGAATCATTTTCAATTTTAACTTTGCAGTTATTGACAAAGATGTTTTCTCTACATAAATGCTGTTTTAAAATGCTATTAAATTGTTGATGTAGGAAAATTCATTATTTAGGAACAGATTTTGGTGCTTTTTGCATAGAGCCATTCAAAGAGTGAGTAGAAGCTAAGTATTTTTGTGGTTGTTTTGTAAATTGACCATGCTTGCAAAGATACTGTTTATGTAATGTTTTATTATAAGAAGATCCACATAATTGTCTTCAAATCACCTGGGAGAGTTGGGCAAAATAGAAGAAACAAGAAAAACAGCTCAAACATTTATAGAACGGAGAATTTTGCTCCAATGAGAAGGGAGGTTTTTATATTGTGAAGGACTAACATTATTTATTATTTTTTAACTTTAATTTCATTGCTTGTATTTTAAAGCAAGCACAGCTGCTATGAAGAATTTTGAGATTTCATTAATTATGTCTAGAAAGCAATAGTGCGGCATTTTGAGGCCATTTCAGTGGTGGGTCTGAGTGATGCTAGTTGTTAAAAAATGAACTAACAAATGAAAAAAAAAATGCATGGGCGACATTAAATATAATCTTAAACGTAGTATTTTTCTGTGTCTATATATTGCTTGATATTTCAATGGGTTCAAGGAAAGATGCCTTATGTAGTGCTTGTTTAAATTTGATAGTACATATTTATATTTTTGCCCCTTAAATTTATTGCTATGCTTTTTAAAGTGCTATTTAATTCATCAAATTGTTGATGTGGAAAAATTCATTATTTAACAGCAGATTCAACTGTTCTTTGTATACGGTCATGCACAAAGCGTAGTAAAAGGTAAGTATTTGTGTGTTTGTTTTGTAAATTGTCCACAGTTGCAAAGATCTTGTTTAATATTTTATTACAAGGGCCACGTAATTGTATTTGGATCAGTTGGAAGAGTTAGGTAGATAGAAAAACTGAAAACAACTCAACCATTATAAAACTGCAAAATATTCCAAATAGGAAGGGAGGTTTTATATTCAATGACTGAGGCACTGTTCTTCATAGTGGTTTTGCTTGCATTGAAATAGGAGCATTGAAACTAAAGTTAAAGAATAAGATTATAAATAATGACACTTTGGCAAAATAGGTTTGGGCCGGTGGAGCTTAGTATGAAGTTTGAGGTTTTAATCTTAAAAATAAATCTTAATATTTAATTTAAGATATTTTGAAGTAATGATAAATAGGATATAATTGATATAATTGTATGGGTGCAATCCCTAGATTTTGGTGGACACTCCCACATTAATATGGCTTATAATAATTTGGTTTGTTATGTCTCGGGGGACAGCACAACAATTCGGGCTTTGGGTCTTTTTCCGGAGGTTCAAGGTTCAAACCGCGACGTGTGTATGGCTGTGTTAAATCCCCTATTGAGAAGCTCAACTTTCCCCCCTTATGAGAGGTCATGGTGGGATGGGAATGTCCAGTCTTGGGCATCAGTTGTAGGGGCTTTTCACACTAACCAAATCCAAAAAATAAAATAAAAATAAATATATAATTATAATAATAATAATAATTTGGTTTGTTATAATAAGACGATATAATCAAGTGGCATTAGTTTAACTGGTTAGGTTCCTCAACAAGGAGACCAAGGTTCAAATCTTGCCAAGCGATACATGAATAATATCCAAACTTCGTTGTACCACTATGTGGTGATGATGTAATATGGGTGGGTCCGTTTCAATCACATTTAACCAATTGAAAAAATAACATGATGATAAACTATTTTAAAATAAATGTAATACAAATGAGACATTTTTAAGCCCATATAAAGTTATTATTATTAATATTATTATTTTTGGGTGATAATAGTTGTACTTTTTTAGAACTTAGGGGTTGGGAGTGAAATTTTTTTGGAAGGTGGAGACCACAAAAGAGTCATTAAATAAACATTTTATAGGAACGTGTCTAGCTAATGTAATGATTGTGTTTGATGAAATAAATATAATAGGAGTGAGACCTTTTCAACTCAATTATAAATAATGATGAAAAATGATGCTTTGTTGTAATTTTCAACTATACTATTACTAACACAATTAAGTTATAGAGAAATATTTACCTCAGTGTAATGTTTGAGAATTCATAAGTTAAAAATCTCAAACATAGACAACGAGGTCTTGGTAGAGCGGTGAGTGGGAGGTGCTTGCACTAAAGAAGTCAAGGGTCTAAGTCTCCTCGGCACTTGATAGTGTGCTCGTGGTCTTAGATCCCCATGTGCATACAAATCTCCCTAAAAAATGTTGACCTTTAGGTTATATACTAATTCTTGATCATCGATCCAAGAAAAAGTGTAATGGATATGTAGTGACAAACAAAATAACATCAAACATAAGGTCGTATATAAGTTCTTGTGTTAGTAATGTATATATTTATTAAAAAAAATTATGGCTTTTAATGTTGTTTTGTGCAAATGGACCAAAATGGAGAAATTAATTTGCATTTTAATGTTCCAAAAAGGATATGATGCCAAATAGGATATGATGCCAAATACCAAGCATTAAAAAACTATTTTCAATGTCGTGTAAAAAAGATGCACCTTAAATGGTATTCAACTACAATTAAAAATACATGAAACAAAGGGTAAACTAAAATATTCAATTGGACTCCCCAATGGCCTTTGTTCATTATTTTTACTTTAGAGCTTTATATTTTTGTTTAATTACATCTAATGTACTTTTCACATGTAACTTTATACTTGCAATACAAAATGAGTCATTACTTCAAATTAGATAGTGAACAAACCAATTTTCAAGCCTAATTGTTGTCAATCAATTGCCACATATTGTTGTCAATTTAAATAAAAAGTGATTTATGCCATTAATTTTTTTTTTATTATCTCCGCAACCTATTTGGAATATTGATTGAGATTTCAAAATATCAAAGAATGTCAAAATTCACTTTGATCTCTATTGTTCCTTAAAATGGGCTAACCAAATTATAAACATGACTCTAAGAGTATCTACATACAATGTGGTTCATCCACAAGAATATCATTACAATAGCCTTCAACTAATTTAGTTTGTGATGAAGGAAAACCATTATTAGGGGTAGAATATCTTATGGTATTTAACTATACTTGAACTAAATAATGTAAGATTTGGAGTAGAGATATTCTATGCATAGAGCAATTTTGTCGTAGACACACCATGAGGCAATTGAGACCTAATCAAATAAATATTAATGAGGGTATTAGATTTGACCTCTTCGAGCTGATCTACCTCATTTATAACAGTTTTCAAAACATATTGCAATAGGATTATTGCATGTGAATCAAGTACTCACTAGTAATGCAAGTAGGAGATAAGCAACAAACAATCAATATGAGCCATTTTGTTGCTTATCAAATACGATTTTCAGCTAGCATCATCTCTCGAGGGGGCTTTCCTTTTGTTGCTTATCTCCTAAAAAATCAATCGAGGAACCCTAAACAAATACGATTTTCAGCTAGCATCATCTATATGAATGAATTATTCTTTTTATGGCAGTTAGTGGGGTTGCTATATTTCCATAAACTTTGGTGAATTGTCAATAGTAGCTAGTGAGACACAAAAATCCTCAAGGTGCCTTGAGAGTTTGAGACTTAGGCCAATTTTCTATGGCCATAATTTTCTTCGGTTTGACCTTAATCTCCTATGAGATGATATGATCCTAATATTCGATCTCTTGCATTCCAAATAAATGTTTAGATCATTTGGAAAACAATTGATGCTTTTTCAAGAGTTACAAAGTCAGATCCAGATGATGTAGATGCTCTCCCCATGTGTGAATTTAGACTAGAATATCATCAAAGAAGACCGAAATGAACTTGCGTAGGTAAGGGCAGAATATTTTGGTCATGAGATTTGAAAAGTTGAAGGGGCATTAGTTAGGTCAAAAGCCATGACCAAAAATTCATAATGACCTTCATGGATCTTGAATGCTATTTTTAGGATGCCTTCTTCTTTGATCCATATTTGATGGCATCCAAATCGAAGATCCAACTTGGAGAAAAAATTAGTTTCGTGTAACTCATCACATTAATCACTACAATAGGAAATTTATCCTTGATGGTGATTTTATTGAGTTTGTAAAAGTCCAACATAGTTGGCACAACCCATCCTTTTTCCCTACTAATAGCACTTGTGAAGAGTAGGGACTGACATTGGGTCAAACCACCCCTATTTCTAATAACTTCTAGTTTGATTTCTCAATTTCTAATTTCTATGCATATGCATATCTATAGGGTCAAATGTTAGGTGGAAAACTCCTTGGTACAAGTTGTATTGCATGATCATGGGATCGTCATGGAGGTATCCCCTTGGGTTTTGAAAAGATAGAATTATGTTTAGTCAAAAGTATTTACAAATCACTTTGTTGTTTACGATTTTTTAGTATTTTATGCCTGGATTGCAAACGACTGTGCCACTACCTCATATGAGGATTTTAAAGATTTTTTCCATTCTATTTGAGCTAATGATATGAGTGTATGTCATAGGTGAGCTACGAAGAGTGTGCTACTTCCCATTCTGAGTGAATTACATCCATCGTTCAACAAACTTCCATGCTACTATTACCAAAGTGTGAAGTCATTGTACCCCTAAAACATCACATCCTCTAAGGGGAAAGAATGAACATATCAGATTTGAGTTCATATTTTTCGATATTTAGCTTTACATTATGAAATTTCAATTTACAAGATAATGTTTCTCCATTGGCCACCATGGCTTCAAAAGAATTGCAGGAATGTATGTAACAATTTGCTTGCTTAGCTATGTATGGATCAATAAAATTATGTGTATTACTAGAATCAACAAGGATTATGATTGTTTTCCCCTTGGAAAATCCTATTGCCTTTATAGTCTAAGGGGTTGATATTCCTGCTAGTGCATGAACTAAAATTTTTGGTTGAGGTTCTTCTTGTGCTTCACCCTCATCTTGGTGCTCTTCTTCCTATTGTTCCTCTTCTTCTTTGGGGACTTCATTTGTCGCAGAATCATCCATATCTAACAAATACAATTTTGTTGTACACATTTATGCCACAAAGGATATTTCTCATCATAATTATAGCATAACCCTTATGCTCTATGAGCTTCGACTTCCTCCCTAATTAATCACTTAATTCTTAGAGATTTATTCCATGGATTCAATGTGGCCTTAAATGGAATTGGGGGTATGGCTTGTGGAAATTTAGATGAATACCTCTGAGTAGTAATTTTTTCCTCTACTAACCTAGCCAACCCTATTGCTTGCATCATGGATTATGGTTTAAACATTTTTACCTCGTCCTTGATATCATCCTTCAACCCACTGATAAAACAACTCTAAAAGAATCCTTCATCCAAACCCCTTGTCTAGTTAGCTAAATTCTCAAACCAAGTTTGATATTTATGAATAATGGAGATCTACTTCAATTTTGTTAGAGCTCCTATAAATTCCTCATACTCATTGGGGCCAAAACGAGTGAGTAGTTTAAATTATTCCCAAGTAAGATTGAGAGTCATATGTTACATCCATTGATGCCATTGAAGGACCTCAAACTCAAATTTAAAGGATGCCATGGTGATCCATAAATATCGAGGGATGTGGATATTAAAACATTAATCTGTTTATTGGAATATATTACATTATTTGGTACATGCTAATGTACCACCTTGGGTACATCTTTAGATTAGGAGAGTGTCCTATATTAGAGTGTGAGTATTTACTTTATGCAATGTAATAAATGCACAAGTATTATTAAAGTGTGCAAAGTATTTTGGTAATGTAAATGTGCATAATAGTCCATGTGCACATGAGTCCATAGAGTAGGAAGATGAAGAGTCTCTAGAAGAGTGAAGGCCAAGAGTGCTCCATATGAAGAGTCGCATTCCATTATATATGTCTATGTGTGTGTGTGGATATATATTGTAGAATGAGAGT
Organism: Wollemia nobilis; assembly: GCA_028583015.1. NCBI lineage: Eukaryota > Viridiplantae > Streptophyta > Pinopsida > Araucariales > Araucariaceae > Wollemia > Wollemia nobilis. The sequence goes on along the minus strand of JAQPPZ010000856.1, from coordinate 1,314,506 downwards.
GTGTGGAAGTATGGATTATTCAATGGAGATACAATTTTTGTGAGCATTTGTTAATGGCAATTCTATGAGTTATTTCTAAAGTTATTTATGAGTTTTATATGTTTAGAATATTTCCATTATCATATATTTCATATTGCAACTTTATTTTAGATCTTGTGGTTATTTTATCTTAAGTACTTAGCTTCAAAAGCTAACAGTGGTATCAAAGCCACAACAAGGTTTTATCTTGCATAGGTTTTTAAGTTGCAAAGGAGAATTCCACTGGTTAAGGAGAAACCAGTGAAGTTGAAGAAATTACCTCTGGAAAAGAAAACCAGAGAAGATAGTATTTTTCCACTATGTTGAAGGAAAACTAGTGAAGATTGAAGATTTACCTATTCCAAGAGCAAATTTGAAATAGAAGGAAATTTACAGGTCTTGAAGATAGACCTTGACATTAATGAGATTAAGAGACCCAAGAAGGAGGTCCTATTGAAAATTTTTATAGAGAGAAGAATATTCCATATTACTATTTGGCTAGAGTCTTTCCACAGGGTTGAAGGAAAAACTCGTGAAGACTAGGACTCAACATAGATTTCTTTCCACTAGTTTTGAGAATAACTAGTGAAGTTTATTATTTTTAAAATTCTAGAAATTTGAATGTATTTGGTTGCTATTGTCTAAGTTTTTGTTGTCAAAAATTAGTTCTCAGAAGTTGAGAAGCTTCCTACAATAGATAGAGAAGAATTTCACCTTCGGTTTCCTGAAAGTCTATGTGCTTTCCTCGTGTAGGGATTAGTTTTGAGTTGCAGAAAAAGAGTAGACATTGCAGATTAAGGAGGTCCAAGAAAGAGGCCAAGAGAAGCCTTATTGAAGAGTGAATATTGAAGATAGAGGAGGACTACGAAAAGATCCTATTGCATATTTGAGAAGCAACATAATTTGGAGGTCCAAGAAAGAGATCTCATTGCAAAATTTCCATAGTTGGAAGATTGGAGAGACCAAGGAAAGGTCTCATTGAAGTTTTGAGGAAAATAATTGAGAAGCTACTGAATTAGAAGACCCAAGAGAAGAGGTCTCAAGAGAATTTGGAGAAGAAGAAGGCTAGAAAAGCCCTATTGAAGAAGTTGAAGAAGTGGCCATTGGAGGAGATTTGAAGAAAGTTCATGTGATAGAAGATTGCAAGTAGGAGAAGTTCTAGAAAAAAGAATTTGGGATAATTATCACCATCCGACAACAAGCCCAAAAGGAAGAAGGATTTGACAAGAAGTTTGTCAAATTTTGGAAAGGATTTTTGAAGATCTCAAGACATTCAGATTCTTGAGAAATAGGCCAACTAAAGAGGGCAAATTTGAAGTTAGAATTGACAAGAAGATTGAAGGAGAAAGAATAATTGAAGAGGCCACAGTTTTGAGAAGTTTGAGGACAGCCACGAAGATTTTGAAGGTTGATTTGCGAAGGAGAAGATTGCTGATTTTTGAGACAACAAATTGAAGAAGGCATAAAGCTACAAATTGGAGAAGATTTGGGTAGATTTTGAAGTGCCCTGGAACAGCCAATTGAAGGAAGGCTTGACAGCAAAAGAAGGCAGCAATTTGAAGGAGATAGAGGAGATTCTTGGACAACAAGATATAGGAGGAGTAATCAAAATTTTGGAGCAGCAATTTGAGAGATTTGGGCTGCAAAATTAGGCAACATTAGAAGAAGAAAAGAGAGCTACGATTTGGAGAAATTCAAGGCATATTTGAGAGAGATTTGAACAACAAAGCAAAGGAGGAATTGGCAGCATTCAAAGCTACAAATTACAGAGTTTTTGGACATCGAGCAAGCTGATATTTGGGCAACAATTAGAGCTACAAAATTGACAAGTTTGAGGCAACAATTGAGTAGAAAGGAGAGCTACAAAATTTACAAATTCGAGATAGCAAAAGGGTGAATCAAATCACCAAGGAGCTAGCTACGAAGGAGGCCAAAGAGGTTAGAAATATTGGTGCAATAAAAATATTTTTATCCAAGTATTAAAGCTGGTTTATTCTAAGTTTTTGTAAGCACCACATTTGAGTTTTTAAAGTAGCAAAAAGAAGACTTCAAAGTTGAAAAATATTGCATCATTGCTATCTTAGGATCTGCAAAATACAACAACAAATAGAGGAGTTAAATATTGTTTGAAAAAGGAGTAATAAGGAGAAAGAAAAAGAATAATGTATATGTTGTTTTATAATCCAAAGTAGTGCAGATTTTTATAAATATTATTGAAGGCAAGAGAATACCGAATAGTGCAAAAAGTAAGACAAGGATTAAAGGTGTCTAAAGACACCAAAAGGGATCAATAAAGTTGTAGGAAAATTTGGTGAAGAAGAGCCACCAAAGAAGTGGTAAAACCATTGAGCCAACGTAGAGGCACCACCATATTGAAGAGAAGCCACCACATTGAAGAAGAAGCCACCATTGGTTGAGAATGGAGTCGAGGAAGAGAGCCACCAGTGGAGAAGCACTAGCCACCATTTCAGTTGAAGCAAAGCCACCTACTATTGAAAGCTATAACGTCACATCCATCGAAGAAGCCAAAGAGTTTTTTGGGACATCAAAAGAGAAGCATTTTTCATGAGAAAGTGAAGAGTCATTTGAGGAAGTTACAACATTGGCAAAGAATATTTTTGGTGAGCCAAATAGACTTCATACGAAGTCCAATAGTTTGTTGAAGGAGAAGCAATGAAGGGACATCCATAATTTGTGCCACTTGGAGGAGAGTCTGGTTGAAACATTTGGGAGAAGTGAATTTGAGAAGACAAGGTATGTAACGTACCATTTGCAACGTGTAGGAGCTGAGAAGACACTTGGCATTATGGAAGGAGAAGCACCAATCACTCACAAGCGAATCTAAAATATTTGAAGATTGAGTGGTGAAGAGTTGGAGAATGAAGGGTCATAGTTTGAGCACCAAGCCATCACCGTAGAGGAGACAGACAAGTCCAACATGGTAGAATTTTGAACGTTACCAAGGAGGAAGGAGTTTGTAACATCCATCACCAAGTGCTACGTATGGTAAAGAAGTTGAAGGGTGTTAGAGACACTTGTCACCCAGGAAAGGAAGCACCAATCACCTAGGAGCATTCAAACATTCTAGAGGAGCTCCATAAAGTGCATGGGAGTTGAACTCCATAAGAGAAATATTTGTATAGCAAAATCTAAACATGGCAGAAAGAGGAGTTAATGCACCTGAGTTTGGTAGAGTTGAGAACGTTGGAGTTCATGCAGTAGAAGGGAGTTACTTTGAAGAGCAGCACCATTTTAGGGTAAGTCAAACACCCTTGACCAAATATTGTGCATCTATTTTGGAGGTAAGATTAAAATTAATTATTTGCTTAAAGGTTGGAGTTATAAGGTTCAAGATTGAATATTATTTTCTAAGGTTAAGATATAGATTAATTTAATTTATGGAGAGATAAGGCTTTAAATCAAAATTGAATACCTTAGAAAGAAATTAACTTTTTTGGAAAGTTTTTGAGAGTTATAAAGTTATTTTTGAAAAATTTCAAGAGTTATTTTTTCAAGTTTTGGAAAGCTTTGAAATTGAATTATAAAGTTTTGATATTTGCAAATATTGCTATTTTGGAGAAATAAGGTTTTCAACATCAAATTAGGAATACAAAACTTGCAAATATATTTTTATAGAATTTCTAAATTTCTAAATTTGGAGTTATAAGGAATTCAACACCAACATAGGATTGGGAAATTTAGAAATTATATTATTGAGATTTGGGAGATAAAAGGAATTCAACATAGTTTTTGAAAATTGAAAATTGCATTGATATTTAGTCTCTCATTCAAAAATTAAAGAGACATAAATATTGAAGTTTTGAAAACTGAAATTACCTCAAAGATATCATTTGACAAGCCTAACTAGGGAGATAAAAGGTTGTCAACATTAAGATTAACAATTGAGAATTGTCCTTAGTCTATTATTCAAAACTTGAAGAATTGAAAATAGTATTTGATCATATAAACTAGGGAGACATAAGGTAGTCAACCTCAAAAGTTTAGAGATTTGAAAAAGTTGTCTTTCACCTTTAAGACTAGCAAATTACCAAGAAGATTTCTTTAACAATGGAAGAACTTATTAAGTATAGAGGATTCAAGGAATCAACATGGCATAGAGACATACTAGATTCAAAGGATAATAACAATATAAAAAGTATGAGTAGAAGAGAAGAACCAATATGGCTTAAAAGGATTTTTGAGAAATCATGGATTAACAATTTGACAAGAGTAGATACTATAAAGACATCTTCTAACAATATGATAGAAGAATTTGATGATATTTATAATGTTGAGAGTAAATTCAAGGATCATTCTCAAAGTATAGCAAAACATGTAGAACAAGAGAATTTCTTACAGATTTATGAAAGAAGCAAAGGTAGAATTGCTTCAACTATACACACATGGTTATATCAGTTGATCAAGAAAATAGATGAAATTAAGTTTTTCAAAACAACAAAAGAAAATTTGAAATGCACTTATTGTAATAGAGGAGGACATGAAAAAGCTAATTGTTGGAATTTACATCCTTGTAAATATTGTGGAAAAGGATCTCATTCATCTACTTTCTATTATTACAAGGAAGAATATTACTAGAATTTTGAAAAGGTTCTAACATACAAATTACAACATTTATTTCAAAATATTATTTCTAAAGCCTTTGCTAACAATGAATATAAGCATGAAGAACAAGCAAGAATATTATTCAAAGAACAAGAAAAACAAAAGTGGACTAGAGATGTAATTATATCCCTTGTTCAACAAGGCTATCTAACGATTGACTATCCTAGATGAAAATAGAATCCAAAAATAGAGAAAAGAAATCAGATCAAGATGAAGACTTATGATATGAAGGACAAAGGCAAAGAGAAAGTGTTTTTGTAGAAATCAAATGACAATGTGATATCATATAAAATCTTATAGATTGACATCAATGATGAAGATAAGCAAGAAGAGAAAGAACCTGATCAAGAAGGCATATAGTGCAAAGTGAGTTAAGAGACAAAGATCATATTGAAGACTAAAGTCTTCAATAACCAAATAATGTAATACAGGGGGTGTTGGAATATATTACATTATTTGGTACATGCTAATGTACCACCTTGGGTACATATTTAGATTAGGAGAGTGTCCTAGATTAGAGTGTGAGTATTTACTTTATGCAATGTAATAAATGCACAAGTATTATTAAAGTGTGCAAAGTATTTTGGTAATGTAAATGTGCATAATAGTCCATGTGCACATGAGTCCATAGAGTAGGAAGATGGAGAGTCTCTAGAAGAGTGAAGGCCAAGAGTGCTCCATATGAAGAGTCACATTCCATTATATATAATCTATGTGTGTGTGTGTGAGATATACATTGTAGAATGAGAGTGTGTGGAAGTATGGATTATTTAATGGAGATATAATTTTTATGAGCATTTGTTAATGGAAATTCTATGAGTTATTTTTGAAGTTATTTATGAGTTTTATATGTTTAGAATATTGCCATTATCATATATTTCATATTGCAACTTTATTTTAGATCTTGTGGTTATTTTATCTTAAGTACTTAGCTTCAAAAGCTAACATTATTTGAAACAACCAACCATTAGGGTCCTTACCATTAAACTTGGGAAAATATAGCTTGGGCATTTTATACGAGGCATTATTATTAAAAAGAGCATTGTGTGTCTCCTCTTTTGTATTCCCAAAACTCACAACCTTTCCCTCCATTTCATCACTATTAATATGGTGGTGTGCATGAGTGGCTTCTTGTAAGCATCCTTCAACCTCATGAAAATTTTCCTTGATTCCCATTTTTACTTTGATATGCTCACTATTTAAAATATGTAATCTTTCAAATGTTTAATTTCATGTCCAAATTGGTTTTGTAACTGAGCAAGTTGTTGACTCAATGGAATTATTTCTTTATACAATTGGTTTCTATCCATATTTATTATTTCTCCTCTATCCTCTAGCCATGGATTTATGATTTGGACCTCCCTATACCATCTTACTAAAAATATAATTATTGTTTTAATAGTCAATATATTTAGTAAGGGTCCCAAAAAATTGTTTGGATTAGCTCGAAAAGATAATAGAAATGGACTATGCCCCAAAATGATAATTTTTTAGACTTTGAAAAACCTCATGGGTGCTATATACCAAAACGAATAGTGCAACAAGACAATCGCAAAGGATTAGATCTTAAAACAACATTTTTTCCTAATTTTTTTACATTAATTGATTATTACTGGGTTCCTATTACATTAACTGACTGTTACACTAAGTTCCTTATGTACTAATGGATTGCTTACTAGCTAACATATACTGTTATGACTATCAAGATTCTATTTATTACTAATCCTAATTGTATTCATAACTATCACTGTATCTGACTGTTATTGACAATACTATTTAGTTCCTAATGACCAAGAACAATTATTGTATCATTGATTTCATGGTAAATATTGTCACTGTAGTATTCTCAAGTCTATACAAGGTTTTTAGGTTTAATAATCTAATTTGGGAACTAATAGACAAATGAAATAAGGTGACTCTAGGCCAAGGTGTATGTACTTCCCATAGCCCTCTATTATACTTTAACAATGATTGATAATGCTTAGACCAATATTTTAGGCCAATACTTAAGGAGGATTCCACACATACCTTTGAGTGTACTTTCCACCTCTCTGGTTAGTATAGGAGGGTAGTTTTCCTAATTGCTATGTTTGGTGCACTATGGATAGATACATGGTTGAAAGCTTCATAGGGCTAAAAGTCTCTCCTAACCTAGGGGGTCTCCCTATATACCCAAAGGTACGTGGGAGCTCAAGTCTATATATGGGTGTTTTTTGAGGCCTGGGTATTGGAGTCTAACCCCCTCACTTCACTAGACACATTATAGTTAATCTAGCTTAGTCAATAATGACAACTCCATGATATTGTAAAACCATCGATACAAGGTTTCCAACCTATTAAACTAAAATACAAAAATGACTTGGTTTTTTTTGTAGGATATTTAGCAGGAAAAATAAAATGAAGGAAAGTTATGCCTAATAAGACAAATGGTAGAATAGGAATTTTTGCAAATTTAGAAGTAAATGGTCCTAGAAGTGCTCTAATACCACTTGTTAGGAATATTATTGTAAATTAAAGTGATTTCACACAACATTGCAATAATAAATAGAAATTAATGCAAATAGTTAACAATATTCCAACATTAAATGAAAATGCAATAGATTATATTGCAAAACCCAAAAGCACATTATAGAATCACAAGCCACTTTGAGGGAGGAACCTCCTTGGAAGGAAAGCTTCATTACAATATGAAGATAAAAGATGATCCATCCTCTTGAACCCTTGGTTCTTTTAAAGATTCTAGCTAACCTTAACCTTGATGCTCAAGGGTTCCCATCCACGTGCAAGTGAGGGCCTAAGCTAGTAACTCCTAAATAACAACCATTACATATTTATATAATGTCTCTTTATAATAAATAATGATTATATCATATGAGCTCATAAGCCTAGGCACCCAATGTACCACATAACTATGTAATTATTAATGATGCTTTGATAAGGTCCTAACATATGGATGATATCCATTACAATACAGGGTTTTAGTTAGCATAAGAGATAGTACTATGGACAATGACCCTTGCACTTCAATATTTCTAGGGAAGATTAAAGAAGAAAGTGTTTTTGAGACTATCCCTTGTAATTCAAGTCTTCCATGTTAGCATAAACCTATAGATGATAAACCATATTATGATCATTATAGAAAAAGGGAAGATATTTGTGAGGATGGAAAAAGGAGAGGAAGACTCTCAAAGAAATAACAAAAGGAAAAGGATACTTAAATGGAGATTGATATGAAAAACCATAAACAAATATCGTAAGTGTTAACAAGAAATGATGCTAAACCTATAAAAAAGAAGAAATTGTTATAATTAAGATTGTATCTTAGAATATGAAGGTTATGACTAAGGTCCCTAAAAATGAGTTATCAAGGAAGTGATAGGTTATTATAGTCTTGAGTTTATTTTAATAATAATAAAAAAAAAAAGTATTGAGGAATATAAGGATTCATTCAAGAATATTTTGAAGATAAGGGATTGTCTAACAAGTTTTTGCTATAGGAGCTTCTAGAGGGATTACAAATATAGGGATAAATGCAAATGGGATGGAAAATTATTGGAAGCAAGAAGTAATTCAGTTGCTAGTCATTTTTGTAGGAAAAATAAAAATATCAAAGTTGTTTTCATAAATGTATATGCTCCAACCATAGTTACTCTTTGTGATAAATGTTGAAAGGACCTAGGTTTATTTATGTCAAATTCAATGATGATTCATAAATGTGATCTATGGATTAAGTGTAACGATACAAAAATCCAACCAACTTGAGAGAGAATTTTTTTATACTCGTTAGGGATCTATATCACCCACCTTACATAAGTCATTCTATGAAGGTGTCTATTGATGTGAAGCCTTATGATTAAGTTGTCCGTCTCATCTCCATGATGAGCCAACTTATCCCTTTTGTCTATCAAAGGGTATGCCCATCCCTACACCATACATAAGTCCATCTATGTAGGTGTATTAAGCATAGCAACATAATATTTCTATGCTTCCTTTACCATACATATGTCCATCTATGTAGGTAAAGTTTTAGGTGTTTGTATCATCTAAGCGATGAGCTAACCAAAGCATCTATCACTTCACATGATAGTCCATTCATTAATACTATAACCTGTTCATTGCCTTCCCATAACTATCTAAGGTTAGATAATTTAAGGAGTTGTGAAACTAGGATTAACCAAAGTTTCCTTCTCAAGGTATCCCATAATCCCTTATATTACTCTCTCTATGCTTCAAATACATAAGCATAACATTTTAGATGTCATTTTTTAATTATCTAAGATTCATCATAGTAAGGACTATTCAAGAATATAAAATGCATATATCGTTACCTTCTCATAACTAGGTAACTTCTTCCTTTCTTTGATTTAACAATTACAATTATCATGAACAACACTAGTTCTAATGCAATGAAACTCTTACCATAATCTTATCCATGATCTATGAATTAAAATAAACCTCCTATTTTATTGAAGAGAACATAATCTAGGAAGCAATAAAAACAAGATTAAAATATGAGGATATTCAATACACACATAACACATCATATATCCTGGAAATCCCTTTCAGGAAAAACCCAACTTCGAAACATCCTTTTTATTGCATAATTTTAGTTGTCTTCAATACAACTATACAAAGGAATCCCATAATTCATTTTTCAACACATCATTATCAATACAAATACATAATAACCCCATGGTTCTTATGTCCCCTAAACATGAATTATTCTTTTAATACACATTGCATGAACAATGAGGAAACCCCATAATTCCCTCGAATAAATTCCACATTCGTTCTTCTAAATATGATTTCTTCCTTCTAATAATTTAAAGGAAAACTAAAGGTATAATGTGTCATAACATGTGCTTCACTACAATATGTATCAAAGTTCAATGTTTTAGATCTAAGTGTCCTCCTTGGTTCCTCTTACTTCTCCATCGCTCAGTCTATGATAGTGAGGGATCAAGAAAACTCATAGATGTTATGAAGCATGCAACTAAATGCATTTACTAAATGACTTACGAAACATGTGCATTTATGAATTAGATGTCAAATTGCAACTATACAATCTACACAATGTAATTAAGCATAAATCATTCAATCAACTCATTAGGAGGAAACTCCATAATTTCCCCACACCCATTCATTCATCTAATATTCCTCTTTTCCATACTAGGATACTTCTTTCATTAATCACACAGAGAGTATTCATCATCCAAGTAATGAAAGTCATATATCATTCATTTCATCAGAGAATAAACATTATTTTAATAAATCAAAAGCTCATACTTTTAATTAATCAAAATAAACTTAGTATTAATTCTCTTTAATCAACTAAAAGCCCATACTTTTAATCAATTAAATACCCATACCAAAACCATTTTAGTTAATCAATTAAAAGCCTAGAATTTTAACTTATTAGATACTTATACCAAAACCATTTCTTTAATCAATTAAATGCCCATAAGTTTAACTAATTAAATGCTTATACAACTATTTTATTTAATCAATTAAATGCCCATACTTTTAACTAATTAAATACTTATAAAAAACCATTTTCTTTAATTAATTAAAAGCCCATACTTTTAACTAATTAAATACTTATAACAAAATCATTTTCTTTAATCAATTAAAAGCCCATACTTTTAAATAATTTAATACTTATAACAAAACCATTTTCTTTAATAAATTAAAAACCCATACTTTTAACTAATCTAATCTATTCTTTTAGATATAAGCGTATCTTCTAAACTTAAAGAATCAAATCTATTCTTTCAGATATGTCTATCAGATTTATTATTTCAGATTTAAGTCTATCTTTTAAACTTAAAGAATCAAATATATTTTTCAGATATAAGTCTATTAAATCTATTATTTTAGATATAAGTCTATATTTTAAACTTAAAGAATCAAATCTATTATTTCATATATAAGTCTATCAAATCTATTCTTTCCGATATAAGTCTATCTTCTAAACTTAATAAATCAAATCTATTGTTTCAGATATAAGTCTATCAAATCTACCCAGGTGTTGTAGGTGAGTTGGAGAGGAGAGGGCAATCCTCCAAGGGAGGTCCCAAGTTCGAATCTCCACCCTACCAAAAAGCTGAATTGGGTACCCAAAATCCAATTGATATTATTGGTGCGGGCAGGGCTGGGTGTGACTCTCAGGTGACTTTGACGGTGTATAACCCACTGTTCGTGGTCTCTCAGACCAAGGCGGCCCCACAAAGGGTTTTTCGCTTTAAAAAAAAAAAAGTCTATCAAATCTATTATTTTATATATAAGTTTATCTTTTTTTTTAAAGCGAAAAACCCTTGCAAAGCCGCCTTGGTCTGAGAGACCACGAACAGGGGGTTCTACACTGTCAAAGTCACTCGGGGGTCGCACCCGACCCTGCCCGAACCAAAATTATCAATTGGATTTTGGATAACCAATTCAACTTTTTGGTAGGGTGGAGATTTGAACTGGGACCTCCCTTGGAGGATTGCCCTTTCATTTCCAACTCACCTACAACACCTGGGTATATAATTTTATATTTTAAACTTAATAAACCAAATCTATTCTTTCAGATATAAGTCTATCTTTTAAACTTAATAAATCAAATCTATTCTTTCAAATATAAGTATATCAAATCTATTCTTTCAGATGTAAGTATATCAAATCTATTCTTTCAGATATAAGTTTATATTTTAAACTTAATAAATCAAATCTACTCTTTTATATATAAATCTTTCTTTCATTAAAACATCCATAAAAGTACCTATTATTTTAAAGAACTCTCCCTTTCATTAAAATATCCATAAAAGTATCTATTATTTTAAAGAAGTATTTCTCTTATTAAAACTTTCATAAAAGTATCTATTTTTTTGAAGAAGTCTTTATTTCATTAAAACATCCATAAAAGTATCTATTCTTTTAAGGAAGTATTTCTTTCATAAAAACATCCATAAAAACATCTATTTTTTAAAGAACTCTTTCTTTCATTAAACATGCTTAATTTCGATATTTAGAGTATCTCATGATCAGAAGGATGGAGGAGCAAGTGAACGAAAAGGAAGTAGGAGCGACAGTGAATGAAAAGGCAACAAGAGCAACATCGAACAAAAAGGAAGCAAGAACAACAATGAACGAAAATAGGAATCCCAATACCATAGAACCCAAAGGAGGCAGTAGAGACAATCTTGATCACACCAGTGAGTACAAAGATAATATTGGTAGAGGTAGGGGCTTATCGAATAATACGGATAAGGACAAGCTGCATAACACTATAGAGAGTGGAATATTTCCCACTCAAACAACTCAGATCAACTTGGAGGATATCTGCGTGGCCCAAGCGAAGGATCCCGAATCGACAACTTTGACCACCACAAGATCCCGATACCAGGGGTCAAAATATGACCCAAAACCACAGACCTATGGACATTTAGACCTAGAGGAGGAAGCCTCGAGAGCAGCAAGTGGACCGTCAAATCCCTCTCGATCTTATGCATAGATGGTAAATCAAAATCCCAATCCAAAAAAAGGGCCCATGATTGAGTTTCTTCCCTCCAACAACAATCTTGAGATTCCCTGTAAAATCATGTCCAGCGTAATCGACCGCAACTCCAACTCGCTGATCGATAAATTCCTTGGATCCCAGCCTAACATGGAGTCCATCCGCAAATGGAACAACACAACCTGGCACCCAATCGGATCCATGAAATTGGTAGCCCTCCCTAGAGTATTTTTTCTTATCCAATTGAACAACCCCATAGAATCCTAATGAATTCTTATAGGCGACCCCTGGTTCTTCGTTTGGAGAGGTATCTTCCTCCAAAAATAGGGGGCATAATTTGACCCTGCTAACCAGAGCATCAATTTTGCTCTGATCTGGATCTATCTTCCTGGCCTCTCGATCCAGTTTTGGTACGAAGACATTCTCCATGGTATAGTGATAAGCATTGGGGAACTAATATCCTTTGATCCTCCAACACAATTTAGGACCCGAATGACCCAAGCTCGTATGTGTGTCAATGTCAACTTGGACGTAAATCTTCCATCATATATCAACCTCATCTCCAAGGTTTGTAATTTTTCTCAAGTTATTGAATACAAAAATAAACCTACTTTTTGCAGTCTTTGTTCCAAGCAAGATCATTTAAAATCCTAGTGCCCTTCCAAGCCCCCAGCCATCTCCTCCTAAAAGAGTTACCATATCCCTAAAATTGATCTCCCCTTTGGTCCCAATCCAAACCTAAACCATCCTATCTCTCATTTTGTAGTCCCTCTCTGGGATATGGATCCCTCAGGACCCCCCAACCAGACCCATCCTCTCGCAACCTGCCTATCTCAGTGTCCAACCACTTCTCCCCCCTATCCTATGATGACCCTCCCTTCAATCCATCTAAACTTATCTTCAACTACCCACTATGCCCTCCACCCTCCCCTCCCTCCCTGCATAAGGCCTTGACATATTCAAACAATCTCCCTCCTTCCCCTAGCACCACATCCCCAATCCTCCTCCCTCTCGCTCTCTGAGAAAACCAATGGCTGATGTGGATTCAGTGAAAGAGGGATTTCCCCTCAAAAAGGACATCAAAAATAGAAAAGTCTCAAACAAAGTTGCAAATGTCACCCAACTCACCCTCAGAGGATCTTTCCAAATTTTGGAGATCCAAGAGTAGAGTAGAAATAATATTCCCCCCCACTCGAAAGAGGGAAGTGAACTTCGTCAAGAGTTTCCAAATGAAGATCCTCTCATGGAATGTGAGAGGCCTCAATGGATGAAATAAGCAACTTAGTTAAGTCCATGAGGAGAGAAAATAAACCCATAATTATTCTACTCCAAGAAACCAAGCTTGATTCTCAGGATGTTTCTTGCATTTTAAATTACATTTGGAAGGACTCTGTGTCCTATTTTAGTTCAACCAATGGAGCTATAGGGGGACTGTTGTGCTTATGGAACATGAACAAGGTCAACGAGACGATGTTATCTATAGTTGAGAGCTATATTAATATTCTATTCTTCAATAAAGAGGATGGATTTTGATGGATCCTATCCAAAATTTATGCTTCGAATGATCCTCGAAGGAACCTATAATGGAAATCTCTCATCTAGTTAAGGGACGTCTTCTCTTTAGAAGCCTGGATGCTGGCTGGAGACTTCAACTCCCCGCTCTTCCATTATAACAAAAAAGGAGGGTATCCAATCACTAAGAGTTCCTATGAATTCTTTGCAAACTTTTTTGATAACAATAAACTGATGGGCATCAGTCATAGAGGGTCAAAATACACTTGGAGAAATCACAGGAAGGGTGACCAACTAATCCAAATGTGCCTTTATTGTGTCCTCATTTCCACCAATGCCATCCCAAAATTTGGTGATGCAACTATGCGTTCTCTAACTAGGATTAGCTTCGACCACAATCCTCTCCTATTGGATTGTTATCCTCATGCCTTCACTTTCAAATCCCCCTTCATATTTAAATCTATATGGCTCCAAGATCCTAACATCAGATCCTTAATCTCCCAATGGTGGGTCCATCCCTTCCATGGATCCAAAATTTCTTAGGTGAGCAACAAACTACGACATGTGAAATACAATCTAAAACGGTGGAACAAAGAAGTTTTTGGGAATATTTTTTACAAAAAATAGCAAATTCACTCCTAGCTTAGAGATATTGAAATCACTTTGCAGAATGGATAACCTGATCCCACTCTTCAAGACTTTGAAAGGATCCTCCTCTTCAATTTTCATAACATCCTCAGAAGCAAAGAAGTCTTTTGGAAATAATAGTCTAGGGTTACTTGGGTCAAAGAAGGTGACTTGAACACTAAGTTCTTCCATACCACAATGATGAGGCATAGGGGAAGCAACATGATCAAGGAATTAGTGCAGTAGGATGGCAAGGTAGTTAGGGATATTCAAAAAATCATATCCAAGGTAATTAATTTCTTTGAAGAGATACTTGGTCCCTCTCCCAATTGTGACCATCAAACCTTTTCATACCTTCTCTAGAATATCCCCAGGTTAGTCACTACTGATTAGAATCAAAGTTTAATAAAAATATTTACTGTTGAATAAATTCAAATCGCTATTTTCTCCATGCAAGGAGGGAAAGCTCTAGGTTTAGATGACTTCCCCCCATTTTTTCCCAATACTTTTGGGACATCTTGGACCCAGATGTGGTCTTTGCCATCCAAAAAATGCAAAAAGATAGGGATATCCTAGGGGACATCAATTCCACCTTCTTAGCTCTCTTTCCCAAAGTTAACCAGGCCCACACCCTCTCCGAATTCCATCCCATAAGCTTGTACAATGTTCTATATAAAATCCTCACCAAGGTCATGACTACGAGGCTCAAGCTTATCCTACCCCGCATCATAGCTCCAAACCAAGGTAGCTCTATCCAAGGAAGACAAATCACTGATAGTATCATCACCATCCACGAGCTCATCCATTCCATCTCCTTGAGTGGCCAAGCGGGCTTCCTCCTGAAGCTTGATATGAACAAAGCATTTGAAAGAGTCTCCTGGGATTTCCTATTTGTGGTCCTTCACAAATTTAGCTTCCATATAGATTGGATTTATCTGATCAAAGGTTGCATTACCTCGGCCAAATTTTTTGTTCTAGTTAATGGCTCCCCATATACCCTTTCTTGTTCATCATTGTTGCTGAAGCTCTTGGGAGGGATCTTATCCATGCTTGCCTTGAAGGGTCCATTTTTGGCATCAAACCTTCTTCCTCTATCCAGGCCATATCCAACCAGAAGTTTATTGATGATACCATTCTTGCCACTCACACCTCTGTTTCCCAAGCCCAGTGCATCAAATCTATCATCCTCTCCTTCGAGGCTGTATTTGGCCAAAAGGTGAATTTTGATAAGAGTAAAATCTATTTCATCAATACTCTGATGAGATGCCAAAATCGCATTACTGCCATCCTTGGCTGCTCCATTGATGCCTTACCTGCCACCTACCTAGGGTTTCCTCTCTTTGAAGGCCATTCCAAAAAATCCTTATTGAACCCTATCATTGAGCGCATCCAAAAAAATTAGCGAGTTGGAAAGGGAGTCTCCTCAGTCAGGCAAGCAAATCCACCTTATTCAAAGCTACCCTTCAAAGAATCCCTGTATTCTTTCTTTATATCTTCTAGATACTTATTGAGGTTTGCAATCGCATTGAGAAACTTCAAATAATTTTTTATTGATTAGGATCAGATAACAAGTAGACGATTCACCTGGTGGCTTGGAATCAGATCTGCTCTAGGATGGAGTATGGTGGCATTGGGATCTAAAAGGTTTGTAATATAAACCTTGCTCTCATTGTCAAGCAATGCTGGTAGATCCTCACCAATGAAAACTCTGTTGATTTTCATCATCAAGTCAAAATACCTCTGGCATAACAAATTTTTTTTGGATGACCCTAATCCCATCTGTGGATCTGTTGTTTGTAATTCAGTCCTCAGGACGAAGCATATCATTTAGAAGGGCATCAGGTGGTGTTTGTAGTTTTGTAACTTTACCACATTTTGATTTTGTTTTGATAACTAATTGTAAAAGTTTGATGAATTTACCAATGAAGGTGTTGAGTTGTATTTTCACCCGATTGTGAAAACACACTCTCCAATAGGATTTGGGTTCCAAATCCCCTCTTGCAAAGAAATTAAACAAGTAACTTCTCCAAGGTCTCTGCTATGTTAGCATTTTGCACAAATAATATTGTTCAATTTGAATGCTTGGAATACCTTAGTGATTGCAAGTAACTGTAAACAAGGGGCACAATTGGTTTATTTTATTTGACACTTCAATGATTGTTCGTTTGATCCGAATGAATTCGATGTGAATCAATATTAATGATAAAACTATTTTGTTTTCAGATTTTGGTAGATTTTCAATTGTTTATTTGAATGACTGTAATAAAAATAAAATTAAATTTCCTGTGAAATAAAAATGCAGAAAAATAAAGAAGTGAAAATAAAATGCAAAGAGAATGGAACTAAAATACATTCAGAATGCTGCAATCCTATTCGACAAAATCGAAGATATGAGGTTTTCTGCATACAACCTAACCTATTGAACCTGCAAAAATGCACAATCCAGATAAGCTAAGTGCTGGTTTCTAGGGTTTTAACTACGGTTTCTAGATTTAGACATTCGCATGAAGCAACCAAGACAAACTTGCATTAAACTCCATCTATAAGCCTAAAACCGAAAAGGGGAAAGATAAACATTCAATCTTGCATGCAAAGAATAACTCCTTCTTTCTTGTCAATGAGATGCAACTCTCTGTAATTTTTGTATTAAAAATATGTCAGTTTACAACAACGAAGCTTCCAGTTTATCAAAACTAGAACAAATGAAGGAAAACGCTCCTAAGCAGGCCCAGAATGGCCTATCACCTTCAGCTCTGCAACTCTGCCCGCAGCGGTTTCCGACCCCTGTACCAATCTGTGCTTCTAATTTTAAACTTTCTGGCAATGCTCTCTATTTCACCCTATGACGCTTCGCTTCATCTCCCAGATCGCTTCGTTTCATCTTCCTTGCCTCTTCATCATTTTTGACTTTCTGCTCTACGTCGAAACGTTTGATCTTCTCTATGAACTGTAACGCTTCCCATGATTCTTACACCTTTATGCCATGTGTTCAGTGCTTCCCTTGTATGTTCTGTAATGGCCCGTCATGAATCATGACAAAAATAGCATGTCGCGATATCGCGACATTTTCTATCTGCAGCTTTGTTCTTCCACCTGTATCGCGAAAACAAGACATGTCACGATATCGCGATGTTTTTATACCCGTAGCTTTATTCGTCTTCAAGCACCGCAAAAATGAGACATGTCACGATATCGTGATGTTTTTCTGTCAGCAGCCTTGTTTGCCTTCATGCACCGCGAAAATGAGACATGTCGCGATATCGCGACGTTTTTCTCCTTCGGGCCGCGTGGATGCAACCTGTCGCAAAATCGCGACGTTTTTCTCCTTCGCTGTGTTTTGTTGTACTTAGCCACGAAAACATGACATGTCACGAAATCATGACACTTTTTCATTCCGTACCATCTCGCTGCTTTCTGTCGTGAAATCACGACACTTTTTCATTTCGTACCATCTCGCTGCTTTCTGTCGCGAAATCGCGACGCTTTTCTCTTTCGGGCTGTGCAGATGCAATCTGTCGCAAAATCATGACGTTTTTCTCTTTAGCTCTATCTTCCTGCCTTTGGTCACGAAAATCCAACATGTCGCGATATCGCGACACTTTTCCTCTATGTTCACTTTGGTTGCTCCAGGTCGCGAAACTCCGACATGTCGCGATATCGCGACGTTTTTTCTGTTTGCCCTTCATCTCGTCTTCAGATCGCGAAAACATGACATGTCGCGATATCGCGACAACTTTAGTGCCTTGCCCTGTTTGACTGGTTTGACTGCGATTTTGTGACATGTCGCGATATCGTGACATTTTTTTTATTTTGTCTTCTCTCTCCTCTATGAACCACGATTTCATGACATGTCGCGATATCGCGACATTTTTCACTTTAACTTTCTCTCTCCTCTATGAACCGCGATTTCATGACATGTCGCGATATCGCGACAATTTTCCATTCTGCTCTACCTCGTGATCTGAGCCACAAAAACGTGATCGTGACACTTTTGCGTTGACTGTTCCTCTTGCTGTCATTGACCGTGATTTCATGACATGTCACGAAAACACGACATGTCGCGATATCGCGACAGTTTCTGCACTTAGCCTTTTCACCCGCCAGACATCGCGAAAACATGACATGTCGCGATATCGCGACATTTTTGAGTCTTCAACTTGGTTCTTTGTCTTGCACCGCGATTTCACGACATGTCGCGATATCGCGACACTTTTGGCGTTCGGTTCTGTTTGACCACTTTGACCGCGATTTCACAACATGTTGCGATATCGCGACACTTTTTATTTTTGCTGTCTTTTGCCGATCTAAGCCGCGAAAACATGACATGTCATGATATCGCGACAATTTTCAGCTTCTTAGCTGCGACAGAGCAACATGTCGCGATATCGCGACACTTTTCATTTTCTTAGCCGCGATAGAGCAACATGTCGCGATTTCGCGACAACTTTTCATTCTTTTTCCTTTGCTCTTTTCATCTAGGCCACTGCAATCTTCTTGGAAAGTGTGCAAAAAAGGTGGGTCCCCAATTTTGGGGTGTGTTGTGGAGCAGCCACAACAAATGGTGACTCTGCTGGGAAATGCTCCTGAGCATTTCGGTGAGAACCTAACCTGAAAATATACAAACTTGAAATACAAGCGTCAGCACATAAAAAAATAAACAAATGCCGATAGATCAGAAATACATGAAACATCAGAATCATTAAGTATCAGCTCGGTGTGTGCAATGTGTTCCATTTTCTATCGTTTGAAATTGATCAACATTCCATTGTCAGTTTTACATGAATGCATATGTGAGATTGTGAATTATTTATGCATCCTGATAAATATGCTTAGAGATGTAGCAATCTGCTTTATAAAGACTTTAAACCTTCTAATATCATACACAAACATTTAAAATTATCAAACCCTCTTAGGATCAACTATATATATAATGAATTGCTTTATTAGATCCCAAAGTTGGTTATGAGTCACTACTATCTTGAACCCATGTGCAAGTGAAAGTGAAATCAGAGCTTTGGGGAATCGAATTCCCAACCTAAACGAGATGGGAATTTAACCCTATCCTTACTACTCTGATATGGAATTCATTACCTCACTTTGAGCAAAATGATTTAACCAGTTATGGATGAAATTGTCAAGCTAGTCTATCCGTTTGAGCAATCAGTGGTCTTGCTTTAAACAAGACATGTTGCCACGCATGAGCATACTTAACCCCATAATCCATAATTTGGCTTCATTCATTCTTTTTCTTTTATTTCTTGGACCTTTGGGATGACTACCCATCCTTGCTAGGGACATGTAGTACGATCCTTCCAATCCAATATTGAGATGAAATGGGAAAAATTAGTTTTACTTTTATTGCTTGGACCTTTGGGATGACTACCCATCCTTTGCAGAGGACATGTAGTACAATCCTTAAAATCCAAGCTTTATGATGAAATGGGGAAATGGAAGCTTTGGGGAATCGGATTCTCAACCTAAGCGAGATGAGAATTATGCCCTATCCTTACTACTCCATGTAGGTCAAATCAGAGCTTTGGGGAGTTGGATCCTCAACCTAAGTTCGATGAGGATTTAACCCTATCCTTACTACTCTGGTTTTAGGCTTTAAGCTTTTATGGGAGTGGTAAAAACCACTGTTTCAAGGATTATGTTGCATGATAGGACAGACACGAAATACTCCTTTCGCCTCACCTTTTCTTCCAAGTCTGGTTTTGATCATTTTGCTCAAGATCCTCTTTAATATGAATAGAACGTGCTTGGTTCAAGATAGTTCGGGCATCAGTTCCCAACCTTAGGATTTTTTTTTTTATTATTATTTTTTTTTTTTTTTATGTTATAGAATAACCCTAAGAGGATTTGACATTTTTCAATGATTGTATTGGAAATGGATATGCAACTAAGATGGAATATATATGCAAAATGGAATGTAATATGAATGCATTGCTTTTCTGAATTGTGGATGGAGTATACCACCTATGTTGCCATAATTTGTAAAACTGACAACTTCATGCATCACAAGATTCAAACGATATTATTTAAAATGTTTGTGTTACTTGTGGAGCTTTCTACAACACAATTCCAATGTTTCATATTCTCCTGATCTTAGGCATAAGTTGACATCTCAATTTTTTTTTTTTTTTTTTTTTTTTTTTATATATAGACCAACCAAACATATCCAGAGGACCAATACACAACTTAAATCCAAACCCAAATAGCAATCCCAAAAACGAAACTTGAAAACACAAACCAAAACCGAAAACCAAAATCTATATACAATATAGTACAAGATGATGCAAAGCTTGGACTATTACTTTCCTGGATCCCAAACATGATTAGAACACTTCAACAAAAATATAACATGATACGCATGCCAAATGTTGTAGGAATCCAACCAACACAAGATTAGACCGCACCATGCAACAACTTTTAACTTACCTTGCTCACCCCACCAATTAGATTTAATTCTATTAGTATTCTCATAGGCGAGCGTCAAATTACTAAAATGATTAGACAATAAATGATATTCAATTTTATCTTGTCTATTCTTGAAAGTATCCATTTCATAATTCGATTCATGATTTAAAATTAGGCCTTCCTTTTCAAATGTGAGATGTTGCAAACAAGAGCCTATTTCTAAAAGTCTTGAATTCAAATCATTTTCTAGGATTTTAAAGCAATAAAAATAATTCAAGACTTGACAAGCATCAACAAAATTTGACATTTCCCCATTAATGATATTAGCATCCAAAGGGACACCATGTAACCTATCACTTAAAATTTTTGTAGCTACTACCAAAGGTAAAGATTTCACCTTGTCATCCATACTCAACCCATCATGATTAAAATTTACCATAACTTGATGAGTGTTAGTAGCCTTTTCTTTTTTCTCGTTGTCTTCTTCATCGTCCAATACCTGTTCAAAAACACCAAAGTTAGGCACCCAATCAAACAAGCGTCCATCCTTTTCAAAACAAGAGCCTAGTTTTTCAAGATATGTGTCGCGTGACACCTTTCCATGATCAATGGCTTGAGTTGCCTCAAAATCCATATTTTCATTAGGATCATCAATAGTATCAAACCCACACCACTTAGGTTTTGTAATTTCATCATTTTGAGATGGCATAGACATTGTAGAATCAATAGGTGGATCAAGATTTTTGATTTCTTGTCCCTCAAGGGGAACAAAATCAATTGATTCTCCTTCTGTCATCCATGGTAGTAGAATCATTATCCTTCTCCAACCTTTGATGAGATTCCAACCCTTCTTCCAAAACATTCTCAGATTGCACAGGACTTGTAATATCCTCATATGAAAGGGCAATTGTATTATCCTGCATATCAATAGGCACACAAAATTCATCAGAAGGTTTGGAGTGAGCATACTCTTCCCAAGAATCATAATGATCATCTTTCAAAATCAAATTGTGATGCTCAACTATTTCTTCATCATATTTTAATTCATCAACATGTTTCTCATCAAATTTATCTTCACCTTCCTTAGATGGTTCAATTACTTCCAAAATTGGGTTATTGCTTGTATTCAAATTGATAAGGCTATCATAATCCACATGTGTAACCCATGATTCACGTTTAACATAATTTGGAAGGTGTGAATTTTCTGGGCCATTACTTTCAACAATGTCATCCAATGTGTCATCCGAAACAGATTCATCCTCATAGAATTCATCTTTTGGTGAGTCAAGGGTTTCCAATCTATCACATGTTTCAATACTAGTTGGATCTAGTACTCCTCCCTTGCCTAAAATCATATTCTTATGAAAATCATTGAAATTGATTTTAGAAACATCTTTTGAATCAAGATGAGTATTTTGAAGTTGATTCATACTTAAGAAAGATGGTTGATCTTGCATAGTAGGTTGAGGGTTTTGAAATTGATTGAAGCTTGGGAACGATTGTTGATTCTGAAATTGATTCACACTTGAACTTGGTTGAGGTGGATAAATCATTGGGTGGGTAAGGGAGGTATTAAATGATTGAAGATTATATGATCCAAAACCCACACCATAATTTTGACAACTCAATTGTTGCTCAATTGCCATTGCTTGAGTATAGGCTTGTGACAAAGATGTGATTTGAGGCATCCCTCGCAAATATGTGGAAATGGGTGGGTCAAGAGCATTGACGTATATTTGGAGAGCCATTTCTTCTCGAAGAGCATAAAATGTCACTAATTGAGCGTATAATCCAAAGAACCTTTCAGAAAATGACTTCACATTTTCACTTGGTCCTTTTCTAATATTGAAAAACTGATTGTACATGAGGATTGGGTCAACTCGCTTTTTGTTGAATTGATTAAGAAATGTTGCCTCTAGTTGAGCCCAAGAAGTGATAGACCCTAAAGGTAGACTTGTAAACCAATCATATGCCACTTTGTCCAAGGTGTAAAGGAACATTTTACAAGCAACATCATCATACCAACTTGTTAAGTGATTCGCACAGAATTTGAATGCTTGAATATGTTCTTCTATAGTATTTGTCCCATTAGACGAAAATCGAGGAAGACATCTCTCAAAACCAACGGGCAAATAATGTTGAACTCCCGGTATGTTCAATGGGCTACCTGTCATCCACGGTGTAAACATAGCCATTAGTGAATCTTAAAGAATATAACTTTAATACCCAATTTTTTTTTTTTTTTAAATCAAATCAAATCACATTATTCCTGTATGAACAATCAAAGCGTTAGAATAGTGCATAGCAATTCATGTCCTCCTTTTACCAGTACAAATTTGTATTGTTAAGAGAAGGCTAAAGATAATAACCAATAGGGCATGAAATATTCAAAATTGAAATCCCTGTAGCACTTAAATCACACTGAAATAAACCAATTCAGGCCCTCCTTCTAGCGCCAATCTGTTGAGTGGTATTTTCACCCGATTGTGAAAACACACTCTCCAATAGGATTTGGGTTCCAAATCCCCTCTTGCAAAGAAATTAAACAAGTAACTTCTCCAAGGTCTCCGCTATGTTAGCATTTTGCACAAATAATATTTTTCAATTTGAATGCTTGGAATACCTTAGTGATTGCAAGTAATTGTAAACAAGGGGCACAGTTGGTTTATTTTATTTGACACTTCAATGATTGTTCGTTTGATCCGAATGAATTCGATGTGAATCAATATTAATGATAAAACTATTTTGTTTTCAGATTTTGGTAGATTTTCAATTGTTTATTTGAATGACTGTAGTAAAAATAAAATTAAATTTCCTGTGAAATAAAAATGCAGAAAAATAAAGTGAAAATAAAACGCAAAGAGAATGGAACTAAAATACATTCGAATGCGGCAATCCTATTCGACAAAACCGAAGATATGAGGTTTTCTGCATACAACCTAACCTATTGAACCTGCAAACATGCACAATCCAGATAAGCTAAGTGCTTGGTTTCTAGGGTTTTAACTATGGTTTCCAGATTTAGACATTCGCATGAAGCAACCAAGACAAACTTGCATTAAACTCCATCTATAAGCCTAAAACCGAAAAGGGGAAAGATAAACATTCAATCTTGCATGCAGAGAATAACTCCTTCTTTCTTGTCAATGAGATGCAACTCTCTGTAATTTTTGTATTAAAAATATGTCGATTTACAACAACGAAGATTCCAGTTTATCAAAACCAGAACAAATGAAGGAAAACGCTCCTAAGCAGGCCCAGAATGGCCTATCACCTTCAGCTCTGCAACTCTGCCTGCAGCGGTTTCTGACCCCTATACCAATCTATGCTTCTGCTTTTAAATTTTTTGGCAATGCTCTCTGTTTTGCCCTGTGACGCTTCGCTTCATCTCCCAGATCGCTTCGTTTCATCTTCCCCGCCTCTTTGTCATTTTTGAATTTCTGCTCTACGTCGAAACGTTTGATCTTCTCTGTGAACTGTAACGCTTCCCATGATTCTTACACCTTTATGCCATGTGTTCAGTGCTGCCCCTGTATGTTCTGTAATGGCCCATCGTGAATCACGACAAAAATAGCATGTCACGATATCGTGACATTTTCTATCTGCAGCTTTGTTCTTCCACCTGTATCGCGAAAACAAGACATGTCACGATATCGCGATGTTTTTATACCCGCAACTTTATTCGTCTTCAAGCACCGCAAAAATGAGACATGTCGCGATATCGTGACATTTTTCTATCAGCAGCCTTGTTCGCCTTCATGCACCACAAAAATGAGACATGTCGCGATATCGCGACGTTTTTCTCCTTCGGGCCGCGTGGATGCAACCTGTCGCGAAATCGCGACATTTTTCTCCTTCGCTATGTTTTGTTGTACTTAGCCGCAAAAACGCGACATGTCACGAAATCGTGACACTTTTTCATTTCGTACCATCTCGTTGCTTTCTGTCACGAAATCGTGACACTTTTTCATTTCGTACCATCTCGCTGCTTTCTATCATGAAATCGTGACGCTTTTTCTCTTTCGGGCTGTGCAGATGCAATCTGTCGCAAAATCGCGATGTTTTTCTCTTTAGCTCTATATTCCTGCCTTTGGTCGTGAAAATCCAACATGTCGCGATATCGCGACACTTTTCCTCTATGTTCACTTTGGCTGCTCCAGGTCGCGAAACTCCGACATGTCGCGATATCGCGACGTTTTTTTTGTTTTCCCTTCATCTCGTCTTCAGATCGCGAAAACATGACATGTCGCAATATCGCGACAAATTTAGTGCCTTGCCCTGTTTGATTGGTTTGACCGTGATTTTGTGACATGTCGCGATATCGTGACATTTTTTTTACTTTGTCTTCTCTCTCCTCTATGAACCGCGATTTCATGACATGTGATATCGCGATATTTTTCACTTTAACTTTCTCTCTCCTCTATGAATTGCGATTTCATGACATGTCGCGATATCACGACAATTTTCCATTCTGCTCTACCTCATGATCTGAGCCACGAAAACACGACATGTCGCGATATTGTGACACTTTTGCGTTGACTGTTCCTCTTGCTGTCGTTGACCGCAATTTCATGACATGTCGCGAAAACACGACATGTCGCGATATCGTGACAATTTTTGCACTTAGCCTTTTCACCCGCCAGACATCGCGAAAACATGACATGTCGCGATATCGCGACATTTTTGAGTCTTCAACTTGGTTCTTTGTCTTGCACCATGATTTCACGACATGTCGTGATATCGCGACACTTTTGGCATCCGGTTTTGTTTTACCACTTTGACCGTGATTTCACGACATGTCGCGATATCGCGACACTTTTTATTTTTGTTGTCTTTTGCCGATCTAAGCCGTGAAAACGTGACATGTCGCGATATCGCGATAATTTTCAGCTTCTTAGCTGCGACAGAGCAACATGTCACGATATCGTGACACTTTTCATTTTCTTAGCCGTGACAGAGCAACATGTCGTGATTTCGCGACATTCTTCTTTTCCTTTGATTTCTGATCTGGGCCGCTGTAGTCTTCTTGGAAAGCATGCAAAAAAGGTGGGTCCCCAATTTTGGGGTGTGTTGTGGAGTAGCCACAATAGAAGGCATTGTAGTTTTAATGTGTCTCTTTTTACTACAATTTTAATTTTCTGCCTCTTTATTTTTGTAATAATGCATTACTATAAATAATATCAAAATCATGTAAGCAATGGGAAAAATTTAGTTTAAAATTGCCAAGGAAGCAAAATGAGGGCAAGGATTTTGTTTTCAAAGGAGAAGTGCTTTCGGAGGAAGAGGGACAAAGTTGGGCACTTTCTCCCCAAGATGTTTCACCCTAAAAAATATTAAAATCATGTTCGGATCTTAAGGAGGGAATGAAGAAGCATTTTTCCCCAATCGAGGGGCAAATACCTGTCACCCCTCTTGGAGGTGAAGACAAAATTTAAATATGCTTTCGAAGTAAAGTCACCCGACACAAATAAATGAAGATTGTAAAAGTGAATTAAAGGAAATAAGGCGTTGTCACCCCAATAGAGGGGTGAAGTCTCTTGTTACCCCTCTTTGGGGTGAAAGTTGTTTTAAAGTGCCATATATCACAAATAACATTAAAAGATGCTACATAAAGGATTAAAAATGTTTTCACCCCAAAAGAGGGGTACAAATCCTTGGTGCCCCTCTTTGGGGTGATATCCAATGAAAATAAAAATGAAGTGGCGATAAGTAAGTGGGTGCCCATGAGTTCGAGCAAAGTTTAAAAAAAAATTATCGTCCCAAGAGAGGGGCGAAACTCTTTGTCGCCCCTCATTGGGGTGAAACATATCCTGGGTGCAACTATTAAGAGAAGAATTGGTGGTCCCGACCTTGGGAAAATTAAGATGGTGCTTTCACCCCAAGAGAGGGGTAACATTCATTGTCGTCCTTCTTGGGGGTGAAGGATAATTTTAAAAGGTTTTAAAAGAAAAAAGGTAGGTTGACGACGTAAAAGCCCATGCTAATGCAATTGGTGATTTTATCCATAACTAAGCAGAATAAAAGGTAGTACCTGACGTAAATTTGAAGGTGCAATAAATTCAAGTCACCTCTATGAACGAATGCTAGGGAATGTTGCCTTCCCAGAGGGTGAATAGAGTTTAAAAATTTGTTTAAGAAGAAACTCGTTGCACAACACTCCATGATTAAGCAAAATGTCATCCCTCCAGAAGGATAAACGTTCCTATCATCCTATCTCGAGGCAAAAATAAAAAATATATTTATAAGGAGAATATTAAAAGATGAAAGCACTCAAATATCAGGCTCGGATATGCTGTCACCTATTACCACTCTGACAAGGCTGTGTCACCCATTATTTGGGTGAAATCAACTGCTAAATAAAGATATAGCTCCCTGGTGCATTCTTTCACAATTTTTTGGAAGGAAAGAAAGAAAGAATAACATTTAATTCTGGGAGTGATGAAGGGAGCACTTTCAGAATCTTCACTTCAATGTTGAGAGATCAGAGGTAATTCTTGCTCATTTCCAATGCACCGACTATCAATCATGATGATTTTTACAAGCGAATTTAATACTCGATGGACTTTTCTAGCGGAAGTAAATTTCCAAGGCATAAGGTGAATCTAATTCATGCTCGATCTTTGGGCGATTTTGCTATGTCCCAATGCATCGATGCCCAAGGTTGCTTCAAGCATTTACTTCTGTTGACTTCTTTGTGCAATTCTCTCTCGTCAAAGCTGGATCATGGTTTCTTTGCAGAATGTTTTGACCAGAATGCTACTGACATTGAGGAGAAAAATATGCACGTTGGTTTTTGATCTACCAATATTTTGTTGTATATGCATTAAATGATAGAGGTGAAATCCCTCTATAAAATACTAATCATTTTTCATTGTAAAGGGGGGAAGGTTGGACATTCTACACAAATATACTCCAAGTTTTTTGCATTAATAGAAACAATTTAGCTCCTGGTTCTCTGAAATATTTTGCATTTGATAGTTTTGAGTGTGTAATTTCTTAAGGCTTTTATTCCCATTATCTGCTGTGAGTGAATTCTGCTTCTGAATTTAGTCTTTGCTTGTGTGGGGGTAAACACTGGAATGCACTCTGAGGGTTATTCTCTTGCATGATTGTTAGAGGTTTCTTTGCTTGTGTTTTCTATTGAATGCTACTAGTTGCTTGGTGAAAGCTCTGCTGTTAGTCTATCCCCATCCTATTTAGCTAGCTTATAGCCATATTTCCCATCTCTTCCATAATTTCCCATTTATTTCTTATTTCTCTAAACTTATACCCAGTGTAGGATTAGTAAGGGAACCAACCCTCTTTCGAGATTTGTTTGGAGGACATTTCTTTCCTCCAGCATTTCAATGTTGGTCGGGTCTAGGGTGCACAAGGCATAGATCTTGAAACTAGGTAGATTCATGACCAATAGTTTTTAGCATGCTCGATGGAACTTTTAAAAATTTTCCACTGAAAATAGTATTAAGGTTTGATGTTTTCTTTGTACTGTATGACTAGAGTATTTGGTGACTCAGATCTACCCAGAAGCCTCCAAACATGGAGTAAGTGAAAGCTTTCTTCATGATTACGAGATCAAAGGCCAAGAATTCCAAAGATCCTATTGAGTTTTATGAACTTGATATCCAAGAGCTAGGAGAAAAACCTAGGTTAGTACCTTTGACTATCCCATCCACTTCCACATCATCTCAGTTAGCCGATGTGTTTTATGTTCCTATGAGTCCTGCTAGTATAGCTACTAGTTTTCCACCTCCCCAACCACATACACCAGTTCATATGGCTCAAAATCCACCACAACAATAGCCACCACCAAGGTAGTTTTCAGCATGGAATAGCTTTGGAGCTAAAAATCTACAATCTCAAAACCCAATCCCTCAAGCAGCATTGAAGGCTTTGCCTACTTATGATGGTATGGGTAATACTGCTTACGAGCACATACAAGATGTGGTATCTTTGATGACAATACAAAATATTACAGATGAAGACATTATGGTAAGATTACTCGTATTGTCCCTCAAAGGAAAGTTGATGTACTGGTACCGGTAATTTACACTCGCTACTATCACCACATGGGACCAATTGGTGGAATTGTTGATTAAAAATTTCCATGAGCAAGCTAATCATTTTTTCTTATTGCATCAATTCACAAACATCTAAAGACATTCGTAGGAGGAAATAGTATATTTCAACATTAGGTTCACTCAAAGTTGGAAAAGAGTCCCTAACGGTCTCTGGCCGACCCATGAACAAGTTGTGTTTTACTATCTTTGAGCCTTCAACTCCGATATTGGTATGGTGGTCTAACAAGCCAATGTCCACACATTTCTAGATCTGTATATGCAAGATTAAAAGGTCAAATTTGATCTGATTACCATAGGTAAACTACCTCTAAAGGTAACAATACCTATCCTCCATGATCTTCCACAACATATGTATTCTAGTATATTTTCACAACCTATGCCTTCTATGTATCATGTTCCCTCATGGAGCTCAAGTCCACCTCAACTTGCACTAGTTCTAGTCCCGCAATTACCCTCTCCAACTATTCCACAATTACTCGCTCCTGTTATTTTGTAATTACCTGCTCCCCCTTCTATCCCAGCATTGCCTTCTCTATCAGTACCCTTACCTTTTCCAACACCTCCTACACCCACAAATCCTGATCCCCACATGAAATTATTATAGGAGATGCAGTCACTTAATTCAAGTGGGAGGATGATGTCAAATGAAATCACAATTACTAGAGAATAAGTAGCTTCAACCAGTAGGGGTGTTTATAAAAATACAACCGTGTTGGTTAATGAAAAAGCGAGTACATCAGAGTGAGTATATTGGTGTTCTACCTGCAATGATCCTCATGGTGAAGATACCTGCATGGTTCATTTGAACTATGTGTAGACGTTGGTTGAAATCACTATCGGTGGTCAAGTCAATATGATCTAAAAAATTGATCACAACTTCATGGTCCCATCTGTTGAACATATTTATATCCTCACAAGGTCTGGAAAGAAATTTTTCACGGTAGATCCAGTTGAAATGGAGCCATTAAAGGTACCTGTTGAACAGAAGATACAAAATGAAAAGTAGTAGCCTCAAGTGAAAGTACCTGTACCAGCACCCAAAGTATATGAGCCTATTTTATTAAAAGATTTGTTGCCTACTAAAGCAAAATACAGAGTGCAAGTGAAAGCTTCAACTTCACAACCTACTGCCACACAAATGCAAACCGAAACAAAATAACAAGTTAAGGAAAAAATCAAGTACCTATCTTTGACCAAGCGCCAAAGGGTGGAGGTTACACAACAATACCAGAGTAGAGATGAAGATGTTGGTGAATTAAGGAGCCCAACGTACAGTCATATAATATTGTTGAGAAACTGAATAATATTCCCTCCAAGGTGAGCCTTTATGATGCACTAAAACTACCTGGACAAGTAGATTTTTTGTAGGAATCATTAAAATTTATGAAGGATAAAAAGAAAAATCCTACTTAGATAGTGTTGGCCCAAATGTTACCCACTTTAGCCACTAGGAAAAATAGACCTCCCCCATTCTATCTATATCTTAGGATGGAAGGATGGATTATGCATAATTACATGATTGACTATGGTGTAGCAATGACTGTAATGCCAAAGGTAGTGTGTGAAGTTATGGGAATGGAGTATACAAGAAGTAGCCCAAGTGTCTCACAGATCGATGGTACCCTTGTCAAGATAATAGGAGTAATCAAGGATATCCCAATTTTTCTACATAGCATACCACAAATTACTATCATACAAGAAGTCATCGTGGTAGACTTGGAACCATACTTCAGTATGTGTTTATCTAGAGAATTTACGATCAAGTTAGGAGGTTACCTATCATTGGACTATTCTCACCTAGATATTCCATTCAAGAGGAAGAGAATATTGATATATAATGAAAAATCCTCCACATACCATATTGAAAAGATTGAATATGAAGAAAATTTTGTAAACTTAGTGAATCTGGTGATCGAAGACCTAGAAGAGATAGACCTGATGGAGGAAACTTTAGATAAAATCTAGTTAGAGGATGAGTTTTCTATGCTTGATTTCAATGTGATGATGGAAATTGAGATCGACTGCTATACCATCACTAAAATTGAGAAGGATGAAGAGAAAATGGTTGACGATCCAGGTCTTGCATCTAACCAATTGTGGAAAATGTATTTCTATGGTACCCGATGCAAGAATGGTGTTGAAGCTAGAGAAGTATTGATCTCTCCTTTAGGAATTCAAAAAACCTATTCGTACCAACTCAAATGGAGTTGTACAAACAATACCACCAAGTACGAAGTACTATGCTTGGGCATAAATAAAGCAAAGAAACTTGGGATTAAACAATTGTAGGTTTTTGGTGATTCCTAGTTGATTGTCAATCAGGTAACCAGCAAGTGCGTTTCAAAGCAACACTAATTGAAGGTGTATCGCAATAAGGTATGGGACCATTTTGAGTCATTTGATGCTTTAAATGTTCAGGCAATTTCATAAGAACGAAATAAACATGCAGATCTCCTGGCATCCCTTGGTGCAAATTTCTCCCTGATTGAGAGTGTGGTATGAAATCCCAAGATTGTAAGGTTAATTTATAGACCTTCAGTTCCTGACAAGAACATATGTTGGCAAGTCTTTGATAATGATGAACATATTATAAATTTTTTGATTAAAGAAGTTGGTAGTGTAGAGGGGAGAACATTAGACTAAGATGAAGCTGAAGGCTTGATCCAACATAGAAATAATCATATCCCAAAAGGATTAATTATATTAGAAAGTCTCTTTGATCAAAATGATAGAGCAAAAAAGCACAAAATAAAGGTGGATGAAAAGGAATACATTGAGCTAAATCTAGAACTTGACAAAGTCATAAAAGTTGGGACATATTGTTCTCTTAGTGAGCTTGAAGGAATCAAAGAACTATGTCATGAGTTCCTCAACATTTTTGCATTGAGCTATCATGACCTGAAAGGATATGACAAAGATGTGATCCAACACACCATTGAGTTGTAGGAAGGGGTGAAGCATTTTCGATAAAAGCAGAGGCCTGTTAATCCAAATATTAAGGTGCTCATAAAAGCAAAGCTGCTAAAAATGTTAGAGGTAAAAATCATTTACCCTATCAAGAACTTGACCTAGATGGCAAACTTGGTTCGAATTTGGAATAAGAATGGAGATATTCACTTGTGCATGGATTTTAATAATCTGAACCAAGGATATTTGAAAGATTACTATCCCTTGCCGCAGATTGATCAGATTCTTCACATTATCACTGGAGCACAAAGATTTTAATTACTTGATGGTTTCTCTGGTTACAACCAGATCTGGGTGAAGGATGAAGACCAACACAAGACATTTTTTACTACCAAGTGGGGCACTTTAGCATATCAAAGAATACCTTTCGATATTTCTAATGCTGGCGTCACCTTTTAAAGAGCCATGGATGTTGCCTTTGGGGATTTATTGAACCAGATTATTGTAATTTATCTTGACGATATGAGTATTTTATTGCATCATAGGGAAGAGCATGTCTCTCATCTTAAACAAGTGTTTGAAAAGTGTCAGGAATTTGGTATTTCCATTAACGCGAAGTTCATTTTTTCTATCAAGAAGAGGAAGCTCTTGGGACATGTGATCTCAAAGGAAGGACTAGCCATTGACCCTGCAAGAGTTGAAACTCTTCTAAAACTTCCACTGCTAGCTAACAAAAAATACCTACAGTCATTTTTCAGGTAGATCAACTTTGTCCAAAAATTCATCGCTAAATTTACCCAGGTGGTAAAACCAATGATGGGGCTTCTGAAGGAAAATTTGGATTTCAAATGGATAGAAAAAATGAGATAGGCATTCCAATAAATTAAAGAAAGGATAGTTTTTAGCACCGATATTGATCAATACAGACTACTCCAAGGATTTCATCCTTTATGTAGTAGGTGATTAGGAGAGTTATGTCGTTGTTCTTACAAAAAATTAGGATGATGGAGAGGAACAACTTATCACTTTCCTAAGCCAAGTTATTCAACCACACCAGGAAAATTATAATTTTATTGAAAAAAAAGTGTATGCGGTCATGAAGTCCCTTAAGAAATTTTAGCATTTCATATCTCAAAGTAAAATGACAGTCTATTTTATTCATCCAGATATCATGAGTTTTATTATATAAGGAGAACTTGGCAATAAAAGAGTAGGTTGGGTTTCAAAGATTCAAGAGTATGATGTGGAGATTTGGCCAACCAAATTGGTTTGCAGTTGGGCACTCTATCAAGAGTTGTCTAAGAGCGTAACTTCCTAGTCACTAGTACCACTACATGATGAAGTTATTGGCGAGAGTAATCTTGCCAACCAAGTTGCAGGTGATTGCAATTGGACAAAAGACCTTGTTGAATTTTTCATGTTGGGAAGATGTCCCTCTCACCTCAACCCCTCTCAAAGGAGAAGATTTAGATTGCATGCACTCAGGTACATCATATTGTCAAGTGGACTATTCCACAAAAATATAGATGTATTACTCCTTAGATGTGTAAAAGAATATAAAAAGCAAAAATACTGAGGAGTTCCATTATGGTTTATCCAATGGACATTATGTAGGAAGTTCCATGGCTTTGAATATTATCCGGGTTGGATATTTTTGGCCCACCCTCTTTGCAGATACACATAAGGTGAGTCAAAGTTGTGATAGTTATCAGAGGTATGTTTGCAGGAGTAAAAAGGCATCACTGCCTTTACATCCGATCTAGGTAGAAGCTTTGTTTCAATAGTGGGGCTTGGATTTCATTGGGGTCATCGATACTAACTCTTTTTATGAGCATAAGTACATTTTGATAGTGATAGACTACTTTACCCAGTGGGTAGAGGCTATCCCAATTAAAAAGTAGACCAAGCAACAATCATTTTCTTTCTTGAGAGGTTGATTACCCGTTTTGGTGTGCCATACACTATTGTGACTGATAATGGGACTCCATTCACTGGATAAAAAATTACTGAGTTCACAAGTAGGTATGGAATTTATTTGAAAGCATCTTCCAATTATTACCCATAGGGAAATGGCTTAGCTGTTAGAATAAATAATAGATTATATTCATGTCCGGGATGGTTTAAATAATACATCTGTAGGACTATAATAGCCCGGAGGTTACGAAACCATCCGAGGCTGAAATAGAACTTGTTATAACAAATAACAAGTTATACCTAATTTACAATATGCCTGAAATATAATGTAATAACAACAAATATACGCTAACATCCCCCCTTATTACATTATTTTGGTAATGATATAACTATTAGCTATACTAACATCCCCCCTGATTACATCATTTTGCAATACAAAGAGAGCTGCGAAACAATTCAAATTTGACACGTGCAAGTGCCTTAGTGAAAATTTCCGCAACTTGAGCATCGGTGGGAATGTGCTGAAGCTGAATTCGGTGCCTCGAAACTTCATCTCGAATGAAATGACATTGTGTGTCAATGTGTTTTGTTCTTTCATGATGGACTGGATTCTTGACTAGGTTCGGAACACCCTGATTGTCGCAAAACAAGTGTATTGGAGATTTGGATGGATGACCCATACTTGTCCGAATGCGACGCAACCATATCACTTCGCACACGACTTCACGTGCGGCGCGATACTCTGCCTCTGTTGATGAAATAGCAACCACCTGTTGCTTCTTCTTGTGCCAAGAGACGAGGACCGGATCCAAGATGAAAAATATACCTAGAAGTTGACTTGCGATCATCAAATGATCCGGCATAGTCGGAGTCCGTGTATCCTTGCAAGAAGAATTTGTTGTTCCTCTTGTATTCTAGGCCATATTCCATTGTGCCACGGACATAGTGAAGAACACGTTTTGCTGCTTTCCAATGAGTGGTCTTAGGCTCCTGCATGAACCTCGAAAGATAGTTGACAGCAAATACGAGATCCGGCCTAGTATTGGTCGGATATATGAGACTCCCAATCAACTGTCGATAGAGAGTACCATCTACCTGAGGTGAATCATCATATCGTGATAATTGAAGTCCAGTCTCCATCGGAGTTGCCATTGGCTTGCAATCAGTCATGCGATATTTTTCTAGCAATGTCTTGGCATATTTTTTCTGAGACACTTTGATGGAGTGCTCCTTCTGGCTGAATTCCAGACCAAGACAGTAATGGAGAAGTCCGAGATCTGACATCTCAAAAGATTGACACAAGTCTCTTTTGACAGTAGAGATCATAGTTTCTGAACTCCCTGTAATGAGCAGATCATCAACATAGAGTACAAGCAACACTATCTCAGAACCCTATTTCTTGAAATAGAGGTTTGCATCTGACGGACATCTCTTAAAACCATGCTGCAGGAGGTGATTGTCCATTTTTATATACCAAGCTCGAGGAGCTTGTTTCAGGCCATATAAGGATTTGACCAATTTGCAAACTTTTTGTTGTTGGCCTTCCACTGCAAATCCTTCTAGCTGAGTCATATAGACTTCTTCTTGGAGATCACCATTCAGAAAGGCACTTTTGACATCCATCTGATGAAATTTCCACCCAAATTGTGCTGCCATAGCACAAATAACTCGAATTGTTGTCATCCGAGCAGTAGGTGCAAAAGTTTCCTCGTAGTCAATGCCTTCCTTTTGAGCATAGCCCTTTGCAACAAGACGGGCCTTATGCTTATCAATTGTCCCATCTAGCTTTGTACTTGACTTTATACACCCATTTGCAGCCAATGGGTTTCTTTCCGTGCGACAGATCGACAAGCTTCCAAGTTTTGTTTTTCATCAAAGACTTATACTCTGCATCCATAGCAGCCTTCCACTGAGGCTCACCGAGAGCAACTTGTACTGATGCAGGTTCAAGATCGTCTATGGAAGACATAAACACCTTATCACTATCAATATCCATATCTTCTGTATCTCTTGCTGGATCTACGAGAAAGTTCTTCAAAATATTGACACAGATCATCAACCCCAGTATTCTCTGTTGCAGCTTTCTCTTGTCGAGCCATGTCTGCGAGTACGAGGCCTATCCAAAGTCAAATCTGGTGGAGTAGATAGCTTAGAGTCTTTGATTGTATTTGTATACCACTTTGGATTCTTCTTCTTAGGTGTTGAAGAAGATCCAGAAGAACCACCAACCTTTGATGAAGGAGATTTAACAACCAGAGTTTCCACAAGGTCTAGGTATACATCTGATGTGTTTGCTGATGTGAAAGCCTCATCAAAAACAACATCTCTACTTATGTGAATCTTCTTGGTTAAGGGATCAATCAAACGATAACCCTTAGAGTGCTCATCATACCCAAGAAGAATACACTTCAATGTCTTCTCATCTAGCTTCTTCCTTTTCTCTTTTGGTATGTGCATGAAAGCTTTACATCCAAAAATGCGTAGATGAGAAATGGAGGGTTTCCTACCACTCCATGCTTCCTGTGGAGTCATTCCTTGTAGGGCCTTTGTGGGTGCCCTATTCAATAGATATACTATTGTGGTGACAGCTTCTGCCCAATATAGTTGCTCAAGTCTAGCTCCTGTGAGCATGCAACGAACCATTTCCATGATGGAACGATTCCTCCTTTCAGCAACTCCATTTTTGTTGAGGAGTATAAGCAATAGTTAACTGTCTTGTGATCCCATTTTCTTTCAAGAATGCAAAAAATTCTTTAGAGGTGAACTCCCCCCCTCGATCTGAGCGGAGGGTCTTTATAGAAGTCCCTGACTCCTTCTCAACAGATTTCTTGAATTGCAGAAAGAAGCCAAATGCTTCAGATTTCAGTTGAAGAAAGAATACCCACATCTTTCGTGAGTAATCATCCACAAATAACTGAAAATACCTCTTACCCCTATAGCTGTTGGGAGTGAAGGGACCGCACAGATCAGTATGAACCAACTCCAGAGGTTTCTTTGCTCTAGTAGAGCTCTTTTCAAAAGGCACTCTATGCTGCTTTCCTGCCAAGCAGTCAGAGCAAACTGGTAAAGTGGTAGAAAGGGAAGGAAGACCCTTAACCATCTCATACTTACTTAGCTCAAGTAAGTAACCAGAACTCAAATGTCCATATCTCTTGTGCCATAGGGAAGTTGCCTCCTTTGTAGAGACTGTCATGGCAACATGTGGAGTAGAGATAGTATCTAAGGCAAATAAGCCATGCTTATATGAAGCGGTTGCAATGTTCTTACCCCTCCTGGTAATAGAACAACACTTCTTGCCTCCCTCAACACTAAAGTTCACAACCATATCTTTGTCCAGAATTTGTGTGATTGACAACAAATTGTTTGCCAATCCTGGAACATAGAGAACTTTATCAATCTGACACTTGCCATCAGGAAGGGTGACTGAAACAGTGCCTTCTCCCTGAACCTTGTAGGTTTTATCATCAGCAATAGTGACAGGTTTGCCCTCTTTGGCCTCAAAAGACTCAAACCATGATTTGTCACCGATCATGTGCTTATCGGCTCCAGAATCAACATACCATATAGGATCCGTCTCGCTTGGACACTTGTGGTAGTCATGAGAACTTTGTGAGCTCTCTCAAAATCCGTGTCAGATTCTTCAACAGCAACATTCACTTGTTGTTTGTTCTTTTGTGGTTTGTTTCGGCCTTTCTATTTTGATTGCTTATTCTTATGCCAACATCTATTTGTATCATGACCTTCTTTGTCACAGATCTTGCAATATCTCTTTTTCTGTTGAGGTTGTTGAGTTTGTTTCCCTTTTGAATCCTTTTGTGAATTCCCTCCCTTCTGAAAATTACCCTTCTTCTGGTTCTGCCCTTTCCTGTTGATGTAGAGAGCAGTGTTAGAAGAATCATCTCTCTGTAGTTGGCGTGCTTCCTCCTCTTGAAGCATATTAACCAATTCTACAAAAGTAACTTTCCGTTGTGATACATGAAGGGAAGTAATCAACACCCGATAAGAATCAGGTAAAGCTCTCAATACAACTGAAGTAAGGAGCTTGTCTTCAACTGGTTCTCCCAAAGAATTCAACTTTGCTTTCAATTTCGAAACTCTGCAAAGAAAGAATTAAACTGTCTCACCCTGCTTCATGCTCAGACTGTGTAATTGAGATTGAAGAAATAGAATGGTGGAATCATTCTTTCCCTCATATATAGTATTAAGGGCATCCCATGCCGCTTTACTAGTTGCACAGTCAGCAATATGGGGTTGGACTTCATCAGACACAACAAGCAAGATGAGCACTTTTGCTTTACTGTCTAGCTTATCAAAGTCTCTTTGAGCATTAGATGGAGCTGTAGCACCAGCAACAGGTGAAGGTCTGGTTGTTGCTCCAGATACAACATCCCATAAATCATCCATTGCTAGGATGGCCTTCATCTTATTTTTCCATGGTGTATAATTAGGACCTTTCAACAACCGATGAGAATCAGTCATTAGTTTTGCAGACATGATGAAGGTTCCTTATAACACCAATTGGTCCCCCTTTCGATATACCTTTTGCTAGGCCGTTATACCGTACAAAATACCCGCCCTTACGTGAGGGAAACTATAGGTATTTAGAAAGATCAACAAAAATCACCCGCCCTTACGTGAGGGAAACTATAGGTGACCTTTAGAGATCATACGATACGTGGAACATAAGCAGTACTGAAAGGGAATCGCCTTGTTGATGGCACCTACCATAGAAGAT
This sequence comes from Wollemia nobilis, assembly GCA_028583015.1. Classification (NCBI taxonomy): domain Eukaryota; kingdom Viridiplantae; phylum Streptophyta; class Pinopsida; order Araucariales; family Araucariaceae; genus Wollemia; species Wollemia nobilis. The sequence goes on along the minus strand of JAQPPZ010000856.1, from coordinate 1,276,180 downwards.
TCTTCTCATGCATGGGGCGTAACTTCCCCTAAACACTATGAAGAATACTTCGTCAGGATTTACGCCTAAACACAAGAACGATTAAGGGTAGTGGATGGAGTAAAAAAATGCAAAATGGCAAACTTATCTCTCCCCGACGATTTATAGAGAACAAGCTCAAACGTCATTGTAGCAGCTATATTAGGCGGCGGATACAGTAGCGCAATCACGACAGCTTTACCTGTAAGTGCTGGCCAGAGGTATCACAAATACCGAACACTGCAGTGCAATAAATTGCACGGATGGGTTTTAATTATTTCGGGGACTTAGGGAGTGAATTTGATTTTAACTTTTAATGTTATAGTGCAAGAAATCAAATATGCAACATACAACAAAAAAAGTGCCCACAGGAATAACCCACTAGGTGTCGGGCAGCCGAAAATGCACCTTTTACAATTCGCCAAATTGCTATTTTTCAAAAAATTACTCTCTCTATCCCCCCCTTTTTATGGTATTTTAACAATTTATAAATTTTGAAAAAAGTAAAATTTAATCTTTTAATAAAAAATATTTCATATTTAATTAAATAAGTTTCTAATTAAATTAAAAAAAATAATTAAGAAACAATTTAATTAATATAAAATATTAATTATTAAAAAATTAAAACTTTAATCAAAATTAAATAAAAAACTTATACCTGATTTTGGGGTCGGCAGGATTGGAACCTGCGACCTCAGGGCTCCCCGAGCCCTACCGCGTAGCTCACTGCCAGGTGAGCTAGCGGGCTGATCCGCTTGGATCAGGGGGCGCCCTCCTCTTTCTAGAGAAGGCACGAGCCCGCAGCTCGTCCTGGCCGCGCCTCCACCTCTGCCTGGTGGCGTGTGAGGGGCGCGTTGGGCGGCGACGCTGAGTAGCGCGCGGGCGGTGGCTCCTCCACAGCGGCCGGTCCTGGCAACTCTAGTTCACCGGTGGCTCCTCCACAGCGGCGGCGCTGCTCCTCCACGCGGGGCCTCCCAACACGCGTCGCGCGGACGCGCGACGTGTCGCGTCTGCATGACGGGAGTGGGAGGGAGGTGGGGGGCCTCCCCAACGTCGCACGGACGCACGACGTGTCGCGTCTGCACGACGGGAGGGGGGAGGCGCTCCCACAGTCGCGCGGACGCGCGACGTGTCGCGTCTGCGCGATGGGAGTGGGAGGGATGTGGGGGGCCTCCCCAACGTCGCGCGGACGCGCGACGTGTCGCGTCTGCGCGATGGGAGGGGGAGGGGGCCGAACCTCCCAACGTCACGCGTGGATGCGCGACGAGGATTATCCTCCCAACGTCGCGCGTCTGCGCGCGACGTTGAATAATTTTTTTTTTTTTTAAATCCCGCTGCGACGCCGCGCGATTGCGCGCGGCGTAAAATTTTTTTTTATTTTTTTAAACTTCGCGGAACGTCGCGCGATTGCGCGCGACGTGAATTTAAAAAAAAAAAATTCGCCTTCCCAGCACAGAGAGAAAAAAAATTGCGTCCTCCCAGCATAGAGAAAAAATGCGTCCTCCCAACACAGAGAAAAAATGCGTCCTCCCAGCAACCAGATGCTGTGTTCCCAGAAAACAAATTTACAGTCGCACGTCCCAGCAAGCGTCTGCAAAAAATTTCTGCACAAGCTCGGATACCATGTTAGAATAAACAACAGATTATATTCATGTCCGGGATGGTTTAAATAATACATCTGCAGGACTATAATAGCCCGGAGGTTACGAAACCATCCGAGGCTGAAATAGAACTTGTTATAACAAATAACAAGTTATACCTAATTTACAATATGCCTGAAATATAATGTAATAACAGCAAATATACGCTAACATTAGCTGAGTCTATGGACAAGAATTTTCTTCGGATACTGAAAAGAACACTTGGAAGAAATAAGAGAAGTTGGTACCTACTGTTAGACCAAGCTCTGTGGGCATATCACATATCAATGAAGAAATCAATTAAAACTTCTTATTCTCTAGTATATGGCAATGAGGCAGTTTTTCCTACTCATATCGAACTTCCAGTCTTTCAAACTTTGTTGTTGCTTAGTAATGAGGATGATGAAATTAATCCCATGAGCGTGAGGCTAGTGCAGCTCTTACAACTTGAAGATGAAAGAGAAAAAGTGTACAATGCCTTCATGGAACACGCCAAAATAACACATAAGTGGTTCAAGAAAAATATGTCTGTAAGGACATTTAAAATTGGTGACTTTGTGCTGAAGTGGAACTCAGATAAAGTGAAACCTGACAAGCACCACAAGTTTGAGGTGATTTGGGAGGGTCAATTATAGATCTCAAGGGCAAATTCTGTTAATTCCTATTATCTTCGGGACATGGATGACCGAGAGCTACCGATCCTAGTAAATGATCTTCATCTGAAGACTTACCTCCATTGAAAATATCAGAGTTCAAGTATGTATATATGTACAGTTTCTCCTTTATTTTCTTAAGTATATTGTGTCGAGTTGTTTTTTAATATATATATTGTTTTTTAATATATATATATATATATATATATATATATATAATAATATACTTTTACCCCGATTTAGAGGTGAAAGTTATAGTCATCACGTGTTGAGGCGAAAGTCATAAGTGCTTTATTTTGGGTGAAAGCTATTATATATATTAAAAAAAGAAAAAAAAGAAAAAAGAAAATAAAAAAGAGACGTGCCTTCGCCCCTAAAAAGGGGTGAAAATTGTAGTCGCCTCAATCTTGGGGAAATAGAAGGCACTTTATTTAGGCGAAGTTATATATATGTAAAAGAAAAAGGAAAAAAAGGATGAAAACGATGAAAAACACTTTCGCCCTAAGTTTGGGGTGAAAGTAATTTGTGCCTCCCTCTCAGGCGAAAAATATATATAAAAAAATAGAGAGAGCAACAATAAATCTTTGCCCTAGTTTTTTTATCATGCAACTTTTTTAAAATGGAGCGGGAGTTTTATTTTTTAAGTACAGTTGCTGGAGGTGAAAGTGGAAAAAGAAAGGAAGAAAGTGCCAGTTAAAAGTTCCACAAATGGGAAAAACCAATTTTATTGGCTTTTCCTACAAAATAAAAGCAAAAAGCTCGTTTTTAAAAAAAAGGCACTTTTCAAAACCAAATAGGAAAGAAAGAATGGTTTAAAAACGGGACTTCACTTCTTATTTTTGCCAAGCTATAGGAAAGAAAACTTTGGGAGCGCAATTAATTTAAAGAAAAAGGAAAGTGCAGTTTGATTTTTCCTGAAGACGTTTCAATAAAGCAAAGCACTCTCATTGAAGGTCATATTCACCAGGAAACAATTTTAGAGGCATGTCGAAGTCGTTTGGGAGTTAAAAGCGTCCGATTTTTTTTTTAAAATTCATATTTTTACCCTGGAAAGGTATTTCAAAGATTGAAAGTAGAGAAGGTGATTTGTTTGCATCCTGAAGGTGTGCCCTACGTAGACACTTGGCAATGTTCATTCTTAAGATTTCCTATTAAGCTCCATAAAGCATTTTTCAAGATCGAAGGTGACTAGAGCACAACAATCGAGGAATATTTTGAGCAGATGAAGTTCGAAGGCAATTTAAAAAATTATTAAAAAATGTGCTTGGCGTGAATATCAAGATGCATGTTCGTTCCATTCCCTAAAAAATTACCATGTCCATTTAATTCGACTGGTAAGGCGTAGTTATAAATTGGTTTTTCCTACAAGGCGAAGGTAAAATATTTTATTTAATTTTTCCTGGAGTATTACTGCATTGAGGTGATATTATTGCAAAAAATACAGGTAGTTTGAGTGTTGTAGAAAACGGGGAAAATAACTAATGAACCTTTTATCGCTGAAAAGCCGAAGAAGGTGAAAAAGAAGGTAGAAGGAGGAAAGAAATCCAAAAAGCAAGGCACCATGAAAATGATGACTTGGATTCTTGCTCGGATACGTTGGCTCAGGTGGGACAAGGATGTTGAAAAATTGCACCAAGATGTGGATACTGTAGTGCAATAGGGGTTAATGCCACAAAGTCCTCTTACAATAGCATACCATGCTCATCTCTTTTGGTTCCTGTGCACTTAGGTTCACTACTTCCTAGAATTGGTTGATACCATCTCAAAATTTTATAATCCAAAGACCAGAATGGTGCAAAACGTAAAAGGAGAAGCATTATTTATCATCACAACTGAAGACTTTTGGGAAGCGTTTGCCTGTGGAATAACGTCGCCCTCAGATTTTATTTTCAAGAAATTGCATATAGGTGAACAAGAGGAAAGATATCAGTCGATTATGACAATGCACTGATTTATGGAGACATAGTTGATAAAAACACCCCAATATGGCGAGTTGCTGACGTTACCAAAGTCATTATCAGATTTTAAGAGTCTTGATTTATTCTCTATGGTGGCTTGGGTTGTGGGTCTCCCATCAAATTCAATAGTGCACAAGTTGTAGGCGGTGTTAGTGTAGTGCATATCTTAAGTTGAGTTCTACGCTCCAATGGTGATGACAAAAAGGATGAATCCCATATTCTTTGACTAGGCCAATTCTATTTCCAAAAGGATACATTCCCAACTGGATAAGATGCAGAGCGAGGAAATGAAGACACTCAAGCATATGTTCTTTCTAGTTTGGTATTTCTTCTTCCACCTGCATAAGAAGTTTTATTTGTAAGAAGGTTGATAAAGAAAATAGAAAATCATCTATGTATATGTGGACTTCTAGTTTGTCAAGGCAGGAGTCCTATAATTTCAGTCGTATGTTTGTTGGTCCTGCCCTTGAGATAATTTACTACAAAAGTGAGAGAGTACCAAGGGCAATTAGGGAAGAAATAATCTCAAAGCAAATAGGTGATATATTTTTGTTGACACAAGGTGTTGTATTGCACATTTTTGGCTATACCAGCAAGCCAGTTTTGTTCTCGTATTTTGCCATAGGGCATTTGTTTGTTATGGATGTTGTTCGACAACATGATTATATTAATGATGTGTATGAGGTATGGCATGGGAAGAAAACTACGTGTGAGATGCCTTTTCATTTCACAGGCATCAAGGTGAGTTAGGTGGACCAGAACTGGTAGATAACTGAAGCTTTTTACAACATTGGAATGATGGAGCTACCGCAACGATGGAAGTATGATCCTTTGGATATTTTTTCTAAGCACATAAAGGTTAAAAGCTTTCACTATTTTCCAAGGCTGAATATTGAAAAGCATAGAAATAACTTAGAGGGGTATGAATTAGAGTGGCACATGGAAAACATGATGTCACTTCCACCTTGGCACAATTTCTATGAAACGGAAGTCGAATATAACATTGCAGTGTATAAAAATCAGATTCCTACACTAGGGTTATTTAGCCAAATGAAAGAGCAACTTTCAGGTTGGTCCAAAGAGAAAATCACAAATTGGTGGATCATGCAAGCTCACCAAAGGAAAACTGGGTCATTGTATGGCTTAGTAATGGATGGAACATTTTCAGAGACTTATGACAAGTTTTATTCTAGTTACCAGTCGATTACATTCGCTTGAATTGTGCCTCAAATTTTGCAAAGATCAAGTAGTGAAGAAGATGTGGCAAAAGAAGAGCATCCCATGGTCCAGAAAGCACCACTTATGACCAAGGAAGAGGAACAAGTGTTAGAAGAGCCATTGCAGTGAAAGGAGAAAAGCAGGTAGGAAAAGCTGCCAATTATTAAAATTTCAAAGAAGAAAATAACTGGAGAGGTTTCATTGAACCCTCCTCTTGCAGTTTTGGTTGAGCATACAAATTTGAGTGAATCTATTTTTTCAGAGCACTAATTTTATCATTATCGAGAAGGACGTTGCAGCAGAACCAAGAGATTAGGTGGAGGAAGATCCAATGTCATAGCTACCCGCATCTCTATCGGCTTTGAAGGTGACAAAGCTTGAAGGTAAATTTTCTTCTATCTCTTATCTCCTCTAGTGAGTGGTGAATATTGTTTCCATTCCTAAGGTTTCTACTTCTATATCCCTCATTTGGTATGCCCTCCACTTTGGTATCACTTCCCATTTCCCAGTCGACGATCACCCCGCTCTCGCTCCTATTCTCACTTCTTCTATTTCCATTTCTTTTAGTTCTTTCACCTCCACTCCAAATACATTTTTACTTCCTGTATCATCCACCCAAGTAACCTCTACTACAGATGTAAGTACACAAACTCCTCCTCGAGTGAGCGTAACTATGGCTAAATCATTTCCATTTCAACCACCAGTTCCATTTTCGTCATCATTTCCACTATGCAGTTTCCACTTCTCTCAAGCCCAACCCATAGTCGAATCATTTTCCATTTACCCCATTTTTGGAGTTGTAGGTAGTACCTAAATTGGTGATAGCGATTGTACCACTGTATCCCATTACGGAAAAAATCATCCAGTCTCGCTTAAGTTCATCATAGTGGTTGAAGAGTAAGAAAAGGAGAGAAGCCATGGCACCAAAAAAACCCTTGAAGTAGGTTACCTTTGATCCCACTACCATGGAGGCCCATACTATGAATATGATTCCCAAGGTTCAAAAGCCTCAAGATGAGACGACTTCGAAGGATTATAGTTATGAGATTGTCACCAAGGACGTCACCAAGCTTGACACCATGGAGATAGTGGAAAAAATTTAGGCAGAGACAAGATCCTTGTTCCTGCATGACGAACACTATAATAATTGCTTCTTTGAAGCAGAGGTTAAGATCATCAATATTGAGGAATCTTTGGTGAAATGACGAGCGCAGTTGCAGTCCACCCAATATGATGCAACTCATTGGTAGAAAAGGGCAGAATATTTGGAGATCATGCTCCAAAATCATCAACAAGCCAAAGGAGGAGTAGAACAGTAGGTTGAGGTGTTGAAAAGCCAAATCTAGAATGTGTAGGACCAACTGACAACAAAATCAACACATGCCATAGTCCTAAAAAAAGAAAAAGTCAAGGAGGTATGCAACCAGTTGCTTGCTCATTGTAAGATCTAGGCAACCAGGTTAACACAGGTCCTCATGTACCTTAAGGAAATTTAGATTGTCATCTCCTACGACTGGTATATAGTGGAGCTTAGTGAGGAGAACCTGGAGCCTCTCTTGGTAAAAGTAACATAGATGTAGATGCTGGAAAGATCTAGCCTTTGATTTTACCCCATGAGTGATATGGCCTGATCTTGGGTGAACACCAAAGTTGTACTGCGTTAGTTCTTCTTTAGGCTGGATCAGGTGAAGAAGACCCGCAAGTTGCTTGACATATTTGAGCAAGAGTGACGAATTTCAATGACATATTTTAACATAGTGCTCGAGAATGGTTTCCCTAGTTTCACTTATGATAGGGTAAATATTCTATCGAAAGTGAACTTGGAAGCAACTTGGGCGGTATTTATTGATGATGCCTCTTGTTGAGTGGTGTTTTCACCCAATTGTGAAAGCACACTCTCCGGTAGGATTCGGGTTCCAAATCCCCTCTTGCAAAGAAGTTAAACAAACAACTTCTCCAAGGTTCTTGTTATATTAGCATTTGCCTATGTACATCAAATAAAAATATTCAATTTAAATGCTTGGAACACCTTAGTGATTGCAAGTAACTGTAAACAAGGGGCACTGTTGGTTTATTTTACTATGAAAATTTAATGATTGTTCATTGAACCCTGATAAAGTAAATGTGAGTTGGCCCTCATATGACCACGATGTAATGCTTTAATTCCTTTTATCTTGATGGTTTTAAGATAGATTTTATCTTGCATTAAATCCTCAATGATGAATAGGGTCTTCAAATATAGCTTCAAAATGTCACTTTAACATATCCCTCTTGAATGAAATCAAATTTTCATCAAGATGAACAATTAAGTGCTTTAAGGAAAAGACCTTCAATGTAGTACTCAAATTATCCCTCTTTCGTAAAATTGGAATTTTTATGAAGGGTAATTTTAGGCCCGAAATGGAAATTTGTGAAAATGCCGTAAAACATAACCCCTTCAATGAAATTGGAATTTCCATGAAGATAATGTCATTGTAGGCTCATGAATGCAAAACAAAACTGGAAAAATGAAATTTGACCTTAAAATGGAAATTTTCTATTTTCGGATTTTTAAAATCTGTGACAAAACAGCAACTTCGATGAATTTTAAAAAATACTAAACAACTCCGAAAATGAAATTTCAAAGTGCGTATTGGAAGTCTGAATTATAATCTACGCAATGGTGAAATCATTTTTAGATTTTGAAAATTTTTTAATGTTTATTTTAATGCCTGAAAATAGGAAAAAAAATTCTGAAATTAAAATTTTTGGAAACAGAAAATTAAAATTTGCATCAGAATAATGGCTGAAAATGCAGCAATGCAAAAGCTCCTTCAGTTTGATAGCACCCCGTCCTGCAAAACCGAATACGTGAGAGTTTCGTACATGCAACCTAGCTTATTTGACCTGCAAAATAAACACAATCAAAGTAAACTAGGTGCTAGTTCCTAGGGTTTTAAATAATTTCCAGATTGCAGACATTCACATGAAATAACCCAAAATAATGGCATCAATTTCACATACAAGTCTGAAATCTGAAAAGAGAAAAATAAAACAATTAAAATGAAGCATGCAGAAAATTTCTCATTCTTTCTTGCTAACAAGGCCTGAAATTTCTGAAGAAAAGCTTTCACATTCCCTTTAAAATCCAAGTTTTACAAATGTGGCCATGCCCAAAGTTCCCATTTGGCCACGCCACCATTTTCGTTCCTCCTTTTTCAATCTCTCAAATAGCGTATTTAAAATTTTCCAATCTGGCTCTTTGCATTTCGTTTCCCTCCTTTGCATGGCCTTTCGCTTCTTTTTCCTGCATCTTTTCGCTTCCCTTTCTCCATGGCGTTTCGCTTCTCTTCCTTTCCTCCATACGCAACACCCTGCAAAAAGAAAAAAAACACGTTAGAAAAAACAAAAACTAAACTTTACCTAAACTAACATGAAAAAATTAAAAATTAAAACCTAAAAAAAAACAAAAAGGCTAAAAAAAACAATCCTACCACTACATACTATTTAAAGCTAAATAAAAGTGCTTTAAAGGCTTTAAGAGTTATACGTATGAAAAATATAAGATATTATATATATATATATATATATATATATATATATATATATATATATATATATATAATATCTTATCCCTTTTTTATTTTTATTATATTTTTTTTGTTTTTATTTTATGTTCATTGGTTTATATATATATATATATATATATATTATTTTATTTATTTATTTATTTTTTTTCTTTTTTTTTCTTGTTTTATTTATTTATTTATTTATTTTTGATTCCTTTTTTTTAGTTTATTTATTTTTTTAAACATGAATTAACCCAAAAGTTAATGTTTGAATTATAAACACTTTAATAAACCTATAAAAAAAAGAAAAAGACAAAAACCACACCAAAATTTATCAAAAAAATGTGGGTCCCCAAGCTTTGGGGCTAGTTGTGAAACAACAATCTGGGAAATGCTCCCGAGCATTTCGATGAGAACCCAAAAAGAAAACTTGAAAACACACTTCAAAACTTTAACACAAGCGTCAACAAATATCCAAAGAATGCCAATAGATCAGAAATACATGAAACATCAGAATCGCTAGGCATCAGCTCGGTGTGTGCAATGTGTTTTCATTCCTTATCGTTTGAACTTGATCAACATTCCATTGTCAGTTTTACTTATGATTTGTATGCATGGCTATGAATGATTTATGCATGATGAAGATGCTAGAGATGTAACAACCTGCTTTATAAATGCTCAAACCTTTTTATATCATGGACAAACATATTAAAGATGTCAAACCCTCTTAGGACCAAATATATGTGTACTGAAATAATTTTACTAGATCCCAAAGTTGGTTATGTGTCACTACCATCTTGAACCCATGTGCAAGTGTGAGTGAAATCAGAACTTTGGGGAATAGGATTCCCAACCTAAGCGAGATGGGAATTTAACCCTATCCTTACTACTTTGATTTGGAGTTCATTACCTCATCTTGAACAAAATAATTTAACCTATTATGGATGAAATGGTCAGGCTAGTCTATCCATATGAGCAATCAATGGTCTTGTTTTTAGACAAGACATGTTGCCACGCATGAGCATACTTAACCCCATAATCCATGACTTAGCTTTCATTCATTCTTTTTTTCTTTTATTTCTTGGACCTTTGAGATGACTACTCATCCTTTGCAGAGGACAAGTAGTACGATCCTTCCAATCCAATATTATGAAAAAATGGGAAATATTAATCAATTTTATTACTTGGACCTTTGGGATGACTACCCATCCTTTGCAGAGGACATGTAGTACGATCCTTCTAATCCAAGCTTTATGATGAAATGGGAAAATGGAAGCTTTGGGGAATCGGATTCTCAACCTAAGTGAGATGAGAATTAAGCCCTATCCTTACTACTCCATGTAGGTCAAACCATAGCTTTGGGGAGTTGGATCCTCAACCTAAGTTCGATGAGGATTTAACCCTATCCTTACTACTCTGGTTTTAGGCTTTAAGCTTTTGTGAGAGTGGTAAAAACCACTATTTCAAGGATTATGTTGCATGATAGGACAAACATAAAATATTATTTTCACCTCCCCTTTTCATCCAAGTATGGTTTTGACCATTTTGCTCAAGATTCCTTTAATGTGCATGGAATGTGCTTGGTTCAAAATAGCTTAGGCAGCAGTTCCCAACCTTAGGATCCTTTTAATATATGTTATGTAATAATCCTAAGAGGATTCAACACCTTCTCAATAATTGCCCATGGAATGAAAATGAAACTGAGATGACATGTATATGCAATGTGGAATATGACATGAGATATGAATGCATTACTTCTTTTGGAATATATCATCTATTTTACCATAATATGCAAAACTGACAACATCATGCATCACAAGATTCAAACGATATTACTTAATATGTTTGTGTTACTTGTGGAGCTTTCTACAACACGATTCCAATGTTTCATATTCTCCTGATTTTAGGCATAAGTTAATATCTCAATTTTTTTTTTTTTATAGACAAACCAACATGTCCAAAGGACTGACACACAAAACTTAAAACCAAACCCAAAAGACCAAAATCTATATACAAATGTACAATATAATACAAGATGATGCAAAGCTTGGATTATCACTTCCATGGATCCCAAACATGATTAGAACATTTCAACAAAAATATAACATGATATGCATGCCAAATGTTGTGGGAATCCAACACAAACAAGACTAGACCAAACAATGCAACAAATTTCCACTTGTCATGCTCACCATACCAATTTGATTTTGTTCCAATAATACTCCCATAGGTGAGCATCAAATTACTAGAATGATTAGACAATAAATGATTTTCAATTTTATCATGTCTATTCTTTAAAATGTAACCCTCATAATTCCTTCCTTGATTTAGAATTAGGCTATCCTTTTCAAATATGCAATTTTGTAAGTAGTAGCCTATTTCTACAAATTTCAAAGCCAAATCATTTTCCAAATTTGCAGGCCAATCAAATTTGTGTAACAATTTACAAGCATCTAGGATATTTACTAAATTAGGATCATTAAAAGTTTTTATCCTAGATTCAATTAGTAGTTGTTGATGAATTTGATTTAGCAATTCAAGTGCATCAACTTCTTTTCCATTCATTAAAACCATGCTATTAAAGGTGTGATTAAAAATTATACCTTGTTTTTCATTTACCTTTAATGACATTTCATCATAAACATCAATCAAATTCAAAACATGGTCATGCAAATTTTCACCCAAATGCTTTTGGTCAAAGTGTATGTCCCATGATTCATCTTGATGATCCTTCATTTGAGTTGCTTTCAATTGATCAATCTCTTTGTCATTTGGTTCTAATTCTTTGTTCACTATCCATGGTATCTCTTCATGTGATGTGGAAGTTTCAACATCCTGCAAATCAAGTGAAATATGAGTTTCATCTATAAAAGTGTGAGAAAAGAATGCGTTATCATATCTCCCTCATCCATTATAGAAATTATCTTCCAAATTTGAGGGATGAAACTCCATGGTATTTGTGACATGATCTTTTGGTTCATTCATAAATTCTTTTCTTTCTTTGTCCTTGGCAATAGGATCATCATAATCTTCCAAAATTTGATGAGATTTGAAACCCTCTTCCAAAACATCCTCAAATTGTACAGGAGTTGTAATATCTTCCTTTGAGTAGGCAATTATGTTGTCCTGTATATCAGTTGGCACACAAGCTTCATTAGTAGTTTTGGAGAGAGTGTAGTCTTCCCGCTTCTTCCAAGCATCATAATAATCATCTTTCAAAATCAAGTGGTGACGTTCAACTACTTCTTCAACATCTTCCCATTCATCAATGTGTTTCTCATCAAATTCATCTTCACCTTCCTTAGATGGTTCAATTATTTCCAAAAGTGGGTCATTTCTTGAATTCAAATTTATAAGGCTATCATTGTCCAAATTAGTAACCCATGATTCAATTTTATCACAATTTGGAGGGTGAAGAATTTCTTGATTGTTAATTGTACACGTTTCATCAATAGCATCTTCCAAGAACAAGTGGTGAAATTCTATCATGTCTTCAAATTCATTTATTGGTTTTCTCCCAATTTCACTTTCAACCACTTCATTCAATTCTATAGTGGGTTCCATCTTATCACATATATCAAACATTGTTGAACTTAGAACCCCTTCATCTAGATAATCGTGTATCTCTACATGAACCTGACTATCGGATGTTGTCTTAGCAATTTGCACCTCCTCTTGGACTACATCTAAGGTGGTTGTAAGATTTGGATATTCAAATTCATCCCCTTGATCATTTACCTTAGATATCATTGGAGTGGAGGGTGCTATGTTTGATGGTTGGTGTAGGTTGGCATCAAAAGAACTATCTCTCATATGAACATGTTGTACCTTTTCTTCTTCAAGACCTTGTCGTTCTATCTCTTCTAAGACCTCCTGGATTTTCTCTAGGGACAAACCACTCAGTTTTTCCTCAATGAGTGAAGCAAGTGTGGGGTGTATGGCTCCTAGGTACACTTCCATGGCTTCTTCTTCTGATGTGTTAAAATTTTCCCACATTTGGGAATGCAACTCACAAAATATTCCATTGAAATGACTCAAGGATTCATTAAGCCCCTTACATATGGAGGTAAACTGATTTTTCAGGATTTCTAAGTCAGCCTGATTACCAAAATGATGAAGATAGGATGCTTCTAATTGTATCCAAGAAGTCCTAACCTCCATAGGTAGTTGGCTATACTAAAAGAATGGTTTGTCATCCAAAATGTATGCAAATAACCCACAAGCTACCTCCTCATAGAAAATATGAAATTGACATAATGCATTCTTGTAGACATGCAGTTTTTGCAAGTATCCTAGTGGCACCTCTTGATTAAAACACCGTAAAAAATCCAATAACATTGTAGGAATTTGATATGGTACCACAGGTATAGACAAACCCTTATAATGATCTTCTAATATTGATACCATTCTCTCTCTTAGAGACACTATTTCTTTTCTTAAGGATATCCTTTGCTCCTCAAGTGTTGCCATTAGTGAACTTAAACTGTAATCTTAGAACCAACTCTGTTGAATATTCAACCTGCAATGTATAAACAAAAATCACTTTAGCATCAAAGAAGAGATGTATTCCTTGGAATCAAATGAAAAGTAATTGCATGAAATAACACTTTGTTAGTCAAGACCAAAATTTTCAAAATTAAATTAAATCACTTTATTTCTGTATGACCAATCCAAATGTGTTGTAAAGCTCTTAAGCAATTTTAAGCATTTAAAATCATGATGAAATAAACCGTTTCATGCCCTCCTTCTAGAGCCAATCTGTTGAGTGGTGTTTTCACCTAGTTGTGAAAGCACACTCTCCGGTAGGATCTGAGTCCCAAAATCCTCTGCTTGCAAAGAAAATAACTTTCTCCAAGGTTCCTGTTATGTTTAAATGATGTTGTTCAAATGAAATGCCAGGAATATCTTAGGGTTTGCAAGTGGATGTTAACAAGGGGCACTGATGGTTTATTTAATTTGAATTTCTAGTGGACTCAAAGTGAACAAACCTATTCTAATCTTCGCTTCGATGGATTTTCAGTTTCTTATTCAAATACAATGAATTAAACTGCATGAAATAAAATAAGGGTTTGAAAAATAAAACAAAGTAAATGGAAATAAAACTAACTACAATCAGAATTCTGTCATCAACTCGATGAAACCGAAGATATTGAGGTTTTATGCATGCAACCTAACCTAATGAACCTGCAAATTCGCACAATCCAAATAAATTAGGTGCTGGTTTCTAGGGTTTCTACTGTAATTCTAGATTTAGGCATTCGCATGAAGCAACCAAGCACACTTGCATTAAACTTCACCTAAAAGCCTTAGAAATCTGGAATGAATGATAAAACATTAAATCATGCATGCACAAAATGACTCCTTCTTTCTCATCAATGAGATGCCAATACTCTGTATTTATGTATTAAATGATGTATCAATTACATTTACAGATTGTTCCAGGCATAAATGTTCCAGAACAAAAAGAAGGAAATTGCCCAAGTGCAGGCCCAAAATGGCATAAAGCCTTTGTCTCTGCAACTCTGCAAGCAGCAATTTCCAACCTCCCTTTTCTTTCAATCTGCGCTTTTGATTTATACTAACTGAAATGGCTCTTCGATTCCCTTTGTCACTTCGTTTCACCTTCCTGCAAGTGACCTTTCAAATTCCCACTTTTTCCTTACTTTCAATTCATGCTGGATGCCCAAACGTGCGAAATCTTCCATTGCATGTAACGTTCCTGCAATTTCGACACCTGTACGCCACGTGTCCTGTGTTTTCTGCACCTTCTGTAACGTTTTCCTGTGCAAATCATGACAAAAACTACAAGCGGCCTGTTCACCTTCTTATCCGCAAAAACGTGACAGGTCGCGAAATCGTGACATGTCGTGATATTGCGACGCCTTCCTCGCCCGTGCGCCCTCGACAGCTACTTGTAGCGATATCGCTATCGCTTCTATTTTGAGCCTTCCTTCCACAAACTGTAGCGAAATCGCTACCACTTTTGCCTTCGAACCTTCTTGCCACAAACTATCGCGATATCGCTATCGCTTTTGCCTTCGGACCTTTATGTCGCTTTCTGTCGCGATATCGCGACGTTTTTCACCTTCGGGCTCTCTCTCCGCAAACTGTCGCGATATCGCTACCGCTTTTTCCTTCGGACCTTTATGTCACTTTCTGTCGTGATATCACGACGTTTTTCACCTTCGGGCTCTCTCATCGCAAACTGTCGCAATATCGCTACCGCTTCCCCTTCGAACCTCTTTGGCAACTTTACGTTGCGAAATTGCGACCATTATCACTCTCTTGCTTTCTTTCAACAAACTGTTGTGATATCGCTACCGCTTCCCCTTCGGACCTCTTTGGCAACTTTACGTCACGAAATCGTGACCATTTCTTCATCCGTACACTTTAGCTACAATCGGTCGCGAAATCGCGACGCCTTTCCACTTCGAGTCCCTTCGCTGTTTCCTGTCGCGATATCATGACGTTTTTCAGCTTTTGTACACTTTGCCAAAACACGTCATGAAATCGTGACACTTTTCATCATCCGTACGCTTCGCCAAAACACGTCGTGAAATCGTGACACTTTTCATCATCCATATGCTTCGCCAAAACACGTCGTGAAATCGCGACCATTTTCATTATCCGTACGCTTCGGCAAAACACGTCGCGAAATTGTGACACTTTTCATCATCCGTACGCTTCGGCAAAACACGTCGCGAAATCATGACACTTTTCATCATCCGTACGCTTCGGCAAAACACGTCGCGAAATCGTGACACTTTTCATCATCCGTACGCTTCGGCAAAACATGTCGCGAAATTGCGACACTTTTCATTCTTTTCCAGCGGCATGTCGCGATTTCGTGACACCTTCTCTTTTCTTCTCAGCGGCATGTTGTGATTTCGCGACACCTTTTCTTTTCTTCTCAGCGACATGTCACGATTTCGCTACACCCTTGCACTCTCTTCCAGCGATATGTCGAGATTTCGTGACAACTTTCAATTTTTCTTTTCTTTCTCCTTTTCGGCAGCGATGGAGCTACATGTCGCGATTTCGCGACACTTTCCTGTTTTCGACAGTGATGGCGCGACAAGTCGCGATTTCGTGACATGTCGCGATTTCGTGACACTTTCAACACATGCATTTTTTCTCTTTTCTTCAATTTTAGCATCTGGGTCACCGAGATTCTTCTCTGCAAGCCTGCAAAAAGGTGGGTCCCCAATTTTGGGGTGTGTTGTGGATCAACCACAACAAATGGTGACTCTGCTGTCAAATGCTCTTGAGCATTTTCGTAAGAACCCAACCTGAAACATATCACAACTCGCAAACATATGTTAGCTCATAAGCAATATAACAAATCCCCAAAGCTCTTATGTCTCATTTCGTAGTAAATCTTGGATTGTAAGGATCGTACTATTTGTCCTCTGCAAAGGATGGGTAGTCATCCCCAAGGTCTAAGCAACAAAATTAATGTTTTCATCTAAAGTTTGGATTGCAAGGATCGTACTACGTGTCCCTAGCCAGGATGGGTAGTCATCCCCAAGGTCCAAGAAGTAAAAGAATAAATTTTTCCCATCTCATCTTTATTTTGGATTGTAAGTATTGTACTACTTGTCCTCTGCAAGGGATGGGTAGTCATCCCCAAGGTCCAAAGAAATGGAGATAAGTTTTGGATTGTGGGGTTAGATATGCCCATGCATGGCATCATTTCTTGCCTAAAAAACAAGACCACTGATTGTCTAGAGGGTTAGACTAGCATGACCATTTCTTCCATATCTGGTTTAATTATTTTGCTTAAAGTGAGGTAATGAACTCTAAATCAGAATAGTAAGGATAGGGTTAAACTCTCATCTCGGTTGGTTGAGAGTCTGATTCCATAAAGTTCTGATTTCACATTCACTTGCACATGGGTTCCAGATAGTAGAGACTCATAACCAACTTTGGGATACAATAAGGTAATGAATTAGTGAATCCTAAGAGGGTTTGGCAATCTTGAATGCTTGTACATAATAATAGAAGAATGACCATGCCTTTTATGAAAGCAAAATCTCCTAGCACATTCATTAGGGTACACAAATCATTCACCATCCCACATATGCATTCATGCAAAATCGATAATGGAGTGTGGATCAATTTCAAATGATAGGGAAAGAAATTCATTGCACACACTGAGCTAATACTTGATGATTCTGATGATTCATGTACTTTTGATCTTTGGGCATTTGTTATATTGCTTATGAGCTAACATATGTTTTCGAGTTGTGATATGTTTCAGGTTGGGTTCTTACTAAAATTCTCAAGACCATTTGACAGCAGAGTCGCCATTTGTTGTGGTTGATCCACAACACACCCCAAAATTGGGGACCCACCTTTTTACAGGCTTGCAGAGAAGAATCTCGGTGACCCAGATGCTAAAATTGAAGAAAAGAGAAAAAATGCATAAGTGTTGAAAGTGTCGCGAAATCGCGACATGTCACGAAATCGCGACATGTCACGAAATCGCGACTTGTCGTGAAATCGTGACTTGTTGCACCATCGCTGTCGAAAACAGGAAAGTGTCATGAAATCGTGACATGTAGCTCCATCGCTGCCAAAAAGGAGAAAGAAAAGAAAAATTGAAAGTTGTTGCGAAATCGTGACATATCGCTGGAAAAGAGTGAAAGGGTGTAGCGAAATCGTGACATGTCGCTGAGAAGAAAAGAAAAGGTGTCGTGAAATCGCAACATGCCGCTGAGAAGAAAAGAGAAGGTGTCACGAAATCGCGACATGCCGCTAGAAAAGAATGAAAAGTGTCGCGATTTCGCGACATGTTTTGCCGAAGCGTACGGATGATGAAAAGTGTCGCGATTTCGCGACGTGTTTTGCCGAAGCGTACGGATGATGAAAAGTGTCACGATTTCACGACGTGTTTTGCCGAAGCGTACGGATAATGAAAATGGTCGTGATTTCACGACGTGTTTTGTCGAAGCATACGGATGATGAAAAGTGTCACGATTTCGCGACGTGTTTTGCCGAAGCGTACGGATGATGAAAAGTGTCACGATTTCGCGACGTGTTTTGGCAAAGTGTACGAAAGCGAAAAAACATCGCGATATCGTGACAGGAAATAGCGAAGGGACTCGAAGCGGAAAGGCGTCGCGATTTCACGATCGATTGCAGCTAAAGTGTACGGATGAAGAAATGGTCGTGATTTTACGACGTAAAGTTGCCAAACGATAGCGATATCACGACGGTTTGTTGAAAGAAGGCAAGAGAGTGATAATGGTCGCGATTTCATGACGTAAAGTTGCCAAAGAGGTTCGAAGGGGAAGCGGTAGTGATATTGCGACAGTTTGCGGCGAGAGAGCCCGAAGGTGAAAAATGTCACGATATCGCGACAGAAAGCGACATAAATGTTCGAAGGCAAAAGCGGTAGCGATATCGTGATAGTTTGCGGAGAGAGAGCCCGAAGGTGAAAAACGTCGCGATATCGCGACAGAAAGCGACATAAAGGTCCGAAGGCAAAAGCGGTAGCGATATCGCGATAGTTTGCGGCAAGAAGGTCCGAAGGCAAAAGTGGTAGCGATTTCGCTACAGTTTGTGGAAGGAAGGCTCAGAATAGAAGCGGTAGCGATATCGCTACAAGTAGCTGCCGAGGGCGCACGGGCGAGGAAGGCGTCGCGATATCGCGACATGTCGCGATTTCACGACATGTCGTGTTTTTGCGGCTAAGAAGGTGAACAGGCCGCTTGTAGTTTTTATCGTGATTTGCACAGGAAAACATTACAGAAGGCACAGAAAATGTAGGACACGTGGCGTACAGGTGTCGAAATTGCAGGAACGTTACATGCAATGGAAGATTTCGCACGTTTGGGTATCCAGCATGAATTGAAAGTAAGGAAAAAGCAAGAATTTGAAAGGTCACTTGCAGGAAGGTGAAACGAAGCGACAAAGGGAATCGAAGAGCCATTTTAGTTAGTATAAATCAAAAGCGCAGATTGAAAGAAAAGGGAGGTTGGAAATTGCTGCTTGCAGAGTTGCAGAGACAAAGGCTTTATGCCATTACGGGCCTGCACTTGGGCAATTTCCTTCTTTTTGTTCCGGAACATTTATGCCTAGAACAATCAGTAAATGTAATTGATACATCATTTAATACAGAAATACAGAGTATTGGCGTCTCATTGATGAGAAAGAAGGAGTCATTTTGTGCATGCATGATTTAATGTTTTATCATTCATTCTAGATTTCTAAGGCTTTTAGGTGAAGTTTAATGCAAGTGTGCTTGGTTGCTTCATGCGAATGCCTAAATCTAGAATTATAGTAGAAACCCTAGAAACCAGCACCTAATTTATTTGGATTGTGTGAATTTGCAAGTTCATTAGATTAGGTTGCATGCATAAAACCTCAATATCTTCGGTTTCATCGAGTTGATGACAACATTCTGACTGTAGTTAGTTTTATTTCCTTTTACTTTGTTTTATTTTTCAAACCCTTACTTTATTTCATGCAGTTTAATTACTGTATTTGAATAAGCAACTGAAAATCCATCAGAACTGAAGATTAGAATAGGTTTGTTCACTTTGAGTCCACTAGAAATTCAAATTAAATAAACCATCAGTGCCCCTTGTTAACATCCACTTGCAAACCCTAAGATATTCCTGGCATTTCATTTGAACAACATCATTTAAACATAACAGGAACCTTGGAGAAAGTTATTTTCTTTGCAAGCAGAGGATTTTGGGACTCAGATCCTACCGAAGAGTGTGCTTTCACAACTGGGTGAAAACAGCACTCAACACCTCTGAAGTTGATGATTGGGAGGAACCACTTATTGAAGATCATGTGTTGTCATTGATGAGAAAGCTCACACGCATCAATTATGGTTTATTGGAGCTTAGTCAACGGGTTAACTACATTGATATGGGGCAAGTGGAGATTTTTAGGTACTTGGTGGATTTGCTCAACGACTAGAAGATAATAGCCAAAGAAGCTTGGTCTGACACCATTGCAGTGTACAAGGCTACAATTGCATTTCTATCAAAAGAAGAAGCTACAAAAAAAGGGGTTGAGGAACAAGATGCATGAGCGAGCAACAAGCAACCTGATGTGCTTGGTGAATCTGACTCTTGAGACCAATGGATGAAGGCCTGGGGTCGATTGCATCCATGCAAGCTGGATACCGTGTGAGCCACCAAGAATGTTGGTAGTTTTGTAACTTTGCAATATTTCAATTTTATTTTGATAACTTATTGTAAAATTTTTATGAATTTGGCAATGAAGGCATTGTAGTTTTAATGCATCTAGTTTTACTGCAGTTTTAATTTTATACCTCTTTATTTTTGTAAAAATGCATTATTGTAAATAATATCAAAATTGTGTACGCAATAGGAAAAAAATTGTTTAAACTGCCAAGGAAGTAAAATGAGGGCAAGGAGTTTATTTTCAAAGGAGAAGAGCTTTCGAAGGAAGAGGGACAAAGTTGGAAACTTTCACCCCAAGAGGTTTCATCCCAAAAAATATTAAAATCATTTTCATATCTCAAGGAGGGAATGAAGAAGCATTTTTTCCCCAATCAAGGGGTGAATACCCATGTCGCCCCTCTTAGAGGTGAAGACAAAATTTAAATATGATTTCTAAGTAAAGTCACCCAACATGAAGAAATGAAGATTGTAAAAGCGAATTAAAGGAAATAAGGTGTTGTTGCCCCAATAGAGGGGTAAAGTCTCTTGTCATCCCTCTTTGGGATGAAAGTAATTTTAAAGCGTCAGCTATGAAAAAGAACATTAAAAGGTGCTACGTAAAGGACTAAAAATGCTTTCATCCCAACAGAGGGATGAAAATCCCTGGTGCCCCTCTTTGGGGTGACATCTAATGAAAAAAATGAGGTAACGATAAGTAAGTGGGTGCCCATGAGTTCAGACAAAGTTTTAAGAAATGTTGTTACCCCAAGAGAGGGGTGAAACTCTTTATCACCTCTCCTTGGGGAAAAACATATCCTGGGTGCAATTATTAAGAGAAGAATTGGTGGACCCAACCTTGGGGAAATTAAGATGACACTTTCGCCCCAAGAGAGGGGTGAAATTCATTATCGCACTTCTTGGGGGCGAAGGAGAATTTTAAAAGGTTTTAAAAGAAAAAAGTCAAGTTGATGATGTAAAAGCCAATGCTAATGCAATTGGTGATTTTATCTATAACATAGTAGAATAAAAAGTAGCATCTGATGTAAATTTGAAGGTGTAGTAAATTCAAGTCACCTATATAAAGGGGCACCGGGGAATGTTGCCTTCCTAGAGGGTGAATAGAGTTCAAAAATTTCTTTCAGAAGAAACTCATTGCACAACGCTCCACGTTAAGCAAGTAATATTATCCTTCTATAAGGGAGAATATTCCTATTGCCCTCTCTCAAGGCAATAGTGAAAAATATAGTTATAAGAAGAATATTAAAATATGAAAGTACTTGAATATTTAGCTCGAATATGTTGTTGCCTATTACCACTCCGACAAGGTTGTTTCATCCCTTCTTTGGGAGAAATCAATTCCTCAACAAAGATATAGCTCCTTGACATATTCTTTCGTAATTTTTCTAGAAGGAAAGTAAGGAAGAATAACATTTAATTCTAGGAGTGATGTAGAGAATATTTTTGGAATCTTTGATTCAATGTTGAGAGATCAGAAGCAATTCTTGCTCATTTGCAATGCACCAACTATCAATCATGATGATTTTTACAAGCAAATTTAATACTTAGTGGACTTTTCTAGTGGAAGTAAATTTTAAATGCATAAAGCGAATTGAAATCATGCTCGATATTTGGGTGATTTTGTTGTGTCCCAATGCACCGACTCCCAAGGTTGCTCTGAATATTTACTTCTATTGAATTATTTGTGCAATTCCCTCCCATCAAAGCTAAATCATGGTTTCTTTATAGAATATTTTGACCAGAATACCACTGACATCGAGGAGAAAAATATACATGTTGGTTTTGATATACCAGGATTTTTTTGTATATGCATTAAATGATAAGAGGCAAAATACCTCTACAAGATACTAATCATTTTTCATTGTAAAGGGGAGGAAGGTTGGACATTCTGCACAAATATACTCCAAGTTTTTTGCATTAATAGAAACAATTTGGCTCCTGGTTCTTCGAATGATTTTGCATTTGATAGTTTTGAGTGTGTAATTTCTTAAGGCTTTTATTCCCATTATCTGCTGTGAGTGAATTCTGCTTCTGAATTTAGTCTTTGCTTGTGTGGGGGTAAACACTGGAATGCACTCTGAGGGTTATTCTCTTGCATGATTTTTAGAGGTTTCTTTGCTTGTGTTTTCTGTTGAATGTTGCTAGTTGCTTGGTGAAATCTCTAATGTTAGTCTATCCCCATCCTATTTAGCTGGATTATAGCCATATTTCCCATCCCTTTCCACAATTTCCCATTTATTTCTTGTTTCTCTAAACTTATACCCAGTGTAGAATTAGTAAGGGATCCAACCCTCTCTAGAGATTGGTTCAGAGGATATTTATTTCCTTCAGCATTTCAATGTTGGCTGGGTCTAGGGTGCACAAGGCATAAATATTGTAACTAGGTAGATTCGTGACCAACAAGTGGAAGCTGGGAAATGGTGCCAGGATTAGCTTCTAGATGACATCTGGCTAGGTAACTATCCAATGTAGAATTGTGAGAATATCGTGTGTCTTAGGCCAGTGACTGACACCCTGTTTGGGCCCAAGGTGTGTAATTTATTCCTTCCTGAGAGCCTCTCCTAGAAACCCTTACCAATTAATTTCCTCTCTAATGAGCAGAAGCAAGCATCTATCGACATTTTCAACCTACTTCGTCTTTGTGTCATTCCCTCCTCCCTGGTGGAAGATTCCATCCTTTGGGATCCCACCCCAAATGGCCTCTTCTCCATTAAATAAACTTATGCCCTCTTTAAGAACCCTGGCCCTCCTTGGTTCCCCTCCAAGCTCATTTGGAAGCCCCACCTTATCCCTAAGTTCAACTTCTTCCTCTAGCTTGCTATCTAGGATAAGATCATCACCATCCCAAATATCCATCACCATGGTATGTCCCTCCCTAACTATTGCTACCTCTACCTCTAGGATTGTGAGTCTACCCAACACATCTTCATATTTTATCCCATATCCTATTCCATTCTCTCTTCCCTGTTCTCCTCAGTTGGTATATCCTAGGTACCGCCATTCCTATTAAGTGATATTTGTGTTCAGTGGCCTCTTACTTTTAGAGGCCACTAATTGAAGAATTTTTGGTCCTTATGCCTCCCCCATTTCTTATGGGATATTTGGTGTGAACGCAATGTCCATGCCTTCCAAGACTCTACCCATAGTGATAAGTATGTTCTTTCTAGAATTATAACTGTTGTTACTAAGAATGTGTCCATAACTCAGGGTGAGAATGATCTCGAGATGAGATGTGAATCTCATATTGCCTCTTCCCTTAGAGTCCCTAATGGCATGTACAAGCAGGTATCTCCCAGGGTTGACCACTCCCTTATCAGGTGGACCCATCCCCCCAGGTTTCCTCAAACTAAATTTTGATGACGTGGCTAAAGGAAATCCAGGGGAAACTAGTGCAAGTAGCATCATTCGAGATCATATGGGAAACATCATCCTAGCCTACGTCGAGAACCCAAGACTCAACTCCAATCACTTTTCTAAAGATAGGGCTCTCTACCAAGGTGTTGTCATTATTCATAATTTGTAGGTTCCAAATGTTATGGTGGAAGGAGATTCCAAAAATATCATCGCCTACCTGACCTTCAAAACTTCCCCCGCTTCATTGACCATCTCCAACATGATCATAAAAGTCAATCATCTGATGCTCTCCTTCTCGAACATAAGGATGACCCACACCTATAAGGAAGAAAATCATACCATTGATCACTTAGCTAATATGGGAATCTCAAAATATGGTCTCACTGTATGGAGAGATTCCTTTCCCCAATTGATCATCGATACCAATTTTACTGATGTCATCATCCAGTGATTCATGGTGGGTTAGGTTCAAAAACCAACTCCATCAATTTCAAGCCCATCATCACCTTAGCCTATTGATTGGTCAACCTATGGCTAGATTGGCAAGTTACCAAATTTACAGCGTGAGATTTGATTTTGGTCAACTCTTGCACTAGGGAACTTTTCATACCCACCAGGTGGACCATTATAATCATTGGAAGGTCAGAGGGCTTCCTAGGGATAGCCAACTATCATTCTAACCCACCAATGCCACCCCCTGGTGGCACACTCATCAGTCTTCATACAAGTGGAATCGGGAGGACATCACCATCAGAAGTGCAAGCTATGAGAATCATACCACATTTTTGTTTGGCGTTGATAGGTGTACCCAAACCTTGGGAATTTTTTCCTACCTTGCTCGTGTCCTCATTTTGATCACAACCACAGTCCCAAAGCTCATTGGTAGTCCCATTTGTTTCCCCATATTCAACCAAATATCATTGATATTTCACCGCTCTACTGGTGTTATTTGGATAATGTGCTTTTTTAGTTTCATCCCATTGTCATGTATCCATTATCAAGTTTTCTCCCTTGTTTATAGAAACCACTTGGATTTCATTACCATCATCCTCATCATGTGCCTCTACCATGTTTGCCTGTCTAACAAGGATGATCATCCCATCCATCATGTTTTGAACTAGCCTACCCTTTTATTCGGCCTTGGTGCCATCCCCGCTTCCCTCCACCTAGCCCTACTCTTTTTTGGTGCGCCCTTTCACCCATATCCCTTGGTTTTTGTATGATTTGGATGGCATGGGGTATGAGTCACCTCGAGTGTTGGTGTTTTCTAGAATCTTCCTATTGCTACATTATTGACTTCATCATCCTTCTATTTTCTCATTGTTTCCACCCCCTAAAATTTATCTATCACCTTTGAGTTTACCTTCTACCATGGCCAAAATTGATCCAGCCTCCCTTCAGCTTACCCCCCTGGTCAAAGATATTTTCAGAGACCACGATCTCCTCAATTTTCTATAATTTTTCAATGGGAATGAGTCAGATTTGTCTATGGATTTTATTCACACTTGGAATGGAGGATATGTTGTCCTCAGAGGGATGGGCTTTACTGTCACAGTGGATTTACTGGCAGAAGTCATTGGCCTCCCAAATAATGGGGAAATCATCAATCATGAAAAGCATTCCATCCAAGGAGAATTGGCTCTATTCAAGGACATAGGAGAGTACCTTGACAAGGAGAAAGGTGGCATAGTGAGGAAAACTTTGTCAAAATTGTGGGACATGATTATGGTTAAGGTGCTATAGTACTTCACCCTTGATAGCCCGAACACTATTATTTGTAGTTTTCATCTTGTATTTCTAAACCATATATGGGGGAAGAAGACAATAAACATCCTTGAGTACATGTTTTGGTTAGTGGAAATGTCTACTGAATGTGAAGAGGGTAATCTTCTCCTCCCCCATCCATCAGGACCTCCATATTGTCCTATTTAATTTTATGGTCATGGAGTAAAACCGTAGGGTGACTGGGCTTGCTGGGCTCACTCTCATTGCTGTAGGTCCTGCTAACCTCAAGGGAGATGCTGGGAGAGACATCCTGATAAACCCTCCTCCAGATTGCATTCTAGGCTCAGCAGGCCCCTCTTGTTATTGATGATGTTTTGGATGACTATTTTTACTTCCAAGCCAAAAAGGATAAGCCAATAAAAAGAATAATCCCCAACAAGGGGATCTCTACTCAAGTTCCCCTACTAACCTCTCGAATGGTGAATTATCTGAACCTTTCTGATCGCGGGCACATCCAAAAAATTCAAGATATCCTTAAATCCCTTGGTGGGGTGACTAGGACCATCACTTCCCTCTTGGTTCAGGTGGACTCCCTCCTAGAGGAATACAAGGATCAGTATGAGGTCCTTGAGGAATTCAAAAGTTTGGTGGAAGAGGGCCCTATGGGAAATGGTCAGGGACCAAATGCTTAATCAAAGATGCTAGTTGTCTCTCGGCCATGAGGGTATCCCCTTTTGTGGATTTTTATATCTTTGCCCTAGTGTAGGTTTCTTTGATTTAATGTTTTTGCCCTTACATGGGCCTTTTTTGGTTATCAGGTCTTGCCCCTACATGGGTTGTTTTTTGATTTTTATGTTTCTTCCCCAACGTGGGCCTTTTTTGGTGTTCAGGTCCTACCCCTATGTGGGCTTCTAGTATGGTTTTGATCTTTTGTAATGGCTTCTCTAGGGTTTTCCTGGGATTCCCAGCTAGGATTGTCATTCCTATGTCTTTCTATCTCCTTGGAGATTCTTGTAATAGTCTTTCTGATGTAAAAGGTTACGAGACCCTTTCAAAACCCCTTTTTACCAATAAAAAAAATATGCTTAATTTCAATTAAATAAAATGGGAGTTTCAGTTTAATCAATCAAACCACAACATAGTCAACCAAACATAAAAATTAGAAGTGTATATGAATCAATCAACAAAGTCCTATAGTAAAATTGGCCATGCAAACCATGCCTAACAACCAGCAGACCAAACTCCCCTGCTAAGTGATGGCTTCCATGACCATCACTTGGTGGTAACAAACATAGGGGTTGCTTACCCTATATCAAAGGCCTAAGTGCTCCCATAGGGAGCATGTGGGATAAATCCCAAATATGGTTTTAAAAGGAGTTTAATCACCCCAAGCAATTGGGTGCACAAAAACCAATCACAAGTGGACATAGAGAAACAACCAACCAACCATAAATCACCATGCGGTAGGACAATAAGCTATGTCAATAAGCCAAATCAAGTCATCAAAAAACAATAAATAAAACATGTGTCAACAAGTGTAAGCCATATGATGGCATACATACCCTTCAACTGGTGTGAGGTGGTCCACCACATGGGCAGTCCCCAACCATGTCCTGTGGTCGACCTTAAAGGGAAGCCAAACCCACTTTAAGGTGCTCTACCCCCCTTCATATCCCATGTAGGATAATCACATGGGGTGGACAAAGTAGCCCTCCTGGCCCATGCCTCCCCAAGCGTGGATATGTTGCGTAGTGGTGGTGCAAAGATGACGATAGAAAAATTAAACCCCTTACCCTAAGGTGAAACCTTAGGGAAGTTTATGAGGTGGCAATGGAAATCTCTACAATGCCATTACGCCAGTAAAAACTTAGGCAGAGCAACCATTGAACACAAGATAAAATTTATAGGTAATATTAAAAATATTTTAAATCAACCTTAGGAAAAAAGAGGCAACATAAATAATCAACAACATCCATACAACTAACTTTTGGCTGTGTCACAATCACAAGCAAGTTACAAGTGGATACACAAGCAACAAATTATCTTATAAGGGTCATGCATGACTAAATAAATGGCCCCCAAAATAATAGAGGGCTAATTGAAGGCCCATCATAGGGGTTAAAACCCCTGTTTAGTGGTCTCCTAATTTTTTACAATGACATATATCACTCTACAGTGTGGGCGACTATGCTCTTCAAAATAAATTCAACAGGGAGCTTAATATACTAGTAAACAGGCAATAAAAATTTCCCTCTGTCCTTTCAACAACATACATGTTTAAACATGGCTTATGCAAATGGAGGAACCAACCTGATCCTCCAGAATGGACAACCTTCGAAAGCCTTCAAAGTGAAGCTTTTCCAATCCTTCAATTTCTCTCGATTTTCCTCCTCAAGCCTCCAAGGTTCTACCCCTTTGAGAATGCCCCTTAAAAATTTGAGCTATCCTCTTTTTAATGGGTTTTTCCCAAGTCATCTCCCCCATGAGTTATACAAGTGACTCTATCCATATACCAAAAAGCTAATGTCCCACTTGCAAATTAATACCCAACCACCAAAAGTAATTTTCCAACTACTCAAGGCAAAAAAAGGGGATATTTAAATATAATAATTTTTTTTCAAAATATCTCATTTTATTATTTTAAATTATTATTTCCTTTTTAAATAACATACTCATGCATTTTATTTTGCTTTTCAATAAAGGATAAAATGAGGGATTTAAATAAAACCCAAAAGCATAAACCTTTATAACTTTAATTAGAATAAAATAAAGCAATAACCAATATTATTCATTTATCTACTTGATTAATTTAAAGAAAATACCTTTACTAATATCAATAATTAGCAAGGTATTCAGCGGATCAAGGATTAATAGAACCTCTATGTCTATTAATAATTTTCAAAGGAGATTCCTTACCAAATATATTTATGCATACACACATAAGTAAGCAAAAATCGAGCAATATACTTTCACCAAAGCAGTAATCATAGGCATTGAAAGCATGATTACAAACAAGTATTAATAAATCGCAAGAAAATAATGCATCAACCAAGGTGGGTCATGACATACTACCCTCCTTGGACTAAACACAGTCTCATGTGTTTTCTTGTAACAAAATATTATCAAAATACATTCTCAAATAAACAAGGAAAATATCTATTTCATTTCATTAATTTAAACAAAATATTACCATACACTGATAATATCAATAACATACTTACTCCACGTGATATGCAATTCTAAACATTGAGTAACAAATCGACAACATCCTTCTTCATAAATTCCTAGAAGAAAGTCCTTTTAATATTTTCTCTCATCTCAATCCCTTCAAGGTGAGAGAAATAAGAAAACTATGCTCTTCCCGCATAATCAATCTCCTTAGATTCCCATTTTTTGGTAAAACTACCCAATCCTTTAAAGCATAAGAGTCTACCTCTAATGCCAAAATCCTATTCTCTTTAGGACTTCTCCTACTTTTGGCCTAAATTTCACTGCAATACTCATCCCAAGATCACTTTTCCTTGACTTGATCCACTAAATCCATGATAGGGATTAGGTGTGTTAGGTGTGTTTTAATAAACCATTACCTTTTAATGGTCGTTTATTTTTACTGTTAGTTGTTGTTAGGGATAAGTAACACAGTTATCATTGAATGTAACCTTATCCATAATATGTGTTTGTAATGCCTATTTATAGGCTTTTGTTGTTAATGGAAACTAAGTTTGGATTTTATTATCATTTCCTTTGTCTGTGTAATTGATTCCACATCATTGGTATTAGAGCAGGTTACAAGTTACAGGATAGTATCCTCTTCTTCTAGGCCAATTTGGTTCAAACGGGGAATGAGAAAACCCTTCGTAGATATGTTTATGGAGTAGTTACTTTCCTTTCAGACATTTTTCGATTGCAGGCTTTTACAAAATTGTTGATTCCATGCGGTTTCATCTCACTTTTTTCCTTACAATTTTTTACAATCGCAAACCTTCATTCGTTTTGTACTCTTTTTGTGACAATCATATATTTTAATCTTTTACAACATGATGTCAAGTACAACTATCTCACTTGATTACGTCTATGCTCAACTTCATGATCTCACTACGAAACTTCAAGAAATTTAGGCAGACATGCTTCAACTACCTATCAAAGATCTCAAATAAGTTCTTATTTCTCAACATTGTGATATCACTATAAAAATTCATGAAATCCATGCAAAAATTCTTCAAGAAACTACTAAATATATCATTCCTGTTGACGACAATCTCCTTGAAGAAGATCAAGATTTCGCACCTGATCTAGAACTAGAAGAAATTGTAGCTACAACTAGATTCGAATCAAGATCTCTAGGTGAAATTCACAGTGTCTTTCCATTAGATGATGTGGCTTATGATGTGTATCCGAGTTCATTTCAAGCTCTTTTTGTAGATCAGGCCCCTATAAACATTGCATATTAAAGCTCCCAAGAAGCCATTATTGCTGCTATCATCATGCCTAATACAATCCATGGCCTACCAGTGTATCCTCAACCTCTCTGCTATCCATTTCTCGATCGGTGGTTCCTTTCTCAAACACTAGTATCTAGTTTTTGACCACCATTACATCCATTTTTAGCACTTTTGCACCTTTCATGCCTTGATCTTACGTCCTTACAGCCTTGGAGCTTTGATGTCCTAATATCGACAGTTGATCCGCTGCACATGACTTTCATGCCATCTTCTTTGGTGGATCTGTAGATATTTTACGCACTTGATTGTGTTTTTAGGTATTACTTCCATGTTTCACATCTATTGCATCATGTTTTTGATGGTGATATGATGTTTTTTGGCATCATCTATATTTTTAGGCATCGATCTGATCTGCAACTTTTCTTAGCCATATCATGCAGTATTTTGGCCATGATTCCTGTCCATCGCTTCGTAGCTTCATGTTCACCGTCCGAAGCTGCTACCGTCAACATTATTTTTTTCATAGTCTATTTAATGGCTCCTCTTGTGTGTCATCACTATAGATCACATGTTTCCAATAATCTCCATCTTGCTGCTATGCATCCTCTACTGAAGTCACCACCAACCACTCTTTGACCATTGATTTGCCTTTGCCATTCATTTTTGTCATGGATTTACATTTTCCAGCAGTGTTTTAGAAAATTTTAATGTCCACTTATTTTTGGTTGTTTTCTGACTTATACACGTCATCACCACTGCTTCCATCATTTGGTTGATCTCCCTTGTGTGCCTCCATGGCCATCGCCTCTGATGCCATTTTCATTCTCACCACTCTATTCTGCATACCCAAGATCCACCATGGCCTCCACCATTCCATAAATTAAATTAAATTAATTTAATTTTTACATACCCATTTTTAATTTTACTCATTTCCATCCTCCAACGACCACCAAATACATATTCATTTTGACTATTTTCATTAATGTGCATGTTCGCTTTCATTATATGCACTCAACCAATTAAAATAAAAAATTAAATGCATTCACTATTTCCAACTGGTATATTTGGCATGTGGTTAAAGGAATATTCCATTGCATCTCCTTTCGATATCAATTGCTATTTTATTATACCAATTCGAGGGTCCCATTTTAGTTGTACACCGGTATAACAGTGTTTACAGTGGTTGGAGAACATTTTTTGAGCTTGCTTCAATGCCATCACTAGTTTTTGGTTTTATGAAGACTTGTTCACTTTCATCATTTGGATCTTCTTCTTTTTGTAAAAAGAGTGCATTTTCAATTGTACCCAACACTCTTCAACTACCCATATTTCTCTTTCACACTTGTACACATTGGGGACCAATGCTTCTTCAATAGGGAAGAATGATAGGGATTAGGTGTGTTAGGTGTGTTGTAATAAACCATTAACTTTTAACGGTTGTTTATTTTTAATGTTAGTTGTTGATAGGGATAAGATTCACCATTATCATTGAATGCAACCTTATCTATAACATGTGTTTGCAATACCTATTTATAGGCTTCTATTGTTAATGAAAACTATGTTTGGATTATCTTCTTATTTCTTGTGTCTATGTAATTGATTCCACATCACTTAACTAAAGAAGTTTTTTATACATCCAAGCTAGAGGAAATGCTACATCATATTTATCAATAAGAGGTGATACAATTAAAGAACAACCATATACCAAAAGGGCTAATAACCATATAAATCCTCTTCAACAACAATGATCGAACAATTACTTGTAGGATGACCATTGATCAACTTGAATTCAAGGAAGTCCAAATGGAGCCTAGAAAGAACTTGAAGGTTGGAATATGACGTTCTAAGAAAGAGATATATGATATCATGTCATTGTGTAGAAAATATTGAGACATAATAACATGGATCTATGATGATCTCAAGTTTTACAATAGGGATTTCACTCAACATACTATAGAATCAAGAGCTCTTGAATCTAATTAATGCCAAAATCATCTATCTTATTAAGCACTCTATGTGGGTGGAAACTCAATTCCCAGTAAGAAAAAATAATGGATACATCTACCTTTGTGTAGATTTACAAAATCTAAATAAGGCCTCACTAAAGGACCATTACCCATTGCCCCAAATTGATCAAATTCTATAGAGTGTTGTTGGAGCTGAGAGGTTTTCTCTTCTATATGGATTCTATAGGTTTAATAAAACATGGGTAAGGTATGAGGACCAGTACAAGGTTATGTTCACTACCAAGTGGTGGATATTTTCATATCAAATAATACCTTTTCGATTATCCAATGCAGGGGTAACTTTTCAAAGGGTAATGGGCCTCATCTTTGGTGATCTAGTGAACAAGGTAATTCTAATTTACCTTGATGACATGACATTATTTATGCACAATAAGGATCAACATATAGACCATATCAAAATGGTTTTTCACAAATACCAAGAATTTAGAGTTTCACTTAATCTTAAAAAATTAGTATATTTTGTGCATAAAGGCAAATTGTTAGGACATATCTCCAAGCCAGGATTAGATATTAATCTGGATCAAGTTAAAGTAATCTTAGCACTCTCAATACCTTAGAATAAGAAATATTTGTAATCATTATTTGGATAAATCAACTTTGTTTAGAAGTTCATATCTAATTTTGCTCAAATAGTCAAACCTATAATTGGATTTCTGACGAAGGATGCAACATTTCTATGGAACCAAAAATAAGGAATGATTTTGAATAAATCAAGTACACAAAAAGCACCTATCTTGGTAAAATTAAACTATAAGAAATATTTCATTCTATATGTCTGTAGGTCTAAGGATGGTTTTTTTATTGCTTTCACTCAAAAGGATGATAATCAAGAGGAGAATCCAATAGCCTTATTAAGCCAAACACTTCATGCATACCAAAAAAATTACAATTTTAAAGAGAGACATGCATTTTATCTTATGAAATATTTCAAGAAGCTAAGGAATTATGTATCTTAGAGAAAAATTTTGGTTTATGTAGTACACCTAAACATTAGAAATTTCATATTACAAGGAGAATTAGGAGAAATAGAAGTCAAGTGGATTATAAAGATCCAGGAATATGATATTGAGATCCAACTAAGTTGGTGAGAGGGAGAGCTTTGTATGAGTAGTGAGATTGTATAGCTAAAGTAGAACATAACTTTTTAATAGAGGATTAGCCAAAAAATGACTTTGATAAAGATGAGTAGATAGAAAAGGAAGATTAGGTAACAAATTTGACTACATAATTTCAAATAGGTAGGTGTCTAATTGGTTTGAGTGTTTCTTAAAGTTAGACATATAGGTTATAGACTTTGAATTACATTCTATTGCTAGAGGGACTATTCATTTCCTTCATTGCATCCAACCACAATAGGTAAAAGAGATACTAAATGAATTTCATTTTGACTTCTTTGGAGGTCATTTTCTAGGATAGACCACTACAACCAAAATCCTCTAGGCCAAATACTATTGGCCCACCATATTTATAGATGCCTTCAAAGTGGCCAAAGCATGTCAAAAGTGTCAAATATTTGTTGGTAAAAGGAAGAATAGGACACTCCCCTTGCAACTGGTCATAGTAGAGGAGCCATTCCAGAAATAAAGGCTTGATTTTATTGATGTCATCAATCCAAAATTCTATGCTAGAAATAAAGTTATCTTGATTATAATAAATTATTTCACCAAGTGGTCTAATGCAATAGTAATAAAAAGGGTAGATCGAGACACTGTGATTGAATTATTAGAAATTTTGATAACTAGATTCAACATCTTGATGACCATAGTTTTGGATAATAGGCCTACCTTTCTAGGTTCTAAAACAATAAAATTTTCAAGATATGACATCTATATAAAGGCCTCATCAAACTATTATCCATAAGGAAACATAATAGCGATCTATAAACAATAACCTAATAAGGATAATTTAAAGGATATATGGAGAGAATAAAAGAAGCTAGCATTTAATGCTAGATCAAAACTTGTGATTTGATCACATTATAATAATTAAAGCATTAAAATCCTTACTATATTCCTTGTTTTTGGTAAGGAAATTGTCTTGCCTCTACATCTAGAATTACAACATAGATAAAGGGGAATTATCAAAGGAATATCCAATAGAGGCTAGAATGATAGAGTTGTTGCTTTTGGAGGAATAGAGAGAAGGCCTACAATAGCTTTTGAAAACATTGAGCCACTGTAAAGTTATGGTTTGATAAAAAGGCTTATCCCTAGAATTTTCAAATCAAAAACTTATTGTTAAAGTGGGATAAATATAGAGCTAAGTCAGGAAAACACTAAAAGTTTGATTAATTTTGGTTTGATCCTTATTGAATTACTACAAAACATGTT
This sequence comes from Wollemia nobilis, assembly GCA_028583015.1. NCBI lineage: Eukaryota > Viridiplantae > Streptophyta > Pinopsida > Araucariales > Araucariaceae > Wollemia > Wollemia nobilis. The sequence goes on along the minus strand of JAQPPZ010000856.1, from coordinate 1,242,105 downwards.
TCCAATGCATTTGAGTTGGCCAAAACTGATGACCAAACTTTTCCAATTTTGATAAACGACCAACATTTAAAAACATTTTGTTTAAAAAATGACACCAAATTGTATCATATGTATAATATATATGCATAAAAAAATAAGCTATGGAAATTGTGAGTTGCAAGAAGCCAGTTGGCCAAAGTAAAAGGTGGCAAGTGACAAATTTTGAAATAAAGCCAGCTTATTGTCTAAAAGTGAAGAAAAATTAAATCTAACAAGTAGACCTAGGCACTCACACATATTAATGGATTGCAAGGTTGATTTGAGCAATAAAGAAAAGCATGTACATCCCTCAACATGAATCACATTAATAGTCAATTTTGCATTTTAAAGGTAGAACCTTACGGGCTTATTTTACATGATAAATTTTTGAATAATTGAGCATTTTGAAAAGCTAAGAGCATTTTGAGGGACAAGTATAGATAATTTATCATGTGCATTTAGTAGGACAAATTTCAAAAGTTTCTATAATTCAAGCTTAACAACCATGGCCAAGTATTCCAAAATATCCAAGAAGAAAGAGTAAATAAAATAGAAGAACAAGAAGGGGAAGAACATTAAAAAAGAACCAAAAGAGCTTCAAGACTACATGTGTGATATTCATAACCCAATGATCACCCTAAAATCTAAGCATAAAGGTTTTAAGGATGTAGTAGATCAAAAGGTTCTTAAAATCTCACCTACTAGCATAGGTGGGGCTACATGGTGCTCATTTGTATCATTGTATATATCTAGGTTTGTGCACCCCTACCCAAAACTAGTCCAACTAGTAGTAAAACACTACAATCCTAGAACTAGAGTGGTCCAAGATGCAACAGGCTAGAGACTTTTTATCTTACATCTAAAGCTCTTACAGATACATTTACAAAAGGTGCTTGCCTTGAGGTAACCCCTAAATATTTTAATGCTCAAAACTAGAGAAAATATAATGATGGTAAAAACCTCAAAGATTTACTAAACTAAAAATTGCACCATCCCAAACCTAGTCGTAACTTGCCAAAGTGGCCACTTCTATTTGATAAGTTTAAACACCCAATTTTTTTCTATGTTGGCTATAATATTTGGCTTAGAAATTGATAACCATATTTATGCTCCCAAGGGATAGGTGGATTGGTAGTTTCTTATCTGGCTAGACACTTACCAAGAAGAGACCTAGGTTCAAACCTTGGGAGTGCCAATTTGCAAAGATAGTAGTATGTTTTGAATCCTTTGAGTGCGTACTAGGATGACAATGATGGTATAAACCTCAAGAAACCAATGGTATCCCCCTCAAACCGAGTCAAAAATAATGAATTGGAATAGGCTTTTTGGAAGTAGTCCATGTGGTTTGAAACCTATGCTTTTCAGTTACTTAAAATAGTGTGGTTGTAACCAACTCCCCTATGTATTAAAAAAATTGATAAGCATATTTACAAATATAATAGAGCCATGTCATATACCATCACCAAACCATGCAAATATGATATGACCAGCCCTAAACCCCCTTAAAATCCCTTTTTATTTGATTAGGCCCAGTTTCAATGTGCAAGAATACATGAACAACTAGTAGAGTTACAAAGAATAGACTAGATATCCCTCACATTTAGCAAGGTTGTTCTTGTACTTCATAGTAGAAAGAATATTTTGGTTAGAAATAACCAATCAAAATCCAAAAGGAGCTAACCTATTAGTAATATATTAGACGCATATGCTCTAGGCTACTAACTCCTATTTTGAGTTCAATAGAATAACTCCAAACTTAATAAGAGGTTGAAGATTGATACTTCTTGAAGGAAGGTACCATGATAAAGGGGTATGGTTTCAAGAGAAACCTCTTTTTACTACCTTATTATGTTATAGATTGGATTTTTGGGATGGAGTTTTATTGACAAATAGATGGGACAAATACAAAATTTGGTATAGATATAAACAAGGTCAACACATATAAGACACCATGTAATTTTAGGCCAATTATGATGATTGGGCAAGGACAGGGTAAAATTCTAGAAGATAAGCGTAGACACCAGATTCTAGCCACTTTTCATCCATTTGTGTCCTTCAATCACAAACACCCATTATTTATATATATATATTTTTTTTGGTAATTATTATAGTAGATTAAAAAAGGGTTTTTATAGAGGATCCCAAAACCTTATGTACAAAATCAGCCTTGCATCATGCCTCCTGGCTTTATGTATAAGCCTATTACAGAAATCGTAACCCCTAAAAAAACCTGATTACATAAGCAATGGGCCTAGGGCATCAATCCCTTGAAACTGAACACCAAAATAGAAATCCCGCCCAGCGGTAACAGTAAGCATGAAACAATCCCTCTCAGCGGGAAACAAACAAATAAGAAAGAAAGTAGTTTTGGAGATCTCGCCCAGCGGGGAGTAGCCAAAAACCACCATCGAGAAGATCTCGCCCAGCAGGAAGCAAAAAAAAAAAACCGTTACAATAAAATCCCGCCTCGCAAGAAGCAGTCAAAACCACCACAGACAGTCCCGCCTAGCGGGAAGCAACAGGGAAATCCCGCCATCCGGGAAACCAGAAGAAAAGAAAGTATCTCGCCTCACGGGAAAACTGGCGGATTTGGCGGATCCCGCCCTATGGAGAAACCATCCCGCCCATCGGGAAAACATTCCGTTCAGCGAGAGCCATCCTGCAGGAAGCCGACAGCCAGCACAGAGAGGATCCAGCCCATCAGGAAGTGACCAGAGAGTTGCACCGTAAGGAACCCACCTTGGGAAAACAAAAGAGGATCCCAGCAGCAGGGACCAAGAATCCCGTCCAAGCACAGAGCCTGCCGAGGATTCACAAGAAAAAGGGGGAAGCTGTCCAAACCCTAAACCGTCACCTCCATCGCATCGAGAAATGCAGGGGACCAGATCCACGTGAATAACCTGCAAAAAACCCCAGGGGGAAGCCTGAGGGAAAAAGGGAAGGAATCCCCAACCAAACAGGGATCCCTGGGAAGCACCAGTTTGAAAAAACAACCAAGGAAACCCTAGCCGGACGAGAGGGGCACAGATAGTGGAGAAGGATCTCCCTCCAGGAGATCATCTGCAAATAACCACTCCCTGGGAGGGATGACCTGGGTTGAGCCAAGGACTGGGCAGGAACCAGGAGCCATGGGAGGGGGAGCAGGGGAGGGACCAGAGCCCTCCCCTCTCTACTTTCTTCCCTCTCCATATTTATATATATGTATTTACTTAATATATATATATATAAATATTAATATTTTATATATCATATTTATATATATTTAATATATATGTGTATTTATATAGATTAATCTTAGCCATCCATAACATTTTAATATCAACCATCCATCCATATCAATCCATACCACTTACCCAAACTTAATCTCCACCCTTCCTCATGTTTTAATCTTGGCCACTCATTTTGTGTTGTCGAAACCCTAACATGTTCAAGGGTAGATTATAAAAGAGTCATTTTGATGAATCAAGATCCTTAGTCCCTTAAGCTTTAAGCTCTCCTAAGATCCCCTAATATTTAAGCACCTTGGAATACCTAGGATCTTATTTCCTTGCCCTAGCCACTTCGCCATCACTTTCATCGCTTGCCACCCCCCATCGCATCATCTATTTTAGCCACCACCAAACCTGCACAAAATAGATATGGTTTTGTGACACTTCCTTCAGCCTCTGAATACCCCCTAGAGCTAGTTGAGTACCTCTAGATATTATTGGAACTCTCTGGTGCATCCGTAGCCTTCATAGAATGCCTTTGGGTGTCTCCCACAATAGATCTATATTCCTAAAAACCTTAAGCACCATTCAACGTCCCCGTGATCATAAACTATCGAAGAAAAATAAAAAATTACAGTGTTGACAAGGTAAGAATTTTATTTGCACTTATTTTCTATTCCTACACTTATGTTTTAAATATTACATTCAACATCTAGGGTTTTTAGTAGTTTTATCTTTTTGAGGGTTTCACACAATGGAGCCCTTGTAGGTAATTCTAATATACTTTTTGTTGTTGTCTCTATTTTTAGGTATAAGATCATACATCTAGAAGTTGTTGAAGCTAGGGTTCCCTTTAAGGATACACAAGCCCACTCGCAACTCTTGTTTGGATCAAGGATGAGCAAGAAGACACTAGCTATTATTTGAACTAGGATTTTGGATAAACCTAGTAATTGTAAATCTATATCACAAAAGCATTGTAAAATCCCATATTGGGGCATATCTATTGTATAACTCAGATATTTTCCAATATTAATAAAAGCTTATTCATCTTGTGCAATCTTGTGTTATTATTGTGCTTTTGTTACTTTATTCTTGCATTGGTGTTGTTCAATTTTTATTTACAAAATGACGATCACGGTGGGACCCCCAAAGGGTTCTTCATGCTAATTTATTTTGTCAACTAATTTTTGTTTCTCTTTTCATCTTGTAGGTTCCAAAATTTTGATTGCGTGAAAATAACAAAAAATCTAGGGTTTTCAAAAGATTGTAGAATTCGATCGGAGGTTGTGTAGACACCCTATAATGCTCGAAGGATACCTTGCTACATTCAAAGAACACCCTAAAATGTTCCAAAGACTCTGAGGTGCATTTCATAGAGTGGGGAAGAAATACGTAGACTTCATGGTAAGCCTTCTTCAAACCCTAACCCATTTTTGTGTTCATTTTCTTGCTTTTTATAGTAAAATTCACAAAAAGAGAAAATCATTTATTTTCCTATTTACAACATTTAAATTTTTATCTGTATTTTAGGTATTCACATCCATGATATAAATTGTACATAGATCACATTTATTTTAGATTCTTATTGGTTTCTAATGTATTAATTTACTATTTCTGTATGTTGTTTGCATTTGAAATTACAAAAGCATAAAATAGCTGCATAGTAGAGTTGAAAGCTCTTTTTTTTACTTTTCTAAGTTGGAACAAGGTCACAATACCTAAGTATACTCATGTTGTTGGAATCACTTGATTATTCATGGTAGAAGAACTGGGCAAACCCTCCATTGTTGGAATCACTTGATGATTTAGGGTGGGTCTTAAGTGGTGTACCCCTAAGTTCTTTTGAGGAGCTTAGTGTTGATGTTATTGGATTATAGCTTAGATGAGTGAAATAGGTGTGTTTTTAATATTGATTGAACATAATAGAAAATAGTAAATATTAAAATGAATCACACACCTTGCACGTTTCACAATAAACAAGTGAGTTAGATTTCATCACCAACCATTGTTTGATATTTGGTGATGGTGGGCTTCATCTCCATCCGTAAATCTCTTCCCTTAGCAACCATATTCATCCAGGAGAAATGTTTTTGGATTTCATCACCAGGAATAATCTTGTTTGCCATCCAACTATAGATTTCACCTTACATAGTAGTTTGGGTTAGAACATTTACAACACATAAAACTCACAAAAAAAATAAAAAAAATCTATTGCAAAGTTTAGGATTAAATTTCTTGATTGATTTTGTGTGTTATCCATTTGCATTTTTCTTCCTGCACATTCCACACACTTCACCACCTCCATCTGACTCATTAGCTTATGGTTTCAACCTAAAGCCAAGCAAAGATTCTGAGGCAAGCCCTTGCTAGCCAAATCACTTCATCCATGGAGTGTTCTACTTCTTCACCTACCACTTTTGTGGTTAACCCTATCAGTGTGATACAAACAAGTTGTTCTAGTTTATCTCTGGTACCATCACATACTATGTATAGCTCAAATATTGATATGTTGCACAAAGCCACCAACATACCCATTTCAGAAACCGAGTCATCATCTCCCATAGATTATAACATCACCCACATAGACATGGCCAAAGTGGAAGCTTTTCAAATATCCTCTAACTATGTTATAGAATAAATTAGTAGTCCACCCAGGCATGATCCTTCTTTTTAGTAGGAACTTACCCATTCCTAGCCTTCCAGCTTTCACCCGGTGTATACTAACCCTCTTTTTGAGGTGTCATATGCACCTTCCTAGAATTGGTCCATTCCATAATAGTCATGTGCTCAAAGCACTTCCATTCCATATTCATATACCATTACCTATGACAATCCATTGTATGAAGTACATGTCAATACTAATTCACAAATGCTAGTTTCCACTGCATCCGCTACCCCCATTCAGTTGCAATTCCTATTGTAACTTATCCTCTACCTACTTCACCCATTACAACCACATCCAAACCATATTATTTAGATATGGCCATACAAGATGCATGGAAATATCTTAATAAATTGCTTAAGGAGTGACATAATGCTCATTCTTGTCTCCAAAAATAAGTTCAAGTGGAAAATCTTAAGCCTCAACCCAGTTCCACTCATCCTACATTCTTTTCATCAAATCCATCATGGATATCACAACCTTTAGCAATTTCCATTCCCACACCTCCTTAAATACACACCTATTCCATTACAATAAGTCAACCCATTCATAGTTCTCAAGCATCATCTCCATTTCATTATTTGCAATCATTCAATCATCAAAATCACCAAATTCAATCCAATCCATAAAATCATAAAAATATCATCACACCTCAACATTTTAACACTCCATATCCACAAAATAATCAAGTGATTAAAGGCTTCCACATACCCAGGAAATACCCTCAAATTCAAGAAATGTAATAATAGATTGATAGTATGATGCAACATACTCCTGGTTTGATGAACTAGAATCCAACATTAAGACAAATTATCAATCAACCATTCACTTTTCAGTACCATCACTGCCATATCTGGTAGATTTTACGATGCCAAAATTTGACATATTCAATGGGGCTGAGGATCCTAGAGAGCATGTGAGCACATTAATCCGTTCATGTTACAATATTAAAAATAAATATGCCCTAATGCTCAAAACATTTCCTCAAATATTGGGGGGATATGTCATAGAGTGGTATAACCATCTGCCTCATCATAGTATTTATACTTTTGAATAGTTGGTAGACCAATTTCTCAAAATATTTTCCCTCAATGTTAGAAAGAAAGTTTCACTGATTGACTTGTATGGCCTCAAGCAATTTGATGATGAGTCAATCTATGACTTTGGAAACCATTGGAGGGTTGTTATCACAAAAATACCATTCTCCCTACCAATGGAAGAGCTAACTCAACTGTTTACCAAGAGCTATTTAAAAGCCATATCTTGGTTATTGTAATTACAATAGTATAGCTCTTTTGAATAAGCTCTTGCCATCTTCCACTGCATCCACTACCCCCATTAAGTTGCAATTCCTATTGCAACTTATCCTCCACCCACTTCATCCATTCCAACCACATCCACACCATCTTCTTTAGATATGGCCATACAAGATGCATGGCAACACCTTAATAAATTGCTTAAGGAGCGATAAAATGCTCATTCTTGTCCCCAACAACAAGTACAGGTGGAAAATATTAAGCCTCAACCCACTTCCACTCAACCTACATTATTTTCATCAAATCCATCATGGATATCACAACCTTCTATAGTTTCCATTCCCACACCTCCATCAATTCACACCCATTCCATTCCAATAAGTCAACCCATTCATAGTCCTCAAACATCATCTCCATTCCATAATTTGCAATCATTCAATCATCAACATCACCAAATTCAATCCAATCCATCAAATCATCAAAATATCATCACACCTCAACATTTCACCACTTCATCTCCACACAATCATCAAGTGATTCAGGGCTTCCACATACCTAGGGAAGACCCTAGAATTCAAGCAATGCAACAATAGATTGATAGCTTGATGCAACATACTCCTGGTATGATGAACCAGAAGCCAACTTTAAGACAACTTATCAATCAACCAATTCACTTTTTGGTACCATCACCACCATATCCGGTAGATTTTACAATACCAAAATTTGACAAATTCAAGGGGACTGAGGACCCTAGAGAGCATGTGAGCACATTCATCCATTCATGTTTCAGAATTCAAAATCAAGATGCCCTAATGCTCAGAACTTTTCCTCAGACATTGGGGGAGATGTCGTAGAGTGGTATAACCATCTGCCTCATCATAGTATTTATACTTTTGAATAGTTGGTAGACCAATTTCTCGAAATATTTTCCCTCAATGTTAGAAAGAAAATTTCATTGACTGACTTATATAATCTAAAACAATTTGATGATGAGTCAGTCTATGACTTTGGCAACCATTGGAGGGTTGTTATCACAAAACTACCATTCTCCCTACCAATGGAAGAGCTAACTCGATTGTTTACCAAGAGTTGCTTAAAACCCATCTCCTGGTTATTACAATTACAACAGTATAGATCATTTGAAGAAGCTCTTGCCCAGGCTAGCATAATTGAGGAGATAAAAATCCAAGAAGGTGTGCTAAAGCCTAAAAATAAATAATGGTAGAACAAGGGCCAATCCAAAGGAACCTATTCTGGCCAATCCAAGCCAAATCAGGCTAATCAAGTAAATCAAGTGGTCATGAGCCAACCGGTAGTGGCTCAACAACAACAACCCATGCAACAACAACCACAAAAAATTGCATATCAAGTGGTTCCCCCACCATCACAAGTTCAAAACACAATGCCAACTATGGAAAATCACCAACATCGATAATCTATTTGACAAAATCACCAATACACCCCCTTATCCGAATCATATACCTCCATATTTCATAGGTTGTATGACACAAACCAACTTGCCTTGCCTGAGGTCAAACCAGATGATCCCACCAAATGTAGCAAAAGCTATAGGGAACATTTATTTTTCCCTTATCATCGACAAAATGGGTATGATATCAATAGTTGCTATCAATTTAAAGATATAGTGCAAGACCTAATTGACTTAGGGGCCATCAAGCTTGATAGTCCCTTAGCTCAACAAAACCAAAACCTTGGCATCTATCAAACACCACTTCCTCATCATGAGGAAGCACAACCAACAATAGGAGGGTCAAATACCAAGACTCCTCCTAATCAAGTTAACCATGTTCAATAGTACCAAGGTTTTGTGGGTGCTATTCATGTAGTCACCCGAGGTCAACAACGCATAAATCAACAAAATGCACAACAATAGCCTGTTCAATCTCCCATAGCACCACCGACAAGTGTGTCTCCACAACCTACCACTTCATCATCTCCCATCCAATTCTCCACCAATCCTTCCCAACCCATTCATATTCCAAGTCATCCATCTCCACCCATTCATCCTCCCAATCATCCATCAAGGCCAATCATCTCTCTGAGTAGTCAGTTAACCACTAGCCTTAAAATAGCTTCAGCTAAACTATCTATTTATGAGCTAATTCAACAATCTCCCCCACATCATGAGGCATTAATGGAGATTTTAAAATCCATTGAACTCCAATCTCAGGATGCTAATACCTTTAGCAATTTTGTGGGAAGCATCCAAACATGTGTGGAGCCCACCATTACATTCTATGATTTTGAAATCAAACCAATATCATTAGGATCGGTGGACCCTCCATTGCATATCATGGCTCAAATTGATAGGAAGCCATTCAAATGAGTTTTTATTGATACTGGCTCCTCCATCAATATCATCACCACATCCACTCTCCAACATCTTAATCTCCCACCATCTCACATCACCAAATCCACTTTCACCCTGAAAGCATTTAATGATGCTCTCTGTTCCATAGTTGGCACTATAGTTTTACCCATCGAAGTGGGGGTAAAAATATTGCACACAATGTTTCACATCTTGGAAGGGTCCATGGCATACAATGTACTCCTTGGATATCCTTGGATTAGGGAAATGAGATGTGTCCCTTCTATACTTCATCAATGCTTGAAATATGTACATGAGGGATAAATTCATTGCATACCAATGGATATTGAACCATTTAAGTATTGCAATTTCATTTCAAATCCTTATGAATCCATGCTTCCATCCACCCATATTTTCCTCACATCATCAACCACATCATCCACCACACCATCCACTTCTTCATCTAAATTTCCTATTCTTGAGGAACTCCCCATCACCACTCCACATCAAGCTTCCACTTCCATGCCCCCATCTTCATCATCATTGACTACATGTACATGTGGTCAAACTCAATCCACATCAACCACATCATCATCATCAACATCCTCCATCATAATTCCCTCCACATCATCACCCATTCATCAAATACCTCAGCCAAATCCACCTCCATCCACATCAGTTGATGTCTCACAAGTCAAATTAATAGATTGTGAGATGCCATTCTAATCCATACCTCTCCCATTGTTGGAGCCCCAAGCCAATCATGAGTCTTCCACATCCACTTCCATATCCACTTCCACATCCACATCATCCCAAGTTGAGGTCCACCTCACTAATCTTGGTATTGGTGAATATGTGGTCCAAGACATCACCATCACACCACTTAATATCCAAACTGCTAGGGATTATGGTCACCCACGTGACCCACCCTTATCTATAGGAGTGGTGTACAACATGGGTTCAATGCCCAATAGCATAAATTTTGTGTATGGGGGGATTGATTCATCATCCAATCCATCTTCCCTAGATGAACCCAAGCAACCAACACCTACCAATATACAACACATGTCGGGTTTTCCATCTTGATATTTTCATCGAGTTAATTGGTAAGGTTATGGCCTAGGATGACATGAATAGGGAATGCATGAGCTCATTGATACTCCATATCGAGAAGTGCATGACCATTCAGGTTTAGGCTATCACCCTTATTCCTTCACCTCTTCTTTTGAACAAGATTTTCAAAGTCTTAATTTGAATTCAGAAGAAGAAACCCATCACCTCGATGACTTTGAAGATGAAATCTATGAAGAATATGATGTTATATCGATAGCTTCTGATGAATCTGATGAGGAATCAATACCCATCATTCCATTCACTGAATAGGATGAGTATTACCTCAGAATGTTCCCCATCCATCAACCCATATTTCACTTGCTTCTTCCACAAGAGCGAGCTAAACCAACTGGTGAACCACCACCTCCATTTCATTAATCCATCTCATCAACCAATTTTGTAATATATGTACATAATTCAAAATAAAAATAATAAAAATCATTGCATTGCATGTACATGGCTTTTTTCCTATTGCATTTATTTGTGTTGCTCATTGTTGTTCAGGTTCCCAGAGCTCTAGCATCGGTTCTAGTAGAAAGGATCCATCCATCCTCCACTTTTCCAACCACCATTTTCCCCTTTAAGTCAACATGAATCCTGTTGACTTATTCACCCCACTCATAATCCATATGATTTGGCAAAGCCAATTCCAATTGACATGAGCCTTATTGATATGGATCAGATTTCCTCACCTCCATCCTTTTTTGAATTTATCCTTTTTAAGGAATTGTTAAGGGCTTCAACCAACTACATTCCTCTATCACCTCCACCTTCACCTTCACCTTAGATCCTAAGGTTTTCTAGGTAGACATAGAAGAGGTTGAGTCAGAAGAGTTTGATAATGTCATAGATGACATTCATCTGATCCCAATGCCCCATCATCTTGAGGAAGGTTCTCATATGTCTATTGAAGATACCATCGATGTGAACCTTAGTTCAGATACGTAGACAATCCCCAAATTGTCAAACTTGGTAAAATTTTATCCATAGATGAACAAGAGCAATTAATTGCTCTCCTCAAGAAGAAGAAGGGCATTTTTGCATGGTCCTACAAAGACATGCCTGGTCTTGACCCTAACTTGGTTGTCCACAATCTCACCTTGCACTCTGATGCTAAGTCGATCAAACAAAAATTGAGAAGGATGCATCCTACCATTGCCCTCATGGTCAAAGAAGAGCTTCAAAAGCTATTAGATGTGGGTTTCATTGTCCCCATTGACTATCTTGAGTGGCTTTCAAACATGGTACCCATTCGTAAGCCTAACGGGGTGATACACATTTGCACTGACTTTCGAGACCTTAACAAAGCATGTCCTAAGGATGACTTTCCTCTACCAAACATTGATACTCTTGTCGACACTTGCACTGGCCATGAAATGCTTTCTCTAATGGATGGTTTTTTAGGATACAACCAGATTCGAATCAATCTTGATGACCAACACAAAACAACATTCACTACACCTTGGGGGACTTTTTGTTACAAGGTGATGCCCTTTGGCCTCAAAAATGTAGGTGCCACTTATCAACATGCCATGACATACATCTTCCATGATTACATGCATAATATCATCGAATATTATGTGGATGATCTCTTGGAAAAATCTAAAACTTGACAAGAGCACATTGGTGTCTTGGAAAAAGTCTTTGATCGACTTCTAGAGCATAATGTAAGGTTGAACCCCAAAAAGTGTGTCTTTGGTGTTACCTCTAGAAAACTATTAGGATTCATTATCTCCAAAAGAGGCATTGAGGTGGACCCAAACAAATTCAAGGCCATCATGGAGATGCCTCCCCAAAAAACTTGAAGGAATTGCATAGTTTACAAGGAAATATTCAATCGATCCATCATTTCATTGCATAACTTTTTGATAAATGCAGGCCATTCAATCACCTGCTACAAAAGGGGGTGATATTTTCATGGATAGATGAATGCCAAAAATATTTTTATGATATCAAGCAATACTTAGCTTCTCCACCAGTCTTAACTCCTCATTTAGGGGTCCCCTTCCATATTTATGTTTTAGCAATGGACTTTGCATTAGGGACAATGCTTGCACAAAAGAATGAAAACAATCGAGAGCAAGTTGTCTATTACATTAGTCAAACATTGGTAAGCTATGAAACTAGATATGCTTACATGGAAAAATTATGCTTAGTAGTGGTTTTTACCACTAAGAAACTCAGACATTACATGCTTAGTCACACCACATATGTCATAGCTCATGAAAATCCTCTGCGTTATATGATGTCTCACACTTACAATAACACCCACACCGCAAAATGGATAATGCTTCTCACTGAATTTGATCTTGAGTTCATTAGCCAAAAATCCATTAAATGTCAGGTCATAGTCGATCAACTTGTGGAAGCTCCACTTCCTAGTGATCAACCCTTGATTATTGAGCTCCTAGATGATTCGGTATTCACTATCACTGAACAAGAAGAAGATGTCATTCTAGAGGAAGATGTCGATATCACACTATTCTTTGATGGTTCTAAGTGCAAAAAAGGTCAAGGTGTTGGAGTCATGTTTCATACACCATAGGGGATACCTATTCCCTTATCATTCAAACTTGACTTCCAATGCACAAACAACAATGTAGAGTATGAAGCCTTAATATTAGGTCTTCAAGTAGCCATAGCTATGGGCATAAAGTGTATCAAGATATTTGGTGATTCTCAACTTGTTGTTCATCAAATCAATGGAGAATACCAATGCAAAGAACCTACCATAAAGCTTTACCATGAAGTAGTAATGAAATTGCTCACTAAATTTGATTGGTATGAAATCGATAGTTTGCCATGTTTGACTAATAGATTTGTAGATGTGATGGCCTCTCTAGGATCATTGATTCCAAAGAACTCTATAGGAGAGGTACAACCACTCATTGTTACAATGATCTCTAAATCTACAATTGTCCATGTTGAATCTAAGGATGAAAAGGATGTTTGCTTTATCCATTCAAAGCCATATGAGCCTTGGTCAAACCAAATAATAGCCTTCCTCAAGTTTGGAACACTCCCATCAGATATGTCATGGACTGCTAAATGCACTTTCAAGAAAAAGGTAGCTCATTTTACTCTCTTGGGGGATATGTTGTATAGACATGGTTATGATGGAGTCCTCCTTCATTGTCTCGAGCCTGTAGAGGCACAAAGAGCCATAGCTGAAGCTCATGATGGTACTTGTGGTGGTCATTTTAGTGGAATGGCCATTGCAAAGTGTATTCTATGCATGGGTTACTATTGGCCCACCATGGAATATGATTGTTGCACTTATGTCAAGCATTGTAAACAATATCAAGAACATGCTAATTTAACTCATGTGCCATCACAAGCATTACAACCTATTCAAAGCCTTTGGCCCTTTTCACAATGGGGTCTTGATTTGATTGGAAAAATCTCACCTCCTTCCTTGGGATAACATACATTCATCATCACAACCATTGAATACTTCACAAAGTGGGTTGAGGTAATTCCTCTAACCAGTATGATAGGACCTCGAATTGTGGAGTTTATACTTCATCATATCATCTATCATTTTGGTATTCCCTCAAAAATCATCTTTGATAATGATAAGTCTTTCAAGAACAAGGATGTTCAAGCACTTTGTGAGAAATATAATATCCAACATAGTTTCTTGACTCCTTATTACCCACAAGAAAATGGATAAGTTGAGGCTACCAACAAGACCTTAATTGCTATTCTCAAGAAACTAGTCAAAGAAAATCATAGATATTGGCATACTCAAATCCCCTTGGCATTATGGGCTTATCGAACAAGCATCCACATGCCTATTAGGGCAACACCATTTTCATTGGTCTATGGAGCCAAAGCAATTATACCTCTTGAGCTTGAGATCCCCTCATTACGAATTTCATTACAAGAATTCATAGATGATGATACTTCTAGACAAGCACATTTTGACCAACTCACGCTTCTTGATGAAAGGTGGGTCAATGCTTTAGAGCATTTACGAGTTTATCAAGACCACCTAAAGCATGCTTACAATGCCAAAGTTCATCTACATGAATTCCAAGTAGGAGATCTTGTTCTTAAAGAGAATCAACAAAACACCAATGCATTACCGCATCTTCATGATAAATTCATGGCTAATTGGTTAGGTCCATACATTGTCACTCAAAAAGTGGGTAAAGGAACTTATAGGCTTGCTAGTCTAGAGGGAGTTGAAGAGCCTGAACCACTTAACATCATCCACTTGAGAGCATTCTATGCTTAATGTGATTTATATATATGTATATATACATGGCTAATACACAAAAACAACATTGCATTTCACACATTACATTTTACACCTTGCATTTCACACATTGCATTGCACACATTTCATTTCACAAATTGCATTTCATACATTGCATTCACAACCATCTTCACACATTTTAGGGGTCATTTATTCAGTTTAGATAATAATTGGTCCAATAAAGTTATGTTGCCTTAATCAGGGGCACCTTCAAATCATCATCCATTTCATTGCACCATTCCATAAAGTCAAATTATCATTTGCAAACCACATTTCCATAATCCCTAGGTGTTTTCGATCACTCAACCACTCCTAGTGTTTCTAGCAACCTCCAATACATGTCAAGTTTTCTTTAGGACCAAGACACATTTTCACTAAGAAAATATTGAGTTCTAGGAATTGACTCTAACATTCTTGAACCAAACACAATCACACATCTTAAAAATATCTTGTGTCAAAGAGGGATAATACCATGATTGGGTTGAACCTCGAAGTGAAAAGGGTAATCCTTGCTTGTCCCATTATGCACATAGTCCAAAAATAAAAAATAGTGGTTTTCACCACTATCACAATCATTTCCAAATAAAATATAGAGTAGTAAGGATAGGGTAAAATTCTCATCACACTTTGGTTGAGAATCTGATTCCCCAAAGCTCTAAATATTTTACACATCACACACCACAGATCCTCAAGTTGTAAGGATAGAACTACATTTCTAGTCAGATGGTTAGGTAGTCTGAATCCCCAAATCTTAGAGATCAGATTCTTGGACTATGGAGCTAATCTCCATCGGGGCTATAGATGCTTGACTAGTAGTGGAGTATACTCATGCATGGTGACACGTCTCTCTTGAAGAGACCTCTGACCGCACATAAGGATAAACTAGCTTCTTGGTCTTCTCCATGATAGGTTTCATCTCAATTTACTCAATATGGGTTAATGAACTCACTTGCACACACATTGGTTCTTGATTACCTCGAGTCATTACCATACTCATGATTCGGTAAATGAATTCATTGCACACACATTTGGTCTTAGATAAATTAGATAGTATTTAGTGAGTTTGTTTGATATCACTAGTATGTCTGAGTCTCTACAAAATAGTCAGTTTTCCATATCAACATCCATATCTTCTTCCATATCAACATCCATATCTTCTTCCATATCAACATCCATATCATTACATGAGTCTTCCATTTCACATGCCACCATTTTGGTGCCCCTGATTAAACAACAATGCTATACATGGTCAAGTAAAATCTAAACTATGAATGATCATTAGAGAATTAATTCATTTGCATTCATACACATTATCATTGCATTATCATCCATCACACATATACACATGCATTCACACAAATTTATTATATAAATATATCATGTACAATGAATTCTCAAAGGCTATATACAATGGAGCACCAAGGCTCATATATAAAAAGTGCATCTAAGCACTAGCTAATACCTATAAGAGGACCCTTATGACCTTGAAGGAGCCCTAGACCTAGAGCCACTATGCCTAGACTCACTATGCCTAATAGACCTATATATGGATGAGGAGGGTGGATCTGGTAGCCCAATGTGGTGCTCCATCAATCGATCCTCCAAATCTTGGATATATCCATCTCGAGCTTAAAGGTATAGTACATCATGTCTCTGATGATGGTCCCTCTCAAGTAGCTCTACCTAGAGCCTCATGATCCTATCCTCACCTCCACCTATAGTCATTTGTACCTCTAGCTCTACCCATAGTTGAGCTATCTCTGCATCGCTATCTATCCTACATCTCACTTTACTACCATCTACTTGAGCCTCACCCAATCCTCCTCACTCTAACTTAGAGGTCTCTCTAGAACCTCCTCCATATCATCATCATCCATCTCCATCACCTCTAATATTTGGAGCCTACTCTACTGCATCCCTCACCTATCTCCCTTGATTACTAGATCAAAGGTATCTTCGATATCTAGGAGCCTCATCTACCTCCTCCTCCTTGACCTCTACCTCATCCTCATCCCCATTCTCCTCATCCACTACTAATCTGGTACCCATGGTGGTTGTGTAGTGAACCATGCATCATACTCTATGGTAGTCCTTACATCATCCACATTAGGGAGATCTATCTCCTCATCATCCTCATAGGTCACCCTCCATGCCTCAGCACAAGGTAGACCCATCTCATCTTGATGATGCCTATATAACATTGGTGCCTCAAGAACCCCCTATCTTAGCCTAAACTACCTTAGCACCTATGAGAATTAGATCAACTCCACCTCACTCCTATGCCTCCCAACCACCCATCTAGCCTATCATACTCTCTATAGCTGCTCCCTATCACTAGTCCAAGTAGCACCTCACCATGGTCTCCAAAGCACCTGAGTAGGTGTTAGCCCTACCCATAGATCCCTGTACTCTTGGCTAGTCTAGATAGGATGACTTGGCTGCACCTCCTCTACCACTACCATCTCATAGCATAGGGTTGCTCCCTATCCCATGCCTTAGTAGGCAAGCCCATAGGTTGAGCCACACTAAAGTGCTCCCAACCCTAACATTATAGTAGTAAACTACATCCTAACCCTTTCGCTTTCTACCTCCTCACCTCATATAACTCTTGGTATAGCTAAGCTAGTAGAGTAGGTGCCCATGCATACACCTGAGGCTCATCAATCATATCATACACTAGCCTGATCATGTTCCATGGGAATCGATAGCTAGTGTTGTTTGGGGCCACTATGTTGGCCAACATGAACATGACTAAGGTAGGTAATGCATCCAACTTCTTATCTATATACATCACCAAGTACCTTATCCCTCCACCCTTCACACTCTCATCCTACCATCCATCTCCAAATATCTAGCTCATCTCATACCCCTTATCATGTCCAACCTCGACATGTAATCCCTCCATTGGTACTTTGAGGATGTGATATACATCCTCAAGTGTCACTATCACCTCTCTAGTAGGGAGCTAAAAGGTCCCCCTATCTGGATCCCATATCTCTACCAAGGTAGAGAGATACCCCTCATCTACCCTCACCACATCAATCTAGGCTGCCCTACCAACCCACATCCTCTAACCACTTCCACTACTCATCCTATAGTACCTTTCTCACCCTTGGTATGAGAGGTGAGAATCGATGTTGAGCCTCCAAGATCTTCAACTATAGCACAACATATACAATGCAAACACATTAATATCATATTCATTGCATAATTTAAAAATTTGCACAAGTCCAAACAAAGAGTGCCAAGGGCACTTACCTCAGCAACATGCACCTCTACTCCTACCTCCACATCCACACCCTCCATCACCATAGCTTCCACACCACCACACTCCTTCACTCCACTTCACTTCCCTCACTCCTTAGATGTAACTTCTAGAATTCGTGAATGCAAGAATGAATCTAATTTCACCTCTGTAGACTATTTATAGCTATTTTTGGTACACTAGAATACCCATGGGCATTCATAGGTGCATTGAAATGCTACACTAAATTTGTAGAGTGGCAAACTGATGACATCTGAGGATGTTGAAGATGCTAGTCGAGTTTGGTGTCAAAATTTTAGAAAGACCAAAATGATCCAAAAATGTAGCTTACCTCCACAAAATCACTCCAAATTGCATCCATACATTCATTTCATCATCATATCATATTTTGTGAAAACAAAAATTGATTTGGATGCTTAATTTTTGCTTGCGACCAAAAGTCATAAAATCACTTTACAACTTTCAAAATACACCAAAATGGTCCAAATTTTCACAAAATGACCATATTCATCATTCTAATCATCCACTCATATCATTTCATTCATCTTTGTGATAACATGGATTGATTTGGGTGGTTAACTTTTGTTTGCGACCAAAAGTCATAAAATTATCCAAAATTGCTCTAAAAATACTCCAAACCAATGCAAAATTTCACAAAATCATGAAATCCAATCATCAATGCATTTCTCATCATCACATATTCATTTCAACATCATTTTCATCCATCAATAATTACATTTGCACATTTTCCAAGTTCACATACAATTTCAAGTGAACCTCGTATCTAGTGGTCTATTCTATCTCCTTGGCGATTGTAATGATTGGTTGTCCATGCAATTTGGTAAGATGGATAAATCACCATAAGGATACTTGGCCATTTTCATCATCCAATATCTCTTTGTTTAAAATAAAATTATATTTGATCCCTCATTTTTATGTGCAACTATGCTAAGATTAATTTTCTCAAAAGTTATCATTGATGGCCTTGTCCATGGGGCTTGAAACATGGATAATTCATACTACATCATTATATTTAACATTAAAGAATTATACATAGTCAACTAGGAGGGGAATCCTAACAATAACCTAATCCTGAGGATGATTGGTTCCTGATATTTTGCATTTTCATCACTTTGCATTTCAATGATGCCAAAAGGCACTTTCTTCAATAACATGGAATCACCCCAAACTTGGGGTAAACAAATTTGATTTTGATTTCCCATAATGGGATACATCTTACATGATCATGGCATCTACACTTGGCAAAAACCCTTTCTCTATTGGGGCAAAAATAGAATCATTTTACATCATTCATATCATTCACATTTACATCATACATTTGCACTTACACCATTCAACATTTTTCATCACATAATTCTATCAATTGGCTTGTGAGATTCATTCTTCACTCATTCACCAATTGAGGGGGTAAGCTACACATACAAATTATTTTATCTTCAAAATCATCTTTGCACTCCAATGAAAGAAAGTTGCTTCATCATGCCAAACCAGGTGTCTCGTATTTTTGCACCGCATTGTGTTTCATGCAATGTGATACAAAAGGGGTATCTGTAGACACCAAAATCTAGCCACTTGTCATCCATCTATGTCCTCCAATCATAACCATCCATTATATATATATATATATATTATATTTATATATATATATAATATTAATATTTTATATATTATATTTATATATATTTAATAAATATATATGTATTTATATAAATTAATCCTAGCCATCCACCATATTTTAATCTCAACCATCCATCCATCTCAATCCATGCCACTTACCCAAACTTAATCTCCACCCTTCCTCATGTTTTAATCTTGGCCACTCATTTTGTGTCATCGAAACCCTAACATGTTCAAGGGAAGATTATAAAAGATGAGTCATTTTGATGAATCAAACCCTTAGTCCTTAATTTAATCTTAATATTTAAGAATTTAATCCCTAGGATCTTATTCCCTTGCTCTAGCCACTTTGCCATCACTTTCATCGCTCGTCGTCCCCTATTGCATCATCTATTTTAGCCATCGTCAAACCTGCATAAACTAGATCTGGTTCTATGACACTTCCTTCAGCCCTTGAATGCCCCTAGAGCTATTTGAGCACCTCTGGGTATTTTTGGAACTCTTTGGTGCATCTACAACCTTCATAGAATACCTCTGGGTATTTCTCATAGTAGATCTACAGTCCTACAACCCTCGAGCACCATTCGGGCATCCTCGCGACCATCAACGATAGAAGAAGAGATAAAAATTAGCATGTTGACAAGGTAAGAATTTATTTGCATTTATTTTATATTCTTGCATTTTGTTTTTAGTATTATATTGCAACATCTAGGGTTTTAGTTGTTTTTATCTTTCTGAGGGCCTCACACAGTGGAGCCCTCGTAGGTGCTTCTAATCTCTTTTTGTTGTTGTCTCTATTTGTAGGTATAGGAATCATCTTTCTGGAAGTTGTTGAAGCTAGGGTGGCCCTTTAAGGATACACAAGCCCACCCACAACTCTTGTTTGGATCGAAGATGAGCGAGAAGACACCAACTATTATTTTGAACTAGGGTTTCGGAGAACCCTAGTATTTGTAAATTTGTATCACAAAAGCATTGTAAAACCCCATATTGGGGCACATTGATTGTATAATTTTGAGATCCACCCACATTAATAAAATCTTATTCATCTTGTGCAATCTTGTGTTATTACTGTGCTTTTGTTACTTTATCTTTTGTATTGGTGTTGTTCGATTTTGATTTACAATAAGTTTAAAAGTTTCAAATTGAAAGTGGTATCCCATAAATGGAAGTATGACCCAGAGGGTAAGTTCAAGGCTAATATAATAGCTTTAAATAAATCTAAACCTCTAACATTCAACCATGTCCCATGACCTACAATAGAAAAATTCTAGAATAACCTAGAGGAGTAAGACACAACTTGAGATATAAGCAAGTTACAACAAAGACATCCTTGGAGATATTACTATAATATCATGAAGCCATTTAAGCCAACCAATAACATATACCAAGTATTAAATGGAAAACTAATAGAGCCGATGGAAGACAAGGCTAGGTTGATCAACAACAAAAATCTTAGAATGGTGGATCTTTAGATGTGAATGTGACCTATAACATTTGAAGTATAGGCTAGTCATAGATAAGGATTTTTTAGACAAATATGATAAAGATATCAACACTTGGGTACCTAAAATTGAACAAAATATCCCTTTGATAAAAAGGGGATGATGGTGGAGAATACAATTATTATGAAGAGGATGAGTAGACTGGTGAGTGAATTTTAAAACAAGTAGATTTTAAATATGAAATTGATGAAGAGGATGAACCAATCATAAGAAAAAATTATATTGAATCTTTGAAAGTAGTGATTCTAGGAGAACAATGACCATTAGAAGGAAGCTTGACCTGACATTAAGAAATCCCTCCACTCTCACTATATGAGTTACATTAGGAGATACACTTAATAGGGGATAAAATAATTAAAAATGGGCTATGCTAGAGGAGGCCTTGGAAAAGCATCATAAAAAATACTTGAGCCCCCATAGGTAGAGCAATGACAATGTGGATTAGACCTCAAATCTAGTACTGATCAATCATAGAAGAAGGATCTACCCTAGTTTGTACCTAAATAATCCAAGTCCTCAATATAGTCAAAATACCTATTGGAGGCTAAAATCATGCAAATAATGGGCTATATTATAGAAGGTAGTGGTGAAGTAAAGATAATATTGAGTATTTGTACCTCAAACAAGGGCAATGTCAAGTGGCAGTTGGAGCTACTAGTAGTCAATCAGATAAAGAAGAAACTCCATGCTTTAAGTTAGAACATTTTGAACCCTCATTTCAATTAAAGGTCTTAAAAAACAAAAGAAAATGCTCCCCATTTAGTCAACAAGATAAGGGGTACAAAAGAAATAGGATCCAACATACCATTCTAACAACTCATGACACAACCATGACAACTCAGGAGAAACCTCGATTGTAAGGAACATGTACATTATTTCAAAATCCTATTATCATCTCTTTTGATCCCTCTCTACCACATCATTCTCCTCCAAAATAAACTACCCAAGAAGAAGTTTCACTAAATCCATCTCTTTCCAAGTCCATCTCATAATTTCAAACTCTTATAGGTGTTGCTCCTTTGATCCAAAAAATCCCTTGTGTCTATTTTCCATTTTCCAATCAGTCTTCACTGCGACACCACTTTCTAGTCATCCAACCTTAGACATCCAAAGCAAATTCTAATAAATCAAAGAAAATGCTAAGAAATCCCTTGAGGAGATGCTTCCAAGTAAGGAAAAGAAGAAGGCACCATGGAGAGTGATGAGCATAGTGGACCCAATTACAAATAAGCAAACAAGATCAAAATTTATTCCAATTGTGCATAAGTATGCATCTTAGATGACACAAGTAGACTATAAAATAGTGGCACATAAAGTGGATATTTTCAGGTCCCCACTAGAATACACTTTCTAAAATGCTCAAATGCACAATGTATCTTCAAGGATCCATGTTAGAAGGAAAATATGACAAGATGAAGGAGAATGCAAATAGCCTAGATAAAATACTATAACAGGAGCAAAATAAGAGGAAGACCTTATAGTCCTAGGTTAAGCAATTGTAGAAAAGCATTAATGTAGCTCCAACTCTAGAGTAGTTGCAATAAAAATATGAAAGTATCCATGCTCTAGATGAGCAATTGAAGAATCTACAACTAGAACTAGATGAAGAGAAAAAGAAAGCACAAGATCCATAATTCTCCTAGGAATATTAAGAAATCTTAAGAGGGATAATTGGAGCAAAATCCTTGAAAAGACCTTGCAAGTATACCTGGTCATGAAATATTTTATTTTTTAGCCTACAAGTCATTAAAGTTGCACAAAATGATCTCAAGAAAAATCAATTTGAGTTAGCTAAGAAAATAGAGTAGGTTGAATCCATTGTCAAACATTTGAAGAAAAGATCCAATCCACAACTAACAACATTTGCAAATAGGGACTTGGATGGAGCAATGTACTTGGGACAAGAGCTAATAGAAGGAAACTGGGGAATTAATGAACCAAGGATGGTAGTTTATTACTAAATTGAGTAAAAAAGTAGAGAATACGATGGCTCCAATAAAATAAATTGAGGGTCTTAGGATCATAGATATTTAGGATGAAAAATGATAGTTTTGTACCATTGAGTAGCTCAAGATTCACATCGAGCTAATTAGAAGTTTCGTAGAAGAATTTTATTTATGGTTGGAAATTTTTGGAAAAGCTAAGGGTTTTTAAATTTTAAATGGGTTAGCCATGATATAGGTACAAGTTTAGGAGCTAGCTAGGAGATATAAAGACCCTTTATACAAAAAGGTGTACCAATTGAAATTTATTCATGGCAAGATAAAAATATTAGGCATCCAACTTAGGAGTATTAGAATTTAGCTTCTCAAGTATTGTAGCTAAAAGGGAGCTCCTTAGCTGATCAAAGGACTAGTAGAGATGAACAAGGAAAGGGATTAGTTGTGACAAAGAAAACATAAGAAGAACAAGATGAAATCAAAGGAACCTCAATTTTTGGGACCTCAAGAGCTAAAATTTGTTAGATAACAAGTGGCACACAAGAAATAGAAAATGATAATATGTGACATGTAAAGCCTACAACATTGGGACTTGATACCTTGATGGAAAAAATAAACATGAGGTATTCGAGTATAAAAGGCCTTGCTAGCAAAAAGGTATTGACCAAGAAAAATGAAGGTACATGAGAAAATTGGGTGTACAAAATGCAAGTTTTTGATAAGGTGTAATAGTTCAGATAAGACACCTAAAATTATTATAAGTCCCAGTTGGCATAGTCATTGATAGAAGCTATAAAAGGAGATGAAAGTTTAAGACAAGGAAAAAAAGTCTTTTGGATTAAGTGATTTTGATGAGTTGTGAAGAAACCATGATATCATAGGAGCACTGAGATGTTTTGTAGTTGTTTGCAACTTTGAAGAAGAGTACTTGAAAACATTTGCTAAGAAGAAGAAAGCAATGAGGAATGAAGAGCCCTAGTTTCTAAGTGCTTGGAATATTTACCTAAGGTAACTTACCTTTGTTTGAAGCAACTTACCTTTGACTGAAGCAACCCTTAGCAGTGATAAATTATGCTTAGAAGAAATACAATTTTGTCAAAGGTACCTCCAGTCAGGTATCTCTGTTTTCTTTCCTTTCCATTCCTCTTCTCCTATCTTCCTCTACTTTCAATTTCCCAACACTCTTCTTCCCCTCATTCACCTTCTCCTAATTTTTTGTTCTTTAAATCTCCACCTTATCCCCCATCACAATTCCCAATTTCTATTATATTTCTTCCATAATATCTTCTTGTCATTCTCTACCTCTTCTAGTACTTTTCCTCCTATGGATTCTATGGGAAATATTATTTTTTGTAGGAAAATAATATGTTATGTAACAAAGGGAATCTTCTAGTGCATGTTTTAAAGCCCCTATTACAGCTATAGAATCCATGTCCAGTTAAGCCCCAAGTCTTCAACTCCTTCACATCTATGTGCTTTCTCCCCCATTTCTCATATAGCTTTTTACATTTTAAAATGAATCCATGCCCAATAGGTAAGGTCATCTAGGTTATTTATTTTTGCAAGCATAAATTTTTAAGAGGTGCTAATAATGTGGGTTAGTGCAATTGCCCATATACATAAGTCATTGCAAGTTTTTTTAGACTTTGATTTTTTCTCTAGTTTTGCTAAGGCAATAGCTCGAACACATGGTCAGACTTATAATTTATACAAGTATAAGCTATTGGAGGTTTAAATACATTAATCCAAGGCCAAATTTTGAAGTGGCTAAGTCTTTTAAAAATGGTTAGGACTACACAAAAATCTAGAAAAGTAAAATCCACCTACTTGGATAGAAGTTGACTAAGTTAAAAAAGGCCTGGTAAATATAAAGCTCAAAATAAGGCAATCCCAAAATTTTCAAGTGCTAGCATCACTTGAAAATTTAAAAATTTTGGGAAGCCAAGAGTCTAAAACCAAGTGATCCCAATATTTTTAAATGAGGACATCAAATAAAGAACCTAAAAAGTCTAGCCTAGCCCAAAAAAATCCCAAAACAAAGGAAGTCAATAATGAAACAATATTGGGATTTTTGACCAATGTTGTCACATAGAGCATTTCAAAAGCCCAAACTAAAAACATTTGAGCCTAGGATTTTTAAATATTGACATAAGAATTTTTTTCTAAAAGCTTAGCCCAAGAAAGATATGAGCATAGGATTTTTGAGTGATGACACCAACCAAGCTCTCTAAAACCCTAACCTGGTCTTTAACACCTCTGCAATAGTTAAAATTTCCCAATAATATGTAGAAATATCTTAGGCATGTCCTTTACATCAAATATCATATGTGTCAGAAATCTAAACCTCCTAACCACTCAACCTATAAAAGAAAAACCATTAAGCTAAGTTGGTAGCTCTAACAAACCAATGCAACAAGTAGACATGGTGGTAAAAAATGACAACCAAAGATTCTTGGACCTTCTAAGAACACATGGATGCCAAGCTTGTATAAGACATCCAGAGCAGCCACATCATCATAATAAAATCAAAATAATTGAGCTAAGCTGATTAAGATAGGGCAAGAAAATAACATCCACACTCTTAAAGCATTAGATCCAAACTGTACTTGTTAGGCTTGTAACCAATTGTAACGATTGGGCTAACAAATTTATTGTAAACCTATAAATAGCCCAAATCACCTTAGTATGAGGGTTGAACCTTTAGTGTCTTTCATGTTATATTTTGTACATTGTACTCTACAATAAATATAAGCAAACATTGTTTAACATCTGTTGAAGATAGTGTTGCAATTTCAATTTGAATGAGTTATACATTTTAATGCATTTCTGCTAATGATTTATGAATGGTAGATTATGTTAGAAAAATTATGCTATAATTGAATTGCTACTTGGACTACCTTCTATGAAGTTTTTGGAATGTTGAAATATTTATAACCAAAGCTAATTATATCTAAATTATGCAATACTATGTTTAATGGTTGGTCTATTAGGCTTTGTCTTAGTTTGAGTATAGAATATTATTCAATATATTTCATTTCTGTTAAACTAAATTCCAACCATATTTTAATCATATTCTAAATCCCTATCCTCTTGCATTTCTATTTTTAGTATTGAAACCCATTATTTATTTCTTTAACTTTACAAGAAAGCAACTGTCTCTGAAGGTTGACTTAAAATAAATTTAGAGTCATTTAATCATGGTTGTAGTATAAGAGCACATTAGGCAAATTGACTTCCAAGAATAAGTTATTTAAATATCTGACATCATTTATTCTTGGCCTTTAAAAATGGTTGTATTGTCTACAAACTATTGATGGGTGATGTTGTTGATGTTCTTACTCTACCATAATAATGAACATATATGGTGATAGAGGATCTCCCTTTTTAAGACACCTCTTGGCTTTAAATGATTCTATTACTAACCCATTTACCAACATTGAATATGATAATACAGAGATACAATATTTAATACATCTAACCCATTTCATCCCAAATCCAAAATTATTTAATACTTTAAAAAATAAAATCCTATTTAACCCTATTATAGGATTTATTCATATTAAATTTTTGAGATCATTGCTTTCTCTTTTTTAGAAGCTATTGAATGTATTACTTCATGAGCTACTACGATCTTGTTCAAAACTATCTCCCTTTCACAAATCCTCCTTGCTATTTTGAAATAATTTTTTCTAACAATGGTCTTAAATGATTTACCATCACTTTGGAGATTATCTTATATGCCATATTACATAGGATTATGGGCCTAAATAAATAAACAATTCTACATCCTTCTTTTTTGGATTTAGGGTAAGATATGTTGCATTTAATTTATAAGGTATATTTTGTTTTACCCTAGATTGTTCCACTACCACCAATAAATAATCCTTCATTATATCCTAATTATGTCGATAGAATGATATAGAGACCCAATTTGGACCTAGTGATATATCCTTATCAAAAGAGAAAAGAGCTAAATGAACTTCTAGAGTAACAGGCTCCATCAATTTCCTAGTCTTCATCTGTTATAACTGAAGGCACTTCTAGCAATAGTTTATCATTAAAAACTTCAAACTCCTTCGATCCTAGAATATTCTAGCAAAAAAACCTTGTCCCCTTTCTGATTTTACTCTGGTATTCATCCAAACCCATTGTACTAATTTAATTCTACTAATTTTGGATGCTGATCTTTGTACTATTTCCATCCCATGAAAAAAATTTATGTTTTCATCTCCTTTTAACCAAGTCTATCTCAATGTTAATCTTCAAAATTCCTCTTCCTTACACAAAATATTATGATATTCACTAAGAAACTCCCTTTCCTCCGAGCTTGGATTATTATACTTTTTGGAATTTTGAATGTTTCTCTTCTAGTTCTTCTTTATTCTAAAAAATATTTCCAAGTGTTCGTATTCCATTATTTTAATCTAGATGTCATTGATTTAATTTGTTTTGGAAGTGTATACAACCCACCATTTCCTAAAGAATTCCATATTTGTGATATCATATCATCAAATTGAGGATGGTATCACTACATTTGTTCATATTTAAAATATGATATTTTTTGAATTCACTTACCACCATTTAACTCTTATTGGCCAATGATATGAACCAATCCTTATCAAGGTTTTAATTTTAACACAAGTCCCTTCATCTAGCCAATTATATGATAGTATGCATATATTTTTTTATTATTAGGTTCTAGCCTCTCCTTTTGTTGGTCCATGTATAGATATCCTCTTCAAACTCAACCTCCCACAAATTCTTGTTTTAAATAAAAGTTGAGAAATCTGTCAAAATTTGGGTTGTTTTCCTAATTCTCCCAAAAATTTCTTCCATCTTGGTTATGGCATTAAAATATCCTATGATCATGAATTGATTTTATTGGTATTGACTTCTCATAAAGGCTTCAATCCCATTCCATACTTGTAATCTTCCTAACTAATTTGTAGGTCCACAAACATTGACAAGGATGAAATAGATATTTACAAAGTAGCATGTGAATAATGAGACTATCTAATGCCTAGTTTTATGAATGGTTGCATAGTAGGTTCTAATAGGATTTCAACATGTTATAATTCTCCCTGCTACTCCTTCAAAATCCATAATATCCCATTCACATCTTGTCCTGATTGCTTTCATAGTTTTGGAAACTTATTCCTTTGTCATGTTAGTTTCCTTCATACAAAGAATATTAGGCTTATTACTTAAATAGAAGTCACTGATACACCTCTTCTTTGAGGGGGCATTAAATCCTTTATATTCCATGAGATGGTAATCATGTCTCACTAGGGGCTATTGGCCCTACCTATGAATTACCAATAACATTTTGCTATTTTGTAAAGAGAAGTTTAACCAACTTAGATTGTGTTCCTTTATCTATGTTTTCTCTTGCTTCCTTGGCTCTCGCTTGATAATTTTAGGGTTTTTCTCTTTTTCCCTTGTTTTTTTTAGGAGTAGGTCTTATTATTCTATTTTCAATATTCTATCACAATGTTTATTTTCATTAGATTTATCCTCTCTTGGCTTTGCTATGGAAGCTTTTGACTTGTCTTGCCCATTTTTTGGTGCTTATTAATGGTAGAGGTATTAACATCTAACGCTAGATTTTATCTATCCATTTTCTTCTTTATAATAGTGTATAGTACTTCAAGAGTATCTTCAAAATTTGATGAGGTACATTCCTTAGGTTCAATGGTAATGTTCATCCTTAAATCAGGATCATACTAAATAGGTGGCTCCTTGTTAATATTCTGATCATATTATGCTGTGTCCTCTAAGCTATGTTTTGATTTTTTCATAGGCTAAAGCCTAAAAATAATTGATATTTCTTCCAATATCCTTCCTTAATGGTCTCCAATATTTATTTATTTTCATCTGTTTGGAGCTATTTTTTGGAAGTTGAAAACCATCCTCATCCATATCCAATTTTTTTTTTGAACTCTTCTTAGGGTATGATATCTTAATACATTATCAACATAGAATATCTCCAGGTCTAGATGGACTCTTTGAAACATTCTATCAACAAAATTAAGAAATATTAAAGGATTATTTACTAGCAACAATGGAATAGTCTAGGGTAAAATAGTACATACCTTATAAAATAAATGCAACATATTTTACATTAATTCCAAAAAAGAAGGATGTAAAATTGTTTTATTAATTTAAGCCCATAAGCCTATGTAATATGGCATATAAGATAATCTCCAAAGGGATGGAAAATCGATTAAGACCACTATTTAAAAAAATATTTTAGAAGAGAAAGGAGGATTTGTGAAAGGAAGATTTATTTTGGATGAGATCATAGTAGCTCATGAAGTAGTGCATTCAATAGCTTCTAGAAAATATAAAGTAATGATCTTTAAAATTAATGTGAATAAAGCCTATGATAGGGTTAAATAGAATTTTATTTTTATAGTATTAGAAAATTTTTGATTTGGGAAGAAATAGGTCAGATGGATTAGAGCTCATGTCTACAATATCATATTCAATACCAGTCAATGGGCTCGTAACACAATTATTTAAATCCAAGAGGGATCTTAGACAAGGAGTTCCTCTATCACCATATTGGTTTATTATTATGGTAGAGGTATTTATAAGGAACTTGAAGAAGGCATATAAATATGGGCCAATAAGTAAACTTAAGGCTAATAAGATTGTTGGTTGGATTATGGGATAGAGTATGGATTGGAACTTTCAACCTTTTGAGACTGCTAAACTATATTTTAAAATAATACCATGATGTTTTGTTAAAATGTCATTATGATATGAATGAGATTCATTACATTACTCATTAAAACAATAAAATATTTTTGCAATTGGTTATTTGGGATTAAAATGAATTCCACTTGTATTATATAATGACCAAGAGTTTAGTTATTATGCATATATTCCTTTATAATATTTAATTATGAAATTTCAACTCCTTGAGACTGCTAAACTATTTATTACAGTTCTTGTGGTTGCACTTATGCTTCAGGAAGGAAACTAATAGTCTAGATCTAGTAAAGCAAACTTTGATAATGTGAAGTTTTGGAAATATTACTCTACTAAGATGTGGTGCATAGACAATAGAGGTGGAGTTTTTTATTACTCTAATAATTGTATTTACAAAGAAAATTGAAGAAGATTCAAAAAATGAAAATTAAGAATATAGAATTTTTATGAAAAAATATGTAGGTATATAGTATAGCAACTCAATTGAGATGAGAATTGAAATTGTTTGTAAACTCTCAAGCTCTAAAGGAAAGAGTTGTAATTTGTCAAGGGTGGGGGATGCAAGTACAACCCTTTTTCTCAAGAAAAAAAAATGATAGGAATTATATCAAGTGACATTAATTAGATTACACAATTTTCAATAAGGAGATCTAGGTTCAAATCTTACCAAGTGATACATGCATAATTTCCAGGTTGTAATTGTAACCACCAAAAAGGCTCACACCTGATCTAACTATCATAATTGAAGAAAGATACACAAATAGACATGCATAATTTGATAACAAGAAATAACATGAATACAAGGAATCCTTTATTAATTTCAATGGAGTAAAATTACAGATTCATCCCTCTTAGGGATACCCATTTGATACATCAATTACAATAGTGTCTAATCCCTATCAAGGGTAGGTGTGATCAAAATGCCCCTTAGGGTGACATGAACTGCTCTAGGGTGTTGATGACCCTCTTATTCACATTGAGGAAGGAATTGGATGCTTTATCTCTCCTTCAAATCCTATTCCCTATGATCAAGAAACAACAAGAAGCAATTAGTAACAAAGGAGGCCTCTCTTGATGAGGCTTTTGGAGGAATCTTGCATAAAGAATAGCATGAAATCAAGAAAGCATTTAAAACTATCAATCTATGCAAGAAATGAGGATATTTGTAATATAGCATGTAAATAAATCATTATACAAACAATGCATGGATCAGATAACAAAATAGAAGCATAGAGGTGCATAAAAGATCTAAAAATCTCCTAATTAATGCAAAACATAAACTATCTATTCTAAGCTAATTCCTATGGTCAGAATTCTTCTAAACTATAATTAAACCTAAGAAATGAGTAGTCTAACCTATTTAACTAGACATAAATAAAAAGAGTAAGGTGATGTGTCACCTATTGCAAACCGTAGCTCTGTTGAGTGGTATGCACTGTGAACCGCGACTGACAGCTACGGTTTGACCTCTGATAGGTTTACCCTCAAAATTAGGGGCAATGGGCTCAATATTCTTGTCCAAATTGATGTTCAAGGGTCGCCTTCATTGTCCTCAAAATTATTTGGTGGTAAATTAGATGTGAAGGGCTTTCATTTGCTCGAATTTGCATTTCTTGATCCTCCTAAGCACCTAAGGTATCCATAATGCAATTCATCATGAATGGTGGCAAAAAGGTCAGGGAGTAAGTGCAATAGCTCTATATCTTAGTATAATTAATTTGAGTGTACAATTCACCAAGGCTTTGCTACTCAAATATCCAATGCTTGCTTCTCTTTCTCCCCATTTGGAGGGGGTATTTATAGCATGCCCCTAGGGCTAGGGGTGACTTCATGGAGAAGCCAAGACCAAGAAGGATGGTTAGGACAGTTGGGATGGAAGCCTCTAGAATATTTCGTCCTTCAACTGTGTTCTTTTAGATATTTTGGCAATTCCAACCAATTTTGTTCAAATGGAAGGCCTAACTGAACTTCAGTTAAGACTGCAGGTCACAGTTGTGATCTAGACTGCAGACCGTAGGTGTCAACCGTGGTTTAGACTGGAGATCGCAGGTCTAGGCTACAATTCAGACTGATTAGGCCAAAGTGCCTAAATTGAGTGGTTATAACCATTGCTCTATATTGGAGTCTATCCAATATCCTCCATATGGTCTTGTAGCATGTCCATATGAGTAGTCGCCCTCGACATGACACGTTTTAGGTGTCTACAAATGCCCTTTTGAGATGCATTGTGAGATTGAACAACGCTGAGAAAAAATATACATCCTAAAATGATGTCTAAGGTTCTATGATGATCATTAGTCAGATCAACATTAGATGCCCCAGGTCCAGCAAAAGGACGTGCATCTTGGAATCATTGCTTCCAACTTATGAAAGGCTTACATTTTGACAAGTCTGCACTCGTCATCAGACGTTCAGATAGCATCAATGTCAAGTATGGGTATCTTCTGACCCATAAATTCGAAGGATGAGAGTTACAAACCAATTATCATATTTGTTGTTTGCCCCAAGAAAAGGGGGAAGCTTATGATAGCTATTGATAATGATTCACAAGAAAAAACACAATTTTGATAAGATCAGGAGATCTACGATCTCAAGGATCTTATGTTGACTTTGATTATGATTATGAAATTATGACTACCCCCTCAAGCAACGAGTTGATGAGGGTAATGACAATGTATGAAGCGACGAAATCACTTGAGCATAATGAATGATCATGAACAAATTATGATTGCAACTCTTAGTAGTATTGGTACATTTCTATCCCATGGAGAAGTCAGGCTACAATAGCCGTCTTAAGGAATAAAAATAATACAAATGCAATTAGACTTGTGTGGAATCATATTTTTTGATGATTTGCCAAAATATGTCATAAAATAAATGATAATTTTACCCCAAATGTTCTTATGGTGATTTACTCATCTTGTCAGATTGCATGGATTGCAACTCGTTGCAATCGCCAAGTGTATAGGATAAGTCACTGAATACGAGGTGCATTTGGTTTTTAATTATTTGATTTTTTTTGTTTGAATTTTGCATGTATTTGATTGGTCCTGGTGCTTTTAACATCAACAAATTTGAAATTTTAATCATTGATTTTGAATTTTTATCCGATGGAAGTCATTAATTTGCTCTTTTAGACCTTCCCACGGTGGGTTTTAAGTGCATTTAATGCTAGTTACAGACTACAGGTACGGTCTGCAGTTTACATTTCCAAATTTTGGAAACCACGGGCCAGACCTGCGGGTGAAAAACCTTAGTTTTGGAACCATAGGTGTCAGCTACGGTTCACCGAGACTAGGAAAACCTATAAATTGAATTCTCATTTGAATTTTTTTATTATTTTCTGGAAAGCATTAGCAATTTGAGAGCTCTGAGAGTGAAAGAACCTTTCCTGATCCGAAATGCTACCACACTCTACCATGATTACACTCCTCTACCTTGAAGGTGGATCTTGATTAGCCATCTACTAGTCGGGACCAAGGTGTGGGTAAGGTAACTCAAAACTGAGACTTCACACTCAATACTAGTAAAATGAACCACATTAAGTAATGCGGATAATGAACCTCACTAAACTGTTGGTAATGAACCCCACTAGGCTAGGCTAGATTTAGTAATTTAATTTTATGACTTAGTGGTCTAGGAGGGTACTCAAAATGGGTGCCGCTCCTAAACCATAGATGATAGCTGCGGTTTCCAATTGGCAAATTGAGGACCGCAGGTTTCAACTACGGTTTGTTGTTGTTGCTTATTTTTTGTTGTTTTTGGCATTGTTTTTAGCTCTAGTTAGCTATATTTTGTATTAAATTATGCTTTTTATTTAAGAGATTGATTTCTAGAGCCTAGGAGCCAGATATTATGAAGACTCTCTGTGAGGCTTTATCTGATGAAGATCGGGATTGGTTCTGAGCTATCAAGTTCAGTTACGTAATGGATCTACCCACTATTAGGATAGATAAATCCTACCTAACTACGTTGGCCCGATGCTGGAATGCATGGACCAACACATTTCACCTACCTACAGGTGAAATGACTGTTACTTTAGAGGATGTCTACAGGATCTTTAGGATCCCCATTGACGGTGAGGCCATCGTCTCCTCTACCTCCAGGGTAAAGGAGGTTATATTTGATGCTATCTTCGATGACCGGAGGGAGTATTCTTAGGACAAGATTGACCACAGAGGGGTGCACATTGGCGATGGTACCATGAGGATGTGTTCTCTGCATGGAAACCCCTCTTCATGCACCTCATAGTATATATTGTCCTTCCAGACTCCTCAAGCGTGAGGATTCCCTAGAACCTCTTGTCCACTGCCTGGAGGGTGCTATAGAGCTCTACAGAGGCACCTTTACTTCTATATTGGGGAGCACCCTAGTATGTCAGCTCTATAAGGAGCTATACCAGATTACTGAGCATAGACGTAAGGGCCTCAGCTGTAGTCTTGTGTTGTAGATATGGGGGTGGTACCACACTCGGATCGAGCATCCTATAGATATTCCACTATGGATCACTACTATTGCTGATGATCATTAGTGTTATGTCACCTGTTGGCCTCATGAGGAGGAGGGTACCCATAGTAGGACCTATGCTAGTGACGTCCAATGTTATATCACTCAATTCACGATACTTGGCCTAAACAATGTTCAGTGGTGGCCCTATATGGATTGCTCAGCATGGCAAAATGAGGGCTAGTGGCTGAGACAGGTATGCTACGACATATGGTTGATCAACCGTAAGGTGAGATTCAAGAGTACTAGTTCTACTCTCGAGTCCTACGGTAGTTTGGGCTCATGCAAGATATTCCAGATACCCCCCTTAGATACCGATGCTTGGTCATGGAGTGTGATATACAATGGATCATTTTTGAGCCTCTAGGATATGCTACTGATGACTACCAAGATACTGGAGTCGAGATTGCTAGGACCACTCCAAAGTATGATGGGTGGTGGTCCATGTTCAAATGGTATGGCATAGGGCCTCTAGGTCGAGAGCCAGATTAGGCAAAGGAAGAGGTGGATCCCAATTAGGCTGAGAGCTCTAGAGTTAGCACAGACATAATAGACTATAGTAGAGGCATAGGGATCTCCTTCGAGTATTGAGGGGGGCTATACCGCCTCCTTAGGCTACTATGGGGCCTATGGTAGCACCAGTAGAAGCACCAGTAGCTGTACATGATTCGATGGTTGAGGTAGCGCGACTGCATAGTATAGTCATGAGGACCAATGAGATGCATGTAGCCCAGCTTGCTTACATTGATTAGCTAGTTGGTTATATTAAGATGCATGGGTTACAGGTTCTTGAGGATCCTTTCTCTTTAGAGTCTCAGCAGACCAGGTCTAGGACCTCAAGATAGTCTATGGCGAGCTCAGGTCACAGGACTCATAGGACTGAGAGGATGCACATGTCCTCTAGCACACATGGGGTGACATCGCATGCCAGGCCTAGAGATGCAGGGAAAACTTCAAGGGTCACCAGTCAGGGGACTATCCTACTGTAGTTACCAATTTCTTGTGTGCTGGGTGCCTTAGGATTTGGAGTCAGGTAGGACCCATAGCAGGACCCACCACAGGTGCCAAAGCAGATAGGAGAGTAGGCTCTAGAGCACAGTGTTGAGGGGGGCAACGAGAGCTCCGATACAGGAGGAGCAAACTAGACCTGGGCTTTGCTAGATGCAGACTATACTTTTGCTATGTTGTATTCATTTTGAGTGTAAGGTCGAGGACCTACACACTTTATAGCCTACGGGCATTTTGATACTCCTCATATGTACTCTTTTTGCACATATATATATATATATATATATATGTTTAATTTTGATTTTATGTTTATTTGATGCACATGGATGCAATGCTTATATGATGCTATGTTTATATGATGCAATGTTTATATGATGCAATGTATGGATGACATGCACTAGATAGCTATCTTATTTATGATGATGTTGATGAGATGCAGTGATCTAGATGATTAGATGTGCCATATATAATGTATGCATATGGATGCACTGTTTATTTTGAACACATATTTCTTTTTGCTTTGTGGGCATGCATTTATTTTTATGAAGTTATGGTATGCTATGCAATGTATGGTAATACATTAGGTACATAATCGTAATATAATGGGAACGAACTTGTATGTTTTAATCACCTAAAACATAAGGAATGAATGTAAACTGTGTATATCAGTTTTAAAATATGACACCACAAAATGTATAACAATCATGTAAAATAATTGATAATTCTCATTACAAGAACTTAATAAATTAATCACCCATATATGAAATGAAGTAAAATGGATTGGTATGATGCTAATGAATGAGTATGTCATTCTATATATTTTTCTTTGCTGCACTATATAGTCAGTGGTCGTCTAAACATCATTTTTGATATTCATGCGGTATCATCCTATATGTTTTATTGTGCTTTGTAAAATGCATTCTGATGAATGAATGACTCGTATTTTTGATGTCTAATGATATTTGGTATCTTGTTGCTATTAGAGAACTTTTTGAGGTTTTCCTTGAGACTCAAACACCCTAGTAGACTTCTCCAAAAATCACATACTAACTGTACAAGGCTTTTATTGGACAAGGCTTTTGCCATGATAGACCCAAATATTTATTATCCCTGTGTGTGCATGTGAGTATTTTCAGATAGACCATAAGCATACCCCGTATGTCAGTCAAGACTATTTCAACCCATATGTGAGATAGGGTTCCTCATACGATCGTACCATCCTTGTTTATGGATCAGGGCTAGCTCATCTTGCAACTTATACAACTAGACAAACCTAGGCACCTAGAGCTAGCTCATCTTGCAAATTGATCAGGGCTTCCCCTCCAAATGCAGGCGGGACTCTTTCAATCCATTTCTATGTTTGGGGATCACCCCATAGAACTACCCCTCCTATTGTAAGCGTAACTCTTCCAACCCATTGCTATGATTGGGGATCACTCTATGGATTTCAAAAGGTAGACAATCCAAGGATTCAAGTTCTCACCCTTCTTACTTGCTCATATGTAGTGATAAAAATCATTGTTAGTCCACGCGTTACCGTTTTATTTGAGCAAGGGATTTTTATAGTGCTTTTGATTCACTATGTCACTTTACATTTGATTTGAATTTTGTACTTTGAAATTTGCACTTTGTAACTTGGGATTTAAACTTTGTAACTTTGGGATTTATAGGGGAAATTCTTGTCCTTTTGCCAAAGTTCACCTTTATAAACCCACTATTTGCAAGATAAGAAAGTCGTGAAACCCATCTCTCTAGATACCTAAGACTGATTTCGCAGCTTTCATCATTTCTTGTCTTAGTAGGATTTTATATTGTTTTGCTTAGTGACGAGATTCTGATATGTTGAAGCACTATCCCAACTAATGACCTCATCTATAACAACAAACCAAGATTTCTACAATATCTGCAGAACCCACGAGGTATGTTTGAGTAACTGGAAAACTTAATATACATACATATTTCTCTGCAACAGGTATCGTATATGAATGCAATAAATTATGATAATGCAAGGGTGTATGATTGAAACTCAAACATGTGATCGTTTGTAAGATTTTGATAGACATATTACACTCTACTGTGGAATGCAATGAATGAAAAATGCCTAAATGCAATATGATGATGTGAATGCATGT
This sequence comes from Wollemia nobilis, assembly GCA_028583015.1. NCBI lineage: Eukaryota > Viridiplantae > Streptophyta > Pinopsida > Araucariales > Araucariaceae > Wollemia > Wollemia nobilis. Next base: position 1,204,546 of record JAQPPZ010000856.1, on the reverse strand, counting down.
ATGAAAATGCAAACTGCAAAAGCAAATGTTTTTGGATTTTATGCTTTACCAATGTTTTTTTGGAATTTTATATATTTTCAAAATTTTATGCATTTTTAAGCCTTCATATTTAACCAAACGATGAGTATATATGCCTTTGGAGCTTTTTGGGTTTGACCAAGCAATTTTTAGAAATACTTGGAGCTTTTTGGATTGACCAAAGGTCTTACAGACACCTTTGGAACATTTTAGTTGACCAAACTCTCAGCAAGAGAGCTTGGAGCCTTTTAGGATGATCGAGCAGCTATAGGAACTCTTGGAACCTTTGGGTTGACCAAGTGATTTTTAGAAATCCTTGGTGCCTTTTTGGGATGACCGAGTGGCTTTAAGTAACCCTCGGAGCCTTTGGGTTGACCAAGCGATTTTTAGAAATCCTTGGTGCCTTTTGACTAACCAAAGGGCCTACAGATGCCTTTGGAGCTTTTTTTGACATGACCAAATCACTCGAATGTGAGCTTGGAGACTTTTGGGATGACTGAGTAGTTGTAAGAACTCTTAGAGCCTTTGGGTTGACCAAGCAATTTTTAGAAATCCTTGGTGCCTTTCGACTGACCAAAGGGCTTATAGATGCCTTTGGAGCTTTTTCTGCTACACTCTCTAAGCATAGAACACCTTAAGATGGATGATGTTGAGAGGTTTAGGCTCTTAAACAACCCCTAGCAACGTTAGGCGATAGGTAACTGGACCAATCTTTTTAGATATGATATAGGGTCCTAGCCAATTAGCCATAAATTTATCTCGCATATCGAGCGATAAATTTGAGTTCTATTGGTTTTCTTTCAACATAAGATCCCCAAATTCAAAGTCTCTCTGGTGGACTTTGATATTGTAAGCTCGTTTCAAATGCTCCTGATAAACATAGAGATGCTCCAAGGCATTCACGCGATGTTCATCCAATAGCATAAATTGGTCTATTCGAGCTTGCCACGCGGTGTCATCATCGATGAACTCTTTCAATGCGATGTGCAGCATTGGAATTTCCAACTCTAAGGGTATAATGGCCTCAGTGCCATATACTAGTGAAAATGGAGTTGGAGTCCGAATGCTAGTCCTATAAGCCCATAATGCAAGAGGCAGCTGTATATGCCAATCCTTGTGGTGTTATTGCACTATCTTTTTTAAGATGGTTACCATAGTCTTATTTGAGGCCTTAGATTACCCATTTGCCTGTGGATAATATGGAGTTGCAAAACTGTGTTTGATGCGGTACTTAGATGTTAAAGCTCACACAATTTTGTTCTTAAAAGAAGTTTCATTATCCGAAACTATTTTGGATGGTACCCCAAAATGACTTATGATATGCTCCATTATGAACTCTGCTATGCGAGCTCCAGTGGTCATTGTTAAGGGAATGGCTTCCACCCACTTTGTAAAATACTCAGTAGTCGTAATAATGAATGTATGTCATCCCGATGACAGAGGAGAGATATTGTCAATTAGATCAAACCCCCACTAAGCAAATGGCCAAGCCGCTTGGATGGGCTATAAGGCCTGTGATGGCAGGTGCATAAGATTAGCATGATGTTGACATTTAATGCATTTATTGACATACACATTGCAATCCTTCTCCATAGTGGGCCAATAATAACCCATTCAAAGGATGTGCTTGACGATGGCCATGCCGTTGAAATGGCCATCACACGTACTGTCATGAGCTTTTGAAATTACCCAAGATGACTCTTGGGGCTCAAGAAAATGAAGGAGAACTCCATCGTAACTTTGGCAGTACAAAATATCTCCTATCAAGACATATTTAGTCATAGTCTATTTAAATGTGCATCTTGTGGCATGTGACAATACCTATGAGACAAAACCAAGTTTTAGGAAGTCTTGAATCTGTGACATCCAATTCTGATGAGCCTCAGCTTCGACCGCTAAGACAACTTGTACTGCCTATGTATTTATGTTGGCAATTTTGGGTACTTTGGGTACATTGCCTTTGCTCAAGTGTATAAGTTGTCATTGATGTCAAAAGGCATTTTTGTGTTGATATCAAAAAGAGTGTGATGTCAAAAATATCTTGAGAAGCTTCATAATGTTAAAGGGTTTTTATTAAAACCATGGTGACAAGGTTAAAGGTTTTTCTTAAAACCATTTGGACTCATTAAGGGTTTTTATTAAAACCAAGCTTAACTTAATGCAAAGGTTTTTACTTCTTGAAAAACCTTGAAGGTCCATGTTTATTATTAATAATTAAATTAACTCAAACCTTTGACAAGGGTCTAAGTTTAATTTATTATTAATAAAATAATAATAATTATTATTTTAATTATTATTAAAGGGTCTTTCAACCCTTAAGCGATGGAGAAAAAAAATATTCTTTCGCCGATGTGTTGCCATCGTTGGAGGAGCGCCGACGTCAAACAGTTAAGGAGAAATGGCTATATAAGTGGGGATGATTTTCTAAAGTGATTGTAACTCCGAGTAATGAAAATCGTAGCTCTGTGATCTTCGAGAAAGCGTTGTATTTCATTGAGAGTTGATTATCGATATTGAGTTGCCCAAGTAATTTCTTGCATTTTCAGTTTGCGCTTTGACATCCGATAGATTGCGCTTCACCTACAATTGTTGGGACTGCACTCGAATTACGTTTTCAGTTTGCGCTTTGACATCCGACAGTTTGCTTTCACCTACGATTGATTGGATTGCACGAAGGATAACAGTTTTCTATTTGCACTGTGTGGATGATTATTTTTGTTGCCCAGTAAGTTACGTTTTGGACAACGCTCACCAGTTTGCATGTGGCTTGAGGAAGACATTTACGTTTTCCAGATTCTTGGCATCAAAGGAAGATAAAATATAGGGCAACACTATATTTCTTCATTGGGCACTTGTGACCCAACGACGGTGGCGTTTAAGCGAAGGCGCTAGAAGGCAGAGGTGCCGAGTTCGATTCTCTTCGTGGGTAATTTTCTTTTGGTCACGGTGTGCAAAGGATAGTGGTTGTGAATGCGCTGGAGGTATAAGGTTAAGGTATCATATTTGCTTTGACATTGTTTTATTGATGCTTAATGTTTATGTGGAGTAATAAGGTGTAAAGAGGTTTTACTTTGTATGTATATTATACTTCCGGTGGTTTTTATTAAGTTGGAGAAATAAGGTGTTAATTTGGATCTTTATTATTGTATATTGTTGTATAGTTGCTAACTCTAATTGGTGGCAAATTGAGAGTTAGTGTTGTGACAGATTTTGAGTTCTCCTTCTTCATCAAAGTAAAGGTATGGGCAACTTCTTCCATGTATATTGTTGATGGTATATTTTCTGAAATTGAGTTTGGAGTGAAAAGGTTGTCTACTAGGTATTTTTGGTGTAAATCCTATTTTTTGGATATTGAAGATTGTTTATGCATTAAAATCATTGATGAGTTTTTGGGTGAATGCATAATTCTGGTTGAGGAAGAGGAAGCATTTTTTGCACTAGGGTTTATGTTAGTAAGTCTTGCTACTTGCATTGAGATGATGAAACCCTTAGTTGGCTGTTTTGATATTGATGGTTGAGTTGCTTCCATAGAGGTTGTTTTGATCAAGTTAGTGCTTTACTTGATACATGATATTGGGCTTACTCCATTGAGTTGATTTGAGCAAGTTATTCTTTGCATTTGGTGATATTGTGTTGGTGGCTGTTTTGTTCAAATATCCTTGGAGGGAAAAGGATTTCTACTTGTTTCCTTTTCTTGTGATGATTGGTTGAATGCTTCAAGGTTGATGTTGAGTTGAATGGTGTTGGTTGACTAAACCTTGTTTGATGAGCATTGTTGTTGAAACCCTAATTGTTGGTAAAAAGAATATGAGTATCATTGTTATATGAGATATTGCATGGTTGGCAATTGTTGGGTTGTGTTTCATATTCTTGAGAAAAGCATACTACATCTATCTTATTCTTTTGAGATTGAGATTGAGTTGAGATTGATATTGGGAGTTAAGTATAGAACATATTGGGTCTCTAACAATTCTCTTTATGTTTCTATGAGATTTGAGATTGAGATTGGGAGTTAAGTATAGAACATATTGAGTCTCTAACAATTCTCTTTATGCTTCTATGAGGTTTATGAATCACATTGGGTCTCTAACAATTCTCTTTGTGGGTTCATGCTAAGCAAGTTTTTCTTGGTGAGCTTGCTGAGGTTTTGGATAGGTTTCGGTGGGGACTTGTGAGCAGGTTTTGGACAGGTTTCGGTGGGGACTTGTGAGCAGATTTGGACAGGTCCTAGCAGAGGACTTGTGAGCTGAGTTTTTGATAGTTCTATCGAGAGAACTTGAGGACAGAGGTGCATTGGTTCTTTGAGAAGAACCCGAGGACAGATTTGGCAAGTCTTTGAGAAGGCTTGTGTGCGGAGGATTGATTTGTTCAAGAGTTGGACAGATCCGACGAGACAGAGGAAGACTTGTACTAGACCGATTGACTATGTTTGGTACAGGTTGCTTGAGCTGCTGTGGACGTGATCATAGAAGGCGAGAGGTCTCTTAGGCTAAGCATTGAGGACAGGAGGTCTTCGGTGGAAAGGAGTTCCACGTGCTGGCAAGAGGTAGAGGCGAGTTGATCTTCGAGGGATCATTTCCGGAGCGAGAGGGGAAGGTATCTCCTTTGAGCGAGAGGCTCATAAATTTAGATTGGGGGAAGGTATCTCCTTTGGGCCGAGGCTCATAAACATTGTAATTGGGAAGGTTTCCCAAAGAACTTTGAGATAACTTTTAGAGAAAAGTTTTGTGGACGTAGCCCGGGCATTACGGGTGAACCACGTTAAAATTGGTGTCACTTTGTGGATGATATTGTGCATTGTTTTGATATTGCTTTGGGTATATTGCTTTACTATTTTGAAGTATAAAGGAAAAAGTAAAAAGAGGTCTTATACTGTTCACCCCCCCCCATCTCAGTATAAGCTTGTGTTCTTCAATTTCCTTTTGCAAATACAATCTGGGAAACAACCTTGTGGTGAATGGTGGTGCCACTCCCCGTAGGACTCTAGGAGGTTAAAGACCCCCAGGGTGCTTTCTTGAGAAAGTCCTCAGCTTTGCAGAACCAATCAGCTTTTTGTTCCACACTGATGCAGGAGCATCCGGTGGCAGCAGAGCAATCTTGCATCAACAAAAAAAATTTCTAAGTGTTTGCCTTGATGTCACGATATCGTGATAGAGAAAAGTGTCGCGATATCGTGACATGTCGCATTTTCATGACTCAAGAAGGAGAGAGAAGGCACGGAGCAAAAATGTCACGATTTCATGACAAAATGTCACGATTTCGTGACATGTCACGAAATCACGACCGAAAGAAGACCGGAAGGGCTAGAGAAGAAAATTTCATGATTTCACGACATGTCGCGAAATCGTGACCGACGGAGCAAAAAGAAAGCAAGGAAGGAAACTGTCACGATATCGTGATATGTCATGATTTTGCGACCCAAAATAGATAAAGAAAGCAGAGAGCAAAGTTGTCACGATATCGCGACATGTTGCGATTTCACAACCCGAGAGGCGAGGAGGAGGCAGAAAGGAAAGCTGTCATGATATCGCGACATGTCATGATTTTGCAATCAAAAAGGAGAAAGAAGAGCCGAAAAGGAAAGATGTCATGATATCGTGACATGTCGCATTTTCACGACTAGACAACGAGAGAAGGCACAAGAGAGGAAAATGTCACGATATCGTGACATGTCACATTTTCGTGACCAAAATACGAGAGAAGGCACAAGAGAGAAAAGTGTCATGATATCATGACATGTCGCATTTTCATGACCAGAAGACGAGAGGAGACGTAAGAGAGAAAAGTGTCGCGATATCACGACATGTTGCATTATCACGACCAAAGGACAAGAGAAAGCGCAAAGGAGAGAAAGTGTCGCGATATCGTGACATGTCGCATTTTTGCGACCAAAGGACGAGAGAAAGCACAAAGGAGAAAAAGTGTCACGATATCGCGACATGTCACATTATCATGACCAAAGGACGAGAGAAAGCACAAAGGAGAAAAAGTGTCGCGATATCGTGACATGTCGCATTTTCGCGACCAAAAGGCGAGGGAAGGCGCAGGAGAGAAAAGTGTCACGATATCGTGACATGTCGCATTATCGCGACCAAAATGCGAGAGGAGGCGCAGGAGAGAAAAGTGTCACGATATCGTGACATGTCGCATTTTCATGACTCGCAAAGGGCAGGAAGGCCGAAAAGCAAAAGTGTCGTGATATCGCGACATGTCGCATTTTCATGACTCGAAAAGGGGTAGGAAGGCAGTGAAGCAAAAATGTCATGATATCGTGACATGTCGCGTTTTCACGACCAAACAAAAGGAAAGAAAAGGTAGGCAGTTACAGGGGTCGTTACAGAGGAAATTATCGAGCGATGGGTATACCAAACGTCATCATTGGTTGACAGGCAGACAGAGTCTACAGTGGCCACACTGGACAAGCACGTGGTACCAAGGTGCAATGAAAGCAGATGAAGATCAAGAGCTGGAAAGAAAGATGTTTCGAAAGCCAAGACAACAAAGAGGCATGGGAAATGAAATGAAGGGTCAAAAAAGGGAGACAGAGAGTCACGCCAGAGATTTTAAAAGGGGAAGCGAAGGCATGCACAAGGGGTCAAAAAACTGTCGAGACAATGTTGTAGACGTGAAGGCAAGAGGGCAATTTTGGACCTGTTTGGGTTGTTTTTCTTCTAGAGTCGGGAAAACTGCTGTGACAGAGTTGCAGATGTGAAGGGGTTGGAAAATGCTGAGACAGAGTTGCAGACGTGAAGGCAAGAGGGCCATTATGGACCTGTTAGGGTATTTTTTCTTCTTGGACAGATGATGCTGTAATGTAATAAGAAAAAAAAAAAACTATCTTTCGGGATAAAGGAGTTTATTTGGCAGACTGCTGCCATTACTATAAATTTTTTCGAATGTAATGAATAATTTTCTAAAGATTTAGGGTGAGCGATTTTGGCTCCCCCATCACACACTAATCATGTTGACTGATTCTTTATTATCAAAGGCTACACACTCTGTTGTAGGATGTGAGAGTGTCTTGACGTGGATGATAGTGAAGTCGACAGACAATTTTTGAAGGATCAAGGATCTCAAGGTGCCATGGTGTGTATGAACCTATTTTATGATTGAGGACTGCCTCGATGTCATACCATTCTAGTTTAGCCAGATATGTGGCAAAAATATCTTTGTAGGCTTTCAGTATTGGGTATCAACACTAAAATAATCCCTTCACTTGGTTAATTATGAGCAAGGAATTGCCAAAGATGTTTAGTCTCTTGATATTCATGGTGATGGCTATATGGAGGCCCAAAAGTAGGGATTCATATTCAACATTATTGTTGGTGCACGAGAAGTCTAGTTTGAATGACAAGGGCATTGGAGCTCCTTACGGTGTGAAAAACACTATCCCTATGCCAGCTCCTTGCTTGCATTTCAAACCATCAAATAACAGAGTCATATCAGCATTGTTCTTTGGTTCTTTGGGTTCGGGAGCTTCGGATACTACAAACATTGCATCATCCAAAAGCTCGATTGTCAGAGGCCTACTATTGGATAGTGGCACCTTAGCTAACTAATTTGCTATGACCTGTCTCTTAATGGACTTTTGGATTATAAATTCTAGATCGAATTCTATCAATAGCATGATCCACTTTGTAGTACGTGTATTATGATATGTCTTGCTCATCATATATTGCAAAGGATTTTGTTTTGATATCACATATGTCATATGACTCAACATGTAATGCCGTAATATCTTGGTAGCGAATAATACTACTAAACATAGTTTTTCCACATATGCATATCCTAGCTCATAACTCACCAAGGTTCGACTAATGTAATATATGGCTTGCTCTTTGCATTGTACATTCTTTTTGGCCAACATGGTCTGTAACGCAAATTTTGTTATCGATATATATAGAAAAAAGGCTCTTCTGACCTTGGTGGAGCTAACACTAGTGGCATTGCTAGGTATTGCTTTATCTTAGTGAAGGCTACCTTGCAGTCCTCATCCCCATTGAATGGGACACCCTTATGTAGCAATCGATTCATGGGTCAAAATTTATCCAATAGTTGGGCGATAAATCACTTTATCGAGGCTACCTTGCCTTGAAGGCTCCTTAATTCCTTAATATTGGTGGGAGGATGCATTTCCAAAATGACCTTGACCTTCGTTGGGTCTACTTCGATGCCCCTCTTGGAGATAATGAACCCTAGCAATTTTCTAGAAGTTATGCCAAATAAACACTTCTTAGGATTCAGCCTAACGTTGTTCTCTATTAGGCGATCAAAGAATTTTCTCAAGACCTTTGCATGCTTTTCTCATAGCAATGACTTGGCTAGCAAATCATTGATATAATATTCCAGAATTTTGTGCATATAGTCATGAAAAATATATGTCATGGCCCGCTGGTATGTGGCACCAGTATTTTTGAGACCAAATGGCATAACTTTGTAGCAAAATGTTCCCCATGGCGTTATAAATGTGGTTTTGTGCTGGTCTTCAGGATTAATATGAATTTGATTGTAACCAGAAAAACTGTCCATTAAGAAGAGCATTTCGTGACCGACAATAGAGTCTACTATAGCATTGATATTGGGCAACGAAAATGAATCTTTGGGTGTTGCCTTGTTGAGATATCTAAAATATATACAAATACAGATCCTTCCATCTGGTTTTCCTACAGGCACCATATTGGATACCCATTCTAGATAGTCGATGGAAATGACAAATTCTACATCCAATAATTTTTGCAATTTGTATTTCACCATTAAGGCTACTGTTGGATGCATCTTTCTGAGCTTCTGCTTGACAAGCTTCTTGGACGGGTCTAGCAAAAGGTTATGAGTAACCAACTTAGGGTCTAGACCAGGCATATATTTGTATGTCCAAGCAAAAAGGTTAGGTCTCTCTTTTAGCAGAGGGATGATGCTAGCGTGCTCATCTGGAGTGAGACTCATTCCAAATTTAACCTTCATTGGATTGGTGGGGTCATTAATGATATCCACTTTTAAAGTTTCCTCTACTGACATATGGGATCCCTCCTCAAGCTGATGAGGCATAGGGATAAAATGGATGTCATTAGTTGGATTTATATGTTCTTTGTTGGAAGCATGTTCAACATGATAGAAATCATAAGCACAACCTGGTCCAAAATGAAATGGTTGTAGCATCTCTTCATTCGAGAAGAAATCTTTAGGCTCTACTAGTGAATCAACATGATTCCAATCAATAGCATCCATATTTAGATGCAATGGTTTGGATGGATCTATTGGATTGTAGAGTGGAGTGGTCAAATCAATGGAGACCATGTTGATGGAATGCAATTAATCTCAAGGACCACACATAATGAACTCTACATCATCTGTGTAGCTTTCGTACCCAAGATTTGGCTTAGATGGTATAGGGATGAACGGGTCCTCCCTGTGGGATGCCTGAACAACTGGATCCTCTCTGTGCACTGACTGCAAAATCGGATCTCTCAGCTCAAGTATCTTGACATAAGTAGGTGGATGGGAAAAGAGTCTTTCATATTCCTCTTCCAGATTTTTTCTTTCCCTAAGATGACACTGGAGATTAATCTCTCGACACAAACCTACAACTGTGATAGGTGGTGGACCTCGAGGTGGATTTCGATTACGTAGGTGATGAGGCCCCAAATAATCCATCTCCAACAAATCCTCATCATCAGTGTACAAATATAATCCTTCACTTCCCCCCATATGCAATGGGCGCTCTGCCAGATGTGGTCCCATGTCTCTGATTTTGCGGTCGCTATCATCACTATCCAGATAAATCAGATAAAACAATCGTATATATGACACTGATGAAAATACTTCCTCTTCAAAGCAATCGGTGTTAAGAGGCACTTATTTTATAGCATAATCCGACTCTGTAGATAATAGATATAGCGAATATACTAGCCTCGGATCGATTATCTCAATCTCATCGCTATGATTGCTACTATGAACATGCCACTCTACCGTGTCCACAGATATTGGGAGATTAGCTAGATGAGGCCTTAAGTAGGCCTACTCTGTATCATATTTATAAACACTATCGGCCATGAAATGCTCTTGTATATCATTTAATTGCTCTCTAGGTAGCAAATGGCATAGAAATACCAGAACCACAAAGGCTCGATCAATTTCCTCTTTGGATTGATCATTATTTGAGGACTCACCATCTGCATCATAACTTGGTCCACTTATTTTAGAGGTGGACTCCTATCCATATTCACTACATAGATCCCCTGACTTGAGATCACCTAGAATGGTGAGGTTGTGCCATTGCATGCCAGTATCATTGGTTGTGATATGGTTTTGATGACCCAGGTTGCCTCTGGGGTTTTTCTCTGATAATTCTTCATATTCAAGCTTTGGTCTCTCAATGGTGATGACTGCCACCATTGGGTTGTTGCCCCAAAGGCTAGACATGTTAGGATGATACAGATTAAAATCTACATCGTCCTCCAGACTCAAGTACAAATGATCCAATGATGCAATGAGTAAATCATCATGTCCTTGAATCTACAATACCAATCCGAACCTATCAGTTGCCAAAAAATAACGTGGTTCAAGAGGGGTTCTTCATAATTTTTTGAAAAGACCAAGGTCGTATCCATGCCAATGATAGAGATAAAAAATGTGCATGGCGTACTCTAGGTTGGACAAGTACTGAATGTTCACCATGAACTATTCATCATCATCCACCTCCATGGGTGCCTGCATTGGAACTTGATCCAACCCGAGATAGATGAAGTTTGTTTGGTTGGGTGGCTCACCCAACGGTACTATGGATCCAACTGGATATCAATGGGCTATCGATCGACCCATATCTCATGCACTCTCTAAAATAGGACCAAAGGTCACATTTTACACAAGATATTCACCCATACTTGTACTGGCTAGGTGAACAGTCACCCGCGGTACGGATGACCCTACTGACGATGCAAGAGAAGCAGGCTGAGGTGCCTCCTCAACTTGATATTTGGCTTCCTCCACCTCCATGGGAGTAGCAACCTCAATGGTTACTAGTTTGGACATGTTCTTTGCTTCTTTCCTGCCCAACTTCACCTTTAATTTCTCGTTGTCCTGATGCATTTTTGATGCACTCAGTCTTAGAGAAGTTGTAGTGGTATGTTCAGATCTGTTTGATACAAATACCAATGGTTGAACATGCACCACCCGTTTACCTCTTGGAACCCTTATCGATGATGTGGGTCGTATGCCCAAGTGTGTTGACGGGAGTACGAAACCCCCTGGTAAATCTGCTAAGTTCATGAACTTGAATGGTTCTTCATCTGATGAAACCACGTGAACTTGTCCCTCATGTATATACTTGACACATTGATGCAATATCGAGGGAACACAATGCATTTCATGAATCCAAGGCCTCCCCAGCAGGATGTTATACTGCAAGGCACTCTCTATCACATGACATATTATGGGAATGGTCTTTAGTCCCACCTAAATAGGTAGGACAATCATGCCAATCATAGAGCATAGTGCATTGTTAAACGCTCTCAATGTAAAGGTGGTTGGTACGATGAGTGATTTAGGCAATTTCAAATGGTGCAGTGCCTTAGTCATGATATATTGATCGACGAACCAGTTTCAATCAAGACCCTTTTGAATGGTACATGGTTAACACATGCAATGATATGTAGTGGTGGGTCAACCACACTTGCAGAAACCATTTTCACTTCATGATCATAGAATTGGATCATTGGTTCTTGGCACTGTTGTACGTGCCCCACAAAGTTTGTGAACATCTATGCATCTTGGGACTGTACCTCAATAGACCTTATAATATCCATAAGAGTCTCCGTGTGCCTGGGGGATTGCTATATAAGCTCATATATTGACAACTTTGCAGGAGTCGTCTGCAGGTTTTGAACTAGCCTGCTCCTAATGGTCACCACCGGTCTTGTTGGTGGGCCTAGAATATTTTGTGCCTACCACTTCTTATTCTTTCCCTTGTAGTTATTCCTGTGTTGGTCGTATTGTGTAGGAGGATAGGCTTGATAATTCTATTTCTTTTGTCCCTTATCCTCATTTTGAAGATTTAGTACCACCTGATTCACATGGGCCTGTTTGCCCTGTTGCTTTGAGGTACTCTTCTTATATCCCTCTTTCCTAATTGTTAGCTTCAAGTTGCCTTCCTGCAACTTGATGTTCTCAATTACATTGGCTTGTACCAAAGCTTCTTCAAATGTGGCATACTGCTGTAGCTGCAACAGTAGCGAGATGTGGTTGGCACAACTCTTTGTAAATATTCAGGTTAATTATGTGGTAGGAATTGAGAACAACTTTGCCATTAATATCCTACACCTCTTCCCGTACTGTTCTATTGGCTCATCATCGCATTGAGCTAGCGCAACCAAATAAGAAAGGTTGACCTGTTTCTTGATGTCGAAGGAATAGCGTTCAAGAAAGGCATCAACTAATTGCTCAAAAAATGTTATGTTATGTTTCTTTAGCTGATTAAACCACTCTCGAGCTAGCCCAGAGAGTGTCATGACAAACGTATGCAACAATAGTGCATCATTGTTTTCTATATGAAAGCAACCATCTAGAAATCTCGTGACATGTTATTGAGCCTCTTCATCACCCTTGAATTTTTCTAATCTGGGCATCTCAAAATGCTTAAGGGTATGGGGGCATAGGCACCGAGGGATCTAAAGGTTCATTTTGAATTTTCCTCAATGTTGGCTTTTGGACAGCTGCGCCTTGTTTCTCAATTGCTTTGACCTTCTTAGCCAAAGCTTTGTAAGCCTTAGAAGACAAAAATTCCTCCTCCCTAAGTCAACGTGAAGGTAGTTTAGGAGGTACACTCCTATTATGTCAAGGTGGAGGGTGTTGCTCTTCCTCCTCATCAGCTCAGGAACTCTCAGGATATTCTTTTTTGCATCTGTTCCCCTCTTGTTCCTCATAATGTTGCTACCTCTGATTATCGACTGAGGGTGGTCGCTCTCTATGATGGGTAGTGATATTAGTGTGAACACTTACACACTCATGGTGTATGTCGGCTTGCAAAAAAGCCTTCCTATGCACCTGCTCTCTATGCTCATCCTGAGAATATAGGCTGGCACTGGCCAACCTATTTTCCTACTCTACACGCTCCTTCTGGATGAGTATGTGCTCCTCATGCAAGCGCTGCTCATACAGCCTCTATATAATGAGCCTTTGTGCTTAAAGATATTCATCTTCAATACATTGCCTCTCTAGGTGAGCATCCTCCAATTGATCTTGGAGGAGTTGGCATTTTTGTTCAGAGGCCAGTCGATATGATATTTTGACCTGGTCAACCATTAGAGGCCTTTGATATGCTTGCTCTGTACGAGCGACCTTGTGGGTTCTGTACCCATTGAATTGATGTGCTGTGTTATTACCTCTGTTTGTGAAGATGACATTGGCATCATGCTATATCCTGTGCTGCATGCCACCATGCATGGATGGTGGATGCAAGACATGAGGATGTTTAGAAGCATCTCCAGCTCTCTAGTAGTTCTAATGGTGCTCTCGCTATACTCACTCAGAGCACGAGTGGGCAGAGCCAAAGTCTTGCAGCCTAGCTGCTCTAACACACTACCTAGATTGTCTAGCTATCTAGACCCCCACCTCTCATGGGGTGGTGTTCCATTAGCTCCAACCTTTGACATATCGATGGTGATCTTGCGTGCCATAGTACGCATGTGAGGATGGATAGACTTGTGCTCAGTAGGGAGCCTATCTACTTGCCCCTTAATGGGTGGATCTCTATTCCTTATATACTCAAAATATGGGGGTATAGTACACCTTGTAGACTTAGTGAAGACAGGTACCAATCGGGTCCCTTGCATGACATACTCTTTGGCCGATCCTGTGGACGCATGTGCACTGTGGTCTTGGTAATGGCTTTTGAGTGGAGCACCCTTAGGCTAAGAAGCCCCATGCTCTAATCTACATCTAATAGAATGCACTAATGCTAGTATATTAGGGGTACGCTCAATGGGATCCCCTCATGTCGATTTGTCTCCTCTAATGCTTGTCGAACATCATTCGGTTTGCTCATGTGGTTGAGGACTAGACACGTGTATTTGTGAATCGATTGGGGCTTGGTCATTGGCTTCAGGATTGCGCCTTTGTCGACCACCCCGTGTATCCACCATAGTGTACCTAACATCTAGATGTGTCTTTTATTATCAAACAAGGTATACACTGATGCTTATCTTATTTTTAAATTTTGAAATGCGCCCTAAACTATTTGATGTTGTTTCAAAATGTGTTGTAATAGTATGAGAAACTCTTGCGTGTTTTGCAAAATCATTGGATTTATTCTCCGTTTAATTGGCTTTCACCTATATACTTGCACAAGTCGAATATGGTAATGAAGTCCATACTCAAAAAAGTAGCATAGCTACTACCAACCCTCACCCAACACATAGTGCACAATGATACACTCTTTAGAAGATGAGTGCGTGCTATTTTGCATGGATAGGACAATTATTGGGTCAGCCTTGACAACGAGCCCTCGATAATACAATTTCAAATGAGCCAACCAAGTGGTAATGACATCCACTATTGGTCTCAATCAAATGGGTTGGATGTGAGAGCCCAACGCCATTGATGTTTAAAATGAAACATGGTGTGTGTGGTTTGTTTTACTTTGCATAAAGACAAATGCATAAAAGAGCATTCATATGATCATTCCTACATGATATGCATAAGAAGGAACATTTCAAATTCACAAAGGTATGCATGCTATGCCCTACATGATGTTATAAAAATACAATTACGATGACATGGCCTCTAATTGGACCTCAAGCATGCAAACAACCACACAATTTTTATCAAGGTCAGTGTATTCTAGGGCGGACTACAATCAGAGGTTTGTTGTTCCTAGCAATGCCTTTCTAATATAAAGAATGTGAAATCAAATTAAGACTTATTCATTCATCCTTTTCATTTAATGTACCTAATTTTCCATCGATTTGTCGCTTACTGTAAAAATATAGACAAGAAAATGCAGAATAGAGAATGAAAACATAGCCTACCTCAGCTCCTGATATGCTGCTAAGTGGTTTCTCTACTGTCTGCTACTTTTACTGTAAACCACAACTCTGGTCTGTAGGCTGTAGTGTGAATCACAGGTGACAGCCGCGGGCCAAAAAATAATTGTAGTTGTTAGCTACGGTTAGCACCTGAGATAAAACAAACAATAATGTCAGCACTCAAGGGCTAGAAATGCGGAGTTCCACTGTGATCACCATTTGTAACCACCAAAAAGGCTCACACCCGATCTAACTATCGCAATTGAAGAAATATACACAAATAGGCATGCATAATTTAATAACAAGAAATAACATGAATACAAGGAATCCTTTATTAATTTCAATGGAGTCAAATTACAGATTCGTCCCTCTTAGGGATACCCATTTGATACATCAATTACAATAGTGTCTAATCCCTATCAAGGGTAGGTGTGATCAAAATACCCCTCAGGGTGACACGAACTGCTCTAGGGTGTCGATGACCCTCTTATTCGTGTTGAGGAAGGAATTGGATGCTTTATATCTCCTTCAAATCTTGTTCCCTACGATCAAGAAACAACAAGAAGCAATTAGTAACAAAGGAGGCCTCTCTTGATGAGGCTTTTGGAGGAATATTACATAAATAATAGCATGAAATCAAGAAATAATTTAAAACTATCAATCTATGCAAGAAATGAGGAGATTTGTAATATAGCATGTAAAGAAATCATTAGACAAACAATGCATGGATCAGATAATAAAATAGAAGCATAGAGGTGCATAAAAGATCCAAAAATATCCTAATTAATGAAAAACATAAACTATCTATTCTAAGCTAATTCCTATGATCAGAATTCTTCTAAACTATAATTAAACCTAAGAAATGATTAGTCTAACCTATTTAACTGGACATAAATGAAAAGAGTAAGGTGATTTGTCACCTGTTGCAAACCATAGCTCTGGTGAGCAGTCTACACTGTGAACCATGTTTGACAGTCGTAGTTTGACCTCTGATAAGTTTACGCTCAAAATTAGGGGCAGTGGGCTCAATCTCCTTGTCCAAATTGATGTTCAAGGGTCGCCTTCGTTGTCCTCATATTGATTTAGCAGTTAATTCGATGTGAAGGGCCTTCATTTTCTTGGATTTGCATTTCTTGATCCTCCTAAGAACCTAGGGCATCCATAATGTAATTCATCATGAATGGTGGCAAAAGGGTCGGGGATTAAGTGCAATAGCTCTATCTCTTAGTATACTCAATTTGAGTGTACAATTCACCAGGGCTTCACTGCTCAAATCTCCAATGCTTGCTTCTCTTTCTACCCATTTGGAGGGGGTATTTATAGCATGCCCCTAGGGCTAGGGGTGGCTTCATGGAAAATCCAAGACCAATAAGGGTGGTTAGGACAGTTAGGATGGAAGCCTCTGGAATATTCTGTCCTTCAACTGCCTTCTTATAGATATTTTGGCTGTTTCAACTATTTTGGCTCGAATGGAAGGCCTAACTGAACTTCAGTTAAGATTGCAGGTCATAGTTGCGGTCCAAACTACAGACCGCAGGTGTCAACCGCGGTTTATACTAGAGACCGTAGGTCTGGACTGTGGTTCAGATTGATTAGGCCAAAGTGCCTAAATTGAGTGGTTAGAACCATTGCTCTATCTTGGAGTCTGTCCAAGATCCTCTATATGGTCTTGTAGCATGTTCATATGAGTAGTCGCCCTCGACATGACGTGTTTTAGGTGTCTACAATAATACCACTATGTGGTCATGATGTAATACAAGTGGGGCTCATTTCAATCCCATAGAACTGATTAAAAAACATCATAGGACTTATTTAAATTCCATGACCTCATTAATTAAAGGATGATATAAAATAAGAGTCATAAAAAATTATAAATGATATTTGAAAGGGATCATTTGTAGTATCCTACATGCCTTTTATTTTGCTTTCCATTTTTACCTTTAAGATAACTCTTCCTAATGTCTTTGTTAGGAATATTTTATTACATTATTTTAGTATTATAAATAGGTCATGCATCTTTAGATAATTATTTCATTCATTTTTAGATGCATGATAATATTTTTGGCATGTAACAATCTTCTAATCGAGAGTATCAAACCCCTTTCTTGTAATTCTAAGACATGTATTAAATAGGCTCTTACCTCAATGAATGAATTGCTAATTTACCACCAGTCAACAAGAATAATTCTAATATAAGGAGATAATAGGTCATCTTGAAAAAGTCAACAAGATGATTCAAAGTATCTTATAGAGAATCCATTGGTTAAAATACAATATATTGAAGTATTGTACTAACAACTAATCCATTCAAACCAACCTTATTCCAAACCAAAATTTCTAGAAATATAATATGGAAAATTCTAATAACTCCCAATATATGCTTTATTCATACCCAAAATTAAAAGTACACTTGACTTTTTCATTGCCTAAAGAGAATATATAACTTTTTGTGTAATAATTATATCATCAAGGATTTACTTGCAAGAAAACCTCTTTTTTCTTACAAGGCATGCAATCTAGAATGCCATTGAATTTATTTATTACAATTTTAAAATTACATTTTAAATCATTTTAGAAAGGCTTATTAGATGAATGATGGAAAAATATTTTATCTCACCTTTCTTGGAACAAACACAATAAAATTAGGATTAATATTACTTATTATATCCTTATTTTTCTTAGCCTATTCTAGTTCTAAATATTCTAGAGTTTAATGTTGGAAATTATCATCAAAATATCTAGGTATTCCAATGTCTAATAAAAGAAAGGAGGATATTTGGAATTCACTTTTGTATAGAATGGAATATTGTATAGATGGTTGGAAATGCAAGTTCTTAAATATGGATGGAATATTTCAAGTCATAAAGGCTATATTGCAATATATTGTTGTATATAGATATATACAATGCAACTTTCAAGATTACTAGTAGGTACAACTTTTGAATTTGATAAAATTCAAATATATTTTCTCTGGAGATGATGAAAGGATAAGTTTAGGTTTCTTATATGTAAATAATATTAGGGTTTGATAAGGATTAAATATTATAGAGGTAAACATGCATAACTGCAAATTTATGAGTTTGCATTTGGGCAAAATTCAATTGGATATTATTCTCATAAATAATTGTGTGTGTGTGTGTACATAGGCTATGAATTTGATAAAATTAAGATATATATTTTTTGGAAGATATATGAGGAAAACTTTAGATTTTTTTGTGTAAATGGGATAGGGTTTGTGGAAGTTCATACTTGTAAAATTGCATATATATACTTTTTGCATTAGAGGAAAAAGATAATTGGAGATTATTCAAATATGAAAGAGAGAGTTGGGAAAAAAAATTACTCCAAAATGTATAGGTTATGTGGATGCAATGCAATTTTTAGGAAAAAAAACACTATATAGGGTATTGTAATGACTCTAAAATAGCCACGTTGAACCTTGAGCGTTAGGGTTAGGGTTATTAGTTGTTCTAATATATAAAAAGAGGAGTTATGTTGTAGTTAAGACATCATTCATACTTCTTATCATAAGTCACCTTTGGTGTGAATATGAGACATTTCTTTGTTTGAGATTGATTTTTGACATATAATTTGGTACTTGTGATGTTTGATTTCTTGCTATACAATCTGATTTATTTTTCTAGTGAATGTTTTTTGTGCATTTTTAAGTTTGCCACTATTGTTGCTATTTTTAGAAGTCATTTATTACAAGTGGTAAGACCTTTGATCTTGAATCCCTATAGTGGTATGAAAAATAAAAGAAGGGCGTGTGAGCTATTCCATAACCTCATTCGACTAGAATTGCTCCCTATTTTCTAGATAGTTTCTATCAAACTTTTTTTTTGTTAAGTAGCATTTGTATTTACAATGGGTTTTAACTAGGATCCCAAAACCTGATTACATAAGAGTTGGTAATAACATGCCGATAATAAGCCATTACAACAAAATTATGGGCCCAAGGCACCAATACCCTAAAAATGAAAAACAAACAGAAATCCCACCCAACAGGAACATGTAAATTTGAATAATCCCGCCCAGTGGGAAACCACCAATTTTGAAGGAAGGTAAGTTTGAAGATCTCGCCCAGTGGGGAGTAGCTAAAAACTGCCATCGTGTAAATCCTGCCCAACAAAAAGCAACAAAAAACCATTATAATATAAATCCAGCCTAGCGAGAAGCAATCGAAAAACCACCAAAGAGTGAATCCCGCCCAGTAGGAAGCAGCAGAAATCCATCCCAGTGTAGATCCCGCCTAGTAGAAAGTAGCAAAAACCTCTACCAAGTGAATCCTGCCTCTCGAGAAAACCAACAGGAAATGAGAAAAACCCGCCCAGCGAGAAACCCAACGGTTTTGGAGAATCCCGCCCCGCGGGAAACCATCCCACCCAGCAGGAAACCATCCTGCCTAGAAAAAAGGGGGAATCTTGCCCAGTAGGAAGCAGCTAAAAACCAGCAAAGAGGAGATCTTGTCCATTAAGAAGCAACCAGAAAGCACCACCAAGAGAATCCCGCCCCCAGGACAACCAGCAGGAAAAGACAACAGGTTAAGGGACCAGGGATACAGGGACTGGGGATCCCTGGCGAGAAGAGGTAACAACCACAAATATGGGATCCCTAGGAGCCTAGCCTAGGGGATCCAGGGTCTACATGCATAGATCAGATCCCCCAAAGATTTGAAAATGTAGCAAAACCCAAAGAACCCCAACAGTAGGGGCCAAAAATTCCATCCTTGCATAAGAGAAAATTCAGGGAACTAGGACTGAGGCTGGGAACAGCCCAGGCAGAGAAAAATCCCCCCCCAAGGCTAAACAAATGCCCAGGGTGTCCACCAAGGAGAAAAACCAGCACGAAGAAGCCTCCAAGCGGGAAATCAAAGAGGGCCCTCCCCATAGGGATGAGACCAACAACAGCCACAGGATCCCAGAGAGGATTCACTAGCAAAAATGGGAAAGATGCCCCCCTCAGAACACCCCCAAAGTAGTAAGGACCTCAAAGGAAACCCCAAGAAGCCATCAAAAACCCAACCAATCACCCCCACCACCCAGAGAACCATAGGGAACTAGATCCATGCCAAAAACCTATAGAAAACCCCAAGGGGAAGCCTGAGGGAAAAAAAGGGAAGGGATCCCAAAAATAGCAAGGAACCCTGGGAAGCACCAGGTCAAAAACTCAAACAAGGGAACCCTGACCGACTGGGAGAGGTGCGAGAAGAGGAGAAGGATCTCCCCCAAGGAGATCATCTGCAACAAACAATCCCAGGGAGGGATGACCTGGGAAGAGCCAGGGACTGGGCAGGAACCAGGGGAGGGGGAGCAGGGAAGGGATTGGGACCCTCCCCTCTCTACTTTTTTCCCTCATCCTTCTCCCTTCTATCAAAATTTTTAGACTCCATCTATTGACACATTTTTCTTTTGTAATATTTTAATTCTGTTGTTGATGTTTGTTTTTCCCAAACCCAATTTGAAAAAAGAAGTCCTAATGGTATTAATACCGTTGTGGAAGACCCATATCATTACGGTTGTACCATTAGGCCAAATAAAAAAAGGTGCATCTCCAACAACATGTGTTTTAGAAGTTCTTTAAATATATCTTTAGGGTTTTTCTTTTGGTTCCCAATGTAAATATGAGCTCTTAGATTCTATTGATTGGGTGCAAATCAATGGGTGTTTGTAGTGCATAGGGCCATCCAAGGATGATTGTATAAATAGAAAGAAACATCAAACACAAAATATCAATAAATATCATAGTATCCCTTTTGGAATCAATAACTTTAACCAATGTGTTTTTTCTTCTTTAATGTCAAAAATTCACAATATGTTCTAAAAATGAATAGATGCAATCCATCCACTCAAATATTATACAAAAGGTAAAAAAGGATAAAAGGAAGAAAAATAGACACAAAAATTTGGGGGCACCCAGAGGCACCATAAATAATCACTACATTATTTATAGATAAGATTACAAACTCTCTAATAATCAAATGAGTGAAAGGAGGTGTTTATAGCAATACCAAAACCCCATTTGTATAATAAAGTTTAACCTAAGCCAACATAACAAGAGGGCTTAAGGTAGTCAAGCGATGGGACAAAGTGACAAATTTGGCTACAATATTTATGAAAGGGGTGTAAAACCTAGGTGCAATCAAGTGATGAAACAAAGTGATAAATTTGGCTATAATATTCATGAAACGGGTGTCAACCAAGGTTATGCATAAGGGGTCGGACCCAAAATGTACTTGTAGAAAATTGGTGAATCCGTTTCGAAACCATGGCGAATCCTGGCCAACCTCACGTCGAAGGCAATGGCGAATTACCTTATATTTTAATAAAAATTTGTAAAAATTTGGTGAGTCGAATGTTTTTGGTTTCACTAAGTTGGGTGCAAAACATGATTCGAGCTTGGAATGGGTGCAAAACAAGATCCAGGCTCGGATCGGGTGCAAAAACATGATTTGGGCTTAGATCGGGTGCAACACACGATCGGCGTTTGAACCGGGTGAAAAATTGATCTGACAAACGAGATAATGGTCCAAGTGGAAGAAGGATCGAGCAGACAGATCGGGTGGATAACAAACTCTGACCAAGTAATAAAGATGGACTAGGTGAAACTCATAATGTATATGGATCGGGTCCAGAAATGCAAACAGTCTAGGTGAAGGTTCTGTAGATGGATCGAGTGCATCAATGTAGATGGACCAGGTGAAGAAATGTAGATGGATCGAGTGCATCAATGCAGATGGATCGGGTGAATAATTGTAGATGGATCGGGTGCAACATTGCAGATGGACCAAGTGCAAAAATGCAGATGGATCAGGTGAAGTAATGTAGATGGACCGGGTGTAGCAATGCATGTGGACCGGGTGAAGAAATGTAGATGGTCCGGGTGAAGAAATGCAAATGGGTCAAGTGGAGAAATGCAGACGGATCGATTGCAAAAAATGTAGATGAATCAGGTGCAATAATGCAAATGGATTGGGTGTAGTGATGCAGACGGCTCGAGTGCAGTAATGCAGATGGACACCACCACACGCATGTCCAATAACATGCTACCATGTGTCCACCCCACACGCATGTCCAATAACATGCTACCACGTGTCCACCCCACTCAGTCTCGTCTATAAAAAGGCATCAACAGTTATTTTTATAGACTTTTTTCCACTGCACGAGATCAGAGCGAAGCTGCTAACACTTCCCTTCCCCAAGAGACCATTACCCCACACCTTTCCAGAGTGATGGTGACCATGACGACACAAAAAATTGCATTCAAAAATCAAAGTTGCATCGCATTTTCATAGTACTTAGCTGGGACAGATGGGATAGATCGTATATGGGTTCAGAATGCAGGTTTTGGGGGTTTGGCTTCTATGCCCCAATTTAGAATAGATAAATTTGTTCTACACAATATAATCGATGCTTACGACAATGATCTTGGGACCATTACTGTGTCTACACAAAATCAAAAAATATATTTTACAGTCAAACCCTCTGATATCCAGAGATTGACTGGACTTCCACAGAAGGGTCTCGCTCTAGTAACACATAAGCTTCTTCTCTCAAAGAATGATAAGGCTTTCCTGGCGGAGCATTTCGATATCTCTTCGAAATTGTTGTCAGGTATAATTCTCTTCAGTTGATTATCTAAAATTTCATAATTTAAAATTTGTTGTCACCTAATTATTTTTTTTTGCAGCCTCTATGACGAAGTCCAAGAGAGGGTTAACCAATAACTCTGTTTCAAACAATGATTTCAAGGCAATTCTTGAATTTTTCCAAGCAAGGTTGTTTCTGCTTGGAAGATCGAATATTCCATTCTGGTCATTAGCTTATATTGTTCGTTGTTTAGAGTACCATGAGAGATTCGACTTGTGTACGTATATTTCTAATCAAATTAGATCATTACTCTATACTATTCATGCTAGCCAGTTAGACAAACCTCTCACATTTATCTCGATAAATTACATTTTAGCTCTTTATTATGAAAGTTTTCATCATTTGCAGGATACTGGTTCACCAACTGTATTGCACACCAAATTACAAAGCATTGCTATGACTATCGAAGAGTTGAAGGTAATTATTCTATTTTTCACCAATAATAATTTTTATATTTTAAGATATTTTTAATTTATGTTTTAACTTTTTTTTTGCATCTAAATGCAGAGTAAGGCAGCCATCACACGGGAAAAGAAGGATGTTGGTGTTAGAAGTCACATGCTAGAGGATGGTGGTGATTCATAAGGGACAATGATTGAATTTCAACCACAGAGACCTCATAAACGCCAAAAGCCAGCTTCTTCTCCCGCTTCTCGTCAACATGTGCAAGCAAATGCCATGGAAGGTGAATCCAGTTATGTCGCACCAATGATGGGTAAGTTTACTATTTCAAGTTTTTTTTTGATTCATTACCATTTCTATTTAGTTGAAATTATATCTATTTTTCATTTTTTGGTATGTTTTTTAGTTTTACGCCAAACCACCACAAACACTCGCACCCAGTTGTCTCCACAGGTTGAAGGGCAACACGAGATCTGTTCATTGGGTATGTGAGTTTTTTAATTGTTAATTATAAATTTTATCTCCTTTAATTTTGTTTAATAATATCTTATTATAATATATTTAGGTCCCTCCCCATAATTTCATGAAAGAAGGAAGAAAATGATGCCACCACCACCACCACCAGGTCCAACACCACCACCAGGTCCACCACCACCAGGTCCACCACCACCAGCAACACGACAATCTCAAAAATGACAACAATTAATGCGAGGTCAAGTTGTTGGAAAAAATCTTGATGGACCGAGATCATGGGTGGGACCCACACAATCGAAGACACAGGGATATGCATCTAGATTTCCAGCGTTGTCATTTTCTACTGGTTGTTCTTTGAAATATGTTTCAACCTCCGGTTTAGATGTGCCAGAATTAGATCAAGATTTTCTTTTTAGGGGAACATTGAAGGGTTAAAAGTGTCAGAGATGGTAAATTTGCAAGAAGAACCTGAAGCTGAGATAATTTCATCATCGCCTTCTAACACCTCCGATCTTGATCCTGAGGATGAAGAAGTTAGTTTATCTAAAGATCAGTTGGTTTTTGATAGTTGTTTTTCAGTGATCCAGGATGTTTTGCTTGAAAATTTGAAAGATTTGAAGGATTGGGAATTGCGGGCAAAGATCCTTATCAAGGAAATAAATGCTCGCTATAAAAATTATGATAAAAGGGAAGAAATTTTTGCCCCTATCAGAAACCAACCTGAGAAGCTTGTTGGGCTGCTACATCAAGCCCAATCAGGATCGGTGAACCCTTCTATTTCTTATGATGATAAAATTTTAAAGTCTATGTTGTGCAAGTTAGAGAACCTGAATGTTGAAGCCCAGGCGTATTACAACCTATGGGCTTCTGATAAGAAGAAAGTTTTAATTGTTGATGCTGCAAGAGATGCTACGGAGGTGAGACTTTAGATGCAATCAAATTTGTCATTATCTTTTGTAATATAACTCTCGACTAACTAAGGTGTTCTTTAATTTTTATGCAGGTAAATTTCTAAAATTTACAGAAACAAGTTAATTTCTTGGCTGTTAATCTTGAGGCTGCAAAGAAATCAATCTTAAATGTGATAATAATGAAGGAGACCTTACAGACTAAGGTCAGGGATAATAATTATTTAAAAGCAATTATCCTCGAGCACAAAATGGATCCAAATATCTTGCTTAAGAAGAAGCTTAAACAAAATGAACATGTAGTCCTTGAGGATCCAGCCAAAGATGATAGATTGTTGTTGGGGAGCTTACAAAAGGTAGAGGAAGGCCTCATCAGAATGGGAGCACTAGAATGGCCTGAGCAGGTTATTGGTATAGGAGATAAGGGAAAATAACCTGCAACTTTGGAAGCATCTCAAACTAAAGGAGATGCAGATATACATGGAGCATCTCAAACTCAAGGAGATGTAGATATACAAGGAAAGATTGAATCTCAAGGCCTAGGTGATCCATGTGCACAAGGAGCATTTGAACCTACCCCTGCTCACCCTTGAAAAAATTGCTTTGTTGTAAAACGTTTCATTGTTGAAAGAAAGTTTTGGATGGTTGTTCTGTAAACAATTTTGTACTATATATTTTCTATGCTATTAATGAAAAATGCTTTTGTTAATTTGAATTCTATCACTCATTGGTTGTTTCTATTTATATTCATGTGCTATTTTTTAAATTTGTAATGATTCAACTATATTCACAATTACAATCTGAAAAGAAATAAATGATTAAACTATATTCACCAGTCAACTCAGTTATCCCATACATTAATATCAGTACACTATATTTTTGAAAATTATGTTGTAAATCGATTATGAAAGAGAATTCTATATTTTACATCATAAAACATATAATTTGAAAGACAATGTTGTGTGATAAAGAATAAAGTTACAATTCAGATAGATGAAACAATCTTGTGATGACAAATAAACACATTCATATTGAACAAGGTTGTAAAATCTTGTAAAAATTACAATTCAGGTAACTGAAACAAATAAATACTATGATATAAATGCAATTAAAACTATTTCAAAAACAACATTGGGATCCATAAACAAACATTCTCGGCTTGTCTAGAATCACTATTGTGAAATTTGATATCAAATAAATTCAAATTTATTAATGTTGTGAAATATTGGAAAATCACATTAAAATTCAAATATATAAAAATTACTTTAAAATCACTATTGTGAAATCTAATATCAAATAAATTCAAATTTATTAATGTTGTGAAATACTAGAAAAATCACAATATTGGAAAATTCACAAATCAGGTAGTTGAAACAAACATTCTTAGCTTGTCCAAAATCACTATTGTGAAATATGATATCAAATAAATTCAAATTTATTAATGTTGTGAAATACTGGAAAAATCACAATACTGGAAAATTCACAAATCAGGTAGCTGAAACAAACATTCTCAGCTTGTCCAGAATCACTATTGTGAAATCTGATATCAAATAAATTCAAATTTATTAATGTTGTGAAATACTGGAAAAATCACAATATTGGAAAATTCACAAATCAGGTAGCTGAAACAAACACTTCTCAGCTTGTCCAGAATCACTATTATGCATAGCAGTTATCTGTGTCCCCACAATCTGATCACTAAAATCATCATTATCATTCATATTCTCGGTACCCCTTCTGCCTACAAGGGAATTCCAATATGCCAATGCCCTGTCATAAGGAAATGTGTTCAACTGATATGATGACACATAAATTCTCAAACAATTTTCTAAATTTTTGTCCAACTTGTTGCGGAGTTTAGATTTAATGAAAGATAGTGCACTGAAAACCCTCTCATCTTCCACAGATCCCAATATCATTGTTTGACATAATTCATATAAACAAAAGTATTCACTAATAGTATCTTGCAAGACACTACTTGGATACAATTTTTGCCACAAACGTGCAATGGAACCAGTCTCATGGATGTTACTCAAAAGTGACGTTTGTTCAACCATTGTTCCACCAAAATGTGATGACTATTGTTTTAAGAGATCTTTGTTGAGTATACCTTTGATTTCAACACCATTGACTTCCACACTTTTACTGAAATGATTAATAAGTTTGAACATATATTTAACAAACAACTCATGTGCAGAATTGTATTCAGTACAAGGACCCCAAAACATGGGGTTAACCACACCCATTGCCTCAAGCAACTCATCTCTTTGAAACCGTTCTCTTATCTCTTTTGTCAATGATTCTGCTATTTTAAACAAATTTGTCTTTATTTTGTGTAAAACAACTTCAAATCTATTGTGTGTTACAGGAACTTGTTCAACATCATCAACAACTATACTTGCCTGCCTTTCAAAACAATACAAAGGTATCATCTTTCCATGAACATTAATACAAAGATGATCATTGATGTCAAACTTCAAAAAGCTTTTTGGATTGTTTACGTTTGTCAATGTATTCCAACTATCAAACAAGGGATCTTCAAAATATTTTTTGAAAACATATAACCTATCAATAATCACACATATTTGCTTTCTCATCCTTATGAAATCAATGATATAGATGGATCTCTCTTGTGCAAGTTTAATCAACCTATTCATTTCATGTAACATTGGAAGAATACCACATAATGTTAAAAGGGTTTCGAAGTCAGTCAAATGGAACAACAGATATTTTGCCTTATCAATAGCCCTACGATTTGCGTACATCAACCCCGTTAATGATTGATACTCTTTAAAAACTCGTGTGCAGGTTGATACATTGAAATCCACCTTGTATCCACATCTTTTAACAATTTTTTTCCTTCTGTAACTCCTAGTGCAAACTTTTGAAACTCTGCAAACCTTTTTGGACTACAAGAAAAATAAGAATGTATTTCACGAATAAGGTCTTCTACTCTTGCAACATTTTCAAAAGAGCTCACGATTTTATATGCTAGATTTACTCTATGAGCCATGCAATGAATGGGTATCATATATGGGGCAACTGACATTTGGAGACGAACACAAAGACCATTCTTGTGCCCTTGCATTATAGCAGCACCATCAGCTCCGATGCATATTAACTTTGTGGCTATCTCTATATCATTCATTCCTGCAATATCCTTTAAACTACTCACAACAACATTATAGATGTTTTCTGCATTTGAACTTTCCACCATCTTATGTAATCCTAGCAAACTAGGCTGCCTTACATGATTTTGAAATGTGTACACATGCATGCAAATCCATGATGTGTTGTCCACAGCCATCACCTCATCAATAGAAAGTGATATGAATCTAGCATGTTTTACTTTCTCCCTCAGGTCCTCCTTCTCAACTAATGATAGACATTTTACCATTTCCCAACCACTTCGATCTGACCAATGGGAACTAGGAAGGTTTTGCACATCGACTATTTCAAATAGGTGCTTATAATCACTAAAATCAGACATGGGTCTACCCTTTTTGAGAATATTATATACAACAACCAACTGCAAACTTTTTGAAGCTAAAATGGTCTTATGCATTTTTTGAAATTGGGATTTAATCGTTCCACCTTTCCCAACAAGAGATTGTTGTTGCTTTAAGTGATTTTCATATTCTATTGCATATCCGACATGCATACATTTTGATGCATCCTTCCACTTAACTTCTTTTTTAATTTTACCATCACTTCCTCAAACTTTTACATAAACTTTGCCAACATGTTTTTCTATTGTATCTTTCTTATTTTGCAACTTGTGATCCTTACCTAGTTTCCAACTACAAATTTTGCATCTACATTCTTTTTGTTCGAATTGGTTGTCCATGGAAGGGATAGGCTCTATCCACGAAAATATTTCTACCCATTCATCTTTAAATGCCCTTCCAATAGCCCAGTTAGATGTCTTTCTCTTTTTAGTATTTTTGCTTGAAGATTCGAAAGAATCTTTTAATGTATTTGATTTATCGCTTTCATTTTCAGTTGGCATGTCCGTTTGAGGAATATCTTCAAGTGTTTGTTGGATGTCATTGTTAAGAGAATTTTCATTAGAAGGCATCTCTTGGCGAGGAATATCTTCAAGTGGAGGCATATCAGGGTCAATAGGGTATTCTGCATAGTAGCATACAATAATATTCTTTATCATTTTTGGATTTAACAAAAAAAACTTACAAACAAGAATATGATTCATATCATCATGAAATATGGATAGAGGCACATACTGTGAGTTAACTATTTGAGAAAGAAAGCATTATTTAAAATAATCATTGAATATACAACTAACTGTTCAGAAGTCAAAAATCATTTGTACCTTTAATTTGCTTCGATGTCGATGGCTCATTGGATTTCGATATATTGCTAAAATAATTCAAGATACTCTTTTCAGCTAGGAGATTTGGCCCCCTTCTTTGCATTGCCAGTAGGTGATATTTTACTTGTAAAGAAAATATTTTTCAATTTAGAAAAGTAATAAAATGAAGAGATTTTAATTCTGTGAGGGCTCAAGATAATGTAGTAATTAGAATAAACAGATGGTGGTTTGGTAGAAAATACATACCTGTTTCCAGACATGATTTATTGTGTTCTTTTTGCCACTACACTGGAGATAGCACTTGTAACTAAGAAGAGCATAAAACTAATCAATATACAAATTCAAATCAATGTAAGAAAAAAACTTGTGTATGCGAAACAGAGCATCACAATGTCCTTAGAGAACCAAAGCAATTACCTACTCATAATCTTGTAACAGAAAAGCATATCTCAATAGAAACAAAGAATCAAAGAGTGTTAACAGAAAGAGAGAAAATACGAGAAAACATGGAGAACATGATGAAATAGAGAATAACATGGGAAACAGAGCATTGACTTATTTAGGGGGGAAAAATATCTTATTTCTACAACTGCTTCAACTCATATTCTCTAAAAAAGCAAAAAAACACAGCATCATAGATTCACAATGTTTTAAGAAATAGAGTACCTGGTGCAGAAAAAGGTTCGAAGGTAGATGCGATTGGAAAAAATATCAATAGTCAACCTGGTTTAAGAATAGTGTCAGTTGCAATCCTATGTCAGGTCATCCGTAGTTTGTGTAAATGTCGATCTGTGTACAAGTTAGTACCAAATGGCGGTTCGGGTATAGAACAAAGCTCGAGATGTCGGTCCGGTTACAAAACAGCTATCGGATGTCGGTCCATGTACAGAACAGAGACCGGATGTCGATCTGGGTATAGAATAGGAACAGGATGTCGATCCAAAATCAAAACTTTGTCAGGCCGTCTGAATACTGGAACGACTACAAATTAGTTTCCATGTGGCGGTCCAGGTACAGAACAAAGTCGGGATGTCGGTCCGAGTGAATATCTGTGCAATTGTTTTGTATGTCGATCCGTGTGCAGAACTATGTCAAGCAGATGGATTTTGGCCCGGGTGCATAACAAAACCCAGATGTCGATCTGGATAAAGAAATGTGATTGTCTATTGTTTTGGATGCATATATGGTTTTTCTTTTCGGTCTGAGTGCAGTTTTGACCCGGATCGATAGTTTTCTAGACCTAACTAAACTTCAGCAAAATTTTGCAACAGATCAAATGTACTCTTCTATTCGGTTGTAAAAAAGTATCACTGGCGTGTTAGTTATTTATAGTGTTATAGTTGGTGATTTGGGTGGGATAAATTAAAAAATTTAGAAATTTAAGGTAAAAATGGTCCACAATTTAGGCGGGAGTGTTGGCGAGTTTTAAAAAAAATGTAATACTATTATCAACGAATGGCGAACCGACACCTAAAAAAAAATCCAAAAATTTTGGGCGAAAGGACCGACGTCTAGGGTCCCCCAAACTCGCCAATTTGAATTTTTGAAAATGCAAATATTCGCCCTATTGGCGAATATTTTCCATTGTGCATAACCTTGGTATCAACCCTAGGTGTAGTCAAGCGATGGAAAATAATGACAAATTTGACTATAAT
This sequence comes from Wollemia nobilis, assembly GCA_028583015.1. Lineage (NCBI taxonomy): Eukaryota > Viridiplantae > Streptophyta > Pinopsida > Araucariales > Araucariaceae > Wollemia > Wollemia nobilis. Next base: position 1,174,093 of record JAQPPZ010000856.1, on the reverse strand, counting down.
ATCCATGTAAGGGATACAAACCCTAAGTGCAGTCAAGAATTGAAGAAATAGGGTTGTTCGTAGACCATATCTTCAGTTTGTGAGAAAGCCTCTTCGGTTAGAAGAAATATCTCTCAAGGATCTTTGGGTTCACGGGTGGATGAACCTTTGCCCTCTATCAAGATTTTAGAGGATGAATTTGGGTTGGATCTGATTGATCATGAAGCTTGAACAATTATCTACAAACTCAAGGGCAAAAGACTAGGCTTGAAGGAGCTCAAAGGATACATTAAATATTGGTGGACCAGTACATAATTTCACATAACTCTCCTACCCAAAAATTTCTTTTCTATTTAATTTTATAATTTAGAAAATAGAGATAGGGTAATGGATTATAGATATAATTGATTTTTTGAACAAATGGGTGTCTATATAAGACCTTGGATTCCTAGTTTCAACCCATTTATAGAAGAAGTTAATGGATTTCTAGTATGGGTGAGTATTTATGCTCTCTCTATGGAGTTTTGGGTAGATAATATTTTCATCAAATTGGTAATGCCATTGGTGCATTATAGTATATGGATGCCCAAACAAAGGAAACTTTATCCAGTAAAATTAATACGAGTAAGGCAAGATTAGCTGTTTGGAAGGATGTTTCAGTTCTTGGGCTTCAATCTATTACTATATCCTTAAGTAAAGGGAAATGAATCCAAAATATTGAATATGAAAACTTCTCCCTAAGATGTTATAGTTGTCAACAATATGGCCACCTAAAGAAGAGATGCCCAATCATCCGATCATGCTCTGATTCCTCCTTGGTGGAGGAGAAGGCCTTGCATGTGAATGATTCAAAACCTTCAAATATTCGAGTTCAAAATAAATAATCTCATCCTACAGATGCACCAATTGTCCAACATGAATCATGTGAGCAACCAAAGACTCAATCCCAAAAGGAGAATTTGAATCAGATCATTGATAAAATCCAAATGGTTACTAAAGACCATCCGAATGATTCCATGGAAAATATTAGCACCTCAAATGGTATTATTGAAGCTAATTATAAAAAAATTTGTGACAATCAATTTTCTAAAAATGAAGATCTTACAAAATGTGTTACAACTAGATATTACCTCGGGAGCTTGAAGTGTAAAAATACATTTTCAGGTCTTGCCACTCTAAAGTAGGAAGAACCTTTGCTACAAAAGAAAAATAATCGAATTGATATCCTCTTTTATGGATGACTATTTTGTTTGATTTCCTTCTATCTATTGGAGTTATGTGTCATGTAAGGGTTATTCTTGTTAATTCCTTTAAAATAAGAAAAATATTTGATTATGGAAACTTAGCAGTTTGAGTATCTTTGATAGAAAAGCAAATATGGGTAAGATTTAATTACCTTTCTAGAAATGTAATGAAAGCAATGTAATATTTTGTTTTTGTAATGGAAGTGGCCCCCAATAGAATCCACACATAACTTATTTAAAAAAAAAAGAGGGCTTAAGGTTAATTCCAAGTTATAAAGTGGGTTTAATCATAATAATGTTAATTGTATTCCATAGGGATTACATAATAAAATATTACAATAAATTAATATATTATACAATGAAATGCCCTTAGGCCATCACAAAACTTTGCAAAAAATTACAATCCAACCTATATACAAGGATTTGTGAATATGGCTAGTGAAATCTACCTACAATTACTTTGGCTTATATTACCTCAACCCATTTAGTGAAATAATCCATAACAATGATGATCCATTCATGTTATACACTTTATAGTAGGTTGATTTTACCTATGAAATTTAAGCCCTATTGTTGTAATAGCTCAATCATGATTATGAGAATTATATATCTTTTTTTCCTACCTCTAAACATGTAGTAGGATCTACAATCTTTGACCCATTTATAGCAATAGGCAAGGATGGTAGTCAAATAATATCCTAAACTTAGAATCTTCTAGGTAAATATGGGAACATAGTAATGCCCTCCTTCATCATGGTATTGCTTAATTAGGTCCTCTATATTTTCTTCCTCTATGCAACATAGTAAGATGCCATCCTATCCTTTTCTAAACAAGACACCATAAAGCCCATGATAATGTACTTCTTTCTATCTGAACAAGGATATTTATTTAGTTATCAATTCTTTTGGTACCTATCCTATGGACATAAATCTACATATATTGCCTAAGCAACTAGTTCTATCATCCACATCTATCTCCTCCACCAGAGCAATCTAATTTTTTGAGATTGTTATTTCTAGTCTTCCACATATGACCAATTTGGTGGGTTTGATCTCAATGTCAAATTCCTAAATTTTAATAATCCACTTGACTCTATATTATTCTAATTAATTATGCAATATAGTATATCAAACATTAGGGTGTACTACAAACATGGTGGTCTTGCTTTATGATAGATATTACTTGAACTTCTTAAGAGCCTTCATGATGGAAAAGACTTGGTTTTCAAAAAGGGTGTACCTTTCCTTGTATTTGTAAAGGGCTTGGATAATGAATGATATGGGATGTTCCTCATTTTTATCATTTTTTTGGGGCAATATAGTGACAATGCTTTCATCTATATCAAAAATGTATAGCCTAAAATAATTGGATAAATATGGATTGATCAAGACCAAATATCTAGTGATGGCATATTTATTGTCTTAAAAATATATCTTCCCTTTGTTGGTCCATTCTAGGGAGGCATTCTTATTGGTACATTTTATAACAAACTTTGAAACAAAGTAGATTTGGCAAAAAAATGACCTGATTTCTTTGACTAATGAGGGTAATGGGATGTTTTTATGGATTTTATTTGACTAGGATCTATGGATAAACCTTATTTTGATACCACATGACCTAGCAAATTGCCTTATTATACAAAAAAATAGACTTAGGTCTATTTGAGATATTAAATTCCCTACACCTCTAGAATATTGAATTGAGATGTTTGACATGTTTACTTCTATCTTTGAAAAATAACATTAAATAATCAAGGTATATAATATTTGTCTCACCAAAAAGCCCCAAAAAAGCTATGTTCATATCCTTTTAAAAGTTGACCCAATGTTTGATAGACCAAACAACATTCTTTGATATGTGAAGGTCCACCATTTGGTGGTAAAGGTATCTTTTGTTGATATTCATCTTTGAACCATGTCTAATCGAATATTAAGAATTCATTGAGGAGAGACAACATCTATGGCTTAACTACCTTCTACAAAATTTCATCAATGGTAGGCAAATGATAGTCATATTTTAAAGAGGTTTTATCTAGGTTCTTGAAGTAGACATATAATATTATCTATCCATTTTCTTGTTTATTGGAACTAGATTGGTGACCCAGGTGGAGTGCTTGATTAGAAATATTATCTAATCCTACAGGAGCTTCAATAATTATTTATTCATAATCACCTCTATTTTAGGGTTTATTAGTCATCGCTTTTATCTAAAAGATCTAAAATTGGTATCCAATTTGATGGCGTTCTCTATAATTTTTTTTAATGCAGATCTTAAGATCTTCATATTTCCAGCCAATAATATCTTCATACTTTCCATAAAGATCTTGGAAAAGGTTCATTTATTCTTGAGTGTCATCTTTTCCAAGTAGTAGTTTCTTTCTTTTAGCCACCTCAATAGGATTATATGAGGAGGTTTATAGTTTGAGGCTCAAATTTCTTGTTCTATCATCTATATTAAATAGTCTCTTTAGAGTGATTAAAACCCTAGGTAACTAGTTTGATTTTAGATGTATAATTCCATCCTTGATGTCATCGCCACATTCATTTTTTCATTAACATATTAAGCCTCTTTGATAAGAAACTCTATGACTTGCTTATTATTATTAAAGACCTTATGATTATTAGAATTATTAGGGATGGGTAGTCTAAGGACTGCTTCCAATTATTTAGGTTTATTACACATATCATTAGTGTGGTCAAACCTAGATATTATGCTTGCCAATTCATTTATTTTTTTTTCAATTCTTTAGGGATTAATTTGATTTTACATGTGTCAAAACTTTCCAATAGACCCTAGACTCAATTTTTATATGACTTCAGATGATTATTTTTGTAGTGCATTGGTAATTAAGCTAATTTACAATTAGTTTGAAGTTTCCATATATTATTAGGTCTTTAATTACCATCATTTAGGCCTTTCTAGAACCATACAAAGTTACTCATATTTCACTATATTATTGGTACAAATAAACAATAACCTACAGGTAAAGTGAATCTATGAACCTATGGGTCAATAATTGAATACTAGTGCCTACCACATTCTTGGTTCTCCTACCATCAAAATACATTGTCCAAGACTTATCTACTTATTGACTTGTTAGAGTAAAAATATTGGAAGGTATTTTATTGATGAGATAGTTTCCTAGTTTAGTGCCCTCATATTTAACATCAAAATATTTTCATCATGTAATATATCAATTATCATATCATCCTCCAAGTCTTGATCATTTTTGAGGTAATTATCATATTCTATAAACTTCAAAAGCTCATTCTAGTTTACCATATTTTCATCATCTAGCTTGTGTACTAGATATTTTTTATCTTTTTAGGCCTTACTACCATAGAAATATTACAGGTCCCAATATAAAATAGTCATAATATTAAATTTCAAAATAATAATATAAGAGTAGAATAATATATGAGAAAATTTATATGTATATCAAGGCCTATATAAGAAAACAATTAACATTCATTTATATACTCAAATATAATGTAAATGTCCTATGTCATTCATGAATTATGCATGAAGAAAAATTACAATATTAATTACTCAAAAATCTATATATAATCTTTATTCCTTTTCTCCTTATTATAACTTTGTAATATGATATTCAGATTCCATTATCAAAGAGTATTGTATCCATAATATAGACATAGTAATATGACTCTTCAAGTACTTGACTATATATTTCCATATGAAAAGTTGTATCGCTCCAAATTTTTTGCATCCTTACCTTCAGGCTAAAGGATCCATGCCCGAAAGGAGGATGGGAAAAGGATGGGACAATACCTCGGACTGAGAGGCCCTTTGAAGGTCCCGCCTCTCGGGGAGGGGTATTAAGGTGATTTTTCGACGGATGGTGGGGTTCACCAGGAAACGTTTAGTGGCAGTTTCCACGCCTAGGTTGGGAATGAGTTTAATGTGTTCAATTTTAGCTTTAAACATCCAAGTCCTAGGTTTGGCCAGATGAATCTAAGTTATTCTATATGAAAATGCAAATTTAAATACAGAAAATAGATTTAACAAAAAACACAGAGAGTAAACTAAGGGAAGAAATCCATACCTGGTCCCGGATGTCTGATGGAGATTCTGATTTTTGAAGCAGTCCAGATCGTCTGGAATTTGACAGGATCATCTCTGATCTGACAGGATCGTCTGAGATCTGACGAATTCGTCAGAGACCTGCAAACAGAGAAATAGATACAAAATGCAGAAAATGCAGCAATACAAACAGAGGGCAATGATGCAGAATGACAACAATAATATTAGACGGATAATTATAAACAAAATATGAGTGTATTTCAATGATTTAATGACAAATTATGACTTTATCATGCATTAAAACTATATGGGTGAACTCCAAAATGCAGAGTAATAAGGAATAACCATAGAATTAACTAAATGCAGAATAATGCAGCAGAAAAGAGTAGAGAAAATGCAAACTCTGGGCACTGATTGCCCCAATGCAGACTATAGTCGAAATCATCTCGGATTGGTACGAAATCATCTCGAATTGGACAGGATCATCTGCGACGACCTGAGCTTGCTCCGGCTGAAGAATAACAAGGTTCCTGCAACAAAATTTGGATAGGACAAGTGCAGATGATAATCCAGGGTGTTCTAATGCGTATAAAGGTCAAGTTACAGAAAATCCAGCTAGGGGAATGTCAAGGGGGGGTCCTAAGGTTTAAGTAGACTTAGGAGGGAAGCTGGGAGGTTGGAGATCATCCTAATTTGGAAGATCTCCAATGGGGGAGGTCTCTAACGGTGCAGACGCGTCTCTGCCCGAGTTAGAGAAGCTGTTGAAACAGAAGCTAATTATGAAAAATCAGTTTTGGGACAAGATCGTCTGGACGTCCTAGTCCAGACGAAATCGTCCGATCTGAGGCGATATCGTCTGATCGGCGACGATATCGTCCAACGGTCACAACAAATCCTAAAAATGGCACGGAAAACAAGGAAACGGGTTAAACGATGGTTTGGGAGCGGTTTTGGGGGTTGAATTTGAATTTGAATTATTACTAAGGTAATTTTGATTATTGCTAAGTTTCTATTGCGCCAATTTTAGGGTGCTACATTTTGCCCCCTCTTTAGCGAATTTTCTGAAGAAAATGCGTTAAAGATGAGTTCTTCTCGATCTACGAGAAAGCAAAAATTATTCCCATTTTTAGGCGACGATTCTTGGTCGAATCGTACGACAACTTACTATGATGCCCCCTCCGTGTTTTTACCCAAATCGAACGTTTGAGGTAAAAACGCAGAAAAGCAAAAAATGTTTTTAGTTGTTTTTGAATAAAATTAAGAAAAATAGGGAAAAACCCTAATTCATTGTTACTGTTCATTTTTACTGTTTTCTAGAGCTCTGCAGACAAGATGGTCGAGACAGCGCACAGATCGACAGAGGTCCGACGCGGGCTACGGGTAAGGGTCTAAACTTAGTTTAGAATGCTTGAAATTTGATTTTTTATGCTTTGTAGATTAAATTTTGATGATTTTTGAGCATCACGGCCATTTTTGGGCCATCGACGTCGTCGGGACGAAATCGTCTCGATATCGCCGATTTCGTCCAATGGCGAAATCGGCGAAATGGGGACGATTTCATCAAAAGGGACGATTTCGGCTTGCAAAAATGGAGAAATTTGCTCAAATTTGGGACGATATCATCCAATAGTGGACGATATCATCATTGATGAAATTGAACTTACTTTACTTGCATTTTTAATCACTATTTTATTAATGATTTGGATTAATGATTTTTATTGTTTTGTTGTTTATGTTGTAGAGAGGATTACTAAAGAGCAGAGAATGGAAATACGACGGGCTGAGGGATGACTTGGCCGCTCTATCTCAGGTAGAGCGAGATCAGTTGGCACAAGTCGGCTTGGGATGTGGCGGAGATGCCAAGGTTTCTACGGATATGGGGCTATTGACACCTAGCAGAGAGGTGGTATCCGGGTTCTTCTTTTTTGTTATCGATGGGGAGATGACTCCCACACTAGAGGATGTATGGAGGATTTTGAGGATCCCCATACAAGGATGGTTAATAACTCTCATGGCCAATCAGGGCCACGCGATGATGCGACTGTGTGGAGATCCGAGCTTTGCCCTAGAGAAGGGCGGAGTGAACATCGAGTCGCTATGCAGATGCCTGGGCATCTAGACTGACATAGGTTTTGGCTGGGGTTGTAGGTGGTCTGTTGCTATGCCATCAGAGTGGATGTAGAGTACCATGGCTATTGATAGATGTGGTCTATGACATGAGAGACCATGGATATAGGTTTGCTTGGGGGAGTTATGTACTATGCCGATTGTATAGGATCCTGCATGGGGTCGTATACAAGGGCGATCGATGTCTGGTGATGACATCACTACTATAGGTTTGGTGTTGGGAGCACATCATGGTGTGGAGGCCGATAGGGCTCCCACTGATAGGGATTGATGGGGAGAGGCCTCGAGCTTTCTACTGGTGGCTCGAAGAGGGTCATAACGGGGATAGATCTGCCAATGTCCTGGAGACTACTTGACGACCTTGTCTCCGACCAGATCACCTGGAGGCCTTGGAGAGATCATCCAGGGTGGGCCGAGGATGGACAGGAGCTGGCTCACATCAGGTGAGTCTATTGGCTGAGGATGGAGAGGGGAGAGGTGGAGCTCCACCGCTACGACCGAGTTTTGAGGCAGTTCGATCTACAACAGGGGATCCCATCTCTCAGAGACTACGAGTTTTCTCGGACCATCCGGGATAACACTACAGCTAGCGGGGCTCCAGATATGCAGCGCTTCTAGAGTCAGGACGTAGATGATGCCCCCATTCAGCTAGTGGATGGGGACGACGTAGGGGTAGCCGACGGCTATGATGCCTGGTACACAGGCATCCGCCCTCCTCGGATGACGAGGGCTCAGGGTCCGATTCATGCAGTTGTGCATCGGATGGGGAGGCAGCACCAGGCGGCCATTGAGGCGGCACAGGGTCATGGAGGGAGAGAGCAGAGGAGACCACAGGCTCAGTAGAGGCCATGACAGCGGGAGAGGAGGGAGGAGAGACCCCCTTCTCCATGGAGAGAGAGACCACCATCGCCCGATAAGGGCAAGGGTGTGGACATAGGAGAGAGTAGTGAGATGGCTACTCTTCGGGCGGAGACTATCCGTCTCCAGGCATAGGTGCAGACTCTACAGGATGAGGCTGCACGCCATCGAGCTGAGGCTACACAGCTCAGAGATGAGGTTGCACGCCTCAGAGCATGGAGCGGAGGAGCGAGCACTCAGGAGCTGGCATGATCGATTGCTCAGACCATGTTCTATCAGGGTATCTACTTCTAGATGGTGCCAGAGGGCCAAAGGGTACAGCTACCAGCCGACATTGCGGATCCGATCAGGGTTGGGTCATCGAGGACTTCATCTCGATCGATGACTAGGACTCGCAGTACCACACATACTGCGATGGGGCCACCTCGTCCACCTCAGGGCTAGGGAGGAGATGAGGCTGAGAGCTCGAGGGGTTCTCGAGGCTAGGCTACTGCACTGTACATACTGATTATATGATTTGAGAGGATTGAGTATGCCAAGATGTAGATTGTGGCCTACCAATCCAGTTTTGATATGATGTACATATATTGTTGAGATATATATATATATATATATATATATATATATGATATTTTTGATCATATGACTTGTCTTATGTGTTTGTATGATGCTTTATTGTTGTGGTGTGATTGATTGGATGATTTATGTAATTATGTCGGTTGGAAATATTATGGTTTGAATGTCATGCTTTTTAAAATTTAAATGAAATAATCTGATGTAAACAAATTGGTTTTGTGATGTGATAATTTGATAAAAATAAAAGAGGACTTTTAACAATAATTTCAAAGGACATTGTCGCTATTATAGACCATTTCATGGAGTCGCCGCTCACTCGGTCGTCAAGCTAATCCCAGTATAGAAATATTGTTAAAAGTAAAAGAGTGCTTAAGAGACTGTCTTAAGACTTTGGTGTGATGATGCAAATGATGATGATGATGATGATGATTTGTTTTCAGATTTCCATGAAAATATTATGCATGAAATATTTTAAAATGACTTTTGCTAGGCATAAATTCCTAAGTGTGATAAATTTTTTGGATAATTCCCTAGGAATTATACCATCATTGCAAAATTGAAGTTTGACATAATGACATGAAAATAGAGTAAGTGTTTGTTTTGTTTTAAAGCATAATGGTGTAACATAATGATTTAAGTCATATGTTTTTATGATTTTGAATGGAAAATAAAATTGGTACAATGGTTTGCGCTAGGCATAGAATATTTAGGTATAGACTTATACCATCATCGCGAAATCCAAAGAAGAAAATAATATAATAGTTTTATTGCATGGTTGATTTTTAATTTTTGAAAATAAACTAAAAATATGAAGATGAGGACTTGCGCTAGGCATAAAATTCCAATTTTGGTTTTGGAACTATACCATCGTCGCGAAAGTCAAAAGTTATATATAAATGTAACTTGATTGCATGTTTTTGAAAATGATTTTGATTTTTGATAATGCATGTAGTTGTCTTTATACTAAACAACTGTACTTCAAAGAAGAAAATGAATTTATTCCAAACAATTTGCAAAAATATTTCAAAGTATCTTAAAGACAAAAGTTAGATTTATAAGGAATCCCATGTGCGTAGGTGAGTTCATTACCAATCTTGATTTATCATAATGATACACAAAATCTCTCAAATACAAAATGTGTGTGCAATTGCATTGTTCATTTACTAGGTTTGAGCAAGATACTATGATACAAGTGATTTGAATTAACCAAATAAGTGTTCATTAACCATGATTTAGATGCATATAACCATACCAGACTACTATGTAAGTCGGGTTATCAAGAGCTAGCTAATCCATAAGCAGACATAGGTCTGTACAAAAGAAGGTCGCTAATGTGACAGACATATCACCACGCTAGGAGTTACCCAAGGCCAAGCGGGTTGGGCACAAACCACCTGTTATGGGGCTTACCTCACAGTTTTCGAATAATTGAGAATTCCAGGGATTCAAGCTCATCAACCCTTCTTTTCTTTTCAATGGGTAGGGAAAGGGATTTTATTGCTTTTGCTTTTGTTTGTTTCTTTTTCTTTGCTTTTGCTTTTCTTTTTCTCTCTTTTTTTTTTTTTTTTTGTATTTTTGTATTTTGGCTTGATATTTGAGATAATGCTGAAATAACTTGTTTCTTTTTCTCTTTTTCTTGAACTTTTCTTTTCTTCCTATACTAGGGATACTTGCTCGGATTAGCTGTAGAGCAAGGGATTTTTATTCCGGGTAGGGGTGAGCTTGTCCTTTTGTCAATTCTCAAAGATTCTAGACCATGTGCATGATAGGATAGCAGGGGAAACTTTTCGCTCAGGAAACCACTTCTACTATGTAGCATAACATGGAAATTACAAATGTAATCATTTTATTGTGAAAAGATATGCTTGGTTTAAGTAAATAACAAGATCAATTCTCTATGCTCAAACTTTATTTAATTGAATTTTGTGGACTTTGATATAAGAGAGATTAGTAATCATGCCAGATAAAATCAAGATATTTATTTTTTGTGTTTGTGATAGTGAGGGATTCCAAATAAATGCTAATTTATCCAAAATAATTTGAAAATATAACTGCAATACTTGAAGAAGAAATATATACAACAAATATTTTTGAGGAGTTTGATGATCTTGACTCTCTCTTTCTTCTTTATTTTTTTTGGTTTTGAAAAGAGTCAATAATATAGCTGTTTTTGACTTTTATTTTTATTTTTAGTTTTTGTTTAAACAGTTTTATATATATTTTTAAAATGAGACAACATGCAAAATATGTACAAATGATGAAATGACCAAATTTTATGCGTAATATCGCTTAAGATGCATAATATTCATAGGTTCTTTTAAATATTTACCATCTAAGGTAGCTAATTTGTATGCTCCTGATTCAAATTTAGCAATAATAATATATGGTCCAAGCCAGTTGGGCTCAAATTTACCTTTAAGGTCTTTAGTTGCATTAGTATTTTTTTGATTTTCTTTTAAAACAAGGTCACCGACCTCAAAGGATCGATGACGAACTTTCTTGGCATATGATCTTTTAAGCTTGTTTTGGTAAGCACGAAGATGCTCCAAAGCATTGATGCACTTTTCATCTAGAAGTTCCAGCTGACTGAGTCTGCCAGCTCGATATTCATCTCCTACTTCGGTATCTTGAAGTAGTAGAGCCAAAGAAGGAACTTCTAATTCAAAAGGAAAAATGGCTTCAGCGCCATAAACCAAGACAAAAGGTGAAGTTCCAGTGGGAGTTCGAACACTAGTTCGGTAAGCCCACAAAGCTGGATATAATTGAATATGCCAGTCGCGACCAGATTTATTGACCAATATTTTGAGAATTTTGATTAAGGTTTTGTTAGATGCTTCTGCTTGGCCATTACCCTGAGGATAATAGGGAGTGGACCAACGATGTTGAATCTTATATTTTTGGCATAACTTCTTGACATCTTTATTTTTGAAACAAGTTCCATTGTCTGAGATGAGATTTGCAGGAATTCTGAACCTACAAATGATTTGATTAAAAATAAATTTAGAGACTTGTGTTCCAGTGTAGGAAGCTAAAGGCATAGCTTCAACCCACTTCGTGAAATACTCAATGGCGGTTATGATGAATTTGTGTCCATCAGATGACACAGGATTAATTTTGCCAATAATGTCTAAGCCCCATTTTGAAAAGGGCCAAGGAGATGAAATAGCCTGCAGCTCTTGTGCAGGCGCATGGACAAGGTCAGCATGTTTCTGGCACTTGTCGCAATGGCGCACATAATCATGTGCATCCTTTTCCATAGTAGGCCAAAAGTAGCCTATCCTAAGGAGCTTTTTAGCAATGACACTACCATTGAAGTGTCCTCCACAAGATCCATCGTGGACTTCACTTAAAGCTGATTTGGATTCTTCTAGATTCAAACATCTCAATAGGATACCTTCAAAAGATCTCCTATATAAAGTATTGCCAATTATTACAAATCGACTTGCTCGTCTACGTAATAACCGATGCTGGTTTCTATTAGAATTGGCAGGGAAAGTCCCATTTTGAAGAAAATCAACTATATCCGTATACCAAGGGTCAGGAGTAGTTTCATTGATCAGAAACACATCCAAAGGTTCTAAACATGACTTATTTGAAGCGGGTTCCTGGAGTCGATGAATAATGATGGTGGCATATTCGTCATCTAACTCCAAGGGCAGAAGAGATGCAGTTGCGGCCATAGCGTCAGCCGCACGGTTGCTAGTTCATGGAATAGCTTCCAAAGTAACTTTATCAAACAAGGATAACAATTGCAAAACATATGCTTTATATGGGCACAATTTATCATCTCTGGTCTGATAAACTTCATTAATTTGATTTATGACAAGTTGGGAGTCACCAAAAACTAGCAGATGTTTGATTTTTAATGCCAAGGCAGCTCGTAATCCAAGGATTAGAGCCTCATATTCGACAGTATTATTGGTGCAAGCAAATGTTAATTTGAAGGACAGAGGAATGATGTGTTTTTGTGGGGATATTAAAATAATACCCGCACCAGCCCCACTCATGCATCGGGCTCCATCAAAGTATAAGGACCATTGTTCAACATGGTCTGCCTCTAATTGAAGGCATTCATCAAGAAACTCAATGATGAGGGGATGGGTAGACTCTAAGGGTGCAACAACTAACTGATCTGCTATGATTTGACCCTTAACAGACTTTTGACCTATGAATGTGAGTTCAAACTCGCTTAGAGCAAGAACCCACTTGGCTGTGCGACCCGATAAATAAGGTCGACTCATAAGATACCGCAAGGGATCATATTTAGCAATGACATATGTTTTTTGACTAAGCATATAATGGCATAATTTTTACGTAGAAAATATGACTGCTAGACATAGTTTCTCTAATGTTGTATAACGAGTTTCATAACTGATTAAAGTTTGGCTAATGTAATAATTAGCACGTTCTTTCTTCTCATCATCAAGCTGAGCTAACATAGCTCCTAAAGCAAAATCTGAAGCTGAAATATACAGGAGAAACGGGCGATCAGGTCTAGGCGGTGAAAGCACAGGTGGATTAAGGAGGTATTGTTTGAGAAGTTCAAAAGCTTCTATACATTCGTCGTCCCAGTTAAAAGGGACATCCTTCTTAAGGAGCTTAAGAAAGGGAGTGGTTTTGTCCGCCAGCTTATCGATGAAGCGACGGATGGCTTGAAGCTTACCTTGTAAACTTCGTAACTCAGATATATTGGTAGGTGCGGGCATATCAGTGATAGCCGCAATCTTGAGAGGGTCGATTTTGATACCACGTAAAGAAACTAAAACCCCTAATAGTTTACCGGACTTAACTCCGAATATGCATTTGGCTGGATTTAATCGAATAAGGTATTCTCTTAACCGATTAAATACTTTTCTCAAATCATCTAAATGATCATCTTCTTTAATAGAGCGAGCTATAATATCATCTACGTAATCATGTAGGATATCATGCATCATATCATGAAAGATATAAGTCATAGCTCGTTGATATGTTGCGCCTGCATTCTTTAAACCAAATGGCATCACTTTCCAACAAAAGGTACCCCAAGGGGTAATAAAGGTTGTTTTAGCCTCGATCTTCAGGAGCTATCCTGATCTGATTATAGCCGAAGAATCCATCCATTAGGGACATCATTCCACTCCCGGTGGTAAAGTCAATGATTTGGTCCATGTTTGGAAGAGGAAAATCATCTTTAGGGCATGCAGCGTTAATATCTCTAAAGTCTGTGCAAACCCTAACTTTGGTAGCTTCTTTCTTGGTGACTGGAACTACATTTGAGATCCATTCAGCATAATCAATAGCTTGTATGAAAATAACATTCAGGAGTTTTTCTAACTCCCCTTTGACTAGCAAGGCCACTTTGGGATGCATTTTTCTAAGTTTCTGTTTAACAGGTTTAGCATCCGGATGGACTACTAGATGATGCATGACTACAGAAGGGTCCAGAACTGGCATATCTTCATATGTCCAAGCGAAGACATCTTCATATTCTTTAAGGAATGCAATGTATTGCTCTTGTTTTTCTTGACTTAATGCTGATCCAATATTGATTATGTGAGGATTATCCTCAGTTCCAATGTTAACTTTAATGACGTTTTCTACTTCCATGTGTAGATCTCTTTCAAAATTAGGTGGGGTGGGTGAAACGCCCAATTCTTGTAATTATTTTAAGGTTAAGTTGGATAATTCGTCGTGATGAGTGGTGGCCTCAAGTTGGGCTATAGTTGGTATAGAACCATCAAAATAAAAACCATTGTGTAATAACTCTTCAACGGAGACATCATGGAAAATATCTCCTTCCAACTCCTCATCGGATTCAACAATCAATTCAGGGTAAGCTATGGATAGCATGTTGCAGGTAAAGGGATTATTCTTTGAACACAAAGAATCTTGTTTATCTAGATAATCTTGATAACATATGAGTTGATCATCATCTTCAAAAGGGAAGGGTTGACCCTTACTAGGAAATAGGCCCACACCACATCGGGCAGGCCATGGCTCTACTTCAATAGGTTCTTTCATACCATTTTGGAAAGGTCCCAAGCCTTTCCCTTTATAGCCCATTTTAAGCATTATGGGTTTAGCTTTAATATATTCATTAGCAAAATAACATCGGGCATATCCCTCATGATGAGTTTTGATATTCCTGGGTATTCTTCCCCAATCATATCCTTTATAAATAAAAGCACAACTCCCGACTTGGTAAGTACTTCCCATAGGTTGTGGGAGGCCCAAAGTACGAGGAGATGGCGGCAAGTTATTTAAAAGAATTGAATCTTGCATAAAAGCATTTGTTTTTTCTGATATTAAGATTGTGGATAATTCCGGTAAAAGTTCATCAGAAAGAGCATAAGATGTAGAAGGATCATTCCCTATATCTTTAGATGTGGAAGGTATGATAGATGTTGATAATGTGGAAGTGTCAATAAATGGGTCTATAGGTTTTGAAATTATAGGGATAGAACATGAAGGATTGGTTGTGGATTGAAGACCTTTTTGAGGTTTTAGTGTGGTTTGTTCGAGAAGATGGTTGAGTTAAATGTATAGGTGTAGTTGATGGAGTAGATGATGTTATGTGTGTGTTTTTCACATGTTTAGATGAAAAATAAGAATTAGGATGTGTGGATGACAGAGCGGGGCAAAATTGCACTCCAACAGGTTCTGCCAAAGCACACATATCAAAGGGTCTAGGGTCACCATGGATAGTGACCAACTGATTTTTAAATTCAAATTTAACACACTGATGTAAAGTGGAAGGAACCGCTCGCATCGCATTGATCCAAGGGCGACCCAAAAGTATATTGTACGATGTTGGGCAATGTACAATAAACACGGTTGTATCTAGGGTTCTAGGACCAACTTGCAAGGGTAAGGTAATGACTCCACACGTTTCTTGTGTCTCGTCATTGAAAGCTTTGATAATCATGTCAGTTTTCTTCATTTCATCACTTCTAAACCCAAATCGTTGGTAGAAGTCAAAAGTGCAAATGTTTAGAGATGAACCATTATCAATCAAGACTCTTTTAACAGCTACATCTCCAATTAGAGCAGTAATATATAAGGGGTTATCCTTATGTAAACTATGTTGTGGGATATCTTTATCCCGGAAGTCAATACAATCAACTTCTCTAGTGATGATAGTATTGGCCATGGCTTCGGGTTGAATATTTTGAGGTACCATCATTTGGCTTAATGTAAGCATTAACTCATCCCTATGGGTAGGAGAAGATCTTAACAAGTCCAAAAGGGAAATTCTGGCTGTAGTATTGGATAATTGTTCATTAATATTGTAAGGAGGTTTTGGTTGAACATTAGACATATGATTCCCTTTATTGGGATTTTTCAAAATAAATGGAGCTGATCCATCATTCCGAGTTTGATCTTGTTGAGAGTTTTGAGCCTGTTGTCTGGTAACGGCTCCAATGGTACCTACAATGTTATATTGAAGACGCTGAACTGGTCTTGGTTGAGCGTTTATGGCTTGTTCATTAGGAAGGAACTGATTAGAAGAGGGTCGAGTAGTAACTCTTCTAGGAAATGGTTCTTCTGGAACCATAGCATCTGTGATGGGTTGAATAGGATCTGATTCATTTTCAGAACTATTCGATTGGTTTGAGGTGATGTCTACTTCACTTTCAGTATCTGATTCTACATCACTAGGATCGGGAGTTTGAATATTATGTAGGGGTCTGGTCGTGACCAGGGATAAGGTTGTGCCAAATATTTGAGGATCCTGAATAGATAATTGTCCGCTAATAGTCCCTACATATCGGGTAGGAGGGGGAACATTATGATGTTCGATTTGATTGGCCACTTCTTTACCATGGTTTGGTAAAGGATGTTGAAATATATCCAATGATTGATTAGCATTTTGATTCTGATTTTGGGGAATGGTCTTTTGAGCGTTATTAGGAGCATTTTGTTTAGGTTGGAAGGCTTGCACCTCCATTTCATTATTATCAATCAGATCTTGTATTTTATGTTTCAATATTTTGCAAGAGTTTGTAGCATGTCCAGGTCCTCTATGAAAGTCACAATGTAAATCAGCTCTGTATCCGGGTATAGTTGGATCAGGTTCCCGGATAGCTGGTAATTGAATCAAGCCTCGTGCTAATAATTGAGGAAGAATGGTTGATAAAGGTTGATTTAATCTAGTAAATTCTCGAGGAGGTTTATCAGGAGGTTTTAATATAAATTTTTCTGTTGTCTTCGTTGTATTGATGTTAGCAACATTTCTACTATCAGTGACTCCGTCACCTACAACTTGTTTGTTTTTATACTGATTTCTGGATGTTTTCTCATCATCTTTCTTTTTGAGCTGACCTCTTCTAATGAGAGCATCTTCTACCCTTCGAGCTAAGTCTATAGCTTGATCGAAGGTAGTTAAGGTGGCAGTTGATAGTTCATAAGATATTTGTTCTTGTAAATTATTAATAAAAATGTCCAACATTTCCCTATAAGGTAGCACAAAGTGCAGTTTTCCTATCAATTGCCTCCATCTAGCTAAGAAATCAGCAAAACATTCATCTTTGTCTTGTTTTAAGTTGTACAAATCTTTAATGGTGACATGCCTCTCGATGTAGGCACTAAATTGATGGACAAAATATTCAGTTGTTTCTTCAAAATTTCTCAAAGAATGAGTGGGCAATTGATAGTACCACTCTAATGCCATTCCTCCTAAGCTTTTCGGGAACATTTTTAGTAATAGCAAGTCATCATGTGATATATCATGACATGCTATCCTAAACATGCGAAGATGCTCTATGGGATCTTCGGTTCCTTTATATATAGGCAGGACGGGCATGGGGAAGTGTTTAGGGTATGGTTGTGCTACAACTATGGGATCCAGAGGTTGACTACATATCTCTCGATAATTGTACGAGGGACGGTAGGGATCTATCTGGTCCATACGCGAAGCTAACTGTTTCACCATGGCTTCCAGATTATTGGTTTGCCCACCATATTGGTTCGGTAGGGCATTAATATGGGATTTGTGAGCATATGATGGAGGGACATGGAGATTAGATGCGATATTGCTATTGTGTAAATTGTTGGTAGGAAGGGTGTTATGAAGAAATTTTGAAGTTGTATTATGTTGTATGCCCGATTGTTGAAAATTGGTGTTTGGCTTCATTTTAGGTTTTTGTCTACTTGAAGCATATTGATCAATAGTTTGGCGAAGTAAGGCAGTGAAGGAAGGTTTCTTTTGTGTGGGAATGATTTTAGGCTCAATAAGAGGTTCCTTAGGGGGTTGGGTAACCTGTTGTTTTGGCATGTTTTGAATCATAGTGACCATATCTCTATTGGATGGTCCAGCTTTATCACTTTCTTGATCAATGAAAGACAAGGGATTAGTGTGTATGTCAAACATATGTTCCATGGCTGCTTGAGTGTCACTAATTTGCCCTTTATCAATACGAACTGCCATATTAAGAGCACCAATGTTATTATTGAAAAATTTCTAGAAATGATCTAAGTTATCAAAAGCAATAGTTCCATCTGGAGCTATTCTAGGGGATGAGGATCCTTCCTCTTTAAGGTTTTCTTGTTGTTCATTTTCCTCAGCCAGGTCATCTTCTGGCTGTTCTAGAGTTTCTCCTTCCGAAATTGATTCCTCAGGAAGGACATTTGGGTTTTTTGTTTTGTCTTCTAACCAATCTTCTTCTTCTTGTTCAGTTTGTTTACCATTCCTAAGTTTAGGCATTGTGGTTAAGTTTAGATTTCAGAAAATATATATATACTTGTATATATATATATATATATATATATATATGTGCAACAAGCTTAAGAGGTATATATTTTAATTATATACCTACTATAGTATTTGAAATAAAATGTTTTTGGTTTTTGTTATGTTTTGGTTTTTCTTGTTTTTTGTAACAATATTATAAAGATAACAAACAACACACTAAATGCAAGAAATAATAATAATGAAAGCAATGATCTAGTTTTCTATAAACAATTTATAAATATCATTAATGGGCTCGAGTTCTTCAGGAGTCATGAAGTGTTCTTCTTCAAATTGAAAATTTTCTTTCAAGAATTTAATAAAAAGTGCTATAGTGATATTATCTATCTCAGATTCTGGTTGGTAGAAATAAAGTTCATGGCAATACTCTCGATATAACATAGCCCTAGGAACTCTATTCCATATTTCCCTATCCATAAGAACGACCTCTTGATCTTCTACATGACCTAGGAATTGGTGTATAACAACTGCGTTCTCGAGGTATTCCTCGAAGGTGAACAATTCTGAAGACACAAGAGCTCTCCTATAAGCTAACCACCTATGGCAGGCTCTCTGAAGCTCATGATAAACAATGAGTTGATGAGGATCTAGGATCCTATCTAGGGCAAACCTCTTGATTTGTCTAAGTTCGGTTGATCTAGATGAAATGATATCTAGCCTCCTATCAAGTTCTTTCCACAGAAGTTGGTTTCTATCTGTTTCAGGCACACTAAGCACATAATTAACTTCTATGGCTGCTAATTGGTTTTCAACATTTATAGTAACAGCTAATATTTTCTTAGGAGCTACCATCTAGACATGATATGCAACTTAGTATTTTTCTAATGATTTGAAGTGCATCTATGTTTTTGGTTTGTTTTTTTTTTGTTTTCAAAAGGTTTTAGTTTCACGTCGGGTTCACCAAAATGTATCGCTCCAAATTTTTTGCATCCTTACCTTCAGGCTAAAGGATCCACGCCCGAAAGGAGGATGGGAAAAGGATGGGACAATACCTCGGACTGAGAGGCCCTTTGAAGGTCCCGCCTCTCGGGGGAGGGGTATTAAGGTGATTTTTCGATGGATGGTGGGGTTCACCAGGAAACGTTTAGTGGCAGTTTCCACGCCTAGGTTGGGAATGAGTTTAATGTGTTCAATTTTAGCTTTAAACATCCAAGTCCTAGGTTTGGCCAGATGAATCTAAGTTATTCTATATGAAAATGCAAATTTAAATACAAAAAATAGATTTAACAGAAAACACAGAGAGTAAACTAAGGGAAGAAATCCATACCTGGTCCCGGATGTCTGATGGAGATTCTGATTTTTGAAGCAATCCAGATCATCTGGAATTTGACAGGATCGTCTCTGATCTGACAGGATCGTCTGAGATCTGACGAATTCATCAGACGAATTCGTCAGAGACCTGCAAACAGAGAAATAGATACAAAATGTAGAAAATGCAGCAATACAAACAGAGGGCAATGATGCAGAATGACAACAATAATATTAGACGGATAATTATAAACAAAATATGAGTGTATTTCAATGATTTAATGACAAATTATGACTTTATCATGCATTAAAACTATATGGGTGAACTCCAAAATGCAGAGTAATAAGGAATAACCATAGAATTAACTAAATGCAGAATAATGCAGCAGAAAAGAGTAGAGAAAATGCAAACTCTGGGCACTGATTGCCCCAATGCAGACTGTAGTCGAAATCATCTCGGATTGGTATGAAATCATCTCGAATTGGACAGGATCATCTGCGACGACCTGAGCTTGCTCCGGCTGAAGAATAACAAGGTTCCTGCAACAAAATTTGGATAGGACAAGTGCAGATGATAATCCAGGGTGTTCTAATGCGTATAAAGGTCAAGTTACAGAAAATCCAGCCAGGGGAATGTCAAGGGGGGGTCCTAAGGTTTAAGTAGACTTAGGAGGGAAGCTGGGAGGTTGGAGATCATCCTAATTTGGAAGATCTCCAATGGGGGAGGTCTCTAACGGTGCAGACGCGTCTCTGCCCGAGTTAGAGAAGCTGTTGAAACAGAAGCTAATTATGAAAAATTAGTTTTGGGACAAGATCGTCTGGACGTCCTAGTCCAGACGAAATCGTCCGATCTGAGGCGATATCGTCTGATCGGCGACGATATCATCCAACGGTCACAACAAATCCTAAAAATGGCACGGAAAACAAGGAAACGGGTTAAACGGCGGTTTGGGAGCGGTTTTGGGGGTTGAATTTGAATTTGAATTATTACTAAGGTAATTTTGATTATTGCTAAGTTTTACTGCGCCAATTTTAGGGTGCTACAAAAGTACTATGAGCTTTGGCTTATCATCTTGCCACTTGCATACTAGATTCTTCAAGTTCTTACATGGAAACTTGACTCTAAGATACTTGCACACATCTATATGACTCTTACACTTCTACATGCACTCCTAATATAAGATACTTGTGCACATACTCACATTACATATTTGCATACTTACATACATGACACTTGTGCACATTCTCTCAATATACTCTTGCACTCTAACTTACATGACACTTGTGCATTTCCTGCACATTGCACTCTTACATGACACTTGTGCATTTCCTCAACATAGACAATTACATAAAAGAAGAAATATAAATCATACACCTAAACTATAGACTCAACCCTAATCTATTACATATTTGAAATTGTACCATGAAGGTACCATGGGGGTACATTAGCATGTACAAAATAATGTAATATTTATCAACACCCCTGTATTACATTATTTAATTATTGAAGACTTTAGTCTTCAATATTGATCTTCATCTTCAATCTTCATCTTTGTTCTTTTCTTTGGTTTTTTAGCATGTGATCCATCAGTCTCTTTTTTAGGTACTTGCTTTTGATTTGTATCTCTTTCCACTTTCTTCTTTTGTACTTTATTTATCTTCTTATTATATTTCTTTATTTTGTTCTTTTTAGTCTTGGTCTTGATCTTTCTATGTCACATTTCTAAAGTTTCTCCTCTTATATCTTGATGTTCTATACAAATTGCACCATTAGTATTTTTAGAATTCTTTAAAAAATATACATCTTCATTGATCAAGAGTTTTGTTGTAAGAGCTTTAAATTAATTTCCTTTAGATGTTTCTTATAATTCTTGAATTTCATGAATATATTCTACTAAATTTCCTTTCTACTTTTTTCTCTAAATTGTAGCCAAGGTTGTTGCTAATGACCATATTGATATTGAGAGTGAAATTGATGTTGTTGATATTGAGATTGAAATTGTTATTATCATTGAGGATTATATTGATATTGATATTGATATTTCATTTGCTATACTAGTTTGTTCATTTGACCTCCTTGATTCATATTCATCAGATTTCCTTGATTATATATACAAAAAATTTCTCTATGACCCTTTCTTTTACATATATGACATAATCATGAATTCCATTTAGATCTATAATTGGAAGTCATAGCTTTATTACTTGGGTATATTTTCTTTAGATACCAAGGCATTAATAGTCATTTTATCTTTGACTAAGTTCTCTACTTAATATTCCTAAAGAACATTGACTAAGCCATCCAATGTAGTCTCCTTGCTTATGACTTGTAAATAAGTGACTACATGTTTATAATTTTCTAGAAGTGCCCTTAGAGTTACTTGAACAAGAAATTTATCTTCCACTTTCTGTCCTAGAGTTAATAACTGTGCTTTTATATTTGCTACTTTTAAAAGAAAGAGTTATATATGTTCTCCACTATTAAATTTTAAGGAATACAATTGGGATTGTAGATTCAAAATAGTAGCTTTGTTTTTCCCTTCAAATATTTTGCATAAAGTATTCCATGCATCTGTAGAAGTTTCTGCTCCACTTAAATATGGTTGTATTTCATCAATTATTCTAAATGTTATCAACATGAGAGCCTTTACATCTTCTTATTCAAATATTTGTATGTCTTTCATCCTTGCTAGGTTTTCTCTTTGTT
Organism: Wollemia nobilis; assembly: GCA_028583015.1. Classification (NCBI taxonomy): domain Eukaryota; kingdom Viridiplantae; phylum Streptophyta; class Pinopsida; order Araucariales; family Araucariaceae; genus Wollemia; species Wollemia nobilis. The sequence continues at coordinate 1,151,582 of JAQPPZ010000856.1, read as the reverse complement.
CCATTTACTATATCCCTGAGTTTTTCTATAGCTAGGATTGATTTCATTTTGTTCTTCCATGATGCAAAATTTGGTCCTTTCAATAGTTGAGATTCATAAATGAAAATTTTATTATTTGACATAATGGAACTCATTCAAAAATTTGAAATCCTTTGAAGTAGTAATCCTTATATCTCCAAATTAAAAATAACTCAAATATGAAATTTGCAAATTTTAATTTTCTAATCCTTTGATGTTGAAAACTGTGTAACTCCCTAATTAGATTTGGAAAATTTCAATATTTAAATACTTCAAATTTTCCAAAAGCCTCAAAATTTCAAAAACTTAAAATTTTTAAAGTTTTTCAAATTCTAAAACATTAATAATTTTGAATAACTCAAAAACTTTAAAACTTCAAAAATCACTCTAACTAAAAAAAAAAAACTAAAATACCATTAACTCATACCTCATTTTATTTCTAATTTATAAAATTTTTAAATATTAAAAGCACAATAATCAAAGACCTTAACTTAAACCTTATTTCTCCAACTATTATAATATTATCACTTAATTAAAATCTACTCCATCTAAAAGTTATTACATGTTGGATATAGCAACTATTACCTATGGACACATCTATGATAAAATATCTAACTCTGCTTGTAATGCCTGATTTAATTAGCGTTCCTCCTTCAACACTCAAACTACATGAATATCTCTTGGATCGTCCATCTGTTTCCTTTGACTTATTGTATTTTGTGCTCATTCTACATGGACATATCCTGCCTCACTTGTTGTTCTAGTTCCTCCAATTGGATAGTTATCAGGAGTCTTTGCTTCACCTTCAAGTGATTTTAGTTTGTACATACAGGTGATAGATCACATTCTAGATGTCTTGCTTCTATGGAAATCTAATGCTTTGTTGGATTTTGGCTCACCTTGCTAGATTTTGGCTTACCTTGCTCTTTTGGATTTTGGTTCACCTTCCCTTGTTGGATTCTAATTTGCTTAGATTCTCTAGAGAATCATTTTTTTGTTTTCTTTCCTTTGCTAGATTTTGGTTTATTATGCAAGCCACATACACTATATTTTTTGCTTCTATATTGGTCAAAGAGGAATTCCTTTCTTTACTATGTTGGCTCGGTATTCCAATATTGACTGAATGAGTCTAACCTTCTATATTAATTGTGATATCTTTCTATATTGGCCAAATGGGCTTATCTCTATTGTAATAGCCTCTTGGACCACTTTCCTCTAATTGGCATCTTGGGCCTCTTTCCTCTATATTGGCCTCTTGGACCTCTTTCTTCTATATTGGCCTCTTGGACCTCTTTCTTATATATTGGCTTCTTGAGCCTCTTTCTTCTATATTGACCTCTTGGGCCTCTTTATACTCTATTACAAAAAAATATCTACCTTGAAGAACTTGCTTCAAAAGGTAATCCATGACTGAGACTGAAATGATATATAAATATATTTAGTTAGCCTAGTTCTTCAATGTATCCTAGGAATATGCTTCCATCTTCTTTACTTTGTAATATTTTGTTGCATCTTCAAATATGTCAAGATCAATTCAGTCTTAACCTAAGTCTTCACTATTATTTTATCTTAGAAAGTTTACAATAATTTATTTACTTTCTTTGCTACTCATTTTATTTTTGCTTTCTATTATCTATATGCTTTTGCAATGAGCCTCCTTGGTAGGACTTGATCTTGATACTTGATTTATGTATTGATGTGTGGATATCTAATGCATAATATCATTTTATGTTATCAAGATGTGTTGATAGTTGCACTTTATGCTTTGATTATACTACTTTTAGAATATGGTATTGTTGATGAAATTATGGTTGCAAGATCAAGTACTCTTATGGGTGGATTGGTATGGGATAACCACCAAATTTGAGAGAAAAAGAGAAATGATGGATGATATTCTCATCGAAAACTCAAGGGTAAAAGAAAATACTTCATGTATATGCATACCAATTATGTATGCCTGATTGAATGCACCATTAGGCAAGGAGGTTGCTAAAGAGCCATCCTTAGTAGGGGGTGATAATGTTTAGTTATCATAAAATATTTGTCAAGGAAAACATTTATTGTGCATATTGTTGATTGCATCCTAGTTGGATATAGAGGGCTTATCAAGAGCCTTTATGTGTTGTTTGATATCGATGCTTGAAACTAAGAGAAAGTGTGATGCATTTCATTGATAATTTGTAAAAGTGTTACAGTATATGTTTTGATATCCTTTTACAACCTTCCCTAAGGGATACAAAAGATATAATCTATTAGGAGGGACCCTAGCATCAAACATATTTGTGGAACTGTAGGTGTTTTATTTTAGATCCTCAGAATATGGTGGGCTTATGAAGCATGCCACCATTAGGTATGCCAATCCTTGATCCTGCGTAATCCTAAAAAAAGTGTTAGATTATTTGGAGATCTATCTTAATCAGGCCTCCTATAAACACAGATACAATGACTCAAAAATTAAACAAAAATACATCAAGGAAATACATAATTGACCTAAACCTAATGTGGAAGAAAGGGGTTACTTGGTAGGCTGACTTGGTAGCTTGAAAGTGGAAAACGTACCTATACATACATTTTTTGGGTGGTTGGATACGTCCACACATTTTATATTTTCTTTCTATGATTGGTTCTTGTAGACACCAAAATCCAGCCACTTATACCTTCCTACCAGCCACGTGTCAGTCATCCATCCTTCCCGCCATTATTTGGCCCAAATCCACACTTTCCCACCATTATTTGGCCCAATTTCACTTTTCCCGCCATTTTTCATCCCCAAATTTATTTAAATTAATATTTATATATATATTTTAATATTTTAATATATTTTAATATATATATAAATAAAGTTTAAGTGATTTAATCTGAGCCGTCCATCCTTCATTTAATCTCATCCGTCCATCCATCTTAATTCGTTTCACAACCTAGATTTATTCTCTACCCTTGGATCCACTTTAATCTTAGCCACACGTTCAAAGTGTCGTTAAAACCCTAAAGTGTGCCCTAAGAGTAGATTATAAATTGAGTCACCTTGATGGCTCAAACCCTATCTATCTCTTCGACTAAACCTACTTATCTTCCCTATCTAAGTCTGGAGTTGGCTATTGCTGTTAATCTTGAGTCTTCTGAGTCTTCTACGGCCCTAAGTCTGAACTAAACCCTTTCGCCGCATCCATCGCCGTCGCTTTGGTCTCACCGCGTTAACAAGAAAAGGTATAGATTCGTCTAAAGCAAGTAATCTTTCTTTATGTATTAATCTTGTTGAATTCTGCATTCCGTTTATTTTTATTTCAGAAATCTAGGGTTTTAGATCAGTTTCGAGGGCTCACACAGTGGAGCCCTCTTATTAGTTTCTAACTCTTTGATAATTTTAATGTGTGCAGGATTCTAGTGGTAGATCTGATTTGTTGATAGCAACTGCTTAAGCAGGAGTGGTCCGAGCCAATTTTCAAATAGTGAAATAATTGATGATGATAAATGGTAAGTGTCCTTATGGTGGTTTAATCCTCTTACCGAATTGCATGGATTCAAATCGCTGCAATCACCAAGGTGATAGAATATACCACTAGATACAAGGTTTACTTTAATTTGATTTGGCAAAAATATGCATGATGAAAGAAGAATGAATGAAATTGACGATAGATCAAAAAAATTGATGAATGTGGTTAATTTTGTGAAGGTTTTGAATATTTTTAACTCAATTTGTAAAACAATGATGAATGATGCGCTTTTTGAGAGAAATGACAAAATTTGTGTCCAAAACTATTGTAACCTTCACAAAATGTTTTATTATGATAAGAAGAATGGATGAATGCAATTTGATGAAATTTGGAGGAGGTAAGCTTCAATTTTGTAGGTTTTGTTCCTTTATTCAATACTGACCCCACACGTCGGTCTGCATTTGTGGTTGGCAGAGACACCCGCCGGTGTTTAGGCACTCTACAGACGTAGGACTGCGTCTGAATCCACCATGAAATGCCCTACTGCATTTTAGGGTGCCAAAATCAGCTATTTAAACAGTTTTAGCGAGAATTTCGCTCATTTGTGCGTTCGAGCTTAAGAGAAGTGCGTCTGAGAGAGTGGAGTGAAAGGTTGTGTGGGAAAGTGAAGCACGTGGGAGCTATGGTGGAGATGGGAGCGGACGCGCCAGTGCAGCCAACTGAGGTATTTGTTCATTTAAGCAAGTACTTATTATGTGTTTTTTTTTTTTTTTTTGGAAAAAATTTGTAACAAATTTTTGTTTTGTTGTTTTGCAGCTTAGGGTGTTAGAGGCACGACACCAATTCTCCCCTATCATTTCGGGGATGAGGAGGTCATTGTCCCAGGCATACTGGGAGATATTGGATGCAGTGGGGCTAGCGGAGGCAGTCCGGTTGGAGGTAGTTCGGGCGGATGAGGGGTACCTCTCAGCTTTGGCCGAGAGGTGGGATCCAGATCGGGGGACGTTCCAGCTCCCGACTGGAGAGATGACGGTGACGCTTGAGGATGTATACCGCATCCTCAAGGTTACCATGGAGGGGGTGTGGGTGGAGGTTTGACGAGATAGGGCCACGGAGATGGCCAAGGTGTTTGGGGATGACTAGAGGGAGATCCGGACGAAGAGCGGGGGGATCCCATACTTGGCCATGTATACGGCCAAGGAGTTGGGAGTGGTGGAGGCTCTGACGATGTTCATGTTGGCCAACATTGTGGCCCCGAACAGCACCGGGTGTAGGTTCCCATGGAACCTGATGGGTGTAGTGAGCGAGATGCTCACTAATAGGGTAGTGTATGCCTAGGCGCCCGCTTTATTGGCGTAGGTGTACCGGGAGTTGTATGAGGTTCGAAGGTAGGGTCGAAAGGGCCTGGGTTGCAGTGTGGTGCTCTAGTGGAGCACCACACTGCAAACCAGGCCCTTTTGGCCCCATCTCTGAACCTCATACAACTCTCAGTACACCTGCACCAATAAAGCGGGTGCTCAGGCATACACTACCCTATTAGTGAGCATCTCGCTCACTACACCCATCAGGTTCCATGGGAACCTACACCCGGTGCTATTTGGGGCCATAATTTTGGCCAACACGAACATCGTTAGAGCCTCCACCGCTCCCAACTCCTTGGCCGTATACATGGCCAAGTATGGGATCCCCCCGCTCTCCGTCCGGATCTCCCTCCAGTCATCCCCAAACACCTTGGCCATCTTCGTGGCCCTATCTCATCCAACCTCCACCCGTGCCCCCTCCACGGGCACCTTGAGGATGCGGTATACATCCTCAAGTGTCACCGTCATCTCTCTAGTCGGGAGCTAGAACGTCCCCCGATCTGGATCCCACCTCTCGACCAAAGTCGAGAGGTACCCCTCATCCGCTCGAACTACCTCCAACCGGGCTGCCTCCGCTAGCCCCACTGCATCCAATATCTTCCAGTCTACCTTGGACAACGAACTCCTCATCCTCGAAATGATAGGGGAGAATCGGTGTCGTGCCTCTAACACCCTAAGTTGCAAAACAACAAAAAAAAAAATTGTTACAAATTTTTCCGAAAAAAAAAAAAAACACATAATAAGTACTTGCTTAAATGAACAAATACCTTAGCTAGCTGCACTGGCGCGTCCGCTCCCATCTCCGCCATAGCTCCCGTGTGCTTCACTTTCCCACACAACCTTTCACTCCACTTCACTCCACTCCCTCAGACGCATTTCTCTTGAACTCGAACGTACAAATGAGCAAAATTCTCGCTGAAACTGTTTAAATAACTGATTTTGGTGCCCTAAAATGCAATAGGGCGTTTCATGGCAGATTCAGATGCAGTCCTGCATCTGCAGAGCGCCTAAACACCGACGGGCGTCTCTGCCAACCACAAACGTAGACCGACGTTTGGTGTCAGTATTGAATAAAGGAACAAAACTTACAAAATTGAAGCTTACCTCCTCCAAATTTCATCAAATTGCATTCATCCATTCTTCTTATCATAATAAAACATTTTGTGAAGGTTACAACAGTTTTGGACACAAATTTTGTCATTTCGCTCAAAAAGCACATCATTCATCATTGTTTTACAAATTGGGTTAAAAATATTCAAAACCTTCACAAAATTAACCACATTCATCAATTCTTCTGATCTATTGTCAATTTCATTCTTCTTTCATCATGCATATTTTTTCCAAATCAAATTAAAGTAAACCTCGTATCTAGTGGTATATTCTATCACCTTGGTGATTGCAGCGATTTGAATCCATGCAATTCGGTAAGAGGATTAAACCACCATAAGGACACTTACCATTTATCATCATCAATTATTTTATTGTTTGAAAATTGGAAATCAATTTTGGGTATTCTACTTTTCAAGTGACGTCATACCAAGATTAATTTGCTCAACAGTTGTCATTGATGGCCTAGTTCATGGGGCCATAAACATGGACAATCTTTCATATCGTCATTATTTTAAGTCTTGCTAGAGATTGTGGCTACCTAGGTTGATTGGTTTCGACCCGAGGAATTATCCATACAGTCACTAGGAGCATCTCTGAGTTCTTGACTCTTTCATGCATCTTTCATCTCTGCATATCAATGGCGCCAACAAGGCAATTTCATCAATAGTATGGATTCACACACAGGAGTTGGGGCATCCGTTATCAATTTCTAATTTTCCTATAGTGGAATTCATCTTACATGATCATGGAATTTACAGTTTGGCAAAAATCCCTTTATAACCGTTGGGGAAAAAAACGGTCCATCTTTCACATCACTCATATCGTCTTCAATCATATTCTTTTCTGGTTTGTACACCAACCCCTTTTCTGTTGGGACATAAACAGATGGTGCATGCACCAACCCTTTTTTTCACCGTTGGGGCAAAAACGGTTCATTATCTTCCGAATTTCTTCCAATTGGCTTGTGAGAACCATTCTCGCTCGCCAATTGAGGGGGTAAGCTAAAAAATTTTAAATATTCTTTTATTCTTTGGTCTTCAAAGTTGTGCTTTAGTCTTGAGAGAGAGTTGCGTCTGATCCAGCTTTTCAGGTGTCTTAAGTTTTTGTGCTACATTGTGTCTTCACACAAAGCAACTCAAAAAGGGGCATCTGTAGACACCAAAATCCAGCCACTTATACCTTCCTGCCAGCCACGTGTCAGTCATCCATCCTTCCCGCCATTATTTGGCCCAAATCCACACTTTTCCACCATTATTTGGCCCAATTTCACTTTTCCCACCATTTTTCATCCCCAAATTTATTTAAATTAATATTTATATATATATATTTTAATATATTTTAATATATATATAAATAAAGTTTAAGTGATTTAATCTGAGCCGTCCATCCTTCATTTAATCTCATCCGTCCATCCATCTTAATTCATTTCACAACCTAGATTTATTCTCTACCCTTGGATCCACTTTAATCTTAGCCACACGTTTAAAGTGTCGTTAAAACCCTAAAGTGTGCCCTAAGAGTAGATTATAAATTAAGTCACCTTGATGGCTCAAACCCTATCTATCTCTTCGGCTAAACCTACTTATCTTCCCTATCTAAGTCTGGAGTTGGCTATTGCTATTAATCCTGAGTCTTCTGAGTCTTCTATGGCCCTAAGTCTGAACTAAACCCTTTCGCCACATCCATCGCCGTCGCCTGGTCTCGCCACGTTAATAGGAAAAGGTATAGATTCGTCTAAAGCAAGTAATATTTCTTTATGTATTAATATGTTGTTGAATTCTACATTCTGTTTATTTTTATTTCATAAATCTAGGGTTTTAGACTGTTTCTGAGGGCTCACACAGTGGAGCCCTCTTATTAGTTTCTAACTCTTTGGTAATTTTAATGTGTGCAGGATTCTAATGGTAGATCTGATTTGTTGATAGCAGCTGCTTAAGCTGGAGTGGTCCGAGCCAAAGGATACAACGAAGCCCACTCATTCTATTGAGGTTAAGGATACATCTTCGGAGATGCCACCACATTGTGCTAGCTAGGGTTTCGGAGAACCCTAGCACAAATTGTAACTTTGTATCACGAAAAGGGTTATAGGCCCTGTTGTACTTAAAAGGAGTTTCTAAACTCCATTGATTAATAAAAATCATTCATTTTGTACAACTGTTCTGCATTCCTCTCCTCCTGAGCAGCTAACAGGGCATCCCGCTCTGCCGCCTGCTGCTCCAGTCGAGCTATCCTCTCATCTCGGGCAGCTAGCCTAGCATCGCGCTCCGTTATCTGCTACTACAGCTGTGCCAGCTCGTTCTTGTGCCTGCTAGGGGGTACCTCCCTAGCCTCTCCTACGACCTCTCCTAGGCCCTCTTCGCCATCCTCCCCATCATCTTTGCTCCCCGGAGCCTATCGTGCCATCTTCCCCTTTCACCTTCGACTGTCAGATCAAAGGTGGGGACCCTCCCTATGCTTGGGAACCTTCGCGGTTCCCTCGCCCTCTCCAGCCCCAGCCTCGGGCTCTTCAGCTCTACCAGCCACCAATGGTGGCTCCCACCTCGGCTCTACGGCCATCCATGCTGCATACTCAGCTATCACCTCGACATCATCCACGTCGGGGATCTCCATGTCCTCATCGTCCTCTACCGCCTCCCTCCATGGCTCGACACACAGTAAATCCCCCTATGATCTATGCCTCCAGTAGCGCACTGGCTCACCGGGGACATCCTACCTCAATCCGACCTGGCGGAGTACTCAAGACATCTGTATGTACTTTGCCTCATCATGGCTCCGCCCTACTACCCATCTGGCCTATCACACCCGTCTCATGTGCTCTCCATACCTGATCCACCTCGCCTCCTACCAGGGCCTCCAAATGACTCGGGCATCTATCAAGTCTGCCCATAGTCTCCTATACCATTGCCCCAATCTCACGGGGCGGCTAAGCTGTCTCTCCTCTACCACTGGACATCTCCTACCATAAGCCTGGCTCATGTCCCAGTGAGCCCATGGCAACCCCTCTGGTCAGGCCACTTTGAAGTGCTCCCAGCCCCAGCACTGGAGCACCACACTGCAACCCAGGCCCTTCCGGCCCCGTCTTCGAACCTCATACAACTCCCGATACACCTGCACCAATAAAGCGGGCACCCAGGCATACACTACCTTATTAGTGAGCATCTCGCTCACTACACCCATCAGGTTCCATGGGAACCTACACCCGGTGTTGTTCGGGGCCACAATGTTGGCCAACACGAACATCGTCAGAGCCTCCACCGCTCCCAACTCCTTGGCCGTATACATGGCCAAGTATGGGATCCCCCCGCTCTCTGTCCGGATCTCCCTCTAGTCATCCCCAAACACCTTGGCCATCTTCATGGACCTATCTCATCCAACCTCCACCCACGCCCCCTCCACGGGCACCTTGAGGATGTGGTATACATCCTCAAGCGTCACCGTCATCTCTCCAGTCGGGAGCTAGAACGTCCCCCGATCTGGATCCCACCTCTCGGCCAAAGCCGAGAGGTACCCCTCATCCGCCCGAACTACCTCCAACCAGGCTGCCTACGCTAGCCCCACTACATCCAATATCTCCCAATCTTCCTGGGACAATGACCTCCTCATCCTCGAAATGATAGGGGATAATCGGTGTCGTGCCTCTAACACCCTAAGCTGTAAAACAACAAAACAAAAATTTGTTACAAATTTTTTCCAAAAAAAAAAAAACACATAATAAGTACTTGCTTAAATGAACAAATACCTCAGCTGGCTGCACTAGCGCGTCCGCTCCCATCTCTGCCATAGCTCCCGCGTGCTTCACTCTTCCACACAACCTTTCACTCCACTTCACTCCACTCCCTCAGACGCACTTCTCTTAAGCTCGAACGCACAAATGAGCGAAATTCTCGCTGAAACTGTTTAAATAGCTGATTTTGGCACCCTGAAATGCAGTAGGGCATTTCATGGCAGATTCAGATGTAGTCCTGCATCTGCAGAGTGCCTAAACACCGGCGGGCATCTCTGCCAACCACAAACACAGACCGGCGTTTGGTGTCAGTATTGAATAAAGGAACAAAACTTACAAAATTGAAGCTTACCTCCTCCAAATTTCATCAAATTGCATTCATCCATTCTTCTTATCATAATAAAACATTTTGTGAAGGTTACAACAGTTTTTGGACACAAATTTTGTCATTTCGCTCAAAAAGCGCATCATTCATCATTGTTTTACAAATTGGGTTAAAAATATTCAAAACCTTCACAAAATTAACCACATTCATCAATTCTTATGATCTATCGTCAATTTCATTCTTCTTTCATCATGCATATTTTTTCCAAATCAAATTAAAGTAAACCTTGTATCTAGTGGTATATTCTATCACCTTGGCGATTGCAGTGATTTGAATCCATGCAATTTGGTAAGAGGATTAAACCACCATAAGGACACTTACCATTTATCATCATCAATTATTTCACTGTTTGAAAATTGGAAATCAATTTTGGGTATTCTACTTTTCAAGTGACCTCATACCAAGATTAATTTGCTCAATAGTTGTCATTGATGGCCTAGTTCATGGGGCCATAAACATGGACAATCTTTCATATCGTCATTATTTTAAGTCTTGCTAGAGATTGTGGCTACCTAGGTTGATTGGTTCCAACCCGAGGAATTATCCATATAGTCACTAGGAGCATCTCTGAGTTCTGGAATCTTTCATGCATCTTTCATCTCTGCATATCAATGGTTCCAACAAGGCAATTTCATCAACAGTATGGATTCACACACGGAGTTGGGGCATCCATTATCAATTTCTAATTTTCCTATAGTGGAATTCATCTTACATGATCATGGAATTTACAGTTTGGCAAAAATCCCTTTATAACCGTTGGGGCAAAAAACGGTCCATCTTTCACATCACTCATATCGTCTTCAATCATATTCTTTTCTGGTTTGTACACCAACCCCTTTTATGTTGGGACATAAACAGATGGTGCATGCACCAACCCTTTTTTTCACCGTTGGGGCAAAAAAGGTTCATTATCTTCCGAATTTCTTCCAATTGGCTTGTGAGAACCATTCTCCCTCGCCAATTGAGGGGGTAAGCTGAAAAATTTTAAATATTCTTTTATTCTTTGGTCTTCAAAGTTGTGCTTTAGTCTTGAGAGAGAGTTGCATCTGATCCAGCTTTTCAGGTGTCTTAAGTTTTTGTGCTACATTGTGTCTTCACACAAAGCAGCTCAAAAAGGGGCATCTGTAGACACCAAAATCCAGCCACTTATACCTTCCTGCCAGCCACGTGTCAGTCATCCATCCTTCCCGCCATTATTTGGCCCAAATCCACACTTTCCCACCATTATTTGGCCCAATTTCACTTTTCTCGCCATTTTTCATCCCCAAATTTATTTAAATTAATATTTATATATATATTTTAATATTTTAATATATTTTAATATATATATAAATAAAGTTTAAGTGATTTAATATGAGCCGTCCATCCTTCATTTAATATCATCCGTCCATCCATATTAATCTGTTTCACAACCTAGATTTATTCTCTACCCTTGGATCCACTTTAATCTTAGCCACACGTTCAAAGTGTCGTTAAAACCCTAAAGTGTGCCCTAAGAGTAGATTATAAATTGAGTCACCTTGATGGCTCAAACCCTATCTATCTCTTTGGCTAAACCTACTTATCTTACCTATCTAAGTCTGGAGATGGCTATTGCTGTTAATCCTGAGTCTTTTGAGTCTTCTACGGCCCTAAGTCTGAACTAAACCCTTTCGCCGCATCCATCACCGCCGCCTGGTCTCGCCGCGTTAACAGGAAAAGATATAGATTCGTCTAAAGCAAGTAATCTTTCTTTATGTATTAATCTGCTATTGAATTCTGCATTTCGTTTATTTTTATTTCATAAATCTAGGGTTTTAGACTATTTCTGAGGGCTCACACAGTGGAGCCCTCTTATTAGTTTCTAACTCTTTGATAATTTTAATGTGTGCAGGATTCTAGTGGTAGATCTGATTTGTTGATAGCAGCTGCTTAAGCGGGAGTGGTCCAAGCCAAAGGATACAACAAAGCCCACTCATTCTATTGAGGTTAAAGATACATTCTTCGGAGACGCCACCACATTGTGCCAGCTAGGGTTTTGGAGAACCCTAGCACAAATTGTAACTTTGTATCACGAAAAGGGTTACAGGCCCTGTTGTACTTAAAAGGAGTTTCTAAACTCCATTGATTAATAAAAATCATTCATTTTGTACAACTGTTCTGCATTCCTTTATTGTGATTTCTTTATTTTTGTTTGGCGTTGTATCTTTAATCTACAGTTCTTTCATTGGCCATAGATTCCACCGATGGATTTTAGCATCGATCTGAAATTTATCGGTGCATGTTCTGCCCATGCAATCACCAACAACCTACAAGAAAAATTTGTGGAAGGAGCGTTAGCTATTCAAAAATTCTTGTGCATGAGTCAGAGTCAATTTGGTATTGTATGTGCTTATATTATCCTCTTAAAACCATAGGTAACAAGCTTTATTTATAGGCCTCTTGGATAGAAAAAGGGACATGTGATCTGATGGGGGAAAAGAGAGGAGAGAGAAAGCCTCTTAAATATGTTATGTGGATGGGTTAGGCTTATATCTTATAGGTTTGAAGTGAATGATGGGTTTTCCATGCTTATTAATCACCTAGGGAAGAACAAAAGGTCTAGGGAAGGGAAAACCCACTTTTTGATTAATTTTCATTAAATGCTTTAAAGGGGGGAAAGGGGGTGGATGTTACGTGAGGGGGGTGAGTGCTTAGAAAAGAGTATAGAGGGGTGTGAGTGGAGGATGAGGTGGAACCCACCTAGGTTTTAGGATAACCTAGGGCTTAGGTTAGCTTTACCTAGGGTTTAGGTTAGCTTCACCTAGGGTTTAGGGTAATTGAACTGATTTGTGCATGTTCTGTTATTCGATCATTAAATGCTACTACAAGCAATTGGTTCAAACATTTTTATGTGTCTACATTTTACCCCTTTTTGTATTGTGTTATGTGAAAACATGATGCAGTGAAAAAATTATGACACCCATTTGGTTGTTTATTATGAGAGAACATGGATTGGTGGTTGATGATAAATGATTGTTTTGAGAGGAGTAGATGTAAGGTTCTCCTGAGTTGTGATCAATGTAATATACCCCAATTGTGGAAGGGATGCATATTATTTAAAAAATTACCTTTGATAGATTGATGATATCATTTGAGGTGGTAGATTGGTTAACCATATGTATGTATGCTCATGATTTCTTTGATGGGCTCGATCACCCACCTCGATGAAGCATATACACATGAGTAAACCTATAATTATTGGTATACAATGTATCAAATTTTATTGGGTTGGAGTTTTATTGAGAAGAGAATTAGAATTTTGTTGAGAAGAGAAATTATGCTTTTGTTTGCCCCAACAAATGAGGGTGTATGATAATATCTGGAAAAGGTTCTTAGACAAATGCACTTTCCAAGATTGAGTGTTTGAGTATTGATCATGCACAAGGTAAATTTTTGTATATGATATCTACCCCCTCAAGCAATGAGTTGACAAGTGAAGGATGCAAAAATGGTGGTGAATTGCTTGATAAAAATAAATTTTAAGAGCATTGAAAGGTTGGAGAGGCTAAATTTTAGCATTTTACATGATTTGGTGGCAAGAAAATTGGAAACATATGGACGGGTGTGTCTGATATGGGTTTATAAGATAAAAATCTAGATTGCATTTCTATTGATAATCATGTAATTTATAGGTACCAAGTGCCTTTACAATACTATGGTATGCACCCTTATCCTCTTATCCACACATGGTAATGATCCCATAAATTGGCTCATTACCATGTGTGGATAAGAGGATAAGGGTGCATTTAATATGCACAATAATATTTAATATCCTCCATATTTATCTTGCCACATGAAATGCTTACATTAATAACTTACAACAAATGCCTTTAAGGTATTATTTAATGTTATATGCCATACCGTATCATGGGATCATGGGATACCTATCAAAGTTTATTAGTCATACAGATGGGTGCACATAGTGGTCATACAAATGGGTGCATTCGATAATCGTGAGGATTCGTACATCCAAAGAATGTATAGATCTGTACATTTTGTAGGTTGACCCTATAAAAGCATGGTTGACCCTCATTCTTGTCATGTTATTTCAAAAATTTAAGGGAGAGGAGTGAGGGAGAGTGTGTGTGGCATGGACCACTACTGAAACTTAGAACCCAAGTGATCAGATGGTCTAGAGCGGTGCAAGAATAGGTGTTGGAGGGTGTGCAGTGAAGGTAAGTTGAATTTTTACCCAAATTTATGCTTTTGAGATAAAATGAACCCTAGGTTAGGTTTTATCATGTTTTTATGTGTGTTTTTACAATTGTTTTTGTATTTTTGTGTGTTTGAGGCAAAAAGGTATCCAAAAATATCCTTTTTTGGAAAATGTATAGACGTGTACACCCATCTGTATGTAATCATACATATATATATATTTTTGTACAAAATCATACTAATACATACTTTTTTTGGATGAAGATTGGATTTTTGATGGAAATTTTGATATGAATGTGGACTGATGAGCTTGTTTTTATTGTTTTTGTAGGTTAAGTCATTGAAGTTCTGACATAAATTTTTACCTTTTTTGAATGATCTGAGGGTATTTTTGGGTGACCTAGAGTGGCAATGGCTTGAGAAGGTTGGATTTTATGGGGTTACACATATGGATGTGGTTCAATATGACCATGTGTATTTGGATACCATTTGTGAGCAATGGGATGTCGATTAGAACACATTTCATTTTTTGACAAGGGAGATGATGACTACCCTAGAGGATGTTTATCAAATTTATTGGCTTCTTATGGATGGATTACTTGTGGTAGCCACGTAGGGTAGGGAGGCATGAGATATTATCTTGTGGAGGATCTTTGGTGATTCCTGGCAGGATGTGGATTCTTCCAGTGGAGGTATTAAGTATATGGATCACTACATAGATGGGCAGCTGACCTGGCGATATGCTTTATTGATGGTTTCTATTGGCAATTATGTGCTACATGATGTATTAGGAGTGATATTACCTTGGATAATGATGGGGCTTGTTTATGATATAGCAAAGTATGAGAGCAAATTTACATGGGCCCCTAATTTGTTGATCTAGACTTATCAATAGTTACATGGGGTGCGAATGATGACTAGGAGGTCCTTATGTAGTAGTTTGTTGATGTAGTTATGGTCCTAGGAGCACGTAGTTTTTATGAGGTTGAAAAGAACTACTATTTGAGGCCCATGCATTTTTAGTGCTAGATGTACCCTATGCCATGTGGTGAGATGATATGGAGAAGTAGACTAGGAGGGACCATGAGGTTCACACTCTCTATTATCGAGGACAATTTTGGGACCTAAGGGTTGAGGATATTGTTTGGTGACCTTACAAAGGAGCTCTAGCTTGGTGATAGGATGGTGTGGAGATGTCTCAAGTGAGGCAGGGTATATGGGTGGTTGAGTGGTATGTCTTTTAGGTTGAGTAATTTCCATTTAGTCATGTGCAAAGATAGTTTGGTCTATGACAAGACATGTCAGATCCACCTATGGTGATTTGGTGTGTCTTGAGAGATCATGGTGTACGCCCACATGTAGGGGCCTTTGATATATAACTATATGAGATGGTAGATTACCCAATGTTGATGATGTGAGGATATCATCAAATTATGATGCTTTATGGATGGCATAGAGATGAGAGCCCAAGGTAGCTATGATTGATGGGACTAGTGGTGTAGGACCACAGGTAGCACCTAGGAGTCGAGAGGTGATGGTGGGTAGACTAGAGATACTATGAGTGAGGTTGTAATAGTGACTGGTGATGGGGGTGTGACCTCTAGTAATGGTAGTTTAGTAGTAACTAGGGGGATAGAGATGAGGATGAAAGTGCATATTAGGAGATATTACCATTGAAGCGATACGTTTGGCCATGATATGATAGTGAAGTTGGACCCTCACGAGTAGGTGAGGCAAATACTGTATCAAATGATAGAGGGTAGGATGATGATGTAGATATGCTTTTATTAGAGGAGATGTAGGCTCATATACATGAGGCTAACATATGGTATAAAAGGGTAGAGTGAGTGAAGGTGGGGAGAGATGCTCTACGATTGGAGGTGGAGTAGTGTAGACTACAAATGGTGGGATTATTGCAAGATCATGATGTAATAGTGGCTATGAAAGATATATATTTAGTAGGTATGGGAGAGCTAAATACTACTATGGAGAGATGTAGGGCATAAATTGATGAGCTAGGATGGCTCGAGGTAGATATGAAGGGATTGTAGCAAGAGTAGAATGTCATCATGGATGCTACAAGGATGTAGAGAGGGAGATGGGGCAATGAGAGCAAGATGCCATATTGGCCACTAGGGGGAAATAGAGAGGGAGATGGTGCAACTAAGAGCATGGGTGATCAAGTTACAAAGTGAGTGAGATACCCTCACCATGGTGTGAGATGTAGTTGAGGTGAGCATAGGAGGCATAGAGGAGATAGAGCGACTGAGAGTGCAGGTGGCTAAAATTTAGTGTGGGATGGATGATGCGGTGGAAGATAGAGCATGATTGTGAGATAATATAGAGAACCTAAGGATCAAGGAAGCCAGGTCAATTCTTTAGGTTGAGATCATGTAGTTACAGTGGATGATGGACATGTATGAGAGAGATTATCTATGAGAGCAAGCCTTTGTAGTGACATGCATGACATTTTTGGTTGCCAATAGAATACCACTACCATCACATACAAGCTTGATGTCACATCATAGCCATAGGATCTTAGTGTAAGTGACTCCATTAGGACCATAATTCAGATAGCCAAGGGTATCTTCGATAGGAGGATCAAAATTAATGCAAAGAGATGATGTCTCAAGGAGGAGGGATTATGATGGTTCGAGGAGATGAGAGGGGAGTAATGAGTCACTGACAATAAACAATACTGATGTTGTTTTTGGTTGTGGTATAGGTGCCATAATTTATGTATTATGATGTGAATGGATTATACTGATGTGCAATTGCATCGATGTATTATTTGTGTTAAGGATGCGTATGATATTAGTCGATCAACAATTTTGATGATATATACATTGATGTTGAGCCATATATATCCATGTTGATGTGGTTTGTGTTATGCATTTTTTATTATGGTAATGATTAGATGTGTTTGATTTGATATGTATGCGATGTGATTGTGATTATGGTGAATGAAATTGGAAATGTTATGTATTTTGAGATTTACCATTTCATTTATAATCAAGTTTTTTGGATGTGTGTATTTAAAATATACAATCATGGATGGTAGACGTAATCAATGATAATGTGATAGTCACGTTTAAAATATGGATATATAGTGAGATAATGTATGGTAATGCAAATTTAATCATGATGTGTATGTAGATACTTATAATGATGAATGAATGATTGAATTTTAGATAATGTCTATTTTTATTTTAATAATTTTCTAGTTGTACAATTGAGCATGATATGCATTTGTTTATTTTACTAAGGTGCTTTTATATGGTAGAAGAGATTTCTAGAGAGTCAAACATCTTAGTTTGATCATAAAACCCATCTATTAGTCAAGTGAAATTCTATTAAAACCTAAACCATCTTGATTGAGGTTGAGAATATCATGGATTTGTGTGCGTATAGAGTGATCAGTTCATTTATCTATTTTGGGTGAGGTTGGACTAACCAATTGTAAACTTAGCCAAGTAAGCTAGCTCATCCGCAAGCACACATTAGTTTGTACAAGAGAATATCACTAATGTAATAGATATGCCACCACTTGTAAGGCATGCTCCACTACAAGTTAGGTATCTATAGTCCTGATGGAGATTAGCCCTGTGATCTATGGAAATAAGGAGCTCAGGGATTCAAGCTTTGTGACAATTCTCTTTTATTTTCTCTTTGCTTCTCTTTTTTTTAGCTTGTCCTTTTGTTGAACCTTAGGGTTTTAAATCATGCAAATTATAGGATGAGTAGGGGAAATATTTCACTCAATGGCCCATGTATGCAAGACATTGTCTTCCTAGACTCAAAATTTTATTTAATTTGCACATATGTTTGATCTATGATAGAAACCTAGTCAACCAGAGGAAGTCTAAAATTGCATTAGGATCCAATGACGTTTTATAAAGTTTGATGAGATCAACTAAAGTGGTTGAATAATAGAAAATACTTCCATTACTAAGCAACCTATACATAATATTGAACACAACATCATGGTATTTGCAATAACTAACATATGTTGTATGTAGTGAAAGATGCCTATGTGTAAGAAAATGAGCATAATGATGTGAGAATGCAGACATTGGTGAAATGCATGATAATTGTTAGAGAATATATTACATTATTGGGTACATATCAATGTACCACCTTTGGTACATCACTAGAGTAGGAGTTTACTTTAGAGTAAAGTTAAGTAGTTACTTCAACATGTAATAAATACACAAGTGTTAGAATTTGCAATGATGTAAATGTGCATGTAGTCCACATGTACGTAAGTCATAGGATAGAGTCAAAGGTAGAGTAATGTCCAAGGAACATATCTTCCTATATAAAGGCCTCATAGTGAGTGAAGTAGAGTGAGAGAGAAAGGGAGATATAATATAGAGAGTGCTTAGTATAGATTAGTAGTATGATACAATGTAGTTCCTTTTATATCAGTTTATGGAGTGTTCATGTCCTCCATTATACTGCATTGTACTATTTTCATGAGAATTCATTAATAATATATTTTTGAGTTATTGTAGAAGTTTCTCTCATTATTTTCTTGCATATTATAGTGCCATTATCATATAGATATAATAGCTTACACATTTTACATATTGTGGTTGCATTTCCTATATAATATACTCATCAAAAGATAACAATGGTATCAAAGAATATGGTCAATAAATAGGAAATAGAGAGCCACAAAGAGATATTGAGAGAAATCCAAAAATCTCTTTTACAAAATTTTTGAGATTACATTTGGCTAGAGTATTTTCCACAAAGTTGCAGAAAAAAATTTCAAGACTAGGACTCAACATGGATTCCACTAGATTGAAAAATCAACTAGTGAAGATTCATCATCTCTAGATTTAGAGTTTCTTCCATTACAGTCCTAACATTTTGTTGTAAGAAAAAGAAGATCCAAAGAAAGTGGGAAGCTTCCTACAAAAGAGATAGGAATAATATCTTCTTTATAATCAATCTAACACCAGAAGAAACAAGAGGAAGAACAAAAGTTTGGAGGCCTAAAGAAAAGGTCCCATTACTAGAGATTGCAAACTTGTAGAGTGCAAAAGAAGAAAAGACCATAGAAGCATTGTTACAAATTTAAGGGAGGGAAGAAGACTCTAGTGAAGAGTCATGGTGAAGATAGGAGATTGATGATCTCCATTACAGATTGAATAAATTAACCAAAGAAACTGAAGAAGACCAATGAGAGGTCTCGTTAAAGAAGTCCTATTTATGGAAGATTGGAGGTTGGTTATCTCCATTGAAACTTGCAGATTGTAGAAGGACTAGAAAGGTCATATTTTAGATCCTAGAATCAATAAAATACAAATATACAAGAGGAAGATCCCATTAACAACACTTCCATAGTAGAAGGTTGAAATAAAGGTCTCATTTGGAAGACCATAAGAGCTATGAGATTGAAGATCTTGGTGAGATATTAAGGAGAAACAAGAAAAATGCTTGGAGGGACTTATTTCAAAATTTGGAGAAGGCTATTAAAGGATTTCCTAGGAGAACTCATTGGAGAAATTTAACACCAAGGAGAAGTTCCCGATAAAGGAAGAACTTGGGATAATTATTCCATTCGACAACAAGCCCAAAGGAAAGGGAGTTGGCAATAAGTTTGCCAAATTTCAGAGGAGATTGGTGAAGACCTCAATACTTTTAGATTATTGAGAAGAAGGCCTAGATTAAAGTCAAAATTCAACAAGGATATTGAAGGAGAAAGGAGCCAAACATTACTACTAAACCTAAAAGGTTCGAATATTTCCTTTAAATGCTAGAAGGATCATCTAGAGATACAGGTTTGCTAAATCTATAACATAATACTAGAAGGGTTCTTGAAGGAAAACTCAGCTACGATTTGGGGGGATTCCCTACCAAATTTTTGAGTTTCAAGGACAACATTTTAATGCAAAAATTGAGTACAAAAGGGTAGCAATTAGGACAACGTTACTAAGCTAGAAAACTTTAGAAATTACAAATTCCATTCTGCAAGAGAATCAAAACCACCACATTACAATTTAAAGCAACAATATAGAGGATTTACTATGATGTGAATTGATGAGTTGAGGAGCTTTTTAGGACAGCAAAAAATAGTTGCAAGTTCCATTCAGTTAAAGGTAAAAATAAGGTGATTCTAAACACCTAGAAATATTTCATATTCAGAGATCTTAAAGGTAAGCAAATTAGGTGCAAAGGGTTCATTTTATGAACACTTATATTTAGTTCATTATTTAGTTTCATTAAGCACCTTATTATATTTTAAAAGTTGAAAGGAGGAAGGTTGCATTAAAGTTTTCAAAGGGAGTGCAGAAGATAGTTTCATTTAAGGTTTATACCTACACATTAAAATAAGAGTTAGATATATTTTGACAAAAATAAAAATATCATCCTATTATCTAGTTACAGCAAAGAAGACTACATTAAGTTGTAGAAATTATATTTCATTTAGGAGCAATTACTAGTGCATTATTTAAGGTTCATTTGAAGGAGTAATAAGATGAGATCAATATTGCACTATACTAGTTGTTCTTAAAGAGTTCTAAGATGCACTAAATATTTTAAGTTGTAGTAAAATTAGTGCATATTTCAAACTACTTTGAGAGTTTATTTATAGGAGCAATAAGATGGGATTATTATTATTCTTAAGTGCATTGAGTTAGAAATATTATTGATACATTGCACTACTCTAGTTGTTCATCAAACTAGTTACTCTCAAAGAATTATTATGTGCATTGATTATTAAGTTAAAGTTAAGATCAAGGGCACAAAAATTGGTATACTATCAAAGTGTCTCGTAGACACCAAAATCTAGCCACTTGTCCTCCACCCATGCTTTCTTGCCATCTCCACCATAAAAACATAGTCATTTGCCCTCCATCCTAGCTTTCTTGCCATTTACGCCTATTATTTATATATATTTATATTTGTTATATATATTTAAATAATATTATTTTATAAATTATATTATATATATTTAATAAACATATATTTATATAAATAAATCAATCTCAACCATCCGATTTCATTTAATCTTGTTCGTCCATCCACATCAATCCATGCCACACCCCAAATTTAATATCTACCCTTATATGTGCTTTAATATCAGCCACACGACACCCAAGTGTTGTAGGTGAGTTGGAGAGGAGAGGGAAATCCTCCAAGGGAGGTCCCATGTTTGAATCTCCACCCTACCAAAAAAGTTGAATTGGGTACCCAAAATCCAATTGATAATGTTGGTGCGTGCAGAGCTGGGTGCGACCCCCGAGTGACTTTGATGGTGTAGAACCCTTTGTTCATGGTCTCTTAGACCAAGGCGGCCCCGCAAGGGGTTTTTCGCTTTAAAAAAAAAAATCTCAGCCACACGATTAGTTTCATTGAAACCCTAGCACACCCTATGTTGGATTATAAATAGAAGTCATTTTGATGGCTTAACTCCTAATTTTTTGAGTTCCTTGATTTCTTGAGTTTTTGAGGCATCTCAGAGGTCATATCCAACATCTATACCTTAGCTCCACTCCATCCATCATACTACCCATATCTTCATTCACCACTTCCATCATTGCACCCATCATTATCATCAAATCTACCTCTATAGATCTGATCTGACCTCTTGAGTGCACTGCTACTCTTTGCGAGCACTTTGCTACTCTTTGTCATATCCTTGAGCACCCTATCACTCTTTGTGAATGCCCTGCCACTCTCCGTGAGTGCCCTACCGCTCTTTACCACAACCTCACTCTCCATGAGCATCCTATTACTCTTCCTAAGAGCCCTACCATGTTTCAGAGTCTTATTTTGACAACAAGCGAGATCTTCAGGTGTCGCTAGGGCACACCTTTGCCATCGAACTACAACTAGTAAGGAGTAAGGTAAATAATTATTTGTTATAATTTCATTTCATGCATTTTCATATCTATTCACTTCATTAGTAGTAGATTAGTTAGGGTTTATTATTTCTTATAGAGGGCCTCCCACTATGGAGCCCTAACAGGTATTACTAACTTATTTTTTGTGTCACTGTGTGTAAATATGAAGGTGCTACACAAGCATTGGATAACTAATTAATCTGGAGTGGTCTGACATCATATATGTAGAATCCCCCTCACCCCTATTGAGAGTAGAACACAACTGAAGATACTACCACTTGTTATAGCTAGGGTTTCAAAAAACCCTAGAAATATTTGTAATAATTGTATCAAAATGGATTCTTCCATCCACTATTGGAACAACAGATTTTTTAGGCTCCCCCTATTTAATATAAATCTCATTTGTTGTGCAATACATGGTTATTTGAATTCTATTTTATTTATCATTGCTTGGTGTCGTGCTTTGTCTCTACAGTGTCTAAATACACTATTCGGTGCATAAAACCAATAACTTATTGTGGCCTAGAGAAGCCACATTACAAGGTTATATTCCTCCAAGGTGTGGAGAAGAAAGCCACCATAAAAACTAGTGAAGAGAGCTACAAAATGAGACTAGGAGAGTCTTAGGTTTTAGGTGCAAATAAGGAGGTATTACAGGTTGTTATTCGAGCACTAGACATGTCTTCTATTATATCAAAGGAAGAAAAAATACAAGTGTCTTAAGGACACTCTATGTAGTTAATAATTCTATCTACACGCGGCCACCATTAACACTATAAAAAGTACTTGAAGAGGAGCCATTACAAAGGGTATCAACATCCATCATTAGCAGAGGGAAAGTACAATTAAAAGTGCTTAGAGAAGAGCCATTCCAAAAGATCTCAAAATATAGCATTAACACTATAAAAGTACTTGAAAAGGAGCCATCCTAGAGATGCACAACATCCATTATTTTCAAATGATAAGCACTAGAAAAAGTGCTTAAGTAATGAGCCATCCAAAGGACTCAATATCCGTTGATTGGTGCTTGAGTGGAGAGCCACTCATAAGACTCGAAATACAGCTCATTAAGGTGTTAAAAGACACTGTCTTCAAACACATAAGGTGATGATAACCTGTAGTGAACGAGGACTATATAAGGTGGAAAATCTATTGCACCAAGGAAAACCTATTACAATAAAGTGAAAGCAAGGTGTATTACCAAGGGTCGAACTCGAACGTATCATCAACCAAGACACATATCTATAGCCACCATAGAATCTCCAATATGATGCTTGAGAACTTTCTTAGCTAGAGCCATTCTCACAAACATCATAAAATACTTGGAAAAAGAGTGTTTCTAGACAATAATACAAAGGGCATTCATTGACAGAAGATATACAAAGGGAAAGAGATGTTGGAGAGTCTTCCATGCAAAAGAATAGAGTGCCACTTGGCACATTCACCTAAGGTACCCATATATTCCCTAACATACATTCAATGCTCAAAGGAAGGTAACATCCACTGATTGAGTATTAATAATATCATTTGGGGGTTACAAAGCATAATAATTATAGCTCTTTGATCAAGGGAGAAATAAGCGTTGGAGACACCTGAACCCAATACCCATCAAGGAACATAACCACCAGCAACACATACACCACATGGTCGATGCATCAAGAAGGACATAGTGCCTATTAAAAATTCTCATACATAAGAGAAACACTTATGACACTTGGTGCCTATGTCAATAACGTAGAAGCATACTTATAGGTGCTCAAATTAGAGCGTGAGGTAAAAATGTTTAGTGAGCATTAAGTAAGGGAGGAATTAAGGTGCGGTTGAGAGCATATTCAAGGTGCAAGGTGTGAAGTCAAGAAGTCAAAGGAGCATTACATACACTACCATTGTCATACATCCACCATCAAGAAAGTACATCACCCATTGCTCAAGAAATTACAACATTATAATGTATGGTTCTACGTTTATTAACATTGCTTTTATTAAAGGAGTAATAAGGGGTATATCATAAGGTTGAGTTCATTTATCATTTATAGTGAAGAAACAATCAACCTAAAATATATTTGAAAGCAAATCAGAGGAGCTCATATCCATAGTATTTCAAATCACTTTAGTGAAATATTTACAAATTAAACACCATAGGAGATATAAGGGTTTCTACTTGGAAAATCAATACTATTATTGCAAATATTATTAATTTCTAATATTCCAAAATTAGGGAGTTATAAGGTATACTACATCAAACATATATTATTGGAATTTAGAAATATCAAACTATTGTATATTGAGAGGTATAAAAGAAATTCATTATCTACTTAAAGGAGTTGGAATTATTTACTTACACTTGTCTCATACTCATACTAAAGTAGAAAAAAGAAATCCAACCATAGAGAAATTCAATTTAATAAAGGCATAGTTCATTAGGAGAGATAAGGTGAACTAAGAGTTGATTATTTTCAGTTACAAAAACAACTCGAAAGGTGAACTATTGCTAAATATTAGAACATACTCTAGTCACTAGGGAGACATAAGGATCCTACAAAACCTAAGTCATAGAAAGGTTTTATCAAAATAGTTCACATACCCAAAACTAGGGAGACATAAGGAAGCCAACTTCAAAGGTAATAAAATACACAAACATCAAAAGGTTTATTATTCAAATTTATATGGAGGAAATAATTAATAATGCATTCGATGAAAATAATGATGTGCTATTACATGAACTTAGGTTCTATTCGCAAAATCTAATAGAATTACTTAAACTAAAAACAGAAATGGATGAATCATACTTGGAGAAGATATTTCAATCCTCATGCAGTATTGATACTTCAAGTTATACTAACACAAAATATTATCATATTGCCCTAAGTCTTTTTTCAGGAGCTTCTATACAGAACTTGGAAAATGATAAAAAGGACAAAGGCAAAGAGAAGATACTTTTGCAATAATCAAGTGATAGTACATCCACCTATGAAAGTACTGATTCCAAAGACAAGAATAAAGAAGAAGAAGAAGAAGAAGAGGAACCAAATCAAGGAGGTATACAGTGCAATGTGAATTAAAGATAATACAAAGGACCAAATCAAGTTGAAGAACATTTGAAGATCAAAGATCCATATTGAAGACTAAAATCTTCAATACCCAAATAATGTAATACAAGGGGGTGTTAGAGAATATATTACATTATTGGGTACATATCAATGTACCACCTTTGGTACATTACTAGAGTAGGAGTTTACTTTAGAGTAAATTTAAGTAGTTACTTCAGCATGTAATAAATGCACAAGTGTTAGAATGTGTAATGATGTAAATGTGCATGTAGTCCACATGTACATAAGTCATAGGATAGAGTCAAAGGTAGAGTAAGGGACAAGGAACCTATCTTCCTATATAAATGCCTCATAGTGAGTAAAGTAGAGTGAGAGAGAAAAGAAAAGATAATATAGAAAGTGCTTAGTATATATTAGTAGTGTGATACAATGTAGTTCCTTTTATATCAGTTTATGGAGTGTTCATGTCCTCCATAATACTGCATTATACTATTTTTACGATAATTCATTAATGGCATATTTATGAGTTATTGCAGAAGTTTATCTCATTATTTTCTTGCATATTATTTTGCTATTATCATATAGATATCATAGCTTGCACATCTTACATCTTGTGGTTGGATTTCCTATATAATATACTCATAAAAAGCTAACAACAATGTGATACCTATTTACATAAAACATAGGCGATGGACTGTATCATTGATTAAGTACACTAAGTGATATTGTTTAGAGAATTTTTACATATTAAAAAAGGGAGACAATAATACCATTGAAGTCTCATGAAATGATATATGGATGGATGCGATGAATGATGTAAGTGCAAATATTTAGCAGTATCAACATGAGTGATTTAAAAAGATCTAAAGAAAGAAAAAGAAGAAGAAGAGTCAGGTGTGAAGAAAGAAGAGAAGAAGAAACCTATCCTAGGTATGTAGCCACTCTAAGTGTGACCATACAACAAATATAGGAGAAAGAAGAAAGAGAGGAAAATAATAGTAGAAGAAACCTATCCTAGGTATATAGCCACTCTAAGTGTGACCATATAACAAGGATAGGACAAAGAAGAAATGGGTGAGGTTTAGAAAGGAGAAGAGTGAATGGGTATCTTTTGTGTTTAGTCAATTAATCTACAATATTGATCAATATATTGATTCATGATACTGGTATTGTGTGCTAGTGATAGCTCCATAATTTATTTTTCTAAAATACATTGGAAAATAATTGTATGAACACAAAGGATGATGAAGTCACTTTTCACGATGAGTGATTGAAAGCGAGTAAATTATGTATGTGTGGTGTGCAATTCATTGGTTTTGTTTTTGTTTTTCTTTTGTTTTATTTTATTTTTGTGTTGTTTTTTTTAGAATGTACAAGAATGTTAACCTTGATTGATAAAAATCATGTGTATAACACATGGAGATGAATGATGTTGAGGGGCTCTATTTTTGCTATTTCCTCAAGGTTAGCAAGTTTATAAGTGTCTGAACCATATTTATGAGTGATGATGTATGGGCCCAACCAATTGAGAGTAAATTTATTTCTTAAATGGTGTGGTTTTTTTTGGTTTTATTGATTCTCTTTTAGCACAATATCTCCTACTTCAAATTCTTGTTCATGTATTTTTTTATTTTATATGCAATGAAAATGGTCTTGATAGATGTGTAAGTGTTCTATGGTGTCGATGCACCACTCGTATAATAGTATGAGTTGGCCTAAACGAGTTTTATGAGCTATGTCATCATTGATGAATTCTTGTAATGAGATTCTTAGAGATGGGATCTCTAACTCCAGAGGCATAATGGCTTCAATGCCATAGACAAATGACAATGGGTTTGCCCTATTGGGTGTCTAGATGTTATTTTGATATACCCATAATGATAAGGAGATTTGATGATGCCTATCACACTGAGAATCAATAACCATTTTGTGAAGGATGATGCAAATGGTTTTGTTTGTTGCTTCTACTTGACCATTTTCTTGGGGATAATAAGGAGTTGAGAAACTATGTTTGATGTTATTTTTTTTACATAATGCATGAAAATCCTTATTTTAAAATGATGTGTCATTATATAAGATAATTCAAGGGGATTCCAAAGCGACATATGAGGTATTGGTGAATGAATTCGACAATTTTAGGTCTTGTCGTTTGGATGAGCGGAACAACCTCTACCCATTTGATGAAGTATTTCTTAGCTATTATGATGAACTTATGTTTACCTAAGGAAGTTGGGGTGATTTTACCTATGAGGTCAAGGCACCATTGTGAGAATAGCCATATTGATTGGATAGGTTGCAATGCTTATGATGGTAAATGTGTTAAGTTAGCATGTTGTTGGTATTTGAAACATTTCTTGACATAGGCACAACAATCATGCTCCATGGTGGGCCAATAATAACCCATGTACAAGATGCATTTAGTGATGGCCATTCCATTAAAATGATCCCCACAAGTACCATCATGGGTAGCAGAGATGATATGATGTGTTTCTTGTGGCTCAAGGAAATGAAGGAGGATGCCATCATAGCTTCATTTGTAAATGATATCCCCAGCAATGTATATCGGATGACCTTTTATATAAATATTTTTCTAGAAGCCTAGGATAGGTCAAAAGGGAGGACACTTACTTTAATATAGTCCTTGATTTGGGACATCAAAATACCAGTAGGCTTCACTTGAACAAAGCTAACATCTAAGTTGTTGCTCAAGAGTTTTGGTGTAATGGAAGATTTTTAAAGTGTTTGTACAAATATTTGAGTAGTATTGGCATGTGGATTTTGTGGAATGAGGGAGCCAAGTGAGACCATAGTATAAATGAATCTATTAGTTAACTTACGAAAGACTTGGATGTCATATCAATTAAACTATGATAGTAACTCTTTTGCAACTCATAAGTATTGTTTGAGTATTACACAATAACAATTGTATTTGTTGGTTATTTGATTAACCACTAGGAGGGAAGCATTGATGATGTGGAGATGTTTGATGCACATTGCGGGGGTGGTCTTGAGACCTAATATGAGGGATTTATACTCAATGTTGTTTGTGCAAGGGAAATATATTTTAAAGGAGAATGGGATTGGAGCCCCATGTGGTGTGAAGAATACACATCCAAAACCTCCCCCTTGTTCACATTTTGTACCATCGAAGAATAGTGTTAGGTCTACTTTATCATCTACATCAATAAATTTTTCTTTTATAAGATATGAAAGATATAATAATTGAGGAGCTCGATGAGGAGAGGTTTTTCATCAGGGAGTGGAGATTCTACAAGCTGATCTATGATAACTTACCTTTTGATGTATTTTTGATGTATGAATTCAATATTGAATTATGATAGTAACATTAATCATTTGATGATTTTGACATTTTGGTATGATCGGTCCATTATATAATGTAATGGGTTGTCCCTTGTGACCACATAAGTGGTGTGATTAATCAAATAATAGTAAAGTTTCTTGATAGTAAAGATAAGTGCCAAGCACACTTTTTCATACATTCATAGCAGGTTTTATAACTGATCAATACTTTATTGATGTAATAGATGACTTGTTCTTGTTAAGCCTCATTCTTATAATTCAAAAAAGTACCTAAGACAAAATTTGTGGTAAATATATATAGGTGGAATGGTAAATATGGGTGTGGTAGAGTTAACATTGATGGAGATGTGAGGTATCATTTTATGTCCTCGAAGGCTTCCTGACATGTTTGATCCCATTTGAAAGGCACCCCATTTTGCAATAAGTGGTTAAAGGGTCTTCACTTGTCTAATAATTATGTAATAAAGTGATGAGTCACTTAGATTTTACCTATATTTGTAGGAGGCCTAATTGAGACAAGCCTCCAAATAATCTAACACTTTTTGTAGGGTTATGTAGGATCAAGGATCACTGTAGCTCATAGTGGCATGTGTCATAAACCCACTCCAATCTAAGTATCTAAAGGAAGACACTTGTGATGTTGTAAAGATATTCAATGCTAGGGTCCCTCCTTATAGATGTTGAGCAAGGTGCAGCAAAAGTATTGCAAAAGTATTGTCATTGTTGTCAACACAGACAGATTGATGCAGTTGATGCAGTTCAGAGGTCAGTCAGAACAAATACAGTGAATTTCCAAGAAGAAAGAAGTGGCCCAGATTCAAAAATTTGCGAAAAAGACAAGTAAGAAAACTGTCGCGATATCGCGACATGTTTTCTATCGCGATTTCGCGACAAAAATGAGGAGAGAGAAGGCGCAGCCGAAAATGTCATGATTTCACGACAAAAATGAGGAGAGAGAAGGCGCAGCCAAAAATGTCGCGATTTCGCGACATATCGGAGGAGAGAGAAAAAGCTAGAGAAACTGTCACGATTTCGCGACATGCTGGAAGGAAAGAAGCAAAGTTGAAAAATTGTCATGATTTCGTGACATGTTTGGAGTAAAGGCGCCAAGGATGAAAAGTGTCACGATTTCGCGACAAGTTCGAGAAGCAGCGCCAAGAGAAAAAGTGTCACGATTTCGTGATAGATTCGAAAGAAAAGCACTAAGGAAAAGTGTCGCGATTTCGCGACACGTCGGGTTTTTGCGACCCGAAGAGGAGAGAGAATGTACGACAACAAAAGTGTAGCGATTTCGCTACATGTTGAAGTTTTGTAGGCTGAAGCAGAGATGAAGAGCAAAGGCACAAAGGTGTAGCGATTTCGCTACATGTCGAAGTTCAAAGCAAAGTTGGAAGTGCAAGGCACAAAGTTGTAGCGATTTCGCTACATGTAGGATTTTCGGAGGCCGAAGGAAAGAGAAAGTACAAAGGGAAAAGTTGTAGCGATTTCGCTACATGTCTTGATTTCGCTAGTGCATGAAGTGAGAAATGTACGGATGCGAAAGATGTCACGATTTCGTGACATGTTGCATTTTCATGGGCGAAAAGCAAAGAACAGTGCTAAGGCAGAAAAGCGTCGCGATTTCGTGACATGTTCCGATTTCGCTGAGGCTTGCGGAGAAAAGTGTACGGCAGCGAAAAGTGTCACGATTTCGCGACGTGTTCCATTTTCGTGGGTGCAAGCGAAGTAGAGTGCAGGAAAGCAAAAAGCGTCACGATTTCGTGACATGTCCCATTTTCGTGGGTGGGGAAAGAGCTGGAAAGGTCACGATTTCGTGACATGTCCTTTGCTGGTAGGAGAGAAAAGAGCTCGATGCAGAAAGGGTCGCGATTTCGTGACATGTCTCATTTTCGCGGGTAGGAGACAGAAAAGAGCTAGAGGCAGCAAAATGCGTCGCGATTTCGTGACATGTTCTGTTTTCACGGGTGCATGCCGAGATAAGGTCTAGGAGGCAAAAAACGTCGCGATATCGCGACAGGTCAGGTTTTCACGGTCAACAGTCCAGAAAAAGTCAAATGGGCAAAAATGTCGCGATATCGCGATAGGTAATAGTTTGGCGGGTAAAAGCCGAGAAGCATGCACAATGGACAGGTGTCGAAAAAGCGCAAAGGAAAATCATGCAGCCAGTTATGTAAGAGTTAACTGAGTCAGATCTCAGTTACATAGTGACAGGTGTGTGGGGAAAGCATAGAGGAAATTCATGCAGCCAACCATGTAAAAGTTAACTGGAGTTACAAGGGGAAGTTACGAAACAACGTATTAAAGAAAAGAACGGCTGTTGCAGGGCCGTGATGCTGCATGGCTGGCAAAAGTGCAGAATTATAGAGAATCTCGATAAACAAGAAATCCTCTCGATGGTTGCGTGTGTCAGACATGGAAGTTGCGGGCAGAAAAGAAAGTTCGACATAGAATTGAAAAGAGTGCCATCAAAAAGTGTAAAGGTGCCGAGAGGGCAGTTACGTAGAGGTTAAAAGAAAAGAATGACAGAGCATCGAAACGTGCAAAAAGGTTGTCAGGTTGCACAGAAAAAGTTGTCAGTATGAGCAGAGTAGACTGTCGTAATAAGTCAAAAAGAAGCGGCTAAAAGACAGAGCGCGTCAGAGAGGGTTTGACAGATTGAACGGAGCTTAGAATGCATGGAAAAATGGAGGGAAAAATAGAGCCATTTTTTGAAATAGCCGTTCGATTGAACCAAGTATAAAGAATCGAACAGGCGCAGTAAGTGAGGTTACTGCAACCGTGTTTTATCTTGAAAAACCAAAAAGGCGTGGTTGGGTAAGAGTGTTGTATGAATAACAGCTACAGAACTGAAACTTGGATATTATTCTTGAAAATCAAAAGAGAGGTTTTAGATTGTAATAGAAGATATTGAGTTTCTAACAATCCTCTTTATGCTTCTATGAGATTGATTTGAATGAGCAATAGACCAGTGAGGGTCTTGTAAAAGAGAAGGCATTTTTATGTCAAACTATTATTCAAAATAAAAATCCAAGTTGGTGCTTGGTAAAAGGGGTTGGTGCTCCTATCTGTTGTAGCAGATAAATCAGGGGTTGGTGCTCCTTCCAATGGGTGCTGGTAAACTATTTGTAAAGATTGAATCCTTGCAAAGGCTGGATTTGGATTGTAGTCCAAACAATCATTATTTGAGGAGTAGCCACATCGGTGAACCTCGTTAAATCTTGTGTTGTGTGATGCTCTTGTGTTATACTTGCTATATCTATTTTTAAGCTTGCATTTTTAAGTTTTAAGAGTTGCAGATTCAAATTTTAAATAGTTACACTGATTCACCCCCCCTCTCAATGTCATTGTGAGAATATCAATTGGTATCAGAGCAAGGTACCTGAACAAGCTTAATCAGCTAAGGTGATCTTGGAAGATACACAATGGCCGGTGGTGAAGGATTTTCTTCCAACAAAGCTCCTTTGTTCGATGGAACAAATTACTCTTTCTGGAGACTCAGGATGCAGACATATCTGTGTGCATTGGGATATGACATTTGGGAATCTGTTGAAAATGGATACACAATACCCTCTCGCTCCTCCATCGGATGCGGCCGAGAAGAAAAAGTTTGAGAACAACTCTAAAGCTAAGAATGCTATTATGTGTGGGTTAGTAGAAAGTGAATTGATAAGGATCATGAGCTGTAAATCGACAAAAGACATATGGGACAAACTACAGAGCATTCATGAAGGAGATGGCAAGATCAAGGAAGCCAAGCTGCAAACACATCGAGCCCAGTTCGAAGCATTAAAGATGAATGATGATGAGAACATAGAGGCCTATATGCTGAGAGTAAATGGAATCATAAATGCTATTAGAGGACTCGGTGAGGAAATAGAAGATGCAGTTGTTGTGAAAAAGGTACTAAGAACTCTCCATAAAAGATTTGATGCTAAAGTTTCTGCCATAGAAGAAGCTAAAGATTTAAATTTTTTTAGTATGGATGAAATGCATGGTTCTTTAACAGCATATGAAATGAGAATAGGACAAACTAAGCCCTCAGACAGAGAAGCGGCTTTTCAAGCTCAGAAAAATATAAGAGCTAAACAAGAATCTGAGGAAGAAGAATCTGCAGATGAAACTGAAGCAAACTTTGTTAGGAAACTAATAAAGGGAAAAGGAAAGTACAGAGGTAAGCTACCGTTCAAGTGCTTCAACTGTGGAGGCATCGGGCACTTTGCAAAGAAAATGCCCAATGAATGAGAAAAACAAAAGTGATGAAGGGACACACCAAGAAAGAAGTGTCCTGGAAGAAGAAACCACATTTTAGAAAGAGGAACTTCAAGAAGAAAAGTTTCATTTCCAAGAATGTTGACTCTTCTGAAGACAACTCCAATGAGGACTCTGAAGAAGAAACTGGTGAAGCCTTGTTCATGGCTTTTGAAGAAGAAAGAACAGAGGAAACCCAGGAGTGTGATGAAAAATTAGAGGATGAGGCTGAGGTAGATCTGGAAGGTGAGTTGGTTGCTGCACTTGAAGAATTAAGTACAGAAAGGAAAAAGAATAAAAAGATTTCAAGAAAATTTGAGGATGCCAATGAATTAATAATCAGTTTGAAAGTACAGACTGAAGAATTTAAGAAAAAGTCTAAAGATTTTGAAGCACAACTAACCGTGAAAATAGATGAGTGCAATAAGCTAGAAGAAGACATAGTTGGATTAAGGATGCAACTAGAAGAGATGAATCGGAAATTGAGTTGTCATCATAAATTTGAAGACAGTTCTACGAAGTTGAATAAAATGTTAAATAATCAAAGGCCTACAGGCATCAAATTTGGTTTGGGCTTTGATGAAGGAGAATCCTCAAAGGATTCAAAGGCTATAACTATAGAACCAATAAAGAATAAAGATAAGATTCGGGTTGATCAAGAAAAATCGTATCTTGCAAAAGAAAACCATAAGGCCAAGCATGAAAGAAGTACTGCCAATGATGGATTCACCAAAGTCACATATCAAAGAAGAAGAAGACCCATGGCTCCTACTACAACATGGCAACAACCATTACCCAGGTACACTCGTTCCTTTTCTGGTTATTGTTTTAAATGCAATGCATATGGTCATAAAATTTCAAATTGTAGATATAATGTAGAACAAAGGAATTTCACTAGTAGAAATATTTTTTCACCTTTGATAGATTATGCTGTAGAATGTTATAACTGTCATAACTTCGGACATATTGCAAGAAATTGTCGTAGCTCTTTTGCAGGAAATAAATACCAGGGAAGAAAGTTTCAACCAACTGGATTGAAACAAAATAGAAAATTTCTCGAAAAACAAGCACAAGCCAATGAAAGGGAGAAGGCAAAACAAGTGACCAGATCTGCTGTCAAATCACAGTGGAAAGAAAAGGAACAACCTAAGAAAGATAAGGAATCCTTGATCGTTCAAACAGCCCTCAAAGCCCAGAACAAATCTGCACCATGGATTCTGGATAGTGGATGCTCCAGTCATATGACAAGAGATAAACAGAAGTTTGATAAGTTACAGACTTACGAAGGTGGTTCTATAAAATTTGGAAACAATGATGGAGCCAAGATAGTGGGTAAAGGATCAGTTAAGTTAAGTGACGGAAAAATCAACTCTAAAGAAGTCCTTTTTGTGGTGGGTCTGAAGCATAACTTACCGAGTGTAAGTCAAATTTGTGACAGAGGTCATGAAGTAATTTTCAAGAAGCAGGGTTGTGAAGTAAGAAAGACAAAAAATGGAAAGTTAATAGCCACTGGATCGAGAACTTCTGGAAATATGTATACTCTCTCAGAGACTTCAGAAGGAGCTTGCTTGGTTGGACAGAAGAAGAAAATTGGTTGTGGCACAAGAGACTCGGTCACATAAGCTTTGATAATCTGGTAAAAATCAGCTCAAAAAGGGCAGTAAGAGACATACCCACTATTGGTAAACCTTCAAATAGTATTTGTGAGTCATGCCAAAAGGGGAAGCAAACCAGAGCCACTTTCAAAGCAAAAGAGTACTTCACGAGCAAGCCGTTAGAACTAATTCACACTGATTTATGTGGACCCATGAGAACGGAAAGCATAAATGGATACAAATATTTTATGCTGTGTATAGATGACTATTCCAGAATGACATGGGTACTATTTTTGAAACTTAAATCAGAAGCCTTTGAGATGTTTAAAACTTTCAAAAATCTTGTTGAGAATCAATCAGAAAAAAGAATTAAATGTTTAAGATCAGATAGAGGAGGAGAGTTTATTTCAGATGAGTTTGCAGAATACTGTGAAAAACATGGGATTAGAAGACAGTTTTCGACAGCAAGAACACCTCAACGGAATGGAGTAGTAGAAAGAAAGAACAGAATCGTGCAGGAAATGGCACGGACCATGTTGACAGAGAGCAGAATTGCCGACGTGTTTTGGAAAGAGGCAGTTCATACTGCAGTTTACATCCATAATAGGTGCATGTTGAGGCCGCATGAAAGCAAAACACCTTATGAACTGTGGTTTGGCAAAAAGGCTACAACAAAATACTTCAAAGTGTTTGGCAGCAAGTGTTACATTAAACGAATTGAAGACAATCTTGGCAAGTTTGAAGATAGAGCTGATGAAGGTATCTTTCTTGGTTACTCAACAAAAAGCAAAGCCTACACATGCTACAACAAAAGACTAAAGAAAATTGTGGAGAGTGCGGATGTTAAGGTTGATGAAGGTAGGAAACAAGAAATCAGCCATAATGAAAACTACCCGACTTATGAAGAATTTATTGAAGAAGATGAAGATCAAGAAAAAGAAGAGAGACAGAAATCAGATTCAGATGATTTAGAAATAGAAGAAAACAGGAAATTCAAAACAGGAAGCTGGCAGAAAAATCATCCCAGAGAGCAGATTATTGGGGACCCCACAGTTGGCATTCAAACAAGAAGAAGAGTAGTAAACAACTACTCTCTGTTATCCAAAGATTGAGCCCAAAAATATTATTGAAGCAAGCACAGATGAAAGCTGGATGGAGGCGAGTAATGAAGAACTAGATCAAATTGAGAAAAACAAAACCTGGGAATTAGTACCAAGGCCTGAAAATAAAAACATAATCGGTACTAAATGGATATTTCGAAACAAACCGAATGAAGACGGACAAGGTTGTAAGGAATAAAGCAAGATTGGTCTCAGTAAAGGATATGCTCAAGTTGAGGGGATTGATTTTGAAGAAACTTTTGCACCAGTGGCCAGACTTGAAGCAATCAAACTGTTTCTGGCCTTAGCAGTTCATAGGAATTTCAAAGTTTATCATATGGATGTGAAATCAGCATTTCTAAATGGAAATCTTGAAGAAGAAGTGTATATTGAACAACCTGATGGTTTTCAACTCTGTGATAATCCTAACTTTGTTTGCAAGCTAAAGAAAGCATTGTATGGCTTGAAACAAGCACCTAGAGCTTGGTATGCAAGATTGGACAGCTATCTCACTAAGCAAGGATTCAAGAAAGGTATGGTGGATAGCAATTTATATATCAAAACTGAAAATGGCAATTTCATTGTCCTTGTTGTTTATGTAGATGATATAATATTTGGGAGAAGCAATGATGAATCATGCAAAGACATAGCAAATAAAATGCAGAAAGAATTTGAAATGTCTATGATTGGTGAACTTTCATATTTCCTCGGACTACAAGTTAATCAAACTGAAAAAGGGATTTTTATTTCTCAAATTAAATATGTGAAAGAAATGCTGAAAAAGTTCACAATGGAGGATAGTAAGCCTGTTAGCACTCCCATGACAACAGGTCGCAAGTTGAGCAAGGATGACAAATCTCCGGATGTTGATCAAACAATGTACAGATCTATGATTGGGAGCTCTGTCGTATTTGATGTACCACCGGACCGGATATCTTACAAGTCGTTTGCATGGTTGCAAGATTTCAGGCTAGTCCCAAAGAGACTCATGTGACAACTTGTGAAAAGGATTTTTAGGTACCTCAAGGGTACTATGGAGTATGGGCTATGGTATCCAAAAGGAAAAGACTTCACTCTTTTTGCATATTCTGATGCAGATTGGGCAGGATGTATTGATGACAGAAAGAGTACCAATGGAGGAGCATTTTATCTTGGAGATAAACTGGTAGCATGGCACAACAAGAAACAAGAATCAATCTCTCTATCCACAGCAGAGGCAGAATACATTGCAGCAACAACATGCCGTACACAGATATTATGGATGAGACAAACACTGAAAGATCTTGGTATTCACTTCAATGAGCCAATTTCAGTTAAATGTGATAACACTAGTGCAATCAACATCTCAAAGAATCCGGTTATGCATTCCCGCACCAAACATATTGCAATCCGGTATCACTTTTTGAAAGATAAAGTTGCATAAGGAGAGGTCAAATTGGAGTTTGTTCCAACCACAGAGCAAGTAGCAGATATATTCACTAAACCATTGCCCAAGGAAGTTTTTGAGTACCTTCGGAGTAAGCTGGGAGTGGTCACACTACCCAAGCACTGACTAGCTATAGGAAACACATTCTCAGGGGGAGCATTAAATCATTTATGCCTGAGAATGTTGTGCATAGACTCAGGGGGAGTCTGCAGCAGCCCTTTGGTATTATTGGCAAAGGGGGAGAAGAATTACTACAAGAAATTGAAATTACAGGAAATTGCACATGTGTTGCCAACAATTCCAAAGGGGGAGATTGTTGAGCAAGGTGCAGCAAAAGTATTGCAAAAGTATTGTCATTGTTGTCAACACAGACAGATTGATGCAGTTGATGCAGTTCAGAGGTCAGTCAGAACAAATACAATGAATTTCCAAGAAGAAAGAAGTGGCCCAGATTCAGAAATTTGCAGAAAAAGACAAGTAAGAAAACTGTCGCGATATCGCGACATGTTTTCTGTCGCGATTTCGCGACAAAAATGAGGAGAGAGAAGGCGCAGCCAAAAATGTCACGATTTCATGACAAAAATGAGGAGAGAGAAGGTGCAGCCAAAAATGTCATGATTTCGTGACATATCGGAGGAGAGAGAAAAAGCTAGAGAAACTGTCACGATTTCGCGACATGCTGGAAGGAAAGAAGCAAAGTTGAAAAACTGTCGCGATTTCACGACATGTTTGGAGTAAAGGCGCCAAGGATGAAAAGTGTCACGATTTCGCGACAAGTTCGGTGAAGAAGCACTAAGAAAAATTAGAAGAAGATGAAAAGTGTCACGATTTCATGATAGATTCGAAAGAAAAGCACTAAGGGCAAAAAGTGTCACGATTTCGTGACACGTCGGGTTTTCGTGACCCGAAGAGGAGAGAGAATGTACGACAACAAAAGTGTAGCGATTTCGCTACATGTTGAAGTTTCAGAAGCAAGAGGAAGAGCAAAGGCACAAAGGTGTAGCGATTTCGCTACAAGTCGAAGTTTCAAAGCAAAGCTGGAAGTGCAAGGCACAAAGGTGTAGCGATTTCGCTACATGTAGGATTTTCGAGGTCGAAGGAAGGAGAAAGTACAAAGGAAAAAGTTGTAGCGATTTCGCTACATGTCTTGATTTCGCTAGTGCATGAAGTGAGAAATGTATGGATGCGAAAGATGTCACGATTTCGTGACATGTTGCATTTTCATGGGCGAAAAGCAAAGAACAGAGCTAAGGCAGAAAAGCGTCACGATTTCGTGACATGTTTCGATTTCGCTGAGGCTTGCGGAGAAAAGTGTACGACAGCGAAAAGTGTCACGATTTCGTGACGTGTTCCATTTTCGCGGGTGCAAGCGAAGTAGAGTGCAGGAAAGAAAAGTGTCACGATTTCGTGACATGTCCCATTTCGTGAGGGAAAGGAAGTGAGAGAAAAGAGCTCGATGAGAAAGGTCACGATTTCGTGACATGTCTCGTTTTGGGTAGGAGACAGAAAAGAGCTAGAGGCAGCAAAATGCGTCGCGATTTTGTGACATGTTCTATTTTCAGGTGCATGCCGAGATAAGGTCTAGGAGGTAGAAAACGTCGTGATATCGCGACAGGTCAGGTTTTCACGGTCAACAGTCCAGAAAAAGTCAAATGGGCAGAAATGTCGCGATATCGCGATAGGTAATAGTTTGGCGGGTAAAAGCCGAAGAAGCATGCACAGTGACAGGTGTCAAAAAAGCGCAAAGGAAAATCATGCAGCCAGTTACGTAAGAGTTAACTGGAGTCAGATCTGCAGTTACACAGTGACAGGTGTTGGGGAAAGCATAGAGGAAATTCATGCAGCCAACCATGTAAAAGTTAACTGGAGTTACAAGGGGAAGTTACGAAACAACGTATTAAAGAAAAGAACGGCTGTTGCAGGGTCGTGATGCTGCATGGCTGGCAAAAGTGCAGAATTACAGATAATCTCGATAAACAAGAAATCCTCTCGGTGGTTGCGTGTGTCAGACATGGAAGTTGCGGGCAAAAAAGAAAGTTCGACGCAGAATTGAAAAGAGTGCCATCAGAAAGTGTAAAGGTGCCGAGAGGGCAGTTACGTAGAGGTTAAAAGAAAAGAATGACAGAGCATCGAAACGCGCAAAAATGCTGTCAGGTTGCATAAAAAAGTCTGTCAGTATGAGCAGAGTAGACTGTCAGAATAAGTCAGAAAGAAGCGGCTAAAAGACAGAGCGCGTCAGAGAGGGTTTGACAGATTGAACGGAGCTTAGAATGCATGGAAAAATGGAGGGAAAAATAGAGCCATTTTTTGAAATAGCCGTTCGATTGAACCGAGTATAAAGAATCGAAAAGGCACAATAAGTGAGGTTACTGCAACCGTGTTTTATCTTGAAAAACCAAAAAGGCGTGGTTGGGTAAGAGTGCTGTATGAATAACAACTACAGAATTGAAACTCTGTATATTATTCTTGAAAATCAAAAGAGAGGTTTTAGATTGTAATAGAAGATATTGAGTTTCTAACAATCCTCTTTATGCTTCTATGAGATTGATTTGAATGAGCAATAGACCAGTGAGGGTCTTGTAAAAGAGAAGGCATTTTTATGTCAAACTATTATTCAAAATAAAAATCCAAGTTGGTGCTTGGTAAAAGGGGTTGGTGCTCCTATCTATTGTAGCAGATAAATCAGGGGTTGGTGCTCCTTCCAGTGGGTGCTGGTAAACTATTTGTAAAGATTGAATCCTTGCAAAGGCTGGATTTGGATTGTAGTCCAAACAGTCATTATTTGAGGAGTAGCCACATCGGTGAACCTCGTTAAATCTTGTGTTGTGTGATGCTCTTGTGTTATACTTGCTATATCTATTTTTAAGCTTGCATTTTTAAGTTTTAAGAGTTGCAGATTCAAATTTTAAATAGTTACACTGATTCACCCCCCCTCTCAGTGTCATTGTGAGAATATCAATAGAGTCCCTCTTTTTTAGCCCTTAGGGTATATTGTAAAAGGATATAAAAACACATATTGTAACACTTTTACAAATTATCAATGAAATACGATATGTTTTATTTTAGTTTCATTTGGTGATCATAGTTTATTTGCTTTTGTTGGTTAATATATAGCTAACAACTTTTTGTGGTTTTGCTATCATTGTAGGTACTACAAAAATAACATGAAGTATTCCAAATATCTGCAACACATCTTAGGCCTCATCTACACAACCTCATGATTCACCTCGTTGGATTTATGTAGTTGTATTGCTTTTGGTTTAAATATCATTTCTTGAAATCAATTATGTTTTTTATGTCTCTGCTGAAAACATACATAGTTTGATTTTTAAAACAATCTAACATTTTTCTTCCAAAATCATAGGTATAGCCTCAAAAGTGCCAAATTTTTTCACTCAGACTCAAGACAAGTCCAGAACAACTTGAAAAAAGCACTTTTGCAAGATATCGTATGGACCCATCCAATCACCCAAAAAACATACAGACCCATGCAATTTCATTTTTTGCATGGGTGACAACCCTGTCAAATCCCAAAAGAC
Organism: Wollemia nobilis; assembly: GCA_028583015.1. NCBI lineage: Eukaryota > Viridiplantae > Streptophyta > Pinopsida > Araucariales > Araucariaceae > Wollemia > Wollemia nobilis. The sequence continues at coordinate 1,111,239 of JAQPPZ010000856.1, read as the reverse complement.
CTCCAAAAGCTAGAAATCGTAGGTAGGCATGCAAAAACTTGAAACTTAACCACTTTTCTTGTTCGTTTCTACCTGTTTAAAGAAATCAAATAGTATTTTAAGTCTTCTTTACAAAAGGCACCTAGATCAATAGATAACTTCTCAAAATTACATGGTTTATTTACAAAACATTGCTCTTTTGCTTACCTCTTTTACAAAAGGCACCTATTTCGATAGGTCACTTCTCAAAATTATACATTTGCTTTACAAAACATATTTCTTTTGCTCATTTTTCTTTCAAAATGCACCTAGCTCAATAGGTCAACTTACAAACTAGTTAAATTTGCTATCAAAACACACAAAAAATGCTTGGTCATTTTCACAAGTAGTATAGCTTTCTTTTAAAAAGGCAATTTCTTTCGAATAGCGCATTTAAAAATATTGGCTTCATCTCTTTTGATTTAGCGTAGTTTCATTTCCACATTTCAAATTCCTAAAAATAAGAAACACCAAGAAAAACACACATGCATAGAATTCACAACATTGGTTTGTGTTGTATTTCATCACCAGCCACCAATAGAGATTAATGGCCTTGGCTCCCACTAGTAAGCATTGACTCACCACCCTAGACACCACAGTTGCGCCTACAAGCCATTTTTTGGACTTCATCACCAAAAAATCCCCTACTCTTGAGATTATCTTAGGGTAGTATTAGGATAGACACCCTTGCTCATAGGACTTCATAATCAGTGAGTATGCAAATGCCATTCTTGACTAAACCCATATGAGGGTGAAGCAAAAGCTTGGATAGTCTGGTAGTAGGTATTAGACATCGTCACCTATTTCATAAGAGGAATTTTGTATCCCCCTTCTATCCACCTCGAGCCTTCCATTATTATAGGAAGGCCTTCACCTATTCTTGTATCACTATTCCTTGCATACCCTCGGGTATAGCAAGAAGGGTGTGCATCAACGTACCCTTGTATACATCATTCACATACGCTGTGTTTGTAGCAATATTTTCATCTCAAAACACATAAAATACAACCCAAAACAATCAAGCAATAGATTCAACATCAACCAACATAGCAAAACATATTGATATAAACACTCTAAAAACATCACCCACACACTTGTTTGTTGTTTTATAGATTAATTAAAACACTTTTGCTACAAAACCTTCCAACACACAGACACCAAAAGTACGGTAATATTTGACCTAATGTTTCCACTATTAAATATTCTCCAAATTTCTCAAAACCATAACCATTGGATCAGGATCAGAAAGAGCTTTCCAATGGTATAAATGTTTTTCCCTATTCTAACATCGTTTGGTCCTCAAAATTACTAAAAAACCATTAGGGATCACAAAAAATCATACGAATAGGTACATTTTTTATCAATAAATTGTATGAATAGGTATGACCACCCAAAACATGCATGGACAAGTGAATTTTCCCTAAAAATAATTTAGTTTGTTAGAACCAGACCTCAAATAGCTCAAAAAACTAAAATATTTGGGGTTTCCTCTTATAGAATCAACTTTAACCCATTTTTCTTCATCATGGTTCTTACACAAAACCAAACACTCGAGTAAGAGCACATTGCCATGAAAAATGATGAAGTGAACCCTTAAATTGAAAAAAAATGAGGAGCATCCCTCCCACCATTGTAATATCTTCCTATACCTCTCATAAAAAAACATCAGAATATCACCCTTTTAGGACCTACCCTTCATCATTTGAAGCCAGGATCACCTCAAGCCTTGTTGGCCCCTCTCCACATTCTTGATTGAAACAAATCTCTACTTGCACAAATCCAGATAGAATCTTCTGTCACATCATAATTTGAGAGGCCAATATCAACCACCTTCATGCCACCCTAGGCACATATCGTTCCTCTCTCTATGGGGCAAGAATTTGCCTCACAAACTTTTCCTTCCCAATCATCTTCATCATCATCATACAAATGGTCTACAGAATATGTGCACATTCAGGTGCCAAGCCAAAAAGGATACAACCAAATACACCAACAAAAAATGCACATCTAGGTACCAACACAATAGGGGTACACTTAGGTGTCCCAAAAATACCAAACACACATTTAGGTACCAACACAATAGGGTACAATCATGCACCCCAACAACAACAAATGCACATCCAAGTTCCAACACAATAAGGGTACACTTAGGTATCCAAAAAATAGCAAATGAACATTCATATTCCAACACAATAGGGGTACACCCAGGTGCCTCAACAATAACTAGAGCACATTACAGTGCCAAGACAACAAGGGTACAAACAAATACCCCAAAAACAAATGCATAGTTAGGTGTCAACATAATAAGGGTACACTTAGGTACCCCAAAAATAACTAGCATATCCAAGTACCCCCACCACAAGTCCACCCTTAATTATAACCCCAACAAGGGTACATCCAGGTACCACACCAAGAATGACAAATTCAGGTACCTTGTTAAGAAATGCAAGTCTAATTACCATATCCAATGCATGATCAGGTCCCCCTTCACTCCCATGCTCCTACAACCAACCTGATGCAACAATAAATACCTCATGAAGGACTAAACTCCATTCCACCCCAAACTCCCCTACATCCAATTCAACCCCATACACCCTACCCAAATCAATGGGTTCCACAACAACAATACCAACCTTCTCCTTCACCTCACTCATATCTCCATCCCCACCCATATCAATCAACCCCTTCCCCTTTAGTCATCTATGTCAATCCTATCCGAACAACCTCTATTCATCCCTTGGATAACATGCAACATATCTTAGAGTGTCTCAATCAACTTGAGCTATGGATGAACAACTTTTGATGTTAAAAATATACCCCTAGCCTAACCACGATAAGATCTATAGTAAATATACCTCACTAGACTCTTCTACCTCGACCACGAGGTTACATGCAACCTAGGTTGGTAGTCATCCCATTGCCACCTATCCATCCTCACAAAAAAACTTCAGCATCCTCATCCTTCACTTCATCTCAAGATTCCTCTATTTGAACCATTGGCTAATCTCTTCCAAAAGTAGCATAATGTAAGAAAAATCATCTTGATTGATATTAGACCAGATAATCCTCGTTGACCTAGACCAAAAGGATACAATAAGAACAATATGATTGATTGTTGTATCTTTAAATGACTATTCCAAAATATGATTGATCAATAAAAAATACAATTGGACCATCCCATATCATCTCCCAATCCAAATATTGGTATATTTGATAATTTATTACCCTAACATGGGGTGCCATACTCACAAGCCGAGGCCTCAACATCACAACCTATGCCATGCCAAGCTGATTAGGTCAACTACATACCTTCTTATCATGATTTTTTTTATGATCAACCTTACTACCAACTATTAATGACACCTGGGAGCAATATCCCCAATGCTATGACCCTATTGCTACACCTTGGATCATCTATTCCCTTTCCAACATTGCTCTAGTTGTTTCTTCATGACTGGGAAAGTTCCATATTTTGTCAAACCATTTTTTTATCTAGGGGTATTACCACTCTCCCTGACCAATTTTGCATTTAGGAGCATTAAATATCCCTTCTCATCCACTCATGCTAATTTCATAAAACATCTCAATCACAAATCAATTCCAGATTCAAAGGTTGCACCCTTGCATCGCTAGTGTAAAATCAAATATATTACAAAGGCACCAAATCCCTTTAGATTCATTTCAAAAGTACAAACAACTCTAAAGGCATAAAATTCCTTTGGAATACCATAGTGAAATCAGAAATGAGGTAAGGTTTTTTTTCCAAAATATTATAGGATTAGAGAATTTTGAAGTTCTTAATGATAAACTACTATAAGTACCTTTTACTATAATATATGAAGATAATAAGAAATTGATGGATCCTATTACATTGGAAGAAGTTCATTTAGCTCTTTTCTCTTTTTATATGGATAAATCCCATATATGGGTGAGCTCTCTACAATATTTTATCAACATAATTTACATATTGTGAAGGACTCTTTATTGGTGGTAGTGAAACAAGCTTGGGTAAAATAATGCATACCTTGTAAAATAAATGCAACATATCTTATCTTGATTCCAAAAAAGAAGGATGTAAAATTGTTTGATTCATTCAGGCCCATAATACTATGTAATATGGCATATAATATTATCTCCAAAGTGATGATGAATCGGTTAAGACCGTTGTTAGACAAACTTATTCTAGAAGAGCAAGGAGAATTTGTGAAAGGGAGATAGATTTTAGATGGGATCATAGTATCTCATGAAGTTATACATTCAATAGCTTCAAGAAAAGAGAGATAAGTGATTTTAAAAATTGATATAAGTAAATCCTATGATAGGGTTAAATGGGATTTTTTTTTTGCATTAATCATTCAAATGGATTAAAGCTTGTGTCTCTATAGTTTCATATTTAGTGTTGATCAATGGGTTAGTAATATAATCTTTTAAAATAAAGAGAGGTATCATACAAGGACATCCTCCATCACAAAATTGAGTATTAATATAAAAACAATGATTGTTCTAAGGGTAGCTAAGGATAAGATGATTTGGGAGTTGAATAGCTTAGAAGAATACATAACAAGAAGTAGATATAAAGTAAAGCACCAACAAAGAAATATCGCAAGAATATGGAGAGATATTTGGGATAGCCTGAGCATTCCTAAAGTAAAAATGTTTGTTTGGCTAGTAGTTTATAGAAGAATTTTATTCTAGGATAACATTATAAAAAGGGGTTTTCATGGTCCCTCACAATGTGTTCTGTGTAAAAAGGAGGAGAGTATAGACCATCTCTTAGGACACTGCTCAATAGTTTAGAAACTATGACAATGGATTCTTAAATTGCTTGGTAAATGCATGGTGATGAATGGTAGAATTGAAGAATGGTTAAATCAAGGGTAGAGCACTTTTAAAAGTGAGACCTTATAGACAATCTAGGATATATGAAAAGATACAATACTTTGGATTGCATGGATAGAAAGAAATAGAAGAATATTTAAAGGAAAAAATAATAATTTAGAGGTAATAAAAAGGAAGATTTATTTGTTCATAAATGAGTCTAAAGTAACCCTATCAACTCACTCAATCCCTAATTTATAAGTAGAGAGCCTTTATAGATGGAGTCAAGTCATTAAATGAAATTTTGATGTTGGGTACAAGAGAAAAAAAATATGGAAAAGGATATAAAGTAGAAACCACCAGACGTGGAGTTGGTCAAGTTAAATTTTGATGGAGTATATACAAAAAATATAGGACTATTAGGATGAGTAGGAATAATTAGAAATAATAGAGGAGAGATATTATCGCATTACACTTGCAATAGTGGTTAAGATAAATAACAAAGTTGAAGCTTGGGTAACTTTGGAAGGGTTAAAAATATGCAGAAAATGTAATGGAATAGAGTATGGATGGAAGGTGACTCACTGATAGTAATAAATACAATTTTTATGAAAGCAAAGGATCCATGGAATATACAAGAGATAATTGTGGAAATACAAGACCTTGCTATATATTTTGAAGAAATCAAGTTTACACGTATGTTAAGGAAAGGAAAAAAATGTGCAGATAGGCTATCCAATGGAGGGTTTTAATTGAGGATCATGGGGTTAAATTATGTTTTCCATGGTTAGAGGAAGGAGTAAGTTTAGCTAAAGCTAATAAGAAAATGTTGACTACATGAATCAAATAATGATTAATATTTAATTTAATGTTTTCCATTGGTAATATTTGATTTATTTTATAACATTAATGTGCTTTCATATAAACTATTTATTACAATTTGTGTGGTTGCACTTATGCTTCATGAAGCTAACTAGCAATCTAGATCTGATAAAGCGGACCATGATAATACAATGTTTCAAAAATATTACTCTACTATATGAAATACATAGACAATAGAGATGGAGTTTTGGTATTGTGAAGGATGCTATAGAAAAATATCAAGAAGGATGTTGAATTTTGGAATATTTGTATTCACATAGAAAATTGAAGATCCAAAAAATAAAAATCAAGAATTCAAATTTTTTATGAAAAATGATGTAGGTATCTAGCTATAGCAACTCAATTGATATGAGAATTGAATATGTTTGTAAACTCTCAAGCTCTAAAGAAGAGAGTTGTGATTTGTCAAGGGTGGAGGACTTGAGTACAACCCCTTGTTCTCTAGTAAATATATATATAGGTATATATGTATGTATGTATGTATGTAACCAAAGATTTGAATAAGTTATTAAAGGAATATAAAAGATCATCGAGGTAGAATGTTAAAAGGACAAAATCCAAATTTTACTTCCTAAAAACTCTAGCTAGAATAAAAGTAGGGATATGTTGGTTACTTCAAATGGAGAGGGCAAATTTACCAGCAACTTATCTAGGGATGCCCTTATTTGACGGGAGAATGAGGATATGAATGTGGAATCCAATTATAAGTAAATTTTAAAATTAACTTGCAGTATGGAAAGGTAGATGGTTATCGTTACTAGGAAGAGTGAAACTAATTAAATTAGTCTTAAAATCCATTCCGACATATTACAGGTCCTTGTATACTATGCCAAAATCGATAGCAATTTTTTAATCTATATTATGCAATCATTTTTGTGGTCAAGATTACATTATACAAAATAAATTTTATTTGGTGAAATGGAGCAAGGTGTGTGATGATAAAACTAGGGGATGTCTTAGTTTAAGAGTTCTTATGGACTCAAAATTAGCTCTAAGGAGAAAAATCATTTGGATATTGTACAAAGAGGGTCAAAGACAATGGGCAAGATTTCTTCCAAGTATGTTGATCCCAATGACCCAAGCTTAATATTTATTATATTTTCATTACAATATGGTTCTGCTCTATGGAATAGTTTACAAAAATGAATTGATCTAGTGATTAATTGTCTAAGATGGGTGGTGGGAACTGGAGAATTTTTTTTATTTGGATGGGTACTTGGTGTGATAAAAAATTATTCAATTTAGATTTGATTTCGAAGCCATGGACGATATTACTTCAAGAAAAATATGATGATAGGATTCTAAACATTATTTACAAGGATCAAGAAGGAATATACAAATGGAAAGAATATTGTTTTACTAGTTTAAAAGACATTGATGCTAGGAGGCAGCTGAGCAAAACAGATAACAATAGTGATTATTGTGAGGAAAGTTGAGTATAAGTTGATTTGGGATTTGAAAAGCTCAAGCAAATGCAACAAGAAGTGAATATAATATAAATAACCAACAAAAAAATAATATTGCAAGAATGTGGAGAGATATTTGGGATAGCCCAAACATTCCTAAAGTAAAAATATTTGTTTGACTTGTAGGTCATAGAATTTTTTAATCTTGGGATAACCTTATGAAAAGGGATTTTTATGGACCCTCACAATGTGTTCTTTGTAAAAATGAAGAGGAGAGTATACAACATCTCTTAGGACACTGCTCAATAGTTTGGAAACTATGACAATGAATTCTTAATATGTTTGGTAAATGCATGGTGATAAATGGAAGAATTGAAGAATGGTTAAAGAAATGGTAGAGCACTTTTAAAAGTGAGGCTTTAAATATAATTTAGGATATATCAAAAGATATAATACTTTGAATTGTATAGTTGGAAAGGAATAGAAGAATATTTAAAGAAAAGGAAAGCAATTTAGAGGTAATGAAAAGGAAGATTTTTTTAGCCATAGAGGAGTCCAAACCAACCCTATCAACTCACCCAATTGCTAATCTTGAAGTAGAAAGCCTTGATAGATGGATTCAAGTCATCAAATAAAATTATGATGTTGGGTAGAAGAGAAACAAAAAGAAGGCAAAGAATATAAAGTGGAAACCATTGAAAGTGAAGTTGGTAAAATTAAAATTTTGATGGAGCATCTAAAGGAAATCCAAGACTAGGAGTAGGAGGAGGAATAGTTACAAATAACATGGGAGAGATTTTGTTTCATTACACTTTTAATAGTGGATTTAAGACAAATAATTAAGTTGAAGCTTCGAGAGCTTTGGAAGGGTTGAAAACATGTAGAAAAATGAAATGGAATAGAGTATGGATGGAATGTGATTCACTAATAGTAAAAAATGTAATTTTGAGGAAAGCAAGGGCTTCATGGAACATATAAGAGACAATTGTGGAAATACAAGACCTTGGTACAAAGTTTGAAGAAATCAGGTTTACACATACATTAAGGGAAGAAAACAAATATGCAAATAGGCTAGCCAATAGAGGGATTTTAATTGAGGATTGCGAAGCTAAATTCTCTTTTCCATGATTAGAGGAAGTAGTAAGTTTAGCTAAAGCTGACAAGAAAATGTTAACTACCTAAATCAAATAATGATTAAGATTTACTTTTATGTTTTCCATTGGTAATATTTTTTATGTTTTATAATATTAATATATTTTCATATAAACTATTTATTACAATTCTTGTGGTTGCACTTATGCTTCATGAAGGAAACTAACAATCTAGATTTGGTAAAGCGGACTATGATAACACAAATTTTTGGAAATATTACTCTACTAAGATGCAATGTGTAGATAGAAGAGGTGGAGTTTTGGTTTTGTGAAGGCTATTATAGGAAAATATCACGAAGGATGCTAAATTTTGGAATATCTATATTCATACAAGAAATTGAAGAAGATCCAAAAATGAAAATCAAGAATTCAAACTTATGAAAAACATAGGTATCTACCTATAACAACTCAATTGAGATGAGAATTGAATCTGTTTATAAACTCTCAAGCTCTAAATGAAAGAGTTGTGATTTGTTAGAGGTGGGGGAACCAAGTACAACCCCTTGTTCTCTAGCGTGTGCACGCGCACACGCACACACATATATGTGTGTATAGATGATCAATGGCATAATTTTTTTTCTATATTCCAGTTGATTTTTTAGCATCTAATTCTATTATATTGATAAAAATTTCAAGAAAAATATTATAACAACAATCATCAACTTCCTTCACAACTCATACGGAAAAGGGAGAGTTGACAATAGATAACCGACCATAGGTTCATTTTATTAGCATAAGAAGTAAATTTGGGGTCCACTATTTTTTTCTAAGATTATCCATGATCAATATATTGATTCTCATTGGTGACCAATAAAATATTTTGATTGTTAACGATGATTTGTTTTTCCTAATTACTTTTCAATTAACCTCTATATTAATTTATGTTCTAAATATTTTTTTGGTAAGTAGTGTTTGTATTTACAGCGGGTTTTAACAAGGATCCCAAAACCTGATTACATAAGCAATGGGCCTAGGGCATCAATCCCTTGAAACTGAACACCAAAACAAAAATCCCGCCTAGCGGTAACAGTAAGCATGAAACAATCCCTCTCAGCGGGAAACAAACAAATAAGAAAGAAAGTAGTTTTGGAGATCCCGCCCAACGGGGAGTAGCCAAAAACCACCATCGAGAAGATCCCACCCAGCAGAAAGCAAAGAAAAGTTGTTACAATAAAATCCCACCACAAACAGTCCCACCTAGCGGGAAGCAACAGGGAAATCCCACCATATGGGAAACCAGCAGAAAAGAAAGGATCCCGCCTCGTGGGAAAACCGACAAATTTGGCGGAACCCGCCCTGTGGAGAAACCAGCCGCCCACAGGGAAAACATTCCGTTCAGCGAGAGCCATCCTGCAGGAAGCCGACAGCCAGCACAGAGAGGATCCAACCCATCAGGAAGTGACCAGAGAGTTGCACCACAAGGAACCCGCCCCGGGAAAATAGAAGAGGATCCCAGCAGCAGGGACCAAGAATCCCGTCCAAGCACAGAGCCTGTCGAGGATTCACAAGAAAAAAGGGGGAAGCTGTCCAAACCCTAAACCATCACCTCCATCGCACCGAGAAACGTAGGGGATCAGATCCACGTGAATAACCTACAAAAAACCCCAGGGGGAAGCCTGAGGGAAAAAGGGAAGGGATCCCCAACCAAACAGGGATCCCCGGGAAGCACCAGTCCGAAAAAACAACCAAGGAAACCCTAGCCGGTCGGGAGGGGCACAGATAGTGGAGAAGGATCTCCCCCAGGAGATCATCTGCAAACAACCACTCCCCGAGAGGGATGACCTGGGTTGAGCCAGGGACTGGGCAGGAACCAGGAGCCATGGGAGGGGGAGCAGGGGAGGGACCAGAGCCCTCCCCTCTCTATTTTCTTCCCTCACCCTCATATGTTCTAAATATTTGATTATAGCCTTGACATTATGTTTTTTAGATTTATTAGCATCTCAATATAGAGTATCTTTATCTTCTTTGTTCACCCTCTATAAGATCTTAATATATTTCTAATTTTGTCATTTTGCAACACTAGGATCATTTTTTGTGGAAGATCTCTAGATTGTCCAAATATTTTCTATGAAATGCATTGAAAATAATCCTCCATCCTTTATTTCCACATTTGTTCTATAGTCAATTGTAACTCAAGGTATTGCTTCTTTGCTCTAATAGTAGGAAACATCTCTAAATCTGTCTATAATTTTTTAGCATCCTACCTTAATTTATTTGGAATAACTTCTTTCCAATTGAAGATATAATTTGAGATTGATGATTTTTCTATTCTCCAATGTTCATATAAAATTCCTCTTAAGGTCATGCCTTCCACATACTTTCTCAAATGGCTATGCTCCATATATACTCAATCCTTCTCAAAGTATATTATACATATTACTTTTTCCCAATGACTTATTCCTTTCTATCAAATCCTATATAGCTACTTCCATGCTACATATGGTTATGCATACTATTTTCCAATCTAGTAAGAGTTAGTCTATAGAATTGCTTACTAGAAAAGAGTTTTTTGAATATTTTACTCAAACTCAAGGAAGCACATTTAAATAACATTGATATAAAAACTATAGCAAAAATTATAATATTTTTTTTTTCTTATGACCATATTCCAATTTATTCTTTAAGCTCTTTGAATGTCTTTTCAACAAACTAACTCAAATGTAGGCTTTTTCATCTTTATTAGTATTTCATCATGGAAAATAATTTAGGTTATGTTAATTATTGTTTGATGCATTTTTCTTAAAAATGTTTATATTATTTACTTAAAAAAAATAATCTAAACAATATCAAAGTACCTCTTGAGATGTATGCTTTGTTATCTTTATTAGCATTCCATCTTAAATTATTTGAAATGACTCCTCTACAAATAAAAATAAAATTTTAAATTATCGAGTCTTCCATTCTCTAAATTGAATCTAAACATTTCTTTCTTTGACCATATCATGTGAAAACTTACTTCAAATAAGCATATTCTACAATAAATCCTTTTAGACTAAATTTTAAACCATATTATTATTTTTTAAATATTTTATTCATTCTTTTCCATATACTTTATACTTCTTCTATACTAAGTTTGGGCATAGACATTCTTTATATTAAATTTGGGCATACACATTCTTTCCCAATTCATTAAAAGGAATATTATTTTTTCCTAAAATTTGGTAATCTTTCTTTCATGTTTTAAATTACATCTTTAAACTACGGTACTTTAAATACAAACAACCAATACTTTATAATCAATCCTTTTAAAGTAAATTATCCATATTATTGTTTTTAGATATCTTATTTTATTTTATTTTATTTTTTCAAATGCTTTATTCTTCTCCACTAAATTTGGGAATGCACATACTTTTCCTATTATTAAGGGAATATTGTTTATTCTAAAAATTATTTTAAATCTTTCCAATCTTATTAATGGTTTGTAATTTCACTTAAAAAGATAACATCATATATATTAATATATTTTCAGGTGTGTTTGCTAACGTTTCCGAAACTAAATATCTCCTCAATCTAAAAAAAAATTAATTTCATATTATTAGCTGTTTGATGTCTTTTCCTTATAACTTGGCTTTTTCAAATTCCGGACTTCAAAGTATTGAACTCTAAGAATTAATGTAAAAGATTTGTTAAAACTTAACCAACTACCCAAAAATTAAAATAAAAAAGTCCATTTCATGAGAATTATTCAAATGGTCGAATTTAAAAAAGCTAATGCTAATTTGGGACCCGTCCCAAAAATAAAAAAAAGGCCATTTCATGAGAATTATTCAATGGTCAAATTTAAAAAAGCTAATGCTAATTTGGGAACCGTCGGCATTGTGAGCACAGGAGTCTCTTTACTATGTTTATAAATATAAATTTTCATTATGTGGCTTTGATTAAATTTTATTGCATCGAAGCAGGCGCAATTTCAAATCCCTAAAACCGATTAGATTTTCTTCGAATATGGGGAGACACAGGGAGAAGGTAGACGAAGAAGCTCGTTCTCATTCCAATAAAAATGGCGGCAAAAGGAAGTCCCGCCATTCACTTTCGTCGTCCAGCGAGAACAACAGTTATTGCAGCTCCTTTGAGGAAGACAGTATATCCAGGAAAAGAAGAAAGGAAACAGATCGAAGCCAATGCTTCAATGAGGATGCCGAAGCTTCAGTTGACTCCACTCCCAGAAATTCTAATTTTGTTAACGCCGCCATGAATAATAACTCTATGCCACAGGAAAGGAACCACCATGCCAATGCCCGGTGGGCATACAACAATCGTGGCAGACGTCCATGTAGAGGAAGAGACCGCCCAGAAAATCGTTTCAGAAGGAACAATCCTCCAATACCTCAACATCTCAATGGCTATCAACAATTTCAATGGGGCGGAGGTCCTCAACCCTATCAACCCCACCCAATTGGTCCTGTACCAATAAATTTTGGTACACCTGCACCCTTTGGACAACAAATGGAATACGGCCCTACTTTGCCTTGGGGAATAACGCCCCCAAATATGCTTTGTAATCCGCAGAATTTTTGGCCTTCGCAGGCACCCATGGCGAGTCCTCGCCCGAAGGGTCCTACAAGGGCCGCACAGAATGATTATTCTCAGTACTTTGTGGACACGGGCGCCAGACCCCAGAACTTTATCAGAGACTCTGACCTGTCGGTGGTTCCCGACGACTATCCGCAGCTGAAGGAGCTCATGAAGCTCAAGGACCAACTTATCGCCAAGCGGTCCTTCAACCCTGTCTACTTGAAATGCGATCTGCGCAATATAAAGCTCTCTCGGGAATTTTTTGGTACAAAATTTGATGCGATTCTCCTAGATCCCCCTATGGAGGAGTATGTTCGTAGGGCTCCTGGAGTCCTAAACGCCGAGGATTACTGGACATGGGACGAAATTAAAAACCTGGAAATTGAGGTAAGATTTTGTAGTCTTTGAGACTCGTTTACACCTAATTTCAAATAAGATTTTTTCTGGAAATTGAGAATGATGTGTTTGTTTGCAGGCAATAGCGGATAACCCCTGCTTCATATTCCTTTGGGTTGGCTCTGGCGAAGGGCTTGAACAGGGACGGCTTTGTTTCAAGAAGGTGCGGTAATATCATCTAAATTGTTTTCTTTTATGTAAGTCTTATTTTTGGCAAGATTAAATCTGTAGATGACTCAGGGTGTCTTTTAATTTCAGTGGGGTTTTAAAAGAATCGATGACATCTGCTGGTTGAAAACGAATCACGAAAGCGTAGGCAAGCCAGATCTTCTGAATCACGATTCCGGTTGTATATTCAAACGATCCAAGGTAAGTATCAACCCTTTTATTTTTCACAGTCCTGTGCGGAAAATTTCAAATTTCTTTACGAAACTTAATATATTACATATATTGCAGGAACACTGTCTTGTGGGTATTAAAGGGTGCATAGCAGCGGACATGAAGAATGAGCATCTTATGCATCCTAACATCGATGTCGACATCATCGTCTCTGAAGAGCCTTCTCACGGTCTGCATTGCTAAATCTCGACCTTACAAAATTGCGTTAATGGTTTAAAATTTGCTTGAGATATTATTTTGAACTAAACCGATGAGATTGTTTTTGGTTTTCTTTTGAATTTTGGAGTAGGGTCGACGCAAAAGCCGGACTATCTTTACAATATAATAGAACATCTTGTGCAAGGGAGAAGGCGTGTGGAATTTTTTGGAGAAGATCATAACATTCGACGGGGCTGGCTAACCATAGGAAATGGGCTTTCATCTTCAAATTTCGATTTAAAGGTACCTACAAGTATTGATAAACTGTTACATTATTTTAGCTCTTTTTTTTGAAACACAAGAATGGATGATCTTAACTCTCCTTTCTGTGTCTTATTTGCAGTCGTTTGTAAAGAATTTTGAGAATTTGGAAGGAAAAGTTTGGGAAGGAGGTCAGTGGCGAGTGCCGCCCTTGGATGCAGCTCACCTTACTGGTACAACGTCCAGGATTGAGGAGCTTCGACCTAAAAGCCCGACAAGAAGAAAACCCTCCTTCGAACAGAATGGAAATGGAAGTTGATTAATACTTGCGACTGTGAACATGTTGTATGCAGGAGTTATCTTTTTACACTTTTCTACGAACATTGTGAAACAATCACCCCGCAAGCAAAATAGAGGGAACTTTTATCATCTAAATGGTGCTTTTAATGTATTAAATATAATTTTCCACGTTGGTCTTCAAACACCCCTCCTAAATGTCACAAAGACTTACAGGTTGAAAAGATTCGCAAAGTGGTTTGTGTTCAAAGTGGTTGTTGATGCAATTTGTATACGTTCTTATATGAGCATTTTCATATTATATTCTTAATTTTTTAGTCAAAGCAATATTAATAAAATTATACTTGTTGTTATGTTAATAGTAATATCATAAAGGAAATTTAGATCTATAAAATAGAATTTTAACATTGAATTCTTTTAGTCATTCTTTGGCTTATTGAATATCAATGATATACTTTCTTTAGCTTGCTCCTTGTCTTTATATTTTTTTCTTCTATTATGTCCTCTTTTTTATTTCTTTTGCGTAAGCTTTGAGTGTCAATCTAAAATATTCAAAAAAAAATTATGTCTCCATGATCTCAACCCTAATTTTTTAATTTATATATTTTTTCAAAGTACTTAGGGTTTAATGGACTTTTCCTAATTCTCCAATCCACAAAAATTACAATTCCTCACGTTGTTAGAATTGCTAGAATTGTTGCTTTGGTATCATTTATTAAAAATTTATTTTCTCATTAACATAAATTATTCAACAAAAATATTAAATGAATACACCACATTAATTAATCCACACAAGATAAGATATGAAAATACCCTTCAAGTAATTAATAACACCAATAATACTCACCCCAAAATATCTCTAGAATACTATATGTTATCCTTTATTCATATTCCCACCTTCCTATTGTCTGCCTCATTATTATAATATAATATTATAATATAATAAACCTTGGGTTATGTGTGGGCCTATACCAACAATACAAGTTTATATTCCTATATTATTATCCAAAAATAACATAGGTCTACACATTATGATTAAATTTATTAATTTTTTTTAAATAAACATGATATATTTTTTTAATAAGCAAATAAACATGATATTTTTGAATAAGTTTACACATGTTTTTTCGAGGGATCATGGTCCCCTCATATTGAGTGGGGTTTGAATCTTGAATCTCTCAAAGAGAAGCCAAAGCCCTTACCATTGTAGCAATCTTGTAGCTAAATAAACATGATATTTTACTTCATGTATATATTTATATGTACGATGATGTCAACTAAAACAATTATATTAGCATATTATTATGGTGTTAGAATAAAGTTGAATTATAATTGATGTGAGTTGTTTTAAATCAAATAAGCTATGAAATTTCTCACAAATTTAACTTAGTAATTGATTATATGGAATACAAAGTTATCTTTTGTGTATTTTAAAATGGTGTATACACTATATTTATATTGTATTAAAGCTTTGGATTCTTATTTATAATACTATACATTTGTTATTATACTAATTTAAATTTTTTATTTTAGAACAATAAATGAAATTAATTTTAAATAAAAAGTTCATAGATATAATTTACTATATTATTAATATTGTTTTTGAGAACAAGGGGTTGTACTTAGGTCCCCTACCCTTAATAAGTCATAAATATCTCCTTTAGAGATTTAGAGTTTACAAATAGATTCAATTCTCATCTCAATTGAGTTTTTATAGCTAGATACCTAAAATGACTAAATTCTTGATTTTCATTTTTTGGATCTTCTTCAATTTTTTGTGTGAATACAAATATTTTAGAATTCAACATCCTTCTTGACATTTTCCTATAGCATCCTTCACAATACAAAAACTCCACCTCTACTATCTATGCATTGCATCTTAGTAGAGTAAAATTTCCAAAAGATTGCACTATCATAGTTTTTTACGAGATCTAGATTGCTAGTTTCCTTCACAAAACATAAGTGCAACCTCAAAAATTGTAATAAATTAGTTTATATGAGAACACATTTTTCAATGAGTTTGCACATTTTTTTATGAGGGTTCTTGGTCCCCTCATACGGAATGGATTTTGAACCTTGGACCTCTCAAATAGAGGCCAAAGCCCTTACAACTATATTAAGCTTACAACTTTATATGAGAACACATATACATTATAAAATAAAGAAAATATTACCAATGGAAAACATTAAAGTAAATCTTAATTATTATTTGATTCAAGTAGTCAATATTTTCTTGTCAGCTTTAACTAAACTTACTTCTCCCTCTAACAATGGAAAAGAGAATTTAACTTCATGATCCTCAATTAAACCCTTCTATTGGCTAGCCTATCTACACATTTGTTTCCTTCCCTTAATGTATGTGTAAATTTTATTTCTTCAAACTTTATAGCAAGGTCTTAAATTTCTACAATTATCTCTTGTATGTTCCATGGAGTCTTTGCTTTACTTAAAATTGCTTTTATAACTATGAGTGAGTCACCTTCCATCCATACTCTATTTTATTTCATTTATTTGCATCTTTTTAACCCCTCCAAAGCCACCCAAGCTTCAACTTCATTATTTACCTTAAATCCACTATTGAAAGCATAATGAGACAAAATATCTCCTCTATTATTTATAATTATTCCTCCTCCTTTTGTTAGTCTTGGATTTATTTTAGATGCTCCATCAAAATTAAATTTGACCAACTCCACATCTGGTGGTTTCCACTTTATATTTATTGTATTCTTTTTGTTCTTGTACCCAATATCATAATTCTAATTGATGACTTGACTCCATATTTCAAGGCTCTCTACTTTCAAATTAGGGATTGGGTGAGTTGATAATGTTGGTTTAGACTCCTTTGTCTAAACAAATTTTCCTTTTTATTACCTCTAAACTGCTTTTATTTTATTTAAATATTATTCTATTCCTTTCTAGTCTTACAGTCCAGAGTATTGTATCTTTTGATATAACCTAGATTGTCTATAAAGCCTCACTTTTAAAAGTGCTTTTCTATTGCATTAAACATTATTCATTTTTCCATTCATCACCATGAATTTACTAAACATTAATAATCCATTGTCATAGATCCCAAACTATTGAGCAATGTCCCAAGAGATGGTCTATACTCTCCTCCTTTTTATAAAGAAAACATTATGAGGGGCCTTGAAAATCCCATTTCATAAGGCTATCATGACCTACTAGGAAAAAAAACACTTTAACTTTAGGAATTCTTGGGCTATCCCAAATATCTCTCCATATTCTATTCCTATTTTGTTGGTGCTTTATGTTATATCCACTTCATATTGTGTATTCTCCTGAGCTATTCAACTCCCAAATTAGCTTATCCTTGTCTCCCCTTAGAACAATCATTATTGTTATCTTTTAGCTCAACTTCCTCCTAGAATAAATGTTCTATACATAATGTTTGAAATCTTATCATCCATCATTCTATAGACACGGAAAATTGACCCACTAAGGTGAGTAATTTTCCCTAGATCCCTTGTTTTATCCTTGGAAAATAAGGGTCATATTTGATCCAAATTTTATCCTATCAAGTATTATACATTCATCCTAAATCATATACCATTAGATTATGCTCAAAAATATCTTTCCAACGATATATTATATGACCCATTTTGACTCCATTTGACACTCCAAAATGCATTACAACCGCATGGGGGTCCAACCATTGTGAAATCACGATCCACTTTTATGGGGCGTGATTTTGCATTTTAGGGGTTTTTCTACTTGGAGGTCTCCCTCCTTGGATCTACTTTTTGCTACCACCAGGTTGTTTTCACTCATTTGTTTTTGCATATTAGCTTATTTATTGTTGTGCATTATTAATTTACACTTTCTGGAGTTTTATCTCTTCTTCTGCGAAATCGTGCTCGGTCATACCGAGGCACGATTTTGTTGATCTACGAAATCAAGGTCGCTCTATACGGGGCATGATTTTGCATAGACCATGTTTGGGGGCAATATGCTACCCCCAAACCCTAGATCTATGTTATAGGCTACATTTAGGCCATATTAGGGCATTATATACTCTATTTTATCATTATATTCTACTATATTTTGTTATGCTTGTTCATCTTCCAAAGGTCAATTTTCGCTTTTGTTTTCAAAGGTCAGCTAAAAGGACCTAGGGGGATTGACTACTGTGCCTCCAAGTATTATCGTATAGTGGCCTAAGAAGGCCCCCTAATGCTGATTATATTTTCCAAGTGTTTTTCAAGTTATCTTGCAGGAATAGGAATTGTTGATATCATTGGACAAAGGATAAAAGCAAGGATCAACCACCGGATAAGCTAAGTGTTCTAATTAATATTTAGGTTGTTTGTTGAGTGTCTTATATTTTTATTATAAACCCTAGATCTGATTTTAATAGAAATATATTTAATTGATTTCTAGGCATTTGAAAGATAAACAGCATATAGTGTGCACTTAGGGTTAATATTGTTTGTGCATATTCTCTTGAGCCCTTGCTTAAAGGTTTTCTATCTTAAAACCCTAGGGTTAGAAAAAGCATTCAAATAAAAGAATCATACTAGGGTTAGCTCTTGTCTTCTTGCATTATGTATTTTTGCATTATCCTTTATCTTTCATAGCATAGATCTAGAAAGGCCAAACCTAGGTGATTGTATTGAATCGAATACATCAAACATTCCTAAAAATCCCGTGGACTTGGAGCGAGTCCTTAAAGCCATTCTTGGTGAACCCTTCTCCCCTTATTTAGCATCGAGTGTAGAGAACAACGTAGCCCTCGTGGTTCACCTCAAGGCTTTCTCTCTTTGCGGATCCAGCCTTGAGAATCGTACGTGGTAGGGCGGTTTTCCCCCTCTACATATTTGGTGAACCCGACATGAACACCTCCTTTTCTTTTAAAACTTTAATCAAGATCATTAATTCTATGTGTTTAGATCATAAAATATTAAAAATATCCTAAAAATATTTTGTTTGTTTTTGCTAGTCTTTAGTTTTCCTCCTTTTCCACCCTAGCCCTTTTTCTCTTTCTCCTAATGGCTTCCAACCTTAGGAGTGGATGAAGGCTTCTAGGGCTTGATGAGATTTTCCAAGATGATCAAATTGATAGAGAGAATCCTAACTTGGATTTAGAAGAGCAAGCCAATGTTGAAACTAAAACAAACCTTGATCCCATTAAAGGGCCTAATGGTGGGTACCATTTTACATCATTTGATCATGTTTTGGGTTTCATGGAACACCATAAGGAGGCTTTGCTTAAGGCTATGGAACAGAAAGCTCAACTCAAAAGAGGTGAGACTCTTCTTCCTCCTCTAGTCATCTCTCCTAGGCTTGTTCATGATAACCCTTTGTTTGAATATTTGAATCATGGTAATCATGCCCATCAACCAACCTATGCCACTACTGTAACCACCAACATTGGAAGGAGTCCACAAGTTCCTCCAACTAGTAGTGTCACTCAAGATTATTTTCAATTTCCTCCTCAATCTACTAATCTCAATATTCCTGCTTCTATTCCACCAATTGTAAGTTATCCTCTCCAGCAAGGTACCACATATCACAATAGTATCAATACTTCCAACATGTTCCAAGTACCCATTCAATGACCTACCTATACCCCTCCCTTAGGGAATCTGGGGGTATTGCACAACAATAATCCAGAGGTGCAAAGTTTGGCAAATATGGTAAAACAATTGGCTTCAAAAGTGGAGATGATTCAGCCTTCCAATTTCACTTACAGTTATAAAGAGATGTGCAATCAACCATTGGATCCTATGGTTTCTTCTAGGCCTTATCCTAAGCATTTTCCCATGCCAGTTTTACCTATATATAAGGGAACATAAGATCCGATTGAGCATCTAAGAAGATTTAGAACAGCTTGCCATGATCTCATCTATGATGATATGTTATTACTAAAGATGTTTCCTAAGAGTCTTGTTGGCATGGCATTAGAATGGTATTATCGGTTACCTAATTATTCTCTAAGGAATTTTGAAGAAACAATAGAGTTATTTGTTCAATAGTTTAGTGCTTATATTGAAAAGGATGTGACCATGAAAGATGTTTATAATTTGAAACAAGGTAAAGAGGAAAGTTTTTCAAAATTCTTGGCTCGTTGGAGAAGTCTAGTTGGACACTTAAGATATACTTTACCTCCTAGAGATATGCTTGAGATATTTATTGGAAGTTTACAAGAACAATTATCTTATGCATTAGAGACTACTACTATCACATATTTTGATCAAGTAATTGAGTTAGCAAGGAAAGTGGAACAAGCTCTTATCATAAGAGGACAACTCAAAATGAAAGAAGATAAAACCATTAAGTCACAGTATAAGAATAATGATGTGGTAGGTGATGGTGTAATGGATAGTAGGCCTATTAATAGTATTACTAACAACCTACAAAAGATAATACTTCAAAAACCTCCACAAAGAAATTTCACAAGACTTGGCATACCTATGGAAGAAGTCCTAAAGCAACTTTTAGAAGCCAATGCAATTGATTTACCTCCCATAAGGTAACCAGATACTACAACTAGTTGGTACAAGGTAGGACAACATTGTGCATATCATAGAGTGGAAGGACATTGGACAAATTCTTGTAAGAAGTTGAAACATGTGGTACAAGATTTGATTGATGTAGGACATATTGATATAGGGAATTCTCAATCATCAAATAATCAAGCATCTACTCAGCAGATATCGACAACAAATCAGGATATGGGAATATTCAAGGATCCATTACCAAAGCATGGTCAGCAGGCAACTAATCAAGTATCCTATAAGAATGTGCCACCTCCTCATGGTAATATGGTTGGTATGATAACAACTACTTCAAAGCAGTAGGTGCAGAATCGATAGATCCAACGATCTCAATAGGAGATGAGTTTTTTAGCAAATATTTCCCTCTTAGAACTTTTACAAAATTCTCCTACTCATGGAGAAGCCTTGATAAATGTTCTAAAACAATAATCTGTCCCTCCATATATTTCCCCTAGTGATATGGCCAATGTTGTAAGCTCTCTTGGGACACATCACATCACATTCTTGGATGACAATATTTCTTCCTCAAACTTGCAAGGGATTCTTCTCTTTACATCACTACATTTATTAGGGAAACCTTTATCAAAAGGGTTATGATTGATAATGGTTCTTCCCTTAATTTATGCACATATCAATTTATCCAAAAGTTTGGATTAAAAGAGGAAGATTTAACTAAATCCAATGCAATCATCAAAACATTCAACAATGAGTCCCAAGAAGCTTGTGGTATTATATCTCTCCCCCTTAAGGTTGGACCTAATATCTTAGATACATTGTTCTATGTGGTACCTTGCCCTACATATTTTAATCTACTTCTCGAATGTCCTTGGATCCATGCGATGAAGGCCATCCCTTCTACTCTTCATCAGTGTTTGAAGTTTAAATTTAAAGATCAACTTGTCACCATTCTAGGTGACCTTCATCCATTCAAATATTGTTCAATGGTTGAACAAGCTCAGTTTGGTCTCAATGTTTGTCCTTTAGTTTCATCATTTGTTTCTCCAAGTTCCTCATCTCAAAAATCTGAGCAATTCAACAATATAAAAGTGAGTGAGGAACCTCTAATCAAAGTTTCATCATGGGATCAAGACAATCAGTTTCTTCAAGAACCTCTTCTGGATATATCTCATCAAGGTTTGGAGTGGAGTGATGAGGATGAGGATCCCCCTTATCCCTCTAACATTTTGTTTTGTAATATGATAAATTCTATGTGTTCTAATGGTAAATCTTCTACTTCTCATAGAGATCTTGCAAAGTTAGGGATTTCTCCTCCCTATGCTAAGAAATATGGTTTTGTTCAAGAATGTATAGATTATCATGCTATGGCTACCAAAGAAAAAGCTATGAAGGAGCCTCTCCGTGATTATAATCATCGAGATGGCTTACCTTCTAGATTTTTCTTTGATGAAGCAGTCCCTTGAATGCTTGTTCTTTTTGTTAAGATAGGAGGCACAATTAGAATATGTGTCGACTATCATTCTGATTGCTTGTTTAACATAAAATAAAATAAAATAAAATCAATCATTAATTAGGCATGCATTTGCATTCTCATTCCATCATACCTATTTTCTTGCTCATACTGCATGATTGCCTATCATACTTTGCATGGTTGCCTAACATTCTATTCCTCTTGCATTTTTTGCTTGTCATAATTGCATGGTTGCTTGTTCATGACTACTTGATCATATAGCTTTTTGGGGATTCATGACAATGGCAAGTGATGATACCTAGTTAGGTCATAGCTCACATGCATTGCACTTTCACTAGGGTTTTGATGCCTAGCAAAGCCCCAACCTAGGGCCCATGCATTTTCATCCCTTCTTCTCTTCTCGTCTTCCTTTGCTCTTTTCTTCTCTTCTCTCTTCTTCTTGTATTCCTTGACTTTGAAAGTTTTTACAATGATCATCATTTCTCTCCAAAGTCAAGGAATGCAATCCTCTTTTGGTATATCCTTATCTTTTGCATGATTTTTATTTATCCTCTGTTTTCTTTTTTCAGATAAGGATATACATTCTTCTCTCCTTTGATTGCACACTTCCTCCCTCTTGAATTTTCAATAGTTGAAACTTCAAGTTGGGGGTACACACACATAATTCTTTGCTCCTCATTTTCTTCCTCTTATTTCTTCTAGCACATGCACACACTCACATTGTGTTATGCTCATATGACTTGGTCTATATATATTCTTACACACCCCTATCGGGTAGTACTTGCTAATACATCATATACATCAGTAATAATATATCACCCCTATTGGGTTACGCTTATTTTGACTCAGTGGGCTCTACACCCCATTACAGGATAAGCTCCTTGACCATTTTAGTAGGTCTCGACATACATCCTAGTGGGTAATCGCCCCATAGTAGTCACTAGCAAGCAATCATATAAATGGTTTTATTTATGGAAGTCTTATTTTTGGTAAGATTAAATTTGAAGATGACTTAGGGTGTCTTTTAATTTCAGTGGCGTTTTAAAAGAATCGATGACATTTGTTGGTTGAAAATGAATCACGAAAGCATAGGCAAGCCAGATCTTCTGAATCATGATTTCGGTAGTATATTCAAACAATCCAAGGTAAGTATCAACCCTTGTTTTTTCATAGTCGTGTTCAGACAATTTTTCTATTAAAATTAATATATTACAACAATAACTATATTGCAGGAACATTGTATTGTGGGTATTAAAGGGTGCATAGCAGTGAACATGAATAATGAGAATCTTATGCATCCTAATATCGATGTCAACATCATAATATTTGAAGATCCTCCTCATGGTCTGCATTGCTAAGTCTCGACCTTACAAAATTGCGTTAATGGTTTTAAATTTGGTTGAGATATTATTTTGAACTGAACCAATGAGATTGTTTTTGGTTTTCTTTTGAATTTGAGAGTAGGGTTGACCCAAAAGCTGAACTATATTTACAATATAATAGAACATCTTGTGCAAGGGAGAAGGCGTGTGGAGTTTTTTGGCGAAGATCATAACATTCGACGGGGTTGGCTAACCATAGGAAATGGGCTTTCATCTTCGAATTTTGATTTAAAGGTACCTACAAGTATTGATAAATTGTTACATTATTTAATTCATTTTTTGAAACACAAGAAGGTATGATCTTAACTCTCCTTTCTGTGTCTGATTTACAACTTACATTACTGGTACAATATCCAGGATTGAGGAGCTTCAACCTAAAATCTCGACAAGAAGAAAGTCCTCCTTCGAACATAATGGAAATGGAAGTTGATTAATACTTACGACTGTAAACATGTTTTGTACATGAGTTATCTTTTTACAATTTTCTACAAACTTTGTGAAGCAATCACCCAACAAGCAAAATAGAGGGAACATTTAGCATCTAAATGGTTCTTTTAATGTATTATATATAAATTTCTACGTTGGTATTAAAACACCCCTCTTTGATGTCACAAAGACTTACAGGGTTATAGGTCATTATGTATTGAAAATATTCACAATTCTCAACCTTATGTCAATAATCCCAATGGAAAATATTCAACCTTGTCTACAAAGGTCCAGTAATTATTTAAGAAAAATATATCCTAAAATAGTTAACCAATCCTCTGAGAAGAATTCCAAAATGCTTAGAAGGTGGAATAATTGATTTCTAAAATTTGCAAGTTGATTTTCAACAAATTAAAATTGACAATTATGTTCAACAGGTAGAGTCTATATTTTTAATCATATATGCTTGTTAATATTTATCAGTTTTAAAACTTTTTATTCTTTATTTATTTCATGGTTTTATATTTGAAGAAACTATTTTTTCAAAATTATTTATTAATATGTAGAAATATTATATGAATAAATTATAGTAATTAATTCAAATAAGATAAGATATAAAAAATAATTTTTAAGTGAAGGGAGGGACGACTCCAGCACCAGGTTCCCTTGGACTGACCAGTTCCACTTCTCCATTTCCCTACCCCCCTCCCGGGTCTGCTCTCAGGCCTAGTTTTTAGGTTCCCCTGTTTTCTCAGGTTTCCCTCTTGACGGGGTTGCTGGTCTGCAAGGAGGGTTTGGTGGTTTCTTGCCCTGAGTTTCCTGGTTCGACGAGTTTCTAGCATGCTTTCAAGGCTGTTGGAAGAGGGTTGGCTCTGGTTTTCTAGTTGCTGCTCGGGATCTTCATCTGCATTCTTTTGGATTCGAGGGGTGCCTTTTCTCGTAGATGGTTTTCCTAGTTGCCCCATGAAACCCTTGTCTTCGGGATCTCCTTGTAGATCCGGGGTTTGTTTGTTCTTGTGGATGGATCTCAGGGATCTTTCTGTAGTCTATTGTTTGGGTTCTGGGGGGTGCCCATGCATGCAGCTACATCTCTCCTTGGATCCATTCCCTGACAGACAATGGTGGGGCTAGAAGTTTTCTTGATGGTGGTTTTAATGGCTTGTTTCCTTGCAGGGTTTGATCTTGGGATGGGGGCTCAAGATCTTACAATGCAATGGCTTCTGCTATTTTTTCTACCCGTCAAAATCCTTCTCAGTCATGGACGCTCACGGGACAGCTTCCCTGTCTCTCCTCTGCAGCTTGCATCCCAGATCGGGGTTCCTGTTAGGCAGGGGTTGTGTTCTTCTGGGCATGCTATTGGTTTTCCCGCTGGGTGGGATCCACGAGTTCGTGGGATTTTCTACAGGTTCAAGGCGTGCTGGTTTTCCCCGATGGGGGGTCGTGGGTTTTTTTGCAGGTCTTGGGCGTACTGCTGGTTTTTCTCGGCTGGGCGGGTTCGCCTTCTCTTGCTGGTTTCTCTGAAGGCGGGATTCTGGGCATGCTGCTATTTTTTTCCTACAAGGCGAGATTTCCTATTGCTGTTGGGTTTCCCGCGGGGCGGGACCTTCCCTTGCTGCTAGTTTTTTTCCCCGCTGGGCGGGACCCTTCACACCCGGTTTAGGGTTGGTTTGGTGGTTTTCCCGTAAGCGGGATCTGCCTTTCCTGCTTGGCAGGATTCCTAAACATGATTTTGATTTCCAGATTGTGCGGTTTTTTTCCCCATGAGGCGGGATTGTAATTTTTTCTATTGTTTTCCCTACTAGGAAGGTTTTTAAATTTGCTAGGGTTCCCTTGTGGTGGTCTTTGGATGTTTCCCGCTAGACGGGATTTTATCTTCATCCTTGTAATAAGTCTCCCACTGGGTGGGATGTGTCATTTGGGTTTTAACCCTCGGTTTGGTCTTTTGACCTGTTGTAAGAAGGTTTTTGGGATCCTTTCAAAACCCGCTTGTAATATAATTCCAACTTACCAAAAAAAAAAAAAAAAAAAAAATTAAGGCAACACCAATAATACTTCTTAAAAAAAATTACTCCATAATATATAACCAACCTTGGGTTATGTGTAGGCCTATACCAACAATATAATATTATATTCTCATATTTCTATCCCTATTTACTTAACATTTCTCCCCCTTATAAATGCTTCATCTTTGAAATATAGGAAGAAACTATATAACATGATTTACAATAGATAATTGGTACCATTCTTGATCACCCAACCATCCAAGTGGAATCTTGATTGGTGGTGGTCTTTGTTGATGCTGAACATTTGTTTGCCACTATGATATCTATAGTTTTTCCTTCTATGGTTCTATGTATGTCCATTGTAGTTCTTTTGTTGCTTTATGCCCCATCTCCATAATTGGTAGCCTTTCATTATCATAGCTTCTTTTTTGATCTTTGTTATTAGACTCTATTTCAGTTCTTTTGCTTGTTCTTCAATTTATTTCTTTTCAATAACTTCCTGTTTTTCTTATATATTTCAAGTTATTTTGCTTGTTATTTTTATTTGGATTCTTATCCCTCTCAACGTCCTTATGCTTTTGAGAGTGATGAGCATAACAGTGCAATATATTTCTCAAGTACCCCAATTCTAGCACTGTTATCCTTATTTTTCTTTGGATCTTTGCTTCTTAAATCTAAATGTAAAACATATTTATTGATGGTGATATTCAAATCTTAAAAAATTTGAACATTCTTACCCTCAAGTTTTACATTCTTAATTTTTGTTGTTTGAACCTGCAACCTTTTAGCCAAAGCAATATTAATAAAATTATAGATGTTGTTAGGGTTAATGGAAATAATAGCCTTTTCCTTTAGCTTGCTCATTGTCATCTATATTTTTTTCTTCTATAATGTCCTTTTTTTTATTTCTTTTGCATAGGTTTTGAGTGTGAATCTAAACTTAATGAGGGCTCTGATGAAATATTAAAAAAATGTTTAGATCTCCATGATATCAACCCTAATTTTTTAATTTATATATTTTTATAAAGTACTTAATGTTTAGTAGACTTTTCCTAATTCGGCAATCCATAAAAAATACAACAAAAGTACTTAAAATATTAAATAAATACACCATAATAATTAATCCACAAAAGATAAGATATGGAAATACCCTTCAAGTAAGGTAACACCAATAATACTCCTTAAGAAAATAATCACTCCACAATATGTCTAAGCTCCATGAGCCAAAACTATTACAAAGAATAATATATGTTATCATTCTTTATATTCCCATATTCCTAAGCCATTTGTCTTTCTAAAACCTTCATCTTCCTCATTATTAAAATACAATATTATAATATAACCAACCTTGGGTTATATGTGTGTCAATACCAACAATATAAATTTATATTTTCATGTATTTATTTGTATTTATTTATATGTACAATGATGTCATAAAGATAACTAAAACAATTATATTAACATATTATTATGGTAATGAATCAAATTGCTTCTAGGACGGAAACTGTATGGGAACCCTCCCTCCTGGTTGGGTGAAGCTAAATTTTGATGGAGCCTCCAAAGGAAATCATGGCATGGTTGGAGCTAGAGGAGTTCTTAGGGACTCAAATGGGCAAATTATGTTGGCATTTGCTAAGAATCTAGGAATCCAGACTAGTCACGTGGCAGAAGCTAGAGCACTCTACCAAGGTGCCCTACAAGTGAGCTCTATGAACTGTATAAAGGTTATTTTTGAGGGAGATTCCTTAAACATGATCAAGATGGTTAATGGGAACCATACTCCCACCTGGACTATTGTAAATGTGATAGATGGAGTTCTTAGAATAACTCAAACTCTAGAAGCGGTCCAATTTAATTATGTTTTTAGGTTAGGAAATAAATCTGCTGACTTCTAGCTAACTTGGGACTCTCTCAAAATGGTGTGCCAACCTAGTGAAATGAGTTCTCGAAAGGTTTAAATCAGCTAGATAATGAAGTCATGAATATATAAAATGTTAAGTACTATGCTAGAGACCGAAAAGAGGGAAAGGCTGAGTGAAATGTTACAATTTTATTTTTGAAGAGACACCTTTATTCAAATATTTTGAATGTGAATAGAAATTTGAGTTGCATAACAACATTAAGTAGCCGGGATAGGTGGCTTTTTCAAGTGGGTTTGACTCAAAGACACATTGGAATGCACGTGGATAGGAAGGCCCAGGATCAATTTCAAAAGATTTGTTTTGTTTCCTATAGTCTATGTTCTCTCTTGCATGGGTAGCTTGTGCTTGTTCTATTTTGAAATCTCCTATGAGGGATTATGGTGTGTTTAGTTTCATTGTGGTTGATGTTTTTTGTTTTCTTGGCTCCTATAGCTCCTGCGAGAGCATGCTCTTTTCAGGATCTTGGTTTCTCATGGTGGCCTATTAAACTTGGGGTGAGTTATTTTAAATCAAATATAAAGTTTTCACATTTTTTTACGATACCCACATTCTCTTGAAAGCACTCAAAATTAATTTAGCATTTATTAAGATTGTTTTGGGAGGGCTCTATATAAATGATGAGGTAAAAATCTTGTAGTTTATTTTTCTTTTAAAATTTTACTACTGTATATTTTGAACTATAGTTGCAGAAGTGTCCAGAGAGTGTGTAGATTTTTATTAGAGAAAATAGAATGGAAAACGGAGCAAGGAGCCTAAGAATGTTATAGAGGTTATAGACCCTAAGAAATCAAAAAATAAGGAAGGAAGCTCCAGATCTAAAAAGTCTCAAAAAAATGATTACGTCGACCTGGACCCATATGAAGACTCACTGGAAGAAATTGACGACTGCCTCATTACTCACAAATGTGTGGAAAGGTTATGAGAAGATGTCAAGTTGGCAGTGAGCCAGGGAATAACATCAAAAAGTTACCTAATAGTGCACTATCATTCGTAGTTATCCTGGTATTTATGCCCGCCAGTTCATCCTTACCCCGAGCTGGTATGACTTGTTGCTCAATTTTACGACCCCTTCATCAGAGTTGTAAGGAACACAAAGAGGGAGATTTTGTTTACCATCACCCGAACGAGGTATAGGAGGTATTTGCTTATGGAATAGAGCCTCCTTCTTATGGGATTCACAAAAAATTGCATACTCATGAGCAGGAAGATAAATACGTCTCCACAGTAACCATGCACCAATTTATGGAGACCCGACTAATTAAGGAGCCACTGATGGGGCACTTGCCAAATTTACCAAAGTCATTGACTGATTTTGAAATCCATGATACTTATTCCATGTTGGATTGGATGGTAGAGTTACCTTCGGATAATAAAGTTCATAAGTGGAAGGCGGCCTTAGCTCAATGTATCTGCAAGGTGGAATTTTATTCTCCAAGAAGGGGCACTAATCCAATTTTCTTCAACTGGGCAGATTTTATTTCTCGAAGGATGAATTTTCAATTGGAGAAGTTGCAAATTGGAGAGGCAAATTTGTTCAAGCATACATCATTTTTAGTATGGTATTTATTTTTCCATCTTTAGCAATGCTTCCCCTTTATTTCAGTAACGTAGGTGAATGAGAAAAATGAACCTTTTTCGGTTTATAAGTGGACTTCTATTTTGTCAAGAAGGGAGTCATATTATAGCTTTAACAGTTGGTTCTTGGGCCCAACAATAGAGTTGCTTTGCGAAACGTGTCAAAGGGTATCACGAGGATTAAGAGATGCAGTATTCGCATAGGAAAAGGAGGATATTTTCTTGCTTATCCAAGGTGTAGTTGTGAGAATTTTTGGCTTCATGGGTAAGCCATTTTTGTTACCCTATTTTGCTACAAAGCATGTGTTCGTCATGGAAGTAGTGCGCTAGTTAGATTACATCAATTATGTATATGGATATGGGCATGAAAAGAAGACAACATGCAACATGTCGTTCAAATTCGATAGTATAGAGGTGAGGCAAGTTGGACAGAATCGGCTCCTGATAGTAGTGCTACAAGATTTGGATTTTATAGAACTACCACAATGTTGGAGGTATGACCCTTTGGGTAAATTTTTAGTTATTATAAATGCTAAGTCATTTCATTGTTTCCCTTGGCCAGATATTTAGAAGAACAAAAATAACTTTTATGGGCCTGATATGAATTGGCACATTGAGAAAATTATGACACTTTCACCTTGGCATGACTACTATGAGCAGGAGGTAGAGTATTATTTTTCTAGGTATAAGACTCAGATTTCTTTGTCGGGTTTATTCAGCCAAGTTAAAGAAAGTAAGCCCGACTGGACTGAAGAGAAAATTATGAATTGGTGGATAAGATAGATTTAATGAGTGAAACCAAATACTCCTTTTAGGCTAAAGTTAGATGAGCAATTTTTGGAAAATTATGATGATTATGTCGATTCATATCAATCGAAATTCACCAATATTTTGTCGTAGAGTTTTCAACATTTTGACAGTGGCGAAGGCAAAACTGAAGGACATACAATGGTAGAGGAGGATATTCTAGAGGAAGAGCAACAACAATATGTGTTTAAGCAAAAATCCCAGAGAACAAAGCAAAAGTTGGAAGAGGCGCCTGCACCAAAGAAGAAAAATGTTCCAAAGGCACCATCACTTTCCAAGGTAGTAAAAATACTAAGGACCAACGTTGTTGTTGTTTTTGCCACTATCATTTCAGTTGCCATAGTTTCTACAATTCCAATTATAGCGGTTCCTATAGTTACTAGGTCCAAGCGATAGTTGTAAATCCTTTGCCAACTGAAGAGCTCCCGACTAAGGTTGCACAAGTATTTTCGATGGTCCAATAACAAATGGAGGATCATCAGTCAGAGAGTTCTCACGTAGAAGTGATGGATGACGAAGAGAATTTGGGCATTGAAGGGAGTGCGAAAGCACAACAAGAAGAAGTAATTTCATAGCCGCCCCCATCTTCTCTTCTATCTTCTTCTTCCCAGGAGCATGTAGTGACTTCTGTCTCAATTATGTCATCCTCTATTTCCATTTCACCATCGTTCGATATACCTTCCACATTTGTTTCACTTTTGTATTCTTCCATTCCTGAAGTCACTGCTGCTCCTTCTTCTATTCCCATTCCTTTGTCCTCCATTTCTTTTAGTTCGTATATGTTAGGGAAAAATCCTTTTTTGTGCCCGTCCCCTTCTGTTGTCACCATCACTACCATTGAGGCTATCAGTATGCAAGCTCTTCCTAGGGTAAGTGTAACTACAGTTGAACCCAGTTCCTCCATCCAGTTCGTCATTTTTGTTCTACCCCTTCTGACCATATCATCTGCTTCTTTTGAGCTTGGTCACTCAGATGCGCTAGTTCCATTCACCCTATTTTTGGATTTGTAGTCTTTTCCTGGTGTGCAGGTGACCCGTAAGCATCCCAATGTGGAGAAGATTAATCGGGCACACTTGAGCTCTTTGTAGTGGTTGAAGAGCATGAGGTGCAAGGAGACCTTGGCTCCAGCTCGACCGATTAAGATAGTCACCCTTAATCCTATTTCTATGGAGGCCCACACGACAAATCTCACTCTCTTGGTGTAGAATCTGCAAGGGGAAATTTTGCCAAGTGATTACATCAGTGAGACTATCACAAAAGATCTTACCAAGATAAATCCAATAGAAAATATGAGCAATATTCAGGCAGATATGAGCTTAGTGTACTTGCATGATGAGAATTTTAAGAAGTATTTTGAAAATGAAAATAAAATTATTGAGCTCAAAACTACCCTGGCGAAAAGCAGAGTGCAAGAGGAAAATACTACCATTGAAAATGAATATCTGTACCGATAGGTTGGAGTGCACCTAAAAGAATGAGATGTCACTAGGATCGAAATGCATAAGCTCTAACAACAACTTGAGGATATGAAGAATCAGTTAGCAGAGAAGGTTGCACAGGCTGCTATTTTTTCACTAAAAAACATTAAAGAGACTCGTCTTCGCTCAGATCAGAACTGTGAGAAGTTGGCTACACAAACAATCCAAGTGCTACACTATTTTTGGGAGGCACGGATACAGATTCAACTAGGATAGTAGTTGATTAATAATGTGGAGGAACAGTTCGATACGTATATGGAGATGATAGTAAATATTTAGGCCCTAACTAATGCCAACCTGCATATTCATCCCCTAAGAAAAATCAACCATGTCTGGTCAAAGGCCAAGATCACGCTGCATAGTTATTTCTAGAGAATGGACCTGGTAAGGGAAGGCCGAACAATTCTCAAAACCATTGAGTGAGAGCATGTCATTTCTATGACTCACTCTGAGACTATTGTTGAGTTGGGATTTTTGGACTTTACGGATGAGTGGGGTGACCCCTTGCCCTTGGAGCAACTGGAGGTGCTCTAGAAGAATTTTGTGGAAGATACCTCTGAGATTGATGCATGGGAAGAGCCTCTCATAGAAGTTGCATTTGATGTAGAAATATACGCACCTAGAGCTATCGTTATATGAGTTGTCTCAACAAGCGAAGCACCTCATCTTTATGGATGTTCATAATCTTCACTTCGTTTACAAGTCTCTCAGTGTCCCAAGTCTATTCACCACGTATGCTTGGGAGGAGGTAGTCAGAGCCTACGAAGTAATTTTTTAGACCATCAAGGAACAGGAGGGTCAGGTGGAAACATAGCATGCAACGATAGATAAAGCAACATAGGAAGCTGAGCAAGCCGAAGTGCTCAAAGTGGTGGTTGAAGCGGAATAACAGGAAAAGGTAAAAGAGGAGGCACAACAGAAGTCTTCTATAGTAAAGGCACCAACTAAGGCAGCTGGAAAGAAGACCTCATAATTGCCCAATGGATAAAGGCCTGGGATCGCTTGCATCTATGCGAGCTGGATACTTCGTGAATTACCAGAAATGTTGGTGGTTTTGCACCTTGCCACGTTGAGAATTTTATTCGAAGTATTTTTTTGGGATATTTTTTATTGTAATCAGCAATATTTATTTTTAATCAATTTCATATGTTACTGTTTAGTTTACATACAACATCGACATTATGTTTATTAAACAAATGTAAGATTCTATTTGGGATTCAAGTTTGCTATACTATAAGTACACTATAAAATAAAGGCATCTTTGGGCTTGTAAAATGAAAAGAAAAAATATCAAGGTGAAATACTTAAAGAACTAATTTTTTTTGAAAGCGCTAAAAAATATAGAATGTGGAAGTGCATTCACCCCAAGGATGGGATGAACGCCCCATTCGCCCCACATTAGGGCAAACGAAATGACAAAAAGCGACAGGAGTGAAGCTTGAAAACTTGAAAAAGGCATGATAAATCAAAATCGTGTTTGCCCCGGTTGAGAGGCGAACATCCCGTACACCCTTCCCATGGGCGAATGTGCCCCAACAATGAAATGTGATCACGTTCGCCCCTCTCATGGGTGAACGTACCCCGAAGATGAAATGTTGTCACGTTCACCCCGGTTGAGGGGTGAACATCATATTCGCCTCTCCCATGGGTGAACGCGTTCTCAAAAAAGGATCGCACGAGCGCATAAAGCAATAGAAGGTCAAGCGAAAGAATTTTTGTCAGAGGGCGAACTCAGTTTTGAATAGAAATGGAGAAGAAATTACAAGAATAGAGTCATCCAATTTTAGGATTTTACCGCAGTCCATGAGGAATATAGTTGAAGATTTCAAAGGTGCTTAGAGCAGGTTTTTGCAAGCATTAAATGATGGTGGCAGTGAGTAACTCAAATCATAGATCCCAAGTGAAGGAGGAAGTTGTATAAGAAGAATAGGAGGATTTTCATGATTTCCAAGGCGAAGAGTGCATTTTCAAAGCAATGAATGTCTCTTTATTTTTTGTGCATCAATGCCCAAAATACTGATTTCCTAGGAATTTTCTTGTAGATTAAAGATACAACGCCAAGCAGAAATAAAGAAATCAACAAATCAGATCTACCACTAGAATCCTGCACACATTAAAATTATCAAAGAGTTAGAAACTAATAAGAGGGCTCCACTGTGTGAGCCCTCAGAAACAGTCTAAAACCCTAGATTTATGAAATAAAAATAAATAGAATGCAGAATTCAACAGCAGATTAATACATAAAGAAAGATTACTTGCTTTAGACGAATCTATACCTTTTCCTGTTAACGCGGCGAGACCAGGCAGCGGCGATGGATGCGGTGAAAGGGTTTAGTTCAGAATTAGGGCCGTAGAAGACTCAGAAGACTCAGGATTAACAGCAATAGCCAACTCCAGACTTAGATAGGGAAGATAAGTAGGTTTAGCCCAAGAGATAGATAGGGTTTGAGCCATCAAGGTGACTCAATTTATAATCTACTCTTAGGGCACACTTTAGGGTTTTAACGACACTTTGAATGTGTGGCTAAGATTAAAGTGGATCCAAGGGTAGAGAATAAATCTAGGTTGTGAAACAGATTAAGATGGATGGACGGATGAGATTAAATGAAGGATGGACGGCTCAAATTAAATCACTTAAACTTTATTTATATATATATTAAAATATATTAAAATATTAAAATATATATATAAATATTAATTTAAATAAATTTGGGGATGAAAAATGGTGAGAAAAGTGAAATTGGGCCAAATAATGGTGGGAAAGTGTGGATTTGGGCCAAATAATGGCGGGAAGGATGGATGACTGACACGTGGCTGGCAGGAAGGTATAAGTGGTTGGATTTTGGTGTCTACAGTTCTCCTTAAAGGTGGCTCGTTGTTTCAAAAGGATGGATTTTTATTGATTCCAAGGAGGAATTTCCTCACCCTTGTTCCTGATCTACCATCATTTTGTTCTCATGTATATTTAATAAAAGAGACGAAATCCTCTATAAATACTAATCAAATTTCCATTGTAAAGGAGGTTAGACACTTTGTGAGAAAACTCTCTAAGTTCTTTGCATCAATAGAAGATATCGGGCTTCTGAATTTGCAAGTGATATTGTGTGATTTCCTTTTGCTTTATACACTTCTACTTTATGCTTATGCTCTTTATTTGCTATTAGATTTAAATTCTTCATCTGAATTTGAATATTGTTGATGAGAGAGTGAGTGTTGGAGTGTTATTTTGAAGGTTGCTCTTGCAAGATCATAAGTAAATTCTATTGACTTTATTTAGTTAGATACTATTTCATTCTTGGGTGAATTTCTTGCTTTTAGTATGCCCTAAATCCTATGCATTCGACCTGTGGAAATATTTCCCATTTCTTTTCGTATTTTACAATTTCTTGACTGCATATCTAGTCTTCAACTAGTGTAGGATTTAGTTTGGGAGCCAGCCCTCTCTGGAGATTGATACGGAGGACATTTCTTTTCTCCGATAATTCAATGTTGGTCGTATCTAGGGTGCACAAACGTAGTTTTGTTGATTAGGCAAATATTTGACCAACACCATCTTTACTACCCATGGAGAGCCCATACCTGAGCATTTGGGATCAATAATGCACTCTCCTTGAGACTCTCAATGCTGATAGTATCAAGTGGACACTCTGGCTTGCACCCTATCCCAAATTTTTTCCTACTAGCATGTTTTCAATGGGGCGAGGAATCAATCTTGATCTTCAATTGTCACCCTCCTAGAATTCCACTCAAGCTTTGTCCTTAGTCAGGGCAGTGGCCTTGCCATCCTTTTTATTTTCCACCTTTGACAAGGTGGGTTCTTTTTGACAAGTGGTAATGAGTATCTCTTTTAAAATTTCCCGCACAACTTTTGGGTTGGGATTTAGGGTCAGCCTTTGATTTTCGTCTTCCCAAAAATTTGCCCGACCATAGAGTTAGTCATTCTTTCAATGGGGTGGGTTCTTAGGATTACTTTTTTGCTTAGTAATCATTTTTTTTTTTCCCATTAGACCATTTTCTTCCACCATCCACTTTACCTTTGAGACCCGCCCAGACCATTAATGCCATAGTTTGGCTCTAAAATTAGCCACTTCCATAGGTCATCATCCTACAAAAAAGGATGGGTGAAGAAATGCAAAATTTCACCCACAACATCGAGACAATCGTAAGTTTTTTTAATCTTCCCATATTGTCTAAGAAAAGGGTAGTTTAAAACCATGGCGAAGACACAGTTCATGTTGGCATTATTTTTTTTTCTCTCTTCGCTATTTGGTCTTTCTAGGATCAATTAATGATGAGAGGAGAAGACCCCCTACCCCAATATCAAAATCAAAAGATGAAGTACAGTCCCAAAAACCTATGCTAGTTTTAATGTCTAGGGCAGTGTACAAGGATATTCTCGTAGATGCAGTATCATAAGCCCTGCTTATTTTATGGTTAGAAGTGTTGTAGTAAGTTTTTGTGCATTCCTCCTAGTTACTATGGGAATAAGCAAGTATGCCCATGTTATAACAACTGGAAGACCAAGCAAGGTGGCCCTAAAAGGAAAATTCCCATGATTAAATTTAATCTTAGTTTTTGTTATATCAAACTCTAGTTTTTAAGGAAAAATTTAAGTTGTGTTTTAGTCATGGCATGGGCATACAAAAGATCCTCTTCTATTTTGTTTTGTTCTAATTAATTTAGTCACTCAGTTTGGCAAATGTTTGCCTAACTGGAAGCACAACAATAAAAAAAAACTTTTCTCTAGGAAACCACTACCTCACTACATAGCTTAAAATAGAATCCTCAAAGACAGTCCTAAAAAATAATCAAACACAGAAATATAAGATAAATTTTTACCATTCATGAGAAACAAGGAAGAAACCCAATATCTCAAAATATGATAAAATTAAACCAAAGATTCCAAAACAGGGGTGGAAACATGAATAAAATAGGAATGATAATTTTTTAAAATCAAGTACATAGGGTTTTTTAGTACCTTTTAGTAGTTTTGTAGTTGATGGGGATTTACCTACCATCGATACTTGTTATTATACAACACTGCAACCATAGAAAATAGAGAGTTAGTTTTCTTTAAAAAAAATTAACAATCTAAAAAGGTAGCTAAAAACATGAAATTTGTGGCTAAAAATATTTAATTTGTGGGGGTTCCACTATGATCACCATTTTGTATGACATAGAAATACACCATTACATTGATCAATATAAAATATGTTACAAATAATATTTTATTACAAATAGTCTCCTTGAGACCTTTACAAAGGGGATCTCCAAAGAGGAAGATGACCTCCTTTTACAATAATGATACAATGGTACAACAAAGTTTTCTATGCCACCAAGAGGGTTGCATGGGTTTTGAAGCTTTATCTTGCTTGATGGACCACCTTTGGTTGAATGTACCTTCATGATCCCTACACATAATCAACAACAAAAATATTAGTAGCACCTATTTTCACAAGAAAATGCAATAATGAAAACTTAATCTACTACATTAAATCGAACTTAAAATAAGTTAAAGAGCACATAAAAAAAATTGTACTCACAAATGCATATAAGTAGATCCTAGCTCAATTTTAGCAGATTTTCCCCAAGGTCTTCTCACTCTCATGCAAATAAAGAAATAAGGGGGTATTTATAGAAATTTGTCAAGAGAGAGGGGTGGTGACATGGAGATGAGTTGGCATGATATGGCAACCAAGTGGGAGGTGGTAAGACCAAGAAAAATCTAGAGCATTCCATTTGGAGGAATGTGCACCCTCCAAAATTTAATGACCTTGGGTGAGGTGAGTCCTCACCCACCCAAGTGTCATAAATTGGCATAGGGAGAAGAGAGGGAGCATGGGGATGTAGGGACATTGTATGGTATGGAGGAATTTTAAATTCTTAAAAGTGTAAGGTGGAGGTGGGAAAGGACTTAGAATTTATTATGGACATTGACTAGGGGGGATTGTCTAGGGATTTGGGGGAATTTTTAATTCCTAGGAAAGTGCAAGAGGGGTGTAGGAGGATTTTAGCATTTACTATGGGCTTTGACCTAGGGCTTGGGGTATTTTTAAATTCATTTAAAAAATGGAAGGAGGATTTTGGGAAGATTTGGGTATTGAATGAAGGTTCTTATTAGGATATTTTGAGGAGTGATTAAGAATTCTAAGGATTTGACTAGAGATTTTGAGGAGTGATTAAGAATTCTAAGGATTTGGCTTGGGAATTAAAATTCATTGTGGGTCATGTTAAGGGTTTGCTAGGGATTTGAGGGTGATTATGGATTAATTAGGGATTAGATTAGGGGATATGGGCTTAAATGGGATTATGGGAATTTTGAGGAGGATTTGAGGCCCAGAAAAGTAAATTAGGGGAAAGTAAGAGGATTAGGAGAATTAAAGAGAGATTAGAGGACTTTAGGAAGAATTAGGGGAATTAAGGAATTGGAGGGGAATTAGAAGAAATTAGGAAGGTTAGGGGAGGATTAGAAGAAATAAAAGGGGATTAAAGAGATTTAGAGGAAATTAGAAGAGTTTAGAGGAATTAAAGGGGAGTTAGAGAAAATTAGAGAGGGATTAGAGAAGAAGAGGGGAATTAGAGGAAATTAGAGAGATAATTAGGGATTTTGGAGGGAATTAGATTACTTTGAGAGGGAATTTAGAATTTTGGAGCAATTTGAGAGAATTAGAGAGGAAATTGGTAGATTTGGAGGAATTTGAGAGAATTAGAGGGGGAATTGGTAGATTTGGAGGAATTAGAGAGAATTAGAGAGGAAATTGGTAGATTTGGAGGAATTTGAAGAAATTAGAGAGGGAATTTGGGGATATTGGAGGAATTTGAGGAATTAAAAAGGAAGTTAGTAGAAATTGAGGGAATTTGAAGGATTGAAGAGGAAGTTAAGGAAAATTGGAGGAATTTGAATGATTGAAGAAGAACAAAAGAATTAGAGAGGGAATAAAGAAAATGAAAGGAAATATAGGAATTTAGAGAGGAAATTGGAATTTTTTGAAGATTTAGGGATTTTTGGGCTTTTTTGGATTGGTTGCAAGACGAGTTCAAAAGGTTGTAAAATTGAAATTTTTTAGGTGTCTACAATGTGAATTCATAAGAAGTTACCAATACACTTGAAATGCGATAATCAAGGTGATCTAAGACTAGTGAAAAATCTAGTGTTCCATAAAAGAACAAAACACATTGATACTCAGTGCCACTTCATTCAAGACAAAGTTCAAAAGCACAAGATTCAACTCTAATATATTCCCACCTGTAGATTAAAGATACAATGCCAAGCAGAAATAAAGAAATCAAAATAAAGGAATGCAGAACAGTTGTACAAAATGAATGATTTTTATTAATCAATGGAGTTTAGAAACTCCTTTTAAGTACAACAGGGCCTGTAACCCTTTTTGTGATACAAAGTTACAATTTGTGCTAGGGTTCTCCGAAACCCTAGCTGGCACAATGTGGTGGCGTCTCCGAAGAATGTATCCTTAACCTCAACAAAATGAGTGGGCTTCGTTGTATCCTTTGGCTCGGACCACTCCGACTTAAGCAGCTGCTATCAACAAATCAGATCTACCACTAGAATCCTGCACACATTAAAATTATCAAAGAGTTAGAAACTAATAAGAGGGCTCCATTGTGTGAGCCCTTAGAAACAGTCTAAAACCCTAGATTTATGAAATAAAAATAAATAGAATGCAGAATTCAACAGCATATTAATACATAAAGAAATATTACTTGCTTTAGACGAATCTATACCTTTTCCTGTTAATGCGACGAGACTAGGCGACGACGATGGATGCGACGAAAGGGTTTAGTTCAGACTTAGGGCCGTAGAAGACTCAGAAGACTCAGGATTAACAGCAATAGCCAACTCCAGACTTAGATAGGGAAGATAAGTAGGTTTAGCCCAAGAGATAGATAGGGTTTGAGCCATCAAGGCGACTCAATTTATAATCTACTCGTAGGGCACACTTTAGGGTTTTAACGACACTTTGAATGTGTGGCTAAGATTAAAGTGGATCCAAGGGTAGAGAATAAATCTAGGTTGTGAAACAGATTAAGATGGATGGACGGATGAGATTAAATGAAGGATGGACGGCTCAGATTAAATCACTTAAACTTTATTTATATATATATATTAAAATATATTAAAATATTAAAATATATATATATTAATTTAAATAAATTTGGGGATGAAAAATGGCGAGAAAAGTGAAATTGGGCCAAATAATGGTGGGAAAGTGTGGATTTGGGCCAAATAATGGCGGTAAGGATGGATGACTGACACATGGCTGGCAGGAAGGTATAAGTGGCTAGATTTTGGTGTCTACAGATGCCTCTTTTTGAGCTACTTTGTGTGAAGACACAATGTAGCACAAAAACTTAAGACACCTGAAAAGCTGGATCAGACGCAACTCTCTCTCAAGACTAAAGCACAACTTTGAAGACCAAAGAATAAAAGAATATTTAAAATTTTTTAGCTTACCCCCTCAATTGGTGAGCGAGAATGGTTCTCACAAGCCAATTGGAAGAAATTCGGAAGATAATGAACCGTTTTTGCCCCAACGGTGAAAAAAAGGGTTGGTGCATGCACCATCTATTTATGTCCCAACAGAAAAGGGGTTGGTGTACAAACCAGAAAAGAATATGATTGAAGACGATATGAGTGATGTGAAAGATGGACCGTTTTCTCGCCCCAACGGTTATAAAGGGATTTTTGCCAAACTCGTAAATTCCATGATCATGTAAGATGAATTCCACTATAGGAAAATTAGAAATTGATAACGGATGCCCCAACTCCTGTGTGTGAATCCATCTCGTTGATGAAATTGCCTTGTTGGCGCCATTGATATGGAGAGATGAAAGATGCATGAAAGAGTCCGAACTCAGAGATGCTCTTAGTGATCGTATGGATAATTCCTCGGGTCGGAACCAATCAACCTAGGTAGCCACAATCTCTAGCAAGACTTAAAATAATGACGATATGAAAGATTGTCCATGTTTAAGGCCCCATGAACGAGGCCATCAATGACAACTATTGAGAAAATTAATCTTGGTATGAGGTCACTTGAAAAGTAGAATACCCAAAATTGATTTCCAATTTTCAAACAGTGAAATAATTGATGATGATAAATGGTAAGTGTCCTTATGGTGGTTTAATCCTCTTACCGAATTGCATGGATTCAAATCGTTGCAATCGCCAAGGTGATAGAATATACCACTAGATACGAGGTTTACTTTAATTTGATTTGGCAAAAATATTCATGATGAACGAAGAATGAAATTGACGACAGATCAGAAGAATTGATGAGTGTGGTTAATTTTGTGAAGGTTTTGAATATTTTTAACCCAATTTGTAAAACAATGATGAATGATGCGCTTTTTGAGCAAAATGACAAAATTTGTGTCCAAAACTATTGTAACCTTCACAAAATGTTTTATTATGATAAGAAGAATGGATGAATGCAATTTGATGAAATTTGGAGGAGGTAAGCTTCAATTTTGTAGGTTTTGTTCCTTTATTCAATACTGACACCAAACGTCGGTCTGTGTTTGTGGTTGGCAGAGACGCCTGTCGGTGTTTAGGCACTCTGCAGACGCAGGACTGTGTCTGAATCCGCCATGAAACACCCAACTGCATTTCAGGGCACCAAAATCAGCTATTTAAACAGTTTCAGCGAGAATTTCGCTCATTTGTGCGTTCGAGCTTGAGAGAAGTGCGTCTGAGAGAGTGGAGTGAAGTGGAGTGAAAGGTTGTGTGGGAGAGTGAAGCACGCGGGAGCTATGGCGGAGATGGGAGCAGACGCGCCAGTGCAGCCAGCTGAGGTATTTGTTCATTTAAGCAAGTACTTATTATGTGTTTTTTTTTTTTTTGGAAAAATTTGTAACAAATTTTTGTTTTGTTGTTTTGCAGCTTAGGGTGTTAGAGGCACGACACCGATTCTCCCCTATCATTCCAGGGATGAGGAGGTCGTTGTCCCGAGCAGATCGGGAGATATTGGAGGCGAGTGGGACTAGCGGAGGCAGCCCGATTGGAGGTAGTTCAAGCGGATGAGGGGTACCTCTCAGCTTTGGCCGAGAGGTGGGATCCAGATCGTGGGACGTTCCAGCTCCCGACTGGAGAGATGACGGTGACGCTTGAGGATGTATACCGCATCCTCAAGGTGCCCGTGGAGGGGACGTGGGTGGAGGTTGGATGAGATAGGGCCACAAAGATGGCCAAGGTGTTTGGGGATGACTGGAGGGAGATCCGAACGGAGAGCGGGGGGATCCCATACTTGGCCATGTATACGGCCAAGGAGTTGGGAGCGGTGGAGGCTCTGACGATGTTCGTGTTGGCCAACATTGTGGCCCCAAACAGCACCGGGTGTAGGTTCCCATGGAACTTGATGGGTGTAGTGAGCGAGATGCTCACTAATAGGGTAGTGTATGCCTGGGCGCCCGCTTTATTGGTGTAGGTGTACCGAGAGTTGTATGAGGTTCGGAGACGGGGCCAAAAGGGCCTGGGTTGTAGTGTTGTGCTCCAGTGCTGGGGCTGGGAGCACTTCAGAGTGGCCCGACCAGAGGGGTTGCCATGGGCTCACTGGGACGTGAGCTAGGCTTATGGTAGGAGATGGCCAGTGGCGGAGGAGAGACAACCGAGCCGCCCCGTGAGATCGGGGCAATGGTATAGGAGACTATGGGCAGACTTGACAGATGTCCAAGTCATTTGGAGGTCCTGGCGGGAGGCGAGGTGGATCGGGGATGGAGAGCACCTGAGACAGGTGCGACAGGCCAGATGGGTAGTGGGGCGGAGCCACAACGAGGCAGAGTACATACAGATGTCTCGAGTACTCCGCTAGGTCAGATTGAGGCAGGATGTCCCCGATGAGCCAGTGCGCTATCGGAGGCACAAATCAGAGGAGGATTTACCATGTGCCAAGCCATGGAGGGAGGCGGCAGAGGACGATGAGGACATGGAGATCCTCAACGTGGACGACGTCGGGGTGACAGCTGAGTATGCAGCATGGATGGCCGCAGAGCCGAGGTGGGAGCCACCATTGGTGGCTGGTGGAGCCGGAGGGCCTGAGGCTGGGGCTGGAGAGGGCGAGGGAACCACAGAGGTTCCCAAGCACAGGGAGGGTCCCCGCCTTCAATCTGATAGTCGAAGGCAAAAGGGGAAGATGGCACGGCAGGCTCCAGGGAGCGAAGATGACGGGGAGGATGGCGAAGAGGGCCTAGGAGAGGCCGTAGGAGAGGCTAGGGAGGTACCCCCTAGCGGGCACAAGAACGAGCTGGTGTAGCTACAACAGTAGATAGCAAAGCGCGATGCTATGCTAGCTGCCCGGGATGAGAGGATAGCTTGGCTGGAGCAACAGGCGGT
The DNA here is from genome assembly GCA_028583015.1 of Wollemia nobilis. Lineage (NCBI taxonomy): Eukaryota > Viridiplantae > Streptophyta > Pinopsida > Araucariales > Araucariaceae > Wollemia > Wollemia nobilis. The sequence continues at coordinate 1,068,071 of JAQPPZ010000856.1, read as the reverse complement.
AGAGCGGGATGCCCTGTTAGTTGCTTAGGAGGAGAGGATTGCCCAGCTGTAGGTGGACTTAGATGGAGCGACCAGGGTGCCCCAGGATGACAGGGTGACGAGACTCCAGGCAGAGCTAGCGAAGCGGGAGCGACGGCACGGGATAGACATAGCTAGGCTTAGGTCTAGGACTCGTTACATTGAGGCTCTGGAGGACACATTGTTTAGGCATCACATTGTGTTGCCTGATCCTCCATCCTCCTCTATCTCTAGTCGTAGTGAGTCTAGGCACACCACTAGGTCTAGGGCTCCTACTAGGTCTTAGGGGTCCTCTTTTGATGGTTAGTTTAGTGCTTAGATGCACTCTTTATGAGCCTTGGTGCTCTATTGTATATTGTAGCCTTTTGGCATTCATTGTATAGTTTGTCCTTTATACATATATATATATATACATGGTTTTTATTTATTTGGTGTTTTACTCTCTTTTGTGTGAATGCCTATGTTTTTGTGATGCATGTTTTTATATGTTTTAATGTTTTTGATGCATATGTGATGGAATGGAATGCAAACTTATAGATGATTAATGCGAGACTAAGTATATAACATACAAATCTATGGATGATTAATGCAAGACTAAGTAAATGATATGTAAATCTATGGATGATTAATGCAAGACTAAGTAAATGATATGTAAATCTATGGATGATTAATGCAAGACTAAGTAAATGAAATATGCACTAAGAAGCACTCATACTTTTAGATAGTTAGATTTAGCGAACTGTTATCATAGTTGTTTAATCAGGGGCACCGAACTTGGTGGCTTGTGAATGGATGACATATGGAATGACATGAATATGGAAGAAGATATGGAGGGTGATATGGAGGTTGATATGGAAGACTGCTTTACAAAGACTCAAACATGTTAGTGGTATCAAACAAACTTACTATCACTGCCTAATTCAACTAGGACCAAATGTGTGTGCATGCGAGTTCATTAACCAAATCCGAAGCATGGTAGTGACTCTAGGCAATCAAAAACCTGTGTGTGTGCAAGTGTGTTCATTAACCTCATCTTGCATAAATTAGGTAACCCTGTTATGGAGAAGACCCCGAAGCTAGTTTGTCCGTATGAGCATTCAGAGGTCTCTTTTTGAGGAGAGACATGTCGCCACGCAATGAGTGTACTCCACTGCCAATCAAGTGTCTATAGCCCCGGTGAAGGTTAACTCCATAGTCCATGTTGTTTTAGACCTTTGTAAGCCTTTGGGATGACTACCTATCCGTCTGACTGGACAAGTAGTACAATCCTTACAACTTATTTGGGATCAATGATGTGTGAAAAATGTTCATTTCCTTAGAGCTTTGGGGGAATCGGATTCTCAACCGAAGTATGATGAGAATTTTACCCTATCCTTACTACTCTGTTTATATTTATATTTTGTGATTGCTTGTGATAGTGGTAAGAACCACTATTTTATGGACTATGTTTGCATGATAGGACAAATGAGGATTACCCTTTTCACTTCAAGGCACAACCCAAGGATGGTGTTATCTCTCTTTGACACAAGAAGTTTTTAAGATGTGAAAATGTGATAGGTTCAAGACCGCTTTTGAAATCATTTCCCAATACTCAAGATTTTATTTAGTGTAATTTGTGATGGCCCTAGAGAACTTTGACATGCATTTCGAAGTTTGCTTAAAACACTAGGAATGGCTGAGTGACTAAAAACATTTTGGCAATGTAAATACGTGCAAATGGAAAATGGGTGTATGAATGACAATTTAGTTTGATGGATTTTATGAAGGTGCCCCTGATTAAGGCAACATGACTTTTGCTTGACCAAATTTTATATCCAAAATATAGAATGGTCTCTAACATGATATGCAACTATGGCTGAAAATGAAATGTTATGGTTTTCAATGAGATGTATGCACATGAAATGCAATGCAACTAACAATGAAATGCAAATTCTTTTTATTTTATTTGTTTTTTTTTTTTGTTGTACAAGCCATGTATATATGTACATATAAAATTCAAACTATGCGTAGAATGCCCTCAAGTGTATAACATTAAGTGGTTCGGGTTCTTCCTCTCCCTCTAAACTGGCAAGTCTATAAGTTCCATTACCCACTCTTTAAGTGACCATATATGGACCTAACCAATTAGCCACGAATTTATCTCGAAGATGCGGCAATGCATTGGTGTTTTGTTGATTCTCTTTAAGGACAAGATCCCCTACTTGAAATTCTCTTAGATGAACTTTGGCATTGTAAGCACATTTCAATCGGTCTTGATAAACTCGCAAATGCTCTAAAGCATTGATTCATTTTTCATCTATGAGTGTGAGTTGATCAAGACGTGCTTATCTAGCAGTATCATCATCGATAAATTCCTGCAAAGAAATTTGCAAGGAAGGGATCTCGAGCTCAAGAGGCATGATTGCTTCAGCTCCATAGACCAAATAAAATGGCATTGCCCCAATGGGAGTTCTGATGCTTGTTCTGTAAGCCCATAATGCTAAGGGGATTTGTGTATGCCAATATTTATGATTTTCTTTAACAAGTTTCTTAAGAATAGCAATTATGGTCTTATTGGAAGCTTCAGCTTGTCCATTGGCTTGTGGGTAGTAAGGAGTTGAGAAACTATGTTGGATATTATACTTTTCGCAAAGAGCTCGAACATCCTTATTCTTAAAAGACTTGTCGTTATCAAAAATAATTTTAGAGGGAATACCAAAACGACAAATGATATGGTGAAGTATAAACTCCACAATTCTAGGACCTATCGTACTGGTTAGAGGAATAGCTTCAACCCACTTTGTGAAGTATTCAGTGGCTGTAATGATGAAAGTATGATGTCCTAAAGAGGTAGGTGAAATCATGCCAATTAAATCGAGACCCCATTGTGAGAAGGGCCAAAGGCTTTGGATGGGCTGTAAAACTTGTGATGGTATATGGGTTAAATTAGCGTGTTCTTGACACTTTTTACATTGTTTAACATATTTGCAACAATCTTGTTCCATAGTGGGCCAATAATACCCCATACGTAAAATACGCTTCGCAATGGCCATTCCACTAAAATGACCACCACAAGTACCATCATGGGCTTCAGCAATAGCTCTATGTGTTTCACCTACTTCTAGACAGCGAAGGAGTACTCCATCATATCTACGTTTATACAACATATCCCCCAAAAGAACAAAATGAGCTACCTTTTGCTTAAAGCAGCGGCGGGCAGTTCGAGACAAATCAAATGGGAGTGTTCCAAACTTGAGGAAGGCTACTATATCACTAGACCAAGGCTCATATGGATCCGAATGGATAAAGCAAACATCATTTTCATCCTTAGACTCAGCACGGACAATTGCAGACTTAGAGATTGTGGAAATGATTAGGGGTTGTACCTCTCCAAGGGAGTCCTTTGGAATCAATGATCTAAGAGAGGCCATGGCATCCGCAAATCTATTAGTCGAACGAGGCAAACTAGTGATCTCATACCAATCAAACTTAGAGAGCAACTTCATTGCTACATCATGATAAAGCTTAATGGTAGGTTCTTTGGCTTGGTATTCTCCTATAATTTGTTTAACCACGAGTTGAGAATCCCCAAATATCCGAATACGCTTAATGCTCATAGCTATGGCTGATTGAAGACCTAAAATTAAGGCTTCATACTCTGCTGTATTATTGGTGCATTGGAAGTCTAGTTTGAATGATAAAGGGATGGGAATCCCTTGAGGTGTATGAAACACAACTCCAATGCCTTGACCTTTCGTGCACTTAGAGCCATCAAAAAATAGCGTGATGTCAACATCTTCCTCCGGAATGATGTCCTCTTCTTGTTCAGTGATAGCAAATACCGAATCATCTGGGAGCTCAATAATCAAAAGACTATCACTAGGTAGTGGAGCTTCTGCAAGTTGATCGGCTATAACTTGACCTTTAACGGATTTTTGGCTAATGAATTCAATATCGAATTCGGTAAGCAACATTATCCATTTAGCGGTACGAGTGTTATTATAAGTGCGAGACATCATATAACGCAGAGGGTTTTCTCTAGCTATGACATATGTTGTATGGCTAAGCATATAATGACGAAGTTTCTTAGTGGCAAAAACCACTCGCTAAGCACAACTTTTGCACATAAGCATATCGGGTTTCATAGCTTACCAATGTTCGACTAATATAATAGACAGCTTGCTCACTATTTTGTTCATTCTTTTGTGCAAGCATTGTCCCTAAGGCAAAGTCCGTTGCTAAGATATAAATATTGAAAGGGACCCCTGGACGAGGCGGAGCTAAGACTGGCGAAGACGCTAGCATCGCTTGATGTCATCAAAGGCTTTTTGACACTCATCTGTCCATGAAAATTGTACCCCCTTTTGTAGTAGGTGGAAAAATGGCCTACATTTATCAGAAAGTTGTGCAATAAAGCGACGGATTGAATTAATCTTTCCTTGCAAACTACGCAACTCCTTCAAATTAGTTGGGGGACACATTTCCATAATGGCTTTGACCTTGTTTGGGTCCACCTCAATACCTCATTTAGAGATAATAAAACCTAGGAGTTTGCCTGAGGTAACACCAAAGACACATTTCTTAGGGTTCAACCTTACTTTATGTTCTAGAAGTCTATCAAAAACTTTTTCCAATACATCAAAATGCTCTTGTCGAGTTTTAGATTTTGCCAATAAATCATCCACATAATCTTCGATAATCTTATGCATATAATCATGGAAAATATAAGTCATGGCTCGTTGATAGGTTGCACTGCGTTCTTAAGGCCAAAGGGCATCACCTTGTAACAAAAAGTTCCCCAAGGTGTGGTAAATGTTGTTTTGTGTTGATCTTCAGGGTTTATTCGAATCTGGTTGTATCCTGAAAATCCATCCATGAACGAAAGCATTTCATGACCAGCGCAGGTATCAACAAGAGTATCAATGTTTGGAAGAGGAAAGTCATCCTTAGGACACGCTTTATTTAGATCTCAAAAATCGGTGCAAACACGTATTCCCCCGTTAGGCTTGCGAACGGGTACCATGTTAGAAAGCCACTCAGGATAATCAATCGAGACGACAAATTTAACATCCAGAAGTTTCCGAATCTTCGATTTAACTATGAGGGCCACGGTAGGATGCATTTTCCTAAGTTTTTGTTTGACAGGTTTAGCATCTTTTTGTAAGGTGAGGTTATGGACAACCAAATTAGGGTCTAGGCCTGGCATGTCTTTGTAAGACCATGCAAATATCTCCTTCTTCCGCTTAAGTAGAGCAATCATTTGCTCTTGTTCCTCTGATGATAGAATTTTAGCCAGTTTCACAATTTGGGTGCCATCTTGGTCTGTACTAAGGTCTACATCGATAGTTTCTTCAATAGACATGTGGGAACCTTCCTCAATTTGATGGGGAGTAGGGATCGGATTTATGTCATCTAAAATGTCATCGGGCTCCGTGCCTTGCTCTCATCTATGTCCGCTCGGAAGACCTCCGGCTTAGAAGATGAAGGTGAATGTGGAGGTGATGGAGGAATGTAGTTTGTGGAAGCCCTTAACAATTCCTCGAAAAGGATGAACTCTGAAATAGATGGAGGAGATGAAATCCGATCCATGTCAATCAGGTTTGGGTTGATCGAGATTGGCTTATCCGGATCATATGGATTATGGAGCGGGGTGAATAAGTCTTCAAAATTCATTGTCGACTTATGAAAGAAAGGATGGGTGGAATGGAAGGGAATACTGGTGAAGACCTCGGAAGACCTGAAATGCAAAACAACATAGTTTTTCAGTTTTTTTTTTTTGTAGTTTGAGTTTTTTTTTTTTTTTTGTAGTGGTGAAAACCACTATTACACACATACATAAAGCAATAAATTATTTTTATATATTTTGATTTTTTTTTTTTTTTTTTGGGAATTTTCTGATTTTTTTTTTTTTTGGTAGTGGTGAAAACCACTATTTTAGTATATACATATAATACAGGTTTGGATTATGGCTTATGGATGTGGCGGAGGGGGTGGTTCACCTCATTCTTGTGGAAGAAGCAAGCAAAAGATGGCCTCTTGGAGATGGAACAATTGGAGATAAAACTCATCTTGTTCAGTGAGGGGAACAATGGGTGCCGACTCTTCTTCAGATTCATCACCATTTGACATGACGTCAAATTATTCATAGGCTTCATCTTCAGATTCGTCGGGGTGGAGGATTTATTCTTCTGAATTAAGATTAATGCTTTAAAAATCTTATTCAAAAGAAGAAAGGTATGGAAGTGGTTGGTAGCCCAGACCAAAACGCTCAGTGGGTCTCTGGTATGGCATATCGATGCGTTCAGTTACCCCTTGCTCGTATCGACCTAGGCCAAATTGTTGCCAATTATGTCCGTGGAAATAGCGAGATGGAAAACCCTCCATCCTTTCGATATTGGCAGGGGATCGGATGCTTGGGTTCTGGTATGGTGGTAGGACTAGAAGATGACTCTATTCCCCCATATACAAAATTAATGGAATTTGGCATAGAACCCATGTTATAAACCGATCCAATGGATAAATGTTGGTCATGTGGATGACCAAAATATTTAACTATTTGCACATTGAACGATGTGATATGGACATCTTGGATGGCATACTCACCAATACCTGCATCAGTTAGATGGACCTTGACTTGGGAGGGAGATGGACTAGATGATGGAATGGAAAAATGTGGGATAGAAGAATTGGAAGGATTTGGTTGGGTTGATGCTTCACTGACTTGTGAAACATCAGTTGGTGATGGTTGGGAAGATGGAGGAATAATAGGTGATGTTGAAGAAGGTGTAGAAGAAGGGGGTAATGACGTGGAAAGAGATGATTGGTCATGGCCACATGTGCAGGTGGTCACTGATGAAGAAGAAGGAAGATTAGGAGATGAAGAAAGTGGTGAATGAGATGGAATAGTAGAAGAGGAAGATGGTTGCGATATGATGGGTAGCTCCTCAGGAATGGGAGCTTTAAAAGAAGATGGTATAGAAGAAGTAGATGGGGTCAAGAAAAGATGAGTGGATGGCAACACAATCTCATAAGGATTTGAGACATAGTTGTAATGTTTGAAGGGTTCAATGTCAGCAGGTACACAATGAACTCTGTCCCTCATATACATACTTCAGACATTGATGCAATATATAAGGGACACATATCATCTCCCTAAGCCAAGGCCGTCCAAGCAATACATTGTATGCCATGGACCCTTCAAAGATGTGAAACAAGGTATGCAAAGTTCGGGCCCCTACCTCAATGGGCAATATAATTGTGCCAACCAGTGGAAGATAAAGCATCATTGAATGCTTTAAGAGTAAAAGTCGACTTGGTGATAAGGGATGGCGACAACTCTAGATTACTCAACGCCGATGTTGTAATGATATTGATTGAGGAACCGGTGTCAATTAAGACTCTCTTGAATGGCTTGTGATCGATCTTGGCCATGATATGCGATGGAGGATCTATAATTTCTGTTGACAAAGGTTTGATTTCAAAATCATAGAAAGTGATGGAGGGCTCCATGCCCGTTTGAATACTCCCCACAAAGTTGTTGAAGGCATTAGTATCTTGAGTTTGAAGCTCGATTGACTTTAATATTTCCATTAATGCCTCTCTATGCGGGGGAGATTGTTGAATGAGGTCATAGATCGATAACTTGCGCGAAGCCATTTTTAAACTGGTAGTTAATCGGCTACTCAATGACATGATGGGTCGTTGGCGTTGAGTAGAATGATTTAGCGGTTGTTGAGAAGTACTAGCACGTCGTTGGGTCACCGTTACCGAGGTGGATGGGGGTTTGTACAGTGGCTGTGGTTCAACCTGATTTGGTTGGTTCACCCTTTGACCCCGGGTTACTATGTTAATAGTACCCACAAAACCTTGGTATTGTTGTACATGGTTGACTTGATTAGGAGGAGTTACCTGAGTTACTCCCCCTGAAGTTGTTGGAGCTTCCTCTCGATGTGGAAGGGTTGTTTGAAATACACCAAGATTTTGATTTTGTTGGGCTAAGGGGCTATCCAATTTAATGGCTCCAATCTCAATAAGATCTTGGATCACATGTTTGAAAGCTGTACAATTATTGATATCGTGTCCATTTTGCCTATGATAAGGACAAAATAGGTACTCCTTGTAATACTTCCCCCTTCTAGATGGTTCTAAAGGTTTAAACTCAGGTAAAGTTAATTGATTTGTGCTATATAACTTGTTGAATATGACCACATATGGTTCATCTAAAGGTGTGAACTGTCGCTTGGGATGATTTGTTTGCCAAGGTCGAGTTTCCATGGTTGGCCCAGTATTGTGAGCTGGTTGAGGAGGGGCGGGTACCGCATGATAAGCAATTTGTTGCAGTTGACTTTGCATTACTTGTTGTTGTTGAGCCATTACGGGCTGGCTCGCCACCACTTGATTAACTTGGTTAACATTTGAGGTTGTACTAGCCTGTGCTTGTTTGTTTTGGCCATAATTATTATTTCGTTGTTGGCCCTTTTGTTGCCATTCTTTTCTACGGGGTTTTAAAACACCCTCTTGGACTTTAATGTCTTCTATGATACTTGCTTGGGCCAAAGCCTCTTCAAAAGTCTTGTATTGTTGTAATTGGAGTAACCAAGAGATAGGTTTTAGACAACTCTGGGTGAACATTTTGGTTAACTCCTCCATTGGTAGGGAGAATTATAATTTATTAATGATAGCCCTCCAACGGTTTCCAAAGTCATAAACAGTCTCATCGTCATGTTGCTTGAGCTTGTATAAGTCGGAAAATGAGACTTTCCTTTGTACATTTAGGGAGAATCGTTCTAAAAATAGATTAATAAATTGCTCGTAAGCATAAATGCTATGGTGAGGTAAATGATTGTACCATTGTACAACATCTCCTCCTAATGTCTGAGGAAAATTTTCGAGCATAAGAGCGTCATTATTTTGGATTACGAAGCGGGCATGCATGAATGAGCTCACATGTTCGTGAGGATCCTCGGTTCCTCAAAATTTGTCAAACTTCGAGTAATGTGAAATCGATCGGATATGGCGGTGAAGGTATCGAAGGATGAATTGGTTGATTGATCAACGACCTTAGCGTAGGTTTCTGACTAGATGAGCCAGGCATGTTGAGCATAAGGTTGTCAATCTATTGTTGCATAGCATGGAGTCGAGAATCTTCATGAAAATTTTGATTCATTTGATGATTATGATGATGCAATGGAGGAGTGGAAAAATGATGAGATGGGATGAAATTGCCTGGATTAGGCGGTGTGGAATGGACAGGTTGTTGGTATGGATGATATCGGAAAGAAGGTGATTGGGGTGAATGATGAACTGGATTGGGTTGGGAGAAAGGTGGGGTAGGAATGGACACCACCGAAGATTGGGGTACCTAGGTGGGGCCTGAGCTAAGAAAAATTGGCTGGGTAGAAATTGGTTGGGGTGTAGGATTTACTACGACATGTGGTTGGGCATTTTGTTGCTATTGTTGTTGAAGCAACTTGTCGAGGTACTCCCTAACCTTATTAATCTCTAACCCAAGGGAGGTGGGATGATTGGATGAAGGTGGAGGGCAGGCTGCCATGGTAGTCACAGGAGACTACATAGCAGGGGCAATGAAGGTGGCTGAAGTAGGCGATACACGGGAAGAAACGATGAGATTGTGCCCCGGGTAGGGTGAAACCATAAATGGTTTGGGAAGAAGAGGGTTGAAATTGGTCATGGCTAGATGAGGTTCCACCAGCCTCATAGAGAGAATTGGTGTACACCCGGGTAAATGGAGGAGAAAGTGGTTGGGAAGACACTACATTTGTCTCCAAAGGAGGACAATTGAGCATCTGGAAAGATTTTGGAGATGAAGTCGGCTGAGCAGATACAACATTAGCCTCAAAAAAAGGGTTAGTGCAGACCTGAGTGAAACCAGTGGGTATGGTTGATGCAATATCCTACTGAAAAATAGAATCTTGCATAGGGGAATCTTGGATTGGCTCAAGGATATAACCAGTGCCATCTCTTAAGTGAGTTTGCACTTGGGCCATATCAATGTGATGATTACACAATGACACTGAGAGGGGGGGGTGAATCGGTGTAGCTATTAATTTTTATATCTACAGCATTTAATATGAAATAAAGAGAACTTGACAACTGAAAAACAACTTGAACAAGAGAGCACACCACAACACTCAATATACCGAGGTTCACCAATTTGGCTACTCCTCAAAAATGACTTCTTGGACTCCAATCCAAATCCAGTCTTTGCAAAATCAATTTTACAAATACTTTACCAGCACCAACTGGAAGGAGCACCAACCCCTGTAATTTTTTCATGCTACAGATGGAGCACCAACTCCTAGTACCAAGCACCAACTTGGACTGCAATTCCGATCAATTTAGAATGACATAAAATGTCTTCACTTCATGCACGACCCTGATCGGTCTGCAATTAACCCAACTCTACACACTCTCACGGCTCTGCTTATTTTTCTCTTGATTCTTCTCTAACCCTCCTTTTACAGCAATTTCTCTCTAACAACAGCAACATCTTCTCTGTACGATTATTCTTTTATAACCTTTCAATCCTGCATGCAATCGAATCACATACTCTGACTGTTCGAATCCATGCAATACGATTGTTCGGTTCCATGCACTTCGACTGTTCGAAACCCTGCAATACGTCTTTTGAAACCATGCAGTACGGCAATTTTGTTTCATGCACTTCGACTGTTCAATTTCTTCGAATACGGCTTTTCGAATGCTTTTTCAAAATTCCATATGTGATTCTTCGAAAGCTTTTCGATTCTTCATGTTCGACTTTTTTGTATGCTTCAAATACGTCTATTAGAATGCCTGCAAATACGACCTTTCGAATGCTTTTATTATCCTTCATATTCGGCTTTTCGAATGCGTTTCAATTATGCATGTTTGGTTGTTGCATTGCATGTCCAACACCTGTCAACGTTTAACTGTCTGTCTGACTTCAATTACTTCTTATGTGACAGATCGCATGATGCTTTTCTGCCATGTGTCACCTTTCATGTTGCTTCGGCATTTTCCAATCTAACTGTTTCCTATCGCGATATCGCGACACTTTTAACTTATGCTGACGTCACCCTGAAGGTTGTCGCGAAATCGTGACCGTTTTGACTCTTGGAAGCTTTCCCTGCATCTTGTCGCGATATCGCGACACTTTCAACATTTTCTGACGTCATCCTTAAGCATGTCGCGAAATCGCGACGCTTCGGCTTCCAGCAGCTTTCCTTTCATCCGTCGGAAATCGCGACACTTTTCAACTTTGGCGTCATCCTTCATTGTCGAAATTACTCTCTTGTCGTGAAATCGCGACACTTTCGGCTTCCGTACACTCTTCTTTCCAGCAGCAACGAAAAAGGAACATGTCGCGAAATCGCGACACTATGCTTCATGCAATGGCGAAATTTTTACATCTTTGTGCCTTGTGTTTTCACCTTGCCTCTTTTCATGAAATTTTGACTTGTAATATCATTGCTGCATCTTTCAGTTCTACACTTTTGACTAGTAGCGAAATCGCTACACCTTAGTTTCCCTTTGTTTCAACATGTAGCGCCATCGCTACACCTTAGTTTCTCTTTGTTTCAACATGTAGCGAAATCGCTACACCTTAGTTTCTCTTTGTTTCAACATGTAGCGAAATCGCTACACCTTCTTCTTGTGAATTTTTACTTGTGTCGAAATCGCTGCATCTCAGTTTTCTTAACTTCCGAATTGTAGCGAAATCGCTACACCTTTGTGCCATGTATTTTCATCATGCAGCGATATCGCTACACCTTTGTTGCTGAGCATTCTCTCTCCTCTTCGGGTCACGAAAACCCGACGTGTCGCGATATCGCGACACTTTTCGTTGCTAGCTCCTTTTCTCCATTTATGTCATGAAATCGTGACATCTTTTCACCTTGCTTCCCTCTCTGCCAGCATGTCACGAAATCGTGACAGTTTACCTTTCACTTTCTCTCTCCTCTGCCATGTCGCGATATCGCGACAGTTTTGCTCGCATCTTCTCTCTCCTCGGACATGTCGCGAAATCGCGACAATTTGGCGTGCATTTTCTCTCTCCTACTTTTTGTCACGAAATCGCGACACATTTTCTCTCTCCTCAACGAAAACTCGACATGTCACGAAATCGTGACATTTTCGGTTGCGCCTTCTCTCTCCTCGACCATGTCGCGATATCGCGACAGTTTTCTTCCTTGTCTCTTTCTGCAAGTTTCTGAATCTGGGTCACCTCTGTTTTCCTTGAAACTTTCTGCACTTGATCTGACTGACCTCTGAACTGCATCAACTGCATCAATCTGACTGTGTTGACAACAATGACAATACTTTTGCAATTCTTTTTCTGCACCTTGCTCAACAATCTCCCCCTTTGGAATTGTTGGCAACACACTGCAACCTTGCTTAATTTCTTCTCCCCCTTTGCCAATAATACCAAAGGGCTCTTGTAGACTCCCCCTAGTCTATGCACAACATTCTCGAGACTTAAAAAGTTTGAATGCTCCCCATGAGAATGTGTTTCCCATAGCTAGTCAGTGCTTGGGTGGGGTGACTACTCCCAACTTCTTCCGAAGGTATTCAAATACTTCCTTTGGCAAAGGTTTTGTGAATATATCAGCTACTTGCTCTGTAGTTGGAACAAAATCCAATTTAACCTCTCCTTCTGCAACTTTATCCTTCAAGAAATGATATCGGATTGCAATATGTTTGGTTCTTGAATGCATTACTGGATTCTTGGATATGTTGATAGCACTAGTGTTATCACATTTTATTGAAATTGGCTCTTTGAAGTGGATACCAAGATCTTTTAAAGTTTGTCTCATCCATAATATCTGTGTACAACAAGTTGTGGCTGCAATGTATTCTCGCCTCTGCAGGTGGATAGAGAGACCGATTCTTGTTTCTTGTTGTGCCATGCTACCAGCCTGTCTCCAAGATAAAATGCTCCTCCACTTGTACTCTTTCGGTCATCAATGCACCCTGCCCAATCTGCATCAGAATATGCAATCAAAGTGAAGTCTTTGCCTTTTGGGTACCACAACCCATAATCCATAGTGCCCTTGAGATATCTGAAGATCCTCTTTACAGCTGTTACATGAGTTTCTTTGGGACTGGCTCTGAAATCTTGCAACCATACATACTTGCTTGTAATATATCTCGGTCTAGTGGTCATTAAATACGATAGGCTTCCAATCATAGACCCGTACATTGTTTGATCTACATCCGGGGATTTATCATCCTTGCTCAACTTGCGACTTGTTGTCATAGGAGTGCTTGACCGGTTCATCGTCTTCCATTGTGAACTTTTTCAGCATTTCTTTTACATATTTAACTTGAGAAATAAAAATGCCTTTTTCATTTTGATTGACCTGCGATCCTAAGAAATAAGAAAGTTCACCAATCATTGACATCTCAAATTCTTTTTTCATTTTAATTGATATGTCTTTGCGAGTATTCATCCATCTTCATTGCCAAATATTATGTCATCTACATAAACAACAAGAACAATAAGATGACCCTTCTCTGTTTTGACATATAAGTTGCTATCCACCAAACCTTTCTTAAACCCTTGTTTAATTAGATAATTATCCAACCTTGCATACCATGCTCTGGGTGCCTGTTTTAATCCATATAAAGCTTTCTTTAACTTGCAAACAAAATCTGGATTATCACCCAGTTGGAAGCCATCTGGTTGTTCAATGTAAACCTCTTCTTCCAGTTTTCCATTCAAAAATGCTGATTTTACATCCATTTGATATACTTTGAAGTTTTTATGAACTGCTAATGCCGGAAACATTCTGATTGCCTCTAGTCGCTGCTACCGGTGCAAAAGTTTCTTCAAAATCAATGCCTTCAACCTGAGCATAGCCTTTACATACCAATCTTGCCTTATTTCTGACAACCTGCCCATCTTCATTCAATTTATTTCTAAAAACCCATTTAGTGCCAATTATGTTTTTATTTGTTGGTCTAGGTACTAATTCCCAGGTATTGTTTTTCTCTATCTGATCTAGTTCTTCATTGATTGCCTTCATCCAACTTTCATCAGTGCTTGCTTCAACAACATTTTTAGGTTCAATACTAGATAACAGAGAATAGTTCCTCACTGCTGTTCTTCTTGTTTGAATACCATCTGTGGGATCCCCAATAATCTGTTCACTTGGATGAATTTTCTACCAGTTTCCTGTTTTAAATTTCCTGTTTTCTTCTTCTTCATATTCAGTTTTTACACCATCTGGATCAATTTTCTGATTCTTCTCTGTTTCTTTTTCATCATCACCTTCAATGACTTCTTCATACATAGGGTAGTTTTCTTGATAAGTAGTTTCTTGTTCTCTACCTTCATCAACTTTCACATCAACACTTTCAACAATTTTCTTCAACCTCTTGTTGTAGCATGTGTATGCCTTGCTTTTTGTTGAGTAACCGAGAAAGATACCTTCATCAGCTCTATCTTCAAATTTATCGAGGTTATCTTCAATCCGTTTTATGTAGCACTTGCTGCCAAATACTTTGAAATGTCTTGTTGTTGCCTTTCTACCAAACCACAACTCATAAGCTGTTTTGCTTTCATGTGGTCTCAGCATGCACCTGTTTTGAATGTAAACTGCAGTATGAACTGCCTCTTTCCAAAATCTGTCAGCTATTTTGTTTTCTTCCAGCATTGTCCTTGCCATTTCCTGCACTGTTCTATTCTTCCTTTCTACAACACCATTCTACTGAGGTGTCCTAGCTGCTGAAAACTGTCTTCTTATCCCATGTTTTTGACAATATTCTGCAAATTCTTCGGAGATAAACTCTCCTCCCCTGTCTGATCTTAGGCATTTAATTCTTTTTCCCGATTGATTCTCAACAAGATTTTTGAAGGTTTTAAACATTTCAAAGGCTTCGACTTGAGTTTCGAAATAGTACCCATGTCATTCTTGAGTAGTCATCTATACACAACATAAAATATTTGTGTCCATTTATACTTTCGGTTCTCATGGGTCCACATAGATCGGTGTGAATTAGTTCTAATGGCTTGCTAGTGAAGTATTCTTTTGCTTTGAAAGTGGCTCTGGTTTGTTTTCCCTTTTGGCATGACTCACGGATGCTATTTACAGGTTTGCCAATGTTTGGTATATCTCTAATCGCTCTTTTTGAACTGATTTTTGCCGGATTGTCAAAACTAATATGCCCAAGCCTCTTGTGCCATAGCCGGTTTTCATCTTCTTGTCCAATCAAGCATGTTCCTTCTAGGTTTCGAAAGTGTATACAGATTTCTAGAAGTTCTCAATCCAGTGGCTATTAACTTTCCATTTTTTGTCTTTCTTACCTCACAACCCTCCTTCTTGAAGATTACATCATGACCTTTGTCACATATTTGACTTACACTTAGCAAGTTATGCTTTAGGCCAATTACAAACAAGACTTCTTTTGATTTTATATTGCCATCACTGATCTTGACTGATCCCTTTCCAACAATCTTTGCTCCATCATTATTTCCAAATTTCACAGAACCACCTTCATAATTCTGTAAATTCTCAAACTTTTGCTTGTCACCTGTCATGTGATTGGAACAACCACTGTCAAGTATCCAAGGTGCTGATTTGTTCTGAGCTTTAAAAGCAATCTGGACAATCAAAGATTCCTTTTCTTTCCATTCTGGTTTGATAGCAGATTTTGCTACTTGTTTTGCCTTTGTCCTTTCATTAGCATGTGCCTGTTTTTCAGGAAATTTCTGGTTTTGTTTCAACCCACTTGGCTGAGATTTTCTACCCTGATAATTATTTGATGCAAAAGTGCTTCTGCAGTTTCTAGCAATATGTCCAAAATTATGACAATTATAACATTCAATTGCATAATTCATTAAATGAGAAAAAACATTTCTGCTGGTAAAATTCCTTTGAGATACATTATGCCCGCAATCTGAAATCTTATGGCCATAAGCATTGCATTTAAAACAATAACCGAGAAAATGCATGATTAAACCTGGGTGCCGGTCTTTGCCGGTTTGAAGTAGGAGCCATGACTCTTCTCCTCCTCGGATGTGTGACTTTTGTGAATCCATCTTTGTCGGTATTCTTCTTGAATCTGGCATTATTGTTTTCTTTTGCATGATTTTGTTTTTCTGGTTCAACCCCGATCTTTTCTTCTTTCTTTATGGGTTCTATATTCAAGTTCTTTGAATCCTTTGAAGATTCTCCTTCATCAAAGCCTAAACCAAATTTGATGCCGGAAGGCCTTTGGTTATTTAACATTTTATCCAGCTTTAAAGTACTTTCTTCAAACTTATGAAAACAGTTCAATTTTCTATTCATCTCCTCTAATCGCATCCTTAACTTAACAATGTCTTCCTCTAGCTTGCCGCATTCAACTGTCTTTACAGTTAATTGTTCATCAAGAACTTCAGACATTTTCTTGAATTCCTCTGTCTGTATTTTCAGATTGTTTATTATGTCTGTGGCATTCTCTAATTTCTTTGAAAATTTTTTATTCTTCTTCCTTTCTGCACTCAACTCTTCAAGTGCAGCAACCAATTCTCCTTCCAAATACACTTCAACTTCATCCTTGGAATTTTCATCACCTTCCTGATTTTCCTCTGTTCTTTCTTCTTCAAGTGCCATGAACAGAGCTTCACCTCCTTCTTCTTCAGACTCCTCATCTGTGCTTTCTTCGAGCTCGCTGACATTCTTGGTTATGAAGCTTTTCTTCTTGAAGTTGTTCTTTCCGAAATTTTGTTTCTTCTTCCAGTCACCTTTTTCTTGGTGTGAACCTTCACCATTTTTGGTTCTCTCCTGCATTGGACATTTGGCTGCAAAATGACCGACTCCTCCACAATTGAAGCATTTAAAAGGTAGCTTCCCTCTATATTTTCCTTTTCCTTTTGTGAGTTTTCGAACAAAATTGGCTTCTGTTTCATCCAGTGTTCCTTCATCCTCAGATTCATGTTCAGCTTTTACATTCTTGTGTGCTTTAAAAGCTTCTTCTCTGTCTGTAGACTTGGTTTGTCCTATTCTCATTTCATATGTTGTCAGGGAACCATGCAACTCATCCATGCTGAAGTTGTTTAGATCTTTTGCCTCTTCTATTGCAGAGACTTTGGAGTTAAATCTTTTGTGAAGTGTTCTGAGAACCTTTTTCACAACAACTCGCATCATCAATTTCTTCACCGAGTCCTCCGATTGCATTAATAATTCCGTTGACTCTCGGCATATAAGTCTCTATGTTTTCATCTTCATTCATTTGCGGTGCTTCGAACCGTGCTCGATGAGTTTGCAGTTTTGCTTCCTTAATCTTACTTGTCTCCTTCATGGATGCTCTTCGATTTATCCCACATGTCTTTTGCTGATTTACAACTCATGACTCTTATCAGTTCATTGTCAACAAGCCCACACATTATGGCATTCTTAGCTTTGGAGTTGTTTTCAAATTTCTTTTTCTCAACAGTATCTGTTGGAGGGGTAGTGGGTGCTTGTGTATCCACTATCTACAGAATACCAAATATCGTATCCCAATGCACTCGGGATATGTTTGCATTCCGAGTTTCCAGAAGGTGTAATTTGTTCCATCAAATAAGGGAGCTTTGTTGGATGAAAATCCTTCACCACCTGCCATTGTTTCTTCCAAGATCTCCTTAGTTGATTAAGCTTGTACAAGGAACCTTGCTCTGATACCAATTGATGATTACACAATGACACCTGAGAGGGGGGTGAATTAGTGTAGCTATTAATTTTTATATCTACAACATTTAATATGAAATAAAGAGAACTTGACAGCTGAAAAACAACTTGAACAAGAGAGCACACCACAACACTCAATATACCGAGGTTCACCAATTTGGCTACTCCTCAAAAATGACTGCTTGGACTCCAATCCAAATCCGGTCTTTGCAAAATCAATTTTACAAATACTTTACCAAGCACCAAGCTGGAAGGAGCACCAACCCCTGTAATTTTCTGTCGCTACGGATGGAGCACCAACTCCTAGTACCAAGCACCAACTTGGACTGCAATTCCGATCAATTTAGAATGACATAAAAATGTCTTCACTTCATGCACGACCCTGACTGGTCTGTCTGCAATTAACCCAACTCTACACACTCTCACGGCTCTGCTTATTTTTCTCTTGATTCTTCTCTAACCCTCCTTTTACAGCAATTTCTCTCTAACAGCAGCAACATCTTCTCTGTACGATTATTCTTTTATAACCTTTCAATCCTGCATGCAATCGAATCACATACTCTGATTGTTCGAATCCATGCAATACGGCTGTTCGGTTCCATGCACTTCGACTGTTCGAAACCCTGCAATACGTCTTTTGAAACCATGCAGTACGGCAATTTTGTTTCATGCACTTCGACTGTTCAATTTCTTCGAATACGGCTTTTCGAATGCTTTTTCGAAATTCCATATGTGATTCTTCGAAAGCTTTTCGATTCTTCATGTTCGGCTTTTCTGTATGCTTCAAATACGTCTGTTAGAATGCCTACAAATACGACCTTTCGAATGCTTTTATTATCCTTCATATTCGGCTTTTTGAATGCGTTTCAATTATGCATGTTTGGCTGTTGCATTGCATGTCCAACACCTGTCAACGTTTAACTGTCTGTCTGACTTCAGTTACTTCTTATGTGACAGACTGCATGATGCTTTTCTGCCATGTGTCACCTTTCATGTTGCTTCGGCATTTTCCAGTCTAACTGTTTCCTATCGCGATATCGCGACACTTTTAACTTATGCTGACGTCACCCTGAAGGTTGTCGCGAAATCACGACCATTTTGACTCTTGGAAGCTTTCCCTGCATCTTGTCGCGATATCGCGACACTTTCAACATTTGCTGACGTCATCCTTAAGCATGTCGCGAAATCACGACGCTTTCGGCTTCCAGCAGCTTTCCTTTCATCCTGTCGCGAAATCGTGACACTTTTCAACTTTGCTGACGTCATCATCCTTCTTGTCGCGAAATCATACCCTCTTTGTCGTGAAATCGCGACACTTTCGGCTTCCGTACACTCTTCTTTGCCAGCAGCAACGAAAAAGGAACATGTCGCGAAATCGCGACACTATGCTTCATGCAATGGCAAAATTTTTACATCTTTGTGCCTTGTGTTTTCACCTTGCCTCTTTTCATGAAATTTTGACTTGTAATATCATTGCTGCATCTTTCAGTTCTACACTTTTGACTAGTAGCGAAATCGCTACACCTTAGTTTCCCTTTGTTTCAACATGTAGCGCCATCGCTACACCTTAGTTTCTCTTTGTTTCAACATGTAGCGAAATCGCTACACCTTAGTTTCTCTTTGTTTCAACATGTAGCGAAATCGCTACACCTTCTTGTGAATTTTTACTTGTGTCGAAATCGTTGCATCTCAGTTTTCTTAACTTTCGAATTGTAGCGAAATCGCTACACCTTTGTGCCATGTATTTTCATCATGCAACGATATCGCTACACCTTTGTTGCTGAGCATTCTCTCTCCTCTTCGGGTCGCGAAAACCCGACGTGTCGCGATATCGCGACACTTTTCGTTGCTAGCTCCTTTTCTCCATTTATGTCATGAAATCGTGACATCTTTTCACCTTGCTTCCCTCTCTCCAGCATGTCACGAAATCGCGACGGTTTACCTTTCACTTTCTCTCTCCTCTGCCATGTCGCGATATCGCGACAGTTTGCTCGCATCTTCTCTCTCCTCGGACATGTCGCGAAATCGCGACAATTTGGCGTGCATTTTCTCTCTCCTACTTTTTGTCGCGAAATCGCGACACATTTTCTCTCTCCTCAACGAAAACTCGACATGTCACGAAATCGTGACATTTTCGGTTGCGCCTTCTCTCTCCTCGACCATGTCGCGAAATCGCGACAGAAAACATGTCGCGATATCGCGACAGTTTTCTTCCTTGTCTCTTTCCGCAAGTTTCGAATACGGGTCACCTCTGTTTTCTTTGAAACTTTCTGCACTTGATCTGACTGACCTCTGAACTGCATCAACTGCATCAATCTGACTGTGTTGACAACAATGACAATACTTTTGCAATTCTTTTTCTGCACCTTGCTCAACACAATGTGGGTAATATGACAAGAATTATCTTCCTCCATGGGCATGGCCATGCGATAGACGGTAGAAGGACGTGAAAGACCTGCAGGCGAACCTGCTTGAAATTCACTAGGATAAGTGGTCATGTTGGTGGTGGGGATGTTCCGTGAATTATTCATTTGATTATTTAGATTTAACACTTTAGATTGATTCCTTGTTAAGACCATAACGCAATAAATCTAAACAAATTCGGAAAAGAAGAATGCAAAACTTGAATGATAAATTTACACTAAAGAAATTATCAGAAAACAGTCACAACCTAGGTTTCAACCAATGTGTCTTACCTGCGGTTAATTAATTATTTTCCGATCTTAATCTGTAGTAAATTTTAAGTGTCCGATTTATGAGTTTTGCATGTGATCTAATCTTGAATTATTCACAAAAAAAGATAAAAACTATGGCTAGGAAAGGACAACGAGATTCTTACTGGTGATGAAATCCGACAAGTTTGCTCGGGGGTGACCTATGGTGTACGAGGCGAGAAGTTTAATGGATGGAGATGAATTCCACCGTCACTAAACTTCAAGCAATACACGGTGATGAAATCCGGATATTACTGTTTTAAATGCAATATGAAATGCGATGAATTTTATTTTAAGTGTTTTAGTTGTCTAATGTATACATACAAAGCTATAAATCAAAAGTTCTAATGATCTAAGCAAGAGGCCACTGAAAATATGCCATTTCCTCTAAAGAAGTGGAGTACACCGTTTAAAACCCCCCGCCTACCAATGATATCAGATAACAAAGGAGCAACCGGAAGGTTCGTCCACTTCTCCGCTTGGAATCACCCAATGGCAGGAGTACTATTGACATCCAATCAATAGTCCTACTTAGATAACTAAAACAGATAATTCATAGTTATTCTAATATGCAGCTAGGTATGCAATTTTTTTTTTTTTATGCAAGCAACAACCAATAATGCAATGCAAAAAAACCAAAAACGTAAAAAGTACAGTTTAACAGCGAAAAAAAAACGCACTTACTCGGAAGCCTACGCTTTTTTTGTAAAACTGCCTTCAAACGCCCAAGGGAGTCTGCGCAGGCTGAAACGCACCTCTGCGTTTCGGATCGGACTTCCAGACACCGCTCTGCGTCTGCTGCGTTTTCTGCAAACTCCTTAGAAACCCTAGTTCGCTGGAACAGCGAATTTCGTGATTTCTGGAACCTGCAAAATAAAATAGAAAACATGAATAGATCAGTAAAGCAAGTATTAAAAACATGAAACCCTAGGGGGTCCCACCGTGATCACCATTTGTAGATTAAAGATACAACGCCAAGCAGAAATAAAGAAATCACAATAAAGGAATGCAGAACGGTTGTACAAAATGAATGATTTTTATTAATCAATGGAGTTTAGAAACTCCTTTTAAGTACAACAGGGCCCGTAACCCTTTTCGTGATACAAAGTTACAATTTGTGCTAGGGTTCTCCGAAACCCTAGCTGGCACAATGTGGTGGCGTCTCCGAAGAATGTATCCTTAACCTCAACAAAATGAGTGGGCTTCGTTGTATCCTTTGGCTCGGACCACTCCAGCTTAAGCGATTGCTATCAACAAATCGGATCTACCACTAGAATCCTGCACACATTAAAATTATCAAAGAGTTAGAAACTAATAAGAGGGCTCCACTTGTGTGAGCCCTCGAAACGATCTAAAACCCTATATTTATGAAATAAAAATAAACAGAATGCAGAATTCAACAGCAGATTAATACATAAAGAAAGATTACTTGCTTTAGACGAATCTATACCTTTTCCTGTTAACGTGGCGAGACCAGGCAACGACGATGGATGCGGCGAAAGGGTTTAGTTCAGACTTAGGGCCGTAGAAGACTCAAAAGACTCAGGATTAACAGCAATAGCCAACTCCAGACTTAGATAGGGAAGATAAGTAGGTTTAGCCCAAGATATAGATAGGGTTTGAGCCATCAAGGTGACTCAATTTATAATCTACTCTTAGGGCACACTTTAGGGTTTTAACGACACTTTGAACGTGTGGCTAAGATTAAAGTGGATCCAAGGGTAGAGAATAAATCTAGGTTGTGAAGCAGATTAAGATGGATGGACGAGATGAGATTAAATGAAGGATGGACGGCTCAGATTAAATCACTTAAACTTTATTTATATATATATTAAAATATATTAAAATATATATATAAATATTAATTTAAATAAATTTGGGGATGAAAAATGGCGGGAAAAGTGAAATTGGGCCAAATAATGGTGGGAAAGTGTGGATTTGGGCCAAATAATGGCGGGAAGGATGGATGACTGACACGTGGCTGGCAGGAAGGTATAAGTGGCTGGATTTTGGTGTCTACACCACCAACCAACAAGTTGTGGATATCTTCACAAAGACACTACCTCGTATCAAGTTTGAGTTATTTCACAACTCTTTATGTATTCCAAATAATGTAATAAGAGGGATGTTAGGCATAATAATTATGCTTAGTTATTTAATAATACACCTTTCCTATTATATTATATTTGTTTTATCTACATTATGGGTTTCTTAGCCTATAAATGCATGTACTCCTTTATTTATGTAATACAAAGGCTTCTTATACCAACAACCCCAATAAACAAGATTTATCTCGTAATAAATTATAAAGTTACCATAGTAAAAATGATTTGCCATCGATAAAATCATAATTATGATAGTAAAGATACAATTTTTAAAGTTATTACAGACAAAATAACCACATGTAAAATCAAAGTTACTAGAGGGTACAAATATAGTTACCATACAACATCTCACCAAAGAGGAGTGCTTCAGGCAATATAATAAAATATTTCAATCTAAAAAAAAGGTTTTCCTTAGCCCTCTTTGTATTAAGATCTTTCACTTTGACATATGGACCTCTAACGACCATGGTATGATACAATACAAAAAATTTATGCTACTTTGTAGTATATTGTACATACTTTTTATGTTGTAATATATGCAAATAAGATTTTTTTTATATATAAATAGTTAATTGATAGAAAAATAAACAAATATGTGTTCCGAGGAGTGTAATGGTTCGAGGTTTGCTCTTCTTCGAGAGGTTCAAGGTTCAAACTTCTTTGGGAGGTCCAAGGTTCAAACCACAAGTGTGTAGTTGTGTGTTGCTCTGCTCCTTAAGAAAGGTCATAGTAAAGATTTCTCATACTAACCAAATAATAAAAAATATATATACATTTTTTTTGGATGAAAAAAACCTTATATTAAAATGGTTTAATATATATAATTTTTTAAATATATTAAGGGAAAAAATATATTATTCCAACTTGTTAAAAAGATTCAACTTACATTATTCTGGAATTATTATTTTATTATATATATTACTATTTGTATTTTAAAAACTTAAAGTAATAACCATAACTGCAGTGTTTGACATGCAAATTTTCTATACCTTTAGTATTCAAATTTTTAAGTATTATTCTATTACCGTGTTTACCGTTCAATCTACTTATTCTAATGCAAACATTTCTGCCCTTCTAGACTTTTTTTTGGAAGTTATATTGAAGAGGGTAAGCACACCCTAATATTCTTTCCAGAATTGTCTTGTCACGAACGAGTATGCATGCCTCCACTGTAGCTCTGCTTCTTCAATTAGGTTCTCCTGTCGTTTCGGCCATATGTCGGTTGCAAATCCTACCAAACTAGTTGACTATTCAAGCCCTCGTGATTTGCAACCGTTATATATAAATACAGGACTTCTTCTGTCTTCCCGTCAACGAGTCTTATGGTCACAATTTGAGTTGTTGAAGGCCACAAATACACGTTTATCTGGAAACTTTGAGCGGTAGATAGGGAGTCTTGAATTTCTCGGAATACTGCCACTAAGCATGGTGGTAGATAGGCAGTCTCTGACTCTGAAAATTATGGTTATAACGGTGCTTGGACCTTAGGTCTCATATTATAAATCAAGCCTGTATCTATTCAGAGTAATCATCTATCCAAAGCAATATTTGCCTAAGATCACGCCATCCGCAAGAGTGCCGCCCATTATTTTCACAGTTTTCCCTCAGAAAAGGTAATGTGTTGCTTTAATTTTCGACTCTGAAAATTCTAATGGCCTTTCTCTGCCTAATTGTTTGAAGTAGTGCATAACTTGAATGCAGAGATTCTTTTATGATGCCAGTTTTCTCAGGCGTTAGTGGGATGGAGGTGGAAGGCGTAGCTTTCTCTCCTGCTGTAAAACCCGTGGGATCCGACAAGGAACTTGTCCTCGCAGGCGCCGGTACTAAATCCCCACACCCTTTTTTTCCCTCCCCACAAATAATATGGCATTATACTAAACTGCATTTTCTGATTGTAGGGGTTCGGGGGCTGAATATCGATGGAAAGTTTATTGTGTTTACGGCAATCGGTATTTATATTGAGGAGGCCGTCGTTCCTCACCTTGCTCTCGTATGGAAGGACAAGAAGGTGGAGGAGTTGGAGAATGCCGTGGGTTTCTTTATGGACATTGTTACTTGTAAGTAGCTTTCATTGTCTCAGAATACCTCTAGATTTGTATCTAAAGACATGGCGTGATAAAACTGGGAAATTTGCAGGTCCGTATGAGAAATTCACGAGAGTAACACTCATCTTACCACTCTCGGGCTTTCAGTACTCGGAAAAGGTCTCTGAGGGCTGCAAGGCCGCTTGGGAAGCTGCGGGCATTTACGGCGAAGCCGAAGCTAAGGCAATCGAACAATTTAAGGGGGTTTTCAAAGATCAGAACTTTCCGCCCGGTTCCTCCATTCTATTCACGCATTCGCCCGCCGGCCTGGTGGTATGTGGTGTTGATCTGGTTTTTGTATGAAAAAGTATGTGCGGTTTTAAAATTACGGTTTTTAACTGTGAAGGGGCGATTGGCAGATTGCATTCTCTAAGGACAGCTGTTCGATTCCGGCGAAGGCCGCAGCTGTGATCGAGAACAGAGTGCTGGCCCAGGGGACTCTGGCGTCCATCATAGGCGAAAACGGCGTATCTCCCGCCGCCAAAGCTTCCATCGCAGAACGAGTATCTAAACTGGTAAATGAGGAACTTATTCTCATCGTATCATCCAATGGATGCAATTTTATTTTCTTGTGGCTAAAGTACTTGTAATTTATCAGTATTTTCCCGAGTTGGACCGCCTCGCTGCTATTCTTTGCGGGTTGGAGGTGGAGGGCATCGCGTTTCCCGCCGCTGTTCGACCCCCGGGCTCGACGAAGGAGCTCCTTCTTGGAGGAGCCGGTAAAGTCCCCAAATCTTCCTTTCGAAAGGAATTTAATCCATTATATTATGCTTGAAGTTTTAAGACGTTGCATTTTGCGAGGGCAGGGTTTCGAGGGATGGAGATCAAAGGGAAGTTCAAGAAGTTTACGTCTATCGGCGTGTACATAGAGAAGGCCATGATCCCTCACCTTGCGCTCAAGTGGAAGGGGAAGACGGCCGAGGAGTTGAACAACGATCCGGGCTTCTTCATGGACATTGTTTCCTGTAAACTACTGATCACGAGCATTACTTCAATTCTGAACAAAAGAGGGTTTAAGTTAGTAATTTTGAGTGTGGAAATATGCAGGTGATTATGAGAAGTTCACCAAGGTAACGATGATTGCCCCGCTGAGCGGAACTCAATACTCTGGAGCAGTTACCAGAAATTGCAAATTGGCTTGGGAAGCTGCGGGAATATACGGGGAAGCGGAGGCCAAGGCCATCGAAGAATTTAAAGCGGCCTTCGAGGGGAATAATTTCCCTCCCGGGGCTTCCGTCCTCTTCACGATTTCACCTGCAGGCCTTGTGGTATGTAGAACATTTGATTCATGTATTTCATGTTTTTGGTTTCTGTATTTGAAGATTTAGGGATAAAATGTGGCCGTGGACTGGTTATGGCAGATCGCATTCTCCGAGGACGGTTCAATTCCAGAAAAAAGAAGGGCACTGATAGAGAACAGAGCCATCGGAGAGGCCGTGCTAGCGTCCATTATTGGGCAAAATGGGGTCTCTCCCTCGGCGAAGGCGGCGTTAGCGGATCGTGTCTCTCGGCTCTTGCACTAAGTCACGGTACCGGAAAATAGCCGGGATCGGCTCTCTTCAATGTCAACTGTAACCGACCTTACATGTGATCTTTATTTCGCGTTCAATTTGGCTCTTTGACTTATAAATAAATTATATTTATTAATAATAGAGATCTATTTTAATAATAAAATGGTTTTAATACATCAATTTTAATTAAATCCATTATTAATAATAGAGATCTATTTTAATAGGATGGTTTTAATAAAGCATTTTAATTAAATTTATTAATAGTAGAGATCTATTTAATAGAGTAGAAGCCACGTATGGAGAAGATTCGTTGCTGGTGTCGATCGGAGTTACTGTCAAGTCTATCGAAATATATGTGAAGGAGTAGTTAATTCGCGTGGACAATTGGTATTTTTACCGACGGTTTTTTTTTTGGAAAGGTGTTTATTTCATCAATGTTTTTTAAAAATTGATTATAATATGTTTAAATAAAAAATGTGATATTTAAAATTGTATTTTAAACTCATGCATTATAATTTAAATATATTAATAATAATAATTTAAATTATTATAATTAATTTTTTTTATATTTGATCTATTTTAATAACTATCAAAAATGTGATATTTAAAATTGTATTTTAAACTCATGCATTATAATTTAAATATATTAATAATAATAATTTAAATTATTATAATTTTTTTTTTTTATATTTGATCTATTTTAATAACTATCAAAAATGTGATATTTAAAATTGTATTTTAAACTCATGCATTATAATTTAAATATATTAATAATAATAATTTAAATTATAATTAATTTTTTTTATATTTGATCTATTTTAATGACTATCAACAAGTTATTATGTAGGTGATGTTTATTATATGTATGTGAGTGATGTTTATTCTCGTGATGGTTTACCGAGAAGGACGCCACTTGCATTATTGGTGATGTGACTCGAGTTCAATCCTTATAAAATATTACTTAAAAAAATAAAAAATAAATAAAAATAAATAAATAAATTGTGCAATTTAAATTAATCTTATATATTTTTTTAAATTTAAAATCAATTTTATATTTTAAAAGAATAGTTTGATAATTAACAATTACAACAAAATATACAATTAAAGGCCATGAAATTGAAATTAATGTTATTATGGTTTAAAAGGATAATTGAATAATAAGTTAAACAAAAAGTCGTGCAATTTTATATTTTAAGAGAATAGTTTGCAAATTAATTGAAATTAATGCTATTATGATTTAAAAGGATAATTAGATAATAAGTTAAAAAAAAGTAGTGCAATTTAACTCAATCTTATATATATTTTTAATATAAAATTAATTTTATATTTTAAGAGAATAGTTTGATAATTAATAATTACAACAAAGTATACAATTAAAAGTCATGAAATTGAAATTAATGCTATTATGATTTAAAAGGATAATTGGATAATAAGTTCATGGAATTTAAATTAATGTTATTATGGTTTAAAAGAATAATTAAATAATTAAGAGAATTAATTATATATTTTAAGAGAATAGTTTGACAATTAATTGAAATTAATGCTATTATGATTTAAAAGGATAATTGGATAATAAGTTAAAAAAAAGTAGTGCAATTTAAATCAATCTTATATATTTTTTAATATAAAATTAATTTTATATTTTAAAATAATAGTTTGATAATTAATAATTACAACAAAGTATACAATTAAAGGTCATGAAATTGAAATTAATGCTATTATGATTTAAAAGGATAATTGGATAATAAGTACATGGAATTTAAATTAATGTTATTATGGTTTAAAATAATAATTAGATAATTGACAAGTACAACAAACTATAAAATATTAATCAAATTTTTATGATGCTTTGAGAGGATTGTTAGATAATTGGTAAGTAACAAAGTTCATCATGTTTTTTTATTGATATTATTTTCGATATACAAACTATCTTAAGGTTTAGAGTGTGAAAATTTCTTTTCACATATCTAGGTATTTTTTTTTTTGCATGATAAAAGAAAAAATAAAGAGTTTTAGAACTCAAATTTGAATAGAATTAAATCTTTATTTGGTTAGTTGGAAGGATAAGCTCTTGATCATAGTTAGAAAACTCCAATTTATGAAGGTTATATTACAATCTATCTCGGTATATATAATGTTACTTTAGAGATTATGATAAAATATAATCTCTAAGTTTGCTAAAAATTCGAAGACATTTTCTTTAAAAATGTTGTGAAAAAAACTTTAGATTTTTCTTTGTAAATAGGGTAGCGTTTGCGATAATAAAACACATGAGGAAACAATGTTATGGGGAAATTTGGTTGGAAATTATTCAAAGAAGGAAATAATGGGGAAAATACTATTTTAAAGATATGTAGGTTCATTGGATGCGAAAAAAATATTTAGGAAATGAACCTTGTTGAGTGGATCCACAAAATAAATTTTCACATTAGAGTTTACAATTACTATAAAAAAACATTTCTTAATGATGCTTTTGTTGAAGCTTTATCCTCCTATTTTTTTATCGAAAATGGCAACTGTTAGAATAGTTTTTTTATTTGTTGATGTTTGCAAATAAAACTATATTGGTGTTTGACTATATCTTAGATTTTTATTAGCAAATTAGGACCTCAAACAAGTATTAAAGGAGCTTTAAAAGATATTGCTAAACTATTATCTATCCTTCTTTTATACTACATTTTTATTTTATGGTTTCAAAATTTATGCCAGGTTACTGCTTTTAGCCCAATTTTAATCTATTATGTGTAGGTAATTGTAATTTTTTTTGTGTCGATAAAAGTTTGTGTTATTACAATGTCACTCTAGTGTCCAATATTTAACACCAATGTAACTTCACATCACAATGATGTTAAAGTGGTGATTCATGGGTGATGCTAAATAAGTAGCACCAATTTTGCATCACATTGTTTTAGAATAACATTGCCCATGACATTGTTTAAATTTAGCATCATCCTTGATATTAGGTTATATGGAAGTAAATAAACAAACAAGAGGATTAGTGAACATCAAAGGGAAGAATAAGTTAAGCTAAGTAGGTATTAATGAAGGGAGGAGGGAAGACAAATTTAACTTACAATTGAGTAAATTTATTTTTAATTTCTATGAGCATTACACATGTTAGACCATCCCATAAACCTTTGGGTTTACTATACATGGGAGGAGGCACTCATGTTCTGCTATTTGCCTATGGGCATACATACACTATCTCCTTTAGATACAAACCTTGGGCCTTCTATTTAAAGTATGCAAACCTTCACCACAAATTTAGATTAAAGGGGACAACTAGTAGTAGGTTAGGAAGGGGGATATTGTAAGATGACAATTAGTCGTAGGTTCAGAAGGAGATAGTGTATATTTAAGTCACCATATAGGTAAGGTAGGTATAGCTCAATGTAGTTGATATATGAGATATAAATTAAAAATTTAACTATTATTAGGGAATAATTTAAGATCACATTTAACTTATCTTTAATTAGTTTAATAGGCTTGAAATAGGCCCCACATATATTTTTCTATCTCAACAAAGCAAATTATCACAAATTATTATCATGGGTCACCACATTCTAGAAGTATCCTCATCACAATGAAAGGATTTAAACTTGAGTCATGCTCATATCATTGTATTTGAGTTACCATTCCTCTATAATCTTGAGATACTATTCATTTTTAACATATTAATTAATTTTAATCAAATTAATTACAAATTTTAAATTATATAATTATTTTTTGATTTATATTAAATATTTTATGAAACTAAATTAAACTAAACTTAAAATTTCTTGTAGTAATTACACTTTCTTATATCTTCTTAACTAATGTATTGACCTAAATATTCACTAACTTGTGTTAACTAGGTGGGTCTAAAATATAGTTTGATAAATATTTCTAAATTGAAAGATAATATTTTTATAAATATATTTTAGTTTAAGAGTGAGTGCAACCTGAGAGTGAGTGCGAGCTAGGAGTGAGCCTCATATTTTCTTGTTTTAGGTATTTGGGAAATAACAGAGAGTGAGTGCTAGTACATAAAGAGTGCAAATAGGAAACACATATGATTGAGTGTTGGATTTTTAAGCCTTACTACCACAAAATATCATAGGCCCCAATATAAAATAGTCACAATATTAAAGGTCAAAAATATCAATAATGAAGAGTTAATTACAAAACAATACAAATAATTTATAAATCAACAATACTCAAAGATACAATATTATTCATGACTCTGAAAAATATATAATCTTGAGATATTCTCTACACTTACAAGTTATGGAGTTGTCTCCATAATATAACTATACAAGATAACTTTTCAAATTATTGACTATTCCTTTCCACATGATATTTAGACTCTTATCATGCCACTCGCATACAAAACTCTTAGTCTTCAAATATAACACATGTAAATATCCTATACATTTCAATATATCAAATAATATAATATTCTCTAACACCCCCTGCATTACATTATTTAATGTAGACTTCTCTTGATCTGCGTAGATGATCCTAAAATATCTTAAATTCATTCCGACCAAGTGCTTTTGTAAAAATATTTGCAATTTTTGATTTTTAGTAGAAACATGTTTCAACTGAATGTGATGTTTTTGAACATGATCCCTGATAAAATGACATTGAGCTTCAATGTGCTTTGTTCTCTCATGAATAATAGGATTTTTTATAAGATTAAGTACTCCTTGATTATCACAATTTATTATTGTAGGATTTCTTCTGATTCTTATATCTGATAATATGTATTGTAACCATAATGCTTCACAAATTACATATTTTACTACACAATATTCTATTTTTGTACATAAAAGTGCTATTGCATGTTATTTTTTACTATACCAAAAAATAGGTCCCAAACCAAGATAGAAAATATATCTTGATGTAGATTTCCTGTCATATATAGATCCAACATAGTTAGAATATGAATAAAATTGTAGATAAAATTTGTCATTATTCTTTTTATATTGTAACCCATATTTTGTAGTCTTGTTAATTTATTGTAGTATTCTTTATGTAGTTTTCCAATGACTTTCTCTATATTCTTGCATAAATCTTGAAAGATAATTTATAACAAAAACTATATCCAATCTGGTATTTGTTAAATATAGAATACTCCCAACTAATTGATGATAGGTAGTGGTTTAGACTAGCGATGTCTCATCATATTTCGACAATTGTAATCCCTGCTCCATGGGAGTGTCTTTTGATTTACAATTGTTCATCTTGTATTTCTCAAGTAATGATTTTGTATACTTTGTTTGTGTTATTGCGATACTATCTTCATGTTGTCAGATTTCCAACCTAGGAAAATAATGAAGGAGCCCCAAATCTATATTTTCTTAGTTTGTTTTTAGAGATATTTTAACTTCGTCTATCAAAAGCTTCTTGTGATTACTATATCATCAACATATACTATAAGTATTATTTTTTTCTACCCAATATGTAGAGATTTAGATTTGATAAACTTCTTTTAAAAATATGCTATAATAAATGGTTATTAATCTTTATATACCATGCTCTTGGTGCTTGTTTTAGACCATATAAGGATTTTTTTAGCTTGCAAACCTTTTGTTCTTATTCTTTGATTACAAATCCTTCTTGTTGTGACATATATACCTCTTCTTTAGGATCACCATTGAGAAATACACTTTTTACATCCATTTGATGAATTTTTCATCCATGATATTCTACTAATGCACAAATTGTTCTAATAGTAGTCATTCTTGTTATTGGTGCAAATGTTTCTTCACAATCTATTCCTTCTATTTGAATGTATCCTTTTTACAACTAATCGAACTTTGTATTTATCAAAATAACCATCTGCTTTGTATTTTATCTTGTAGACCCACTTACATTCTACTATTTATTTCCTTGTGGTAGATCAACTAGATTCCATGTTTTAATTTTAATCAATGTTGCATATTTTGAGTCCATGGTTGCCTTCCACTCTAGACAACTTGAAATGTCAGGAAGGGGGATGCTAGCTATAATGTGTGCAATACTACATAGGCATACAACAATGCATGCAAATATTATATATTTAATAATATATAATATTTAATGCTTGAAAATAAAATATAATATATAATATTTTATAACATATCCATGCAAATCAATTTATAATGTTTAATGCGAGTAAGTAATATATTAATATTAATATATTGAGCTCATAATAATACATTAATATTTGTATAATGATATTTAATATTTATATATTAATAATATTAAATATATTTCTTCTAAATGTTATTGCTTTTGCAAGAAATTAATTTAATAATGCATGCTAGTATAAGATTAAAATTTACGTCTGCAAGTAAAGAATTTGTTTCTCTGGGCGACACATGAACATGCAAAAATCATATATTAATTTAATAATATATGCACTTCTGGACTGCACTTTAAATTTCGCATAAATATTTTTTTGGTAATATTAAGAAATGGGGGTTTTGACCAGGAATACCCCAACCTGTTACAACAACTCCACCAGGGAGACACACACCCACCCTCTCACACACTCATCCACACCATGGTTTGAACCTTGGACCCCCTAAAGAAGAGCCAAAGCCCAAACCGTTGCATTGCACCCGAGGTGCTAAATTATGCATAAATATTATAACATGCGTAACAACATAATTAATATTTAATAATATTGTGCAAAGATGATATATATATTTTTAATTGAAATAGCAAAGATAATATATTAATTTAATAATATATGCACTTTTTTTTTTTTGGTAAGTAGTGTTTGTATTTACAATGGGTTTTAACAAGGATCCCAAAACCTGATTACATAAGCAATGGGCCTAGGGCATCAATCCCTTGAAACCAAACACCAAAATAGAAATCCCGCCCAGCGGTAACAGTAAGCATGAAACAATCCCTCTCAACGGGAAACAAACAAATAAGAAAGAAAGTAGTTTTGGAGATCCCACCCAGCGAGGAGTAGCCAAAAACCACCATAGAGAAGATCCCGCCTAGCAGGAAGCAAAGAAAAACCGTTACAATAAAATCCTACCTCGCGGGAAGCAGTCAAAACCACCACAAACAGTCTCGCCTAGCGGGAAGCAACAAGGAAATCCCGTCATCCAGGAAACCAGCAGAAAATAAAGGATCCCGCCTCACGGGAAAACCGACGGATTTGGCGGATCCCGCCCTGTGGAGAAACCATCCTGCCCACCGGGAAAACATTCTGTTCAGCGAGAGCCATCCTCCAGGAAGCCGACAGCCAGCACAGAGAGGATCCAACCCATCAGGAAGCGACCAGAGAGCTGCACCACGAGGAACCCGCCCCGAGAAAACAAAAGAGGATCCCGTCCTAGCAAAACAAAAAGAAACAACAGGTTAAGGGACTAGGGATCCAGGGACTGGGAATCCCGAGTGGGAAGAGGAAACAGTCACAGGGATGGGATCCTTAGGAACCAAAACAGTGGGATCTATGGTCTGCATGCATAGATCAGACCCCCCCAAGAATGAAACATGCAACAGAAAAAGGAAACCCAGCAGCAGGGACCAAGAATCTTGTCCAAGCACAGAGGCAGCTTCAGGGAACCGGGACTGGGAATGGGAACAACCCAGACAGGGAAAAGCCCCCCCCAAGGCCAAACCATATGCCCAGGGTGTCCACCAAGGAGTAGAACCAGCACGAAGAAGCCTCCACGTGGGAATAACAGCAGCCAGGATCTCGTCGAGGATTCACAAGCAAAAGGGGGAAAGAGGCCCCCCCAGACCACCCCCAAAGCTATGAGGACCTCAAGGGAGACCCCAAAAAGCTGTCCAAACCCTAAACCATCACCTCCATCGCATAGAGAAATGCAGGGGACCAGATCCATGCGAATAACCTGTAAAAAACCCCAGGGGGAAGCCTGAGGGAAAAAGGGAAGGGATCCCCAACCAAACAGGGATCCCTGGGAAGCATCAGTTTGAAAAAACAACCAAGGAAACCCTAGCCGACCGGGATGGACGCAGATAGTGGAGAAGGATCTCCCCCAGGAGATCATCCGCAAACAACCACTCCCGGGAGGGATGACCTGGGTTGAGCCAGGGACTGGGCAGGAACCAGGAGCCATGGGAGGGGGAGCAGGGGAGGGACCAGAGCCCTCCCCTCTCTACTTTCTTCCCTCCCCTCTCTACTTTCTTCCTATTCATAATATATGCACTTTTGAACTACATAAATATTATATATTATTTTAATAATATATGCATTGAAATGCACTTTGAACTATGCAGTATTAATATATAAAATTGCTTGCACAACTTCCAAGCGGTCTGGATACTTTAGATGGCTGAATTAAAGGACAAGGGTGAAATCTAGGTTATGGAGCTACCTAATGAACATGATCAATATGCTTTGATACCATTGATATGGAGAGAATGAGGGAGAAGATATAGACTTGCAAATCAAAAGCTAAGTATTCTCATTTATTACTTTTCCAATATAAATATTACATGAATAGGCATAATTTAAATAATCACGTTTTTTACAATATAATTTTTCCTAAAGTTATATTAATTATTAATTAATACTTAATTAAGTATTTAAATTTAATCAATATTTAATGAAATACTAATTATATTGTAAATTAATTAATATTTAATTGAATAAGGAATCTTATTCCACATTAGGTGATCTGTTTTATAAATATACAACTTTTTTAATTGCTTCTATCCAATATTGATGATCAATGTGAACTTCTTTTAGCATACAATGAACCATTTCCATAATTGAACTATTTCTTCTTTCTGCAATACCATTTTGTTGTGGTGAATATGATGTGGTAAGTTGTCTTTTTTATATCATTGCTTTCTAAAAATAAGGTAAATTCTTTTGAAAAAAATAGCATCTTCTCTATTTGAACAAAGATTCTTGATTGTTTTTCTTGATTCTTTTCCACCTATAGTTTTGAATTGTTTGAAAAAACTAAATGCTTTAGACTTGAAATTCATAAAATAAACCCCCATTTTTCTAAAGTGATAATCAATAAATAGTTGAAAATATCTATGTCCTATAATACTAGTAACATTGATTAGGCCACACAAATTTGTATATATTAATTCCAATGGTTCTTGAGTTTTGTGCTAACAAAGTTCAAAAGGTATTCTATGTTATTTTCCTGCTAGACATTCTGGACAAACAATAGATTCCCTTGAAATTTTAGGTAGTCCTTTAATCATTTGATGTTTACTCATCTCATTTAATATAGATGCACTTATGTGTCCTAACCTTTTATATCAAAGCTCTTTTGTTTTTGAAATCCCTATTGATAGAACCTTATTTGATATTATATCTAAAGTAAACAAACTATTTTTATAACACCCGGTAGCTATAAATCTTTTTTGATAATAAGATATTATTTTCTTCCTCTAAGAGTTTTGAATTCAACTATTAGATTTTGATCTATCAATTGAGATACTGAAAGAAGATTAGTAGTCAATTAGGGTACATATAGAACATTGTTAATTATTCCTTTTTCATTTGATAGGTCAACTAAGAAATCTCCTACTCATTTGAATTCATAAGTCATACTATCTTCTATGATAACTAGTTTTTCATATTTCTCTTGAAAGGTATTGAACAATTGTTTATTTCCAGTCATATGCTTGCTTGCTCTAGAATCAATATATCAATAATCCATTGTGAGTTCCTTTAAAATGGTAAACCTTACATATTCCTAGATAAAAATAATCACTCAACTATGAAATTTGTAAATTCTATTTATCTAATCCTTTGGTGTTGAAAACCTTTTAACTCCCCGATTTAATTTACAAAATTTTAAATTTTTAAAAATTCAAAGTTTTAAAAGTTTTTCAAAAAATTTC
This sequence comes from Wollemia nobilis, assembly GCA_028583015.1. NCBI lineage: Eukaryota > Viridiplantae > Streptophyta > Pinopsida > Araucariales > Araucariaceae > Wollemia > Wollemia nobilis. The sequence goes on along the minus strand of JAQPPZ010000856.1, from coordinate 1,032,187 downwards.
TAAAATATTTTTAAAAACTTTTAATAGTTTCAATCAATTTCAAAAACTTAAAAAATAATTACTCCTTATAACTCCTTAATTTTCTAAATATCATATCAAATATCAAATATATTAAACCTTATTACTCCTACTTTAAAAAATAATCTAATTCTAAAAAAAATAAAGTGCATAAATCTTATAAGTCCAATATTAGAAAAATATTCAAACTTATTCAACTCTCTCCAAATATAATATGCATTTAAAGATTATAACATTAACTTGTTACCTTAGAGTGCATCAACGAGATTATAGCAAATATACCCCTCTTTGTAACGTATGTGTTGTCATGTGTAACATTTAACATTCTTCATTTTTTTTCTAACATCATTCTTGCTCACTGTTGTTGTCTGGTTCACACTTTGTGTTGCATGCCTTTGACCTCGAATATTTTAGATTCAGATGGCTCATCTTTTGCTTTCACTTCTTCAATGGTCTGATGTCTCGAGTGGCTTAGGCTTATTTCTCCTATGGCTTGATGTCTCAAATGACTCAAACTTCTTTCTCCTACTGTCTCGAATAACTTAGAATTGTTTTTCTGTCTCAAAAATTGCTTGGTTCACTATAACTTGGCTTTAGAGCTTGTAACAACATACTTTTTTATTTTCCTTTCATGTTCTCTAGCTCTTTTCTGATGAGAACATGTTCTATAGGACTGGTCTGGCTAGAATATGTTCTAGCTTTGGCTTGGAGAAGATACAACCCTTGGCTTTGATTTCATGAGGACATATCCCTTAACTTTGGTCTGATAAGGACATGTCCCTTGACTTTGGTCTAATGAGAACACGTTCCTCAAATCTGTACTATCTTCCTTTAGCACTCTATGAGTGCCTACTATGCTATACTAGTAGCTAATATATGCTTGTTTTGTGCTATATGCTCTTCCTTTATTTACTCTTCCTTACTTTTATCTAGTGTCTTCTGTAATGCTACTCTTACCACCTTAATACTATTGCTTCTCTTATGTCTTAATGTTGCTTCTCTTATGCACCGAATGTGCTTCTTGTTTAAGCATTGTATGTTGCTTTTCTTATTGTTGTATTATATTCTGTTCCTTCTAATACTTATAAAGTTTTATCTCATAGAACCTTATGTTCTTTCTTCTAGCGTGCATCAAATATCTACTATAGTGCTTTAATAATACTTTGTAAATACTTTACAAAATTTTCATGAGTGCTTTACATCAAATATTCTTTAGCACTATCAATTATTTTATTGTCTTGTATAGCTCTTTTGCTGTTGTAAATGGCTATACTCTTGTAAACTCTCTTTGTAGACTTTATCTTTCAAATATTAGCCTCTATAGAATTGCCAATGATGATCCTCTATTCCAAAAGCTGAAATTCTTCTCTATCTCTATAGGAAGCTTCTCAAACATCTGTAGTAATGATGCTCCTCTTTCTAACTAAAATTTCCAATATCTTCGATCGCACCTAAGAACTCAATATGATTCTCCTTATTAATAAAGAACCCAATATCAATGTCAGGGTGGCTCTATATATCCCTAAATTATCAACTTTCTTTTGAGTTGATTATGCCCCAATATTCAATCTACAATCTTCAAATTTTTAATAGTGACTCTCATCTTCTTCTTTAGAGAATCTAAAATCTATGTCAAGGTGACTTTGTATGTCCCTAAAATTATCAACTATCTTTTGATTTGGTTATCTATATCAATGTTCAACTTATTTCCTAAGCCCTTTCTATCAATATAGTTGAGTCTAGTCTTGACTATTTTTCCTTCAACCAAGTGGAAAGACCCTAGCATTTTCTACTCAATAAGACATTTAAAATTAGAGTCCAAGTTTGCACTACTTTTAAAGTGGATAGATTCTAAATTATCTTTATTAAAAATGGAAAAAAGTTAATAAATAATGGTGGCTCGATAAACTCTATCAAATTGGACAAAGTCAAGTGGTGGCTCTGATACCACTGCTAGCTTTTTAAGCCTTACTACCACAAAATAACACAATTTCCAACATAAAATGGCCACAATATTAAAGGTCAAAAATATCAATAATGAATTTTTAATTACAAAACAATACAAATCTATTTTAAATCAATAATACACAAATATACAATGTTATTCATGACTCTAAAAAGTACAAAATCTTGAGATATTCTCTACACTTACAAGTTATGGAGCTTTGTATCCATAATATAACTATACAAGATAACTTTACAAAGTTCTTGACAATTCCTTTACACATGTCCTTTGGACTCTTATCATGCCACTTGCATAAAAAAGTCTTAATCTTCAAATATGACATAGGTACATATCCTACACATTTCAATATATCAAGTAATGTAATATTATCTAACATTGAAGTGTGAGCCTCATCTTTTCTTGCTCTAAATATTTTATGAAAATAATAGATAAAGGATTATTATGAGGGAAATCTAGGTAGCATAGAAGAAAGTTATATTAAAAGTAAGGATGTCCTAACTAAAATTATGGATGCCCCAATTGGAGACAAGAAAAAGAATAAATTTATGGCAAGCCCTATCTAGGTAGTAGGTGTTACATTGAAAGTGATAATCAAGGATTGATAGCAAATGAAGAGTGCAAATATGATGTGGAATAATTAGGAGAAATATATTAGATGGTAGGTATTTATAACATTAGCCATAGGCTTGAAATAGCCCAATGGCAACCGTTCCCCCCTTAGGTAGGTAACACATGAAATAGGAAGTCCCCCCCTAAGTCAGCTAACAACTAACCTAGTTACGTAGTTAAAATAACTACAATAACTAACCCTAGGTAACTAGTAAAAGGTAAATACTAGTGGTAAAAAATAACAAGCTAATTTTTACCATGTGGTAAATAAAATCTACCTAATGTAGGAAAATGATAAATATCCCAAAGAATGGAATATTACTCTAACATCCCCCCTTATTACATTATTTGGGTAATGTATATAATTGTCCTAATGCAGTAAAAAATATGTTGATCTTCTGGATCTTTCTTTTGCTTGGGCTTTGTCATAGTGCTTTGGCTACTTCTAAGAAAAAAGTGGGTCATTCATCACTTTGTCTTCACATCAATGAACACCCTTATTGTAATCTTGTCATCCATCCAAATTACATGGGTAAGCAATTGTTGCAACCGCCAGGTGTAGTAGAGTAGATCACTCCATATGAGGTTCATTCGGTTACAATATAATTTTACAAAAAGTTTTGATAAGGTAGCTAAGGTGTCGGTTGCTGCTGAAAATGCACCCTTATAACTTTTCCCCCCTTGTTGCAAAACATGTTGTAATGAAATTTTTGAAAGAAGTGAGACTAAGGTGTCGGTTGATGTCGAAAATGCACCCTTATAAGTCTTCTTCCATTTTTATAAAAAATTATGTGAAATAAGAAAAAAAAATTCACACCCCTTAATTGCAAAAGATGTGCAACTCATGAAACTTTGTGAAGGCAAAGATTGCCTCCTAGGAAAATTTTACACTAGAAAATTCCCCCCTTTTGTTACAAGTACTGCAAACAAAGATAGTTTGCTATTTATGAAGCCTAAAAAGAGGTTTTGGAAATGGTGTTTGCTTAAGGTAACAAATTTCTTTCCCCTTTGTAATATTGTTTTAGCCATGAGCACTTTGTGTGCTCATTCTGAACCAGAATCAGAATTGAATTTAGACACTTCACTAGCAACATGGACTTTGTGATGTGCCTTTTCCATTTTAGTTTTGCTTGTTTTGAAACCAACATTGATTGGTGTCATGGTTGTCCTTTTTACAATTTGTGCAAAAATTTACCTCCTAGGCAATTTTATCAAAAAAGTTCACCAAATAATCCTTCCTTATTGCAAGTACTTCAAGAATGGTTGCTATTTATGAATCCTATAAGAAAAGGTATATTTTTTTATGATTTCTACTTTTCTGATTTACCTCTACAAGTTTTATCTCCCTCTTGTCAAAATTTGTGTTTGAAGGAAGAAAGGAATTATCCCCCCCTAGTGCAAAAGATTGCTACTTTCAAGGTTCCTTGTTTTACAAAAACTTGTTCTTTCTTTTGATATAACCTAAAAGAGTACCAAAAGATAATTCACTCAAAAATATATTTAATGGTACCTACCTGAAAATCCTCTTGAAGAGGGATAATCAGTTTGAGGAAATTGAGCCAAACAATTAAGAGTGAATGAGAATTCACTCAAAAATATATTTAATGGCACCTGCCTGCAAATCCTTTTGAAGAGGAATACTCAGTTTGAGGATATTGAGCCAAAAAAATAAGAGTGAATTAGGGGTTTTGATTTAGGATAGAATGTCAAGAAAAATTAGCTTTAAACCTGTGCAATGATTTACACAAATTAATTGTGAATTTTTGGGGTTTTGAGTGTTCTTGATTTTATGACTTATAATTACAAAAAATAATGTAATAATCAAACAAGAATGCCCACAAAATTCTTATCACATAGGTGTCATATGCAACTGAAAATGCATCTAATTTACCAATAAAGGTGTCTTGTAATATCGAAAATACACCTTTAATTTTTGCAACAAAATTTGGATTTGTGTTGTGCAAAAAATTGATATGTTATGTCTCTTTTTTTTCAATTTTGTAAAGAATGTGGCATAAAACAATTGCCTTTCCTTTTTGTGTTGTAAAATTAAAAAGTTTGATTTAAGTGCTCCTCACTTTGTGTTACAATTTTGTAAAAGAAATACAATTTCTTGTCTTCACACTTTTTTTTTGCAAAATTAACAAAATAACACTCCTTTCAAGTCAAGTCGACACACGACCCGTGTTTGAAAGGCTTCCAGAACCAGTCGACACACGACTTGGTTTTAGTGGACCTAAGGTCTTTAATATCTTCTCTCAACGGTTTTGCAAAATATAAAATGTGTAATTTATTGTCTTATATCCCCCCTTGGAGAAAAAAATGCACAATTTCAACTTTGAAGTTTGCAATTTTTTTTTTGTCTCCTTGTGTTACAATTTGGCAAAAAAGAATTCAAGTTTGATCCTCTATTGTTTGTAAAATTAACAAGGCTTTTTGAGAAGAATTAAGGTTCCCTAATTTTGCAAAAAAAAGGTGCTCTTCTATGTCTTATATCCCTTTTTGTGAGAAAACAAAAGCACTCATGTTTTTGGAAATTGCAAAAAAAATAGATTCCCTTTTTATTTTAATGTAATTTGCAAAATTAAAAAAAAATAATAATCATATAAGTTTAATTAATAATAAAAAATAAACTACTGTTTTATGTAAAAAATCAATTTATCAAAAAAGTGATTCTTTAAAAACATAATTCATATTTTAAATTATTAAAAAATATATCTATAAAAAAAAAAACTTTAATTTAAAAAAAACAAATTAAAAAATAAAGTTTTTAAAGCTTTTACCTTGGGCCCTTATGCACCCCTTTAATAAAAAATTAGCATCATCGACCCTATGAGAGTCATACTCCCGACCTCCCGTCAGGAAGAGCCTTAGCGTGGGGCTCCAACCAGCCCAGCTAGCACTGTGACTAGGAGCTAAGGGAGACTATCTCCCTTAGCTCCTTCCCCGCCTACCAGCGAAAAATTGAGCGTGCACCTTCACATGCTACAAAGCCTTAAAAAGGCTTTAGGACTTTAGTCCCACATGCGCTACGTGAGTGCATATAAAAAATTTTAAAATTTCAAATCCACTCCCTTAATTTCTATTGCCTACAGACAATCAAAAATTATGGAATTTTTCTCGACCAATCAACTTGAGACATGCCACGTGTTAGCCAAGAGGACCAATCAAAAATTACCCCTTGTCACCATTCTGACCAGTCATTTCTACCACATGTTAGGTCACTGCCATGTCAGCCTACCCTGTTCTGCCACCTCACATCGCCACATCACTAGCATGTGTCTATGCTTGTTCTACCACCCCTACATCACCACATAGCTCGTATCACCACCATGTGTCTATGCCTTGAGTTTTGTGCCCATCCAAATCAATGTCGGGCTCTATGATCCTTGTAATACTTGATTTCTATGCTTTTCAAGGGTCATCAATCTGGTGTGTAAGTGGTGGTCCTTGTGATCCTTAATTTTCATGCCTATTAGGGATCGTCAGTCTTGTGTGTCAACAATGGTCTTATCACATGTTGCATCATCAGGGTCGTCTAGTTATCCATGTTGGGTTTGGTGGTAGATTCAGGTCGATTTGTGTTCGATGTCCTATGTCATGTCAATATATGTTCCTTCTGTTAGGGACTAGGCTCTTGTGAGGGTAGTCATACCCTCACGTGGCCGATCGTTGGTGTCGATCTCATGGGATGGCGCTCTTGCCCTCCATAGTGGGTCGATTGCTAGTGTTGGCAATCGATCATCGATCGATATCTGATGTTGATCCCATGGGAGGGCACTCCTACTCTCCTCAATGGATCGGTCACTAGAATTGGTCATTTTTCGTCGGTCTATCTCTAGTGGTCAGTCACCTAGAGGGCGCTCTTGCCCTCTTCGTGAGATCAGTCATGATTTTTTGATCATCAAAGGCTTGTCTCTGGTGGTTGGTGGGTGTTTTAAGGAGGGTGATCCTACCATCTTGTAGTCATCCTATTTCTTGCCTTCTCAGAGGCTCTATGGGCCCAAGAATGGTGGTGCGACAAAAATAATATCAACCTTACAGTATAGCAACCTTAGGATAGGAAAAATTTAATTAAAAAACCAAATAAATCAAACCCTTCGTGGAACCCGTGGAACGAGAGAGTTCCCACCTTCTCCAATGGAACAAGAGATTTCCCACCTTCTCCAACTTGGAATGAGATCATCTCTCCTGACTTGTCCAGTACCTTTCCTTGCTTCCTCCCTCCATGGCTCTGATGCCAATGATAGCAAATGAAGAGTGCAAATATAATGCGAAATAATTAGGAGAAATATATTAGATGGTAGGTATTTATAATATTAGCCATAGGTTTAAAATATTCCAATGGCAATTGTTCCCCCTTAGGTAGGTAATGCGTGAAATAAGAAGTCCCCTCTAAGTCATCTAACAACTAACCTAGTTACGTAGTCAAAATGACTACAATAACTAACTAACCCTAGGTAACTAGTAAAAGGTAAATACTAGTGGTAAAAAGTAACAAGCTACTTTTTACCATGCGGTAAATAAAATCTACCTAATGTAGGAAAATGGTAAATATCCCAAAGAATGGAATATTTCTCTAACAAGGATGAGATGATCGAGTATGATGTAATGGTTCTTAAAAGAAAAATTTAATATGTATGTTCCATGAATATTGACTAGGTTTTTAGATATTCAAACTTTGATTAAAAAAAGTGGGGATTGAATTCAAATTGCTATATGAATTTTCATTGAAAAGTTTTTCTTTGTCATATTCTCTAATTTAGAAATTAGGGATAAAATAATGGATGTTAGCACATGGTTTATATAGAGAGATGACATATATTTGATATTATGGAATGAGAATTTTTGTGGAGATAAAAACTATTAATAAGCTTCTAGTGTGGGTTCAATTTTTTGACTTCCATATCAGGTTATCAATAAATTTGCTTTGAATAGTATTGGCAATTCATCTAGGAGGGACAACTACTGAGAAGTGAAAGCATAAAATAAATATCTAGATGTTTTTCTATAGATATTTCAAAACATTTGCTACAATATATTAATATTAAACTAAATCAAGTGAATGGAATCAAGAAGTGAATTATAAAAACATTGTATTATGATGATAAAAATGTTATGATATTGGACATATGGCAAGAGATTGCAAAGTTAAAATAGTGGAGAAAGAGACAAAAAATTTGATCATGACATGAATTTTAAGATGAAGCAAAGAGATCATATTGTAATAGAAATTGAATTAAATTAAGGATATTCCACTCCTAAAAGAGAGGCAAAGAAATTCTATCTACAACATCAGATGGAAAAGGCCATCACAGTCAACTCAAATCGACCCTTAGAAGAATTAAAGAAGGATATAGAGGATGAAGAGTACAACATGCAAGTTCAAATTAAGAAGGATGAAATGGTGGAATGGAATATTTAGAGTAAGATTATAAAACAAAGCAGACACAAGAGGTCAACTTTATTTAGCTGCAAGCTTATTATAGTGGTAAGGTCTTTGGTATCTCTTTTAGAGGTCTAAGGTTCAAACCCCACCCAGTATGAGGGGACCATGGCCCCTCATAAAATAATGTGTAAACTCCTTGAAAAAAGAGGTCAAGTTTATTCCATGTAAATCATGTTTATTTTCCTTAAGTAGTGTAAATTCCTCTCCTTGTAATAGAAATAAAAGTGTTGTAGAGGTTATCCATTGCACTTGAGGGTTTTAAAGGCATCATAAGAAAGAAACAAGAATGAAGGATATCCATGGTAATTTAGGGGTATTATGGAAATATATGAAGGTCATTAGTATGAAGGATTGTCCTTGCACTATAGGGTTTCCAAGGTAATATAAAAAATGAAATACTTTTAAGGCTATTTCCTTATATTTCAAATCCTTTAGACCAAGACAAACCTATATATGACAAGTCTCATTATGAACAATATGGAAAAATCAAAGATATTAATAAAGATAAAAGTGGTTGTGGTAATGGAAAATAGAGAGGAAAACACAAGCAAAAACAAAGAGAAAAAGAAAACTCATAAGAATATTGATATGGAAAAACAAAAGCAAATATCAAAGTGTTAACAAGAAGTGGACCTAAGACCACAAAAAAATAAAAAGTGATAATAAAATTTGTATCTTGAAATATTAGGGGCATAAATAAGACCTCTAAAAAATAGGTATTAGAAAATTAACTTGTTATCATAGTCAACATATTTATAGAGAGAAATCAAGTAGAAAATATTCTAGCCAATCATAGCATTGATATTTATCTTGGGGAAATTCAAATTTTAGAAGCAATTGGTCAAATGAGATCTTATCTCTTAATGAAAATGATGTCAAGAAGTTGATTACAAAACCATAATAGTTTGAAAAAGATGGAGGTTATCTTTGATAAAAATATAAGCTAGAAATGGTTTAGTTGACTTGATGATGATGTAATATTTTGTTATTTTCATAGTTGTGATCCCCACTAGAATCCACACATAACTTATTAAAGAAAAATACTTAGTTTGAAAAATATATTGTAAGAAGTTAATTTGTCTTAGATTTTGGCATGGCAAACAATATAACATTCTTATCATATTTTTTTAGAATTTATTACATTCTTAATGTCCTTTTAAATATATCACTTTTGTCAATATCCATTTTTAATCTATTTTATGTCATCTTAGTATCAACCTTCCTTTTAAATTGCAAGCAAATTGATTTGACCAAGACCTTGAATAATATTTTTTTTCAAAAGCTTATTTTGACAAGCCATGCTTCTAAACATGAAATGTTGGAGTTCACAATACTTTTTAGAAATATCTCGAAACATACATGTACCACAAATATATGCAAAAAAGTAAAAAGAGACATATAGAAGTGCATATAGATAATATTAGAGAAAGATATGATTGAATAAAATAGATAGAAAGACTAAGGTGTGGGTGCCCATAGGCATCCCCACAATATCATATATCACTAACTGATATAATGGATAAGTTATTAGAGGGTATCTATAGTGATACCAAATTCCCAATCATTGGGCGGTATTAAAATTTTAACCTCAAGTCAAAATAACTTGACTTGAAGGTTAAATTACAATATAATAAATGTGTTAAATCCTTTGATCAAGGATAATCATAGAGATGGATTAACCAATTTGGCTAAATGTGAATACATAAAAAATTTCCATATGCTTACATCAAGATGGCCATAGGCTTACATGAATATATATATAGGCTTATCTAGGAGAATATTTGTAGGCTTACATTTAAAATATATCCATAGGATTACATATACAGTACCCATAAGATTACATAGAGAATGGCCAAAGGCTTACATAGCACTTGCCAATAGGATATATCAAGAGTACCCATAGGTACTTCATCACAATTAACCTTGACCTAATAAGTTTTGATTGCAAATATTTCAACACCCCTCAATAATCTACAGGGACCAAGGAGAGAAGACATTAGAGATGGTACATCCTCCCATAATGAATTCTTGTACGGGTCATTATTTCTTGCTATCTTATCTTTTCAAAGTTACATGAACTAGATCAACCTCTCCCTAAACATGAATCCATAACTCCATCCCTTGGATAAAGGTATTGATATTCCCATGAGAAGATCTTCAAAATGCTATATGGTAACCATAATTTGTTCTCCAATCTCAAGAGAAAGCAATTGAATTATGAAGCAATAGGTAAGTTTACATATAAATAAATCCCAATGGATAGAAAGAGTCCATAGAATAAAGGTGTATCTTGCATTGACCATCCAAAACCTATAGCTCTTACAACCTGAAATATTACCAATCACCACGTCAATGAATTAGGAGTTAAAGAAAAAATACACCGAGAAAGAAGGATAAACAGGAAAATTAAAATCTCTCAAATATAGTATAATTGACCAACTGCTACAATGATCTCAATTGGATTTATATGTTTGGTGCTCCATGAAGACATCAAAACTTGAGTATTGTGATAAAATAAATGAGATAAAATAAGATTTGAACTTGTTACCTTCTTACCGAAGAAGGATTTTAAACCATACATGTGCTAGATATGAACAAATTTACCAACTATCACGTCAATGGACTATTGGAGTTAATTATCACTTAGAGTTAAAGAGAAGAATTTTGACTGGGCCCATTTTGTATTGAAAAATTCCAAAGAGGTCCTTGAACTAATATCACCAACAAGCAGAGCTTGAAGAATTATGCATGGAAAAGGGGCCCAAAATGCTTGTGTATGCAAAATTTGTGGCCTTTAGAAGTTTTGTCATATAAGAGCTAAAAAATATGAAAATTTTAAATTATACCTAAAAATAAATTTGACCAACTAGAAGTTGTCACTTGTCACCTCTAGGTGCCATCTCTATTGATGTCATCACTAATAGGACTACCAACTAATATTATGAATGCCAAATAGAATTATGACATTTTGGCATAAGATGATCGAATACATCCCACACACACACACACACACACACACACACATATATATATATATATATATATTAGCATACCTACCAAAGTTGGTTATGGGATTGGAGACTGGTTTATTCAGGCGGTAAGTGCTTTTGGTTGTGAGCTTAGAAACTAGGTCCTTCAAGTGACAAGTGCCCTTAGCTCACTATATTATCCAAGTGGCTACCATTGGATTTTAAAACTAACAAAAATAACATTCTCCTTGTCCATGGAGCTTACAAAAAATTAATCGACTTCAAAAGAATGTGATATCAATAAATTTTGAACCTAGGACCAGATTCCCTATACTAGATCACCTCACAATTATGCCATTTACATGGATGCAAATAAAAAATGGTTTTTCTTTTAGTTATATTAGCATATATCTCTATGCAAAAAAAATTGGTGATATGAACACAACACATCCACATCCATGAAAAATAAAACTACTATTACACCATAAGAAATGGGTTGAAGGAATACCTATTTCTTTGCTAATATCTTCTAGACTTTCATCCTATTCACAAAAGAGGAAATGACATGTTTCAAACTCAAGACCTTCATCATGTTGCCAAGGAACCTTACCACTATGTCATAATTATAGATATATGTAAATATTGGGATGTTCCTTATGTCAATAGGATATATTTCAAAGTAAAACAATTTCAATTCCATAAATCAAACATAAAATATCTACTCTAGTTGAACATTATTACCACTAGACTGTTAGTTATAGATGTTAATGCAATAAAAAAACTACACTTCCCAAAAAATAAGTCATTATGATTCAAATGATAGACCTTTCCTCTCACAATAGTGTGTCTTGCCACTATGCTACCACCATGACAACACCTTTAACTTATTGGAATACCCTTTTTTTAAAAAACTACACTTATACCAAAATTAGACGTGCCCTCATTTTTTCACCTTTGAATGGAATATTCTAGATTCAAAATTCAATTTTTGGAGGGAAAGAGAAAATTTTTTATGAGTAAAAAATGATATATTAGATGACAAATCATGAAAAGTGTTGAATTGGGATCCCATTGAAATTTTGCAAGGAATCCTCTAGAACTAATTGTTCATCCATATATACCATGGTTTACCTTGTATAGCCTTTTTATGAGATTGAGCAAAGTTGCTTTGATTTGGCTCTAATGACATGTTGGAGTTCAAAATACTTCCCAAAAATATTCTGAAACATACATTTATAATAATCATATGTAGTAAAATAAAAAGCAATATAGAAGAGTATGTATAAATGAAAATAAAGAAAGAGATAAATGACACAAATAGATAAAAGGAATAAGGGGTGGGTGCATGTAGGCATCCCTACAATCTCAAATATCACTAAATGATACAATGGATTAGTTATTGGTGTATACTTATAGTGATACCAAATTACCAATTAAATATAAATCTTAAGCCAACATGACTTGAAGGCTTAATTACAATATAATAAATATATTAAACCTTTTAACCAAGGTTAACCATAGAGGTGGATTGTAAGAAATAAATAAATGGCCATAGCTAGAACTCACAAGGATGGGTATAACCGCATCAAGACCTATGTAGACGACATAAAATGTATGAAACACAAACCCTACACCTAACAGATCCCCAAAAAATACCTTTTTTTTGGCTCCTATCAACAGTGGACGGAGGGCAAAATCCAAAACTAATGAACAAGTGCACGAGATCCAGGATTAACGATCTAAGCACTCCTATCCAACTAGATTTAGCAAAAAAAAACCCTCAAACCATGTTTACAAATGCGCACTCCTTTGTCACTCAAGTAAACCCCATGGAATCTAGAAAGCAGAATATCATGGGATAACTTAAACAACCAGATAGAAATAGACATTCATACAATCAATAAATAACATGGAGATAAAGTTAGAGACCAAACAGTGTAAAATTTGTATTTACATAGAGGTAAACCTTACATATGAATTGTAATGGCTAAAGATCCACCCTTAGGAATGACTAGCATTCCACTATTTATAGGTATATTTACATTGAATTCAAAATCGGACATTAATGGTGGTAGGTAAGAAGATAATTCTTGCAGCTAACAGGTACCACATCGATACACTATGCCTCAGGATAACATCGATATTCTAGAATGAGGTAGCTACATCTAGCTCAATATAGGACCTTGGATCCTCTGACATTTTTGCCCAATTCATAAATTTTTAGCTACCTCATCCTTCTCCTCTACTGGTGATCCTCTGGTTAGGCAGTGAGTGATAGGTATTGAAGTACCTTAGGATCAATACACCTCAAATTAGTCACTTCAGATGATGGCAGGAGTTTTGCATGTTGGGAAGGTTCTTTCTTCATCAATATTTTCACCCACAAAGGTACTAGGGAAGAGGGCGGATATTTATCTGGACTTTTACCTACTTTATGCTTCTCATATCCTGCACAGCATGGATGGGAGTTTCCATCCTCTCAAAGGATGGGGTTGTATGATTTTTCTGCCCTTGCTAGCTACTTGAGAGGTCCGCTCCACAAGTGGGCAGACCTTATAAAAAGTTTCACCTGAGAAGTGGGTAGGTTTGTAGGAGAGTTATGCCCAAGGTCAAGAGTAGATCATCTACCCACTCTATGACCCATCCTACTTTATTATACCATTTACCTGATGTTTTGGTCCTCCAACGATTGTTGTCACCACCATTTGATATCTTTCGTCCATCCACCAATGTCTTAAAAATTTGGTGAACTTCTTTCAAGAAAATGGAATCACATTTTGAAGGGAAGAGTGGGTGAAGGATGTAAAATTTCACTCACAGTTTTGGTGACTTACAAGGGTTTTCTATATTATGAAAAAAATAACCCAAAAGGATTAGGAAATTCAACAATCACAACAGAAAGACAAGGACAATGGAAAGCAAATACAAAATAAAGGAAAACACAAAGAAGAAGGCAAGACAAGGGGAGATCTAGGCATGAAAAGATGCCAAAAGAAACAACATGCTTAACAAGGTGAACAACATGGTGGAAGAAATGGAATAGGGGCCCAACCAACATGAGCAGAGGGAGGAAACAAGGAAAATAAATCCAGAAGGACAGAGCTAAGGTAACCAACATAGAGAGAACTGATGGGGACAAGAGTAGTAGGAAGACAAGCATGGAATCAATAAGCAAATGCTTGAGAAGCTTACTGTAAGACACACACAGAAAGAAAGAGGAATAGGAAACAACAGAGACAAGAAGCCTTTGTTACCAACCAAAAGAGTTACAAGTAATAAAGTGGAAAGGAAAGCGAAGGGGAGGAAAGGGTAAGGCAACAAGGAGACACAAAGGAAAAAGCAATACAAATCCTATCAAGTGAAACCAATAGGACATAGACCCTTCTCCACAATTCATTATTATGGATCGAATCCCCCTAAACGTAACCCACCAAATACCTAAGATATTTCAAGAGCAAAAAAATTGCCATTATTTCTTATCTCTACTATCCCAAACCCTCTTTTTTACATGACCCAACAATGATCCTCTTCTACTGATTGTTATCAACTAGAAGGCCATTTAGCTTCAACCACAACTTGTAGTTTACACCTTATGGTCTCATTTACATATTATCACAAGGGCTATTTATAGCATACTTTCCTTACCTTGTGATTGCATATGTGAGTTCCAAGGCTTTTTGTAGCTCCCAAGGATGAGTTAAGGGTTCTTGAAAATTTTTGGATGTGTCAGCCAACAACCTACCTAGAGGAGTATACTTTCCTTTTGCAATGCCTTAAATACCCACATTGGTATATGTACCTGTAATTCACCTTCTTTGTTAGCCTTATTTTCCTTTTAACTATCATTTCATTGGAGGTATTGGAATGTGGTTTGACACGTGTGTTCAATGATGATTCAAACATTTAATGTAGGTATCATGACCATGATTGCTTCGGTGCTTCTTCATTATTGAAACCCATTCACAGTTGAATTGTTTGAAGATGCTCCTCTTAATTGATTGGCGTGTAGCCATTTCAAGTTGATATTTTCTCCTTTTGAATGGGATAAATGTACTCAATATTACTGGGTGCAAGTCTCTATGGTGGGACTTGAGGCCTTTTTAGGGTAGCGGGTCATGATTTAACTATCCGCCCGATTTCGAGTGATGGTGGTTTTGTTAAATTTTCCTTCCTTTTGTTGCACATTCCCACCCGCCTTACTTCCACTTTTTTGTTAGGGTGAGACTTTTGTATTTTTACCTTGACTCTAAGTTTTTTCTTTTCTCCACCCAAAGTGGGTGGGCTTTTTGACTTGGTAGGTTACATGGTTCTTTTACCATTTTTCACCCTGCCTGACTCTTTTAGCATCTATCCCTTCTTCTTATCCACCGTAATGGCCATCCACTACTATGATTGTAATTTGGTCGAGATGATGATTTTGTAGGCTAGATGCGGGCTTGGGTCAAAATTTTCTAGGCCACCTAAAAGCTTTGAAAAGGAACAAAACACGGAGACATACAAGACTATTTACATATGTACATTTTGGGCTTGGGTAAGATCAAGCATAGTGTTTGAGATACTGACCATTCACAGGAATGGGTAGTAGCCTCCCCTCCAAATCCTATAGCTGGTATGCATTTGAATGCTTGTAGCTCTGGACCAGATATGGGCCCAACCAGAATGAATCAAATTTATCATGGGCCCCTAGTTTTTCCCGTTTAACATCCCATTTCAGGACCAGGTCCCCTTCATAGAATACCCTGGGCATGGCTTTTTTGTCAAACCAGCGCTTGACTATGCTTTGATGATGACACAGGTTATCATATGCTATATTCCATTCTTCCTCCAATTGGAATAGTTGGGCTAACATTTTTTTGATAGCAGGGAAGTCCTCCACTTCCATCTCACTCATGAATCTCAGAGTTGGGAGTTCTATGTTGATTGGAAGAATTGCCTCCCTCCCATATACTAGTGCATAGGGAGATGTCTTTAATGCCTTCTTAGGTGTGATCCTATCCACCCATAGTGCTTGATCAAGTAGAAGGTGCCATGTTCTGGGATTACACTCTATATTGCGCTTGATTATCTTCAAAAGGTTTTTATTGGTAGATTCGGCCAGACCATTTCCCTTATGGATAATAATTTGAAGATGCGTTCCAATAGATTCCATATCTCCTATAAAAATCCAAGGTCTTGGTTCCTATAAAATGAGTACCATTTTTAGATACAATGGTGGATGGGATGCCAAACTTGGTTATCAATATTTCTAAGAAGTCTATCATCGTCTGTTGGTCAACATGTTTAGTGGCTTCTGCCTCAGTCCACTTCGTGAAGTAGTCAGTGGTCGTAAGCACATACTTGTGACCGACTGATGAGTTTGGATTGATTTCACCAATGAAATCTAGCCCCCATTGCTAGAATGGTTCCTCTACTATTATTAGTTGTAGAGGCAGAGCAACATGCTTAGCTTTTCCAGCAAATATTTGATATTTGTCACATGATTGAACCCATTTGAATGCATCAAAGAACACTATTGGCCAGTAAAATCTAGCTCTCAAAATTTTGGTGGTTGTGGTTTACCCTAAATAATGTCCTCCTGAGAATCCACCATGGAATTCCTCCAAGACTTTCTCAATTCTATCTAGTGGTATACATCGAAGAAGTACACCATTAAAATTTTATCGATAGAGGACATCACCAACTAGTACATAGTTTTTTTACTACAATCTATACCTTCTCCTTTGTGAGGCTATCAATCCTTCTGGGTACTCCCCAAAATCAAAATAATGCACCAGTTCATCAATCCATGTTACGGTCGCTTGTTTATCTCCATCGTGCTTGGTAGAGTGATCCTCTTCCATATACACATTTGAATGCTCCACCATAGAGTAGGCTAGATGTTGGCAAAGGGCCCTACCTCTTACTAATTTTGTTGGTTTGATTTCTACATCAAATTCCTAAATTTTTGACATCCAACCAACCCTTCCCTCACCCAATTCTCCTTGTATGATAAATCTTCTAACATCCGGATGCACCACATACACAAAGATTTTACTTTGAGATAAAAAATACCTAAATTTCTTGAGGGATTTCATGATGGCATATACCTATATTTCAATAAAATTATATTTCTCTTCATGTTGTTGTAAGGTTTGACTGAGGAAGGCAATTGGCCTTTCATTACCATCTTCCCCCTTTTGAGTGAGTATTGCGGCATAGCTCTCTTCCGCCCCAAATGCATACAGGATGAAATATTTAGAGTAATCTGGATTGATTAAAACTGGGGCTCTTGAAATTACCTCTTTTATACCTTTGAAAGCCTCTCATCGAGTTTCTATCCATTTGAAGTCTACATTTTTTTTAGCATTTCGGTCATGGGCTTGATTATCTAGGCAAAATTCAAAAATAAATTTTTGCATAAAGTTGATCTGCCCAAAGAAGGATTGAAGTCCTTTCTTGTTCATGGGAAAAGGTAGCTCTAGGATGGCTTTTACTCTATCAGGATCAATAGCAAGTCCTTGTTTTGACACAACATGCCCTAATAGCTTACCTTCTTGAACAACAAACATTGATTTCTTTGGATTTAGTGATATTTTAAACTCTCTGCATTTCTCAAAGACTTGAGCTAGGTGCTCCATATGTTGCTCCTTCTTGTGAGAGAACATTGTCATATCATCTAGGTAGATAACAATCACTTTATTGACCAATTCTCCAAATGCTATATCCATTGCTCTTTGGAAAGTAGCTCCTGCATTAGATAGTCCGAATGGCATGTGTTGATAGGCAAAGGTTCCCCATTTGGTGGTGAAGGTCATTTTGTACTGATCTTCATCTCGGACCTAGATCTGATTGAAACCTGAGAAGCCATCTAGTAGAGAGAACCTCTCTGCTCCTACTACCATGTGTAGTATTTGGTCAATTTGAGGTAGAGGATAGTGATCCTTTAGAGAGACTTTGTTTAAGCTATGGAATTCAACACATAGCCTGATATCCCCATTATTTTTCCTGATCGGGACTAGATTTGCCACCCAAGTTGAGTGCTTAATGGGATAGATTATTTTGGCATTAAGCAATTTTAGGAGCTCTTGTTTCATCAGTGCTTCAATCTTTGGGTTAACTAGCCTCTATTTCTATCTGACTGGATTTGAATCTGGCTCTAGCTCAATGGTATGTTGAATGGTATTCTTATCATAGACTTTTAGGTCATCATATGTCCAGGCTATAATGTCATCATACCTCCTACACAACTCCTGGATTGAATTTAATTCCTCTTTAGAGTAGTCTGTACTAACTTTCAAATATTTTCTTAGAGCTATTGAGATCTCCTTAGATCCTTCATCATCAATTTTGATCATGTGGCCTGTTGTATGATCATTACTGTCAAATAGGTTTTCCAATGTGATTAATCCTTTTGGGATGTGGTTGTTCTTTAACTATAGGAAACCTTCTTCTTCTTCTTGATCTTCATCTTTCATATGTTCAGTAGAGCATTTCATCTCTTGGATTAGGAAATCCACTATCTGTTCATCATTCTCAAACACTTGCCAAAAGATGTCTTTATCTGGTACCGAAGGCTGGTATATCAACCTTACTACCTTAGGCTTGTATATGACATTTGATAGAGGGTAATAATTAGCTCCTATAGCTTCCAGGGTGTCAGCATGAGTATTCTGGTCTCTAGGGATAGCTTTGATATTCAGGTCTTCAAAAGATTCCAACAGATCCCATACTCGGTTCCTGTACGCCTTAAGATAGTGCTGTTTACTCATGCATTTCTTAGTAACCTGGTTGACTACTAGTTCGGAATCACCAAATATTTGCAAGTGCTTAACTCCCAACTTCTCAGCCTTTCTTAATCCCAAGCATAAGGCTTCATATTCTATTGCATTATTAGTGCAGCTCTAGGTTAACCTATAAGAAGAGGTCTTTTGATCCCCTGTTGGTGTGATCAGTACCACTCCTGCTCCTACACCATTCTTACATCTAGCCCCATCAAAGTATAGCTTCCACATTTGATCTGATGCATGTGTGGAATTCTTTTTTGATTTCTTGTCATCTAATTTTTGGATAGAATAGGTACCAATCCCTATTTCTATCATGGCATTAAAATCTTTCAAAGAAAACTGGTCCTCAAACTGAAGTTCTTCTAGGACTTCTTCCATCAGATCTTCCTCCTTAGTGATAATACCTACTATTTTTGCCTGTTGGTCTTCCTCCTCCAGCCTCTCTATATGAAATGAAGAGGGCTTCTCTAAAAAATTTTTACCCTTCTACCTTTGAAAGGTATCTCCATGTGGGAGTAATCCAATGATAGGTATCCTCCCAACTTAGCAGTGAATTCCCTTGACAAACACATCCCAAAGTATGGTTCCAAATCAACCACTACAATCTCCTATATTACAGTAACTTGAGGCAGTCTATGCAACACCATGGGGATATCTTTGATCACTCCTATAGTTTTAACTAGAGTGCCATCTAACTGTAGGACTCTAGGGTAGCTCCTTGTATACTCCATACCCATGACATCACATACTACTTTAGGCATTACCATTGTAGCAACACCTAAATCTATCATGCAATTGTGCACCACCCATCCTTCCATTTCTAGGGATAAATAAAATGGAGAAGGTCTATTCTTACCCGCCCCCATAATAGGGGTGTCTTGAACCAAATTTTGCTCAAGGGGTGACTTGTTTTGAGCTTTTATTAGTTGTAGTGCTACTTGGAGTAAATCAATCTATCCAGGGATCATTAGGGCATCAAACATGCTAACCTTTGAAGGAGTCTTCTTTAGTTCTTCAACTATATTAAATATGAGAAAGGCAGTCTATCTTTCTTTGTCCTTCTGGTAATATTCATATCTATTTTGATATTCTTGGGTAGCTTCTATCCACTACCTCTTTTTCAAGGAAGGGTATTTCAATTTATCCCTGGCCTCCTCCTGTGTTTGCATTGCCTTATGTTGACCTACATTGGGTATACTTTCCCTCCTTTGGATAGGTAATTTTTGGGTGGGAGCTGCCTAAGGGGTCTTCCTCCTTGCCTCTTACTTATCTTTCTTGTCACTAGGTGCTTTCAGGGGATTGAGGTCCTCAGGGCCCACTAATATTGGTTTCTTTCCAGACCTGGTTAGGATGGATATTTGTTCATCTGAAGACATCATGAAGTTGTGCTCACTTTCTTGGATTATATTGACATGACCCTTCTGTGCTCACTCCATCCTTTCCACTGCTAGCTTCTGCATGTAGTGTTGGTGCATCATGCATGTATTTTCTGCATGGGGATCATTGCACGTAGAGCACCAATAATCTAACTAGGAGGTAGAAGAGGAGGGTTCTCCTTCTTCATTTGTGAGAATAGTATTTGTTCTTTCAGGGGGTTTACTGGTAGAAGCAGCTTGATCTCGAGATACATATGGGAATCTTCTAGGTTGAAAATTTCTTTTCACCTCTCTTCTTTTCATAAGAGTCATCTCATTGTTGAGATTCTTCACAGAGTTTTGGAAATCCATGTTAATATTTTTCACAGAGTTTTGCAGGTCCAACAGGATGGCCATTTGAGGATCTAGTGTAGGGAGTGCTGGTATTGTAGGAGGGGTAGGGAGAGCTAGCAATATGGGTATTATTGGGAGAGCGAGTGCCACTAAGGTAGTAGGCCATTGTGGGATATTCACTGGGGGAGCATTCATAGGGTAAGGTGGCACCAAAGACATCGATTGTGGCTGATTTTGGGGTAGCTCAAGGAAAAAAGGTATAGTAGGCTTAGGAGGAAGCCACCCAACAGCTATCAGGAGCTTTTCAACTTTCATGGCTTCTTGGAATATCTGAGGAAAAGTTAGGACATTGGCTTACCTTATCATCAAGCTCAAATCTGGACTAAAGGCTCTTAGATAATAATATACAACCTATTCATTGGTTGGCCTAAGATCGTCGAGGACCCTATGCTAGGAATGACTGAATCTAATATTAAAATCACTTATCTCTTCCTGGGGATGTTTTTGTATCATGGTAAACTGAGTGAGTGAGGAGAAGGGATCGACCTATTCATTGAACTCAGCAACCAACCTTCCCACCAGGTCAGCCCATGAAGTGATACTTCCATTAGGAAGGGTTCTATACCAGTATAACATCTTACCCTTCAATGAAATAACCAATAACCTAATCATGACATCCTCATTGACAATACTATGAATGACATCCATGGCTACTACATCTTGGCAGTGTTCAAATGTCATATTTCTAGTGCCATCATACGTAGGTAATACTTTTAGGGCTATGAGGGGAATGGCATTCTGATTAGCAAGGTTGAGGGGACTTGTATTGTTCTAGGTGGGATATCCTAGATTTTGGTTTTGGTTTTGATTTTGGGCCATAACTTCTATAGGGGTGATCGACTCTTGAGTATCAGGATCAGAAGATTGTTGATCCTTCAAAGGTGTGCAGAATGAGATGGGTTCAAGAGAGGCCGATAGTTGTCACCTTAGGAAATTTAGCTCAAATAACTCAATAGGTTCCTTAGACAAACTAGCTTTATGCCTTGTAATCATGAAACATTTATGTTTTTTGGTAAAACATCTGCCTTAGGTAAGGATTTGTCTAGTTATGTGCCCTAGACCCAACCAACATTGACATGCCGAGAGGAAGAAATGTCTCATGTACCAATCTCTAGAGATGGGTTGGTTCCCTTGTTATTCTATCTATGGGGTTGAGATAAGAGAACTAGAAATAAATATAAATGAATGAAATAAATGGGAAATATGGCCACGATCTGGATAGAACAGGGGTGATGGGCTAAAAATATGATAACTTAACTGTACATTGAATCAAATAGCCATTTAATACAAATGCTAACAAAAATTAAAACTGAACATCTAACATGCATAATCTCCAGGACTACTCCAGAGGTTCACATTTTATCAAAAGCTAAATCTAGATATTAGAATTCAAGCCTATAGACAAACCAGAGAACTTAATAGAAGATAAGAAATAGAATACATACACACAATCAAAAGTCCAGAGTTAGAGCCAAACACTATTTGTATTTATAGCAAAATTTGAGTTATAGCAAGCTTCTAGCAAACACCCATCGTTTTATAGTAAAATAATAGGCTTATATAGAGAATTATGTCACTTGAAAATTAAATGCATGCCCACTAAACATTGTGGTGGTAGAGAAGATAAGATTTTCAAAGAGAAACAATTATGAAATAGTAGGTGAGCACAAACCAAAACTGATGACTCCTCGAAATATAACTGAATATATTCAATGTTCTAACAGGTCCATCTGGTGGCATGATCTCATTGCTTGCTAGAACCACCCTAGTAAAATATAAGGCTCTACATCTTCAAAATTTCAAGTTTGGAAGCTTCCTACTGACTACACATCGTACAACTACGAAAAAGTTCCTGAATGGATAAGGATGAGGAAACTGAACTGATCCACTTGTCACATTGGGAGTAGAGTAGAGTTTGAAAAGTCAACCGATTCGGTGTATTCTAGCTATTGCACCCAAGTCTGGTGCACTCTAAGCATTGCACCCAAGTCTGGCGCACTCTGAGCATTACACCCAAGTCTGGTGCACTTTGAGCATTGCACCCAAGTTTGCCTATACTTAGTAATTTTTCATGCAAAATTTGTGGGATGTGCTATTTCTTCTTCATGGGGCTAAATTGCATTCAGGTACATGGCACAAAACACCATCGCCATCAAAATGAGGGTTTCCCTACATGGTCATAGATAGAAATAACTACACAATGTTTTAGGTGCTATAGAAAGGATTTGATAGCAAAGCTTAGGAGATAGAAAAATGTATTCCAAATATGAGAATAGAGTTCCTGAGGAGCAAAAAATTACTGGAAAGTTAAATATACACCATGTTGCAAAAATGACATCTCTGGCAGCTCGTAGGGAAATTGAGGTCACCTCAATATCGAAATCTCAAGCCTTATCTGTTGGGCTTAGATTCATTACCACTGTCGCTCTCTAAATACTCATTGGTAGAAACTGACTCTTCTCCTGATTCTTCTTTCCCTATCTCCTCCTATTCATGAATTTTGCTATGTTGTTCTTCATCTCATCTTGGTACCTTGTCTAGGCACTCATCTTCCTCATTTTGAGGCTATTGACCTACATGTTTTTGGGACTCAAGGCTTTCACCCTAGCCCTCCACTTGAGTGGGAACCTCTTCCTTAGCATGAACTTCTTCATCCTGAGGCTCTTGGCCTACGTCCTATTGGGGCCCAAGGATTTTACTTTGGCCTTCTTGTTGAGCAACCTCCTCTTCAGCATGAACTTCACCCTGCACCTGGTTTTATTCTTGCACCTTGATTTCCTCTTGCACTTGGATTTATCCTTGTGCCTGAACATCTTCCTACACTTGGATTTCTACTTATTTTTGGGGAGGCTCAAATAATATGAGCTCATCAACAATGCAACTATAGGCTGCTTGAACCAGGCCCTAGTCCTCCTCATGTATTATCTCATGCTTATGAATTTCTTGAATTAGGTACCCAAACCTTTCAAGTTGACGATGGTCAGTATAATTAAACCTCTCATTAAGGTCTATAAGGCAAGCTTCCATCAGCGTGAACCTAGCCATACATTGCATTACTTGAAGCTTAGTAATGGGCTCCTCCCAACTACCAATTTCTGAAGTATCGCTTTCAAAGGAGTCCCAGACTGACTGTAGCTCTTCTTCTTTTAAAATGTGGTCCATCTCATCAGTGAAGCTCAGGAAACCATTATGCACCAAAGTGTTAAAGTACATTAGAAAAATATTCCTTCCCTTTCAAACCTGTCTATCAAATCTTGGGCCTTTCGGGTCGCCTTGACCCTCTTGAAGAAAGACCTCAATGTGATGCATGTGGTTGCCCATGAATGAGAAAGGTCAGTCATCAAGGTGACCTGGATGTCCAATATGTCTAGGGTCTACACTTTCATGGCTACCTCCAGCCATTGGTCAGCATCTGCCTCGGTCTCCTCCATAATGGAAATATTGTAGAAAATCATGTGTTGGGCCTCCCTGATGAATGCCAGGACTATGGTTGCCCTTTGTGCTCTATTTTTAAAGTTTCTTAGGAAGTTACTACACACATCCTTGACATGGACCTTTTACAGGGATTCTGTGGGATCTAGTTTTGATGCTAATCTAGCCCACAACTCCTAAATTTTAGCATATAAAACTTGCAACTAGCTTTGGATTCCTCTTTGAACCCTGATACCTTTAGAATTTTTCTTGTATCCTTCCACCTCCTACTCTAGATCGATCACGCGCTACTACAACTGCTTTACTTTGGACTACTTGTACTCAATCTGGTCTTTCGTGATTGCCAAGGTTTATTTAAATTGCATATTTTTGGCCTCAACATTGTAGCAACGATTCCTAAAATGCTCCACCTAGAGATAGAGGGAAGTCATCTCAACATGGATATTTTTGACCTTTTTTGCAGGATCAACCATTCTTAAATCCTCCACCGTATGGTGATAATAGTAATATTCCAGTGTCATCTCTTCCAAGGGTTTCTATACCTTGGGAACCTTCTCCATTCTATGGAGATGAATATTCTAAGGATCAAATAATGTCCTTTTCTCTGACCGAGCCAGTGCCTACGCACTTTTCTCTTTTGGCATTTGATCCAAGTTGAGGAATTTTTTTTCACCTTGCGAATACTTTCAACCATTGGGTATTCTTCATAGAAATCCAGCTTCATAGGCTCCAGCACTCCAAAGAGATGGGTAAAGGGGAATAGAGCCCTTTGAGGACCCGATAGGTTTTTTTGGAATAGTTGGGGTACTAACTATAGTAACCTTGGGGGCACTAGGGGTTTGTATGGCTGTGGCCAAGATGCTAGGTTTAGTGAGAGGGGTTTGCATGGAGGATACTATCAAAATAATTGAGAAAGATGGGATAGGCGAGGGCTAATCAAGACTTACTATTGCAGCAGATGCTACAGCTAAAAATACTAAACTCTAAGGTGTAAGGACGAAAGTCACTAAGAAGGTGAATGCATTGGAAACTTTTAAAAATATTTCAAATGACTTAGAAACTATGTGTAGGGGAGGATGAGACTTTTCCTAGAGCAAGGGGTTCAAAAAAACTTCCGTAGGGGCATCAAATGAAATGTGGATAGATACTAGGATTTTTGTGCCAAGAAGTTGGGGTTCTAGAGGGACAGATGAGAAAAAGAGAGGAACATAAGATGCACCTACGGGTTTAGATGTATTTAGAGCTAACATGGTAAACTACTGCATTATCAGGTTGGCTTCTCCTTCTCCACCCGATGCCTCATCCTCCAAGTTAATAAATAGTACTTCAAGTTGTGCTTGTAGTGCCTTCTGCACACACAATGCCAATTGTAGTGGTTGGATATTTTGCACCTACTGGGCTAGAATAGAAACCCCTAAAGCACTTACTTCTATGAATACTAACACCACTAGAGGGCTTTCACTAGTGAGATTAATTTTAATAGTATGAGTCCTCTTCACAATGCTCTGGGATGCAATTGCATCAGGCATGCTCCTCTTCTTTGGAGCAGCCTTTTCTTCATGAAGTAGTTGCTTACCCTTGCCTTCGATAGATCGAAACTAACTAGCTCATTGTTGTTGTACTACTGATACATCTTCCAATCTACTGGGACTCTTCGTACTCCTAGGCACAATGTTGCCAAAGATGGGCTGATAAAAGTCATAATATTTTTCAAATAGGTCATAATTTTTTTTATCTATCTGTAGTGTTGGGTTAAATACTCATTTTTGTAGTGGCACCTCATTATCCACTAGTTCGTAGTCTTCTTCTCTTACCAATGGGGCACTTTCTCTTTCATTTACTTGAACAGTCAGTCATTAGGATCCTGTGCAAAATACTGCATAGGGTTGTATTCAGCCTCCATGACATAAAAATTATGCCATGGGGGAAAGAGAAACATCTTTTCAATGTGCCATTCGAGATCCATCCCAAAAGGATTATTATGCTGCTTCTTGATGTTCAGGTAAGGACAACGATGGAATTTTTCCTTTTTAAGTTTTTCCTTAAATACACCTTTAGGGTTGTACTGTTAGGATCCTCAATCCTAATACTATTAGTTGGTATTATTAATCATTTAATTATTATATTATTAACTTATAAAGTGAACCATCACAACCCTTCATAACGTGAACCATCACGTTTCTTCATACATGAACCATCATGTATCTTCACCAACATAGCTTTAGGCTATATATATATATATATATATATATATATATATATATATATATTAGGTTGGCCATCCATATCAAATCATACAAGAATAAGAATAATAATAATAAGAATAAGAATCATAGATTCTTAAGGAGGGAGCCCCCTTTGAGTGGCTTGCGACTACATTTACATTAATTTGTTAATAATTTTATAGTAAGACCTTGGGGTCTTACCATTTGGTATTAGAGTCATGTGGGACCCAATCATGTGGGAATTGCTCAAAGATCTTCATCAAATCACTTATGTGCATGAGTATCAAAATCATTTTGAGTATATCACCAAACACAACACAATATTGGATGAATAAATTCTCATCAATGGCTTCATTAGGGGATTAAAAGAGGAAATTAGAATGGAGGTGACAAGGTTCAATCCCTATACCATGATGCAGACCTATGGATTGGAAAAATTAGCTGAAGATAAAATTAATACACAACAACGATTAGGGAAACCACTTATGGAAAAATTGTCGACCACTTACACAACCCCCAAATCTAATCGAACTTTACAAATTAAACATCTTAGCTTTGAGGAGATGAAGGAACGATGAGCAAAAGGACTCTGTGATAATTGTGATGAACAATTTGGACCCCACCACAAATGTGTTACACTAACATTGTATTTATTTAAGGAAGTTGATCCCTGTCTCTCCATAGAGCAAGCAGATGAGGTAGTTGAGTCCGAAGCAACCAGTGCACCTACTCACTAAAATGAAGACAATGAGATCGATGTGCAAGAATTGATTGATGTACAAATAAAGGATGAGATAGACATACCCAAAGTGATCAATTCTGGCCAAACATGCACTCTACAAGACCTACACATACCTTCCTCACCAATAATGAGTTATTGCCCTATGACCAAACCTATTCGGAACCAACATCGAGTGACTACACACTCCTTCTCCATTGGCTATACCAAGGAACCAAAAAAGGATATGAAATCATTACCATCACTTTTGATGCATAATTCTAAAGTATTTGAGGAACCCCAAGGGTTGCCCTCCCATCATCATCATGAATTTTGTAAGGAAGATTCTACTATTGTTCTTGGCAACCCCCTCGCTAATGCTTCATCCTTCTTGATATCCCTACCTATGAAAGGATGCCATTAAAAGAGTCCAAGAACTTACACAAATCCTTCTTGGAAAACAAATGACAAAGCTTCTCACTTTGATCTTTGAGGACAAAGCTCTTTTTAAGTAGGGTGGCATGTTAGGATCCTCAATCCTAATATTATTAGTTAGTATTAGTTAGTATTATTAATCATTTAATTATTATATTATTAACTTATAAAGTGAACCATCACAACCCTTCATAACATGAACCATCACGTCTCTTCATATGTGAACCATCATGTCTCTTCACCAACGTAGCTTTAGGCTATATATATATTAGTTTGGCCATCCATATCAAATCATCCAAGAATAAGAATAAGAATCATAGATTCTTAAGGAGGGAGCCCCCTATAGTGGCAAAGCGATTACAAGGGATTCCCCTTTGAGTGGCCTGCGATTACATTTACATTAATTTGTTAATAATTTTATAGTAAGACCTTAGGGTATTACCATGTACTTCCACCATTGGGGTAGGTCAATCAGACCAAAATCATATAGAGTAACTGCTAGATGAATGTTCTGCTTATTTTTCATCACTTTGATGGTGCCAAGCTCGATAGGCCAAGGGCAGGTGTGCTATATTTTCTACCCCTTGCAATACATATTGTTAGCAAAGTTGCACTGGCGAGCAACTTTGAGAGTGAACAAGTACTTGGTCATGTAGTAGGGCAACAGGAAGGGTTTGCTAGAAAACTCAAATATTTATCCCACCAACCCCTATGTCAGCTAAAAAATATATCAAAGTTATTGCTTTATCACATACTCCCTCATAGCTCTTGGCACCCACTCACAGATGCCATAAAGGATCTCCAATATTGGGCCCAGAAAGACTTGATTAAAATTATAATAGGACTCGCACCTTGAAAGGCCCGAAGTCCACCAGTACATAGGGAATGCCTTACCTTTCTCATTCGTGCAATTTTTGTCAATGAAGGTAAAGAGGTGGTGCAAATGCAACTGATGTAAAAAGTACCACACCAAGAATGAGCAACTTCAAAAATAACATGTTTTCATCCTGCATCCCACATAACTGGAGGTGCATCTACCGAGACACCCAATCTACCCAATCAAAAAATATGGGTTTTATCCCCCTTGTCATAGCATAAGAAGTGTAGAAATCTCTGTGGGACATGCATTAAGCAATTGCTACCTTCCAAGAATTTACTTGGGAATCTAATGTAAGACCAGTAATCCATACCAGCATAGAGACGAGCTCGAAGTTCTTGAATCTCTGCAATAATATGGGGAGTTGTGGTAAGGTCCTAGGTACAACTATATCTATGAAATGGGCCTCCATGAATCACCTCATCGACACCGTGTTGGTATTTCTTTCATCCTGCCCCTTGGTGTTAATTTTCTAGACAATGAATTGACCAAAATTTTCTCATCCACAGGGAAAGGCCATGTAGATTTTATCGACATAGATAGAGAAAAATATCTTTCTCTCTACATCCTTTACTGACCTAGTCTTTTGAGGGTCATAAAATTGGGCAATTGCACAAACCAACTTTGGTTAGGGGTGCATAGGCATGCATAGGTACCAGTATAGGAGAGATTTGTAGGTAACTACTTGATTATGCACTTCAGATACCTTAGTTATCATCTGGTCAACATCTTTGTGCAACTTCTCTATACTGGTCCTAGTGAGGACACAGTCCCAAATTTTACTTAGTTTATCTTCAAGCAGATGTGGTAGGGGATTTTCCTTATTTTCTTCTTTTTGCTCCTGCTCACCCTCCGTAGACATTGGGACCTTCTTTTTTTGCTTTGGCTCAGCTTTCTTCCCCATTTCCACTGGTAAATCATCCAAGTGCATTGGGAATGACAATGCCTAAGCACAGTTTACTCAGATTATGTCTAAGCAATATTTCACTTGCGCTAGAATAACACAATGCTCTTATAACACCTTCCACTATTACCCATAATAATTGTCCTTTGAAACTCAGCAATGGTGGATTGAACAATAGCTTAAGAATTTTAAAATGCGTAAGATGACGTCAAATACACCTTATTATAGTCCTAGTATACACCCACCTACATTAATTGTTGCTTAAGCAGAGTAAATTTTGGGAGTTATTTGGAGGTGTTGTGGAAGATCTCCTACATGAAAACTGATGGTGGAGCACACCTTCCAATGCTAACTAATAAACTAGAGTGCAATATTCCTTGGAGGATGTAAATCATTGCCTCTATTGCATTTATTTCCTGATGTGTCTTGCTTTGGACAGTGTTTCGAAGGTATTTAGAGAAAGGTGTCTAACACATAGAAATTCAAAATTGGGTTGCACCTATAAAATTAAGCACAACAGTCTCCTTGGGATGTGTGCCTCTCTTGGTTGGATGCATCGAAGGATGTGCACCTACCTTGGGTGCAACACTATATGTGTGCCTCACTTGGATGGGTGCACCAAACAACGTGTGCCTGCCTTGGGTGCACCATTGGATGTACACCTCACTTGGCTGGGTATACCAAAGGACGTGCGCCTACCTTGGGTGCACCACTAGATATATGCCTCACTTGGCTGGGTGCATCGAAGGACGTAAACCTACCTTGGGTACACCACTAGATGTGTGTCTCACTTGGCTGGGCACACCAAAGTACCTATGTCTACCTTGGGTGCACCATTGTATGTGTGCCTCACTTGGTTGGAAGCACCAAAGGATGTGTGCCTGCCTTGGGTGCACCACTGGATGTGTACCTCACTTGTTTGGGTGCACCAAAGAACATGCACTTGCCTTAGGCACACCATTGGATGTGTGCCTCACTTCGTTGGGCGCACTAAAGAAGCAAAAATTTCTATTTTCCTTTGTACACGATTTAGTAGAAAAAAAAATATAAAACTGCATTCCTTGGCACCATCTTGCCAGTTAGGATATTGGCCCAAAACTACTCTATTGCTAATGTGGGAGGAGGTAAAGGAGCACTATGAAAAGCAAACTGGAATACAAAGGGAAAATGCCAAAAATTATGTAAAGTTGTACAAGAACCTCTTGTACTACCTCTCACTAGTAGTACATCTTTAGATGAATTCCATTAACTAATAATGGCAGAGCAAACCCATTCATGTATTGCAGAGTGAAAGAGTTTACTAGATGAACCCGAGAGACCTGAAATGGGCTCTCCCATAATACATCAAATTTGTCGTGGTTTCTAGGTTTGGAATTCTTCTTGTTCCATTTAAGCACTAAGTCATCGACCTATAAAGTGCAATCAGAGGTCTTTTTGTTGAACCATTTTTTCATAGTAACAACATGTTGCATGAAATCTACATAGGATTTCTCCCTTTCCTCTTACAAATATAGTAGTTGGGCAATTCTGATGCTAACTGGATCAAACCCTTCCTCCTTGCCATATAATTACTGGAGAGACTATAGTGTTGGCAACTCAATATGTGCTGGAAGCACTACTTCCTTCTCGTACACCAGGTAATATGAGGATGTATTAATGGATTTCTTAATGGAAATTTTGTCCGTCCATAACGCAAAATCTAAAAGTAAGTTCTAGGTCTATTTTTTGTCTTCCAGGATCCTCTTCAAGATCTGGAGTAAGTTTTTGTTAGTAGAATCCGCTAAACCATTGCCCTGCAAGTAATAGTTTGATGAATTTTTTAGGTATATACCATACTTACTGGTGAATGCACACATCTTGGCCCTAATAAAATGGGAACCATTATCTGTCACTGTGGCATCCAGTATTCCAAATGAGTTATTAACCCTTCCAAAAAAGTGATGATGACATCCTGATTAGCTCACTTGGCAGGCACTGCCTCTGTCCATCGGATGAAATAGTCTGTAGCTATCAAAATATACTTGTGCCCTATAGAGTAATTAGGCTCAATTATTTTGATGAAGTCCATACCCCATTGCTAAAATGGAGCCTCAAATTGAATTGGGTGGAGAGGCAAAGAAGCATTCTTGATATGACCAGCATATCTTTGACACTTATCACACTTTTGGCTGACATTGAAGGCATTAGTAAAAACGATGGGCTAATAATAGCCTACCCTTATTATTTTAAAGCCATCGACCTTCCGACGAGATGACCCCCAGATATTCCAAAATGGAACTCATCCAAAATTTTCTATTTTTTGTCCTCCTAACACATCTCGAGAGGACACCGTCGATGTTTTGACGAAACAACCCCTCAGGTAGCAATACGTATCTACATGCCTGAAGCCTGAAATGCCTCATCTACAAAGAGTTGAGGTTGGTAGGGCACTATCCCATGCTAAATTTGTCTACCAAGTATTTAGTCCAATCCCTGTATTCCATTGACTGATTCACTAGATTGCTCGATGATGGTGAATCTTCCCATTGAAAAGTTGTTACCTTAGCTGCGACACTCTTGGCAATCTCCAAGCATAGAGCTCGACCACAGACCAACTTGGTGGGCCAGACCTCTATATCATATTCTTGGATCTTGGTGATCTAGTCTACCCTCTTGTTACCAATATCACCTTGACTAATGAAGTTTTGGATGTCCGGGTGTACCACATACACTATCATATTACTCTGTGAGATGAAATGATGAAACTTCTTTAGCACCCTCATTATCGCATGCACTTGACTTTCAATAAAATTATGCTTTTATTCATGCGGGAGAATGACCTGACTGAGGAATACTATGGGTTATTCATCCTTGTCATCGTTTTTTGGATCAGCATAACCGCATAGCTTTCTGGTTCCTCGACTGCAAATGGAATGAAGTCTTTAGAATAATCAAGGTTTACTAGGATGGGAATTTGGATGATCTGATGCTTGATATTCTTGAATGCATGCCTTATCTCTTCTATCCATAGGAACTCTACATCCTTTTGAGGAGCTCAGTCATAGGCTTTCTACCTGGGCGAAGTCAAAAATAAACTTCCTAACAAAATTTATTTGTTCAAAGAAGTATTGGAGGCCCTTCTTGTTTACCGACAGAGGTAGCTTGAGAAGGGCTTCAACCCTAGTAGGATCAATAGCAAGACCTTTCTCTTATATGATATGACCAAGGATTTTACCTTCTTTAACTGCAAAATTTGATTTTTTAAAGTTTATTGATATTCCAAACTCCCGACACTTCTCAAAAATCTACCACAAGTGTAAACCATGCTCCTCCCTTCTATGGGGGAAAATCATCATATCATCTAGATATATTATAATGAAACGGTTGAACAACTCATAAAAATCCAAGTCTATTGATCTCTAGAAGGTTGCTACAACATTGGAGAGGCCAAACAACATGCGTTGATACATGAAGGTGCCCCACTTGGTGGTGAAGGTAGTCTTATATTGGTCCTCATATTTAACCTAAATTTGGTTATACCTCGAGAAGCCATCCAAAAGGGAAAACCTCTGGGTCCCTGCTACCACACGAAGGATCTGATCAATTTGGGGTAGTGGGTAGTGATATTTCAGGGATGCCTGATTGAGATTGCGGAAGTCGACATAGATGCGAATATCTCTGTTCTTTTTTCAAACCAGGACTAGGTTTCCTACCCAGGATGAATGCTTTATGGGGTAGATTATCTTTACTTCCAATATTTTTAGAAGCTTGACCTTCATTAGTATTTTAATATTTGGATTCACAAGACTTTGCTTTTGTCGGGTGGGCTTGACTCCTTCCTAGAGTTCAATTGTATACTAAATAATGTTTCTGTCATACCCCTTTAGGTCATGGTAGCTCCAGGTGATGATGTTCGGATACTCTCTATAAAGGGTCTTGATATGCTTGATTTCTTATGGTGTGCAATCAGTCCCTACCTTGATCATTTTCCTAGACTCTAGCTCTAGCTCCTGGTATTCTCTTACATCCACTTTGATTTTGTGGGGAAGATCCCTGTCATCCTAGTCAAACAAACTTTCAAGGGTGATCAAACCCTTGTGGAGATGGTTGTTATTCAGCTAGATAAGGCCCTCATATTCTTCATCATTGAGAGCTCTATCTTTGATGCTTCCAACTTCATCAATCAAAAAATTGATGATTTGCTCATCATAATCAAATACCTGCCAGTGAATATTTTTATTTGGTACAGAGGACCAGTAGATAACCCTCACTATTTTTGGTCTTTACATCATATTCTTGACCAAGGAGCATCTTGCTCTAATGGATGCTAGAACATCAACATGTTTATTTTTCTCTCATGAAATAAACTAAGTTTTAAAAGCCGAGAAGGACTCGAGCAGATCCCATACCTTATTACGGTATACCTTGAGATAGTGTTGTTTGGAAACACATTTATTTGTGACTTTATTACAGATCAACTCAAAGTCCTTAAATATTAATTATTATTCTATTCCTAGCCTATCCACATTTTGTAACCCTAAACAATACTCAGCTATATTATTAGTACAACTCCAAGCGATCCTGTACGAGTATGTTTTTTGAATTCTAAATGGAGAGATGAGGACAACTCTGGCTACAACGCCATTTTTGCATTAGGCACTATAAAAAAAAGCTTTCATAATTGGTCATCCATATGGTCAGTGTCACTTGGTATTTTAGCCTTTTCAGTATTTTTTATCAAGTAACACCCGATGTTCTATTCTATCATAGCATTGAAATCATGTATGGAGAACTCATCCTCTATGCACAGCTCATAAATAGCTTCCTCCATTAACTCCACTTCCTCTTCCACTTCTTCCACTTTGTTAATGATATTTTTTGAGTCTACGGGTTTCTCCACATCCTATATCCTTTTGATGAGAAAGGTGGAGGGTTTATCATTAAAAAATTTTACCCTCTTCCCCTTGAAGGGGACCTCCAAGTGTGAATAGTCAAGAGACAAATAGCCTCCAAGCTTGGCAGTGAATTCCCTAGACAAGCACATACTAAAATAGGGCTCCAAGTCAACTACCACAACTTCTTGGATTATTGTGATCTATGACATCTTGTGCAGCACGATCAGGATATCTTTGATGACCCCCACTATCCTAACCAATATCACATACAATTGGAGCACTCTAGGACTACTCTGGGTGTACTCCATACCCATGAATTCACATATAGCTTTGGGCATTACAATGGTGGCAGTGCTAAAATCAACCATATAATAATACACTACCCAACCTTCCATTCTGAGGGATAAGTAAAATAGTGATGACCTATTCTCATCGATAGTGAAGGTGGTCAGTGACTGTACCAATATGGTCTGGGTTGGTTTCCCCTTGCCCTTAACGTAATTGAAATATTATTGCAATAGGTTGACTTGACCAGGAAATTGAAGTGCATCAAAGAGGATTACCTTATCCAGAGTCCTTATTAATTATTCGATGATGTTGTATGCTCCAGTGCCAGACTGATTTCCCTCTTTAGCGGTCTTGTATCGGGTGTGGTACTGTTGTGTTGCTTCCACTCTAATGCTTGTTGATCGAGGGGTAGCACAACTTTTCCCTTTCCTAATCTCTTACTTCCACTAGGGGTTGAGAGGTTGAAGCTTGCAACTGAGGAGTGCTCACTCTTGCCCTTGGGGGCAGATAGTCTCTTAACCAAGCATTGTCTATAGGTACCTGTACCTGAATCGGTTCTCTTTCTAGTGGCATGGCTGCCTTTTCTCTTTGTAGCTTAGGATCAATAGGTACCTTGAGTGGTTCCATCTAAACTGGGTTGACCTCAATTGTCTTCTTATCTATTTGTATTATAATGAAGACCTGTTAAACAAGGGGATCATACAATTTCTATGATTTTCCTTTACCATGTTTACATATCCGCCAAATACGTCATCTACAAGCATCTGCACATAGTTCAAGTGAACCATGCAAGTTTCTTCACCATGAGGGTCATTGCAGGTGGAGCACCAGTAGGTCCTACCGAATGAACTAGCCTCATCGCATTCCACCATCATAGAATTTTTGTCATGAGGCCTTTCGATGGAGGCAACTTGCTCCCTTGTGATCAGGGGTAAGGGTCTTCTTGGTGGATAGCTTTTATCCCTAAACTGGATTTTCTTCATGATAGCCATATCATTCACCATGGTCTTCATGAACCCATACACATCCCAAAAATCCTTGGCCTGATCTGCATTTAGATATGTCATGGCTGAGGGCACAGGTAATGGTAATGGTGCTGGTAATGTTGAGTACTGAGGAGAACCCAAAATCTAGGGAATTGTAGAGTTTGGATATTGAGGAGTCGGTACCTAAAATTGAGGAGCGGGTACCACCTAATTTTTTGGGTTAGGATCCCATGATTGATGGGGGTACATTTGAGGCACAGAGGAAGTAAATGCACATGGGTACATATTATGTGGGAAATTTGGATAAATCAGTGTGGTTGCCTTTGGGGGAAACTTCTTGATAGCTACCAGGTCGGATTTCATATTTTTCACCTGTTGGTACAATTTCAAAAATGTGTTAACATTAGCATATCAAATATTCATGCTAACATTAGAATGGAATGCTCTTAGGAAATAGAACATCGTCTACTCAGATGTGGGTTGAAGATCGAGAGTGACTTCTCTGCCAGGTTCGAGCGAACCTAACATTAAAGTCAGCTCTTTCCTCTTAGGATTACCTTTGGATAGAGGTGAACTAATGTAGGAGAGAGAAGGGGTCTTCTTACTCATTGAAGATCCTTATGAGTTGTCCTACCAGGTGGTCCCACAAATTTATGGTGCTAGTCAGGAGTGATCGATACCAGTAGATGAACTTACTTCTAAGTAAAAGTACCAACAACTTCACCATTATGTATTCTTCTATAATTTGGTGAATAGTTGCCAGTCCTGTCATGTCCTAAATGTGTTCATGCATCGTATTTCTAGTACCATCATAAGTAGATAATTTTTTTTAGGATTGCAGGTGGTACAGTGTGCTAAGCTTTTAGGATAAGAGGTTCAATGTGATTCTAGGTTGGAAATAGCCTTGGAAGAGTTGGTTGCACCATATGAGGTGGTGGATTTGCTTGGGGTGGTGGCTGCAATAGTTGAATCAAAACAATGGGAATACTCGGAGAACCCAAATTGAAGTTAGATGGAATTGAAGTGTTTTGGTAATCCAAAGAATTCAGTAGAACTTTTGGTCATCAAATCTGCCTAGGAAAGGATTTTGGGTGAGTGTATGCGCCCTAGACCTGGACCAACATTGAAAGGCCGAAGGGAAGAGATGCCCCTCGTGCCAATCTCCGGAGAAAGGCCGGCTCCTATGCTAAACTACTTGGGTGTTTTGAGATAAGGGTGCAGGAAAGAGATAAAAGGAGTAAGGGTTAGAGAAAGAAATAAAAAGGGTTAAGGGAAGAGAGATGGGTAGTTTAAGGTGGGAGAGAACAGGAAGCACGATCACTAACTAGCAACTTGAATAGAAGCAAAGAACACCAAGAATAAATGAAAGAAATGCAATATCAACCTTCCTATGTATCCTCCAGGCGAGTTTCAGGGTACATTCCCCGATCGCACATCGGACGCAGAGTTCAGCATCTCAGTATACAAACGAAGAGAGACAAAAGAAGCAAGCACAGAAGGCAGCATAAAAGAAAGCCAGTACGACGTTTTTCCCTTCCTATGTATCCTTCAGACGAGTTTCAGGGTACAATCCCCGATCGCACACCGAACGCAGGATTCAACATCTCAGTATACAAATGAAGAAAGACAAAAGAATCAAGCATAGAAGGCAGCATAAAAGAGAGAAATTGAGCCCAAAGCTCTTTAGTATTAATCGTAGGACATCAAGTTACAACAGCTTTCTAGCAGATAGTTCCCCCCCTTTTTCTATTACAATGCCTGGGTTTTTATAGAGGACCCGGGCCTCTGAGTCATAATTACACAACAAGGAGAAGTACGCCCTCGAGCCCTGAGAATTCGGCTCCCCGAGGCTCTCGTGATCGAGCTCTCAAATCCATTACCAAAATTGGCAACTATGACCGGGTCAACCATGGAAAGATGCATTGATGAGCCGTCTGGACGTCCTTGGTCTCCGGGTGCGGTGCTCGAGTGGCCGCCATGCTCGTCGGGCTCTCCATCATGGCCTGATACTTCATTTTTGATTGCCAAAAATGAGCAGCGAGCTTATCGGGCATGAAAAATTGCATTTATGAGGCACTTGATCACCTCGAGAAAATACCCAGCTTGGAACGCGTGCCCGTGAAGCGCTTCGCTAAGTCTTCATTCACAACTTCGCTTCGCAATGGTTCTGAGCCGAAGCAAAAACTCCTCCTTGGTTTGTACTTCACAAAATTGAGCTTCGCAAAACTGCTTCGAGGGTGGTGAGTGCCGAAGCATATTTACTTCGCAAAATGGGCCTCTTCGTCCTCGCCGCTTCGCTGACAAAATTGCTTCGCTGATGCCTTGGAGAAATGCTTCGCTGCGATCCTCTTTCAAAACTATGGTTCGGGAAGATTTCGACCGAAGCAATTGTCTTCAAAAGATGTTGCATTCTCCACGACCTCCGTCACTTCGGGTAGAAGTACTTCGCACGAAAGCTAGCCGAAGCAGATGCTTCGGAATGACTTTCGACGAAGTAAAAATGATTCGCTGATGGAGGGACCCGAAGTGGGTGCTTCGACAACTTTCTGGCGAAGTATTTTCAATGCTCCTTTGAGTCCCGCTTCGCTGATTTTTTGACCGAAGTATTTGTTGAAAATGCTTCGGGTGCGAAGTAGTTTCATTCTCCTTCCTTTGTATTTTACTTCGACAACACCGCTTCGTAAATCTCGTCCGAAGTATTTACTGGAAATGCTTCGGGCCCAAAGTAGATTTCTTGCCTTTGCTTCTTCGACGAAGTTGTTCTTTTGAATGCCGCTTCGCTCAACTTTCGCCCGAAGTAGTGGTTTGAAGTGCTTCGGGCCCGAAGTTCTTTTTTATCACTACCCTTGTATTCTTCTTCGGCAATACTACTTCGCAAAATTTTCACTCGAAGTAGTGCTGGAAATGCTTCGGGTGCGAAGCTCTTCTCATTTTCCTTCGGCGAAGCTCTTTTCTCTAGCTTGTTCGATAGTGAAGCTCTTTCTTTTCTACTTTATATACAAAGGGGTGGCATTGGAAGCCAAAATTGCTGCAACTTTTCAAATAAAAAAACAACAAAGAAAAACTTTACAAAATACTGTACAAAATTTGATTTCCTTTTCTACCCCTTGAGAAATGTGACAAAATTGTCAACATTCTTGGTGGCTCGCGGGGCAACGAGCTCGTCTCGATGGGAGAACCCTTTAATTTTGATCCATTGGGCCAGAGTCTTTTCCCGATCCTTCTCCTCCTTCTTCCTCTGGGAGCGCTTCCGTAGCTGGTTCTTGTTCTCCTTCTTCTGCTTCCTCTTCTTCTTCACCTTCCTCTTCTGGTGCGGCCTCTTCGGGAGCGGCTTCCTGCGGTGGCGACGGGGCAAGACGCTCATGGATTTTCCTCATGGTTCGACGGACCTGGGACCAGGCACTCTTCGAGAAAGGTTCTAGATCTTGTAGTGCCTTGATCAACATGCAAAACCGATCAATTTTCTCGATATCTGCATGTTGGGCTCTAGTATACAGATCATTTAGGCAGGCCACGATCTTGCAGTATCTCAAGAGGTAATCTATGATCTGCCTTTCTATTATTGGCTCCGCCCATCCATCTATCTCCGAGACATCACCTTCAAACTGAAGCCATGTTGGCTTAATCTCTTCTTTGGTCAGGAGGTTCCCATTGTCATCTGTGAAGCTTGGGAAGCCCATGGAAGAAAGATCTTGAAAGTAGCCCATTGATGTGCGTTGCTCGTTCTCGAACATGTCTAAGAGGTCCTTCGCCTTCTATGTTTTTTGCACCTTAGAGAAGAAAGCGTGAACTATGGCCCGGGCTGTAGACCAATCCCTAGCTATCCGACTCATTGCAGGGACCTGCAAGTCTTGATATTTGGCACTCTGGACATCGAAAGCTAGTTTGAGCCGGCCTCTAGCTTTTTGAGTTATCTGATCGATGATTGGCCCTCCCTCGGTAGTGGCACTTCGGGCTTCCATAATATAGGCCAAAATTGACAAGGCACTGGAGGCCCGAGATCTGAAGTTTCTGAGCAGGTGCGAGCGAATCTCCTTGATTCTGCTTCTGTCAAACAGCTCCAAGTTTGCCTTTTCGAACAACTGCTACTGCGTCTGCAAGATCTTGCTTTCAAGCTCCTTGGCCTTCAGCTCGTTCTCGGCCTGCCTCTGCGCTTGTTGCTCGGCTGAACACTGCAGTTGTAGGATTTGTTGTTTGAGGGTGTGTGTTTCTTTTTTCAACAACTTGCACTATTTCTGTGAATCCTCCAGCTCGGAGCGGATCCTAGCCAACTCTTCCTCCAACTTGATGTTGGCATTTTCTACTTCAAACCTACATTGATTTGCAATATTTGCATGTGCTCGAAAGGTCTCGATCCCGACATGCATGGACGCGGACTCATTATCTATATTCAAATGCTCCAGGTCCTTGGTCTTCTCCTGGTACTCATAGTCAATTGGAGTCATCTCATCCAGAGGCTTCTGGACTTTAGGGACCTTCTTCACCTTATGTAACTTTCCACCCTTCAAGTCAAAGACCACACATTTTTCAACTTGGGCCAGAGATCGCCCTCTTTTCTTCCTTGCCTCCTTCAACATTTTCTCTATGTTTTGTCGAGCTAAGAGTAGCTTCTCGGCTAAGGGGCGTTCCTTTATTAGAGACAAATCTATCTCAAAAAAGGTTGGATCTCCAGCCAAAGGTGTGAACAAATATAAAGAATTAATGGGGAATGATTCCCCAGATGGTTCGAAGACGGGTGTAGCAGGGGCTTTGGCCAGTGGGATTATACTGTGAGTGATGGGAGAGTGGGCTACGGGGCTTGGCATTGGGACACTGCCTTCGCCTTGGCTTAGGATTGAAGGAATAGCGGAGTGGGTGGGCGAAGTGGTTTCAATAGGCTTGGCTTGGTCAGACGACTCGGGTGGAGTGGGGCTAGGCAAAGTTGGAATGGAAACAGGCAATGCTTGAGGAGGTGATTGACCTTGTAGGGGAGGGAGGGGTTGATGATGACTTTCAACCGGGACCATAGTGGACGTGTCAGAGATCGAGGCAAAGGGGGGAGAGTGCGTACCTACGTGCCCTCCTGGCAAAGCGGTCGTGGTAACTTCTTGCGTGATCGGCTCCTGCTCTTTTTGGGCTTCGGCACTTTCGACCTCCATGACTTCTACTTTAGGGTCCCCTTCTTGTTGGAGGAGTTCCTCCACATCGATGACATCTATGTCTGGGACCGTCTCAGCACTTGGTGGCATCGCACCTTCAACACCTGCTTCGGCTGGGTCTGATGCAGGTTGTTCAGCATGAGCGCTTGGGGGCCTTGTGCGAGGTCACTTTGGGTGGCTCGGAGGCACTTGAATCTGCTCCTGCCTCTTCCTTTTCCTTCTCTCCAATGGCTGTTCTGCCTCTTCGACACTTGTGTCGTGGCTTTCTGATGGTCCTTGTGGCAGTGCCTCTGGAGTAGCTTCAGCTTCTTCCTCTTTCGAGGCATCTTCAGCTCCTTTTGGACTTTCACCCGATCTCGGGGAGCTGGAGGAACAAAATCAGCGAAGGATATAGACTTCCAAGTTTCAACGTTGGCGTCATAGAGAATCACGAAGTCTTTATCTATTGCCAAGAGTCCGTAGGAATTCATCTTCTGGCGATGGACTCTCATTATCCACCATTCTCCTAATTTTTCCTCGCTCCAATCCTTCAATTCCTCTTTTAAATCATCCTTTGCTTTTCTCCAAAATGTGGAGCTTGGAGTTGGGAGGGGGTACTGGTCAGGGTCAAATTCGACCTCCATGGGGTAGAATTCATGCCAGGGAGGCAATGTCCTCATCCTCTCCAAATGCCACTCCAGATCCTTCCCATTCGGATTATTCCTCTGCTCCACAATTTTAGGGTGAGGGCAGATGTGGAAATTCTTAAATTTTAAGTGATCCCTCATCACTCCCAAGGGATCATAGAGCCATTGCTGAGGGATTTGGAGCAGACCAAAATTGGCAAGCTTCTCCTCCAGGAAAACATTCTGCTTCAAGGCAGATACCTCAATTACTCCCATCCTGAAGGGGAAGTCGCAAGTATGTGCCCATTTCCGACCATGGCCATACACGACGTTGGTTGCGTCGCTCTGTCGAGCGACCTCCAATGCAAATTGGTACTCGAAAGGGAAAACAGGGAGCAGGAAGGGTTTTCTTGTAAATTCGAACATACGAATCACCAATCCCTGCGTCAATTGAAAAACATCTCCCTTCTTTTCTTGCACTATTTTATCTCTCAGACTGAGGGGGACCCGAGGGCAAGAACCCTTCAACAAATGCATGGCGGGCCCCAAGAATTGTTGGTTAAAAGAATAATAGGACTCTGTCCTCAACAGGAGAGGAGTCCACTGGTATACAGGCAAAGGATTTCCATCCTTGCCGCTCGAAGAGATGGCGATATGGGGGAATCGCTTATGAACCTGGTAGAAAAACAACCAGACTAGGAGGGAGCAGGGTGCGAAGTACTGGCCCGTCACCGAATTCTTCATACTGGTAAGTCACGTATGCAAGGTTCGGGCCACCCATTCTGCCCAATCAAAGAAAACTGGGTTGGTGCTCGGTCTTGCAGCATCAGGGGCATAGAATTCCCCTCTTGAAATACATTCGGCCAAAGACACCTGCCAAGGTTGTACCGAAGCATCTGTCGACAGGCCCGCCACCCATGCAATGATGGAGAAAATATCGGTGTTCTTGAAAGCTGCCAAAGGTAGAGGCATTTGGGGCAGCTTGCTTGAAGGGAGCCCGCTTTTGAGGTTCTCGCGCAAAAATTTCAATATGAAGTTATTGGAGGTGAACCTCTCCATCTGTTCGCTTAGAATAACATTGCGAACTGAATAACCCTTGGGTGGCCCTTGCCGTGGTGCAAATGCTGCTTGCACATCTTCCTTCAGAATGGAAAACAATTTATGGCCTGAAGAGTCTAATACCTGCCTGGATGCAGGCTGGTAATTCTGTGCGATAGCATAGATTAGCTCTGGGCAGTGGTGAGCAGGCGGGGTCAAATACCAGTAAATCTGAGAATAATAGGCAGCAACCCTTTTATTCTCTGGGGTGAGTCTGCTCACCATAAATTCAATAGTGCGTCGAAGCTCGGACACATCCTTAGAGAGCTCCGTATCTCTAATCTTCTCCCACCCATCAATTGGTGGGTCCACAAGCTGCTCCTCTTCAGAATCATCTCCTTCTTCTATCGGCCGCTTCTCAGGGCGAGTGGCGGGGTCGACCTTCTTTGGAGTATGCCTTTTCTCCTCTTTGCCCTTCTTTGTTTTTTTAGGGCCTGCAACTTCGGGTTCCTTCCCCTTTTCTTTGGAATTCTTCTTCCCCATGTCAAAAATAATGGCAGTGGAATCCTTGATACAGAGGGCCTTAATGCGAATGAGCTTGGATGCGAAGGGTGGAAGAGTAGGGTATTCGAAGGCTCTTAGTCTTGCTTGAATTGATGGACAAATAAACTTCTCTCTTGATAGGTCTTCACATTTTATAACCTAAAATAGGTAACTACCTTAATTTATGGCACCTACTAAAATTAAATTTACAGCTTCGAACGGAAGAAGCTACCGTATTCTTAAATTGATTCTACAACGACGTGGTACACAGGGCCACATGCTTTGATGATTACACTTTGTATTGGAGACGCAACCTGCTGCCACCTCGTACCTTGGCATGAGCTTTTCTTTTCCTTTTTCTAACTAAATTACCTCGAGATGTGCTCCACCACCTTTTGCCTTAAATTCATCCACTTCGTACTCCTTTCATGGTTGTTGATTGCACGTTCTTCGAGGCACATTTTAAATTCTCCACCTCATGCATTGTTGGTTCGACGAGTGTGAAATCAATGTTGAAAATGCTTCACGGTGAACCTTTGGTTCGGATAGCCTTTTGATGCTTCGGGCCCGAAGTACTTCTTCTTTGCCGCGCTGTCGCTTTGCTTGC
The DNA here is from genome assembly GCA_028583015.1 of Wollemia nobilis. NCBI lineage: Eukaryota > Viridiplantae > Streptophyta > Pinopsida > Araucariales > Araucariaceae > Wollemia > Wollemia nobilis. The sequence continues at coordinate 988,974 of JAQPPZ010000856.1, read as the reverse complement.
AAAGGCGCTTCGCTAAGCTTACCCTTTTGAAATCTACTTCGCAAAATTTTTGCCCGAAGTAGCTACTGAAAATGCTTCGGGTGCGAAGCTCTTTTCATGCCTTTGTTTGAATTTTGGTTCGGCCCTTTTGAGAGTAACATACTTCGCAGCGAACCTCCTTGCACTTGCTACTTCGCATCAAAAGTCTCCGAAGGAGATTTTGAAGTGTAGTACTTGGTTTATGCAATCTTGGAGCAGGATGTATATACAAATGAAAATTATATACAAAAGTACATATACATACATTTTTTTTTTAAAATAGAAGTTGAAACTTAGCGATGAAAAGTCTTCAGATGAAGACCATTGACAGAGATCGGCAAAACTTGGCCATCTGCATCTTTGAGGATGAAAGAGTTGGCCGAGTTCACCTTCATGATTTTGAATGGCCCATCCCAAAAGGCATCCATCTTGTCATGATTCCTAGGCTTGGCTTTCCAGGAGTCCCACTTCCATACCAGATCTCCCACTTTGAATGTGTGATCGGATGATTTCTTCTTGAACCAGTCTTGAGTGACCTGAGCATGCTTAGCGAAGTTCTGGTAGGCTTCTTCATGATCTTCCTCTAGTTGCAGTAGCTGAGCTAATCTATTTTCCATTGGACTAACTCCATCTTCTGCTTCTAACAGCTGTAGTGCAGGGATCTCCACATGGATGGGTAAGATGGCCTCCTTGCCGTAGACCAAGGCATAAGGTGAAGTCTTGATTGACTTCTTGATAGAAATTCGATCGGCCCACAAGGCCCGATCTAGAAGGAGGTGCCAAGTCCTTTTGTTCATCTCTATGAGCTTTCTTAGCACCCTCAACAGAGTCTTATTGGTGGATTCTGCCAAGCCGTTGCCTTGTGGATAGTAGTTGGAGGATACTTTATGGTATATCCCATATCTGTAGAAGAATTCATTGATTTTGGCACCTGTGAAGCCAGGGCCATTGTCCGTGATGATCGCTTCGGGGATGCCGAACCTGGTGATCAATCCTTCTAGGAAGGTGATTACAGTCTCTTGATCTGCATGCTTCGTAGGAATCGCTTCGGCCCACCTGGTGAAGTAGTCAGTTGCGGTCAGGATGAACTTATGTCCCATGGAGGAGTTCGGTGATACGACCCCTATAAAATCCAACCCCCATTGCTGAAAGGGAGTTTCTACTTGTATCGGATGAAGGGGCATCGAAGCATTTCTGCTTTGGTCGATGAACTTCTGACACTGCTCGCATTTGCGGCAAACGATGAAGGCATCAACGAAGAGTGTGGGCCAATAATAACCCGCTTTGATAATCTTTAGTGCCGTTGTTCTCCCTACGAAGTGACCTCCAGATAGTCCTGAATGGAACTCTCCTAGGACTTTTCTTTTATCATCATCTTTGATGCATTTGAGAAGGACTCCATCAATATTCTTGAAAAATAGGCCTTCGGGGCGCAGAGTGTATCGGGAGGACCGCATCCTGAAATGTCTTCACTGCGAAGCATTTAGATGCGAAGGACAACTGCCAGTGTGGAAGTATTCAACTATTTCACTGACCCAGTCTTTCTCGTCCTCTTCCTGGTTAGCGAAGCATTCTTCGGCTGGTAAGTCATCCCACTGAGATTCTGTCACTTCGGCCGCTGCGCTCTTTGCTAATTCTTGACACAATGCATGACCGTGAACCAATTTTGTGGGCTTGATCTCAATGTCAAATTCTTGTATCTTATTCACCCAACCAGCTCTCTTGCTTCCCAATTCTCCTTGGATGATGAAATTGTGCACGTCGGGGTGAATGACAAAGACTGTGACCCGACTTTGGGAGATGAACTGTTTGAACTTTCTGAGGGATTTCATTACTGCATGTACCTGACGTTCTATGAAATTATATTTCTCTTCATGGGGATTGATCACCTGGCTCAGAAACACGATGGGACGCTCCTCACCATCTTCCCCCTTTTGTGTCAGGACAGCAGCATAGCTTTCGGGCTCCCCTATAGCATACATGATAAAATCCTGACTGTAATCAGGATTGATCAGGACCGATGCCTGAGCGATTCGAGCCTTAATCTCTTTGAATGCTTCCTTTCTTTCTTTCGTCCAGCTAAATTCGGTGCCCTTCTTCAGGAGTTGGGACATTGGCTTGATGACTTGGGCGAAGTCAGGGACAAACTTCCTCACGAAGTTGATCTGGCCGAAGAAATATTGAAGTCCTTTCTTGTCTGCTGGGAGTGGGAGCTTCATTAGAGCCTCGGCTCTGTCAGGATCTACAGTGAGGCCCTTTTCTGATATCGCATGTCCCAACAACTTTCCTTCGTTGACTATGAATATGGACTTCTTTGGATTGATCGAGATGCCAAACTCTCGACATTTTTCAAAAATTTGTTGTAGATGTAGTGGGTGATCCTCCCTTCTTCGGGAGAAAATGGTCATGTCATCTAGATAGATGATGATAACCTTATTTAGAAGCTCACCAAAAGCAAGATCCATCACTCTCTGGAAAGTGGCACCAACATTCGAAAGGCCAAATGGCATTCGCTGGTAAGCAAATGTCCCCCACTTGGTAGTGAATGTTGTTTTATGCTGGTCTTCGTCCCTGACCCAGATTTGATTGTATCCAGAGAACCCATCGAGCAGAGAAAAGTGTTGAGCTCCAACCATCGAGTGCAAGATCTGATCGATTTGCGAGAGAGGATAGTGGTCCTTGAGAGAAGCCTGGTTCAGGTTGCGAAAGTCCATGCATAACCGTATATCTCCATTATTTTTTTTGATCGGGACCAGGTTTGCTACCCATGAAGAGTGCTTGATGGGATAAATGATCTTCACCTCGAGCATCTTCAGGAGTTCGGCCTTCATTAGGACCTCGATCTTAGGATTAACCGGTCTTTGCTTTTGTCGAAAGGGTTTGACCCCCTCCTGCAATTCGATTGTGTGTTGAACCAGCTACCGATTGTACCCCCTGAGATCTTGATAAGACCAAGCAATTATGTCAAAAAACTTTCTGCACAAATTCTGTATCTGTTCTATCTCTTCTGAAGTGCAGTCGGTTCCAACTTTTATTGCTTTTCCAGGTTCAAGCTCTAAATCTTGATACTACTTTTCATTGACTTTGATCATGTGAGAGAGTGCTCGATCATTCTGATCAAAGAGGCTTTCAAGGGTGATTAGTCCCTTGGGAACATGGTTATTCTTCAATTGAACCAGCCCTTCATATTCTTCTTCATCAGAGCTTCTGTCTTCGACTGTGGCGGCTTCTTGGATCATGAAATTTACAATCTGCTCATCATTGTCAAAGACTTGCCAATGTAGGTCTTTGTCTGGGATAGAGGGTCTGTAGATCATCCTCACAGCTTTGGGCTTGTGCACCATGTCTTCTGCTGGAGAGTACTTGGCTGCGATGGATGCCAGAACATCGGCATGTCGATTCTTTTCTCTTGGGATAGACTACAGATTGAGAGATTCGAACTGGTCGAACAAGTCCCATACCCTATTGCGGTATGATTTTAGATAATGCTTCTTTGAAGTACACTTATTTGTGACTTGGTTGCAAACCAGTTCAGAATCTCCGAAGATTTGGAGATGCTTTATGCCTAACTTATCAGCTTTCTTGAGTCCTAGGCATAATGCTTCATATTCTGCTGCATTGTTAGTGCAGCTCCATATCAACCGGTAGCAATACTCCTTTTGCTCTTCGAATGGTGAAATTAGAAGAATCCCTGCCCCGACACCATTTTTACATCGGGCACCGTCGAAGAACAACTTCCATAGTCCTTCTTGGGCACTTGTTCTATTCTCTGGTTGGGAGTGTTTTTTAGGCTTGGCGATCGCATAACATCCTATCTCGGTCTCCACCATGGCGTTAAAGTCTGCCAATGAGAACTCATCTTCATAACTTAATTGCGCAAGAGATTCCTCGACCAGGTCTACCTGCTCTATTTCCTCCACTATTGCATTCACTGGATCGCTGCTTTCTTCCTCGGACATCTTCTGCACAAGAAAGGAAGAAGGTTTTTCATTGTAGATCTTCACCTTCTTTCCTTTGAATGGAATCTCCAGATGAGAGTAATCCATAGACAGATATCCGCCCAACTTTGCCATGAATTCCCTTGACAAGCACATACTAAAATATGGCTCCAAGTCGACTACCACTACCTCTTGTATGACCGTGATCTGAGGCATCTTATGTAGTCGGATAGGAATGTCCTTGATCACCCCTACAGTCTTCACTAGAGTACCATCCAACTGGAGTACACCTTGGCTGCTTCACGTATATTCCATCCCTATTTCTTCGTAGACTGCTCTTGGCATGACTGTTGTAGCGGCCCCAGAGTCGATCATGCAATTATGTACAATATACCCTTCCATTTGTAGGGATAGGTAGAATGGAGGTGGTCTATTCTTCCCCATGATGGATGTGGATAGGGTCTGCACAAGAGCAAGCGGTGCTACCTTTTTTGCTTTAATTGTCTTCAATGATTCTTGCAGCAGGTCTACTTGTCCAGGTAGTTGCAGTGCATCGTACAAGCTGATTTTGGCTGGAATCTTCTTTAACTCCTCTACAATGTTGTACGCCAAGGATTTGAGCACTTCGGGTTCCTTTCTAGGTTCATATCTTGTGCGATACTGCTCCGTAGCTTCAACTCTTTGTCGCTTAGTTAGTGAAGGAAACTTGAGCTTTTCCTTAGCCTGCTCCTTAGTTTCTGCCTGAGGTGGTTCGGCAGAGGCCTTTTGAGCCTTTTCTTTGATTGGTGCAGGTGGAGGAGCTTCGTTCGGGGCTAAAGAAGATGATTGTCCTTTCTCGGGTCGAACTTGCTCTTTTGAAGGAGCCATCTGAGTAGCATCTACTTCTATTGCCCTCTTTCCTCCTCTGGTAAGTACTGCAACCGGCTCCTCCTCGCCAATTGTCAGGTTCTGACTCATTTGCCTAATGACGTTGACTTGACCGCTATGACTACTATTTGCTAGCGTTTGTACATAGTGTTGGTGCAGCGTGCAGGTATTCTCTTCATGCGGATCATTGCACGTAGAGCACCAATATACATAATCGAAAGTGCTCGGAGCTTCATCAATTGCAACATTTCTCGTCGAAGCCTTCCCTTGCTGGACTGCTTGGTCTTTGGTAAGCGCAGGCGTAGGATAAGATCTTCTCGGTAGGAATTCTTGTTGCGCTTGCTTCTTCTTCACAATGGTCATGTCATTGGACAACATCTGAACTGTAGAGTTCAGAGACTGCATCTCTTGTAGAATTTTAGTTTGTATATCATCGGCTTTCGAAACGAGTGGTAATGAAGCCATCGTCGGTATTGGAGGCAGGGCGGGGTGTTGAGGTGGTGCTGGTAGTACAAGAAATGCCGAAGTGACAGTGGGCTACGGAGTTGAAAATGTAGGGAAATGAATTTGTGGAGCGGTGATTTGAGACACGATAGGATTCGGGTTCCAAGATGAGATCGGGAGTGCAGGGGTTGTAGAGATTTGCGAAGCGGTTGCACTTGCATACTAGAATTGAAGGAATTCGGGAAGTATGGGCATCGGCATCCTTTGGGGAAGCTTGCCCATAGCTATCAAATCCATTTCTGCCCTCTTGGCTAACTCATACAACTCGAGAAAAGTATTAACGTTAGAATATCTTACCATGAGACCGATATCAGGGTTGAAAGCCCGAAGGAAATAGAGTGTTGCAGCTTCGTCGGTTGGCCGAAGTCCAACTGGCACTCTCTGCCAGGTTCGAGCGAACCTAACATTGAAATCTATGATTTCTTCTTGTGGATGCCTCTTGATCGAAGTGAACTGATGCAGGAGAGAGGTAGGATCGGAAGACTCATTGAAGTTTCCCATCAGTTGCCCAGCTAACTGGTCCCATCCCGTAATACTACCGGGTGGTAGAGATCTATACCAGTAGAGGAGTTTTCCTCTAAGGGAAAGAACCAGAAGCTTTACCATAATTTGCTCTTCTGTAATGTCGTGGATCGCCGCCAGAGATATTATGTCCTGGATATGCTCTAGAGCAGTCTTCCTAGTTCCATCGAACGTTGGGATCTTCTTTATGGCAGCAGGCGGCACTTGCCCTTGTCCCACTAGATTCAGTGGTGACAAAGAATCCCATGCTGGGCACAACCTGGGTGGCGGTGGCTGCTGCATTTGTTGTTGTTGTTGTTGTTGTTGTGCCATACTTGCTCCTGGATTTTGAGAAATAGGGATTCCCGAAGCTCCCCCTTGATTGCTAATAGGACAACTAATAGGAATGGAGGGACTAGGACGCTTCGGTGAGTTGGGAGGATTGGGAGGAAAATTAGATGTTGTACTATCAGAAGTTAGGCCTTGTTCGCCAACAGCAGCCTCTTGTGAGGACGTTCCTCGTAATAGTGACTCGGGGGTGACCAACCTTGATCGCTCCCCAAAGGCATCAATATCTAGCTCAAAGAACTCGGTTTCCTCTCCTCTATTCTTAACTCTCCATCTCGTTTGCATGAAGGCATAGACTTTTGGTACTGGTCTTTACGACTTAAATATTCTTGGGTAAACAGAGTCGCCAGATGCTAAGAGTCTTTCGGTAATGAGGGCATCGGTCCTCACTACCACTAGTCAGGTGAGACTGACCGGGTCACACCGGGAACTTGTTAGAACTATTGGCCCCGGTGAAGATGGGTTTGAGATTTGAAAATATGGGACCTTGGTCCCACCGGGCGTGCCAAAACTGTTGGTCATCAAATCTGCCTAGGAAAGGATTTTGGGTGAGTGTATGCGCCCTAGACCTGGACCAACATTGAAAGGCCGAAGGGAAGAGATGCCCCTCGTGCCAATATCCGGAGAAAGGCCGGCTCCTATGCTAAACTACTTGGGTGTTTTAAGATAAGGGTGCAGGAAAGAGATAAAAGGAGTAAGGGTTAGAGAAAGAAATAAAAAAGGTAAGGGAAGAGAGATCGATAGTTTAAAGTGGGAGAGAACAGGAAGCACGATCACTAACTAGCAACTTGAATAGAAGCAAAGAACACCAAGAATAAATGAAAGAAATGCAATATCAACCTTCCTATGTATCCTTCAGGTGAGTTTTAGGGTACATTCCCCGATCGCACATCGGATGTAGGGTTCAGCATCTCAGTATACAAATGAAGAAAGACAAAAGAATCAAGCATAGAAGGTAGCATAAAAGAAAGGAATTGAGCCCAAAGATCTTTAGTATTAATCGTAGGACATCAAGTTACAACAACTTTCTAGCAGATAGTTCTCCCCCCTTTTCTATTACAATGCCTAGGTTTTTATAGAGGACCCGAGCCTCTGAGTCATAATTACATAGCAAGGAGAAGTACGCCCTCGAGCCTTAAGAATTCGGCTCCCCGAGGCTCTCGTGATCGAGCTCTCAAATCCATTACCAAAATTGGCAACTGTGATCGGGTCAACCATGGAAAGATGCATTGATGAGCCGTCTGGACGTCCTTGGTCTCTGGGTGCGGTGCTCGAGTGGCCGCCATGCTCATCGGGCTCTTCATCATGGCTTGATACTTCATTTTTGATTGCCAAAAATGAGCAACGAGCTTATCGGGCATGAAAAATTGCATTTATGAGGCACTTGATCACCTCGAGAAAATACTCGGCTTGGAATGCATGCCCGTGAAGCGCTTCGCTAAGTCTTCATTCACAACTTCGCTTCGCAATGGTTCTGAGCCGAAGCAAAAACTCCTCCTTGGTTTGTACTTCACAAAATTGAGCTTCACAAAACTGCTTCGGGGGTGGTGAATGCCGAAGCATATTTACTTCACAAAATGGGCCTCTTTGTCCTCGCCACTTCGTTGACAAAATTGCTTCGCTGACGCTTTGGAGAAATGCTTCGCTGCGATCCTCTTTCAAAACTATGGTTCGGGAAGGTTTCGGCCGAAGCAATTGTCTTCAAAAGATGTTGCATTCTCCACGACCTCCGTCACTTCGGGTAGAAGTACTTCGCATGAAAGCTAGCCGAAGCAGATGCTTCGCAATGACTTTTGGCGAAGTAAAAATGATTCGCTGATGGAGGGACCCGAAGTGGGTGCTTCGGCAACTTTCTGGCGAAGTATTTTCAATGCTCCTTTGAGTTCCGCTTCGCTGATTTCCTGACCGAAGTATTTGTTGAAAATGCTTCGGGTGCGAAGTAGTTTCATTCTCCTTCCTTTGTATTTTACTTCGCAACACCGCTTCAGAAATCTCGCTCGAAGTATTTGTTGGAAATGCTTCGGGCCCGAAGTAGATTTCTTGCCTTTGCTTCTTCGACGAAGTTGTTCTTTTGAATGCCGCTTCGCTCAACTTTCGCCCGAAGTAGTGGTTTGAAGTGCTTCGGGCCCGAAGTTCTTTTTTATCACTACCCTTGTATTCTTCTTCGGCAATACTACTTCGCAAAATTTTCACCCGAAGTAGTGCTGGAAATGCTTCGGGTGCGAAGCTCTTCTCATTTTCCTTCGGTGAAGCTCTTTTCTCTAGCTTGTTCGATAGTGAAGCTCTTTCTTTTCTATTTTATATACAAAGGGGTGGCATTGAAAGCCAAAATTGCTGCAACTTTTCAAATAAAAAAAACAACAAAGAAAAACTTTACAAAACACTGTACAAAATTTGTTTTCCTTTTCTACCCCTTGAGAAATGTGACAAAATTGTCAACAACTGGTGAACTGGTGTAGGAGAGAGAATGGGTCTTCTTGCTCATTGAAGCTCCTAATGAGTTGTCCTACCAGGTGGTCCCACAAAGTTATGGTGCTAGTCAGGAGTGATCGATACCAGTAGAGGAACTTACTTCTAGGTGAAAGTACCAACAACTTCACCATTATGTATTCTTCTATAATTTGGTGAATAGTTGCCAGTCCTGTCATGTCCTAAATGTGTTCATGCATCATATTTCTAGTACCATCATAAGTAGATAATTTTTTTTAGGATGGCAGGTGGTACAATGTGCTAAGCTTGTAGGATAAGAGGTTCGATGTGATTCTAGGTTGGAAATAGCCTTGGAAGAGTTGGTTGCACCATATGAGGTGGTGGATTTGCTTGGCTGCAATAGTTGAATCAAAATAATGGGAATACTTGGAGCACCCAAATTGAAGTTAGATGGAATTGAAGTGTTTTGGTGATCCAAAGAATTCAGCGAAACTAGGGGCAAGTCAGTAGTTGTGCTATCAGGATTTGGATCCCTTGTAGCAATAGTAGCTTCCTACAAAGAAGTTACATCCAACAAGATATTTAGCCTGACCACTCTGGGGTGCTCTCCTAGAATTTCAATGTCAAGCTCGAGTAACTCAGCTTCTTCGGTATTTCTAATCTACCACCTTGTTCACATGAAGGCATGATCTTTTAAGCCGGTTTGCAAGGTTCAGATGTGCCTGAGTTTGTATGAGTCACTAGATGTTTGGATGTATCAAAAATAATATGAACATCAACTTCTTAATATTTCTTTTGCAATGGAACGTTTGCATGCCATCGGGAATACCAAAAATTGTTGGTAAGAGATCTACCCTAGGTAAGTGTTTGTCTAGTTATGCACCCTAGAACCAACCAACATTGAAATATCAAGAGGAAGAAATGCCTCTTGTGCCAATATCTAGAGATGGGTTGGTTCCCTTGCTATTCTATCTAGGGGGTTGAGATAAGAGAACTAGAAAGAAATGTAAATGACTAAAATAAATGGGAAATATGGTCACAGGCCAGATAAAATAGGGGTGATGGGCTAACATCATGATAACTTAACTGTACGTTGAATCAAATGGCCATTTAATACAAATGCTAACAAAAATTAAAATTGAACATCTAACATGCATAATCTTCAGGACTACTCCAGAGGTTCATGTTTTATCATAAGCTAAATCTAAATATTAGAATTTAAGCCTATAGACAAACCAGAGGAATTAATAGAATATAAGCAATATAAGACATACACACAATCAAAAGTCCAGAGTTAGAGCCACACACTATTTGTATTTATAGAAAAATTTGAGTTATAGCAAGCTTCTATCAAACACCCATCATTTTATAATAAGATAACAGGCTTATATAGAGAATTATGTCACTTGAAAATTAAATGCACACCCACTAAACATCATGGTGGTAGAGAAGTTAATATTTGCAAAGAGAAATAGTTATGAAATAGTATGCGAGCACAAACCATAACTGATGACTCCTCAAAATGTAACTAAATATCTTCAATGTTCTAACAGGTCCATCTGGTGGCACGATCTCATTGCTTGCTGGAGCCACCCTGGTAAAATGTAAGGCTATGCATCTTCATAATGTTAGGTCTAAAAGCTTCCTACTAACTGCACATCGTACTACTAAGAAAAAGTGCTTGAATAGATAAGGATGATGAAACTAAACTAATCCACTTGCCACATTGGGATTAGAGTAGATTTTGAAAAGTTGATCGGTTCAAAGCATTCCAATCATTGCACCCAAGTCTAGCGCACTAAGAATTACACCCAAATTTGGTGCATTTTGAGCATTATGCCCAATTCTGGCATACTTTGAGCATTGCACCCAATTCTACCTATACTTAGTCATTTTTCATACCAAAATTATAGGCTATGCTCTTTTTTCTTCATGGGGCCAAATTGCATTCGATGACTTGGCACGAAATACCATCACCATCAGAAGGAGGGTTTCCCTGCATGGTCAATAGATAGAAAAAATTGCACAATATTTTAGGCATTGTAGAAATGATTTTATAGCAAATATCAAGAGATAGAAAATGCATTCCAAATATGAGGATAGAGTTCCTGAGGAGCAAAAATTACTAGAAATCCAAATATACACCATGTTGCAGAAATGACAACACTAATACAAGGCTTTCCAAGTTTACAATTCAACAGAGTTGCTAGGTGATTATTAGATAGTTGAGTTGATTAGAGAATCATCTAACTCTATGCTAATAAAAATGTGATACTACTCATGTCCCACCAGGAGTGCCACACAGTTGAAGTTGCCAAGTGACTTTCAAAAGATCTAGGTAAATTAGAGAGTCACCAAACTCTAATTTTCTAAAACATGAAAACTCAATGAGTTCGTTGGTAAAGTCACTAAAAAATATTGGTCACCAATGCAACACCATGCACCAGGGTGGGTATGGACCAATAATGCAACATAGAACAACTACCACATTGGGATGGGGTGGACAATCTTTGAAGAAGACCGATTCCTTCAAGGGTGTTTCCAGCTATCTACGTTGCAAACTAGGAAAATGAAAAGGGGGGAAAGAAATAAAGAAATGGCCATAGCCAGAACTCACAAGGATGGGTATAGCCACATGAAGACCTATGTAGGTGATATACCACCCCGTACCTAACAGATAACCCAGCAATATATTTGTTCTAGCTCCTATCAATGGTGGGTAGGGGTAAAATTCTAGAACCAATGAATAGGTGCATGAGATCGAGGATTCAAAATTAGAACGCTGCTATCCAACTAGCTTTAGCAAAAATAAATCCTTAACCCATCTTTACAAATGTGCACTCCTGAGTCACTCAAGTAAATCCTATAGAATCCAGATAGCAGAATATCATGGGATAACTTAAAAAACCAGATAGAAATAAGCATTCATACAATCAATAAAGAACAGGGAGACAAAGTCAAAGACCAAATAGTGCAGAATTTGTATTTACATAGAGGTAAACCTTACATATGAATTGTAATGGCTAAAGAGTTGTCCTTAGGAATGACCAAAATTCCATTATTTATAGGTATATTTACATTGGAATGATAGTATACGGGAAGACAATTCTTGCAGATGACAAGCACCGCACTGGTACACTGCCCCTCAGGATAGCACTAGGAAGTAGATGCATCTAGCTCAATTTGGGACCTTGGATCCTATGATATTTTTGTCTAGTTCATCAATTCTCAGCTACCTCGTCCTTTTCCTTGACTGGTGATCCTTTGGTTAGGTGGTGAGTGATAGGTATTGAAGCACCTTGGGATCAATGCACCTCAAATCAGTCACTTTCACGCATAATGTTAGGTACCTGGACTATTGCAACGTGTATGTCCTCAATTTTAAAATTTGGGTGATGGTAGGAGTTTTACGCACCGGGCGGGTGCTTTCTTCATAAATATTTTTGCTCATGTAGGTATTGGGAAATAGGGCAGACATTTCTCCAAAAAAATTCTTACTTTGTGCTTTATATATTTCGCTTGGCATGGGTGGGAGTTTTCATCCTCCCCAAGGGTGGGGTTGTATAATTTTTCGCCCTTGCTAGCCACTTGAGAGGTATGCTCCACAAGTGGGAAAAAATTATGAAAAGTTCTGCCCAAGAAGTGGGTGGGTTTGTAGGAGAGTTCTGCTTAAGGTCAAGGGCAGATCATCCACTAGCTCTATCGCTCATCCCTCTTTATATGCCAATGATTTTTGCCACCACCATTTGATATATTTTCTTCATCCACCAATGTCTTCAAAATTTGACGAACTCCTTTCGAGCAAATGGAATCATGTATTGAAGGGAAGAGTGGGTGAAGGATGTAAAATTTCACCCATAAGCTTACATCAAGATGTTTGTACACTTACATAAATATATATATTACATAGAAGTGTTGTGGCTGATCCACAACACACCCCAAAATTGGGGACCCACCTTTTTTGTATGCTTTCAAAGAACACCATAGTGGCCCAAATGCTAAAAACTCAAAGGAAGAGCAAAATAGAGCATAAGGGAAAAGTTTCACGATATCGCGACATGTTGCTCTGTCGCGGCTAAGAAAAAGAAAGCATCGCGATATCGCGACGTGTTGCTGCTAAGGAAAAGAAGGTGTCACGATTTCGTGACATGTCACGTTTTTGCGGCCAAGAGTAACAAAATGTAGCAGGGGGAGAAAATGTCACGATTTCGCGACGTGTTGTGAAATCATGGTTCATAGAGGAGAGAGAAAGACAAAGTAAAAAAATGTCACGATATCGCGACATGTCAAGTTTTTGCGGCCCAAATCAACAGGATGCACCAAAATGGAAAAATGTCGCGATATCATGACATGTCATGAAATCGCGATCGAAGGCAGCAAGAGAAGAGTCAATGCAAAAGTTGTCACGATATCGCGACATGTCGCCATTTCACGACCTGAAGACAAGATGAAGGGCAAAGATAAAAAATGTCACGATTTCGTGACAGGTTGCGTTTTCGCGATCTACTGGCGGTAAAAGAGGTAAAGATAGAAAGATGTCGTGAAATCATGACATGTCTCATTTTCGTGATTCACAATGACTGATAAGCTAAGCAAGGGAAATATGTCATGATTTTGCGACAGAAAGTAGCGATATGGTACGGAATGAAAAGGTGTCGCGATTTCGTCACAGAAAGCAGCGAGACAACCCAAAAGAGAAAAGCGTCATGATTTCGTGATAGAAAGCAGTGAGATGGTACAAAATGAAAAAGTGTCATGATTTCGTGATAGAAAGTAGCGAGACAGCCCGAAAGAGAAAAGTGTCACGATTTCGCGACAGAAAGCAGCGAGATGGTACGAAAGGAAAAAGTGTCATGATTTTGCGATAGAAAGCAGTGATACAGTCCGAAAGAGAAAAACGTCACGATTTCGCAACAAAAAGCAGCGAGATGGTACGGAAGGAAAAAGTGTCACGATTTCACGACATGTTGTGTTTTTGCGGCTAAGTGCAACAAAACACAGCGAAGGAGAAAAACGTTGTGATTTCGCGACAGGTTGCATCCATGCGGCCCTAAGGAAAAACACGTCGTGATATTGCGACATGTCTCATTTTCATGTGTTTGAATGCGAATAAAGCTGCGGGCATAAAAACGTTGCAATATCGTGACATGTCTCATTTTTGCGATGCATGAAGGCAGACAGTTGTTGATAGAAAAATGTCGCGATATCGCGACATGTCTTGTTTTCGCGATGCAGGTAGAGGAACAAAGCTACAGATAGAAAATGTTGTGATATTGCGACATACTATTTTTGTCGTGATTCACAGCAAGCCGTTATAGAACATGCAAAAAAATGTAGAACACGTGGCACGAAGATGTCAGGGCTATGATAACGCTTCAAGATCGACAATTACATTTCATAGAGAAGATCAAACATTTCAACGTCAAGCAGAAATTCAAAAACGATGAGGAGGCAAGGAAGATTAAATGAAGCGATCTGGGAGATGAAGTGAAGCATCACAGGGCAAAACAGAGAGCATTTCCAAAAAGTTTAAAAGCAGAAGCACAGATTGGTACGAGGGTCAAAAACTTCTAAGGGCAGAGTTGTAGAGCCAAGGGCAACAAGCCATTCTGGGCCTGCTTTTGGAGTGTTTTCCTCCACTTGTTTTGGTTTTGTCAAAACTGGAAACATTCTGTCATTGTAAACTGATACATTCTTTTTAATACAAAATTACAGAGAGTTGCACCTCATTGACAAGAAATAAGGAGTTATTTTTTGCATGCAAGATTGAATGTTTATCTTTCCCCTTTCAGATTTTAGGCTTATAGGTGAATTTTAATGCAAGTTCTCTTGGTTGCTTCATGCGAATGTCTAAATCTGAAAACCATAGTTAAAACCCTAGAAACCAGCACCTAGCTTATCTGGATTGTGCGAGTTTTGCAGGTTCAATAGGTTAGGTTGTATGCAAAAAACCTCATTATCTTCGGTTTTGTCAAATAGGATCGTAGCAATCTGAATGTATTTTAACTTTAGTTTCTTTACATTTCATTTTCATTTCTTTTATTTTCTGCAATCTAACTTTAGTCAAATTTACAGTCAGTGAAACAAAATACTTGAAAGAATAAAAAACCATAGTGCCCCTTGTTAACAGTTACTTGCAACCACTAAGGTATTCCGAACATTTAAATTGAATACTATTATTTATGCCAAATGCTAACATAGCGGAGACCTTGGAGAAATCATTTACAGGATTTCTTTGCAAGCAGAAGATTTAGAACTCAAATCCTATTGGAGAGTGTGTTTTCACAACTGGGTGAAAATACCACTCAACAGATTGGCACTAGAAGGAGGACCGAATTGGTTTACTTTATTTTTTTATTTTCATACAGATTGGCGCTAGAAGGAGGGCCGAATTGGTTTACTTTATTTTTTATTTTCATACAGAAGTAATGTGTTTTTTATTCAATTTTGAAATTATTCTTTTAAATCTCATTAACGACTGAGCTACAACATTTTTTTGGTGTTGCAGGTTTTCTTGGAGATATCAAGAGTTTCGTCAGGCAGGCTGGACCCACCATGCCATATCACTACTAGGTCCCAAAAAATTGGGGAAACCATATTCCACAACCTTACACTCACTTGTAATCCAAAAAATAAAACCAAGCAAGCTGTAAACCTACCAGATAGCCTTGTCACAAAATACCTTTCTGCTTTAGGAACATCGAGCGGACCTACACCAGTGATATCAATTGCCACTAGTGTACCTATCGTCAGTACCATTTCCACTACTCTTGTAGGGTTGTCCTCATCAATTCTGAGTCAAATGGCCCAACCTCCAGCAGCTCCTTGGTATGGAGCTGATAATATCCCTTTGAATATTGCGGGGATATCCATGAAATCCCTAAGAACATAGAAATATTCTTGCCCAAATATAAACCAAATGGCCCAAGAACTACAGAGGAGCATATCCAAGCCTATAGGGATGTTTTTATAAGGTTGCAAGTCCAACATGAAGATGTGGCTTGCAAAATTTTTCCCATGAGCCTAGATCCAGTAGCCTATGAATGGTATATATGCTTGCCTATTGGTTCAATAACTTCATTGACGCAAATGGAGAATGCCTTTGTCAACCATTTTAGGTCACCTTTGGATCCCACAACCATCCACAATCAATTTATTACATGCAAAAGGGGCCAGGGTGAACCAATTAGAACCTTTAATCAAAGATTCCAAAAATGTTATAATAGAGCAGTTTGGCATTTTGCCATAGACCCCGTAGTAGCTTTACAAATCTATTTTGGGGCATTGGATCTGATGACAGTGATGTTTGCCAAGAAAAATCCTCAAGTCACCATGCTTGCCTTAGCTTACAATGAAGCCATGACCATCGAGCAACAAATGACACCACAGGGCTATGGGTTTCCCTATATGCCTATGATGGGACAATATGCTCCATATGGTCAAGCTCCCATGGTAAATCAGGTCATGGCACCGCAAATGCCAAACATGAATTCATTCCCATATCAACAACCATATCCACCAGCACCTGCCTATGCACCCATTCCGATCCAACCAATCACATTCATTCCACCCATTCTCGCATTTTTCCAAAATAGTCAATCGACTATGCAAGGAACCAATTGTTGGCAATTTTGGGTTTGAGATCCTAGCTTCTTGTCTATGAGTTGTCATTGATGTCAAAAGGAAATGGCATTAATGTTAAGAGGATGTGTTGGCTTCAAAGGTGGAAGATTCCAAGAGAATATTTTTAAGAGAATCCGGAGAGATTCCATTGGCAAGGGTTTTTCATTAAAACCAAACGGTTTTATTAAAACCAAGTTGGATAGGGTTTTTATTAAAACCAAGTTAAATGGTTTTTATTAAAACCAATGGAGGTTCTCTTTATTATTTATTTAATTATTATTTAAAACCCTTCAAGGTTTTAATTAATTAATTATTTAATTAATTAAGGGAGAAATTATTTTTAATTTATTAAAAATACTTAAAGGTTTTTAAACCTTTTTTTATTCTTAATTTATTAAAATTATTTAAGGGTTTTTAAACCCTTTTTGAAAAGACTTTTGATTAATTTCGAAATGGTCTTTATTTCCGTCGACGTCAAGGTGTCTTCGAAGAGACTATTTATTCTCCAACTCCTAAGGTTGGAAGGCTAATTAATTCGAAATTCCTCGAATGCAATTTGCGGTGTTTGTGCTCTGTATTCGCTGCGATCGAAGGAAGACTTAGAAGCACGTGCGGTTGAAAAGTCTTCGGGAGTTTTTTCGAGGGTGAAGTGGAGGGAAGTTCACTTGTGAACTTCGTAGCCCGCGTGGGCTAGTGGCAGCGAAGGCTGCTTGTTGGGCGCTGCATTGGCGGAGGTCACCGTTTCGAGTCTCGCGGGGGTGCTTTGCTAGAGTAACACACGTTTTTATTAAAACGTCTTTATGCCACGAAATTCGGAGTTTCTTGGACAGCGATTTATAAGGTGTGATTAAATTTTATGAGTTTTGGCTTTTGTGATTAGCATTGAATAAAATCTTAGGAGAAATAAGGGCATATTTCTTTGGATGTATTTTTAAGATTATTCTTTGCTATGCTAAAATTAAAAATGGAGGTATAAGGTGTGAGTCTGTGATTGTTGATTTATTGGCATGTTATGGTGGTTGTGTTTAAAGAAGTGGAGCTAAAAGGTGTAATAAAGGAAGTTTATATTATTGCTCATTTCTTTTTATTCTAACCCTAACTTGGTTGGAAGTTTGAGAGTTATGTGTGGTGACGACTTGAAGGTTCAATTATCTTCTACTCCAATAAGGTATGGGCACATTCTTCTTATGAGTATGATTGGTGTATGTTTTCTGAAATAAGGTTGGAGTGAAAAGGTATTCTACTAGGTATCCTTTGGCTAGGTGTAAATCCTATTTTCTGGTTTGTTGAAGACTACTTATGCATTGTTATCCTTAAGGAGAGTTTTTGGTGAATGCATAATTTTTGGTTTGAGATAGTGGAAGCTTTGTGCACTAGGGTTTATATTTGTGAGTCTAGCTACTTGCATTGAGTTGGTGGAACCCTTGGTTGGCTGTTTTGAGTTTGATGGTTGAGTTGCTTCCATAGAGGTTGTTTGATCAAGTTATTGCTTTACTTGATTCATGATATTGGGCTTACTCCATTGAGTTGATTTGAGCAAGTTATTCTTTGCATTTGGTGATATTGTGTTGGTGGCTATTTTGTTCAAATATCTTTGGAGGGAAAAGGATTTCTACTTGTTTCCTTTTCTTGTGATGATTGGTTGAATGCTTCAAGGTTGATGTTGAGTTGAATGGTGTTGGTTGACTAAACCTTGTTTGATGAGCATTGTTGTTGAAACCCTAATTGATGGTGAAAAGAACATGAGTATCATTGTTATGTGATTCTTTGCATAGTTGGCAATTGTTGGGGTTTCATGTTCTTGAAAGAAAACATTCTATCCTATCCATTTCAGATATTGAGTTGAGTTTTCAGATTTGAGATTGAGATTGAGCTGAGTTGATTTGAGTTGAGTTTTGAGATTGGGATTTGAGTATAGAACATATTGAGTCTCTAACAATTCTCTTTATGCTTCTATGAGTTTGACAAATCACATTGGGTCTCTAACAATTCACTTTGTGATTTCCTACTAAGAAAGTTTTTCTTGGTGAGCTTGCTTGAGTTTTTGGACAGGTTTCGGTGGGGACTTGTGAGTAGTTTTTGGACAGGTTCCAGTGGGGACTTGTGAGCAGATTTGGACAGGTCCTAGCAGAGGACTTGTGAGCTGAGTTTGATAGTTCTATCGAGAGAACTTGAGGACAGAGGTGCATTGGTTCTATGAGAAGAACCTGAGGACAGTTGGCAAGTCTTTGAGAAGGCTTGTATGCAGAGGATTGATTTGTTCAAGAGTTGGACAGATCTGATAGACAGAGGAAGACTTGTACTAGACCGATTGACTGTGTTTGGTACAGGTTGTTGAGCTGTTGTGGACGTGATCATAGAAGGCAGAGGTCTCTTAGGCTAAGCATTGAGGATAGGAGGTCTTCGGTGGAAAGGAGTTCCACGTGTTGGCAAGAGGTAGAGGCAGTTGATCTTCTGAGGGATCATTTCTAGAGCAGAGGGGAAGGTATCTCCTTTGAGCAGAGGCTCATAAATTCTGATTGGGGGAAGGTATCTCCTTTGAGCAGAGGCTCATAAATTCTGATTGGGGGAAGGTATCTCCTTTGGGCCGAGGCTCATAAACATTGTAATTGGGAAGGATTCCCAAAGAACTTTGAGATAACTTTTAGAGAAAAGTTTTGTGGACGTAGCCTGACCATTACGGGTGAACCACGTTAAAATTGGTGTCACTTTGTGGATGATATTGTGCATTGCTTTGATATTGCTTTGGGTATATTGCTTTACTATTTTGAAGTATAAAGGAAAAAGTAAAAAGAGGTCTTATCTTTGTTCACCCCCCTCTCAGTATAAGCTTGTGTTCTTCAATTGGTATCAAAGCAGGTGCCTTCGAAAAGTTTAACGGCTTGAAGGAAAAGCTAGTAAAGAACACAATGGATCATTCAAGTGGCAATGCAGCACCTATTCTTGATGGGTCAGATTTTGGTCTTTGGAGTGCAAGGATGAAGGTTCATCTAATGGCACTTGGGAATGAGGTTTGGGAAGTGATTGAAGATGAGTACACTATTCCTGAACATGGTCCTAATACTAAAGAAGAAAGGCTCCTACATCACAACAATTCAAAAGCAATGAATGCAATCCTGAAAGGCTTACAGAAAGCAGATCTCACCAAAGTGATTCACTGCAAGACAGATAGTGAAATGTGGAAACAGTTGAAGGTGGTTCATAGAGGTGATACAAATGTCAGAAAGGCCAAGTTGAGACACTTCAAAGGTATGTTTGAACAACTCAAGATGAATGATGATGAAAATATTAGTGACTACATGCTTCGTATGGATGAGGTTGTTAACTCCATGAAAGACTTAGGTCTTGAGCTTGCTGAAAATGATGTTTGTGATAAGATTTTAAGATCTCTTCCTAATAGATTTAGTGAAAATATTTCTGCTATTGAGGAAGCTAAAGATTTGGATAAGTTGAAAAAGGATGAGCTCCATAGTATACTTGCAGCATTTGAGTTGAGAACTCAAGTGAAGGTTGATGTCAAGAAAGAGGCGACTTTCAAGGCTACCAAGAATTCCAAGGGTAAACAACTTCAAGATAGTGATGAGTCTTCTAGTGATGAAGAGGCATATTACAGCAAGAAAGGCAAGTTCTCTAGAAAGCACAAAAGTATGAAAAATATAAGATGTTTCAATTGTGGAAAGTTTGGTCATTATGCTACTGATTGTACTATTCCCAAGAATGAAAGTGATGAAGATAAACAGGATTCTAAGAGCAAGGATTCTGAAAAGCACAAGCATCACAGGAAAAACAAAGATGAGCACAACAATCAAGGAAAGAGGTATTCTCACAAGCACAAGAAGAGTTTCTACCTAGACAAAGCAAGTAAGTGTTCTAGTAGTGATAGTGAAAGTTCTTCAAGTGATAATGAAAATGAGATGTTGTTCATATCGAAAAAAGAGGAAGAACCGAAACATAGATTCATTATCATGAAATGTCTTAGATGTGGAAATTTTGGTCACCTTGAGGATGATTGCACAAATAATGATTTGGTTTCTAGTATGTATGAGGATGCTTCAGAAAACTATAAGGAAGATGCATGTATGGTTTTTGAAAAGGGTAGCACCTCTAGTGATAAGAAATCTGAAAAAGGCTTTGATGATTCAAAAAGCAAACAAATAGAGGAAGATATAGAGGAAGGTGAAGTAGATCTTGAAGGTGAACTTATTAGTGCTCTTAGTGCTTTGAAAAAGGAAAGAAAGAAGAATGCTAGACTCAAGGATAAGTTAGATGAATGTTGTATGGAGAGAGATGATCTTATAGAAAGTCTTGACTTCTCTATGGCTAAGACACAAGAACTCAAGGATGAGTTAGAGTCTAAGGTTCTTGAGTATAGTGAGTTAGAACAGAAAATGGCTTCTTTGAAAGAGGAAACTAAAGAGTACAAGGATAAGCTTTACGAGGTTTCAAGATAGCTCCAAAAAGGTTAAGTCACTCATCAAAGGTCAAAGAAAGACAACGAGATAAAACAGGCCTTGGTTTTGTTAAGCCACACAAGGAACAAGTTGGAGAGTCTAGTAAGAGACTCCAAAAGGAAGAGAGTTCCGATGAGGAAAGTATTTCAGAAAAGGAGTCCTTGAATGATAGATGCACAAAAAGAAAACAGAATTCAGAATGAGAAGAAGAAGTTTTCAGAACCTAAGAGGTCAATTAAAGGAAAGTTTCAAGGCGAGATGTTTTGCTTGTCACGAGGTTTGGTCACATGGCTTCACATTGCATGGCTCAAGTGAAGGAGGTAAATGACAGTTTCAGAAGTGCTAGTTACTTTCAAGGGTATTGCTACTCTTGTCAATAGTTTGGGCACAAGGCAGTTTATTGCAAGGCAAATAACGGGAACGAGGTTTGGTGAAAGGTTTGGATAGGGTTTGGTCGAACAGGTTTGGGAAACAGGTTTGGTCGGAACAGGTTTGGTCGAACTGGTGGATTCAAAGATCAGGTTTACCTCGGAGAAACAACATCGTCAAGTGTTTCAAGTGCAACAATGAAGGTCACATAATCGAGACAGTGTAGAGCTGAAATTCTAGAATACAGGAACAGGAACAGTGGCATGATCGGGTCCAAGGATCAAGGCATGGACAAGAACGAGGGATGAGAACAAGAACAGGAACAGTGACAGGAACAAGGATAGGAATATGGACAAAGAGTTCAAGAGAAGGCCCGACAAGGAAGTTATAGACGCGATGATGATCGGTGCCTAATGGGAGTTTTACTCCCACCCAAAAATTAATCACCTCATCCGGAGGTGGGGGAGGGACTAAGCTAAGAGGCTCATTCTTAGTCCCGAGCCCCAAAGGTGACCCTTTGCCATTGATGACAAAGGGGGAGAGATTTGAGTAAGGGGAGAGCCTCAAGACAGGGGGAGCTGTTTATGTTGAGTTTCTGTGTTGTTGAGAAGCATGGTTTGCCATCAATGACAAAGGGGGAGATTGTTGGCAATTTTGGGTTTGAGATCCTAGCTTCTTGTCTATGAGTTGTCATTGATGTCAAAAGGAAATGGCATTAATGTTAAGAGGATGTGTTGGCTTCAAAGGTGGAAGATTCCAAGAGAATATTTTTAAGAGAATCCGGAGAGATTCCATTGGATAGGGTTTTATTAAAACCAAGTTAAATGGTTTTTATTAAAACCAATGGAGGTTCTCTTTATTATTTATTTAATTATTATTTAAAACCCTTCAAGGTTTTAATTAATTAATTATTTAATTAATTAAGGGAGAAATTATTTTTAATTTATTAAAAATACTTAAAGGTTTTTAAACCTTTTTTTATTCTTAATTTATTAAAATTATTTAAGGGTTTTTAAACCCTTTTTGAAAAGACTTTTGATTAATTTCGAAATGGTCTTTATTTTCGCCGACGTCAAGGTGTCTTCGAAGAGACTATTTATTCTCCAACTCCTAAGGTTGGAAGGCTAATTAATTCGAAATTCCTCGAATGCAATTTGCGGTGTTTGTGCTCTGTATTCGCTGCGATCGAAGGAAGACTTAGAAGCACGTGCGGTTGAAAAGTCTTCGGGAGTTTTTTCGAGGGTGAAGTGGAGGGAAGTTCACTTGTGAACTTCGTAGCCCACGTGGGCTAGTGGCAGCGAAGGCTGTTGTTGGGCGTTGCATTGGCGGAGGTCATCGTTTCGAGTCTCGCGGGGGTGCTTTGCTAGAGTAACACACGTTTTTATTAAAACGTCTTTATGCCATGAAATTCGGAGTTTCTTGGACAGCGATTTATAAGGTGTGATTAAATTTTATGAGTTTTGGCTTTTGTGATTAGCATTGAATAAAAGCTTAGGAGAAATAAGGGCATATTTCTTTGGATGTATTTTTAAGATTATTCTTTGCTATGCTAAAATTAAAAATGGAGGTATAAGGTGTGAGTCTGTGATTGTTGATTTATTGGCATGTTATGGTGGTTGTGTTTAAAGAAGTGGAGCTAAAAGGTGTAATAAAGGAAGTTTATATTATTGCTCATTTCTTTTTATTCTAACCCTAACTTGGTTGGAAGTTTGAGAGTTATGTGTGGTGACGACTTGAAGGTTCAATTATCTTCTACTCCAATAAGGTATGGGCACATTCTTCTTATGAGTATGATTGGTGTATGTTTTCTGAAATAAGGTTGGAGTGAAAAGGTATTCTACTAGGTATCCTTTGGCTAGGTGTAAATCCTATTTTCTGGTTTGTTGAAGACTACTTATGCATTGTTATCCTTAAGGAGAGTTTTTGGTGAATGCATAATTTTTGGTTTGAGATAGTGGAAGCTTTGTGCACTAGGGTTTATATTTGTGAGTCTAGCTACTTGCATTGAGTTGGTGGAACCCTTGGTTGGCTGTTTTGAGTTTGATGGTTGAGTTGCTTCCATAGAGGTTGTTTGATCAAGTTATTGCTTTACTTGATTCATGATATTGGGCTTACTCCATTGAGTTGATTTGAGCAAGTTATTCTTTGCATTTGGTGATATTGTGTTGGTGGCTGTTTTGTTCAAATATCTTTGGAGGGAAAAGGATTTCTACTTGTTTCCTTTTCTTGTGATGATTGGTTGAATGCTTCAAGGTTGATGTTGAGTTGAATGGTGTTGGTTGACTAAACCTTGTTTGATGAGCATTGTTGTTGAAACCCTAATTGATGGTGAAAAGAACATGAGTATCATTGTTATGTGATTCTTTGCATAGTTGGCAATTGTTGGGGTTTCATGTTCTTGAAAGAAAACATTCTATCCTATCCATTTCAGATATTGAGTTGAGTTTTCAGATTTGAGATTGAGATTGAGTTGAGTTGATTTGAGTTGAGTTTTGAGATTGGGATTTGAGTATAGAACATATTGAGTCTCTAACAATTCTCTTTATGCTTCTATGAGTTTGACAAATCACATTGGGTCTCTAACAATTCACTTTGTGATTTCCTACTAAGAAAGTTTTTCTTGGTGAGCTTGCTGAGTTTTTGGACGAGGTTTCGGGTGGGGACTTGTGAGCAGATTTGGACGAGGTCCTAGCGAGAGGACTTGTGAGCTGAGTTTGATAGTTCTATCGAGAGAACTTGAGGACAGAGGTGCATTGGTTCTATGAGAAGAACCCGAGGACAGATTTGGCAAGTCTTTGAGAAGGCTTGTATGCAGAGGATTGATTTGTTCAAGAGTTGGACAGATCTGAGAGACAGAGGAAGACTTGTACTAGACCGACTGACTGTGTTTGGTACAGGTTGTTTGAGCTACTTGTGGACGTGATCATAGAAGGCGAGAGGTCTCTTAGGCTAAGCATTGAGGACAGGAGGTCTTCGGTGGAAAGGAGTTCCACGTGCTTTGGCAAGAGGTAGAGGCGGTTGATCTTCTGAGGGATCATTTCCAGAGCGAGAGGGGAAGGTATCTCCTTTGAGCGAGAGGCTCATAAATTCTGATTGGGGGAAGGTATCTCCTTTGAGCGAGAGGCTCATAAATTCTGATTGGGGGAAGGTATCTCCTTTGGGCCGAGGCTCATAAACATTGTAATTGGGAAGGATTCCCAAAGAACTTTGAGATAACTTTTAGAGAAAAGTTTTGTGGACGTAGCCCAACCATTCCGGGTGAACCACGTTAAAATTGGTGTCACTTTGTGGATGATATTGTGCATTGCTTTGATATTGCTTTGGGTATATTGCTTTACTATTTTGAAGTATAAAGGAAAAATTAAAAAGAGGTCTTATACTGTTCACCCCCCCTCTTAGTATAAGCTTGTGTTCTTCACCAGCCAGGTTAATTCTTAGCCTATAGTTCCTTTCCCAAATCCAACTTCGATCCAAAGTGTAAATCCATATATGAATCAAATTCCTCAAAATCCAACTCAAATATTAAATCAAGATCCCACGAATTATGCAAACCCAATGGGAACAAACAATAATGTAGCTCCACCAAAATAGATTTATTCGGATGTTGAAGAGCTCAAGAAGATATTTCATAAACTGAGTAATGACATGGTTCAAAAATAGAAGTATGAGTCCCATGCCCCTCGCTCAAATAAAAATTTTAACAATAGAGGGAGACATTGGAACACAAATCCAAACAATGGAGGAGTACCTGCCCCTATTGCCAATCAACTAGATACTTTTGCAGGACCTAGTCAATCCAGTTCCCTTTTGAATCTTTTTGATTTTGCATGGGAAAAGGGGTGCAGATTGCACAATACAAAAGAGCACAATGAGAGGAGTTGTCTTAAAATCGCTAGATACACTCATTTTCTCCAAGCCCAAGTAGATGACCTAGAACTTGTGCCAAATGAGGATCCACCCCAACATCAATATGATAACATTATGGTGGTAGAAACTTTATACCATTAAGAAGGTGAGAGTGAGGAAGAAGAAGATGAAATTTTGGAACAGGAGGTGCAAGATTTTTGAGAGTTTAGAAAGGGGAATCACGGATATCATTTGAGAAGTAAATCTAAAGCCCCTAAAACATCATCAACACCACCAAATAACTCTATCCTTCCTCCGGATACTAAGGCAGATAACAATCCTCCTCCTCCACTTAGAAGAGAAATGTCTAATGACACGCAGAAGACAGTCAAATTTGAAAAATCAAACTATGACATAGTGGAGGATCTAAAGAAGTCCAAATCAAGCCTTTCGTTCTTAGAAGCGGCTAGGTTGCCTGGCCAAAAAGAAGCATTGATAAAGGCTCTGAACTCACCTAATCAAGTGTGGAAGGGAAAGGAAGTTGAGTCCCATTTGATTTTACGAAAGGAGAGATGGGATGTCCCGCCATTCTTATTGACTCTGAGAATTGCTGGTAAGAATTTGCATAATTTTTTGGTGGACACGGGTGCCACGAGCAACCTCATGCCTTCAGAGATATGTCAAATGCTAGGTCTATAGCCTGTTTCATCCAAATGCAAGGTTTTGCAATTGGACCGATCAGAGGTAAATGTGGTAGGGACCTTATATGATGTCAAAATTCAACTAAATTCTGAACCCAGGGTCCAACAGGTTGTCGACATTCTGGTTGTTAATATCCCAAGTAGATATGGAATGCTACTTGCAAGGGATTGGATGAAAACTTTGAACGGCTATTTTTCAACCGATTGCTCACATATGTGGCTACCCTGGAAAGGAATTGCGAATCAAATCAGAGTAGAAAATGAACCGAGGCTTAAGGAAATCATAACTGAATTTAATAAGCCAAATGAAGTTCAGTTTTCTGAGCCAGAGTTGGGGGTTTATGCATTTGATGTTGAAGAAGCTACCGAAGAGCCTAAAAGGGAAACATTTCATGGTAGCTCTCTTGAGGGAAATAATTTCATATGGTTGCTTAGGTTTGATGGATCCAAATCCAAACAAGGAGCAGGAGCCGGAGTCGAGCTCACTTGCCCAGGAAGTAAACCATTATTGGCTACCTATAGATTGCAATTTCCTTGCATGAACAACATGGCAGAATATGAAGCATTGATCTTTGGTTTACAACTAGCATTGAGCAAGCAGGTTAAATGCTTGAAAGTATTGGGAGATTCTGAACTGGTAGTCAAATAGATTAAAGGACAATATACATGCCGCGATAAGAGACTGAGCCTTTATAGAACTAGGGTAATGGACCTCATTGAGGAATTCGAAGCTTTCAATATAGTCCTTATTTCTAGAAAAGGAAATCGCGTAGCAGATTCTCTTGCATTCGCCGTGAGGCATGTTAAATCCAGTTGATATAAAAAGGTGTAAAAATTTCTCCATCGAATTAGTTCCTTGTCCATCGATACCTGATAATGTCAAGAATTTCCAAGTTTTTGAAAATGACAGACACATATTCAAATTTGTCATGAACTCAGGTATTTTTGAAAACCAGGTGATTGATGAGGAGCAAAGATGGCAAGAAGAAGCAGAAAACGAAGGTGAAACTACATGTCAATCCAACAAAATACCTAAAGACATAGTTTCATTGGAGAAAATGTTCGATATGGGATACAAGGCCAGAAAAGAAAAAAAGGTTCCACTCCCCAAAGATGCATGTGATCTAATTAATCTAGGGAGTGCAGACAATCCACGGGAAGTGTACATTGCAAAGGCATGTACAGCTGAAGAAAGAGAAAATATAATACATGCACTAAAACACTACGTGGATTGCATTGCTTGGAATTATAACGAATTGAAAACATACAACCAAAACATCATTACACATACCATCCCTCTAAATCCGGACTCCAAGCCTTTCAGACAAAGACAGCGAGTTGTTAACCCGCTATTGGAGCCCTTAATAGAAAAGGAGGTCAAGAGATTATTGGAAGCAAAGATTATTTTTCCTGTTAGGCACTCAACCTGGGTTGCTAACCTCGTTCCGAGTAAGAAAGAAGAGCGGAGAGATTAGGCTATGTATAGATTTTCGAAATCTTAACAAGGCCTCTCAAAAGGATAACTATCCATTGCCATCCATTGATGAAATTTTACAAACAGTGAATGGATCTGAAATGATGTCTTTTCTTGATGGATATTCTGGATATAACCAAATTCTTATTCATCCCAATGACAGGATGAAAACAGCCTTCACAACCAAATGGGGGACATTTGCCTACAAAAGAATGTCGTTTGGATTGTTAAATGCTGGTGCAACATTTCAATGCGCCATGGACTATGCATTCAAAGGGCTTATAGGCAAGTGTATCATTGTGTATGTGGATGATATTCCAGTATTTTCAAAGAAAAGAGAAGACCATGTCAAGGATTTGAAAAAGGTTCTTCAAAGATGCAGAGAGCATGGAATTTCTTTAAATCCAAAAAAATGCATCTTTGGAGTAATAGAAGGAAAACTACTTGGTCACATCATTTCAAAAGAAGGTATATCCATTGACCCAGAAAGGATAGAAGCTATCCAAAGATTGCCTCTCCCGGGTAGTAAGAAGGAGTTGAGATCTTTCTTCGGGCAAATTAACTTTGTGAGGAAGTTTATTTCAAGCTTCCTTGAGATAGCCAAACCATTGAACAAGATGCTCAAGAAGGATGTAGATGTCAGATGGAACGAGGAAAGTAGGGTGGCCTTTCAAAACATTAAGGATGCCATTTCCAGAGCCCCTGCCCTCATAAGTCCAAACTATGCTAAACCTTTCTATATTTATGCATTCGCATCAG
The DNA here is from genome assembly GCA_028583015.1 of Wollemia nobilis. NCBI lineage: Eukaryota > Viridiplantae > Streptophyta > Pinopsida > Araucariales > Araucariaceae > Wollemia > Wollemia nobilis. The sequence goes on along the minus strand of JAQPPZ010000856.1, from coordinate 961,145 downwards.
AACACTCTTTTGCGAGTGTCTTGACCCAGAAAGGTGAGGATAGCGCAGAAAATCCCATAGCGTTTTTAAGTGCTCCTTTAAAAGATGCTCAATTGAGGTATTCTATCCTCGATAAGCAGATGTACGCACTCTTTAAAATGGTAAAAAAATTCTGACATTACATTGTGCACAGTAGAGTTTTTGCCATTGTGCCTGACCTTGCTATCAAAACTATGTTTTTACAGAATGAGCTAGGTGAGAAAAGAGGTAAATGGATTTCTACTATCCAAGAATTTGATCTTGAAATCCAGCCCATGAAACTAGTTCGAGGACAGGGACTTGTGAAGACGATTGTTGAGAATAATCCACAAATGACATGCCAATATTCAAATGCAGAATACATTTCTAAAGATGACTGGTATGTTGACATTGTACATTTTTTATTAAATGGTAAGTGCCCATCCAATTTGAATTCCACTCAAAGAAGGGCTTTAAGACTTAAATCTATTAATTATCTGATTAGATCTGGTGTTTTGTACAGGAAAAATCATGAGGGGATCTACTTGAGATGCCTGAATAAAGAAGAAGTTGCCAAGGTTCTGCAAGAATTTCATGGGAAATATGGAACTGGCCATGGTGCGGCAAATGCTACAGCGCATCAAATCCTGAGAGCAGGATACTATTGGCCTCACATTTTTAAAGATGCACATGCTCATGTACGATCTTGCCACATTTGTCAAGTAGCGGCCAACAGAGAAAGAAATGCAGCCATGCCATTACACCTTGTAGTTGAGATGAGACCATTTGCACAATGGGGATTAGATTTCATTGGGGTTATTAACCCAAATTCTTCTGATTCCCATAAATTCATACTAACGACTACAGATTATTGTACAAGGTGGACGAAGCAGTTCCTACAAAACATGCCACTACGAGATGTTGTAATAAAATTCCTTGAGGATCACATCATAACAAGATTCGGAATGCCCGATTCTATCGTTAGTGATAATGGTAAAGCTTTTGTTTCCACGCAATTTGCAGATTGGGCATACGACAATAAAGTGAGTTTAAAATTTGCATCTAATTATTACCCTCAAGGAAATGGTTTGGCCGAATCCTCAAACAAGAATTTGTTGAATATCATTAAGAAATTATTGGAAAGGAACCCTCGAGATTGGCACAGCCAGTTAAAGTTTGCTCTTTGGGCAGATAGGACCAGAGTAAAAGAATCAATAGGGAATACTCCCTATCATTTGGTTTATGGACAAGATCCAATTTTTCCAACAAACTTGAAGCTTCAAACCCTGCATTTCATACAAGAATACCTAGGAACAGATAACCACACTGAAGCCAGACTAAGTCATTTACTGCACCTCGATGAAAAAAGGGAGGAAGCCATGATTCACATGAGTAAACACCAAGAGGTTGTTAAAATATGGTTTGACAGAAGAGCTAAAATTAAGTCCTTCAGAATTTTAGATTTAGTCTTATTGTGGGATAAAAGACATGAAGAAAAAGGGAATCATCAAAAATTTGATTGTCTTTGGTTAGGCCCTTATCAGATTTCAAAAATTCTAGGGAAAAATACCTTCAGGTTAAGAACTTTAGAAGGGAAGGATCTGATGTTACCAGTTAATGGGCATGTTTTAAAGCATTATTTTAGCCCTTAAGTCGTAGGAGATTGATATTATACTTTTCGGTTTTGGTATGGATTTTCAAATTTTGTTTTGTTTGTTTTAGGATTGCTAGTCTAGTTAGGATTTAAGTTGTGTGTTTGATTTCATTTGACATGTTTGGTTTGTTTATATACAAAAAAAAATAAAAAATAAAAAAAAAAAAAAAGAGAAAAAATTGAGATGTCAACTTATGCCTAAGATCAGGAGAATATGAAACATTGGAATTGTGTTGTAGAAGCTCCACAAGTAACACAAACATTTTAAGTAATATCGTTTGAATCTTGTGATGCATGAAGTTGTCGAGTTTTACACATTATGGTAAAGTAGATGATATATTCCCTCCACATTTCAAAAGAAGCAGTGCATTCATATCTCATGTCACATTCCACATTGCATATACATGTCATCTCAGTTACATTTTCATTTCATGTGCAATCATTGAGAAGGTGTCGAATCCTCTTAGGATTATTACATAACATATATTAAAAGGATCCTAAGGTTGGGAACTGATGCCCAAACTATCTTGAACCAAGCACGTTCTACGCATATTAAAGAGAGTCTTGAGCAAAATGGTCAAAACCATACTTGGAAGAAAAGGTGAGGCGAAAGGAATATTCCATGTCTGTCCTATCATGCAACATAATCCTTAAAACAATGGTTTTTACCACTCCCATAATGCTTAAAGCCTAAAATCAGAGTAGTAAGGATAGGGTTAAATCCTCATCTCGCTTAGGTTGAGGATCCAATTCCCCAAAGTTCTGATTTGACCTTCATGGAGTAGTAAGGATAGGGCATAATTCTCATCTCACCTAGGTTGAGAATCCGATTCCCCAAAGCTTCCATCGTTCATTAAATCATAAAACTTGGATGGGAGGGATCGTACTACATGTCCTCTACAAAGGATGGGTAGTCATCCCAAAAGTCCAAGAAACAAAAATAAAATTAATATGTTCCATCTTTCATTTTATCATCTTGGATTGGAAGGATCGTACTACATGTCCCTAGCAAGGATGGGTAGTCATCCCAAAGGTCCAAGAAATAAAAATATTTTCCATTTTCATCCTAATATTGGATTGGAGGGATCGTACTACATGTCCCTAGCAAGGATGGGTAGTCATCCCAAAGGTCCAAGAAATAAAAAAAAAGAGAGAAGAGAATGAATGAAGCCAAGTCATGGATTATGGGGTTAAGTATGCTCATGCGTGGCAACATGTCTTGTCTAAAAGCAAGACCATTGACTGCTCATATGGACAGGCTAGCTTGACAGTTTCATCCATAACAGGTTAAATCATTTTGTTCAAGATGAGGTAATGAACTCCAAATCAGAATAGTAAGGATAGGGTTAAATTCCCATCTCGCTTAGGTTGGGAATCCTATTCCCCAAAGTTCTGATTTCACTTACACTTGCACATGGGTTCAAGATGGTAGTGACACATAACCAACTTTGGGATCTAGTAAATTAATTCAGTATACATATATTTGGTCCTAAGAGGGTTTGACAGTTTTAATATGTTTGTCCATGATATTAGAAGGTTTGAGCCTTTATAAAGCAGGTTGTTATATCTCTAGCATCTTCATCATACATCAAATCCTGCACAAATCATTCATAGCCTTGCATACAAATCATAAGTGAAGCTGACAATGGAATGTTGATCAAGTTCAAGCGATAGGGAATGAAAACACATTGCACACACCGAGCTGATACTTAATGATTCTGATGTTTCATGTATTTCTGATCTATCGGTATTTGTTTATCTTTTATGTGCTGATGCCTGTATCTAAACTTGTATATTTCGGGTTGGGTTCTCACCAAAATGCTCAGGAGCATTTGACAGTGAGTCGCCATTTGTTGTGGCTGATCCACAACACACCCCAAAATTGGGGACCCACCTTTTTTGCATGCTTTCAAAGAAGACCACAGTGGCCCAGATGCTAAAAAATCAAAGGAAGAGCAAAATACAACATAAGGAAAAAGTGTCACGATATCGCGACATGTTGCTCTGTCGCGACTAAGAAAAAGAAAGTGTCGCGATATCGCGACGTGTTGCTACTAAGGAAAAGAAAGTGTCACGATTTCGTGACATGTCGCGTTTTTGTGCCCAAGAGTAATAAAATGTAGTAGAGGGAGAAAATGTCACGATTTCGTGATGTGCTATGAAATCGTGGTTCATAGAGGAGAGAGAAAGACAAAGTAAAAAAATGTCACGATATCGCGACATGTCACGTTTTCGCGGCCCAGATCAGTAGGATGCACCAAAATGGAAAAATGTCACGATATCGCGACATGTCATGAAATCGTGGTCGAAGGCAGCAAGAGAAGAGTCAATGCAAAAGTTGTCGTGATATCATGACATGTCGCCATTTCGTGACCTGAAGACGAGATGAAGGGCAAAGATAAAAAATGTCGTGATTTCACGACAGCTCCTAAAAGAGGTAAGAGATAGAAAGATGTGAGCGACATGTCTCATTTTGAGATTAAAAAGATTAGTAAGTCAATGGAAAGTAGTCACGATTTGAGAAAGAGAGAACGAGAAAGCTCGATTTGAAAAAAGTGTCATGATCGATTTAGGCGAGACAGAAGAGAGAAAGCGTCACGATTTCATGATAGAAAGCAGCGAGATGGTACGGAATGAAAAAGTGTCACGATTTCATGACAGAAAGCAGTGAGACAGCTCGAAAGAGAAAAGCATCGTGATTTTGTGATGGAAAGCAGTGAGTGGTACGGAATGAAAAAGTGTCACGATTTCATGACATGTCACGTTTTCGCGGCTAAGTGCAACAAAACATAGCAAAGGAGAAAAACGTCACGATTTCGCGATAGGTTGCATCCACGTGGCCCTAAGGAAAAACATGTCGCGATATCGTGACATGTCTCATTTTCATGGTGTTTGAAGGTGAATAAAGCTACGGGCATAAAAACATCACGATATCGTGACATGTCTCATTTTCATGATGCATGAAGGTAGACAAGGCTATTGATAGAAAAATTTCACGATATCACATGTCTTGTTTTCGCTATGCAGGTAGAGGAACAAAGCTACAGATAGAAAATGTCACGATATCGTGACATACTATTTTTGTCGTGATTCACAGCGGGCCATTACAGAACATGCAAAAAAGCATAGAACACGTGGCACAAAGATGTCAGGGCTATGATAACGCTTCAGGATCGACAGTTACGTTTCATAGAGAAGATCAAACGTTTCAACATCGATCAGAAATTAAAAAATGACGAGGAGGCGGGGAAGATGAAATGAAGTGATCTGGGAGATGAAGCGAAGCGTCACGGGGAGAAACAGAGAGCATTGCCAGAAAGTTTAAAAGTAGAAGCACAGATTGGTATGAGGGTCGAAAACCGCTACGGGCAGAGTTGCAGAGCCAAGGGCGATAAGCCATTCTGGGCCTGCTTTTGGAGCGTTTTCCTCCACTTGTTCTGGTTTTGTCAAAATTGGAAACATTCTATCATTGTAAACTGATACATTCTTTTTAATACAGAATTACAGAGAGTTGCATCTCATTGACAAGAAAGAAGGAGTTATTTTTTGCATGCAAGATTGAATGTTTATCTTTCCCCTTTCAGATTTTTAGGCTTATAGGTGAAGTTTAATGCAAGTTCTCTTGGTTGCTTCATGCGAATGTCTAAATCTGAAAACCATAGTTAAAACCCTAGAAACCAGCACCTAGCTTATCTGGATTGTGCGAGTTTTGCAGGTTCAATAGGTTAGGTTGTATGCAGAAAACCTCATTATCTTCGGTTTTGTCAAATAGGATTGTAGCACTCTGAATGTAGTTTAGTTCATTTTCTTTGCATTTTTATTTTCATTTCTTTTATTTTCTGCAATTTAACTTTAGTCAAATTTACAAGTCTCAAAGTAGAAACAAAATAGGTTTTTCATTGAAAGAAATAAAATAAACCATAGTGCCCCTTGTTAACGAGTTACTTGCAACCACTAAGGTATTCCGAGCATTCAAATTGAACAATATTATTTGTGCAAAATGCTAACATAGCGGAGACCTTGGAGAAGTCATTTACAGGATTTCTTTGCAAGCAGAGGATTTGGAACTCGAATCCTATCGGAGAGTGTGTTTTCACAACTGGGTGAAAATACCACTCAATAATAAGTATACCTATAATATTACATATAAAATTCTCGTAGGATTACATAGAAAATGCTTAAAGGCTTACATAGCACTTGCCCATAGGCTATATCAAAAATGCCTGTAGGTTCTTCATCACTGTTGGCCTTGGCTTATTAAGTCCATATTACAAATATTACAACAAGAATATCATATAAAACACTTTATGTATGAATGTTCTAAAACAAACTTTCTTAATTTTCAATTTCATAATTGGATTTGTCAACATTTATTTATCATGACATAGAAATTTGTCATACCTTCTATGATATATTAATGAAAGCATCCAATATGAATTTATTGGCTAAGGTCAACCTTGTATGAAGTAATCATGTGTAAGCCTATGGGTAATAAATATACATCATTTAACATTGATGTATGTATTTAACCTATGGGCCTAGGGTTTGATCTTATCATGATTCATTTTATTAAAACCTTTAAACCTAATGTTATATTGAACAAGGGTTAAGTAACTTGTAATTAATTATTAATGTTGAGGTATTTATACACGTCATCCACTCAATCCAGTGTATTAGTGTAATATTCTATTGATGAGTCCCACTTTTGGGGATTTAGGCCCTCATTTGTAGATTCGTTAGAATTAGGTCAGCCTTGAGAAGGATTGAGGGATGGAAAATGTGATACTGGAAAACTGAAGGCAATATGACATTGTTCTTTCTGCAAATGGGTATTTTTAGATATTTTTGATAAGGAGGATTGAAATAAAAATTTTGAGGGTGAGCCTTATTTCATGGGGTAAGTGGGGCTATACATGAAACTGTGGCACACATGGTTCAATAGGGTGGAGGAACTACCTTCAATTGTCCTGGTGTGGACTAGACTTCATTGTTTGCCTTTGGAGCTTTGGAAGGAGGAGATTTTAGAGATATTAGCGAGGCCATAGGGACCTTTGTTTTGGTCTCTGATATTATTAAGAAAAGGAAGTTTATTACTTATGATAGGATTTCTTTGGAGCTGGATATATCCAATCCTCTTCTAGATTCTATTGATATCCAGATTAGGGAGGTGGTACGAGTTCAAGATCTTGACTATGAGGCGATCCCCTTCAAGTCTATATATTGTAATCTTTATGGTCACCTAAAAATGGATTGGTCCAAGAATACTAATATGAAGTAGGAGGAGGAGCTCCATCAAGGGGAAGATGTGGAAGTGGGGAAGGAGGATGGTTTTTGTGTAGTTATAAACAGGAGAAGATCAAAGGTTGGTGGTCAAAAGGGTAAGGAATGTTTGAAAGTTTCAAGAATTAGTTTGGTGTCTTAGAATTTGGTCTATTTATGTGGATGTGGATGTTGTGGGGAAGGATTTTCCCTCTTATGAGATTGTTATTTAGGAGGATTTGGTGGCATTCCCTTGTAGCGAGGGTAAGACACCGATAGAGATGTGCACTCAAGAAGACTTTGGAACTTAGAAGGAGGAGGTTGGGCCCTTCGAGAATTTGATTCTAGTGAGATCCAAGGATGGAGTTGAGGATGATACAGAGAGGAAGGAAAGATCTATCAAGATTGAGGAAGAATGGAGGAAGGAATGAGAAGTAATCACTTAGGGATTACATCAAGCTTCCTGAGGAAGCATCAAGGAGGAAAACAACATGTGGCTAGAAGAAAATTGGAAAAGGACAAGCAAGATAAGGAAGGAGAGCTTTTGGTGGAAGCAAGGGTTATGTAAAGTATTGATTTGTATTTCAATTATTTCTCCAAATGAAGATTATTTCTCAAAATGTGAGGGGCATAGGAGTAAAACCCAAGTAGAATTTTGTGAAGCATTTGATCAGATATTATCATCCTTATTTGATATTGACCTAGGAATCCAAATTGAGTTAGAAGGAAGCTCAATAGCTTGCAAGATAATTTTGATGGAAGCTTTGAGTTTAGCGATTGCTGCCAAGGATAATTTTGGAGGATTGCTTTGTATGTGGGGTCCTAGGAATATAGAGGTTGTGGATATAGTGGCAACTACAGGAATTTTGGATATAAGAGGGTATCTACATTTAGTTGTAGCTCCCTTTTAGGTACTTAACTTTTATACTCTGCCTAATATAAAAGAAAATGTGGAGTAGTGGAGGACAATGAAAGTAATTTTAGAAAAATGGAAGGAGATGTTTCAAATAGTTAGAGGGGATTTTATTGCTGTTTCTTTTTTGGAGAAAACGTAGAGAGGATCTAGAGTCCTAGACATGGGGAGTTGTTTCTCCATTGACCAAATATACAAGTTAGATATTAGAGATGTTTCAAAAGGCTGCTTGTTCAACTAGAGTAATAGGATACTAAACTTGGACCATATCCAGGAAAGTTTGAATTATTTTTTAGTTAATGACTCCTGGGTGAGTGGAGGAATAGTTTTTCACTCATATATTCTCTCTTGTGTGGTATCTGGTCATTGTCTAATCTCACTTGATGTCTTGAGTTAGATTAAACTAGGGAACATCCCTTTTTGGTTTCAACTTGCCTGGACCAATAATTAGGGTTTCAAGGATTTGATCCTTATATGGTGGACGGAGGGATGCCTAAGATTTGAAACTATGATCTTTATATTTTTTAATAGACTACAATATGTGAAAGAAAGCCTAAAAGAATAGAATCATCTAGTTTTTAGAAATATTGATCGAGATTCCCAAGAGGTGGTATGGGCTCTTAAGCAGGTGATTGAGAAGATTTATTTGAAAGGTATTTCTCGAGAGCTCTTGGACCAAGAGATGGAGGTGGTGATTAAGGTGGAGGAATGGTGGCAAAAGAAGGAGGTGTTCTAGAAACAAAATTCTAGAATCACTTGTATGAGGAAGGGGGATAGAAATACAAATTTTTTCCACGGGTCAACCATGGCTAGAAGAGAGTTTAATTTTATTAAGTCTCTAACATATGGAAGGGGGTAGGTCATAAGGATGTGATATGAGATGTAGGGGGAAGCAAGGAGGTACTTCTATGATATTTTTTCAAATGTTCCCATTATTGATGAGGCATAATAGGAGATCTTGGATTTGATTCCTCCCTGTATCTTGGTCGAGAAAAAATTATTCCTAGCTAGAGAGGTGTCTTTTGTGAAAGTAAAAAGGGTAGTATTTGAGATAAAAAAAATGTAAAACTCTGGGACCATATGGTTTTTGAATTGCATTCTTTCAATTTATGTAGGAGTTGGGGGAGGAAATCCTACAAGTAGTTGAAGAGGCCATAAGGTCTAATTTTGTCTTAAGAGCTATGAACTATAATTTTATTGTTTTTATTCCAAAAAATGATGGGTTCTCCTCATTGGATGAGTTTTGTCTTAGTTCTCTCTACAATTGTATATATAATATTATTTCTAATGTGTTGCTAGATCATTTGAAGGTGGTTTTATTGACCATTATATTTGAGGAACAGGGTGGATTTATGCGAGGGAGAAATCATAGACCATATTATATTGGCATAGGAAGTTACTCACTCCATGAGACTTATTAAGGAAGGTAATATATTTATTAAACTAGATATGTCCAAAGCCTATGATCGAGTTTATTATAGTTTTCTGATTAAGGATTTGCAAAATTTTGGGTTTGAGGATAGGTGCATCGATTGGGTGGCATTTTACTTGTCTAATATTGCTTACTTAGTCTTAATAAATGGTATCATGTAAGAGTAGTTTGGGGTAAGTAGAGACCTAAGACACAAATACCCTTTATCTCCTTTTTCATTATTTATAAATAAGACCTAGGGAGGGCTATCCACAAAGCTAGGGAATCCTAGGAAATAAAAGATTTTGTAGTTTTAATGGGGTCATGCCTCTTATGCATCTACAATTTTTGGAGGATTCTGCTTGTATGGGGATAACAAAGATCAAGGAGTTCAAGGGGTTTAGAATATATTTGGATCTATATAGGAGATATTCGGGTCAAGTTATCAATGAATATAAGTCTAAGGTTTTCTTTTTCAATGTTGATAATAGGGTGCAAACCTATATCCTTAATATTTTGAATTTCAAGGAGGGCTTGGTCCCCTTTAAATACCTTGGGCTTTTAGTGGCAGGATGAAATATTGGAAAGGAATATTGGAGGACTCTTATAGACAAAATTTGATGTAAATTAAATCATTGGACCCATCGATGGCACTCATTGGGGGAATATTGACTCTGATAAAATTAGTGTTGCAGGCTATTTTGGTCTTTCGATTTACAAATATGATTAATCCTAGGCATTGTGTTAAGGAGATTGAAAAAAATTTGAGGATTTTATTTGGGGAGGATCAAATTTGAAAAATAAATAGATTTTGGTAAAGTAGGATTCAGTCTGCCTCTTGCTAAATAAAGGGGGGCTGGGTATCCGTAGATTGGCTGATTAAAACTTGGCTTTATTGGTTAAATTGTTGTGGAATTATATTTTGGACCAGTCTAACCTTAAGTCAAAGGTTCTATATATGAAGTATGGGGATGAGGTGGAACTAGTTTATAGCCTCCCCTTTAATGGGGTGGTCCATCAATTGGATTGCAATTAAAAAAGCTAGTAATGTTATTATTACAAGGATATTTTGGAAATTTAGAAATGGGAGAAAGGCAAAAATTTAGGATAATGCATGGGATCAATACCCACCAATTACTTCTTAATTCTTGAACCTAGTTAATGCTGCAAAGATTTTTAAGAATACAAATTGGGCCTATGTTAAGGATTTTTTTGAGGAAGATGAAGGGGGAGTGGATTTGAGGAGGTGGAAAGACCTCTCAATTTGGAGATAGATAGTTGAAGAAAATAGATATAATATGAGGGCTATTTTGGATCAAAGGTAGTGCTTGTGGTTGGAATAGGACTCTTTGGATTGGGGAGACAAAGTAAATGGAAAATATTCTATCAAGAATGGATATGACTAGCTCACAAAGGGATTGGGTAGGGAGGGGGTGATTTAGAATATGTGGAATTCAAGTATCTAGCCAAAAGTCAACATTTTCATTTGTTTAGCCATTCATAATAGAATTTTGACTTGGGATAATTTTCATAAGAGGGTGTTAGTAGACCCAAAATGGTGTGTGATTTACTATGGGATAGAAGAACCTATTGACCACCTTCTAGTTTGATGTCCCTTTACTGGTTGGATCTAGGAGCAAGGCAAAAGGATGTTTAATTTACGCTGACTTGGTGATGTCTCATTAAGTAGTTCTTTGATCTATGGGGATATATTCAGGTGGGTGGAAAATATGTCCTTCTAGTCCATTGGTCTAATGCCTTCACTTGGTGGTAAGTGTGGCTAGAGTGCAACAAATATATTTTCCATGATGAGTGTTCATCCAAGGAGTCAATTATCTTGAGAATTTTGCTTAATATTAGAGATATTGTAAGAGGAATCAAATATTATTAGCTTATACCCAAAGATAAGGAGTTATTGGATCTCCTTAGGAATGTGATCCCTAGATGGGTTTAGTCCTAATATTTATAAAATTGGAGGTCAAGAATAAGGAAGGTTCCTCCTTCTAAAAAGTTAGCTAGGGATTGGGTTAAGATTAATACTGATGGTTCTTCTCATAGCAATATGGAGGAGGAATTTATTGGAGGGGCGGGTTGTACGCACAAAGGGATTATGGTTTTTGGCTTCCATCGAGGCATTGGCAGGAACAAAAATATGGTGGGAAAGACCATGGCCATTTTTGAAAGCTTAGCCATGGCTCTTAAAAAATAGAGCCTAGATAAAAAAAAATTCATGTGGTGAGGGAAAATAACAGAGTTGTAGATAGATTGGCTAATTAGGGAATATAGAGAGATCATCGTTAGTGAGATTATGTTAGGGGGAAAAAATTGAGGGAAGATTATATGGACTTGTAGGTTTTGCTTCGATAGGATTACCCCAATTATGGGGAAGGAATAAGTACCAACATGGAGATTCCAAGAGGAGGGAGGAATTGTGCACAATGAAATTGAAGGTCTCGATGTTTCATGATTAGGAATTGTTTGAATCACTATGTACATGGGAAGGTGGAGATAAGATAGACAAATAACAATGGAGATTAGTAGGATGAGTTGGTGGAGCTACAAGAATTTACAATCACCACTAGAAATGAAGACCTCTCAAATATGATTTTGAGAGGATATGTTATATACAAGGAAAATAAACCGATGGTTTTGTCTTATTGTAGTTTTGAGGAGTCCTCCTCTAATATGATGTTCAATGATTAGGTGTAGCAATGCTTGTTGTGTAATTTTTTCTATTATATAATTGGGCGTTTAGCCTTCATGGGATTATAGGCATGTATACCTAGAGGTACTTCCAGGATGTAGCCCATGTATGGAAGGTCTTGTGACTATGTAATCTAGTTTTTGTTTAATAAAATATAGTATTTTTTGTCAAAAAAATGAGTAAAGGAATAAATATGTTAAAAGTGTTCCATAGTGGATGATGTCTTTATTGGGCTAAACATTTTTCTTTAAAAAAATACATAAATAGTAAACCAATTGAGTTGGGTATTAATAAGTAAATAAGTAATGTGAAGTATAATGGGTGACACAACTAGGGCCACACTCCCCGAGGGCATAGTATTAGGGGGCCTTTATCCCTATGATTTTAACTAAGATCATGTCCTATTTGCATGATTAGAATTGAGTTCATCAAGATGAAACACCAATGACATACCATTGGGGTGTTCCTGCAGGGACTAGGTAGCAAGTTTATGGAATATATTGTAAAAAATTTATATTTGAGCTTGAATTATATATAATATTTTTATATACCTTAAATAATATTTGAAGTAAATGCTTAATATGAATACAAAATTTTAATGAAGCAAATTCAAAATGTAACTACAAAATCAAGTATCCATGTAAAATCTTTTACACCTAAAAAAAAATCCTTTCTCAAGAGCACAATAGACATCCTCTAAATATATACAAATCCCTTCAAAATAACATAACTTCTCAATTACATACAACTATTTTCTACCTATTATTAACACATCATCTATCCACTCATTGGAAAAATGACATCATAATCATATTTGACTTTATCTCCCAAAACATTAGTTTGGACGGACAAACAAGTTAGTTCAATCAGACCATTTATGAATGAAAACCATCTAAATAGATTACATGATGCCACACATATTTGGTCAAATTATTTTCAACTAGAATAAAAGGTTTTATTCAAAACAACATGCTACAAACAAAAATACCCCAACATTGGGACCCAATTGTATATGCTTACCTTGACATCAATTGAAGGACCTGCTAAAGTGCTAGGATTGGTTTCAGGTGAGATGGAACCTTTGACTTATGTTACTTGCATGAATTGATAAAATTACAATACTTGGTCAACCCAAATGAGTGGTTTATTGAGAATTAATAATATTTGGTGCATCTTTAAGGATGAAAAATGAAGGTTATTGATGAAAATGATTGTGTACATAAGGAGAAGGCTTTGGGTCTACTTTTTATCTTAGTAAAACTTGACATTATTTTCCACATTAAATATGAGCGTGATCCCACCAAGGTATGGACTAATTTGAAATATTTATTTAAATAGGTCAATGCCATAGAACTTAGTCTATTGGATCTAAGGCTATTTTCTATCAAAATGGTAAATTTTAGTAGCATTGAGGACTTATCTTGTGGTTCAAGGCTTTAAGGCTAGATATTGCATCTTTAGGAGTAAATAAGAAGTATGACATTGAAATTATCATGATTATCCTTGCTTATATTTCTCCTTCCTTTCAAATTTTTGGTGATATATTTTTAAGCCTTAATACTACCACAAATATCATAGGTTAAATATCACATGAATGAATATAATATAGCCACAATATAATAAGGTCAAGATAATGATAAGAGTAGAATAATATGAGCAAATTAATATGTAAAATAAGGCTTATAATAAATCAAATAAAATTCAATAATAAGCAACAATATGAATGTAATAGCCTTAATCATTCATGTACTATGCATGAAGAACAACTTACAATATTAATTGCTCAAAATGTATGCAACCTTTATTACTCCACTTTCTATTGCAAAGTAACGCTTGTAATGATCATGAATATGTGTGATTGTATCTGATATTATATATTATGGAGTATTACCTCCATAATATAGCCATAGTAGTGTGACTCTTTGTATATTTGACTATTCCTTTCCATATGCCAAGTCTCATGACTCTTGGCTTGTCTACTTGACACTTGCATACTTAATGAACACTTGACTCTATAATGTATGCACACCTGTAAATGACTCTTATACTTCTATAACTTGCACACTCTAACCTAAGACACTTGTGCACATATTTACATTACATATTTACACTCTTACATATAAGACATGTGTGCATATAGACTCAACTTACACTTGCACACTAACTCACATGACACTTGTGCATTTCCTACACATTACAACTTTACATGACACTTTCATATTTATTGCACATTCACACTTACATAAAAGTGAAAATATAACTCACATCTAAACTATGACTCAACCCTAATCTATTATTTACAAATGTATCATGAAGGTACCAAGGGGTACATTGGCATGTATCAAATAATGTAATATACTTCAACACCCCATTGTATTACATTATTTTATTATTGAAGACTTAGTCTTCAATCATGGTCTTCATCTTCATATTTAATTTTCAAGTGACCTTACAATTCTTGTGATATTCTGCTTGAGCCCCATTAGGTTCATCTTCTTGCTTGATTTCTACTTTGATTTCATATTCATATTCATTGGATTCAACTTCATGTTCTTCAGTCTTTGTAGCTTCAATATTACAAGCTTCTTGAACTCTCTCATTGTCATCATATTTTTGCATAAGAATATTTTATTTGTCTCCATTTGATTTAACTTATTTGGAAGACAAGTTTGGACCATATTTGATCCATTTTTCTTTTCCATGTTTTCTGAATGTTTTCTCTTCCTGTATTTTAGAAATTGTACACTTGGATCCATTGTTAGAATATGCTTCAAAAATGAGTATTTGAAAAAGATAATCTAATCTAAATAATAATGCTCTTTCAAATATTTTACAATACTTGTCCTTGTACCAACAAAAAATAGAAGAATGAGATTTTCTTCCACAATATTTACATGGATGAAGACTCCAACAATTTTCTTTTTCATGACCAATTCTATTACAATAAATGCACCTTGAACATATTTTTATTGCTTTATTCATCCTTCTTAGAGCTTCAAGTTCATTTGTTTTCTTGGTAAAATAAAATAACCATTGATGTACAAGTAAAGCTACTATTTTTTGTAGACACCTAAAAATATCATATTGAGGAGACCTCCTATATGGACACATTTTTAGGCTATATGATCTACCTTGGGCAGCCCTAGGGGTTAACAATGGTTTTCACCTCTCAAATAGGAAGAAATTTCCCTTTTGCAGCCATCGTCTTACCCAGAGATGACCCCTAACTATGATCATCTCATTCTGAGACATCTTGTAGTCATGACTATCCCACCCTGATATGGCCATGTCAAAAGCAAGTTCCCATACCATAGTATAAGTAGTTATGCATTCCAACTAAGAGCAACGATACAATGAAATCAAGTTGCACAATGGTTATCAAGAAGTAGTTACGTGTCTTGATCCCAATCGCTTCTTGGTTTCTCTTACAAGCTTTGGACTCCAATTTGGAATTCCATTTAAATACACTTATCCTTCATTGAATATATCACAATTTAATGCATCAAAATGCTATCAAACTAAATAATAAAAGAGCTATCACTCTCAAAGCAATGAAGTGCTACCAAAATTCAGCCATGAAGTTTCTAAGAATACCAATGGACCATCCTAAAGGTTGAAGATTTAATTCTTATTTCTTGCACCATCTAACACCCTTACTTTAGTTTCAAATCCTACCACTAAGTTGTTCCTCATGAACGCACCCTTAGACATCAATTCCATGGATCAAACCCAACATTACCTTGTATTGGCCACAAGGAATTCTTTCACAGTTCAACAACCATCTCACCCAGAGACAGCTTGTAGGCATGACCATCTCACCCCGAGATGACAAATAGGCAAGACCATATTGCATAGAAATGACCTCTTGGTAGAGATATATTTTTTCTATTTTATTTCTTTCATTAGTTTTAGCAAAATTTTAATTACTTCTTAGCATAGTTAGATTTAATTTTCATGCATTTATTTTTCATATTTCAACTTCTTTATCACTTTCTTTATCATCATTATGGGCCTTATATTGAAAGTCTCTTCATATGCTTTTGATGCTCTTTAGATTTTTTTGTGTGTAGATTACAGGTCCTTATAATGGATCAAATGATATAGAGATTCACACCTCATCATCATACATCACAAAGGTCATGAGAAACCCTCCCCAAATTAGTTTGTGAGATGCAAGAAATATCCTGCAAGATACACCTTGGATTAATTTTATTATTGTAAATCTTTGTATCAAATTGGTAGCAAATCTCTCAAATGGAATCTCATTGTAACCCTCTTGAAGGACATAATTGATATTAATAAAATGGCACCATTATTTCATATCTTGTTTTGTCATTATGGTTACATAATTTTCTATCTATTTTATTCTTTATTTCATTGCATAGGTGTATGATATTTTTAGCATTTTTAGTGGTGATCACGGCTAGAATTTGTCCACATTGTGCATTTACATCACTAATTCTTATTTTATTGGTTTTTGTGAATTGTAAGTACCACCATCCCCTCTAGATATGGTCAACAAACATGATCATCCCTACGTGATATGGCCAATAGACATGACTGTCCCTATGCGATATGACTAGCAAACACAACCATCCCTCCCAAATATGACCTCGGAGTAGAAGGAAAAAACAACATTAAACAACATCTTCATCAAACTTAGGCTATCACAGTAAGCTACTCTATCCTCCTTTCCTATTTTTAGTAAAGAAAAGTAGATTTTTCATGCTTAGGTAAAGGAATTATAGAGGATTTTTTAGCTTTAAAATATTTTTTTTATGATTGTCCCTTGGTTAGACGGCCTCTTTTTGTGGTCATCCTTGTCCCATATGAACCCTGTTTTTGATCGTCCCTACGTCAAATAGCCTCTACTACAGACTTTCCATCACAAATATGGCCTTTTTTTAATTTATATTATGGCCTGATTGCTTGCTACCTACTTAAAGGCTACTCATGTAGGGTTTTGCACCTGATAGGTTTCTAAAACTAAAATATTCATTATTTAGAAATCTAAATTTGAAACATTACTTTATGCATTAGTGAAATATCATGGAATGCTTCTTGATTTTACTTTCTTTTGCATACAATAGAAGGAATCCCACACACCACATTTCAATTTAACATCAACAAGTTGGAATTCATCCCCAACTATTGATCGATACCAATGATTTTGGGCTTCATATCCATCCATTAGCTTGTACCCTAGCAACCTAGTGGCCAAAAGCAAGTGGATTTCTAAACTTCATCACCAGAAGGTGCCCTACTCTTGGGTGCTTCTAGGGTGGGAAGGTTAGCAAAGCTCTTTTACAATGGGGTTATTTAAAATACTCAGTGGATGCATCTATCATTACTATCCATACCTTAAATATGAGGGTTAAGGGAAAGTGAGGATTCAAAAATACCAGGATATTAGACAAGGTGGTCCATTTAAGGGGTAATTTGTTCCCTTAAGGTTACCTTGATCTGATATCTTATAGGAAACCATTTGTTATCATTTGTATTATATTCTCCGATAGGGGAGTGTACTTAAACTACCTTTTAGTAATTTTTCTATTTTTGTTTACCCTTAGTTTCATAGGATTAGGGGTTTCAACATTAAAACACACTAAATAGTATAGGGATTCATAAAGAAAAATTAAAAGAGATAATCACATTGTATACTTTATTTGTTTCTTTACTATTTACGTAATCAAGATCATGGTAACTACACGTAGTTGAGCTCATTCATGAGATAGTGCTACTGAAAATATACAAGGAGGCACAAAATGTATCTTCTTTAGTCCTAAGGATTTGATCATTCCCAAATGGCATCCTAGTCTTCATTGCCACCACTTATAGGGAATATAACCTTCAATATATCTTGATCCATGAGGTATCTATGGATCCTCCATACAATCAAGAAGATGAGCTTCTTGATCAATATTGATCTTGTACTACTACTAAATATAATCCACCCACTGAGGGTCCTAGTAGGATATTATCACAAAATCATATTCCAAATCGATCTATCCATCGATTCAAGTGAGATCAAGAATATATACCATCACCTAGCCTGGACGGGTGAGACACTCCACTTTATCATCCATGGATGAGTAGAAAATTTTCTAACTTAGATAGGTATGGCCCCCATCATCCTAATAGGGTGGCCTCATTCACTTACCTCTATTTTTAGTATGAGGAATATGAAGAAGACCTAGGTCATCCTCTTTTTACCCAAGAGGAATGCTCCATACAAGCACGTTGTGATTCTACCCCATCCAAGTATATGGAGTTCTCCTTCAAACCTGAACACTAGGTTAATGCAACTTTCCTTGATCAAGAAAAATGGGTAACCAACCCTGTTGGACCCATAGAACAGGATAATTCCCTTCACATTGATGCAAGGACTCATAGGCCCCACACGATTGGTCCACTACCTAGGCCAACCACAAACCAACTATGGTTGGATATGTTACAAAAATATAGAGAACACCTAGATAGAAATCGAGTAGAGCATCAAAGGACGCACCAACAAAGGTTGCACCAAGAATGGTTGTAAAAGGCCACACATGAGGAAGTGCACAAATCCAACACCTATAGGCAACAGAAACCTCAAAGGCTCACTGTGCAATACCTTTATGTACCTCTTAGGCTAACTTAAAATTTCCCTCCTCATGTGCCCATCCAACACCATAGGTCTCAACAGCGTAAACCACAAAATCATCATCCAGAATATGAGGTTTATGATGATTTAGATTCAAAGTATAAGGATCAAGGGTATCTTCAATCACTCCATGAGGATGTGGTGGAAGATTATGTTCTACCATCTTGGTCCAATATAAACCTTCTACCTCCCCCTCTACGAGTATAACTAGAAGAAAATGATATAATATCATCTCAAGCCTACAAGGTGCTCACAAAGCACATAAAATCATTGGAAAAACAAGGTACGAGCTATCAAAAATCCACATTGTGTCAATTGTGCAACCAACCACTCCATCCTTCAGTACCATGTCCTCCATATCTTGAGCATTTTAAAATACCAAGATTGGATAAATTCAAAGGAGATGAGGATGCACAAGAACACGTGACTAGCTTCATGAACCTTATTTTCTAGCTTCAAGATGATGATGCCCTATTGTTAAGGAATTTCTTGATAACACTCTCTGGCCCAACCTTAGAGTGCTACAACCATTTACCATGACATAACATCTATAGTTTTGAGCAACTCGTAAACACCTTCCTAGGACATTTTTCATTCACAATTAAGAAGAAAGCTAATTTGATTGACTTGTCTAACCTTAGATAATTTTATGATGAACCAGTCATAGACTACAAAAATAGGTGAAGAATGGTAATGTCAAAATTGTATTTCACCCTACCTATCACCAAATTAACTTGAATGTTCATGAGAAGTTTTTCAAAGTAAATATCGCTTCTCCTACAACTACAACAATATCAAACATTCAAGGAGGCTTTGGAATAGGCCAAGGTTATAGAGTACATTAAGATCTAGGAGGGAGACATTAAAATTCATAAAAGGTAATAAAACAAAAACCCTAGAGGTAACTACACATAGCAAAGACCAGCTTCGATCAATTAAGTTGTTTTAAGTGTTCCTAGGCCTGAAAAGCAAGCAATACCCCAACAAACCAATAATCAGACACAACCTCCTCCTATGCAAAATCATGATTGATCATAGTGAATTAAGGTACATAATCAACTGCACCACTAGCCTCATAACCATACACTAATTCCTAAATGTTTTGTGTCACTTTTCAATCGATTATGTGAGGCAAATGCTATCACCCTTCCTAAAACTTACCCAATAGATACTAAGCATCCAAAACCAAAGTGGTACAAATAGGACCTATTTTACCTATACCATCGATAAAAGGGTCACGACATTCATACATGCTACACATTTAAGGATAAAGTACAGGATATGCTTGACAAGAACAAATTATAAATCGATAATCCTCTTGCCATCGATAACCAAATAATGGGCATGTTTAAAGATCCCTTATCTAAGCATGAGGTTAAGGAAGATCAAATAGGGCAAGTTAAAGAAATCTATATGGTTCCACACGATCGGGGGTTTTTTGGTGTTAGCTTTTGATCCAACATGTAATGGAAGATAGCACTCACAGGATGTAGAATAATAAGAAAGAAAACAAATCTACTAGATTACTAAATATGCTATAAATAGAAATGACAAAAATAAGTACAATAGTAGCTATGGAGGAAATGAACACTCCATGATACAAGCTATTGCTCAATGAATGATATATGAGCTTATATGAATGATATATGAGCTTATAGCTCACACACACTATACTATTGTCTATCCTACACTATTGTGATATCTCTTCTATATCTATGGTCCTTTATACAGGAAAATAAGTTCCTTGGCCAACACTCTACCTAGTTGTACAAGTGGAAACCTTGCACATTATAACTTGCACATTGACACTTGTGCATTTATTACATTGCATGAATTAACTAGATAACTTCCCCCTAAATTAATCTAATGTCCTAAGTATGTACCAAGTAAGGTACATTTACATGATCCAAATAATGTAATATAAGCTATTTCTAACACCTCCCTATATTACAATATTTGGGTATTGAAGACTTTAGTCTTCAATGTGGATCTTCCTCCAATGGATAGAGAAATTTGTATTCGCAACCATCACTTAGTGTGATCAGATTTAGTAGGTAATCTTTATCTTCATATGATGCGATGAATTCTATAGTTGAAGGTTCTTCTACCTTTTGTATGTGTTCAACTGGTTTTGTCTTCATGATGACATGTTTCTCTTTATTGTGCCTCTTCTTTATTTTTCTTCTTCTTCTCTTTTGATTCTATAATAGTACTAATGGAGTTTATGCTACATGACAGGTTAGTCCATCATCATAATAATATTATTATTTATTGTTATCTTTTTCCTTGTGTTGATTAAGTACAAACACAATTATAGATAGATAGGCCATCAGATATTCTTCTAGTGAAAGTATAACCAATATTTGTGAGTTCCACCATGTTGTGAAAAGAATATCATGAAGATAACTAATCAATTTTGTAAATATATCTTCTTTAGCTTCCTTAAGAAACAAGGATAAATTTTCTTTGTCGCTAGAGGATAGATACTCGAATCCTTCTAGAGTATCTATTAAGTTTTGAGAGGCGTTTGAGAGGAGTATTCTATTTCATGAAATAATTCCTCATTATAGAAAATATTTCTCAAGATATTATCCATGATAGATTTTTGATAGAATTATATAAGCCTGATTTGGTAAAACCTTTATTAATCCTTGGTTTTGTAGGCTTCCTTATGTCTCCCTAGTAATGAGAGTATATACTCTTGAGGATTTTTAGGTTTTGTAAAAATCTTATATATTGCAACTTGATAATTTTGATAAATTTTGATATTACCAAGTTTTTTAGAACGCCTTATGACTCCCTAGTATGTTTTGAAACGACATAAAGTGCTTTTGTAAATTTTATTCCAATTTTGGTTGATTTTGTATAGTTTTGTTAATAACAAAATCAACTTCTATTATCCTTATTGCTCCTATTGAACTAAGAATTTTTTCCAAATTTGAAGAGGTTTTAATGTTGGACATTTTGTCTCGATTTGAGACAAGTGAATATTATAATTTCCAACATTTAAATTTTTTTAAATAAACCTCTTATAATGGCCCTTTGAAATTGTATTTTAATTTTTCTAATTTCCAATAAATCAATTTGATGTAGTAGACCTTATGACTCCCAAATTTGGAAAATTAGAAAATACAATAATATTTGCAAAGTATTAAATAGTTAAACTTAAGTAGAAGGCCTTATATCTCCTAGGTTAGCTTGCAAATATTATTTTGATTTTCGGTAAGTTATCTCCTATGTCTTTTGCTTTCACAACCTTAAAATTTATCCTTGATTTTATAGCCTTATATATCCTATGTTTGAAAGCAATATTAATGAGATAATTCACTTACCTTAGCTCCTTGTCTTCACACTTGAATAGCATTGGTTTTGACTGAGTATAATAGTCCTCTTACACAACCTTTATGTGGCACTTGAGTTGATGAATCTAGATGAGCCAAGTGTGATATGGCTAATTGAGAAATGATTGAGCTTATTATTTGATAATGGAGAGTATGATACTAGTAATTTTTCCTTCTTATATGGAGCTTTAAATGCTCCTTGCTCCCTTTCTTCCACACTGTACTAGAACTGCTTTGATTGTGATATTTTCTCCTTTCTTTTGATTGCAATTTGCTCTCCTCTTCACCTTGTTCTTGCTTTAAAATTAGACTGCATTTATTGGAGGTCAATGGTGGCCAAGTATTTTTTCCATTTCTTGAGAGCACTATCACTTGTGTAACATCAATATCTTCTTGTAAAACTTATGTGGTGCACATTACACCTTTGTTATGTATGAGAATTTGTTTTGGAACTTGTAACTTCCTTTGATGGTTTCTTGAGCATTAGGAAATGAGAGGTGCTAGAGAATATTATGCCAAGTGGAATTTAGTCTTCTTGTATTATAATTTTGATGTAACACCTTCAATAATGAGATTGTAACTCCTTCGATTATCTTCCTCCTTAGCTTGCTTTGTTTTCTTGAGTAGAAAGTTGTTGAAAAAATGAAAAAACTTGATATTATTCACTTGAAAGGACCTTGCTTAAATAGCAAGTGCTTACAATATGATCCATTGGATCATAACTAACTAAGCTAATCTTAGCCACACAAATTATCCTAGTAACAACTTAGGATATAATTTATTATTCTAACACCCCCCTTAAGTGGTACTAGGATATACTAACACCCCCCTTAAGTGGTACTAGGATATACTAACACCCTCCCTTAAGTGGTACTAGGAGGTAGTGAAAACAACAAAAAATAAACAAGTGGCATATCCATATTTATGAGTCTCGACAACAAGGCCTAATAAGGTGCTCATGTATAGTATATCCATAAGAAATATCTGTAGAAAGATGATGAAAAACCAATGGAGAAAACTACCTACTAGAATAGAAGAAAGAGGAAGATGTGCATGGAGGATGGAGAGGAATATGTCCTCTTCAACCCCCTTAGGACAACTTCCATCAAGAAGCCTGCAAAGGATCCATGATATACCTCAAAAAAGTAGAGAAGCCTCATCGTTGAATTGAATGAAATCTTACTCCCAGACTGGTGCTTGTGACATAGATCAAGGTTGTGAACCATGAAAAAAGGTCACTAAATAAAACCCCTTGAAACCAAAGTGTCTCACAAAAATAATAGTGTGAATATAGTGTGGAAAGAACCACAAGAATCACAAGGGATGTCCAAATTGACTCCACAAGCATAAGTAGTGGTTTCCACCTATATGAACACAATGGGTTGATAACAAGGTCCAAAACTTAAGGATAAACAACAAAACAAGGGAATCAAAAAAAGTAATGGCACCAATGTAGCTATCAAATGTGTCCTTATGGAGACCTCCTCATCCTACTAGAATGCATAGGTAACCAGCCACTGCAACTTCTAGGTGATATAGAAGATATGACTAGATACTAGGATCACTCTAACAAAATTTTTGGTGTCGAGTTCAACCAAGAATGCACTCCATGATACAACATCTTTGATTCTAAAAATACAAGTTAAATTACCTCAAAATGGAAAATGTACTACACCATCTTGTCCATCTTGTAAAAACATTTCCAACGACTATAAATACCCCTATATTGGGTGAAAAATTGACCTCCATTTGCAACATAAAGTACAGTCTTCTTCTTTCTGTTGGAAAAAATGATGTTGAAATAAACTACAGAATAAAGAAAGGTTTTAAAATATCCCTTGTAATAAATATTACATAGGGCCATGTGATCCTTTTAGTCTCCTTGTTGAAAAATAAAAGAAAATATCAATAATGCCATATATTTTGTCATAGGCACTATGATTATTTTAATGCCAAATACCCATAGATAAAGTGGGCCCCTCACTTTATTAAAAAAAATCCCCAAAAATATTCTTTAAAAAAAAATGTCCTTTTTAATAAAAATATATCCTTTTTAATAAAGTGCCCTGACGGATATATATTAAAAACAAGACACCATAATTGGTGCTATTGTCATAGCTTCTTCTATGTGGATTCTTCACCCAAGTCCAAGATTTGTGCGTAGAAAACCGCTTTCCATTTCCTTGTTGTATACCGATTGGAAGTGGATGTAACGTTAGATTTACATTCTTTATATTTTATACCCATGCAAAATTGAAGCAGTTTTTTTGTGGTCGCACGACATCTTCACCGAAGAGTGCCACTTGCTATACCAGAAACAAAGTGCTAGCTGTGATGCGAAAAACAAGCGCACACAACTACGCAAAAGCTTGAACTCCATAGAAATAAGGGTACTGATATGTCAAAAAATGATGACATTAATGGTCATTTTTCACTGAGTAGAAAATGGCAACACCTTCACACATCGAACGTCCATTGTCGAGCAATCTAAAAACTCTGAAGGCTGTCATCCTCCACATAGAACACTATCACAAATTAGGTAAATATCGACCGTTGTAGGTCTCTAAAAAATACGTTGTTGTGGATGGAACTCACTAGGCAGAGATCATGGAAACAAAAAATAAAAAGTGGATAATGACCCACACAATCCCACAAACTAGATTTTGTGCACCTGCCACATGATCTAGGATTTATTTTTGGCTTACAATAAAACAAAACCTGATGCCAAATGAATAATATCATTTGATTCAGTCTTTGCATGATCTCGAAGCCCGTTGAGCTATCACATCCTAAGCTTTGCATCAAACACAATTATGAAAGCGTCGTCACCCACTTACCCCCCATTTAGTGCTCGATTTCTTGATATTCATTGGGTCAAATTGGCATGTGAAGTGGGTAGGGTTTCATCAACGTACCAAAAAATACTGAAAATCAAGCCATGTGCACCATCAACAACATGTTGGAAAATAGAATGTTTCTTCAGTTTTAAAATTCCTACATTAGAAAAAGAGAGTTTTCGGTGGTCTCCTCCACCCCATGCATATTGATAACATCTTAGTAGGGTATTGATGTTAATAATTGTGAAGCACGCAAACATTTAGGAAAGTGAAAAATGGAGGAGCCTATATTGTTTGTGGTAGAAAAAAATAGTGCTATTAGGGCACGTCATGGAGGTTTTCGACATGATGTCAAAATCCTCGTGGCCTGGTAAAATCATCAACTCCAGATGAATGGTAAAATCATGCATAAGTTTCACTTCTACTGCATCATCAATCTAGAAATTACAATTTGCACAAAAAAATAGCCCATTTATAGGCTTTT
This sequence comes from Wollemia nobilis, assembly GCA_028583015.1. Taxonomy (NCBI): domain Eukaryota; kingdom Viridiplantae; phylum Streptophyta; class Pinopsida; order Araucariales; family Araucariaceae; genus Wollemia; species Wollemia nobilis. Next base: position 935,902 of record JAQPPZ010000856.1, on the reverse strand, counting down.
CCATAGCCTCCATTCAAACACCACAAACGATCAGCTTTTTTGATTTCTATATGCCAAGTGCGAGGTCTACTCTGATGCGCTGTCTTCATGCTGCATTCTGTATGGAGAGTTTGATCATTCTTTAGCGCAATCATGAACCCTTTACCGTTGTCGTAGAATGAGTCTACTATTGTCTCTAACTACAAATGTTTACAGACAGAATTTCTTGTGACTGATAGACCCTCGATGCCACAAAAAAGTGCACCAAATCCAATAGAGAGAAGAAAAAACATTCGATATCATATTTCTTAAGAAAATATGCACTTAAAAAAAGTCTTAAACAGGCATTGCTTCACCAGACCCAAAATCTATTACACTAGGTGGACCGCATGTAGATAAAACCAATAGGCATTTTCCCTCCGTGGAGCATCAACAGTGCAAGAAAAATTTTCAGATGATCGTGATCTGAAAAATAGCATGCAGTAAAGAGATCTGATATCCAAAAAAAACTACAAACCCTAAAAACTAAAAATGACCTCCCAAACTAAATTTTTTTAACCATATGGTTTCTTATCCATCAAAATATGGAGAGCATACTCCCTTGGTAAAAAAATTAGGGGAAAAAAGGAAGGGGTATTTCCATGAGGGAAATCCCCCCATGAGGAAAAGCTCCTCAAGCTCACAAGGCAGGGAAAGCCCACTATGATACCATATTGGAAAAATGAAATAAATTGATATTATTCACTTGAAAGGACCTTGCTTAAATAGTAAGTGCTTACAATCTCATCCATTGGATCATAACTAACTGAGCTAATCTCAACCACACAAATTATCCTAGTAACAACTTAGGATATAATTTATTATTCTAATACAAGCAACCTATTCTTTTGTAAGTGGATTTGTGAGGCATCTTACAGCTTTTATCATGGATGATAGTGCTTCCTTCTGTGTATGTTACTCTCAACGTAGCATCTATATTTCTCTTTTTCTTCTTGCATTCAATGTGCTCCATGTTATGTTGCCTATTCACCTTGGTAGGAGTGGAAGCTTGATGATATTTCTTCATGGATGAGCTCTCTTTTGTCCATGTAAATAATATTTTTTTTTATCTTTTGATATGTCCTTGATAAGTTTCCTTTGGTTTATGTAAATCAATTTGATGAGCTTCCTTTGTCTTGCAGATTCGTCTACTAAGAGTATACCCTTTCAATGGTTGAAGAGTACTAATATTTTGACCCTTATTTGGTTGGCTTTTCCTGTACCTATTGTACCTTTTGAGGCACCTTCAAATATTCTCCTTTCCCTGCATATGATGTATTATAGAAGTGCAATACCATGTAACCTTTACATGTATATAAAACCCTTTTTTATTGCACCTTTTCTTGCACTATTTTGTAGGCTTGAGATTCTAATTTTGTAGCAGATTTTATGAGTGCATTATGAGGGTTTTGAGGATGTATCTTTGGCTAGACTCCTTACCCTATTTTATTGGATATTTTATGGTGAATCCAAGCCTTGTAAATGCTATAAAATAGAAGCTTTATTTTAGTTGCACTAACCCCTTTAGTGCTTTGGATTTGAGACTCACCAAGTCTCAATATTTGAAGCTTCTTTTTGGTTAGATTTTCTTTGCTTGTACTAACCAATTTTGGTGGCTTCTATTGGCCACTAAGAGTTGTAGGTTTTTGTGCTTTAAGAGTGTCTTTAGACACTTGATGCAAACTAGATTTTGTACCTTTTTTCAATGCACAAAACTAATTTCTTTTGAGAGTAATAATAGTGCAAATGAATCTAACAAATTCTACTTTTTAATGCACTAAAAAATTACACCTTATCACTCCAATATACTCTCAAGAAAATGCACTTAATCAATTCACTACAACTAATCAAGAATAATTTGAAATGAACCTTCAAATATTTTGCAAATTCACTACAATTAGTATTGTAGGATTCAGTCTTCTTTTCACTTTCCAAAGTAGATAATAGGTAGTTGATAGATAATTAATATTTGGAATCTAATCAACTCCTAGTGTGCAAATGAACCTCTAAAAGGAACCTTTTTATTTTGCACTTTTGAAGACTATAATTTAGGTTGCAACTTTAATCTGGATTAAGGTGCTTTAACAAATCTAAAAAGTAATCCAATTAATGAATCTACTTGCACCAATAGTTGCTTACCTTTTTTTGAAAGATTTTGTAGCTTCTTTTTCGCTTTTGTAGAGGATGTAGATCTTGGTGTCTTAGATCACCAAGTTGCTACCTTGAGTAAGATCTTGTAGCTCTTTGTAGACTATTTTGAACAACTCCTTCTTCACCAAACTGTAGTCTCAAACTTTCTTTCACGAACCTAATATTTGGTGACTTTGTTCTCCTCTTGTGGTCTCCTCCTTCTACTATAGATTTGGAGAAGTTTGTGTCTCTGAAGTGGTGTCCTCTTGTTGTGGGAGGTAATCTTCAATCTTCTAGTTCTGGCCAACTTCTTCTATCTTCAAGTCTTCTTGTCAAATTTTGACTTCAAGAAGGATCTTCTTCTCAATATTATGAATATCTTGAGGTCTTCACTGGATTCTTCTTCCACTCAAATTTGGCACTCCTTGCCAAATTCTCCTCCTCTTGGGCTTGTTGTCGGATGGTGATAATTATCCCAAGTCCTTCACTATTAAGGGCTTCTCCTTGGTAGTGGATTTCTCCAGTGAGTTCTTCTTTGATGATTTCTTTAGCAAGGCTCTCCTAGCCTTTTACTGGATGCTCATCGAGACCTCACCAAGGTCTTTGATCTTGCAACTTCTTTTGGTCTTCCTTGAGACCTTATCTTCAACCTTCTACTTCTAGAAGTGTTGGTGGTGAGATCTTCTCCTAGATATCTGATTCTGCTGCTTCTGGATTCGAGTAGGACTCTCCTAGTCCTTCTTCTTCTTCCTTGTCTGGAAGTTCTTCAATGAGATCTCCTCCTGATCTCTTTTGCTTTAGGTGTTGGATTGATTCTAAAGAGGCTGCTCTTCCTAACTTTCTTGTAGGAAGCTTTCCTAACTTACTGGATCTCCTTTACCTACAATAAAAATATTAGTACTAAAATCTGCTTTTGAATTAAGTACTCTCTTCTGGAGTCTTCTTTAGGATAAAGGCATCTGTGGCCTATTTTAGTATCAAGGCTTTTGTGGCCTTTTCTTTAATATTAAGGCTTCTATGGCATTTTATAGGCTTATGTGGCCTTTTATTCTGGATCAAGGCTTCTATGGCCTTTTCTAGGCTTTTGTGGCCTTTTCTTTTAGATCAAGGCTTCTATGGCCTTTTCTTTTGAATCAGGGCTTCTATGGACTTTTTATTTTTGTGAAGTTCTTCAATCTAGCAATGGAGATCTCCTATCTCCTAACTTCACCATGATTATTTTCCAGAAGTTTCTTCTGAAGTATTCTCCTTTTTGCAACAACTAATATTTGCACTATGAAGGCACTCCGACCTTCGGGTAATGAAGTTGAGGTCTCCTAGATTTCTATTGTAGGAGGTGTCCCAATCATCTAAGAATTAATTCCCTACAATAAAAGAAACTTCAGGTAAATATTTCTAGATCTCTTAGATGAGCTTCACTAGTTGTTTCATCAAACTAGTGGATCAAATGTTGAGTCCTAGTCTTCACGAGTTTTTCTGCAACTCTATGGAAAGACTCTAGCCATATGCAATCTCAGTATTTTTGAAACTAAGATTTCATTCAATCCTCACTTGTGGCTCTCCCTAATTCTATCACCTAGACTCTTCTAAGAAATTTTGATAGTGATTGGTCCAATGGTGCATCAGGTTGACAAAAAACTTAGGGTCAATGATAATGGTGATTTTCCTATTGATCTATCGTAGCTTGATCTACCATAGCTCTGATACCACTGTTAGCTTTTGATACAACATGCAATGGGAGATAACATTCACAAGATGCAGAATAATAAGAAAGAAAGTAAATCTGCGAGATGACTAAAATATGCTATAAATAGAAATGATGAAAAATGAGTACAATAGTAGCTATGGAGGAAATGAACACTCCATGATACAAGCTATTACTCAATGAATGAGCTCTGAGCTTATAGCTCACACACACTACACTACTATCTATCCTACACTACTGTAGTCCTACACTACTATGATATCTCTTCTATATCTATGGCCCTTTATATAGGAAGATAAGTTCCTTGGCCAACACTCTACCTAGTTGTACAAGTGGACACCTTGCACATTACAACTTGCACATTGATACTTGTGCATTTATTACATTGCATGAAGTAACTAGATAAATTCCCCCTAAAGTAATATAATATCCTAAGTATGTACCAAGGAAGGTACATTTACATGACCCAAATAATGTAATATAAGCTATTTCTAATAGTTAGAATGATCAATACTATGACAAGGAATAGGAGATATCCTGACCAAGTTGCACCACCTATATCTCCAACCAATGCTCATCATACATCACAACCCTTACCATAGTCAAATCCTATCCAACACTACAAGGAACCCATAATTACCTTTCATGATAATGAGATCAAACTAGCTCCCACTAATGGACCCGATCCTCCACTACACATCATTGCTAGTGTGAATCAGATTCCATATAAGTGAGTCTTGATTGATACAAGTTCATCTATTAGTATCATCACCATGACTGCACTACAACATCTCAACCTTCCACCTTCACACATCACAACATCCACATTCACCCTGCGAGCATTCAATGATGCTTTATGCTCCACTATTGGCATGATAGTCCTCCCTATTCAGGTTGGGCTAAAGACTATGCCTACATTGTGCCACATCTTGGAGGGTGCAAGGTAGTACAATATACTACTTGGAAGACCTTGGATGAGAGATATGAAGTGTATCCCATCCATAGTGCATCAACACCTCAAGTTCATACATGAAGGTCAAGTCCATGTAGTCCATGCAGATCCTTAACCCTTCAAGTATTGCAATATGATTGATTATCCACAAGAGTCTACCTTCCCATCCACTCACCTGGACATCCAACCAAATGTCACCATCAAAGGTCTAGCTCCACCATTACAACCATCCACTAAATCATCACCACCTCTTCCATCTCCGCTATTACCATCGATTTCTTTCGACATCCCTTCTTCCTCATCGGGACTTTTGAGTGAAGAAAAATTGAAGGCACCTATGGAGGAAACCCCACCATCCATCTCTATCATTTCTACAATAGAAATATCAACTCTCATGGAGGAATAAGAATCATCTGTAAGCCACCTCAAACCACACTCCCATCATCCCCATTATCCTCACCATAAGCCATGGTCCATTTGGTTAACCCTAGTCTCATCGAATGCCTTAGGTAGAATGTTACGTTCACACCTATCATCGAGTCAATCAAAGATCTAGGTCACCCTCCTATCAAGTCTCTACCCATCGGTACCATTCATGATTCATTACCTAAACATGGGGGACATGATTCTTGTCAAGAGCACCCTAGGCAAGTTAATGAGGTATACATACCTCATCCAAATGAAGGATTTGTTGGAATGATCAATGTGGTCATAAAAGACCAAAATTCTAAGGTTCCATCTAGCATTCCTCCAATGTTACAACCACTTCTCCAACCCCCTCAATCACCTATCGATAGCTACCAACCACCCCCAATAGTCTTACAACATATCTTGGATCGACTAGCCAAAATCGAGATACAAGTGGGTCACCAAAATGATGCTTTACAACAAATCATGAATCAACTCACAAACATTGAGCTACAATAACAAATCATATCCAAGGCCAAATTGCCTCCTCTACAACCACAAAATAAACCCCAATAAAATTAGGTATAGAATCGACCATGCCACTCACCTCACACTTATACACCATTACTTGAATCTTTGGCATCACTCTTTAATCGATTATGTGAGGCAAAGGTTATCACCTTACCTGAAATACACCCCCTAGATCCAAACCACCCAAAATCTAAGGGGTATAGAGAGGATTTATACTATTTATATCATCAATAAAATGGTCATGATATTCAGGCATGCTATGCATTCAAGAACATAATACAAGACATGCTTGAGAGAAATCAACTTCAAATTGATAATCCTCTCACTACCAATGATCAAAAAATAGGTATAGTTAATGATCCATTACCTACATCGACAAATCAAGTAGAGCAACCTAGGCAGGTGACTGAGATACACACAACCCTACCACCTCACCAAACTGATCCACCTCATCCACCTCATTCAAGATGCCAACCTCATACTTGGACTCCATTATCCGAGCCCATGTCGACCATATTTCAAAAGTTGTAGGAGGCAAAGGTAATTATTTTACCTGACATACGTCCTCTCGACCCCAATAGGCCTAAGCCTAAGAATTATAGGGAGGATCACTTTTACCTTTATCATCGGATAGAAGGCCACGACATTAATGATTGCTATGCATTCAAAAATGTGGTCCAAGATCTTATCGATAGGGAGGCCTTTCCCATAGATGGCTCACTCACCTCACCTCAACCAACCCCAATTCAGACCACACCACCCCCTCTATGACCTCAAGATCAGCCACAACCTGGTAAGCCCAACAAGCTAAATCACCATTACACAAAACTTCCAATGCCCTCCTTAGCCCTATTTCAAAGGCTTTATGAGGCACATACAATCCTATTACCAAAAATAAAACCAAGTAGACCTAAACTTGGGTCTCACAATGAAAACCTCTATTGTCCCTATCATCGATAAAATGGGCATGACATCCAAACCTACTACTCATTCAAGAATCTTGTGCAAGACATGATAGAATAAAATGAGCTCCACATAGATGGTTCACTCACCTCATCCCATCGAGACATTGGCATTGCATATAATTCATTACCATAATAGGGGGTCAATTTTTATCACTCCTCCCAACCAAGCCAATCACATCGCATCAACCATAGTGCATACTAGGGGTGCTCAAGGTGTCACACCTTCCCCACCATCCACATCACAATCGGTGAAGCAAGTTGAGGATTCTAAAGGTATCACACCTTCCCCACATTCATCGATCACCACACACTCTAGGGGTGCTTAAGGTATCACACCTTCCCCCACAAAAAAAATTAAAACAAAATCATCAAAAAAATTAGAAAACATAAAAACACAAAAACAATACAAAACATCAAAAATACAAAAATATTTGCATTACGTCATCATGCATTTCATTGCATTCATTGATTAGTTGCATTAGGCATATTCATCCATTGCACTTGCACTAGGACAAGTTGTGTTTGCATTCTTACGAATGACACCATGTTTGTATGCCAGTCATGAGTCTTAAATCAACCTTATCCATCATCATCATTTGCAGTTTTCCTTATGAGCTTTTGCTTATTAAGGGGTCCTCATAAGATAGGTTAGATATCGGATGAATATCAACAATGATATTTAGATGGCCACTGACTATTTTATGCACACCTTTTAGTTTGCAAAAGATCATAGGGAAAACCCCCACATACCACATATCACTACCATCCATATTCCCCTTTGTGAGTAACTATGTTTTTCAACACAACCAATAAGTTGCTATAGGGTGTTCACTAGGGTTTTCGGTCATTCAGCCATCCCTAGTTCTCTTTTCAGATTTTTTAGAAAGCTATCTTGGCTTTTAGAAGGTAAGGTCTTGCTTTGATAGTACCTTGCATATGTCAAAATCCCAACACAATTTCACACATTTAAAATCCAAGTTTGAACAAGGAAGGATGACACTACAATGTAGTCCTTGCCACCTTGAGTGAAAGGTTTCCCTTGCTCATCCTATTATGCGCATGGTCTAGGATGCTGAGAATTGACAAAAGGACAAGCTCCTCCCTACCCAAGCAATCCCCTTGCTCTTCCACAAAATGAGCAAGTTCTCCAAAAAAAAAACAATAGTGGTTTTCACCACTAATAAAATCCCTTGCTCCAAAAAGAGTGGTTTTCACCACTAAAAAAAAAAATGAGCAAGTATCCCAAGCAATCAAAAGAAAATAATGGGGTAATGAGCTTGAATCCTTAGAATCCTCAGTTATTCAAAATCCATGGGGCAATCTCCATTACAACAATGGGTTGAATGAAACCCACCTAGCAATGGAGTAGCCTTACGCGTGGTGATATGTCTATCACATTAGCGACCTTCTTTTGTATAGACCAATGTCGGCTTATGGTTGAGCTAGCTTTTGGTGGCTTGTATTGCCTAGTAGTCTAGTCCAACTACGTCCAAACTTAGGATAAGATGACCATAGGGTGATCCTCATTACAGTAATGGGTTGCATGAAACCCGCCTGGCAATGAGGTAGTCTTATGCATCATCTAATACATTCACTTTGCACACATAGGGATATTGAATATCTGGGTCTTCATAATAGACTTATATCTTTCAGAGTCTTGTGTAGCTAGTATACAACTTTTGATCAATCAACTAGGGTGTTTGAGTCCCATGGAAAACCTTAAAATTCCCTCATAGCACCTAACTATCTCATCATCATTTGTAGTTTTCCTTATGAGCTTTTGCTTATTAAGGGGTCCTCATAAGATAGGATAGATACCGGATGAATATCAACAATGATATTTAGATGGCCACTAACTATTTTATGCACACCTTTTAGTTTGCAAAATATCATAGGGAAAACCCCCACATCCCACATATCTCATCTCACACATTCACATCCAAATGTATAACTTTTGTGATAAGGTTAACATTTTAATTCATGATTTTTATACATTCTGTGGTGTCTACCATTAGTTTGTTAAACACATTTAGATTCATTCATTATGTTTTAAGCAATTAAAATATACATCCATAATTTGCATTAGAACATCCATATAAAATTTAATGCATCTCATACACACTAGATTTGTTATAACAACAACATGAATTCATATTCATAATCAAATAAAAAAATCTAAATCATACATCTAACATTAGATATTACATCCATACATACATATATCTAGGCATACATCTATGCATCTATACTACAATGTCTAGGTATACATCCATACATCACATAATCTAAGCATGCATCCATCATTGCATCCATACATAAAATAAAAACATAATACAAACACATGATGAGCCATAATAAAAGATATATCATATATATATCATAATATAAGTACATCATGATACAAAAATTACTTGTAGGCTACAATAGAGTGGGTCCTTGGACCTCACACTCTAAAAAATAGGAGTATACATAGATAATTCAGGCTGGCCCTACACCACTGCTCTCACCTCCACCCTCAGTCCCTTCCTAATGAGGCTAAGAAGACCCACTAGCCTATGACCTCTAAGGAGTGTCTCAAAATAGTGGAACATGCTACCTCACTAATGGCTACCCTGACTTAGTGTAGTGGCTCTAATGTGATGCCCTTGATGATGACTATGTAGGGAGTATGCCTCTACACTATTCTACCTCATACTCCAAGCTTGTAATGCAAGCTCAATCTGATCGTCGAAGGGAGAAATATTCACCACCTTTACCTATAGTGTTACCGCATCATCTATGGCCTAGATACCTATCCTTTATTACCCATAATCTATGATCATGACCACCACCTAAGCCTATATAGCATCTCACTCTTCCCTATTGATAGTCAACTAATCTTGTAGAGCATCCACTCTATTGTCCTTCTTAACATCTATGTTTGTAGAGCATCCTGCTCTGCTATCACCCTATCAATATCTACCTAGGAGATATCTACCTAGGTCTTAATAATGTCCCTCTCCTAAAATAATCCTCTCCACTGCTACCTCCCCCTAGCTAGCTTGCTTTGGAGCATTACCATTATGGTATCCTACTCAACTAATTATACTTGTAAATATTGCACCTAGGCCCTCAACTATGTATCACCATATTAAGGATCCTCCTCCTCATTAACACCCTCATCCTATAGCTCCTCCACTTCCTTAATTTTCTAGCCCCAATCCTTCATTTGGTAATGCACTCATCATCTTACCTCACCTAACTCATCTTCTGAGACCTCCCTTGTCACACCCTCCTCTACCATAGCCCTAACTGATCTACCCATAGGTCCACCCCCTACCACAGTTGATTCATCCACTAGGTATCATACTCTACTATCATACCTGCATCATCAACACCTAGATCCACTATCAATTGATCTACCTCATCTCCCATAGGTACTACTTGAGGTCACTCAATTTTAGTCTCTATTCCTTGGTAATGGTAGATGATGGAGTCACTAGGTATATTATGATGAACATAGAACTACCAAGTAACAAGAGAGTATTGAAAATAATCTTACTCCATGCCATGTCATCTAATCAACCATCACTCATGCCTAACATGCTTCAGTTGCTTTGTTGCCTTTGTCCATGTTGGACAGTCCCTATAATGTTACCATAATATATTCTCTAGCCTCAACCCCTCGAAGGACTCTACGTAGTGTACAAACCTGCTTGCATGAGGGTAGCTATGACCCACCTTCTAGTCCTACCTCCATAAAATCATATATCTAATCTCTAGGTCATCCATTTGTGCTTGTGGTGATCATGGAAGTCCCTCTAGTTTGTACACTCAGATATACTCCCAACACCAGGTCTAGATTAGGAATTTGCAACCCAATCCATGTCTACCCTGATGCTGGAGCTCATACAACTCATCATACAAATGTGCAAGTAGGTTGCTACCCTAAGCCATAACCCTCAGATCCTCAAAGGTGTAGTCAACAAACACATAAACCAGCTCGAGGAGGTTACATGGGAACCTCACTCTTGATAAATCTGGTAGTAGAATGTTCAACATGAGTGACATCACCACTACATATCTCCTAGTCAAGATCTCAACCTCATACCATACCTCCACTAATATCCCATCGCTACCTAAATCACGTTGAACCACTTTCCAATCCTCACCAAAAATCTTTAGTAGCACTTAGTCCTGCTAACTAACATGCATCAAGATGATGGGACATCTCTTAATTGACACACAAAGGACCTTATAAACATCCTACAAAGTGATTGTCATTTCACCAGTTAGGAGGTGGAATGTATTGGTCCAACTATCCCATCGTTCGACCAAGATAGTCAAATAAGCCTGATCCATCATCACAACATCTAATCACATCACCTACATAAGGCTAATAGCCTCAATCCATTTCCAATTATCCTTATTAAGGAACCTTTGTGTAGTCCTAAGTATTGTTGGAAATCTGTGACATACCCTAATTAGCTAAGAAATGAGCAAACAAGTTGGCATTCAGGTCACCAAAGTAAAAAATCAAATCAACCAAAAAAAAAAGGCATAATGCATTTTCATTGAGGTCATCCTGACCTAAGATGGTCTCTTCTACGATCGTCCTGGTTTGATATGGTCTCTCCTCACAACCATCCTAGGATGAGACAGTCATTGCAATGGTCAAGCATTATTCAAACATCATCATCCCACCCTGAGACGGCCCCCAAACCCATAAGAGGGATTGTCCCTCTGTGATATAGCCCTAGAATTTGGGGCATGAACATAACAAAAACAAAAACAAAAGAGGAAGAAAAACACACACAATCAATAGCCTACAGTACATCCTACATGAGGTGGATTCCTTGCCTTAAATTTTAGTGTGGTTCATTTTCCACATTAATTAGTGAGGTTCATTTTAAAATTACCAATAACAAGAGAGGGAACAAAGTGTCTACCTTCCTCGCTCTAGCTCCTCCACTCGTCAAAGTCTCGGGTTGGTCCATGATAGAAATGGCTAGGAAATTTAGCAGTGCTTCACTCTAAAATTTGCTCTTCTCATCCTCACCTCTCATTTTCTCCAACTTCTAGCATTGAAAATGATGTCAAAAATTTAGAAATTTTACTTTTATATTTATAAATTTCTACTATCATCTCTGCATCATATGGTCGCATTCGATGTGACCATCCTACCCTGAGATGATCTTAAAAATTGTAAAGTGCAACCTTCCTACCACAGGATGGCCCCAAAATTACAAATATTGCAAAAATATTCAACACCAACTGGGGCACTCAAGGTATCACACTTTCCCAATGATCAATAAAAAAATTAAATGACATGGGGCAATCAAGGTAGCATGCCTTCCCACTCAAAAATCTAATTCAATTCAATCATCAATCAAAATATCAACTACTAGGTTCAAAAGGTTGTTCCCTTTGCCTCGCTATCTCTAAATCAATCTAAAAATCTCTAAAGATGCCTAATCCCTTTGGTCAATTTCAAAAAGTTCCAAATATGTCTAATTCCTTTGGTCACTTTCAAAAGGCTTCAAAGGCACCTAAAAACTTTGGTCAAATCAATTCAAAAGGCTCCAAATGTACCCCAATTCCTTTGGTCAAATAAATTTCAATATGCTTATTGAAAGAATCAAATTGCTATCATCTCAATTCCCTAAGAAAGCCATGCGGTTGGACTGCTCCAAGGGATAGAGATGTACAATTACCAATAATGGTCAAAATCATAGTTGTAATGGGATTTTCCCCTTTCCACATTTGTAAAAGTCCTATAAAACCCAAAACAAGTCATCTTGGTCAAGCAACTCATCGCTTTCATCACTTTCCATCTCCTCATCGACTCGTCACTTGAGGGGGTAGTCATACATCACAAAATTCATAATCAAATCAATAATAAACCTCAATGCAAATTGCATTCATTCAAGAATCATTGCCAAAGACTATCATACACTTACCTATTTGCTGGGGTAAAAGCAAAAATATCAACAAAGGCTTGGTAAATCTAAAATCTAGGAGAAAGCATCTACCTAGAATGTAGGAGTGCCAAGACCATATATTCCCAAAGCTATAACTTGTAGATAATCTATCCACGATCGAAAAGAATCTCTCTTGTAGGAAATCTACCCACAATCGAAAGGTTTACCTAAAATCAAGTCCACCAAAGTGTTGGAAGCAATGATTCAAAAATGTATGCTCTTTCCATGATTGGGGCATCTAACATTGATTAGATCAATGAACACCATCAACCCTCAATTTGACTTTAGGTCATCTATTTTTTCTTTGCATTGTGCTTTCACACAATGCATCCCAAAAAGGGGCATCTGTAGACACCTAAAACACGTCATATTGAGGAGACTACCTATATGGACACCTTTTCAGGCCATATGACCCACCTTGGGTAGCCCTAGGGCTTAACAATGGTTTTCACCACTCAAACAAGGAGGAATTTCCCTTTTGCAACCATGACCATCTTACCTCAATATGGCCCCTAACTGTGATCATCTCACCTTGAGATGGCCTGCAGTCACAACCATCCCACCCCGATATGACTACACATGAAGCAAGCTCTCATGATATAGTTAAAGCAATTCTACATGCCATATAATAGCAATAATACAACGAAGTCAAGTTACACGATGGTTATTAAGAATTAAGTATCATTTCTTGATCCCAACCACTTCTTGGCTTCTCTTACAAGCTTTGGACTCCCATTTGGAAGTCTATTTAAAGGTGCTTAGCCTTCATTGAAGATATCACAATTTCATGCATCAAAGTGTTATCGAACTAAAGAATCAAAGAGCTCTCATTCTCAAAGCAATGAAGTGCTACCAAAATTCAACCATGGAGCTTCCAAGCATGCCAATGGACCATCTCAAAGGTTGAAGATCGAATTCGTACTTCTTGCACCATCCAACGTCCTTGCTTCGATGTAAAATCCTACCCCTAAGTCATTCCTCACGAGCACACCCTTGAACATCAATTCCATGGATCAAACTCGATGTCACCTCGCATCGGCCACAAGGAATTCACTCATAGTTTAGCGGCCATCTCACCCAGATATGACCCATAGGCATGACCATCTCACCCCAAGATGGCCAATAGGCAAGACCATCCCGCACAGAGATGACCTCCCGATAGAGATATATTTTCCTTATTTTCTTGCTTTCATTAGATTTAGCAGTATTTTAATTACTTCCTAGCATAGTTAGATTTCATTTTCATGCATTTATTTATCATATTTTAGCTTCTTTATCACTTTATTTATCATCATTATGGGCCTTATCTTGAAAGGCTCTTCATATTCTTTTGATGCTCTTTAGATTTTCTTGTGTGCAGATTACAGGTCTTTACAATGGAGCAAATGGCATAAATATTCACACCTCATCATCATACATTGCGGAGGTCACGAGAAACCTATCCCATAATCAGTTTGTGAGATGCAAGAAAGATCCTGCGAGATACACCTTGGATTACTTTTCTTATTGTAAATATTTGTATCAAATTGGTAGCAAATCCCTCAACGGGATCCCATTGTAACCCTCTTGAAGGATAAAATTGATATTAATAAAAGGGCACCATTATTTCATATCTTGTTTTGTCATTATGGTTACATAATTTGCTATCTAGTTTGTTCTTTATTTCATTGCATAGGTGTACGATATTTTTAGAGCTTTCATTTCTTTATTTTCCATGTAGATAAGTTGTAGATGATGAAAAACTTCAATATTTTTAATAATTTTTTATTTTATAAAGAAGTATATTGATGAACTACTATACTAAGATTTTGCAGTAACAATATCCAATTTTGAATCCTCATGAATATTTTGTAATCTTGTTTTCTTCTCTCTATCAAGATCATCTATCATTCTTTGAAAATAAAGTTTTAATTTATTTACTATATCTTCATTATCTACATTGAATGTATTTTTTATTTCTTCCATGATATGCAATCAATGTTATGATTTATTTCCTTTGAAGTAGACAACCTTATATCTCATAGGTTTAAATAATTCAAAGTTTCTAAATTAATTCCTATGTAGTAATTCTTGTCTCCCTAGTTTTAGAAACTAAAAATTGTGAAATTTGTCAATTTCTATGTTTCTAACCTTTGATGTAGAAAATATTTTAACTCCAAAAATTGAATTTGCAAAATATTAAACATTCATTTTTTTTCCTTTTCAAAAAACTTCAAATACTAAAAAATAACTTTAAGCTTATAAAAAAACTCACAAAATTTATTTAGAAATCAAACTACTTTAATTCCTTATTACTCCAATATTTTAATAATAAACAACTTATTAAACCTTACTTTAAATAACTTTAATCTATTAACCTTATCACTCCAAATATAAATGCTTAAATAAACCTTATTTCTCCTACTATATACTTTAAGCTCCAAATTAATTAAAAAATCCTAATAATACAACAAACCTTTACTACTGTGTGTACTTCTTGATTATTTTGCTCCCCTTCGTGTGACCTTCATATTTGCTCCAAACTCAGTCTATCCTTCTTACAAGCTTCTCAGGTGATGTTTGTCTTCTTCCACATGTATGCATGCATGAGAAGAACAACCATTTCACTTGTTATGATGCTTCTTTATCAAGCGATTTGCTCAAGTAGGTGAGCATAACTCCTTTCCCATTGGTGTTATCATCTACCTTTAAATTCCATGTAAATATAAAATTATTATACATATCCATTTATCTCTTATCATTTATGATTTTTGTTGTAATGCTTAAGCATTAATTTTGCTTTACTTTCCCTAACACTTGGAAACTTTCCAACATTAGTATTGATTCACCTTCCAATAATTCTCTACTTGAATTGCTTAACTTCCAACATTGTGTTTCAACTTCAATCTGCTTGGTGCTTGGACTACCTTACCTTTAACTCAATGCTTGCTATAGCTCCCAATGTAACTCTAAATATTGCATGGACTACACTGATTCACTGCTTCAACATTGCACTTTTGACTCCTATGATAATTTCTTATACTTTGTGAATTCTTCAGTCAATTGATTCCTTTTCTAGATCTGCTTTATACCTCTTTCTATTACTAATATTATATCAGTTCTTACCTTTCATGTCTCTGTTATGTTGCAGGTCTAATGGTTCTTGATATTATTCAATGCTTAACAATAATTCTTTATATATTCTTTCTGCATGAGCCACCTAGTTTTGTTATCATGGGATGCCTTGATATTTTAACATGAGATACCTCTTTCTTTTAAAATAGGATGCCACATTTCTTCGACCTTAAGAACCTCTTGAAACTATTTCCTCTGTACTTTAACTTTCACTGTCTTCATATGCAAACCTCCTTTATATTCTTTTATTTGCTCTATATAAGACTCGTTTCCTTCTATACTAGCTCTGTTATATGTCTTGAGACTTTTATTTATACTAAATATATCTTTCTTTCTTTTTTATAATAGTTTCTTGATTTCCTCTATCCTTACTTACGACATCTTTTATTCTCTATAAAGTGTTTTTGTTCTTTATATAGGCCTCTTTAACCAATATCAAGGTCTAGATAACCTGAATATATTTCTTATCTTCTTTCTATAATGGCTTCTTTGAGCCTATGTCAAGGTCAATATCTCTATGACCTGAATCTTCTTAATATATTGTAGCTCCTATCTACTATAGATTCTAATCCATTGCTTGAAGCTATATAAAGTAAGCTAGGTATTTCTTTATCCTTCTTCAAGATCAATATTCTTTATTTTTGTTTTTCTTTCTTTTCCTTAGGAAGCTATGAATGCTTCTCAATCTACTGCTATCTTTATTCTCTTCAATATATTTTCTTATCTCTATAATTAGAAGCTAAAACTCTTCTCTATCTATTGTAGTAATCTTATCACACTTCTACTTCTACTCTCTCCTACAACTCTCTTCTGAAATCTTTCCTCTATACTATCAAGGTGACTTTGGATATCCTTGAATTCTCTATCAATGTCAAGGTGATGTTGAATGTCCCGTAATCTTCTATAAATGTCAAGGTGATGTTGAATGTCCTTGAATCTCAATCTATCAATGGATATTTGTATCCTTGAATCCTCTATCAATGTCAAGGGTTGACTATGGCCTTGAATGATCAACTATCTTAAATTTGATTCATCTTCCAGTCAATATAATTGAGCCCTAGTCTTCATTGGTTATACTTCAACCATGGAAATACCCTAGCCTATTCTACTCAATATGACCTTCAAATATAGAGTCTGAGCCTCACTATTTTCAAAGTGGACAAACTTCTAATCAACTTTATCAAATTGGATAAAATTGATTTTGTAATAGTGGCTAAAAAAACTCTTAATAATCTGTACAGAGTTAGGTGGTAGCTTTGATAACACTAATTAATTTTTAAGCCATAATACTACCACAAATATCACATAAATCAATGTAATATAGCCACAATATAATAAGGTCAATATAATGATAAGAGTAGAATAATATAAGAAAATTCATATGTAAAATAAGGCTAATAATAAATCAAATAACATTCAATAATAAATAGTAATATGAATGTAATAGCCTTAAGAATTCATATACTCTGCATGAATAACAACTTACAATATTAATTGCTCAAAATATATGCAACCTTTATTACTCCACTTTCTCTTACAATACAATGCTTGTAATGATCATGGCTATGTGTGATTGTATATAATATTCTATATTATGGAGAATTACCTCCATAATATAGCCATAGTAGTGTGACTCTTTGGATACTTAACTATTCCTTTCCATATGCCAAATCTCATGACTCTTGGCTTATCTACTTGAAACTTGCATACTTGATGAACACTTGACTCTAAATGTATGCACACATATAAATGACTCTTACACGTCTATAACTTGCACACTCTAACCTAAGATGCTTGTGCACATATTTACATTACATATTTGCAATATTACATATAGGACACTTGTGCAAATATACTCAACTTACACTTGCACACTAACTCACATGACACTTGTGCATTTCCCACACATTAAAAATTTACATGACACTTGTACATTTCCTAAATATTCACACTTAGATAAGAGGGAAAACATAACTCACACTCTAAACTATGACTCAACCCTAATCTATTATTTACAAATGTACCATGGGGTACATTAGCATGTACCAAATAATATTATATACTCCAATAGTTGGACTAGTAATTCATGTTGTTCGTAAATTCTTAAAGGATCATGTAACTACAACAATCAATTATCTTTAATCTCCTCATTCAATTTTAGATTGCTATGTAAAATTATGGTGTCTCTTCTTAGGTATAGGTTTATGCAAAACTTTCAAAATTGATAGACTAAGTATCAACAACCCAAGACAAGTTAAATTCTTCAAAGAAGTTGAAAATCGTTCATGAATAGACAATGCTAACCTACTTTCTGATATGCATAATGCTAACCAACTTTATACCAATGATTTGTAGTATTCGGTTGTCTAATAGGAGGTAACTCAATTGCCTTAAATTTTAGAAAGTAATTTCAAAGTTGCTTTCATAGACATATTAAGCCTTGTAAAATTCCTTTGTGGATGTTTTTGAAGTATTATTTTCCGTAGGTTATTAGTAACATTGTTAACAGGCCTACTATCATTATCACCTCCTATGTGCTTGTTCTTGTGTTGAGACTTAGTAGGTTTTTTCTTCTTTAACCTTGATTTGGCCTCTCCTAATGAGAGCATGTTCTAATTTTCTTGCTAAATCAATTGCCTGATCAAAAGATAAAATAGTAGTAGTCTCTAATGCATAATATTATTCTTGTAAATTATCAATAAATATCTCAAGCATCTCTTGAGGAGGTAAAGTGTATCTCAAACATCCAACTAAACTTCTCCAACGATCAAAATTTTTTGAAAAGCTTTCTTCTTTATTTTGTTTTAAATTATAGACATATTTTATTGTCACTTCATTCTCAATGTAAGCAACAAATTGCTAAACAAATAATTTTGTTGTCTCTTCAAAACTCTTTAAGTAATAATTAGGCAATCGATAGTACCACTTTAATGCCATGCCACCAAGACTCTTAGTAAATTTTTAAGCAACAATATATCATCATAAATGAGATCATGGAAAGTTGTTCTAAATCTTCTTATATGCTCTATTGGATCTTCCATACCCTTATAATTGGGTAAAACTGACATAGAAAAATTATTAGGATAAGGCCTAGCAACAATAATAGGATCCAATGGCTGATTACACATTTCCTTATAACTGTAAGTAAAACTTGAAGGCTGAATCATCTCAACTTTTGAAACCAACTGCTTTACCATATTTTCTAAATTTTGTACTTCTAGATTATTGTTATGCATTGTTCCTAGATTTCCATGTGTGTTGAGGAACCAATGCTTTATTGGTTTGGAAGCATGGACATTATTGTCATATGTGGCACCTTGTGAAAGTGGACAACTAACATTGGGAAAAACAAAAGCAAAAGTGTTGATATTAGAAGATTGAGGAAGAAATTAAAAATGTTTTTGAGTTACACTACTAATTGGAGGAGCTTGCATATTTCTTCCATTGTTGTTGGTAGTAGTAGTATCAATGATCGAGTTCAACTTATCAATATGTATTGATTTAAGCAAGGGATTTTCCTAGTTAAGAATAGGGGATCTTATTGGAGGATGTGGAGGAGTCTCATATCTTTCAAGGTGAGCTTCTCACTCCATAGCCTCCCAATATCCTATCTCTATTAGCTTTCATGAAGCCCCAAATATGCTCAAATTATGAAAAGATAAAACTACCATTAGGTCCCTCATAAGGATCAAAACTCATTTCAACATCCATGTTGTCTTGCTCATTTGGATCTATGTTAGGATCCTCTCTAATCATCTTCCAGAGGAATACAATCATATTCAATATGCTTTCACTGATTTCTAAGAACATGAGCCATTAGAAAAGTGAAAGGATAGAAGATAATGCTAACAATAGAAACAAAAATATTTTTAAATATATTATTAATATTCTCCAACCACACAAACAAATTTAATGATCTTTTTTAAAGGTTTAAAAAAAGGAGGTGTTCACATCAATTTTAGCAAATATGTAGAGGGGGAAAATAGTCCTATTGTATATAATTCCCAAAAGTTGAATTCACAAGAGAGAGGAGCCTTTGGGGTGAACCACAGGGGTTGTATTGTTCTCTACACTCGATGCTAGGGGGAAGGGTTCACCAGGAATTACTTTAAGGACTCGCTCTAATTCCACATGAATTTTAGGAATGTTTGATATATTTGATTCAAGACAACACCTAGATTTTGCCTTTCTAGATATATGCTATAAAATATAAAGGACAATGCAAAAATACAGAAATGCAAAATACAAGGTCTAAACCTAGAATGATTCTTTCTTTGAATGCTTTCTAACCTAGGGTTCTAAACAAACAATCTTTAATAAATGACTCAAGAGGAGATGCACAAACAAAATTAACCCTAAGTGCAAACTATATGTTGTTTTCCTTTCAATGCCTAGAATTAAATAAAATATATTTCTTTTAAATTAGATCTAGGGTTTACAACAAAAATAAAAGCACTCAACAAACAGCCTAAATATTAATCAAAATACTTAGCTTATCTAGTAATTTATCCATGCTTTTATCCCTTTGTCCAATGTTATCAATAATACTTGTTCTTGCAAGATAACTCAAAAAACACTTGAAAAAGGGATTAGCATTAGGGGGGTTGCTTAGGTCACTATATAACAATACTTGCAGGTACAACAATCAAGCCTCCTAGGTCCTTTTAGCTAACCATTGATAATTAAAAGTAGAAACTGACCTTTGGAGGAAAATAAACATAATACAATATGACAAAGAAGAATGATGAAATTGCAAAAATAGAATATGCCACTATGTTTTAAATGTAGTCTATGATGCAATAAAAAAATAGGAATAGTAGATTACCCCCAATTTTGGCTCAAGAAAAATTGTGCCCTATAATGGGCAGTCACGATAATGCAAGATAAAGTCGTGCCCAATAGTAGGTTGGGCATGATTTCGCATAAACTATGTGAAAAATAAAATATAAGTGCAGAAGCTCGATCACGTCATTCAAAAATTCTAAACATGCATGCAAAAGAGTGAATTCACCTGGCAAAGAGTGCAAAAGCAAAGTAGAAGGGTTTTAGATTTCTCGAATGGTCAATATCTCCTTAGGGCTTCAACAACAATCCACCAAGAGCGAACAATAACAATCCAATGCAATAGACAAATCAAACTTCACACTTCAAATTTACTTGTGAAAGAAGAAGAAGAAGGATGTTGATCGAGCAAAATACTTTATGAGAAATCAAATGTGAGCAATAAATTATCAATTGTCAATTATGTGAGCGTGGTAACTTGTGTGTGAAGAGTGAATTCAAACCCTCCTTATATAGCAAATTTGAAGGCAGAAAGAGCAGGAAAACCAAGGAGGGCCAACGTAAAACATGCCAACCCCAAAAAATTAGGGTTTTAATGTGTCAAATCCTAAAAATGCAAAATCATATCCCATTTGAGTCGACCGTGATATCACAATGCAAAGTTGTGCCCCATCAAGGATCGGGCATGATTTCACATAGAGAGAGAAAATAGGTAAAATAGAGGAGAAGAAGCCTTGCCTTTTCCTTAGGAAATTCTAAGGGATCTCCTAGAGATCTTATGGAAGATTGTCCATTGAAGTGGGTCAATTTTTTATGTCTACAGAAGCACCAAAGTTACTCCCTATGAAAATATTGAGAATAAACCTTAGAATAAAATTAGAGTGAAGAAGCTTAGGAGAAAATAAAAATTCATGCAAGCATTTGATTTCTAAAACATACTTATTTGATGTTAGCACCCTCAATTCATACCTACCTAAATCGACTGGAGATTTCAAAATATTTAAAGCGCTCAGGTAATTTTGAACAATCTTATTTCAAATTTAGGCACACATTATTAGGGGTTATAAGGAGCATATTTACTAATTATTTTATTTTTTAATAATGGAGAAATAAGTGGGAGAAGCATTGTAATATTCATTTTCTGAAATGACTAGAAAAATAATTGATAAAATAGACCTTACTATTGTATAAAATAATTTTTGGAGTGGGTTCAAATAAATAATATTTAAAGAAATGTTTGCATGCATCCAGATAAATATTTATAAAAGAAGTCATTTCTTTGTCTTCAATGTATCATTTTATTAGACATCAAGTCTAGCAACATGCACATTTTACATCTTTGATGGAGAATATTACGTGAAAGTAAAATTAAAGCTATAAAGGAGAGAATTTTTTAAAGGTTTTTTTGAGTGGATATATATCACTGAGACAAGACAACAACAAACATTTTCTAATATTGCATGCACGCTGAAGTTTAAAGTGTTATGGGAGTTTTTAAAGTGAGGAAGTTTTTTTAATAAGGGGAGAAAGGTATTTAAATAAAAGGAGAAGTTGATGAATGTGAAGACTACAAGAGACACAGGCATTGCAAAAATGTAATAGACTAGAAAGCTTCCCAAGGGAATCAGTGTGAAACTCAAAGAATTTGGTAAAGAAATAAAATTAAATTAAAAAATCTTTGGAAATAAAAAAGCTTCAAATATCAACAAGAGCAAAAAGGCTCAACTATTGAAGCTTTAGAAGGCTTTTGAGGAAAGATAAAGTGGTCATGCTAAAATATTTGAAACTCCCAACAGTGAAAAAAGGGGTAAATTGAAGAAAGTGAAGATACAAGAACTATTCAATGAATTTTTAGAAGGGGTCTCAACATTGGAGTTTCATTGATAGACCTGGAATAGAAATAACAAGCATTTGACACCATCAACTCCCAAAGTAAGGAAAAACATGTTGATCTTCGAGTGAGTAGCCTTACCATCCAGTTGGCTAGACATGTGTATGGAGTCTCCAAAGTTATCTCCACTTGCATTACTACTATAGAAGTAGTGAAAAAATAAGCCAGCCATGTTAGCGTACTATTACAATAGGTGTTATATTAGTTAATTTGTTATTTAACTTTAGCACCTTGTTGCAGCGGCATCCTGTTGAGATGCGCCCAACCCGGGCTAATCCAGGAGTGCTGTTTCTGCATGTTGTATTATTTAAACTGCTCTTCAATAATACAATGATGTTCGCACATTTACATGGTACCAGAGCCCGGGGCGAGGTGAGGAGCAGAGCGCGATTTTTTGATTCGGACGCGTTTTTTTCTCGCGGTCCGTGCGTTTAAAAAAAAAAAAAAAAAAAAGGGACGTTCAGGACCTCGCGCAGAGCGGGGAGGAGCGAACGCGCGTCCAGTTCGCGACGATCGAGCACTGGACGCACGACAGAGGAGCCGAGCGCGGCAGTCGAGGAGGGGAGAACCCCCCCGCGCAGCGCAAACGTTGCGCGTTGGAGGGAGGTCGCGTCACGCGTCAACAGACGCGCGCGCTCCCCGAGGTGGCCCCCCCCCCCCTTCCCCCCCTCCCCACCATCGCGCGACGCGCGATCTCCGCGCGCCCGCCCCCCACCCACGCGCGACGCGCAATTTGCGCGCGCGCGCTCCCGAGGAGCGCCCCCCGGCCCGCGGGCGGGGGGAATTCCCGCCCCGCGGGAACCCCGAGGAGCGCCCCCCCCCCCCCGCCCGCCCGCGGGCGGGATTCAAATTCCCGCCCGCGCGGGAAATCGGAGGGGTATAAACCCCCGCGGGGCTGCGTCCGCGAGGCGCGTGTTGCGCCCCGTCGCGCAACCCCGGGGGTGCGGCCCCGCGGGTGCGTCCGTGAGACGCAGTGATTGCGCAGAAGGGCCGAGGGCCCTCTAGCCCGAATTCCTGCGCGCGGGGCTGGCCCTGGATTTTTTATAAAAAAAAAAAAAAATTTCGCTGCGACTTGCAGAGAGGAAGCCGAGCCGGAGGCTGCTGCAGAGGGTGTTGAAAAGGGAGGTGACTTGCCGATCTTTTCGGATCAGCCCGGCAGCTCACGTGGTCGTGAGCCGTGCGGTTAGGCTCAGGGAGCCTACAGGTCGGGGGTTCGAATCCCGCCGACTCCCCCAAGGTATATTTTTTTTTTCAAAGTTATTTTTTATTATTATTATTTTTAATTAAAATTTTTAATTTTAATTTTTTTTAATATAGTTTTTAAACTTTAATAAATTAAATTTAATTTTAATTTATTTTTTCTAAAAGTTTAAAACTATAGAAATTAAAATTATTTATTTTAATTTTAAAATTGATAATAATTATAAAAATGCTTTGTTAAAGAAAGCCTTTTAAGGGGGGATTTTTTTCAAAAAAAATCAAAGGGGGATTGAGAGTAATTTTTATGAAAAATAGCAATTTGGCATTGTAAAAGGTGCATTTTCGGCTGTGACCGAGCACCTAGTGGGTTATTCTAGTGGGCATTTTTTTTGTTGTATGTTGCATATTTCATTTTTGCACTATAACATTAAAAATTAAAATCAAACACTCCTTAAAGTCCCCGGAATATAAAACCCATACGTGCAATTTATTTGCCTTTGCGGCGTTCGGTATTTGCGATACCTACGGCCGGCACTTACGAGTAAAGCTGTCGTGATTTGGCTCTTTGTATCCGCCGCCTAATATAGTCTGCTATAACGACGTATGAGCTTGTTCTCTATAAATCGTCGGGGAGGAATAAGTACGCCATTTTTGCATTTTTTACTCCATCCACTACCCTTTATCGCACTTGTGTTTAGGCGTAAATCCTGACGAAGTATTCTTCATAGTGTTTAGGGGAAGTTACGCCCCACGCATGAGAAGAATCTTCTATGGTAGGTGCCATCAACAAGGCGATTCCCTTTCCGTACCGCTTATGTTCCACGTATCGTATGATCTCTAAAATTCACCTATAGTCTCCCTCACGTAAGGGCGGGTGATTTTTGTTGATCTTTCTAAATACCTATAGTTTCCCTCACGTAAGGGCGGGTATTTTGTACGGTATATTGGCCTAGCAAAAGGTATATCGAAAGGGGGACCAATTTGGTGATATAAGGAACCTTCACTATGGCAGTTGTTGCAAAATTGATGGTGATCCGCATCGGTTATTGAAAGGTCCAAATTATACACCATGGAAACATAAGATGAAGGCTATTCTCCAAATGGAAGATTTGTGGGATATTATTCTTGGAGTAGCAACAAGGCCTTCACCAACGACGAGGATCCACGGGTCCTTCGGCAGATCAGATTGCTTTTGACAAGAAAGACAGTAGAGCAAAGGTGCTCATTTTGTTTGTTGTTTCCGATGAAGTGCAACCTCATATAGCTGATAAAGCAAGTGGTAAAGAGGCATGGGATGCCCTTAGAACCATCTATGAGGGGAAGAATGAATCCACCATTCTTCATCTTCAACAACAACTTCATAACTCTGAGTTTGAGACGGGGTGAAACGGTTGAACTCTTTACGTGCGAGTGTACGAGTTGAAAGAGAAATTGAGTTCTCTAGGAGATCTTGTGGATGAAAAGCTTCTCATTTCACTTGTGATGAGAGCTTTACCTTCTTCATTTGACATGTTGATAACCTCCATCCGGGTGTCCCAACGACAAATTACCTACATCGAGTTGGTCAATCTGCTTCAACAACGGGAGGCACGCCAACTTCACAAGGATGATTCTTCCAATACGGCCCTATACACCAACGAGGCGGGGTTCTAGGAAGAAAGGTAATGGGCAAAAAGGAGGCAACTTTCGAGAAAGGAGGAAATTCTCAACGGGATACGAAAGGAAAAGGCAAGCAACCTCAACGAGAAGAAGAGGTGGTGCAAGATCCGTGAGAAAGACAACCATGACACCAACGGGTGTTGGCATAAGAACAAGCAAAAAGGCCAAAACAAACCACAAAATAAAAACAAGCAACCCCGAGGCGAATGTTCTTGTTGAAGAATCGACTCGAGTTACGAATGGGCACACAAGGTGCTCATGACTACCACAGATTCCACTCGGAGGGATCCTATTTGGTATGTCGATTACGGAGCTAGTAAACATATGGTGGCGACGGATCGTGGTTTGAATCATTTGTGGCCAAGGAGGGCAAACTTGTCACCATTGCTGATGATAAAACCTACGGGGTTCGGGGAGAGAGTACGGTTTCGGTCACTCTTCACGATGGCAAGTGTCGGATTGACAAGGTCCTCTATGTTCGGGATTGGCCAACAATTTGTTGTCGGTGACACAAATCCTGGACAGAAATATGGTTGTCAACTTTCGTGTTGAGAATGGAAAGAAGTGTTGTACAATTACCGGGAAGGGTAAGCGGTTACCAAGACTTCATATAAGCATGGATTATTTGCACTAGATGCTATCTCTATTCCACATGTTGCCATGGTTGTCTCTACCAAGGAGGCAACTTCCCTATGGCACAAGAGATATGGGCATCTTAGTTACGGCTACTTACTTGAGCTCGGCAAGTATGAGATGGTAAAGGGTCTTCCTTCCCTTTACGCCACATTGCCGAGTGTGCTCGAGCGCATGGCGGGAAAGCGGCATAGAGTACCATTTGAGAAGAGCTCTACAAGAGCACGAAAACCTACGGAGCTAATTCACACCGATCTATGCGGTCCTTTCACACCCAACGGTGTTGGAGGGAAGAGGTACTTTCGGTTATTCGTAGATGACTACTCACGAAAGATGTGGGTTTTCTTTCTCAAGCTGAAATCTGAAGCTTTCGCATTCTTCCAACGAGTTCAAGAAATCCGTTGAGAAGGAGTCGGGGGCTTCTATTAAAACCCTCCGCTGAGATCGAGGGGGAGAGTTTACCTCTAATGAATTTTCTGCATTCCTAGATAAACATGGGATCAAGAGACGGTTAACAGCTGCCTATACTCCTCGGCGAGAATGGAGTTCCTTGAGAGAAGGAACCGTTCTATCATGGAAATGGTTCGTTGTATGCTCACGGGTGCAACTCTTGGGCAACAATATTGGGCGAGAAGCTGTCACCAGCTGCGGTGTATCTTTTGAATAGGGCACCCACAAAGGCCCTAAAAGGAATGACTCCACGGGAAGCATGGAGTGGTCGAAAACCCTCCATATCTCATCTACGTATTTTCGGGTGTCAAGCTTTCATGCACATACCGAAAGAAAAAAGGAAGAAGCTAGATGAGAAAACATCGAGATGTATTTTTCTTGGATATTACGAGCACTCTAAAGGATATCGGTTGATAGATCCTTTGACCAAGAAAATTCATATCAGCGAGAGATGTTGTCTTTGATGAAGCTTTCACATCACAGAGCACATCTACGGTACACCGAGGATATTGTGGAACCAAAGGAAGAGGAGATTCCTTCGTCAACACAGAGAGGAGGTCCTTCTACATCTTCTTCACCACCACCGAAGGAGAATCCTAAATGGTGTACAAATACAATCGAGAGATGCAAATTTATCCACTCCTCCCAATTTGAATTTGGATAGACCTCGTACACGCGGTATGGCTCAACGGGAAAGAGAAGCGGAGAGCGGGTGAGGTTGATGATCTTTGTCAATCTTTTGAGGAACTTTACGTGACTCCAAGTAGAGAAGTTGAGGATATGGATATTGATGATGACGGGGCATTCATGTCTACCATAGATAGTCTTGGACTGCATCGGTGCAAGATGCTCTTAGTGAGCCTCGGTGGAAGGCCGCTATGGATACGGAGTATGAGTCTACGATGAAGAATAAAACTTGGAAGCTTGTTGATCTGCCGCATGGAAAGAAACCTATTGGCTGCAAATGGGTATACAAAGTCAAGTACAAGGCGAGATGGAACAATTGATAAGCATAAAGCCCGTCTTGTTGCAAAGGGCTATGCTCAAAAGGAAGGCATCGACTATGAAGAAACTTTTGCACCTCTCTGCTCGGATGACCACAATTCGGGTTATGTGTGCTATGGCGGCACAATATGGGTGGAAAGTTCACCAAATGGATGTCAAAAGTGCCTTTCTTAATGGTGATCTCCAAGAAGAAGTCTATATGACTCGGCTGAAGGATTTGAAGTGGAAGGCCAACGGCGAGAAAGTTTGCAAATTGGTTAAATCCTTGTATGGTACAGAAACAAGCTCCTCGAGCTTGGTATATAAAAATGGACAATCACCTAATGCGGCATGGATTTAAGAGATGTCCAGTCGGATGCAAACCTCTATTTCAAGAAACAGGGTTACGAGATAGTGTTGCTTGTACTCTATGTGGATGATCTGCTCATTACGGGGAGTTCGAGAAGATTTGATCTCTCTTGTCAAAAGAAACTTGTGCAAATCTTTTGAGATGACGGATCTTGGACTTCTCCATTCTTGTCTTGAGTGCGGAATTCAGCCGGGAAGGAGCACACCATCAAAGTGTCTCAGAAAAAGTATGCCAAGACATTGCTCGATAAATATCGCATGACTGACTGCAAGCCAATGGCAACTCCTATGGAGAATGGACTTCAGTTATCGCGATATGATGACTCACCCCAGGTAGATGGCACTCTCTATCGACAGTTGATTGGGAGTCTCATATATCTGACCAATACTAGGCCAGATCTCGTATTTGTTGTAAACTATCTTTCGAGGTTCATGCGGGGAGCCTAAGATTACTCATTGGAAAGCGGCAAAACGTGTTCTTCACTATGTCCGTGGTACTATAGAATATGGCCTAGAATACAAGAGGAACAACAAATTCTTCTTGCAAGGATACACGGACTCCGACTATGCCGGATCATTTGATGATCGCAAGTCAACTTACGGATACATTTTTCATACGGGATCCGGTCCTGTCTCTTGGCACGGCAAGAAGCAACGGGTGGTTGCTATTTCTTCAACGAGAGCGAGAATATCGCGCCGCACGTGAAGCCGTGTGCGAAGTGATATGGTTACGTCGCATTCTAACAAGTATGGGCCATCCATCAAAATCTCCAATACACTTGTTTTGCGACAATCGGGGTGTTACGAACCTCGTCAAGAATCCGAGTCCATCATGAAAAAACAAAGCACATTGACACACAATGTCATTTCATTCGAGAGGAAGTTCCAAAGCACCGAATTCAGCTTCGACACATTCCCACCGATGCTCAAGTTGCGAGACATTTTCACTAAGGCACTTGGACGTGTCAAATTTGAATTGTTTCGCGGCTCACTTTGTATTGCAAAATAATGTAAGGGGATGTTAGTATAGCTATTAGTTATTACATTACCCAAATAATGTAATAAAGGGGGATGTTAGCGTACTATTACAATAGGTGTTATATTAGTTAATTTGTTATTTAACTTTAGCACCTTGTTGCGGCGGCATCCTGTTGAGATGCGCCCAACCCGGGCTAATCCAGGAGTGCTGTTTCTGCATGTTGTATTATTTAAACTGCTCTTCAATAATACAATGATGTTCGCACATTTACAAGCCAAAGGTGAGAATATGAAGAATTTGAATAAATATTGCAATCAATTTTGTGATGCTCATTGTTGACCATGTGATAAAAAAAATAGTTGAATATTTGGATGCCAAATCATAAAATTGAAGGGAAGAATTTGTTGTAATCAAGGAAAATCACCTATAAATTGCATCATCCTGAGGACTACATTTAGAGAAGAGAAATATGAATAAAAGCATGCAAGATATAATTTGCTTTTTTACCCATATTCTATTTTTTGGTAAGATTATCTTGTTTTCATTAATATGGTATGGAGTTATAAGGGTTAAAAACTTTAGAATTTGATTTTTTTAAGGGATAAAAATTCAAAGTAGAAGAATCTTTTTATAAAAAAGGAACTTTTTTTTTTAAGCAAAAAACCCCTTACGGGGCCGCCTTGGTCTGAGAGACCACGAACAAGGGGTTCTACACCGTCAAAGTCACCCGAGATTCGCACCCAACCCTGCCCGCACCAATATTATCAATTGGATTTTGGATACCCAATTCAGCTTTTTGGTAGGGTGGAGATTTGAACCTGGGACCTCCCTTGGAGGATTGCCCTCTCCTCTCCAACACACCTACAACACCTGGGTGGAACCTTTTTTTAATAAAGGAGTTTAGTGGAGTCAAAAAATTAAAGTAAAAAAAAAAAAATGAAAAAGAAAAGATTTATAAGGAAAATTAAAATCAAATTGAAAAGAGAAAATTGGAGAGAAAGGGTTTAAATTGAAAATTGATTATATTAAAAAAATGATTTGATAAAAATTTGAAATTTTATGATTGCAAACTTTGCAATTTGATAGCAAATTGAATTTTTTTAAATTTAAATAAATTGTTTGAGTTAAAGTTTGGAGAGATAAGGTTTTCTACTCCAGAAAAAATGAAATTTTGATTATTTAAGAGTATTTTTTTTAGTGCAACATGGCAAGGAAAAAACAAGCAAAAAGAAAAAAAAATGATCAAAAAATAAAAACATGAGTTGTCAAAAATAAATGAAGAAGAGAAACAAAATTTATGTTTTCAAGAAGAACAAATAGACATTCAAGATGCTTCACTAGAAGAGACTAAGGAAATATTGAAATGTCTAAAATGTTGTACACAACACATGATAGAAAAAATTGAAGGACAAAAGGATACATCAATAAATAAAAATAGGGTCTTACAATCAATTATAAGAGAAGCCAAAGATGAAAATTTTTCAATGCTTGGTAATTATCTAAGTTCAAATTTTGATGAAGCACATAAAGACTCTAAAGGTATTTTTACATTACCTAATGATATAGGAAAGATAATTTATATGGAATTACTTTCTAATGAAGTCCTTAAAGACGAGAATAGAAGATAAGAGGAAAATATTAAAAATTTGAAGAACAAGCTTATTGATGTTACCAGTGAAGCAAATGATTTAATAGTTATGACAAAAAATGTATATTATGATTCCATAAAATTAAATCCCATAATGATAGATGCATGTTATGATACTAATGATCTTAATTAAAATGAAAAGGAAAACTATAATGCAAGCAGTGATACTTGCGACTTGGAACTTATGACAAACACAAAATAACTTGTTTCAAAAATAGATGCTAGATGTGACACAAATGATTTGAATATAGTTCATGATTATTCAGAAAAAGCTTATGCTATCAAAATTGATAATGACATGGATTAAAATGATAACAGGAATAGTGATACTCAAAATTGTCTTGATATTGAAAGAAATTAGTGTGATGATGGATTTGATTATTTTAAAATATATATTAAAAGAATTGGTTCAAAATTACTAAGTAAAATGGGATATAAAGACACAAGTTTGGGAAAACATGAGCAATTAATGAAAGAGCCAATTGTACCAAAAATAAGATCAAAATGTGAAGGTCTTAGATATACAAGACACATGAGTAGCAATGAAAATGGGATTGAATTTGTGACAATAAATAGTGACATCAAATCTATGACAAGGATTGATAAAATTGGTAACAATGAAGGACAAACAAGAAATAATGAATTGGAGAAAGAAAATAGTAATCCTATAACAAGGAATAGATGTAATAGTTGTGGTAAATATGGATACAATGTAAAGAAATGTTGGAATCTCCATGGTTGTGAAATTGTGGAGAACATAATCGTTCTCAAAAAAATTATCTCCA
Organism: Wollemia nobilis; assembly: GCA_028583015.1. Taxonomy (NCBI): domain Eukaryota; kingdom Viridiplantae; phylum Streptophyta; class Pinopsida; order Araucariales; family Araucariaceae; genus Wollemia; species Wollemia nobilis. The sequence continues at coordinate 904,739 of JAQPPZ010000856.1, read as the reverse complement.
AAGAGAACAGATAAATTATAAATTACAAATGGATTGTGGATGGATAAGAATGAATGAATGGGATAAGATAAAAAGAATATTATATGGTTTTTGTATATTGAAAACTTGAAGGACTAACATCCCAAAGGTCATTTGAATTGTCAAATGAAGCAAAATATTGCATTGATTTCAACCATCCTAGAATACCACCCTTCTTTTCGAAAGGATATAGAATAGTTTTAAAATCACCCCTAAGAATCCATGGATCATAATGAATCAACATTGTATTGAAAAAAATATGCTAAGGTTCTTCCAACATCTTTCATGAGGAGTAACTGCAATTGGAGCATATACATTTGTAATCCCAACTTTGATGTTTTACTCTTTCCTATAAAATAATCCAAGAACCCAATTACTTTTTGCTTATAATAATTTCCCATCCCATTTGCATTTGTCCCATATTATTGCAATACCTCCTGAAGCTCCTGTAGAAGAAATTGGTAGACAATCACCCATATTCCAAATCTTATTAAAAGCATCCTTACATTTCTCACTGCTTAATTTTATTTCTTGTATTAAAATAAACTCAAGGCTACAACAACCTAATAGTTCCTTAGCACTTTTAATTTTTATTATTGGGCTTAGCCCCACTTCTTGTTAACACCTATGATATTTTTATTTGGATGCCTAGATCAATATCCTTTTGAGTTTCTTTTTCTCCTTATTCCTACTTTGATGGTATTCCTCTTCTTTTTCATGTTCCCCATTCCCACCAACACTCTCATATTCATAAATTTCTTATATTTTTTAATATTGCTCATAATGAGACTTATCTTCTAAATATTTATGTTGCCCTCAACAATCTAAAGGGCAAGGAATAGACTCATCAGCATGATCTTCTTTATGTTGACTTGAAAACCCTAAAGTGCACATATGTTCCTCCATAGTCATTATTTTTTTATGTTGTCCTGGAAACCCTAAATTTCCTTGGATATCCTTCATATGATTTTATTTATTATACTACACTTGAAACCCTAAAGTGCAAAAAATACTCTATGCACTAATTTCACTTTATTGTAATGAGATATTATGCTACTTGAGGAAAATAAATATGATTTACTTGGATTAAACTTGACCTCATTCACCTCATTTGCTTTAAAATTTACCTACTTGTCTTCCTTTGATTTAAAATTTTCCATCCCTTCTTCCTTTGCACCTTTAGATCCTTTTATATTTGAACTTGTGCATTGTGCTTCCTCATCCCTCATATCATTTATTTCTTCTAATGGTTCATTTGAGTGAAGTATAATGGCCTTTGTCATCTAATGATGTAGATGGGTTTTTCTTGCCACTTTTTTAAGAGCGAAAAATCCTTGATTTGACCTAGCTTCTCCTATGATATGATCTCCTTATTTCATATTGAAGATACCTCATGCTAAAAAATTCCCATATATTTCTCCATTATTTTCACTTTGCAATCTCTTGCCATGTGCCCAGTTTCATGATATTTGCAACATAAGAATACAATATTTTCATAATCCACTTATTGATCCCATTATCTTGATTCATATTTAATCCTAATAGAATGTGATAAAGGTTTTGAAATATCCATGGCAACACATATTTGAGTGTAAACAACATGCCTTCTCTCCTTAGTAGTTGGTCCATCCTGGATGAATTCACCAAGAGTATTACCAATATTCTTCAAAACCTCCTTATTGATGAGTTGATAAGGAAGTCCAAAAAACCCAATCCATACCCGAAGCCTTTTAATAGTATTTATCTCTATAAAATAATTCTCACTCCAAGGTCTTTAATATAATGCATATTTGAACCTAAAGCAAGGGCCTCTATCCATTAATTTATTCCTTATTTTTTAATTGGAGAAAATAATGAGGAAAAACTATTTTGAAAGAAAATTCATGGAGTAATTTGAATTCAATCCCCACTTCCACTTGATCCAATTTTGAATATCATGAAAACTTGGGCAATATCCATGGAACTTACATATTAACCGTGTGGTTTTAGGAACCATTATATCATGCTCAATCATCTCATCCTTTATAGTCATTTCTAGTATCGTATTTGGTAGCTGGATAGGGTTTTTCATATATTTTTTCTTTCTCCTATCACTAATGAGGGCATCCATACTTCTAACTAAGACATCCTTACTTCCAATGAGGTCATATTTACTTTTATTAAGGGCTTTCAAAAATGACTCTCTTGCCATGTTACCTATATCTTCTTCACTTGAATCCTTTAAATTTTCTTCTAAGATTTGGAACACAAAGTGGCACTTGTTCCTTGATTACACTTGACTTTCTACTTTTTTTTTCCTTCTCATGCTTCCTCCTAATTTTTTTTGGCTCACACTCACTTCCATATCACACTTGATCGCAATCACAATACCTCTATTTTAACCATTATTTATATTTTAACTCTTCTATATGTGGATGTTATTTGGGGCTACTTCAATCACAATGTTAAAACATTACATTTTCTATTAGGCCAACTAGAACATATCCAACTTTTCTTCTATAAAATATATTCTTCATTTTCCTCAAAGTTTTATGTTTCTTCTAGAAATTCCTTCATAACATTTTTACTAAGACATAAAATCTCCCTCAATCAATTACTTTATAAAATTTGAATTTGGCCAAGATGAAGATAAACATTGCTTGTCTAAATTATTTGCTATTATATTTTGTTTTCTATAGATATATTAACATTTGTAAGATACTACAACAACAACAATAATTTCATTGTTGATCCAACCCCCCACATTTATTTTTCTTGACAATATTAATAATATTTTGTGAATCCCCCTCTATCGAAATGTATCTCCATTTTTTTAATGACAACCTTCATCATTATAAGAAATGACCTAGACTTTGCATATTTGTTAGTTGAAGTTCAATATGATTTTGAGTAAGTGGGGAGAAATTTTAGCTTCACTATTCCTAAAACACCATATTTTCTAGATATTTTTGGATCTCCTTGGGAACCATAATCAAAATTTAATCTTAGTGGACCCAACTTCTAGACATTTCCATTTAATCATAGATAATGCAAATCATTTGTATTAACTCCATTATCAAGGATGATCTTATATGTATATTCAAATCCTATAGCCAAGAGGAAACCATCTATTTTTTGCACTTGATACTTCCTATGATGGGGATTATGCTTGTAAACATTCTACAAGAGAGGCAATAATATGATTATAATCTTGGGCATGGTTCTGAGATTTATTTTTAAAATTTCTATAATTCCTTTAAAAATATAGATTCCAAGAAATAATACCAGGATAAATCCTCAATAGGATGGATAATTCTTTAACTTTGAAATAATTAATCAAAATTTTTATCAACTCTTTTAATATTTATGAAGCTACCCAATTTATTCTCTTTTCTTTTAAATAACCCAAAATGGTATAAGCAAATAAACAATGAATAAGTAAATGATTTAATGTTTCTATATGCTTCTTACTCAAAATACATCTTAACTCCATGAAATCCTCTTACTTGTAGGCTCACAATATATTCTTATTTGGAGACTCTTTACCTCTATGATATTTGCCTTAGATTGCTAATGAAAGAAATGTTGAGGCCTTAAGAAGGGCCTCAAGTTACAAATGTTCCTCCAAGGGATATATTTTTTAGTAAGAAATTTGTATTCCTCCAAAGCCTTAAATCCAAAATTTGATTGATCATCCACATATTTTGATTAATTAAAAAAAACCATCCTTCCATCTAAAAATAGGAAAATAGAGCCCTTGAAGGATAATTTGATGCTCTTTCACTATTTTTTGAGGTGCTCTCCCTAAACTAAGTTGCTAATAGAAATATATGATCTAGAGTTATTGCTCATGTGAATATAATTTTTGACCTTTGAACATCTACAAGTTAAACATGCACAAGCCACCAATTTTTATTTTGCATTAAAAATAAAAAGTATCAGACCTCAACTAAATAATAGGGCACAAATATTTAGAATTTCCCTCATAGATTGACCATCTAATATGTTTTTAATAAGTAAAAAGTCTTTAATATAAATTTTCATGTTGTTGGGCCTCTAAATATGGTTAATTTCCTTAAAAATTTTATTACATAAATAAAAACTTATATATTTCTTTAATAATATTTTTTCCCAACTCTATACTTGATATTTGAATAATCTTTGACCAAGTTTTTCCCTTAAATCCAAATTCATAAATCTACAACTTCACAGGTTTGCTTTCCAATATTCTTTCATTTGTAAACCCTATAAATCTTACAAAGATATCACATCCTTTCCAAGGAAAATCTCTTTAAGTTTTGTCAAATTTGGATGGTACATAATACTACATAATTTGAAAACCTTGAAAATGACATCATATATAAATATGGATTGCAATTTAGTCTTTATGACTTATAGCCTTCCAACCATGGGTAAGAACTTACCTTGCCAACCTACTAGACAATATTTCATTCTATCCATAATTGAGTCATAGAGTTCCTTCTTCTTTTCTTTAACAAACATGTTGGTAATTTTCCAATTTTAGACCCTAAAATATCCATAATAATTTGTTATCAATCTAGGATAGTGTTAGTGAAAAAATTCAAGATTTTGTAGTATAAGCTACCTATTCATCAACCTTCTTGTAGCATAAAAATATTAATTTAGACTACATGGACTTGCTGACTAAGGGGTGATCCAAATGAAAAATATCATCTCCAAATTGAAGATCATATTTGATGATACAATTTGTTGAAACTTGAATACCATTGATTTTTTCTTTTATTTTTACCTTTGAGAAATCTCTCCCTAATGCCTTAACAAGAGTAATGAAGAGATAAAGAGATAGTGAGTCACCCTAACAGAGCCCAAATATGATTCAAAGTATTCAATAGAGGATTTATTGATCAAAAGAGAATATTTTTGGAGTGTTATAATGACATTTAATCCATTCACACAACCTTGATCAAATAATTTACAACAAACCCTATCATATGCTTTGTTCATATATAGTTCTCCAAGCACACCTTGTTTTCCTTGGAATGATGATAATACATGGCCTCTTTCATAATGATTATACCATAAATAATTAATTTTCCATGAATAAGACCACATTATTCCTCCTAGATAGCATAATCTAGAATGCTTTTCAATCTATTTGCCATAACTTTTAAAATTATCTTATATATCATATTACAAAGGAATATTGGAATAAAAATATAAATCCTTTTGCCCCATATTTTTTGAAAACCAATTAATTAAAGTGACATTGATATCACTTATTATTGCCTTCTTTTTCTTGGTATCTTAAATCACAACAAACATATCATTTTTTAATAAAACCCAAAAAAAATGAAAGAAAATTATAAGAAATCCATTGGGTCCAACTGTCTTTTAGGGTGGAAATAACAAGCCATATCTTGTAGCTGCTGCATAGAGATATTTCTCATCAAACTTTTATTCTCTCCTTGTGTAATAATTGATGAAAATTCTTGTAATAGCTTACCCTAAGCCTCATTATCTTGCCTAATTGTTGACAAAATATATTTGAAATAATTAATTGCTTCCTTCCTAATGCATTCTTCTTCCTTAATACTTCTTCCATCTAGAGATAAAATATTTTTAATTTGATGAAAATACAAATTTTCTTTGGTAGCACAAAAAAATTGTTTTCTATCCCCATTCATAAATCATCTGTCCCTAGATTTTGGATCCAATATGAATCTTTCATTTGTAATACATTAGAATAATCATAAAATAATAATCAATTATATGGGATTCAAACAAGCCCCACATGTATTACATCATGACCACATGGTGGTATTACAACAAGCTTGGCAATTATGTATGTATCACTTGGTGAGAGTCAAACCTTGATCTCCTCATTGAAATTTGAGGAGTCTAACCAATCAATCTAATGTCATTTGATATAAAATAATTGCTTTATTACATATAAGTATCTTGATTTATTCCATTTATTTATACTCTATCTTGCATATTGTTGATTTTGGATTTAATTATTGATTTCAATTTAAATATATTACCAAAGATTTGGCATTCCAAATCTTAATTTTTCCCTTTAAATATTTCATCTTGTGAATAAACTTGTACGTACACAATCCTTCAAACCTTACCTCAATCAACCATACCATAATAATTTAGAACGATTTAGGGTCTTTTTGAGCATGAAAATGGCACACACTGACTTTTTCCTCTCCAATGCTAGTTTTGATGGTCATGAAGAGGCAGAAGCCAAAATGTTGGTGTGTCAAGGGTAAGCCTAACATACTTGGAATAGATTTTGTTCCTCTTGAAAGATAAATTCATTTCCCCCAATGTTTGGGTGTGCTAGGTCTTGGTAGGCATGGATAACCCAAGGGTCATTGATAATTGTTCCTTCGAGAGGCCTTTATTGCTATGACTCAAAGAGATAAATTTCCTAGGCATATTGCTTTGAAATCAAATGCTTAACTATCTAAAAACACTTCTATTGCAACATACATGACCTAATCATAATTAAAATAGGTTAAGAAAGATAAATTTAAGACCATGCAAGTTGTGTTTTACTAATCAATATCAATCATTGTACTTAATATTATTATTGCATGTATAGCAAAAATAATTATTTTGAAGCTATATGGAATTTTAATATGCATTGTAGTAAACCAGCTTCAATGTTTCAAACAAAAAGTAATATACTCCTAATCTAAATAGGTTTCAAATAGAAATCAAAGCTTTAATGGCAAGGAAAAAAAGAAAAGAAATAAGCCAGTACTACCATGAAATTTAGTTTTGATCTAGTATAACAACAATTCCAATAAAGCCAATCTCGACTCAAATAGTATTCACACAGTCTAAAGTATGATATGGTGCAATCTTCATAGGAGAAATAGACTATGAAATAAACCAAGTGCAACAACCATCAGCATGCATAGATTTGACATATAAAAGCTTCACAAGTATGGTATTATAAATATATTCATTGAATACATTGATTCAAATTTTCTCAATTTGGTGGATTACAATAATAGAACTTAAAACAATAACAACTCGGTTTAGAAGCTCCATACAACTACAAATAGAAGAAGAAAATAAATTTCAAAGCTAATTTTAAAGGGGTCAACTAATAGATGGTTTTTTCCCCTTGCATCAGACTATTGAGCCCATATTTATACAATTTTTGGCACTTCATGTAGCATTACTTTTATAATAAATTACTATCAATTTCCATGACATGCTCCTTGGGATTACTTTCAACCATACTCTAGCCTTGCCTTATTATACCTACATTTGCACGATGCTTTGGGTCTCTTGATGTTGATTATTTAGGTGATTCAAAACTTGATCTACCAATCACAACAAGTGGTCTAGGCATTAATTTCACTACATTCATCCCTCTACACCTCTACATTTGCCTATTCAACATTAAAGCTCCCACTTTTGGTGTATTTAAACTGTAAGTAGCCATGCCAGATTTCCTACAAGGCAAAGTAAAAAATTAAAAGTGTTAGAATATATTACTATTTTTTAAGAAAATAATTTATATATTGGTAATAAAATTTACAAAGAACAATTATTCAAAAAGAAACTTGGAGACAACATTGTTGTCCAAAAGGAGGACTAGGCAACAAAGCAAATTTAAAAACTCCAAAAAGTGCAATGGTATACTAAGGATGTTAGATATGTAAAAGGTGCCATAATCATCGAGAAAACATGAAACACCAAAAGCTCCAAATTCATGCAATGTTCCAGGGTTGTCTACAGACAAATAAAAATTAGGGGTGCCAAAATCTTCAAAGGCTCTAAAATATTCAAAAGCTCCAAAATTACCATATGCTTCCTATCATCTGTGCTACTTATGTTTAATTTTCTTTGTTCATATTACTTTGAGATGCAAATAGTCTATGTTTATGGCCTCATTTGCAAGATGATCAACCACCATATTATACCTCCTTCTAATATGGGAGTATTGTATCAATTCAAACTATTGCTCCAATTCTCTTAGTCTTCTCTAGACTATTTGTAGTTGGATTAATGAGAAATCCTTCCCCTTAGGTAAAAGATCACAAGTCTTGAATCACCATAAACATGGAGTTGTTTAATGCATTATTCCTAAGCCAATTTTTATCCCAATTCATACCCTATCAATTTTACAACATTATTGGTTGTTTTCCCCAAATTAATTTTGAACTAAAGCATTTCATAGTGTGGTGCCACTAGTATCACACCACTAGTCGTTGTAAGGCCTAGGTTTGATTTAGAGGCTTCATCAAAGAAAATGTGTAGGGAAATTTATCTCTAAAGGTTTGATTGTTCTAACCTTTGGCCCATGATTCAAGAGATTTTTTAGATCCATTTAGTGTAATAGTTGTATCTCCTTTTTTATTAATCTCATAAAGTCTTTTTGTTTATGATATATAGCTTTTTTGTTCAATACTATCTCCCTTAACACTCTATTGGTTAACACTTGAAAATTTGGTTCTTTTGCCATTAAATATTATCTTTTTTTCCTTCCATATGTGCCAAAACACCATATCTTCCAAAAAAGGTGCTTGTCCTTTAGTCCTCATTTTTATATTTTGTCCCAATTGGTTAGGCATTTTTTAGTTGAAGGTTCTTGATAGTGTGGATCCTAATTGTTAGGTTATTTTAATCTAAATTTTAACTACTTCTATACATTGAAATAATATATGTAATATTATTTCATTGTTCTTAAGATACCTATGGAAAATATGAGACCCCATGATATTCCTCTTAATAAGGTTATCTCTAGTAAGAATCTTGTTTTGGAGCACCAACCAAAGAAAGGCTTGAAGTTTGGGGGGAACCTTGTAATTCCATACCTTAGCTATGATTGAGTTTTTTTGACCCAATTGCTGTAATAACACCCCTTGTGTAACAGTGTAACACCTAACCCACTAATAGAGCCCCATATAAGCTGGTCTATAATTTTAGGAGAAAGTTTAATCCCTCTAGTTTGGATGTGCAATTGTCTCCATGAGTCTTAGTCAAGATGTGGCAGGAGTGTATCTCTCACCCATTCAATTAAGCTTGTAAGAGAGTTAACATCCAATTGTTGTAGGTCTATTTTATTTTTGGGAAACAATTCTTAATGATTGGAGGTCCTCCTAAGACTAGATCATCCCATATATTAATTTTTTTACCATCCGTGGAAACCAAGAGGTATAATTTGATATAATATTTTTAGCTTCCACAATATATTTCCAAATTGTGGAGGAACCTATTCAAGTAGATAGAATAGATATTATTATATATTTGTGGACTTGGCACTTGAGTGTAGGGCTTTACGAATTATTATAAAACCCCTTGTTCTAGTTCTGTCAAATCATTAATATTCCTATTAATTATATTTAGTATTATTTTAGTTATTATCTTATAAGAGCAATTGCTCAAAGATATAGGTCTGAAGCTATCAAAAGTAATTACATTTTTTTCTTTTATAATTAAAGCTAAGAAAGTGGATTTGATTACCCCAAGTATCTTACCTCTTATTCTTGTCTCTTCTATCATTTCCAATAGGTATCTCCTATAATTTCATAAAATTGCTAATGAAATTATTGGTGAAGCCATCTAGTCTTGGAGCTTTGTCCTTGGGCAATGAATGTATAACTTCTTCTAACTTTTCTTTGGTTACTACTAAAGAGAACTCTTCTCTATCTCTATTTTTTAACAGAGAATAAATGGTGATCAAGAGTGTTGTCTAAGCATGTTGATTTATCATTGTCTTTGTGAGAAGGGTCAAGTAATGATCTCTTGGTAGTTCCTTTATGACTACCTAATCAGAATAAATTTCTTCAATTATACAAATTTCTCTAATTGTATTTATTGATAGTGTTGTATTATTTTTAGATGAAATTAATTTATGTTTCTATATTCTTTCTTGAGCCAAATCATTCTTGATTAAAATCTCAAATGTGTCTCTTATTTTCTAAAAGCTTGATCTATTTCTCGGTTCAACCATAGTCTTCTCTCTTCCTATTGAGGGGTTGGAGGTTTATCAACTATCTCTTGTTCTGCTTCCTTCATTTTTTATAGCAGTATGCTTGACCTATTTTGAACTTTAGTCTTATTGGCAATCCAGTCCCTAAAGGCTTTCTTGATATTGGAAATTTTTATTTTTCATACCTCTTGGTAACTATTTTCAAAGACATGTTGCTTTGAGATACTTTCTACTAAAGGTGCAAACTCCTCATGCTCCATCCATTATGGATTGTATTTGAAAGGAATATTTCTTTTTCCAAGAGCACTATCATTTGTATCCAAATAGATAGGCTTATTGTCTAAGACTAAACTTTGAATTATGCCACTTGATACAAGTGGATACCTGAATAGTCTATCTTCTTATATCAAGAATCTATCTAATATTTTTACAATAAATTTAACCCCAGTTCTTCTGTCTGTCCATGTAAATTTTCTATTATTGGAGATTGTCCTAAAGTTTATGCTTAGATATAATTTTCATAACTACGTCCTTAGAAGGGTCTTTTGAGAATTGGGCTAAAGTCACATTCAAATCCCCTAATATAATGAAATTTAGGGATATTTCTTGATGAATCTAATGCTAAAGACTTTTCCAAATATCTTGTTTTAAGACAGTTATTTGGTCCATAAAAATTGACTATGGTCCAAGTGTGTCCCTATAGAGAGGAGAAATAAGTTGCTATTCAATTTGAGTGTCTTATTTTATCATTACCTATTAGGGACTATGGATCCCATGCAATGAGAAATCCCCCCAAGGCACCTAATAAATTTGTTGCTTCTAGGTTTGAAGATCTCCATATGTTTTTCCATTCTATTCTTGCTAACTTCTTTGTCAATTTAGTTTCTTGAATTATTCTACTGGGCTATTAATTGACTTAGGTAATTTTTTTTTAGGGGACTAACCAATCCCCTTCCATTCCATGATAGAACCTTAATTTCTTAAGTGGCTTCTTAACCTTGTTGAATTCTAAGGTTGCTTGTGCTTTCTTGTTTGTGCTTTCTTTTAAATCTTTATCTTTGCTTGTTTTGTTCTTACCTCTTATTTATATTTTCTCCCTCTAGTAGAATATTTTGTGGTTGGGGTACCTATTGGAATCATTGTTATTGCTAACTGTAATAACCCAGCTATTGTGTCTATTGTTTTGCTTAAATTATCTTTAGAGGTAAGGTACTGCTAATATATTTTTGGATGCAGGAACAGGTGTTGTCTTCCTAAAGATTACTCGAAGCTAAGTTTTCATTGGTCAAAAGGGTTTCTCGGCTTGATGTAAGTCCATAGATGTGATGAGTGGTGGAATATTTGCCATAGTATAGATCTGTGAAATCCATAAGGTAATGTGTCCACCAGTGGCTCATGTAGTTGCATTTCATGTAGATGCACTCATAGGTTGCTTTATCAAAAAAATAAATATATATATATATATATATATATATATATATATATATATATATATATATATATCAAAATGGTAATATTAGAATAATATAATAAAATATGAAAACATTATATACAAATAGATAATGACTTTAAAATAAATATATAGAGACAATAATAAATAATTTAAAAAATATATATAAACAATAAATATATATTAATATTTATAAATAAATATAAAAGTTAAATGGAAATTAGGATTTAATAATTAAAAATAATAAATAAAGCGGAAAGAGCTTGTATATTCATATAATACATGATACGTAAGTTTTAGTACATTATAAAAATATATATATAATATATATTTCATAATAAGAGAAGTGGAAGAGGGACGTGTTCTTTTTCCTCTATTTGGCAAAGTGTTGTATGTAAAATCAACAAATGTCTCCTCCGAAGTAAGGAATTCCTCCATAAAGGAAGAAAGGATGATAATGGGGGGCATGCTGAATAGAACGTGAAGACACTCTAAAGAAACGTAGGAATAATGTGTTTGCAAGTGTAAGGGGGTGAGTTTTGTGTTTTTATTTATTTTCATATCAATTGGTTTTAGAATGTAAATTACTCTTTGCGAATACTTTAAGAGGAACATAGGAATTGTTCTTAATTCATTATATAATGTTATATGGAAACAAAACTGTGATAGAGGACTTTCAAAAATTGTGAGACTCCATGTTTGTTGAGAATGCATTTTAGCTAGCATATAGGTGTATGTGGATAAGAAAGAAAGATAGTCTTTGTTTGCTTTGCATCTGTCAGTATATTGTTTTCATTTAGAGCGTAGCTGCACTTCATCATAGTAAGGCCACTCTGATCTTTGGGTGATGCCGAATAAACTAAATCCTTTCTAGCCGAAAACTTTTCATTGTGAGCTTGGCAAGAATAGCGAAGGCAAGATGAAGGGGAAACATATTTGATTTTTAATTAAATGGAATTTTTTTTCTTAGATAAAAATTTTGAGCACGATGTTGGGACACTTGCACTTCTTTGATAGTTTTCTATGTTATTATATTATTGAAATTTTTTTTGAGAAACAATGAATTGAAATATAGTTTGAAAAAGCAAATTCCAAGAATAACTTGGTGTCGTCATTATAATTTTTCCTTTTCAATGTAAAGCAGACCGAATGCATAAACGAAACCATGTTTTATGTAATTAAAATAGGTGTTATATTTCAAAATTCTCTTTTGAGATCTGTTTGAATTTGAGATGAAGGTTAAGACATGTTAGTTAATTTTGTGTAACCTAGCTTTTGGAATGAACAAAATTAATAAGTATATACTGAAATATAGAGGCATAGGAAAGTAATCTATGTTTAATAGCACTCGGCATCCATTTTTTTTACTTGTTCTTTTAAAATTAAAGTAGCAGTAGGAGGCTAGAACAATTCAATGCACTTGAGAACGGAGAATTAATTAGGTACCATGGGAGAGGCCATGATTTTATGATTATTTCTTAAAAACTATGTTGCTAGTTGTGCCAGCTCATCACCTTAAATATTACTTTTTGTTAAAACAAAACTGTTTGAAGCTAAAACATATGTAAACCGACCTGTATTTACTATATATGTTTTGAGGCATCGTATTACAATCTGGAAATAACTATAACGTTCGGAATACTAAGTTGAGGCTCTGATGAAAGGTAATTTAGAATAGTTGTTTACTTTATAATTTATTGCTTTCAAAACTTCTTTCAAAAATTTGTTTGTGAAGAGTTTGAGTTGAGAGCTAAGGTTAAATATTAATAACTCTCTACAATCTAGCTTCCAAAATAAAATTATTAAATGAAATGATAGAGCTTGGTATAATAATCTGTTTTTTAAAAACATTCAGATCTTTTTAGGTTTCCTTGTTTTAAAAAAAAAACCACAACTCAATATTCTTGTGTAGTGAAGAGAATAAGAGTGTTGATTAGGTAGTGGTGGGAGGGGCTACAAAATAAGTGGCTTTCACCAAGGAATGGTGTCACTGGTTGCGCCAATACGTCTCCTCAAATAAATAATCTTTTTTTTAAATTCTGCTTGGAGTAAGAATTAAATATAAAATGATTTATGGATTTGAGACATCTTTAGAAATTTAGTAAACGAATTATAAACCTAGAAATAAATTAGGAACAGCCATTGCATTAGCTTTGGGAATAACAAAATGAAGTTCTATTTAAACTTAGAGAAATTTATTGTTAAGACCAAACGACGCATGCGAGCGAAAATCTTGTAATAAATCGCCTATGATAGAAATACTTTGGAAAAGTCTTATTTTTTTAACAGTGTATAGCGTGAAAAGTATTGGTTAAACTTTAAGGTATTCATTAATAGTTGATTTATTTAAGCAGGTTGAATGATAGCTTTTGTTTTGTTTATAGAAGGTTGTGTGTAATATTCTGAGTTAGCGCTCTTTGAAAATGAAGTATTTGCATTTATGCCGGATAAATACGTACTTAGTTGCAAAGTGAAGCATTGCATTTTGCTAGATAAATATGTACTTATGTTAGAAAAATAAACGTAGGCATTAGTGAATAATTTAATGGATATTTGCATTATGTGATTCTCTCAGTATTTGCACTCTTAAATGAAAAATATTAATAAGTATACATTTTATGTTTAGAAATATTTTATTATTGTTAAAAAGTATATTATTTTTATTTAGAAATCTTTTTATTATTACTGTTGAAAAGTATATTATTTTTATTTAAAAATATTTTTACTATTGTAGTACCTAGAAAGGGATCTTTCACATAAGAAAACTTGGAACCAAAGCATAAACATTAAAACAATCAATAATAGTGGAAAAACAAAACCATGGGCAATTAAGAATATTAATAAACTTCGATTGTGGGTAAACAACCGATGTCATAGGAATGTGGGTAGACATTCTTAAAATTCCATCCAACATGATTGTTGGAGGTAAAAGCTCACATCCTGACATGGATTATCGATCTCCGAAAGAATATGGAGAGTCGAGGTAAAATGGAAATTATGATATGGGCATATTTTTCGGGCAATCCCGTCTCGCACTCGAGCAGAGCTTATACAGGTACATGTATAAAGATATGGGTTTTATACATGGTAGAACCTCTGGAGTTTGACCAAGGCAATGGTCAACTTCGGCATGTAAACGCTAAACATGGGGAAGTACACATTCAACCCACCAGGTGAAATGGACCCTTGCCAAAAACTTGGAATATTGAGAAGGAGAGGAAGTTTAATTAAGGGCAACATACGAGGAGTGGCCAACCTTGATCACACGGGAATTTCATCTATAGCGAAATGGCATTCGTGATGATTTGGCATGCAAACGCTAGACATTACTTGAATTGGAATTTTAGAAAATAAAAATAAAATGCTTGAAACCAGATGGGTTGACCTAGGTTATTACAGTTTGGTATCAGAGCATATGAATTCTTAGATAAACCAAAACTTTTTAGACTAACAAAATAAAAATGAAACATAAACTTGTAATTCATTTTGTAAACAAAACCTTAACAAAGCTCTTTTCTGCAATAGGCAATGGCATCCGGACTTAGAGCTAGTTCCTCAAAAATACCGATGGTAGCGGCTCAGTGGGAAGGGCTGATCGAGAACCCTAAATGGGTCCTTAGAAAGGTCATAAGGATAGGTGCTATTGAGGAAACTATTGAACCCCCTCGGGTAATAAGGAGGGAGAAGGAGCCTATGCCGAAGGAGGATAAAATGACTCGAATGATCCAATTGATGCAAGAACAAATGAGTCAGCAGAAAGAGCAGATGGATCAACAAAGAGCCCATATGATGGAGCATATGGCTCAATAAAAGGCTCAAATGCTGGAACATATGGAGCAACAAAAGTTTCAGTTAACCTAGCAACAGGAAATGATTTCCCAACAGCAAAAGATAATTGAAAATTTGTCTAAGGGAAAAGAAACAATGGTCGCTAGGGATGAATCATCTGTAGACCCTAGAAGGAGGCAAGTAGGGTCTAAGCTTGATAAAGATATGCGTAAAATTGATATCTCTAAGTTCGATGGCAAAGGGAATGGAGAAGAGGCAGAAAGGTGGCTAAATAGTTTGGAAGCATACTTTGCCATCAGAACTTTGTCCTCCAAGTCTAAAACCTCCTACGTAGTCTTTCGTTTGATAGGGGTTGTTGCTGATTGGTGGGACACATACAGAAAAATGCATAATGTCGAAGCTGTAGATGTGCCTTGGGAGGATTTTGTGATGGAATTTAAAGAAATATATTTATCCCCTCAGTTCTATCTTGAGAGAACCATCGAATTTGCAAGATTAACTCAGGGTAATATGACTGTCACTGAATACTACCAAAGATTTGTGCAGTTGCTCAAATATATGCCTGAGTATGACCAAAGAACTGAAGTCAAAGTCCAAAAATTTTTGCTTGGGCTTCACCCAAATATTGGAGACCTATTACTTATGCTTAAGCCAACATCCTTGACTGCTGCATGGGATTTGGCCCATCAACACAAAGAAAACTATAAGGCCAAAAAGGCTTATTACCAGAAATCCTCTAACAGGGAGGAATTGTCAAGGAAGAAGAATGATGGACCAGCTAGATGGGAAAAGAACAAGGGAAATAAGGGTATGTATGAAAATAGAAATAGAAATGACAAGGGCAAGAATAAATTCCAAGGGAATAGGAATCAAGGCAACAAGGGAGGTCAGTATAAGGGAAATTCCAACAGATTTGAACAAAGGGCTAAAGATGATGCTCAGGGTGGCAACAATGGGGACAAGAGGGAAAAGGCACCTCGAACTGGGTGTTGGATCTGTCAGTAGCCACATTACATTGACAAATGTCCCATGAGAGCGGATAGGAGAAAAGAGCCTTGCAGAGCCAGCCCATAAAATTTATGTTGCAATAGGTAACCCTAAACTTAGTGGTCAAGCTACACCTTTTTTGTTGGAAGGTAAAATTTACAATAAGAATGTAAGGATTTTAATTGATTCAGGAGCTACTGATAGTTTTATTTCACCTAATATATTGAGAGACATATCGAAAAAACTTGGATATTTGGCTAATGGGTGGAAGGTTGAGTACGGCTCTGGGAAAACCTATACTATAGATCAATGCCTGTTTGAACCCCAAATCACTTTACCTCAGGGTAAGACTAGTTGGCATATTTATGTAGCACCTTTACATGCCTTTGACATAATTTTAGGAATTGATTGGCTCAAGGTCCATAAGGCATTACTAAAATTTGAAGAAATATGGATGGATTTCACTGACGACTCCAAGCAAAGAACTCAAATTTATTGTGGACGTAGGTCAGTGGAACCACACTTTCTATCAGCTATGCAAGTTAAAAGGGCCATCAAGAAAGGAAGTAGGGTCTTTGTCATCAAACTTAACAAGAAAGAAGAAGTAGAGTCAGAAACAAGTCTTTTCCAGACCTATCCAGTACTAAATGACTTTCGGGATGTTTTTCCTGAAGATCTACCTAGATTACCACCCAAATGGGAATTTGACTTTTCAATAGAACTTCTTCCTAGAGCCATGCCAATAGCTCGAGCACCCTACAGAATGACTACAATAGAATTACAAGAACTTAAAACTCAGCTTCAGGATCTGCTAGAAAAAGGACATATTAAGCCTAGTGTTTCACCCTGGGGTGCATCGGTCCTATTTGTGAAAAAGAAAGATGGAACTCTGAGACTCTGTATTGATTACAGGATGCTCAATAAGATGACTGTCAAGAACAAATATTCTTTACCTCGAATAGATGATTTGTTTGACCAATTGAAAGGGGCTACAATCTTCTCAAAAATTGATCTTAGATCCGGTTATCACCAATTGAGAATTCGGGAAGAAGATACTTACAAAACAACTTTTCACACCAGATATGGTCACTATGAATTCACAGTCCTACCTTTTGGATTAACTAATGCCCCAACAACATTTATGAATCTCATGAATAGTGTCTTTTGGGAGCAATTGGATCGGTTTGTGTTAATATTCTTGGATGATATATTGATTTACTCTAAAAACAGAGAAGAGCACGATCAACATATGAGGATTGTTCTTGAAGTACTAAGGAAAAATTAGTTATATGGAAAATTATCCAAGTGTGAGTTTTATACTCCTTAGGTACAATACTTAGGACATGTGATTTCAGTTGAAGGGGTGTCCGTAGATCCAAAGAAAATAGAAGCTATCATTGGATGGCCTGCCCCAACAAATGTCTCTGAAGTACGAATTTTTATGGGGATGGTTGGGTATTACCGATGTTTTGTCAAGAATTTCTCCAAAGTAGCTTATCCCATAACCAATTTGCAAAAAAAGGGAAAAAACTTTCAAGTGGATAGAACAATGTGAGGAGGCCTTCAAAATGCTCAAAGAAAAGTTAACCACTGCACCAATTCTCAGGATACCAGATCCTAATCTTCCTTTCACTATTTGCATTGATGCCTCTATTGAGGGATTAGGTGGAATACTCATGCAGGAGGAAGGGGTAATAGCCTATGAGTCCTAAAAACTTAAGAAGCATGAGCTAAACTATGCCACACATGATCTGGAATTAGCATCAGTGGTACATGCTCTTAAGATGTGGCAACACTATTTGTTGGGTAAACCTTTTGAGTTATGAACTGACCACCAAAGCCTGAGATACATCTTTACTCAGCCAATGCTCAATGCCATGCAAAGGCGATGGATGGAATTTCTAGCAGAATATGACTTTGGCATTGAGTATATTAAAGGAAAAGAAAATAAGCTAGTCGATGCACTGAGTAGAAGGAGGCATATTTTTGCTATGTCACAATACCAGTTTGATTTAGTTGAACAGATAAGAACCCTACAACTTCAGGATGAATTCTCTCAAAAATGTTGTAAGTTGGTGCAAGAAGGATCTGAAAAAGCCAAGGAATTTCAAATCAAGGAAAACACCCTATTTTTCCAAAATTGGTTAGTGGTACCTAATGATCAGAATCTTAAAGGTAAAATACTGCAAGAAGCACATTATGCTCCATATTTCGCCCACCCTGGTTATGTAAAAATGCATGAAAACCTAAAAAGGGATTACTACTGGCCAGGAATGAAAAGAGATGTTGCTGAATATGTGGTGAAATGCTTAGAATGTCAGAAGGTTAAGGCAAAACATTTGCATCCCATGGGACGGTTGCAATCTTATACAATCTCGGAGTATAAATGGCAAGTAGTGACTATGGATTTCATAGTCGGGTTGCCTAAAAATCGCTTCCAGCATGATGCTATCCTAGTGGTAGTTGACAAGTTGACTAAGGTAGCACATTTTATACCTAGGAATGTTAAATATGGAGCACCTATTGTAGCTCAAAAATTTGCCAGGGAAGTGGTATGGCTACATGGTTTTCTTGAAACCATTATATCAGATAGGGATTCCCGATTCACATCTGAGTTTTGGCGAGCATTGCATCAAGCATGGGGAACAAAACTTAACATCAGTACTACATACCATCCTAAGACTGATGGACAAACTGAAAGGGTTAATCAAGTTTTGGAGGATATGTTGTGAATGTATTGCATGGATCATCAAACCAAATGGGAAGACTATCTGTATCTGGTAGAATTTACCTACAACAATGGGTATCATGCTTCACTAAAAATGGCACCTTTTGAGGCTTTATATGGAAGAAGGTGTAGGACACCTTTGTCTTGGAGCAATCCGGAGGATCGGGTGATGATCAAGCCGGATATGCTAAAGGAAATGGAAGAACAGTTAAATGAAATTTGACTTAGGCTCAAGGAGGCCTCTGATCGACAAAAGAGTTATGCTGATTTGAAATGAACTCTAAGGGAATTCGTTGTGGGAGACAGAGTATTCCTAAGGGTTAAACCCACTAAAAGCTCCATTAAATCCTCCAAGCTTAGCCCAAGATTTGTAGGACCATTTGCCATTATTGATAAAATTAGCCCAGTAGCCTACAAATTGGCCTTACCCCCTAATCTATCCAAAATCCATGATACTTTCCATGTGTCTCTCCTTAAGAAATACATACCAGATCCTTCTCATGTTTTGAATGTTGATCATTTGCAGATGATAGATCCCCTGCACATTGAGGTGCGCCCAGTCAGGATACTTGGTTTTAGAACAAAGCAACTAAGGAAAAGAAATATTGATCAGTGTAGGGTCCAATGGGACCAATATTCTGAAAACAATGCCACATGGGAAGATGTGGACATGATGAAAAGACAGTTTCCATTTTTGTTTGAACAATGATAAAAATATATTTTCTTTTGTGCAACAAAAACTGGTTGATGAATTTTGTTGTAATTTGATAAAAAAACTATGTTGCTTGTAATCACTGCTATGTATGTCTTGTTATGTGGACTTGTGAAAAATTATAATGATGTTTTATACTGCAAACACAGGGACTGTGTTTAGTCTTAAGGAGGGAATTATGTAACAACCCAACTATTGTGTCTATTGTTTTGCTTAAATTATCTTTAGAGGTAAGGTACTGCTAAATATTTTTGGACGTAGGAACAGGTGTTGTCTTCTAAAATATTGTTCGGAGCTAAGTTTTCCTTGGTCAAAGGGGTTTCTCGGCTTGAGGTAAGTCCAGAGATATGATGAGCGGTGGAATATTTGCCATAGTATGGATCTGTGAAATCCAAAAGGTAATGTGTCCACCAGCGGTCCATGTAGTTGCATTTCATGTAGATGCACTTATAGGTTGCTTTATCAAAAAAATAATATATATATCAAAATGGTAATAATATAATAATAAAATAAAATATGAAAACATAATATACAAATAGATAATGACTTTAAAATAAATATATAAACACAATAATAAATAATTTAAATATATATATAAAAACTATAAATATATAAGAATATTTATAAATAAATATAAAATTTAAATGGAAATTAGGATTTAATAATTAAAAATAATAAATAAAGTGGAAAGAGCTTGTATATTCATATAATCCATGATACATAAGTTTTAATACATTAGGACGAGCTCTTTTCTTCGCATGCAATTCATAGCTCCCTCTGCAACTATGGTCTCTGCGAGCGGGATTCCCCAGGCCCCTTCTAGGGATCTAGAGCAAGGTGAGATCCCCCCTCGAAGGATGCTCCCACGAACCCTGACCCAGACCCGGGTGGGATGACTTACCTGGAGAAGGTAATAGGGATGGCTAAACCCGACCCCTCTGGTAACCCTAACCATCCCCTCATGATCACCAATGGGGAAAACATGGTTCTTCCAGTCTCTCTCATGGCAGACAAACTCTCTTCAGAATCCCTCTCCCTGGTCGAAAAGTTCATGGGAGGGAGACCTGACATGGAATCCATAAGAATATGGGCCATATTCAAATGGCGCACAACAAGGAACCTTCATATTGTGGCCCTCTCATGGGGTTTCTTCCTGATATGCTTAAATAACCAGAATGACTATGCCCGAATCCTCATCGGGGGTCCCTAGTTCTATGGGAGGAAAAGTTTATTTGTGACAAAATGGAAGCAATATTTCAATCCCCAGACTTAGGATATCAATATTGCTCCAATATGGGTTCACCTCCCTGATCTCCCCATCTAGTTTTTCCATGAAGACATCCTGGGGTGGATTGGAACGTACATTGGGGACATGGTCGCTCTTGACCCTACAACTAAAGCCTAGTCTCGCATGGCCTATGCTCAAATTTGTGTCAATGCCAACCTTGCTTCATAGCTTCCAACCCACCTAAACCTCATCTATGGGGATTTCCACTAGTGTCAAGCTATTGAGTACAAAAACAAACCAGCATTCTGCATCGAATGCAAAACCCAGGGACACCTTCGAGCCCATTGCCCATCCCTCAAGCCCCAACAGGAAGCACCTAGCACAAAGGGTCCCCCCTCCTCAGCAACACCAGGTGGGAGAATGCAATGACCGATCCAGAGGACCTGGTAACCACAGATCGACCAATAAAAAAGGGAAGCAAGCCGCTATCCAGGACCATCTGTCCACCAACCCTTCTTTAGATGCAGGCCAAGTATGCTCCATGTTCACCTTTCCCAATATATTTGGGCCTTTAAATGGCTCTGATGATGAATTTCTTCTCCCTAAATCCCTTCTTGTGCACCAACCCTCCACCATTCCCCACCCCCATCCCTCTCCCTCCAGATCTGGGCCTTCCATCCCCATTTCCTCCCCATCCCCCCATCCCAGCCCGATACCCTTTTGGAACCCTTGCTGGAGATCAACCCTCTTCCCCACTCTGTAGTTGCTTACCCCTCGGAAGAACCCCTATCCCCTACTGAATCCAACCCCGATTCCCAGGAGGATGCCTTCAGTCCCACTTAGTCTAGAATGGACATCAACTCTATCATCACCAGAAGTAGGAAAGGCCCCATTGATATAGGGGTGAAATAAAAAGAGGTCGACCCACCACCTATGAGCAAAGCAAGAAAGACATGGATGACCAGGTTGCCAATGGAGTGCAGCTAACCCTCAGTTTAGCCTTGTTCACTCAGGCAAAGGATGAAACAAAAAATCCCAAACCTCCCTCCATCTCAACCAAGGGAGGCAAGAAACCTACCAAAATATCTAAATGAAGATCCTCTCCTGGAACATCAGAGGGCTTAATAGCATGAGCAAACAAAGGTTAGCTCAAACCACCAGGAAAGAGTACAAACCCTCTATACTCATCCTTCAAGAAATAAAAACTAATGATGACAAAACTCACAGTATAGTCCAAAAAATTTGGAAGTGGACAATGGGCTTCATCCCCAGCGGAGGGATCTACAGGAGGTCTGATGTGTCTCTGGGACCTTGAGAAGGTGGAAGGCAAAGTCATCTCTAGCTCCAACAGAACCTTAAACATAATGTTTTATTACAAAGAAAACAAATTCACATGGGTGTTGTCCAACATCTACGCCCCAAATAATCCTATGGAGAGATTCAACATGTGGAAGTCCTTGTCCCTCATGAAGGATACCTTTTCCCACCTCCCATGGATGATTGTAGGGGATTTCAATTCTCCTCTCTTCCATTCTAACAAGAAATGGGGAGTATCCTCCCCATATAAAAGCATTGTAGACTTTCAGGCCTTTGTCACCAAAAATGAACTCATGGACATTCAAATTCGTGGCCACCAATTCACTTGGAGCAACAAGAGAGTGGGCACTGAGCATATTCAGGTTAAGTTGGACCAATTTTTTCTCTCTCAATAGGCCATTCCCCTATTTGGAGACACATCCCTGATCCCCCTTCCCAGGATAGGCTCTGATCACTCCCCACTCCTTTTGGAATCAAATAAGGCTCCATCCTTCTCAACCCCATTCAGGTTCGAGAATATGTGGATCCAACATCCGGATTTGAAACAACGGATTGAAGATTGGTGGTAGACCCCTATCCCTAGTTCAACTATTTCCAGAGTATCCCACAAACTCAAGATCATAAAAGATAACCTGAAAACCTGGAACAGGGAAGTCTTCGGGGATATTTTTGATCTCAAGGCAAAAATTTTAAGTAAACTCAAAGATCTAGAGCAACAAACTCAGCATGATCAGTGGACCCACCAACTCAGGGAAGAAGAAAAGTAGCTGCTCATCGAATATCATAACATCCTAGCCAAGGAAGAGACCTTATGGCACCAAAAATCCCAAGCCCTTTGGCTCAAGGAGGGTATGCCAATACCAGGTTCTTCCATGCTTCTACTCTACGTAATAGAAGCACAAACAAGATTAGAGAACTTACCTTAAGGGATGGCTCTGTCACTCAGGACATCATCAAGATCCGAGAAGAAGTCGCCACCTTCTTCAACAACATCATGGGCTCTAAAAATCCTTCCAATATTGCAGCCCAAGAAGCTCTGCTTGAAAATTTCCCTCCCTTGGTCACCCTTGAGATGAAAAAATCCTTGATCCAACCCCTCTCTAAGAAGGAAATCAAAAGTGCTTTATTCTCCATGAAAGCTGATAAGGCTCCTGGGCCTGATGGGTTTCCCCCTAGGTTTTTTCAGACCTTATGGGACATAGTGGGGAAGGAGGTGAGTGATGCCATCAAGGAGCTTTAGAAAACCAAAACCATCCCTCGAGGAACTAATTCCACATTCATTGCCCTGGTTCCTAAAAACCCCCAATGCAAATCCATGAATGACTTCAGACCTATAAGCCTTTGCAACATCTTATACAAGATCCTAACCAAATCCCTAGCTCTCAGGCTTAAGAAGATCCTCCCTTCCATTATTGATCCGTGCTAGGGAAGCTCTATTGAAGGCAAATCAATCACCAATAGCATCATATCTCTTCATGAAACCCTCCATTCATCCAAGTGCAACAAGAAAGTGGCCATGTTTCTGAAACTAGACATCAACAAAGATTTTGATAGGGTGGACAGGGCTTTTCTCCTCAAAGTGCTAGCTTGATTTGGCTTCCACTCAGATTGGGTTCACCTCATAAAAGGCTGCATTACCTCACCATGGTTCTCAGTTTTGGTCAATGGGTCTACTGCAGGTTATTTCCCTAGCCTTAGAGGGATCAGACAGGGAGATCCCCTATCCCCCTTCCTCTTCATCATCTTGGCCGAATCCTTGGGTAGAGCTTTCAAATAGGTCATGGCTTCGGGAGGCATGTCAGGTATCAAAGCTTCTTCCAACTCTCCCCCCTTGTCTCACCAACAGTTTGTTGATGATACTATTGTTGCAACTTCGGCCTCCATTGTCCAAGCTAAATCCATCAAAGGGATCCTTGATACCTATGCTTCTATTGTAGGGCAAGAAATCAACTATCTCAATAGTAAGTGTTACTTCCTAAACACTCCAGGCAATAGGTAGAGGAAAATTGCTTGTATCCTCCATTGTTGCATCGCTACCCTCCCCACCTCCTACCTGGGACTCCCTCTGTTCACCATGAACCCGAAGGAATCGATGTGGGACAATGTCATTGAAAGGATCAACCATAAGCTTACTACCTAGAAAGGCTCCCTCCTATCCCAAGCAGCCAAAGCAACCCTCACCATGGCAGTCCTCCAAAGCATCCCGGTCTATTTCATGTAAGTCTTCAAAGCTCCTACCTTAGTCCATTCCAAAATTGAGCAAATGCAAAAAAGGTTTCTTTGGATCGGCCCAAAAAATTTGAAGAAATTCCACCTTGTTAGTTGGGACAAATTATGCCAACCCAGGGACCAAGGGGGACTTGGTATGAGAAGATCAACAAACATAAATATTGCCCTACTAGAAAAATAGGCCTGGAAGTTGTTCACCAACTACAAAGCAGAATGGGTCACTATTGTCCAAAGCAAATATCTCAAAAACTTAACCCTTATGGAAAATAACATCCCTATAAATGGATCAGCCTTCTAGCGGGGTGTTATCCAAGTGAAACCTCTTATCATGAGAGGGACTCACTGGCAGCTAGGCTCAGGTGCTTCTATAGACTTTTGGGAAGACACGTGGTTGAAAGACAAACCCCTCAAGGATCTGCCTGAGGTGTCCAGACTTAGACCAAGTCTCGAAAGGAGATGGGGAAGCAAAGTGAAGAATTACATGGATAGGGGCACATGGAAGATTCTCCCCGAAGACAACGAGCACCTCTTGCGGGCCGGTAAGACTCTGTCCAAGATGCTGAGAACCACCATCATCCCTACCATAGTCTCCCTAGATTACCCAATCTGGGTAGGAACTGATAGTGGGGATTTCACGATCAAGTCTACCCACTCCATGTTAGTCAAATCTCGGGTTCCCACCATTCCGTTCAAGTTAGTTTGGGTTAAATGCCTTGTCCCAAAAATTGGGTTCTTTGCCTGGACAACCATTCAAAACAAGGTCCTCACCACAGATAATCTTATGAAAAGAGGGATCCCTGTCCCTAACAGATGCCACCTCTGTCTATCCAACTAGGAATCCATTGACCACCTCCTTTTAGAGTGTGTGTTCACTAGGGAGGGCTTATATCAGTTGTTCACCACCTTTCAAATCCACTGGGCCCACCCCAACTCCCTCCTGGACATGTTCATCCAATGGCTTGCTCCCTTCAAAAATCCCAAAGTAGCTTTCCTTTGGAAAATTTGCCTCCACCATTTCATTTGGTAAGTATGGCTCAAATGCAATCATAGGGTCTTCTCTTCCACCCATTACAACTCCACCTCCATAGCCATCAAAGCCATTTCATACGCCTCTAAAAACTCCCATCTTATCCCGTGGCCCAGATCCCCCTTGAGCAAGAATGAGGCTGACATCATCAATTCCCTCAACATCCCCCTTCCCACCTTATCCCCCCTCGACCCATCCCAGGACCAAATCTCATTGGCTTCCCCCTCCTGAGGGATGGATAAAGGTGAACTTTGATGGCACATCAAAAGGGAATCCCAGTCTGGTCGGGGCAAGGGGAGTGATCAGGGATCATAGAGGAAAGATAGTTATAGCTTTTGCATAGAATCTTCATCATCAAACCAATAATATGGCTAAGGCATGGGCCCTGTGGTGAAGTCTTCACCTCATCAAGGGGTCATGTGTTAAGATACATGTTAAATGGGATTCTCTTAATATCATTGGTTACCTCATCTCCAAAAAAGTCCCTCCGTGGAGTATCAGATCCCTTATCCAATAAAGCAAGTTGTTAAACCAGTATTGCAAAGTGGAATCCAATCATACATACAAGGAATTCAATCGGCTTGCAGATAGGTTGGCCAACTTGGTCTTAGGACAAACACCCATCACCGTGTGACAAGACTCCTTCCCTCCATATGTCCTCCAAGTTGCGACGTCAGATAGCCATGGCAGGTACTCCAAATCCATCCATGCTAACCAATGATTTATTGTTTCTATATTATGCAGGATTTACTTCGGGCTTTCCATTGTTCAAGAGCATTGTGATGTGTGCTTTGGCACCCATTGATTATTGGCTACTTCGTTGTTATTTATTGTGCAAATTCAAAGTGCGGATCCCCATCCGTGATGTCCCAACGCTCTTTGCCAGCTCCCTCTACCACATTTCTAGTTGCACCCCCTTTCCCCTCCACCTCTCTACCCACGTCTGTAGACCTTACCCAAGTTATTACCTCTGCCCATATGGATATGGTCCCTAAGCTTCCCTTAATCCTTGTTGAGAAGCAACACACCCCCACTAAAAAAATGAAATTCCATCCTTTGAAAATATTTAATATTCATTTGTTCCACAGGGACCCTCTTGAGTTTTTAGGTTTTTAATTCCAAATTTTGCTTGCATCCTTTCTAAAATTTCGCCTACATCAAAGTGTCCAAGTAGGCTTGCATATGGCATTGAATTCAATTTAAAATTTCTGAGATTTTGCATGTTAAATGTATTAATTCATATTAATCATTTCAAAAAATTTAATTTTCAAGAGTTTTTCTATTTCTGGCCAGCAGACTTCTAAGTGCATTTTCTCTTGATCCATGGTGAATTTGTAAGTTCCATTTGCAGATTTGGATACCCTATAGGCTTATTTAGATACTTGTAAAGTTTCATCAAATTCCGGGCACTTTTTTTTTTTTTTTTTTTTTTTTTTTTTTTTTTTTTTTTTTTTTATTTTTTTTGGTGGGTCCTTCTTGTAAATCCAAATCGTTGGACAAAGTCATTGGAATTACCCTACAATTTTTGGAGAATTTACAAAGTGGAAGAAAAGCCTGGAAGAAATGAAGTGAGGGAAATGTCGCGATTTCGCGACATGTTCCATTTTCGCGAGGGCCAAAGCTAGGAAGAAAAAATTGAAGGAAATGTCACGATATCGTGACATGTTCCATTTTCGGACATGTCTCATTTTCGCGAGGGCAAAAGCTTGGAAGAAATAGCTTGAGGAAAATGTCGCGATATCGCGACATGTTCCATTTTCGGACTTGTCGGAATTTCGCTCAAATTTAATTGTACCCTAAAATATTTTAAATTCCGATGTCGCGATATCGTGACATGTTCCATTTTCGGACATGTCTCATTTTTGCGAAGGCAAAAGCTTGGAAGTAATGACTTGAGGGAAATGTCGCGATATCGCGACATGTTCCATTTTTGGACATGTCTCATTTTCGCGAAGGCAAAAGCTTGGAAGTAATGACTTGAAGGAAATGTCGCGATATCGCGACATGTTCCATTTTGACATGTCAAATGCTTAAATTTGAATTGTATTAAAGTGAAAGTGAAATGTCACGATTTCGCGACATGTTCCATTTTCGCGAGAGCAAAAGCTTGGAAGAGATGAAGTGAAGGAAATGTCATGATTTTGCGACATGTTCCATTTTTGTGAGGGCAAAAGCTTAGAAGACATGAAGTGAAGGAAATGTCACGATTTCGCGACATGTTCCATTTTCGCGAGGGCGAAAGCTTGGAAGAGACGAAGTGAAGGAAATGTCGCGATTTCGCGACATGTTCCATTTTTGCGAGGAAGAAAGCTTAGAAGACATGAAGTGAAGGAAATGTCACGATTTCGCGACATGTTCCATTTTCGCGAGGGCAAAAGCTTGAGAAGAGATGAAGTGAAGGAAATGTCACGATTTCGTGACATGTTCCATTTTTGCGAGGGTCAATGCTTGGAAGAGATATGAAGTGAAGGAAATGTCACGATTTCGTGACATGTTCCATTTTCGCGAGGAAGAAAGCTTAGAAGAGATGAAGTGAAGGAAATGTCACGATTTCGTGACATGTTCCATTTTCACGAGGGCAAAAGCTTGGAAGAGATGAAGTGAAGGAAATGTCGCGATTTCGCGACATGTTCCATTTTCGTGAGGGCGAAAGCTTGAAAGAGATGAAGTGAAGGAAATGTCACGATTTCGCGACATGTTCCATTTTTGTGAAGGCAAAGCTTAGAAGAAATGAAGTGAGGGAAATGTCACGATATCGCGACATGTTCCATTTTCGTGAAGGCACAAGCAAGGAAGAAGTAACTTGAGGAAAATGTCGCGATATCGCGACATGTTTGGATTTATATTCATTTTGCAAAATTTGGCCATTCTTTAAATTTTTCATCACCCATCCAAAGGAAGTGGAAGCTTTTCGACACAGTCCAAACCCTAGAAATATTTAAATGAGAAAATTAATTAATTAAAAATTTCTAATCTTTGCTTTTCTTTTGCAGAAAGTGATTCGACGGTTACATTCATGGCAAAAGTAATGGCGAGAAAGACAGACAAACCTAAATTTCGACACAAATCAAGCGAGGAATTAATGAGATGCTCTGACGATTTGCCGAAAGATAAAGATAAGAGATGTCGGGAAGTCAGTGACTCATCCAGATTTTGCAGATCTGGCCACAAATACAGACTTTAAGGAATTTGCTGGTGGATCCATTTGCTCAAGAAAATTTATGGCAAAAGTAATGATGGGCAGAGAATCTCAACTCGAACCAAACAAAGGCGATTGTGCGAGGATGGAAGGCCTCAAAAGTCAATGACTCATCCAAATTTTGTAGAAGAATTAATGAGATGCTCTGATGGCTTATCGAAAGATAAAGATACATTTACACACAGTGCCCATTTGATGAGGATAAAACCAAGTCTTATCTTCTCCATTTATGGCAAGATCCACACGAAGATTTTTAGAGTGATTAGGGTTTATCGAAACTCTATATAAAAATACCTTATATTGTAAAGCCTCGACGGTGGGATTTTTATGATAAGATTTAGATATTTGGAAGAAGATATTTTGAAAAGATCAGGGTCTGTCCTGAGTCTATATATACTTCTCTTGAATGTAAAGTCTGGATGCGAAAACTTGGAATAAAAGACATTCTAGCAATTTCTTGCAAATCTTGTTTGAATGCTTTGTTCTGGACCTGGGGTTGGTGTGAAATCGTTCTTCTGTGATAGCGTGGCCAGGAGCCTAATCTCTTTCGGATTTCGATAAGTGCATCTTCTTTTGTTTTCGTCTCACTAAAGTTCTATTTATTTTAGTTGTAAATCTATGTTATCAAGATTGAATATGCTGCTAGGCTTCACTCCATTTGTTATATGCTAGGGAAAATTAAAGATTTAAGGTTCCAGTGCTGTTCTAATTGCTCTATCCTCACTGCACGAGCTAGGCTGCTTGTGAGAGATACCAGTTGACATCGACTTCCCTTCTATTTATGATTTTCTTTCAGATCTATGTTATCTCCGTCTTATGCTCTTAGTAGAAGGTGATCTTAGAAAGTTGGACACCTTCCTCTTTGATTGGTTTTATTGTGAAGCTAAATAGTGTAATTGAAATTGGTAGTTTTGATTTTGCAACTAACTTAGATAAGCTTCTCTTTTTTGCCCTACCCTACTCTCTTTGTTCCACCTGTTAAATGATCCATTTTTATTTTCTTTCAAATTTGTCTTTTATTTAATCTGCTAAAACATAAAGAGCTATATCAAAGAACTCATCGTAAATCTGATTGTCAACAAAGATAACAACCTCTAAAACATTATTGAACGAAGGTCGAGCCCATTGTAAGGTAACAGACAGTCCACTTGAAACTATTCCAGAAGCGAAAAAGAGTGAATAGACATTCGACCCAACTCTGTAACTCACACCTTGGATAACCAGCAAGATCCTAAAGTGAGTGGGATTTATCCCATATAAGTGTTATTGGTATTTTATGCTCATTCTTCATGGGGTGTGTATGAAAGACGAACCAACATTTAAAATTGGCGCTAGAAGGAGGGCGGACTGAACTCCGTTCAATATTTGTTAAGGATTGTAAGTTGCTTGTGAAAAGTTGGATTCTACCTACAGAGTAACCAGGTCCCACTCCAGAGCTGGAGAGCTCCTTGTGCCTAAGTTAGAAACCCCAAGGAGAAGCAGCCTCAAAAGGGCCAAGTCTTTGTCCAGCATAGTTTTATCACCACTTGTAGTTCCTCCAACTGCAACTCAAAATATCATCGTTAATCAGGTAGTAATGGCAAATTGGTTGGGTTCCACTGCTTTGAATATCCCTGGTGTAGCGCATGATTTACCCAAAAATCCCGAGAAGTATCTTCCCACCTACAAACATGATGGAATCAGTAACAGTGAGAAGAACACCTAGTGGCATATAAAAATGCTCTAAAGTTGTTGAATGTGCAGCATGAAGATGTGGCTTGTAGGTTATTCCCATTCACTCTCGAGGAGGGAGCATACGATTGGTTTTTGAATCTTACTAATGATTCTATTACTAGTTGGAATGACCTAGAGAAAGTTTTTGTATCACAATTTGGGGAAGTGATTGACCCCAGTGTGTTATATCAACAGTTTTCCAGCATTAAGAGAGGAATCAATGAGACTGTCAGATCTTTCAACGTCGGGTTTCAAAAGGCTTATGGTAGATTGACGGGTCATTATGTGCCAACTGTAGATCTAGCATTGGAAATTTTTAGGAATTCCCTAGATCCAGTGACCTCTGTTTTCCTGAAGAGAGATGCTAATATTACTAATCTAACAGAGGCTTATAGAGAAGCTTTGGTTCTTGAAAGACAATTGGGACCTCAACCTTTGAACGCTCCTCTAATTCCCTTTGTTACACAAAATACCCCTATTTTGAATCCCATCCCACATCAAATGATGTTGCCAACATACCAAACTCCACCGATAGGAAATCCATTGGGTGTGACACATGCTGAACATGTACAGAATACAGAGAAAGAATCCGATAAAACAAGAGTTGAGGAAGTCTCAAAGATGGTCCAGAAGTTGGCAAATGACTTTTTGAGTTTCAAAAGGCAAGTGTCCACCGGAGAAAACTCAAATAGATTTTCTTATCAATAGAATAGATTCACTAGACCACCATATGAACCCAACAAGGATTATAAAGGTAAGGGGCATGAAGTGAATATTTGTGACTTGGCTTTGCCCAACTGGTGCGAGGATACACGGAACATCTCAGCACGGGGAATTGGATTGTTTGGAGTTCTGCAATGCCTTTGAAGCTCTATCCGGTGAGTTGGTTTTTCCTGAAAATCAAAGAAATGTTGATGGTCCAAGTTCATCCAAACATAGTGCAGCTATGGTGTTAGATTCATTCACTTTTCTAGATGAGTCAGAGAATGTCGTGGAGATACCTATGGATGAAGTGCAAGCTTTTCAACAGTATAGAAGGGACAACTACAATCTCAGGAACAAAAATATGGAGCCTAATACTACGTCTACACCTCCAGATAACTCCCATAATGTTCCTCCAGATCCATCTCCAAATAATAACCCACCTCCACCCAAGGGAGGAGATCCAAGAGTACCAGATGGATTTGTTGCTCCACTCAATAAGGGATACAATATAGTGGAGGATATGAAGAAGATCAAGGCTAACATCACTCTTCATGAGTTGGCTCAAATTACTGAACAAAGGGATAATTTGATCAAGACATACTCTGAGCATACTGCCAAACCTCTAGAAAAGGGGAAGAAGATAGCAAATGCAAATATGGCCATGTATAAAGAAAAGACTGAAGTTCCACCTTTCCTGCTAACTGTTCGTATATTTGGAAAGAATTTACACAACTGTCTGGTGGATTCTGGTGCTTCAGCCAATGTCATGCCTCTAGCCATTTGTCAACAGTTGGGTTTAACCCCTATGAAGTCTGAGAGAAGAGTCATCCAATTGGATAAAACTGAGGTTAAGGTGGTAGGTGAACTTCAAAGTATACACATCCAGCTAGCATCCGAGCCGAGAGCACAACACAAAATTGACATTCAGGTGGTAGATATTCCTGTGGGATACGGAATGCTTCTAAGCAGAGATTGGTCAAAGTCTTTGAATGGGTACTTGGCGATTGATTTTTCACATATGTGGTTGCCCTGGAAAGGTGTTGCCAATCAGTTGAGAATCGAAAGAGAACCTAGATATAAACACGTGATCACCGAGTATAATGCCAAGAATGAGGTTGTAAACCGTGTTGATATAGATATTGGAGTTTATAATTTGACAACTGAGAAGGTGAGACCAATTACAGCTCTAACAAATCACAATAATGATATTTGGACATTACACATTGATGGGGTTAAATCTAAGCAAGGCTCATGTGAAAGAGAAAATTATGAAAATTCTACTAGAGGGATAAAAATTGAAATCTTGGATATTGGAGCAGTAGAGCAACCACAAAATGTTCAAGTCATTAAGAACTATGACGTACAAATAAAATATGATCTCTTTGAGTTGTTACATAAATCCGAAGATGTGATGATCTGGTTCTATAAAGGCCTTAAGGTATTTGATCCTGGAGGTTTTAAAAAAAAAAGGGGGGGGAAGACAGTAAACACACCAAGTCTTTCCCAGGTAGCAAAAATTTTGGGAAGCATAATCTGGAGTGCATTTCGTCAACAGGACTCGAAAGGTATTTTTCTAAATTTACTTGCAAATGGTCAATTTTTTTAAGGCATTATTTCTCTGCTTTTCCATCTGCTACATTTTTTGAGTGATTGAAGGGACTTTGTGCATATGTATATATTGTAAATAAAGTTTGAAGTAGTGTGTTTTTATTTTGTTTTATTTTAAAGTTTGAAGTACTTGTGTTTTATCTTTTGAGGTCTGTGCAATTTTATCTTTAACTGGTGGCATTTTTCCCTCCTCGTTAGCTTTTAAATCCTGTTTGTTTGAGTTTTGCCTGCAAACCAAGAAAACACAAATCAACATTTAAAATTGGCCTAGTGTGTTTTCATTTTGTTTTATTTTTGTTAAGAGATAGTCTGCTAGGATTAAAAAGTGGGACTACTTGTTATTTAGAACAACGGTAGAAAGATAATTGGATTTTGTATCTTGCTTGCCACAATTATTTTGATTATAAAGAAACTACTATACTTGTTTGGTTGAAGAACTCCCAGGGAATCCAAGAAAAGTTGGTCATGAGAGGGGAATCCGATTCATAAAATTATTTTAAAGTGTCCAAGGAGGTTATTGGTACCTAGGTTGAAACAGTTAGTCGATCAATTGCTCGATGAATATAAAAAAAAAAAGCAAGGCATTCCAGCTATCGGTATCTTTCAAAAGAAAAAGAGAGAGAAGGTGAAAGTTGGGCAAGCCAACATAAAATTGGCACTCTTTTTTGCACATAGCCAAGGCTCCCGAAGGATACATCTCAAACGTGTTCACCAGGCTATAGATGCCACCTCATAGTTGTGAATCAGGGTCTTGAAAATCTAAAGAGTAACTCTGTCGGGGTTGTAAAAGGCTAAACTAGTAAACAGAGCTCTACTCGGTTTCCCCTACACAATCTAAATAGTTGATCGATCCATAGCAAGCATTCGAAGCCCCGGTCATCCTTGAAGGAAGGTTTATACACTTATAATCGCACGTCAGAATCTTCCTTAAGTGATTCAACCTAGTATGTCTTTGGGAAACTTTAACAACTATCAGATAGTAGTTAAGTCATTTTAGAAAATATTTGTGGCAAAGCATGGTACATAGTCTAAATTGTTTTGAAACTAGAGTTTCGGATTCTAAATAGTGCTACTATTTTCCCCGTAGATATCGCCATTTGTTGAGAAGCAACACACCCCCACTAAAAAAATGAAATTCCATCCTTTGAAAATATTTAATTTTCATTTGTTCCGTAGGGACCCTCTTGAGTTTTTAGGTTTTTAATTCCAAATTTTGCTTGCATCCTTTCTAAAATTTTGCCTACATCAAAGTGTCTCAGTAAGCTTACATATAGCATTGAATTCAATTTAAAATTTCTGATATTTTGCATGTTAAATGTATTAATTCATATTAATCATTTCAAAAATTTTAATTTTCAAGAGTTTTTCTATTTCTGGCCAGCAGACTTCTAAGTGCATTTTCTCTTGATCCATGGTGAATTTGTAAGTTCCATTTGCAGATTTGGATACCCTATAGGCTTATTTAGATACTTGTAAAGTTTCATCAAATTCTGGGCACTTGGACAAAGTCATTGGAATTACCATACAATTTTTGGAGAATTCACAAAGTGGAAGAAAAGCCTAGAAGAAATAAGTGAGGAAATGTCAATTTGGACATGTTCATTTTGCGAGGAAATGCTAAGAAGAAAAAAGTGAGGAAATGTCGCGATATCGCGACATGTTCCATTTTCGGACATGTCTCATTTTCGTGAGGGAAAAAGCTTGGAAGAAATAGCTTGAGGGAAATGTCATGATATCGCGACATGTTCCATTTTTGGACTTGTCGGACTTTCACTCAAATTTAATTGTACCTTAAAATCTTTAAAGGATGTCGCGATATCGCGACATGTTCCATTTTTGGACATGTCTCATTTTTGCGAGGGCAAAAGCTTGGAAGTAATGAATTGAGGGAAATGTCGCGATATCGCGACATGTTCCATTTTCATGAGGCAAAAGCTTGGAAGTAATGACTTGAAGGAAATGTCGCGATTTCGCGACATGTTCCATTTTCGTTTAGGCAAAAGCTTGGAAGTAATGAAGTGAAGGAAATGTCACGATATCGTGACATGTTCCATTTTCGCAAGGAAGAAATCCTGAAAAACATAAATGTGCGATTTCGCGACATGTTCCATTTTCGTGAGGGCAAAAGCTTGGAAGAGATGAAGTGAAGGAAATGTCACGATTTCGTGACATGTTCCATTTTCGCGAGGGCAAAAGCTTAGAAGACATGAAGTGAAGGAAATGTCGCGATTTCGCGACATGTTCCATTTTCGCGAGGGCAAATGCTTGGAAGAGATAGTGAAGGAAATGTCACGATTTCGTGACATGTTCCATTTTTACGAGGAAGAAAGCTTGGAAGACATGAAGTGAAGGAAATGTCACGATTTCGTGACATGTTCCATTTTTGTGAGGGCAAAAGCTTGAGAAGAGATGAAGTGAAGGAAATGTTACAGATTTCGTGACATGTTCCATTTTCGTGAGGGCGAAAGCTTGGAAGAGATATGAAGTGAAGGAAATGTCATGATTTCGTGACATGTTCCATTTTCATGAGGGAGAAAGCTTAGAAGAAGATGAAGTGAAGGAAATGTCATGATTTCGTGACATGTTCCATTTTTGCGAGGGCCAAAGCTTGGAAGAGATTAAGTGAAGGAAATGTCATGATTTCGTGACATGTTCCATTTTCGTGAGGGCAAAAGCTTGAAAGATATGAAGTGAAGGAAATGTCGCGATATCGCGACATGTTCCATTTTCGTGAAGGCACAAGCAAAGAAGAAACAAAGTGAGGGAAATGTCACGATATCGCGACATGTTCCATTTTCGTGAAGGCACAAGCAAGGAAGAAGTAACTTGAAGAAAATGTCGCGATATCGCGACATGTTTGGATTTATATTCATTTTGCAAAATTTGGCCATTCTTTAAATTTTTCATCACCCATCCAAAGGAAGTGGAAGCTTTTCGACACAGTCCAAACCCTAGAAATATTTAAATGAGAAAATTAATTAATTAAAAAGTTCTAATCTTTGCTTTTCTTTTGCAGAAAGTGATTCGACAGTTACATTCATGGCGAAAGTAATGGCGAGAAAGACAGACAAACCTAAATTTCGGCACAAATCAA
Source organism: Wollemia nobilis (assembly GCA_028583015.1). Lineage (NCBI taxonomy): Eukaryota > Viridiplantae > Streptophyta > Pinopsida > Araucariales > Araucariaceae > Wollemia > Wollemia nobilis. The sequence continues at coordinate 869,016 of JAQPPZ010000856.1, read as the reverse complement.
GCGAGGAATTAATGAGATGCTCTGACAGTTTGTCGAAAGATAAATATAAGAGACGTCGGGAAGTTAGTGACTCATCCAGATTTTGCAGATCTGGCCACAAATACAAACTTTAAGGAATTTTCCGGTGGATGCATTTGCCAAGAAAATTTATGGCAAAAGTAATGGCGGGTAGAGAATCTCGACTCGAACCAAACAAAGGCAGTTGTGCGAGGATGGAAGGCCTCGGAAGTCAGTGACTCATCCAAATTTTGCAGAAGAATTAATGAGATGCTCTGACGGCTTATCGAAAGATAAAGATACATTTACACGCGGTGCCCATTTGATGAGGATAAAACCAAGTCTTATCTTCTCCATTTATGGCAAGATCCACACGAAGATTTTTAGAGTGATTAGGGTTTATCGAAACTCTATATAAAAATACCTTATATTGTAAAGCCTTCGACGGTGGGATTTTTATGATAAGATTTAGATATTTGGAAGAAGATATTTTGAAAAGATCAGGGTCTGTCCTGAGTCTATATATACTTCTCTTGAATGTAAAGTCCGGATGCGAAAACTTGGAATAAAAGACATTCTAGCAATTTCCTGCAAATCTTGTTTGAATGCTTTGTTCTGGACCTGGGGTTGGTGTGAAATCGTTCTTCTATGATAGCGTGGCCAGGAGCCTAATCTCTTTCGGATTTCGATAAGTGCATCTTCTTCTGTTTTCGTCTCACTAAGGTTCTATTTATTTTAGTTGTAAATCTGTGTTATCAAGATTGAATATGCTGCTAGGCTTCACTCCATTTGTTATATGCTAGGAAAAATTAGAGATTTAAGGTTCGGTCTATTCTAATTGCTCTATCCTCATCTGCGCGAGCTAGACTGCTTGTGAGAGATACCGATTAACACCGACTTCCCTTCTATTTATGATTTTCTTTTAGATATATGTTATCTCTGTCTTATGCTCTTAGTAGAAGGTGATCTTAGAAAGCTGGACACCTTCCTCTTTGATTGGTTCTATTGTGAAGCTAAATAGTGTAATTGAAATTGGTAGTTTTGATTTTGCAACTAACTTAGATAAGCTTCTCTTTTCTGCCCTACCCTACTCTCTCTGTTCCACCGTTAAATGATCCATTTTTATTTTCTTTCAAATTTATCTTTTATTTAATCTGCTAAAACATAAAGAGCTATATCAAAGAACTCATTGTAAATCCGATTGTCAACAAAGATAACAACCCCTAAAACATTATTGAATGAAGGTCGAGCCCATTGTAAGGTAACAGATAGTCCACTTGAAACTATTCCAAAGCGAGAAAGAGTGAATAGACATTCGACCCAACTCTGTAACTCACACCTTGGATAACCAACAAGATCCTAAAGTGAGTGGGATTTATCCCGTATAAGTGTTATTGGTATTTTATGCTCATTCTTCATGGGGTGTGTATGAAAGACGAACCAACATTTAAAATTGGCGCTAGAAGGAGGGCGACTTGAACTCCGTTCGAGTATTTGTTAAGGATTGTAAGTTGCTTGTGAAAAGTTGGATTCTACCTACGGAGTAACCGGGTCCCACTCCGAGCTGGAGAGCTCCTTGTGCCTGAGTTAGAAACCCCAAGGAGAAGCAGCCTCGGAAGGGCCAAGTCTTTGTCCAGCATAGTTTTATCACCACTTGTAGTTCCTCCAACTGCAACTCAAAATATCATCGTTAATCGGGTAGTAATGGCAAACTGGTTGGGTTCCACCGCTTTGAATATCCCTAGTGTAGCGCATGATTTACCTAGAAATCTCGAGAAGTATCTTCCTACCTACAAGCATGATGGAATCAGAACATCAGAAGAACACCTGGTGGCATATAAAAATGCTCTAAAGTTGTTGAATGTGCAGCATGAAGATGTGGCTTGTAGGTTATTCCCATTCACTCTCCAGGAGGGAGCATACGACTGGTTTTTGAATCTTACTAATGACTCTATTACTAGTTGGAATGACCTAGAGAAAGTTTTTGTATCACAATTTGGGGAAGTGATTGACCCCAATGTGTTATATCAACAGTTTTCCAGCATTAAGAGAGGAATCAATGAGACTGTCAGATCTTTCAATGTCAGGTTTCAAAAGGCTTATGGTAGATTGACGGGTCATTATGTGCCAACTGTAGATCTAGCATTGGAAATTTTCAGGAATTCCCTAGATCCAAGTGACCTCTGTTTTCCTGAAGAGAGATGCTAATATTACTAATCTAACAGAGGCTTATAGAGAAGCTTTGGTTCTTGAAAGACAATTGGGACCTCAACCTTTGAACGCTCCTCTAATTCCCTTTGTTACACAAAATACCCCTATTTTGAATCCCATCCCACATCAAATGATGTTGCCAGCATACCAAACTCCACCGATAGGAAATCCATTGTCTGTAACACATGCTGAACATGTACAGAATACGAGAGAAAGAATCCGATAAAACAAGAGTTGAGGAAGTCTCAAAGATGGTCCAAAAGTTGGCAAATGACTTTTTGAGTTTCAAAAGGCAAGTGTCCACCGGGGAAAACTCAAATAGATTTTCTTATCAATAGAATAGATTCACTAGACCACCATATGAACCCAACAAGGATTATAAAGGTAAGGGGCATGAAGTGAATATTTGTGACTTGGCTTTGCCCAATTGGTGCAGGATACACGGAACATCTCAGAACGGGGAATTGGATTGTTTGGAGTTCTGCAATGCCTTTGAAGCTCTATCTGGTGAGTTGGTTTTTCCTAAAAATCAAAGAAATGTTGATGGTCCAAGTTCATCCAAACATAGTGCAGCTATGGTGTTAGATTCATTCACTTTTCCAGATGAGTCAGAGAATGTCGTGGAGATACCTATGGATGAAGTGCAAGCTTTTCAACAGTATAGAAGGGACAACTACAATCTCAAGAACAAAAATCCGGAGCCTAATACTACGTCTACACCTCCAGATAACTCCCATAATGTTCCTCCAGATCCATCTCCAAATAATAACCCACCTCCACCCAAGGGAGGAGATCCAAGAGTACCAGATGGATTTGTTGCTCCACTCAATAAGGGATACAATATAGTGGAGGATATGAAGAAGATCAAGGCTAACATCACTCTTCATGAGTTGGCTCAAATTACTGAACAAAGGGATAATTTGATCAAGACATACTCTGAGCATACTGCCAAACCTCTAGAAAAGGGGAAGAAGATAGCAAATGCAAATATGGCCATGTATAAAGAAAAGACTGAAGTTCCACCTTTCCTACTAACTGTCCGCATATTTGGAAAGAATTTACACAACTGTCTGGTGGATTCTGGTGCTTCAACCAATGTCATGCCTCTAGCCATTTGTCAACAGTTGGGTTTAACCCCTATGAAGTCTGAGAGAAGAGTCATCCAATTGGATAAAACTGAGGTTAAGGTGGTAGGTGAACTTCAAAGTATACACATCCAGCTAGCATCTGAGCCGAGAGCACAACACAAAATTGACATTCAGGTGGTAGATATTCCTGTGGGATACGGAATGCTTCTAAGCAGAGATTGGTCAAAGTCTTTGAATGGGTACTTGGCGACTGATTTTTCACATATGTGGTTGCCCTGGAAAGGTGTTGCCAATCAGTTGAGAATCGAAAGAGAACCTAGATATAAACACGTGATCACTGAGTATAATGCCAAGAATGAGGTTGTAAACCGTGTTGATACGGATATTGGAGTTTATAATTTGACAAGCGAGAAGGTGAGACCGATTCATGACTCTAACAAATCACAACAATGATATTTGGACATTACACATTGATGGGGTTAAATCAAAGCAAGGCTCATGAGAAAGAGAAAATTATGAAAATTCTACTAGAGGGATAAAAATTGAAATCTTGGATATTGGAGCAGTAGAGCAACCACAAAATGTTCAAGTCATTAAGAACTATGACATACAAATAAAATATGATCTCTTTGAGTTGTTACATAAATTTGAAGATGTGATGATCTGGTTCTATAAAGGCCTTAAGGTATTTGATCCTGGGGGTTTTTAGGGTGAAGGACTTGCAAATTTGGTGTTTCTGTGGGACAAGATCTATAAAAAAAAAAAAAAAAGGGAAGACAGTAAACACACCAAGTCTTTCCCAGGTAGCAAAAATTTTTGGAAGCATAATCTGGAGTGCATTTCGTCAACAGGACTTGAAAGGTATTTTTCTAAATTTACCTGCAAATGGTCAATAATTTTTAAAGGCACTATTTCTCCGCTTTTCCATCTGCTACATTTTTTGAGTGATTGAAGGGACTTTGTGCATATGTATATATTGTAAATAAAGTTTGAAGTAGTGTGTTTTTATTTTGTTTTATTTAAAGTTTGAAGTACTGTGTTTTATCTTTTGAGGTCTATGCAATTTTGTCTTTAACTGGTGGCCTTTTTCTCTCCTCTTTAGCTTTTAAATCCCGTTTGTTTGAGTTTTTGCCTAAACAAAGAAAACACAAATCAACATTTAAAATTGGCCTAGTGTGTTTTCATTTTGTTTTATTTTTGTTAAAAGATAGTCTGCTAGGATTAAAAAGTGGGACTACTTGTTATTTAGAACAACAGTAGAAAGATAATTGGATTTTGTATCTTGCTTGCCACAATTATTTTGATTATAAAGAAACTACTATACTGTTTGGCTGAAGAACTCCCGGGGAATCCAAGAAAAGTTGGTCATGAGAGGGGAATCCGATTCATAAAATTACATCAAGCGTCCAAGGAGGTTGTTGGTACCCAGGCTGAAACAGTTAGTCGATCAATTGCTCGATGAATGAAATATAAAAAAATCTAGCAAGGCATTCCAGCTATCGGTATCTTTCAAAAGAAAAAGAGAGAGAAGGTGAAAGTTGGGCAAGCCAACATAAAACTGGCACTCTTTTCTCAAGGGAGCACATAGCCAAGGCTCCTCGAAGGATACATCTCAAACGTGTTCACCAGGCTATAGATGCCACCTCATAGTTGTGAATTAGGGTCTTGAAAATCTAAAGAGTAACTCTGTCGGGGCTGTAAAAGGCTAAACTAGTAAACAGAGCTCTACTCGGTTTCCCCTACACAATCTAAATAGCTGATCGATCCATAGCAAGCATTCGAAGCCCCAGTCATCCTTGAAGGAAGGTTTATACACTTATAATCGCATGTCAGAATATTCCTTAAGTGGTTCAACCTAGTATGTCTTTGGGAAACTTTAACAACTATCAGATAGTAGTTAAATCATTTTAGAAAATATTTGTGGCAAAGCATGGTACATAGTCTAAATTGTTTTGAAACTAGAGTTCTGGATTCTAAATAGTGCTACTATTTTCCCCGCAGATATCGCCATTTGTTGAGAAGCAACACACCCCCACTAAAAAAATGAAATTCCATCCTTTGAAAATATTTAATATTCATTTGTTCCGTAGGGACCCTCTTGAGTTTTTAGGTTTTTAATTCCAAATTTTGCTTGCATCCTTTCTAAAATTTTGCCTACATCAAAGTGTCTCAGTAGGCTTACATATAGCATTGAATTCAATTTAAAATTTCTAAGATTTTGCATTTTAAATGTATTAATTCATATTAATCATTTCAGAAATTTTAATTTTCAAGAGTTTTTCTATTTCTGGCCAACGGACTTCTAAGTGCATCTTCTCTTGATCCATGGTGAATTTGTAAGTTCCATTTGCATATTTGGATACCCTATAGGCTTATTTAGATACTTGTAAAGTTTCATCAAATTTCGGGCACTTGGACAAAGTCATTGGAATTACCATACAATTTTTGGAGAATTCACAAAGTGGAAGAAAAGCCTGAAAGACAATGAAGTGAGGGAAATGTCGCGATTTCGCGACATGTTCCATTTTTGCGAGGGCCAAAGCTCGGAAGAAACAAAGTGAGGGAAATGTCGCGATATCGCGACATGTTCCATTTTCGGACTTGTCTCATTTTCGCGAGGGCAAAAGCTTGGAAGAAATAGCTTGAGGGAAATGTCGCGATATCGCGACATGTTCCATTTTTGGACTTGTCGGACTTTCGCTCAAATTTAATTGTACCCTAAAATATTTTAAAGTCCAATGTCGCGATATCGCGACATGTTCCATTTTCGGACATGTCTCATTTTCGCGAAGGCAAAAGCTTGGAAGAAATGACTTGAGGGAAATGTCGCGATATCGCGACATGTTCCATTTTCGGACATGTCTCATTTTCGTGAAGGCAAAAGCTTGGAAGAAATGACTTGAAGGAAATGTCACGATATCGCGACATGTTCCATTTTTGGACATGTCTCATTTTCGCAAGGCAAAAGCTTGGAAGAAATGAATTGAAGGAAATGTCACGATATCGCGACATGTTCCATTTTCGGACTGTCGAAGCTCAAATTAGTTGTACCCTAAAATATTTTAAAGTTCGATGTCACGATATCATGACATGTTCCATTTTCGCGAGAGCAAAAGCTTGGAAGACATGAAGTGAAGGAAATGTCACGATTTCGTGACATGTTCCATTTTTGCGAGGGCAAAAGCTTAGAAGCATGAAGTGAAGGAAATGTCACGATTTCGTGACATGTTCCATTTTTGCGAGGGCAAAAGCTTGGAAGAGACGAAGTGAAGGAAATGTCACGATTTCGTGACATGTTCCATTTTCGCGAGGAAGAAAGCTTGGAAGAACATGAAGTGAAGGAAATGTCACGATTTCGTGACATGTTCCATTTTCGCGAGGGCAAAAGCTTGAGAAGAGATGAAGTGAAGGAAATGTCACGATTTCGTGACATGTTCCATTTTTGCGAGGGCAAAAGCTTGGAAGAGATGAAGTGAAGGAAATGTCACGATTTCGTGACATGTTCCATTTTCACGAGGAAGAAAGCTTGGAAGACATGAAGTGAAGGAAATGTCACGATTTCGTGACATGTTCCATTTTTGTGAGGGCGAAAGCTTGGAAGAGATAAAGTGAAGGAAATGTCACGATTTCGTGACATGTTCCATTTTTGTGAGAGCAAAAGCTTGGAAGAGATGAAGTGAAGGAAATGTCGCGATATCGTGACATGTTCCATTTTCATGAAGGCACAAGCAAAGAAGAAGTAACTTGAGGGAAATGTCGCGATATCGCGACATGTTCCATTTTCGTGAAGGCACAAGCAAGGAAGAAGTAACTTGAGGAAAATGTCGCGATATCGCGACATGTTTGGATTTATATTCATTTTGCAAAATTTGGCCATTCTTTAAATTTTTCATCACCCATCCAAAGGAAGTGGAAGCTTTTCGACACAGTCCAAACCCTAGAAATATTTAAATGAGAAAATTAATTAATTAAAAATTTCTAATCTTTGCTTTTCTTTTGCAAAAAGTGATTCGACAGTTACATTCATGGCAAAAGTAATGGCGAGAAAGACAGACAAACCTAAATTTCGGCACAAATCAAGCGAGGAATTAATGAGATGCTCTGACGGCTTGCCGAAAGATAAAGATAAGAGATGCCGGGAAGTCAGTGACTCATCCAGATTTTGCAGATCTGGCCACAAATACGAGACTTTAAGGAATTTTTCGGTGGATCCATTTGCCAAGAAAATTTATGGCAAAAGTAATGGCGGGCAGAGAATCTCAACTCGAACCAAACAAAGGCGGTTGTGCGAGGATGGAAGGCCTCGGAAGTCAGTGACTCATCCAAATTTTGTAGAAGAATTAATGAGATGCTCTAACGGCTTATCGAAAGATAAAGATACATTTACATGCGGTGCCCATTTGATGAGGATAAAACCAAGTCTTATCTTCTCCATTTATGGCAAGATCCACACGAAGATTTTTAGAGTGATTAGGGTTTATCGAAACTCTATATAAAAATACCTTATATTGTAAAGCCTCGGCGGTGGGATTTTTATGATAAGATTTAGATATTTGGAAGAAGATATTTTGAAAAGATCAGGGTCTGTCCTGAGTCTATATATACTTCTCTTGAATGTAAAGTCCAGATGCGAAAACTTGGAATAAAAGACATTTTAGCAATTTCTTGCAAATCTTGTTTGAATGCTTTGTTCTAGACCTGGAGTTGATGTGACATCATTCTTCTGTGATAGCGTGGCCAGGAGCCTAATCTCTTTTGGATTGTGATAAGTGCATCTTCTTTTGTTTTCGTCTCACTAAGGTTCTATTTATTTTAGTTGTAAATCTGTGTTATCAAGATTGAATATGCTGCTAGGCTTCATTCCATTTGTTGTATGCTAGGGAAAGTTAGAGATTTAAGGTTCAGGTCCTGTTCTAATTGCTCTATCCTCACTACGTGAGCTAGGCTGCTGGTGAAAGATACCAGTTGACATCGACTTTCCTTCTATTTATGATTTTCTTTCGGATCTATGTTATCTCCGTCTTATGCTCTTAGTAGAAGGTGATCTTAGAAAGCTGGACACCTTCCTCTTTGATTGGTTCTATTGTGAAGCTAAATAGTGTAATTGAAATTGGTAGTTTTGATTCTGCAACTAACTTAGATAAGCTTCTCTTTTCTCGCCCTACCCTACTCTCTTTGTTCCACTCGTTAAATGATCCATTTTTATTTTCTTTCAAATTTGTCTTTTATTTAATCTGCTAAAACATAAAGAGCTATATCAAAGAACTCATTGTAAATCTGATTGTCAACAAAGATAACAACCTCTAAACATTATTGAACGAAGGTCGAGCCCGTTGTAAGGTAACAGATAGTCCACTTGAAACTATTCTAGAAGCAGAAAAGAGTGAATAGCCATTCGACCCAACTCTGTAACTCACACCTTGGATAACCAGCAAGATCCTAAAGTGAGTGGGATTTATCCCGTATAAGTGTTATCGGTATTTTATGCTCATCCTTCATGGGGGTGTGTATGAAATACAAACCAACAATCCTCACCATCCTCGATGTGGCATCCCCCAGTCCACCTGTCACCCATCTGTGAAGCTAGACATGAGATGCTCGCCTCCCCTAATCTATTTAATTCCCCTCTTCAGCCTAGTCTGTGACATTCCCCTCTACAATTTTGTCCTATGGGCCTCCTCTACCACCTCTCTTCCTATCCCCACCACTGCCACCATGGCCTACCTTGAACCAAGCTCTCTCCAGCTAAACACCCTGGCATCTGCTTACCTGAAGGACGCCCAACTCACCACCCTGTTATCAAAATTTTGTGGAGCTAAGGACGATATCACAAAGGAATTTTTTCTCACATGGTCAAATGGCCATGTTTGTGTCAGGAACCTATGCTTTAAGGTCACTCTAAAGTTGATTGGTGAGATTGTAGAGTTGTTGGTTGGTGGGCATCTTGTTCATTGTGACAAACACTGCTGGGAACCTGAGTTGGAAGGTTTCCCCAACTACCAGAACTTGTGGGATGGCCATATCCTAGACCATTAATCCCTTCCCCCTCCATTCCCCATTGTTGCCATTCCCCTAATTTAGTACTTAGCCTATGATGATCCCAACAAGTCTATGGCAAGCTTCCACCTTGCCCTTGTCAACCATATCTGATGATACAAACCCATGAACATCCTTGAGTTCCTTTATCGATCTATGCATCTCTTTGTGGTCGCTACTCATAAGAAAAGTACTCTCCCTACCCACGAGGGGATTTTGGTTGTTATTTTCTATCATGTTATGGCTAATCCTCCCATTGTGGCTACCCCTTTGCAAGCTTCCCTCCCCCTTCTCCAAACCCACCAAAGCCCTGCTCATTCAATCTCGAGCGATCTTATGGCCAACGATGGATTTTCTAGCATCCTGGCCTTCGAGAAAGGCATTTTTGTTGCTTCCCCATATATTCCATCCCATTCCCCTTCCAAACCCATCCCCTCACCTATCACCCCCACTCCCTCCCCTTCCAAGCCAATCCCTTCCCCTCCAAACCCACCCTGTCCCCATCCAAACCCACCCCTCCCGCCAACAAGAAGCCTTCATTGGATAAATGTAAAGCTAAAATTGAAGAAATAGCAACCCCTGTTCATAGATCATCTAGGTCTAAGAAGCCAAAATAGAGTCCAATCAAAATTCTCCTCTAGATATTGAAGACCTCAGCGGGGACTCAGCCCCCACTTTTGGCATCTCCAACTGTCTCACCCGGATGTTTCTATGGAGTTTCATCATCACTTTCAAAAGCGGGTCACCCCAAAGCACACCCTCTAGCAGTGTCCCGACCAACCTAAAGAGGACATCACAGAGGTTGACCCTTGAGCTACTTTGGGTCTGTCAGTTTTTTTGTTGTTTTTCAAGTTTTATAGGAATTTTTGATGCAATGTTTGGTGATGTCTTATCTGGTGTTGGGATAACCATCCGATTGGGTCTCCCTATGTCAGCCCCTGCGAGGGCCCTAGCGATCATCTATGGATTATTTTTTTTTAGATTTAGTATCCCTTGTGAGGGCAAGCACCACCTAATTACCAGATTTTACATCCCTTGCGAGGGAATTTTGGCAAACATATCCCCTACGCGGGATTGGTTAGAATGGTGTAGATTGATCCCTCTTGGCAGAGGATTATGCAACATGAATGCACTTCAATATGATGAAGTTTTTGTATATCTGGGAGAAGGACCCAGTTAAAACCCTCTGAAATTTAACTACAACTTACCCAAAAAAAAAATAATACATTATAAAAATATAATATATATTTCATAATAAGAGAAGTGGAAGGCGGACGTGTTCTTTTTCCTCCACTTGGCAAAGTTTTGTATGTAAAATTAATAAATGTCTCCTTTGAAGTAAGGAATTCCTCCATAAAGGAAGAAAGTATGATAGTGGAGGGACACGTTGAATAGAACGTGAAGACACTCTGAAGAAACGTAGGAATATTGTGTTTGCAAGTGTAAGGCGGTGAGTTTTGTATTTTTCTTTCTTTCCATATCAATTGGTTTTAGAATGTAAATTACTCTTTGTGAATACTTTAAGAGGAACATAGGAATTATTCTTAATTCATTGCATAATGTTATATGGAAATCGAACTATGATAGAGGACTTTTGAATAATAGTGAGACTCCATGTTTGCTGAGAATGCATTTTAGCTTGCATATAGGTGTATGTGGATAAGAAATAAAGCTAGCCTTTGTTTGCTTTGCATCTTTCAGTATATTGTAGGGCATAGCTGCACTTCATCATAGTAAGGCCGCTCTGATCTTTGGGTGATGCCAAATAAAATAAATCCTTTCTGGCCAAAAAAATTTCATTATGAGCTTGGCAAGAACAGCGGAGGCAAGGAGAAGAGGAAACAGATTTGATTTTTAATTAAATGGAATTTTTCTTCTTTGATAAAAATTTCAAGCACGATGCTGGGACACTTACACTTCTTTGATAGTTTTCTATGTTATTATATTATTGTAAATTTTTTTGGAAAACAATTAATTGAAATATAGTTTGAAAAAGCAAATTCCAGGAATAACTTGGTGTCATCATTATAATTTTTCATTTTCAATGTAAAGCAGACTGAATGCATAAACAAAACCATGTTTTATGTAATTAAAATAGATGTTATATTTCAAAATTATTTTTTTAGAGATGTTTGAATTTGAGATGAAGGTTAAGACATGTTACTTAATTCTGTGTAACCTAGCTTTCGAAATGAGCGAATTTAATATGTATATACTGAAATATAGAGGCATAGGAAAGTAATCTATGTTTAATAGCGCTCGACATCTGTTTGGTTTAATTGTTATTTTAAAATTAAAGTAGCATTAGGAGGCTATAATAATTCAATGCACTTGAGAATGGATAATTAATTAGGTATCCATGGGAGAGGCCACGATTTTATGATTATTTCTTAAAAATGACGTCGCTGGTTGTGCCAGCTTGTCACCTTAAATATTGCTTTTTGTTAAAACAAAATTGTCTGAAGCTAAAACATATGTAAACCGACCTGTGTTTAATGTATATGTTTTGAGGTGTCATATTACAATCTGGAAATAACTATAGCGTTCAGAATATTAAGTTGAGACTCTGATGAAAGGTAATTTAGAATAGTTGTTTACTTTATAATTTATTGCTTCTGAAACTTCTTTCAAAAATCTATTTGTGAAGAGTTTGAGTTGAAGGCTAAGGTTAAATATTAATAACTTTGTATAATCTAGCTTCCAAGATAAAATTATTAAATGAAATGATAGAGCTTCGTATAATAATCTATTTTTTTTAATATTTAGCTCTTGTTAGGTTTCCTAAAATCAGAACAACTCAATATTCTTATTTACTGAAGAGAATAAGAGAGTGTTGATTAGGTAGTGGTGGGAGGGGCTATGAAATAAGTGGCTTTCACCAAGGAATGGCATCACTGGTTGCACCAATCCGTCTCCTAAAAACTTTTTTTTTTTTTATTCTGCTTGGAGTAAGAATTAAATATAAAATGAATTTGCATAAAAAGTAACACCATTGCAATAAAGATGAAACATTGTATTATATTCGGGAAAGTGGTCCCTTGGAATACAAATTGACCCTTTGAGGGTGCATTTTACAATAATATGTCCAAAGGGGAAAATCCCTTTTACAAATCAAACATATGGTGTCTTCATCTCTTCATGCTACAACAATGTGGGAGGTGGGTTTGTCGTGACCATCGTGATGACCTTGAGCTTGTTGAATCTGTAACCTGTAATCTGCACATATGAAAACGGATAAGGGTTTAGTAGCACCTATCAATGTGAATATGATGAAATGTAAATAAAATGACTAAAGTAAAATGAATATAGAAGAAGATGAACAATGACTATGGCTTACATAACATAATTTGAGCAGTATAACATTAGCATTCCCCTCCTCCTCTCTTTTCTCTCCATGTGATAGTGCCCTTATATGCCTTTGAGAATTTTGGAGGAAAGGATAGGTGGTAAACCAGGGCTGCCAAGTGGCAAGGACTGGGTAGCCACCTATCTTGGGTAGTTGCAGTGAGTCACTAGAAGTGTCTCACTTAACTGGGGAGATGTGGCAAGTGGGTAGTTGGTAGTGGAGTGATGTGTGGAGTGAGGTGTGAGATGAGGCGAGTGGGTAGGTGCAAGTGGAGTGAAATGTAGAGTGAGATGTGTGATAATGATTTATATGGTGAATACCTAATTTACAATTTTTATCCTCGTGAAATTGGAAATTTCCCAGAGCAATCCTTACAGCAAGGACCTGAATACGAAGATCCAAGAGAAATGGCCTACCTTAGGCCAGATTACATGCCAATCATTCTGGAACCTCATACTAATGCTAATGGCTTCTGGATAAGCGATGATGACTATGAGGATGAAACTGAAATGGCATATTTTAATCATATGCACCAAATGCAAGAAAATGTTGGAGGATTCCAAAGAGTGGAGGAAAATCTAGAAGAAAATCCTCAAGAAGAGGTAATGTATGCAGAATCCATTCGGAGAGATGACTGGTACCAAAAGAAGTTCCCAATAGACGACACTCTCTTTCAGCTAAGCAAAGAGAATGAGAGTCTTGAATCAAAACCTCCTCCATAACATTGGCATCGCATGCAGCACCGCCAATCACACACATTAGGTTAGTTACAACCTAGAGAGGATGAGTCATCACCTCTCGAATCGTAGCCACCCCATTTTCATCAATTCAATATGATTTCTTTTGATTTGCTCACCCCACTCCACAATCCATATGATGAGGCAAAGCCGATCCATATCGACACTAGCCTCATTGCCATGGATAGGATCTCATCCCTGCCATCCATTGCAAAAATTATCTTGTTCAAAGAGTTGTTGTGTGCTTCAAACGTATATATTTCACAGCAACCTTCATCATCATATCACTCAATTTTTCAAACTGAAGTAGAAGGGAAGCCCTTGAGACATTTGAGAATGTGGCAGATGATATCCACCTCATCCCAACCCCACATCAACTATAAGAAGGTTCTCACATGCTAATTGAAGAATCTATATATGTGAACCTTAGCCTAGACACGGACAATCCACAAATTGTCAAAATCATAAAATATTTATCCACAAAAGAGAAATAATGCATGATCAATGTGCTGGTGAGAAAGAATGAAGTGTTCACATGGTCATATAGAGACATGTCAGGATTAAACCCCGATTTGGTAGTCCAAAACCTTACTTTAGCATCAGATGCTAAACCTTTTAAGCAAAAGCTTAAGAAATTCATCCAACAGTTGTATTACTTGTGAAAGAAGAGATACAAAAGTTATTGGACATAAATTTCATAGTCCCAATTGATTATCCAGAATGGCTCTCAAATATGGTCCCCATTCGCAAACCGAACGGAGGGATACACGTATGTATTGATTTTCAAGATTTAAACAAAGCATGTCCCAAGGATGATTTTCCTTTGCCTAATATTGATCAACTAGTAGAATCTTGTTCTAGCCATGAAATGCTTTCCTTAATGTATGGTTTCTCGAAATACAACCAAATTTGAATTAATCTTGAAGATCAACATAGGAAAACATTTACAACACTATGGAGCACATTCTATTATAGAGTGATGCCTTTTGGACTTAAGAATGCAGGAGCTACATATCAACATGATATGATGTACATATTTCATGACTATATGCATAAGATCATCGAGGATTATGTAGATGACTTGATTGCTAAATCAAAAACACGTCTTGAGCACATTGAAGTCCTAGAAAAAATGTTCAATCGATTGCTAGAACATAAAGTAAGGTTTAATCCTAAGAAGTGTGTATTTGGTGTCACATAAGGAAAGCTTCTAGGATTCATTATCTCCAAGTGATGCATTGAAGTAGACCCAGGTAAGGTAAAATCTATACTAGAGATGTCGCCTCCAAATAAACTTGAAAGAGTTGTGTAGCTTACAAAGAAAGATCCAATCTATCTGATGATTCATTACACAGCTCTCTGATAAATATAGACCTTTTAACCGCTTGCTACAAAAGGGGCTAACATTCTCTTGGATGGTTGAATGTCAAGAGGTATTTGATGACATAAAGAAGTATCTAGCTTCACCACCAGTTCTTATGCCACCTCGAACAGGAGTCTCGTTTTACCTATACATTTTTGCAATAGATTTTGCACTAGGAACAATGCTTGCACAAAAAAATGAAAATCATAAGGAGAAAGCAATTTACTATATTAGTCGAACATTGGTAAGTTATGAAACAAGATATGCTTACATTGAAAAGTTGTGCTTAGCAGTGTTTTTGCCACTAAGAAACTTAGACATTATATGCTATGCAACACTACTTATGTCATTGCTAGAGAAAACCCTCTATGATACATGATGACTCGCACTTACAATAACACCCGTAAATCCAAGTGGATAATGCTTTTAACCGATTTTGGTCTTGAATTCATAAGTCAAAAATTCATAAAAGGTCAGGTGATAGCTGATCAACTGGCTGAATCTCCTTTACAAAATGATAAAATATTAATCATTGAGCTCCCGGATGATTCAGTATTCTCTGTAACTGAACAAGAAGAGTTATTCTCTCCTGAGGATGAAGTAGACATGATAATGTTCTTTGATGGATCTAAGTGCAAAAAAGGACAAGATGCGGGAGTCGTGTTTTATACACCCGAAGGAATACCAATTCCTTTATCATTCAAACTCGACTTTGCATGCACTAACAATAATGTAGAGTATGAAGCTTTAATATTAGGTATTTATTCGGCTATAGCAATGGGCATAAAAAAACTAAGCATTTTTTGTGATTCTCAATTAGTTTTTTACCAAGTAAAAGGAGAATATCAGTGTAAAGAACCAGTTTAAAAAAAATATCATAAAGTAGCAATAAAGTTGCTAAAAATGTTTGACTGGTATGAAATTAGTAACCTACCCCAATAAACAAACAGATTTGTGGATGCAATGGCTTCTTTGGGATCTTTCATCCCTAAGAATGAGAATGGAGAAGTACAACCGCTAATCATAACAACAGTGTCAAAATCATCAATTCAAAGAACAAAATCTACAGGTGAGAAGAATGTTTGTTTGATACATGCTAACCCTTACAATTCTTACCTTGATGAAATAAAAGACTTTCTCAAGTCTGGAACACTCCCAATAGAGATGACATGAACCACAAAAAAAGTGCTCAAACAAAAAGTAATTCATTTCACTCTCTTGGGGGATGTGTTGTATAAACGTGGGTATGATGGAATATTATTACGATGTCTAGATCCAATTGAAGCAGAATGAGCTATAGCAGAAGCCCATGATGATATTTATGGTGGTCATTATAGTGGAATGGCCATCGCAAAGAGAACATTGCGAATGGGATACTATTGGCCAACAATGGAAAATGATTGTTGTCAATATATCAAAAAGTGTCAAAAGTACCAACATCATGTTTTGACTCATGTACCATCACATTCTCTACAACCCATTCAAATTCTTTTGCCATTTTCACAATGGGACCTTGATTTGATTGGAAAAATATCACCTGCCTCATCAAGACAACATAAATTCATCATAACCACTACGAAATACTTCACAAAATGGGTGGAAGCAATTCCAATGACCACTACGATTGGACCTCGAATAGCAGAGTTTATACTTCAGCATATTATCTATCATTTTGGAATACCCTCAAAAATCATTTGTGATAGTGGGAAGTCATTTAAAAATAAGGATGTTAGAGCCTTGTGCAACAAATTTAATATCCAACATAGTTTCTCAACACCTTATTACCCACAAGAAAATGGGCAAGCGGAAGTGACGTGCAAATTTGATTTAACACAACCAAGCTCAAAGATTGAGGGACCTAGTTGATTTAATGCCATAGTGATTTGATATGTTTGTTTGAATGAGTGTCCTTATGGTGAGCTACCCATCCTATCGGATTGCATGGATTGCTAGTCACTGCAACCGCTAGGTGTATAGGGTAATCTACTAGATACAAGGTTCACTAAATTATGTGATTGATGATGATGATTATGAAAATGCATGATGTGATGGATATAAATTTTAGAAATCAAGATCAATTTGGATACCCCAAGTTTGGGGTGGACCTATGTTGTTGCAAATTTACCTTTTGGTTTGATTGACAAGCAAGATGGTGAAGTAAAGGAACCAATCACCCTAGGAGCTCGTTGTCCTAGTGATCGTTAGCAATTCCTTAATGCAAAATGATGAAGTATAAGTTTTCCATGTTTTGTAACCCCATGGAGTAGGCATCAATGAAAACCTTGTACAAATCTACTTGAATGCAATTCACTCAAAAATTGAAGGATCAACCTGATTTGATTTCAAACATGATGATGTGAAATGATTTTGAATAAGTGTCCTTATGGTAATTTATCCATCCTATCGAATTGCATGGATTTCTAGTCGTTGCAACCACCAGGTTTCTAGGGTAAATTACTAGATACAAGGTTCACTCGTGATGATGCTGATGTAAGGTTCAAAACATTTTTTTTTTTATTCTGCTTGGAGTAAGAATTAAATATAAAATGATTTGCGTATTTGAGACATATTTAGAAATTTAGTAAACGAATTAGTAAATTAGGAACATCCATTGCATTAGCTTTGGGAATAACAAAATGACGTTTCGTTTAAACCTAGAGAAACGCGTTGTTAAGACCAAAGGACGCATGCGAGCGAAAAGCTTGTAATAAATCGCCTATAATAGAAATACTTTGGAAAAGTCTTGTTTTTTTAACAAAGTGTATAGCGTGAAAAGTATTGGTTAAAATTTAAGGTATTCATTAATAGTTGATTTATTTACGCAGGTTGAATAATAGCTTTTGTTTTGTTTATAGAAGGTTGTGTGTAATATTCTGAGTTAGCGCTCTTTGAAAATGAAGATTGCATTTATGCTGGATAAATATGTACTTAGTTGCAAAGTGAAGCATTGCATTTTACTGGATAAATATGTACTTATGTTAAAAAAATAGATGTTAGAATTAGTGAATAATTTAATGGATATTTGCATTATGTGATTTTGTCATTATTTGCACTCTTAAATGAAAAAGATTAATAAGTATACATTTTATGTTTAGAAATATTTTATTATTGTTAAAGTATATTATTTTTATTTAGAAATATTTTTATTATTACTGTTGAAAAGTATATTATTTTTATTTAAAAATATTTTTACTATTGTAGTACCTAGAAAGGGATATTTCACATAAGAAAACTTGGAACCAAAGCATGAACATTAAAACAACCAATAATAGTGAAAAAATAAAACCATGGGCAATTCAGAATATTAATAAACTCTAGTTGTGGGTAGACAACTGATGTCATAAGAATGTGGGTAGACATTCTTAAAATTCCATCCAATGGGATTTTTGGGGGGTAAAAGCTCACATCTTGACATGGATTTCCGATCTCCGAAATAATATGGATAGTCCAGGTAAAATGAAAATTATGATATGTGCATATTTTCCAGGCAATCCCGTCTAGTACTCGAGTGGAGCTTCTACGAGTACATGTATAAATATATGGGCTTTATACATGGTAGAACCTCTGGAGTTTGACTAGGGCAATGGTAAACTCATGACGTAGTTTATGGAAGTGATAGTATTTCAGCTCTGGCATGCAAATGCTAAACATGGTGAATTAAGCGTTCAACCCACCAGGTGAAATGGGCCCTGGTTTGGAAAACCCCTTGCCAAAAACTTAGAATCTCGAGAAGGAGAGGAAGTTTAATTAATTGCAACATACAAGGAGTGGCCAACCTCGATCACACGAGGATTTCATCTACAACGAAATGGCATCCATGATGATTTGGCATGCAAACGCTAGACATGACTTGCATTATAATTTTAGGAAATCAAAAAAAAATGCTTGAAACCATATGGGTTGATCTGGATTTTTACACTAACTGAGTCTCTTCAATCTCCTCTTTCTAAAGGTTTTCTTTGGTAACCTAAGTTTCCTCCACTTCATATTTTGCTTTAAGATACGATGGACTTCCCCTTTTTTAGATGTCCTTGGATGTTCATCTTCCTCATTTTGTGATAAAATAGAGAACTTGTTATTGTTTTGACTTTATGGCTATGGTTGAGGCATCCTTCTACTTCTCAATCTTCTCTATTGTTTTCTTGTTACTGTTTAGAATTCTTTATCTTCTTCCTTTGTCTCTTCTTGTACCTTAGTGGGACAATTCCTTAAGAAATGACCATATTGATGATAGGTAATATATTTAAAGGGAATGTTCTCATAATCCAGTGGTTGGGTATGTATCCAATCCAATACTTTGATACCTATATTTTTAGGAAGCCCTTTTTTTAGATTAACTTGAACACACAACCTAGAACAAGTTGCATTATTGACCTTTGGAGGAGCCTAGTCTACAAATATGCCAATAGAGTTACCTATCATCTCAAGAGTCAGTTTATTCCATAAATATAGGGGTAAAAATAGTAGTCTTACCTAAATTGATACTTCTTCTAGTTCTTCCACTTGTGGGTAAAAACCAACTGACCAAGGTGTCATGTAGAGAGGAATGATCCAAGGAACTAGGGAACTTGAAATATTGTATCTCTTTTCTCTATGTAGGAGAGAATAACTATGAAATACCCTCTCCTTACCATCATGAATTCATAGCTAGATATTTTAGATACCTAAGAAGAGTGATCCACCTTTGAATGGTTGTTTAACTAGGCCAAATACCCATAAATTTGTAAGCAAGAGCTCTCTCAATTAGGGTGAGGATCAGGTTTTGAATATAGTCCAAAGGAATATCCACCACTAGAGCATCATTCAATTTAGGAACATAGGAACCTTTGTTACTTGGTTGGCACTATTATGGTCTCCTTACCTTCAAATATTTGATCATATTTTCTAGTTTTGATTTATTGAACAAAGGAGGTACTGAGAATAAGGAAAATGATCCATGATCAGTGTTGTTGAGTATGAAGGTAATCATCATGGTAACATCCCAAAAGGAGGTTTTGGGGTGAGATGGATTTCCATTACCACCATTGCCATGATAAGGCTTCAAAGGTGAATAAATCCTAATCTAATCCAAAAGAGAAAACCCTCATCAAAATCTCAAAGATTTTATTTCTAGGCTCACCTTCCTTTGTTAAATTCATAGACAAACTATGAAAGCAAAAGCAAAAGTAGAGGGAACCAATAAATAAAGAAGTAAATATTAAGATAAGTAATTGCAAAAGAACTACAAATAGTCACAATGCCTACCATATCCAAGCATGCAAAGAATAATGCATTGGGTGGCAAGAACACTTATTGAAAAATTAGTCTCAAGCATCAACAAAGGACAACAGAATCAAAATCGACACTATTGCAGCTCACCCATATGATTGGAACCTTGGGTCTAGTAAACCTTGGGTCTAGTAATTAATTACTATTACTAAATATTTCATTTATTACTAATATTTTGTTTTTCAATGGATTGTATGGGATTTAAATGAGCCCCACCCATATTACATCATCATCACATAGTGGTATTACAACAAAGCTTAGATATTATCCATGTATTGTTTGGCAAGATTCAAATCTGGGTCTCGTCCTTAAAATTTCAAGGAATCTAACTAGTTGAGCTAATTCCACTTGATGATCATAAGGTTCCACCCGTATTACATCATCACCACATAGTGGTCCCACCCGTATTACATCATCAATGGGTTGTATGGGATTCAAATGGGCCCCATATGTATTACATCATCATCACATAGTTGTTTTACAACAAAGCTTAGATATTATCCATGTATTGTTTGGCAAGATTCAAACCTAGGTCTCGTCCTTAAAATTTCAAGGAATCTAACTGGTTGAGCTAATTCCACTTGATGATCATAAGGTCCCACCCGTATTACATCATCACCACATAGTGGTATTACAACAAAACTTTGATAGTATCCATTTATCGCTTGGCAAGATTTGAACCTTGGTCTCCTCTTTAAATATTGATGAATCTAACTACTTGAGCTAATACCACTTGATATTTGATGATCATTTATTATTAATATTACTATTAAACTTTTTTATTCTTAAAATTTTTAATTTTTATTTATAATTTTTTAAATCTTCGCATTTTTGTGAACTTTTCCTTCCCCGAACCAATTTTTACATTTTTCAAAAATAATTACCCTTTCCAATAATCTCTAAATAATATTGGCTACATTTTTACCCTTTTCAACAATTTCTTTGTACTTTTTGGAAAAATTTTACATTTTTAGAAGATTTTACCCTTTCTGGTAATCCCTAAATAATATTGTCAAGGCTAATTTCCAATGGTCAGGGTTAGTTTCTAATTGTCGAGCTCTAATTTTTAATATTTTCCTGCAAATGTTCAGGATAGCCTTGGTTTTTAGTTTGGGCATTCATACGGGTTTTAAAATTTTCCTCGAGAGTGATCGGGTTTTGATCGAGCAATTTCCACTTAGTGTATGGTTGGCTTCACTGAGACTTTTATTTCCCTACAAGTGGTCGACTTCTAGCCATAGCAATTTTGAATTTGTTTGGGTTTTAAAATTTTAATAGTCAAAGCAGTTTCCAATTGTAGAAACTAATTTATTTTTTCTTTGTGCTTGCTTGCTAGTGGTCATAGCTTCTAGCACTTACAACACTTTCTTATGCTTCCCAAGATTTTAAAATGGTTATGCTTACATCATTACCAAAAAACTATGGGCCCAAGATTTTTATTTCACTTATTAGGCTTCTGACATTTTTCTTCCTGGGGTCCAACATCTTCTTTCTTGGGGCAATTTTTGCTAGAGTGTCAAGGTTTTGATATTTTCTTCTATTAGTGGGTTCGAGATTTTAAAACTTATTGATGACATCATTGCCAAAAAAAATTAGAGCTCAGACTTTTCTTTCACTTATTAGGCTTTTGATATTTTTCTTTTTGGGGTTCAACATTTTTCTTCCTAAGGTAATTTTCACTTGAGTGTCAGGGTTCTTGTACTTTTCTTCCCACGGTCTAACATTTTTTCTCAGGGTAATTTTCACTTGAATTTCAGGTTTTGGTATTGCATAGAATTCCAAGTTGTTAGTAGATTTAAATTTACTTTCTTTAAAACTACCCCTTGAGTGGTTGAACTTCTTAGTGTCCACTTCCTAGATTTCTTTGTGAGTGATTGTACTTTCAATCATTATAATTTGACTTACATCTACACTAACCTTGGTCACATCAACTTAGATAGCCTACAGAAAATAAACAATTTCAATCCTCAAATCTCGTCAAAACATAGTCAAGTTTATATTTTTCAAAAAAAAAAAATTGATAGGAATATAATGAAAAAATCACAAAATTTCACCAAGTTTTGAGAGAGAGGTGAGATCCAAAAGTGAGTACTACATGATTTAGGCAGGTATTATAACTAATTAAGGCAGCTAGATATTGCTAAAAATAAGCCATTCAAAAGGTCAATTCTTCTCATAACATAGGCAAGTTTATACTTTTTCGAAAGCTATTTTTGATAGTAATCTAATGAAATTAGTTTAACAAAATTTCACTAAGTATTGAGATATGAGGTCCAAAAGTGAGGCCATCTATGTTGCCAAGGGAAATTCAAGTTTGCAATACCTAAATTTGAGTGGGTTTGGGATGCTATGGCTATGGGAACATATTCATGTGGGTACTTTTTGGAAAGCTTATTCAATCCTTATATAATAGGAGAGGTTATTTTCTATTTTAAAAGTTTATCATACACAACAATGACAATAAGCATCATAACAAACTTAAGGTATACAAAATTAAGCATCTATGATTAGAAGCTTTTAAATGAAAACCCAAGCTTTTGGATGACTAAAAATTATAAAAAAACCTAAGAAAAACAAGAGAAAGCTTACCAAAATAAAAATAGACAAGTAGGTCCTTGATCCATGCAGACTTGGGAAATGCTCCTGATCAATTTGGGAATAGAATAAACCCTCTCTGAAAAATGAAACTATAAGACCAATAAAATCAAAAAAATGGCATCTATTTGAGGTTGGGGTTAATCCATTAACTTGAAAGCAATACTCCATTTTGTTTCAACAAAAGTGTGTGCATATGAATTCATTCTTATTCTAGAGTTAGTTAAAATTTGCCACCATAGTTTAGAAATCATGCTAGTTCACCCTAAATAAAATATTGGTCTACTAATGATGAGCTCTACCATACAAATAGACATGTCATCAACTATCAGATATTGTGTCGCTACTAGCCAGGCATTTATAGCCCTGATGGAGTTATCTTTGATCCCATTATGGACCTTGCTCTACTTCTACACAAACCCAATAGAGGGGTATACTTTTGGGTTGGGGATCACTATGGAAAATAGGAGGGGTGAAAATCTAAATGAATTTTGCATGAGAACCAAACCATAATAGTTTTATTTTTTCTAATCTAGAATCTGGTATTTTTATTATTAAGTTACAACATCTTTTTGCACTACTTTCATACTGATTTGTTTTATCCCAAGACAATGGACATACACCAAAAGAATGATTAAGTTGATCTCAACTTCATTGAGTTCAAAGTAGGATCCTTTTATCTCCAAATTGTGTAGAAAATACTCTACATTAAAGTAACCAAAATTTGGTTGCACTTGACTTAATCTAAGCCAAAGATATTAAAGCACAAGATAAATCAAAATTAAAGATAAAAGCAAAGCAAAAAAAAAACAAAAATAGAATAAAACAAGACCAAAACACCAAAAAATCAAAATTCAAAACTAGGTACAAGGTTTATTTACAAGGTAGTACTAGAATACTCTCAAGTACTAAAGTAGTGTTTAAGGAATTTTTCATTCAATGGTAATTGAACATACCCTCTAGTTAAGCTTGTTAGCTTAAAGGTATTCTCTCCTAGGATCTCTAATATTTGAAAGGGACCTAGCCAAAGAGTATCAAATTTTGCATGGTTTCCTTTCTTTTGATGGGTTTTACCCCAAAGTCACACTAGATCAGTAATTCTAAAGGCTTTTATTTTGACCCTCTTATCAAACCATCATTTTACCATTTATTGATGCTTACTAAAATGTTGTAGTGCATCTTCCCTTTTTTCATCCAAACTCATTAAATTTAATAGTTTGGTTTCCATCTTGTCATCTATTTCTAAGTAGTCTTTAATGAGTTGCAAGGTAAGGATCTTGAGGTTGGTGAGAAAGATAGGATCTTGACCATAAAAAATGATATTATGATGTGCCTAACGAAGACTTAATCCTCATTCTATTTGACCATAATGCATACCTTAGTTTATTATGCCAACCCCTAGGATTTTTGTCCAAAATTTTCTTAATTATTTCTAGAATATGGAATTAGAAAAAAAAATTAGAGTTACCTTATTATCATAAGCCCATTCAACAATTTTCAAAGAAGAGAAAGTAGGGCCATTGTCACATGCTAGAGAATATGAGATATCAAACCTGGTCATGATTTTATTCAAGGAATTATATTATGACCTTTGTTGTGTAGTTTTTGGATGCTTGAGCAATCAAGATGAATTTGTGGTTGGATAATGGATTAGGATTAATAATGCCAACAAAGTAGCAT
The DNA here is from genome assembly GCA_028583015.1 of Wollemia nobilis. NCBI lineage: Eukaryota > Viridiplantae > Streptophyta > Pinopsida > Araucariales > Araucariaceae > Wollemia > Wollemia nobilis. The sequence goes on along the minus strand of JAQPPZ010000856.1, from coordinate 844,695 downwards.
GGGAGAATTCCTTTCTCAACAAGCTATAATATAACACACATGACATGATCAAACATATGCTTGTGCATCTTTAAAGACATGGGACCAATAGTAACCAACTCTCAATATTTGGTGTGTTGTGGCATTTTTCGAGCTATATCATATTCCATATTTGCCATGAAAATATTTGAGGATTGTTGTGATTGTCACACAACTAATCCCAAAATTGGGGACCCACTTTTAAAATTTTGGATTTCTAGTAGTTTCGGTTGGTTTTGTGTGATGATTTCATAGGTCCCTCTCCATGGCATTGTAGTATAAGGTTCCAAGGTCTTTGGTTGGTTAATGTTTCCTTGTGTTACTTTGCAATGCTTTGTTGTGTTCAGTTAGAATTTTAGATTAAGTTTTAAATTTTTGGTCTTATTGGTTTCCTCTTGTATGTTAAGTCCAGCGTGTCAAATTCAATTGAATTCAATACTTAATAAAGAGGGGAAACAAATTCAAACTTCAAAATAAAACAAAAATGAAAATAAAAATAAAGTAATGTATATATATATATATTATTATATATACAATTAAAATAAAATAAAAAATAAATAAATGAAAAATAATGAATAAAACAAAAAGCGTTTTCCTCTTTATCGTGTTCTTTACATTTTAATGTTGCCTTAATATATAACTATTATATATATTATATATAATAATAATAATAAAATTTAAAATAAATATCTGTTAAAATATATATATAAAGAGTTGAAGCTCCTTTTGAGATCCTCATGGAGGAAACTTTAAAGGAAAAAATCTAGCTTTATTTATTTTTATATATCTTATAATAAATCGTTTGCTTCATGCATGCAGGCAATGTGACGATGAAGAGCAGTGTAGACGGTCAGAGGCAATGACGAGGCGTGCTACTTGGATGGTGATACACATATGGCATGGATAGCATACCAGCATAGTAGCAGTGATTACGTGGCTTGGCTCGAACAAGGCTATAACATTGGATAGTTCATCCGTTAAAGATAGTGTTGAGAGGTTCTTGGTGGTGACCTGACATGTGAAGGATATAGAAGATGAGCAGCTTCAATGGTGGGGATATCTCACTCTTGCGGTCCCACAATAGATTTGAATAATGTGCAACACAAATGATGGATAGAATATTGATTGGAACAGCCAATGAATAGATGTAGCAGATGGTGACCGAGTGTTAGAGGCAAAGGGATAAGGTATCATTTAAAGTAGACCAAAAATGGGGGATCATCGATGCGTAAAATATGACATGCTGAAGTTGGTGATCTGAAGGTAAGGAGCAACAATGGCTATGTTATGTGTAGGAAATAAATGTGGGTGTGAATGGTTGCATAGTGACAAAGACATTGTCAGATGATGTAACAATGGGTAAGATTTCGAGCGGGTGCCAATGGTAAGCTATGGGTAAATCGGGTCCAAATCGGCGTGAATTTGGTGAACAGAAGCATGTAATTTAAATAGTAAGGATGACGTGGACAACTCCTCATATTTGATGAGTAGGAAAGGATGGCATATCTGACGGGATGGTAACAGTTGTAGTGGAGCTTCGATAGCAAAACAAGGATGCGACCTCGACCTCGTGGATGGAGTATCTCATGGCTAGCATGCAGTCTTGGTGTGGTGAAGAACGTAGAAGAAGAGGTATTAAAGTGGACGAAATCCCAATATATGAAGTATTCTTCGGTAATATTAGTAGGTGTTCATCATAGCCAGGAATAAATAATATAAAGGACAACACCATATTTTCTAATGAAAGAAAAACTATATTGCTATGGTGGAGGTGTCCAAAGGAAATGATGCTTACATGGTAGTATTCAAAGTTTCATTGGTTATAGCGTGGACCTTGATAGCTTCCAAGATATCGACGTAGACTGCAGTTGAGCATTGCTTATAGTGTTGGATGATCATGTGATTCAGATAGTTGGGATTCTAATGCAGTAAATAATGGAGATGCAAGAATAGAACAAGGAAGTTGGAATTCATGGGGTTGATTGTTGATTATTTTTACATAGTATCCATCAACTAAAGCTATCGATATGAGCAAGAACGGTCGACCAACAAAAATGTGTGTGTGGTATCGATGTAGTCAAACAATGGAATGGAAGTCACAATAAGTACAAATGACACTATAAATACCTATGCCATGGGGTTAAGGAGCAAGTATAGATAGAGAGGTATTTTCAGTAGTAATTGGTATAGTGGGAATGTGATCACCAAGGCAAACATGAAGCTATTATAATGGCATAATTGATTCGAATGATAATTGTTGGGACTCCATGACTGCAGATTATTGGGATATATGCTGACATGATGGATTGTGGAGAGATGCGCTAAACCTTAATGTAAATTTGTACTTTGACAATGAATACAATAAATATGTGACTAGCATCAACTCCTCGATATTTGACTATATGGGTAGGACGTAGTGCAAAGAGATGCTTAATGAGTTTTTGAAGGTCACTATGAAATAAAATAGATCCATGGACATACAGGTGAAGAAGCGATAGCAGTGCATAGCATGTGATGATATAATGATAGATAGAGTGTGTTACGAGCAAGATCGTAACAGACGTTGGAGTGAGAAACTCATTTGGTTAAAGATAAGAGCAGACTTGATGGATGGCCCTAAATGGATGATGCAGATTGTTTACGTGGACTCTACATGCTAACCTGATAATGTCTCCCACTTACCATCTCGATGCCCATACATGTCTACGTATTTTCCATTTGCTCTAAGTTTGTTTAAAATATGGTAGTGAATATTAATGTGAAAATAAGGCATGATGATTTTGTACAAAAAGAATCATGCAGTCACTCTTATTGTAAACATTTAATGATGGATATCCATATATGGTATACGTTATGAAAAGGGGGTTTATTTTAAAATAGCGAATGGAAAGGGTATTCACAAATTGCAATACCAAGAAGCAAAACGGAGAAGACTTTCCACCTCATCCATTGCCCTAACGCACATCAAATGAAGAAAAATGAAATGAAACGAACAGAAAACGAAAGGTTTTCCAAATAGAGATAAACATGCACAAGAGGAAAACAAAAATAAGGGAAATGAAAAGTTTTATGAAAATATTAAATATGCCATGGAAATATTTTTATAGGGGCTAGACCTTTTTTGGAGGCCATGGCTGAATTTTTTTCGAGAAGCCACATTGTTGAACTATTTTCACCACATGAGGTTAATTTAGGATATATTTTTCTGCACTTGTATGTGTGATATTGAAGACCTATTTTTTGCAATATATTGGAGATACTTCAAGTTTTAATGAATGTTAATGGTTGACTTGGTTTTATTTTCGGTATATTGCACCATTTCCATAGAAGATTGCACCACATTAGTTGTTTGACTGCATGAATTCGGGTAACACTACTGTTGGTTTTTGTGCAGAATACTAATGCTTGCAGGGTCTGTGAAGAAATTTTGGGTTGCAACATTTTTGTTATTTCATTTTTCTTTTTTTCTTTTTTTGACTCTTCCTTTTGCATATTTTTTTAAAACTTTGGTGATTAAAATAAAAATCGAAAAAATTAAAACTCCAAAAATAAATACATGGGTGTGAAGAATGAGCTTCAATATTTTATTCGAAATAATTTCAATCTCATTCCAAAGCCATTTTGAATTTATAAAAATTATTTAAAGTTGTTGTTTTATGAGAGTTTTATAATTTCGAAATTTTTCATTATTTTATATTTTGAAGGTAAATCAATTTTTTCAGCTTTGCATTTTTATTCGCAAGCAATAAATGAACTTCCCTTTATGAAAATCACAATTTCATTAAAGGGGGTAATTTATATGGCATTCCATAGGCCATCATTTTCAGAGCAATAAATTGTCTTCTCTTTATAAAAATTCTGATTTTATTAAAGAGAGGTAATTTATACATTATATCAAACGCTATTATTTAAAGCATTAAATTATTTCTTCTTTATGAAATTTATGATTTCATTAAAGAAGGGTAATTTATAATGACATTTTAATTCCTTTACATTTCATAGCTATTCATGCATATTTATTTCCTTTTCATTCATCAAGCAATAATTAAAGGAATTCAATCTTCATTTCACATTCACATTTAGATAGATTTTAATCTTCTATTTCATTGTTCAAAGCAAGGTTTAAGCAAGATAAAACTTGTTTAAAATATGCTTAATCAAAGGAATATAAAATCTACCTAAAATACTCCAAGATAAAATGGATTAAGGCTTTACATTGTGGTCATATGAGGGGCAATCACATTTTCCTTTTTCTTTTAAGTTTCATGAGAAATCATTAGCATATCATAATAAAATAAACCAACACAGGCCCCTTTTTAACGATTACTTGTAAATCCCTAAGGTATTTCTAGCATTTATTTGATACATATTTACAAGTACTAAAGCACATATAAGTAAAAAAAAACTTGGAGAAATTTTTATTTCTTTGCAAGAGAGGATTTTATAACCAAAATATTGATTGTGATGGTTGTTTTGTAATTGGACAAAATTTCCACTCAACATTTTTGTGATAGAAGGAGGGCATGAAGTGGTTTATTTTACTGTGATTTTAATGCTATATTGTTCATGTTTACTTGAAATATCTATTTAAAAAGTATTGGTCTTGACTAAGTAAATTTTGTTGATCACATTCATTGAGTTAAAATTTCTTCAATTGATGATGCATAGATACAAACCTTTTGCAAATTAGAGAATGTTCTCTATTGCTATGGTTTATTTCATGCATTATAATTGATGAATGTGATGATTTGTGCATTTTGAAATTTTTTAGTAATTTCATGTTTCTTTGCAAGATATTTATTTGACTAACAATTTTGGTATTAAAGTTATATTCTTTAAGGTTCACTAATGGCATCGGTTATTCCAACCAGGGCAGGAATTGCATTGTGGATAGGTGACTATTATAGTCAGTTAGACATGCCTACTCATCAAATTCCTAAAGGTGTAGAAAATTATTTACCCATGTTTAAGCATGATGTGACCTCATTTGAGGAACATATTCAGAGGTACAAGGATATTTTAAGGCATTTGCAAATATGGAATGAAGATGTTCCTTGTAGATTGTTTTCGTACATGTTGGATGAGGTTGCGTTTGAGTGATTCCTCTACCTACTTGTAGGTTCCATCACTTCTTGGCCTTGACTAGAAGCAACATTTACTAGCCATTTTGAAAAACAAGTTGACCTAGTTTTGATGCTAAATAAATTTATCTCTATATGTAAGGAACCTAATGAATCCATGAGTCAATTCAATGATAGATTCCATAAGTTGTATATCGAAGTGGTACCCCATTTCATCATTTCAGAAGAGAGAGCCTTTTAAATTTACATTGGAGCCTTAGACCCCTTAATATCCAAATCTCTAAGGAAGCTTCTTGAAGATTCATCCTTGCCTAAGGCCTATAATGAGGCAATTATGGTAGAATGATGGTGGAATTTGAAAAATATTGATATGGGTAAGTTATCATTACTTAATCCTAAGACTCAAAATTAGATACCACCCATGATTCAGGATGAGACACAACCTTCTTCCATGATGAATTGTTTTTCAGGAGCTATGGATTTCAACCTACACCAACCATCCAATATAGTACCCTTGAATTCAATGAGGTCTAGTGTGAGTAATCATTGGAATAGAGTTGAATATCTAAATATTACAACCACCTTAGATTCCATCCACAAATATGTGTAAGTATCGAAGCCAAGGTTCATTAATGAGGATTGAGGTGAATAAACCCATCAAGATATGGTGATTGGTTCATGTTTATTCACAAAAGAAGATTGGGACAATCATTGGGAGTAAAATACAAGAGTTTATCTTATTGAAGAAACCCTTGACTCACCAAATATGGTTGAGAGTGAATTGTAGTCAAGAGATGAATCTGAATACATGATGAAATCTCATCACTTGTTTTTAGAAGATGATCTTTGTAAATATCAAGAAAGCCAACATGAGTCAAGTTGTGATGAGCTGGAGATGAGTAGCTCAAAGTTCTGGTTTACAAGTGAGGATTGGGATGATCATAGAAAGAATAATATAAAAATTTATCCCATTATAGAAACCCCTAAGCCATAAAAAATGGTTGAAAGAGAATTAATAAATGAATTCCAAGACATAAAAAAATTTCACCACTTGTTCTTGGTCAATACATTGGATAAGACTGTTGAAACTGATAGTCAGTAAAATCCATACCTTCCAAATTGTGATAAAATTGAATCATGGTTTACAAATGTGGATTATGATCTTGCAAGCTTGAATACAAAGAGTAGCCCACTTTTAAAAATAATTGAACCATCTAAGGAAGGTGAAGGTGAGTTTGAATATCAACCCATTGATGAATTTGAATAATGTGAAGGTATGGTTGAACATCACACCCCAATTTTAGAAGATGATCATTGTTGGTGGAATAAATGGGAGAACGTTGTCACTCTTTCTAATGAAGCCCTTGCTTCACCTGATATGCAATACAATATACAAAGGCTAGTTCTACAACTTAAATGAAATATCACTCAATTACAAGAACAAAGGCCTCAATATGTATATCTTGGTGATGCTCCAAATCATCCTCATGAGACAAAGTTCGAAGATACTAAAAGTGATATTCTTTCAAAAAATGGAAGGATCCTAAAGTGGACTGGTTTTAAAACATATGACAAATTAAGACCTTTCATAAATTTGGATGAGATGATTAAATTTTATGATCAAAGCATTCAACATCCTTGATATGATGATAAGGAAGAATTTGAAGAAGGATTTCTTGAAGAACTTGAAAGTTACGAGGACGATGCAATAGAATTTCATCTCATGGATTTAGATGACCATTATTATCATTGTAGGAAAGGGTATGAGGAACCATTGTTTTCTCATGCTCATACTGATGAAATTTCTATTTCACGTGACAGGCAGGATGTTGAAAACTCTATCTCACATGAAGATTTGGCAATTCTTGTAAAATCGAAAGATGATAAGTCATTTGCAGAGATAGAGAAGAAGACTTCAAGATCCAATTATTTTGAAGATGATTTTATTGAACATCTTGATAAAATATAAAAGGATGATAATGACTCTACTATTCTAGGTAAAGAAAGAAACTCACTTGTTGGACATTTTGAGTCCCTAAGTCAAATATTGTCATTGATGTCACCAAAAGAAGTCATCATTAATATCAAGAAATTCGGCAAGAAATAAAGTCATCAAAGGTGTCATGAATATCCAAGAAGAAGCTTCAACAGTGCAAATGTTAAAGGCAAAAGGGCTTCACAATATTTTAATATTATATGAGAGCATAAATTAAAAAGGGTTTTTATAAATACCCAAGGAGGTCTATTGCAAAGTTCAAAGGAGGTCTAATGTTTATTTTATAAAATATTTAAATTCAAAAGGAATTTAAACGTCAATACAAATTTGTGCAATAAGAGAAGACCTTAAAAGCCAAAGGTTATAATTATAATTTATAAAATTTAAATTCCTTGGAATTTAAATCATTTATAAATTACAAAGGTTAAATGCACCAACGTCATCAAAAAATTTGGAACGCCAACATTTAAAGACAATGGCAACTTCATGTATAAAAGGGAGGCCAAAAGACCTTGCAAATTATCCCTCATCATTTTAAGTAATGGGACCAAGGAAAATTTACATGTGTGAATTCGAAGGTAAGAGTGAGGAAGAATACGAATGACTTTTTCATCTTATGTGCAAGGATTATAGCGAGTAAGGTTGGTGCCCAAGACAAAGGTGGACACGGTGGTCCATTGGCAGTGCATATTTTTCTAAGGCAGTTGTGGGGAGACAGACCCGCGTTCGAATCTCGTTGAGTACATGTGCAAAGGGGAAAGGTTTCGTGCTTCACATTTTTCGGTTAAGGTGTCAGGGAAGGAATAGAGTGAGCATCGATCCTTTTGGTTCTCAATGTGAGTTGAGCGCACGTGGTTGTGGAGCTTGTTCACAGAGGCAAAGTTTAAGGGTTCAAAACCCATGGAGAGGCAAAGGTAATTTTTATTAATATTTTTAATTGCCTAAAGTTTAAATTAAAACCTTTATTAGGAGTTATAAGGGGTGTTAAAAGGTTTTTAATTAGGCAATGAGATTAGTGGTTATGAGAAATAAGGAGTGATAGTAAATTGCTATGTGTTGAATTATGATTTATAAAAAGGGAAGATATTATTTTTAATTGGAGTAATAAGGTAAAAATTAGTTTGCATTAAGGATATTTAAGGTGTTTTCTAAAGACCTATTTGTGGGTGTTAGATTTATTTTTGAGATTTTGGATTTTATAAGGTGTATATATGACTTGGTATCTTTTTATGAAAAATAATCTTTGAGCAAGCATTTACAAGGGATTTAAAGTGAAGATTTTACCACCTAACCATTGAAGTTGTCAAAGAAAAACTGAGTGTGATTGGAATAGGTTTTAAGATCTATTTTTCTATCTCCAAGAAAAAAGGTATGGGCAAATTCTTCCATGGTTAAGTTGATTGGTTGGTTTTTTGAAAGTAATTTTGGAGTGAAAAGGACTTGATTAGGGTTTATTTTTTTAGAGTGTTTGATTTAATGCTTCAAGGTTTTCTAGAATTAAGTGTTGTGATTAAAACCTTATTTTATAAGCATTGTTGTTGAAGTCATTGGTTGTATGAGGAACTTGATTTAGGGTTGTGCAAAATAACATGAGTATCATTGTTATGTGAAGATTGATGTATAAGCATTGTTGTTGAATACATTGGTTGTGCAAAGAACTTGAACTAGGGTTTGAAAAGAACATGAGTATCATTATTATGTGAGATTTTTTATTGAGCATTATTGTAAATATTTTGAGTTAATGTTTACATGCTTGGACTAGGACTTATAGGCAAAGGATGTTTATTAAGTGATTGATTGAGTAGAGTTGATTAAGCCTAGTCAAGTGGATGTTTGAAGTGATTGTTCAAGTTCTAAAAATAAAATATTCTATATTCTGAACTGAGTTAAGAAAGTGATTGAGCATTGAGTGTAGAATATATTGAGTCTCTAACAATTCTCTTTATGTTTCTATGAGATTGAAAAAGTTCTGAGTGAGCTTATTGAGCATATTTGGATAAGTTCTAAATGGACTTATTGAGCAGATTTGGATAAGTTTTGAGTGGAATTATTGAGTAGATTTGTACAAGTTTTGAGTAAGCTTGTTGAGAATATTTGGACAGGTTTTGAGTGGACCTATTGAGTAGATTTAAGCAAGTTCTAAGTGGACTTGTTGAGAATATTTGAGGAAGTTCTGAGTGGACTTGTCGAGAAGATTTGAGCAAGTTCTGAGTGGACTTGTTGAGAAGATTTGAGCAAGTTCTATGTGGACTTTTTGAGCATATTTGTGCTAGACCGACTGGACTATGTTTAGTATAGATTTGAGACAGAGCTTTAGAGGTGACAGAGTAGAGAGGACAAAGGTCTCCAGTGGATAGAGATCCATCAGCTAGGGCAATGATGACAGGTCTTCTAAGTGGGGACAAGAGTCTTCAATGGAGAGAGATCCACAAGCCAGTGCAATGGAGGCAATAGTCTTTTGAAGGATCACCAACCAAAGCAGAGGAGAAGGAGTTCTCCTATGGATAGAGATCCAAGAACATGATTTAGGGAATTGATGTCTCCTTTGGATAGAGGTCCATAAACATTGTAATTGGTAAGGATTCCCAAGAGATTGATTGAAAATTTTTTAGTGAAATATCTTCTTCGTGGAGTAGCCCACATTGGATGAACCATATAAATTGTGGTGTCTCTATTGTGTGTGGTGATTTATGTATTGCTTTGATTATTGCTATTTATATTGCTATCTACACATTACTTAATATTGATTTGGAAATAAAATTAAAAAGTGGTCTTATACTGTTCACCCCCCTCTCAGTATAAGCTTATGTTCTTTAATTGGTATCAAAGCGGGTTTCTTCAGAAGAGTTTAACAACTTGAAGGAAAGGGTAACAAGAACACAATGGATCCTAAGGAAGTGTCCTCAAATAATTCAACACCAATTTTTGATGGAAGTGACTATATGTATTGGAGTATGATGATGAAGATCTACCTGATGACACTTAGCAATGAAATTTAGGATTCAATAGAATTTGGATATGATCCCTTAATCAATCCTCCTACATATAAGGAAGGTAAGCCTCTATAGCACTATAATTCAAAATCAATGAATGAACTTGTAATAGGTTTGCGTAGAACAGAGTCTATGAAAGTTGTGCATTGTCAAACTACAAAAGAGATGTGGGATAAATTGCAAATTATATATGAAGGAGATAAAAGTGTCAAGAAAGCAAAGAGTCAAAACCTCAAAGACAACTTGAATAATTAAGAATGAGCGAAGAAGAAAATATTAGTTCTTACCTAATTCAAATTGATGAGGTTGTTAATAATATGTGAGGACTTAGTATAAATATTGATGAATCTAATGTTTGTGATAAAGTCTTAATATCTATTCCAATTAGATTCAGTGAACAGGTTTCTGCTATAGGAGTATCATTATATGGTGATACTTTGACAACAGATAATTTTCTTGGTATGCTCATAGCATTTGAGATAAGAACAAAAGATCCTATGTCCCAAAATGAAGCAGCATTCAAAGCAACCAATAAGACACAGGGTAAGAAGTCAAAATCAAGCAATGAGTCATCTAGTGATGAAGAAGCTAACTATGGTAGAAAATATAAGGACTATAGAAGATCTAGAGATAAAATATTTGTTAAGTGTTTCAATTATGGAAACTATGGACATTTTGTAATAGATTTTCAAGAACCCAAGAACAACAATGGTGAAGAAAAACAGGATCACAAGAACAAGCAATCAAAAATATATAGGTGAGATAAGCATTAGAAAAAAAACAAGGATGGACAAAGCAGACAAGGAAAGAAGTTATTTCAAAGGCAAAAGAGAAGCTACTATGCAGATAATGCAAATAAGTATTCAAGTGATAGTGATGCTAGTTTTTCAAATAATGATAGAGATGAAGTCTTATTTATGATTGAAGAAAATAACCAGTTAAGAAAAAGACTTCAGTTATTCTCAAATGTTTTAGATGTGGTAACTTTGGACATCTTGAAGATGATTGTACAAGGGATGGTTATAGTTTCAGTGATGATGAATATGAGAATGCACTTGAAGGACCATATGAAAATCTTTTAATGGATTTAGAAGAAGAAGTAAGTGATCCTATAGAAGACAAGCCAATAGAAAATAAGTATGAGGACAAAGGTAAACAAATAGAGTAATATTTAGAAAAGAATGGTTATGATCTCAAGGGAGGACTTATTTATTCCCTTGACACAGTAAAGAAGGTAAGGAAGCAACACTCTAAACTTGAAATTCAGTTTCAATAATATGATGAAGAGAGAAGATTGCTTATAGAGGATTTAGAAAAATCAAAGGCTATGGCAAAGAGGTTCAAAGATAAGTTAGAAGCAAAGATCTTGGAATGTGAGAAGTTAGCACAAGAAGTGACACTACTAAGAGAAAATTTAGAAGACTCCAAGGTCAAGATGAAAGGGTTCAAAAATAACTCAAAGAACTTGGATAAGTTCATCAAGATACAAAAGCCTACATCAAGCAAAATAGGTCTTGGATTTGAATAGGTTCAAAAGAAATGGGAAGGAGAGTCAACTTCAAGTCTTGGAGGAGAAGAAACTTCATATGAAGATACTTCAAAAAAATATAGTGTAAAAGATAATGAGACATTTGAGGATGAGTTGGACAATAGAGAGTTCAACAAAAATAGGAACAATGCACAAAGAAGATATAGATGGAACATCAATCAAAATAGGAGACCAATGAAGTCAAGACAAGGAAACTTCAATGGAATATGTTTTTCATATCACAGGTTTGGGCACATGGCTTCACAGTCCATGACATGAAAAAGATAGGAATATAGAAACAAATAGTCTTTTCATGGGTATTGCTACTCATGTAATTAGTTTGGTCACAAGGCAATGAATTGCATGGTTCATGACAGAAGAAGATATGGCTTCACTAGAATAAATCCTAAGACATTTGCCCCTCCAAGAAATAATAACATTAAGTGTTATAAGTGCAATAATGATGGTCACACAACAAATTGATGTAGAGCAGATATTCCAAAAATATGTATGAACATGAATAGGAACATGGATATGAACAAGAATATGAACATGAACATGAATGTAAACATGAACAGGAACATGGATATGAATAGGAATAGTCAGATAAATCAGAAGGTTCAGATAAGAAGAAAAGACGATAAATGGGGATATTGTTGGACATTTTGAGTCCCTAAGTCAAATGTTGTCATTGGTGTCACCAAAATAAGTCATCATTAATGTCAAGGAATTCAACAAGAAATAAAGTCGTCAAAGGTGTCACTAATATCCAAGAAGAAGCTTCAACAATGCAGAAGTTAAAGGCAAAAGGGCTCCATAATATTTTAATATTATATGAGAGCATAAGTTAAAAAGTATTTTCATAAATACCCAAGGAGGCCTATTGCAAATTTCAAAGGAGGTCTAATATTTATTTTATAAAATATTTAAATTCAAAAGGAATTTAAATTTTATAAATAAATATTGTCAATACAAAGTTGGGCAATAAGAGAAGACCTTAAAAGCCAAAGGTTATAATTATAATTTATAAAATTTAACCTTGGAATTTAAATCATTTATAAATTACAAAGGTTAAATGCGTCAATGTCATCAAAAAATTTGGAGGGCCAACGTTTGAAGACAATGGCAGCTTCGTGTATAAAAGGGAGTCCAAAAGACCTTGCAAATTATCCCTCATTGTTTTAATTAATGTGACCAAGGAAAATTTGCATGTGCAATTCGAAGGCAAGAGTGAGGAAGAAGACAAACAACTTTTTTGTCTTATGTTCAAGGATTATAGCGAGTAAGGTTGGTGCCCAAGACAAAGGTGGACACGGTGGTCCATTGGTAGCACATGTTTTTGCTAAGGCAGTTGTGGGAAGACGGACCCGCGTTCAAATCCCATTGAGTACATGCGCAAAGGGGAAAGGTTTTGTGCCTCACGTTTTTTGGTTAAGGTGCCAAGGAAGGAATATAGTGTATGCAGAGCCTTTTGGTTCTCAACATGCATTGAGTGCATGTGGTTGTGGAGCACGCGGCTAGGGCATTCGCGAAGGCAGAGGTTAAGGGTTCGAAACCCGTGGAGAGGCAAAGGTAATTTTTGTTAATATTTTTAATTGCCTAAAGTTTAAATTAAAACCTTTATTAGGAGTTATAAGGGGTGTTAAAAGGTTTTTAATTAGGCAATGAGATTAGTGGTTAGGAGTAATAAGGAGTGATAGTAAATTGCTATGTGTTGAATTGTGATTTATAAAAAGGGAAGATATTATTTTTAATTGGAATAATAAGGTAAAGAAAATTAGTTTGCATTAAGGATCTTTAACGTGTTTTCTAAAGACCTATTTGTTGGTGTTAGATTTATTTTTTAGATTGTGGAGTTTATAAGGTGTATATATGACTTGGTATCTTTGTATGAAAAATAATCTTTGAGCAAGCATTTACTATTGGACATTTTGAGTCCCTAAGCCAAAGTTGTCATTGATGTCAAGATGCCAGTGAGAGTTCTTCTTCAGTTTGAGTGCAAATTTTAATGGAATTTTATAATGGGTTAAAATATTTTATTTTACACCCAAAAATATTGGGTCAGAAAGAGGTTTTTACTTCTCCATGGAAGCAATTCATCCGAAGCATTGGAAGGTTAAAAATATTATAATTTTTATTATAATATTTACCAAAGTGGTAAAAATCTAATTAAATATTATAATTTTTAATTATAATATAATTAGATTTTAAAGGATAAAGTTAATTTGATTAAAACCCTAAGGTTGGGTTTTAGAGAAATAAAATATATTCGAGCATAAAGTTTTTAATAATTAAAAACCCAAAGGTTGGGTTTTACTAAGGCTTTCAAAGCCTTAGAGCACCGACGTGATGCATTCAATAAAAGCGCCGACATCTTAGAGAAAGGAGGAGGGCAATATAAATACATGCCCAAATTCATTCATTAATTATCCTTGCTCGAATGATTGTTGTGTGGCATATGTGAAAACGAGCTCGTGTGGTTTAAAACGATTGGCAAAGGAAGCAGAGGATAAGACGGAGTGAGACCACCCCCAATTCACATTGGGTAGTGTGGCCTAGTGGCAACTTGGAGAGTGCAAAGCCATTGAGAGCACGAAGGTCATGCGTTCGATTCTCACGGAGTGGTTTTGGTGGCAGTGTTGTAGAAGCACCCAAGGTGCATGTTTTATTAAACGTGGGCAAGGAGAAGTGCAAAGAGGAAGCACGTGGTGCTTCCCCATTTGTGAACGAGCGTGTAGCTCATGTGGCAACCTTAGCTACGGCTAAGGCACTCGCGGTGAGGGCAAGTCATGGGATCAAAACCCCTTGAGGCAGGTACGATTTTTGAATTAAAATTTTATGGTTTATGCCCTAAGGTTGGAGTGATAAGGTTGTTTTAGAGTTTATTAATTTTTAATAAACTTTATTAAATAAATATTGTGGTGATTGATTTTTGAAGGTGAAGTGTTGATGATTATTTGAGTTTTATAATCTGGAAATTGTTGTTTTGAGAGTTATGTTTTAGGAGGTATAAGGAGTTATAATAAAGTCTTAATTGAGATTTATTTTAAGACTTGTTGGCTATTATTTTTTATAAGGGTTTTCTTCTAAAAGGACCTTGGTGGATGTTAAAATTAAGTTGGAGTAATAAGGTGTATTTAAAGTAATATTTTGCATTGTGATTTTTATTGAAGTCCTCTAACCCTTATTGAGATTGGAAAAGAAATTTTTAAGTGTGGCAGATTTTGTGAACAACTCCTTGGCAAAAAAAAGGTATGGGTAATATTCTCCTTTGACAATTAAGTGGTTGGTTGATTTCTGAAAACATCTTTGGAGAGAAGGATTTAATTAGGGTTTCCTTTTTGAAAGTTTTTGAGTTAATGTTTCAAGGTTTTTTGAAATTGAGAGTTGTGATTAAACCTTATTTGATAAGCATTGTTGTTAAGACCATTGGTTGAGTGAAGTGTTTGAGTTAATGCTTCAAGGTTTTCTAAAATTGAGAGTTGTGATTAAACCTTGTTTGATAAGCATTGTTGTTAAGACCATTGGTTGAGTGAAGTGTTTGAGTTAATGCTTCAAGGTTTTCTAAAATTGGTAATTATGATTAAAACATTGTTTGATGAGCAATGTTGTTGAAGTGAGTTGAACTAGGGTTTGAAAATATTATGAGTATCATTGTTATGTGAGATTTGTTTTTGAGCATTGTTGGAAATATTTTGAGTTGGATGATACATGCTTGGACTAGGGTTTAGACTGCATTTTGGATAGGTTCTTGTGGCTGGTATGTGGCCAAAGATTGGGGTTTTGTGTGGACCTATTGAGCAGAGTTGAGCAAGTTTTGTGTGGACTTGGTGAGCATATTTGGATAGGTTTTGTGTGGACTTGTTGAGCAGATTTGAGCAGGTTCTATGTGGACTTGGTGAGCATATTTGGATAGGTTCTGTGTGGACCTGTTGAGCAGATTTGTGTAGGTTTTGTGTGGACCTGTTGAACATATTTGAGTAGGTTCTGAGTGGACCTATTGAGTATATTTGTGCTAGATAAACTGGACTTTGTTTAGTGCATATTTGAGTGGACTTGTGCTAAATTGACTGGACTATGTTTAGTGTAAGATATTGAGCAGAGTTGTGCTAGACCGACTAGACTGTGTTTAGTATAGCATTAAGACATAGCTTTGGAGGTGATATAGCAGTGAGGACAAAGTCTCCAGTGGATAGAGATCCATTAGCCAGGACATTGAGGATAGGTCTTCTGAGTGAGGACAAGAGTCTTCAAGTGGAGAGAGATCCACTAGTCAATGCAATGGAGACAGAGTCTTCTAAAGGATCACTAACCAGAGCAGAGGAGAAAGAGTTTTCTTATGGATAGAGATCCACAAACTAGATTTAGGGGATCAACATCTCCTTTGGACAGAGGTCCATAAACATTGTAATTGGGAAGGATTCCCAAGAGATTGATTGATAAAATTTAGTGAAATATTTTCTCTGTGGAAGTAGCCATCTTTGGGTGAACCACATAAATTGTTGTGTCTCTATTGTGTGTGGTGTTGTGTACATTTATTTGATTACTACTGTTGATATTGATATCTTTACATTGCATATATTGGTTTGAGAGAAAAAGTAAAAAGTGCTCTTATACTGTTCACCCCCATCTTAGTATAAGCTTGTGTTCTTCAATTGGTATCAGAGTGGGTTCCTTCAAAATATTTTGACAGCTTGAAGGAAAAGTGGTCAAGAACACAATGGATCAAAAGGATCAAAGGGACGTGTCCATCAATAATACAATAAGTATTTGATGGAAGTGACTTCTTGTATTGGTGTATGTTGATGAGGTTTCACTTGATGGCACTTGGCAATGAAGTTTGGGATGCAATGGAACTTGGATATGATTCAACAGTCAATCCTCCTATAGATAAGGAAGGTAAGCTTCTAATGCATGCAAATTCAAGAGCTATGAATGCAATTATAAAAGGATTGCATAGATCAGAATCTATGAAGGTTATGGATTGTAAAACAACAAAATAAATGTGGGAACTACTGCATGACATATATGAAGGAGATAAAGGTGTCAAGAAAGCTAAGATCAAAAATCTCAAAGGAGAATTTGAAAATCTAAGAATGCGGAATGATGAAAATATTCATGACTATCTCAGTAATATTTATGAACTTGTACATGAGATGAGAGGTCTTGGAATGAAGGTTGATGAATCTGATGCTTGTGATAAGATCTTGAGAACTCTTCCAAAAAGGTACAGTGAAAAAGTCTCTGCTATAGAAACATCAATTGATAGTGATAGTCTGACAAGAAATTATTTACTTGGCATGCTTACAAATTTTGAGATAAGAACAAAATATCCTATCCCTCCGAAAGAGGCTTCTTTCAAAGCGAACAAGAAGATAAAGGGTAAGAAGTTAGAATCAAGCAGTGAGTCATCCAATGATGAAGAAGCAAATTATGGTAGAAGAGATAAAGGTTCCATAAGACCCATAGATCTAAGATCTGTTAAGTTTTTCAATTGTGGAAAGTATGGACATTTTGCAACAGATTGTAAAGAGCCAAAGAACAACAATGGTGAAGAAAAATAGGATCACAGGTACAGGGAATCAGAAAGACATAGGCACCAAAAGAAAAGCAAATATGGACAAATAAGACAATAAAGGAAGATCTTTCAAAGACAAAATAGGAGCTACTATGTGGACAATGCAAGTAAGTACTCAAATGATAGTGATGCTAGTTCTTCAAATAATGATAGAGATGAAGTCCTATTTATGGTTGAAGAAAAAGAACCAGTTAAGAAAAAGACTCCAGTTATTCTCAAGTGTTTTAGATGTGGTAAATTTGGACATCTTGAAGATGATTGTATAATGGATGGTTATAGTTTTAGTGATGATGAATATGAGAATGCACTTGAAGGACCAGATGAAAATATTCTAATGGATTTAGAAGAAGATGTAAGTGATCCTATAGAAGACAAGCCAAAATAAAGTAATGATGTGGGCAAAGGTAAAAAAATAGAGGATTATTTAGTAGAGAATGGTTATGATCTCAAGGGAGAACTTATCTATGCCCTTGACACGGTAAAGAAGGTAAGAAAGCAACACTCTAAACTTGAAATTCAGTTTCAAGAATGTGATGAAGAGAGAAGATTGCTCATAGAGGATTTAGAAAAATCAAAGGCTAAGGCAAAAAGATTCAAAGATAAGTTAGAAGCAAAGATATTGGAATGTGAGAAGTTAGCACAAGAAGTGGCACTACTAAAAGAATATTTAGAGGACTCCAAGATCAAGATGAAAGGATTCAAGAATAGATCAAATATTATGGATAAGATAGTCAAGGTTCAAAGAAGGTCAACAAACAAAATAGGTCTTGGTTTTGAACAAACTCAAAAGAAACAGGAAGGAGAGTTAACTTCAAGTTCTGAAGAGGAAAATTCATATGAAGATACTTCAGAAGAAGACAGTGTAAGATAAAGTCAGGCGTCAGAGGAAGAATTGGACAATAAAGAGTTCAACAAACATAGGAACAATGCACAGAGAAGATATAGATGGAACAACAATCAGAATAGGAGATCGATGAGGTCAAAAAAAGAAAGCTTCAACGAAAGATGTTTTTCATGTCACAAGTTTGGGCACATGGCTTCACAATGCAGGACACATGAAAGACAGGAATATGGGAATGGATAACTTTTCCATGGGTATTGCTACTCATGTAATCGGTTTGGTCACAAGGCAATGAATTACAGGGTTCATGAAATAAGAGGATATGACTTCACTAGGAGAAATCCTAAGATATTTGCACCTCCAAGGAATAATATCATTAAGTGTTATAAGTGCAATAATGATGGTCACACAACAAAGTGGTGTAGAGCAGACATTCTAGAAATAGGTATGAACAAAAATAGGAACATGAACATGAAAATAAACAAGAAGAAGGAGGAAAAGAGGAAAAAGAAAGGAGGAACAAGAATATGGATGAGAACATGAAAGAAAAAGAATAGGAATAGGAACATGGATGAGAATATGAACAGGAATAGGAACCTAGATGTGAACAAGAACAGGAATAGGAACAAGAATGATGATAGGAACAGGGATGATGACTTGGATAGAAACAGTCAGAGGATTCAAGAAACTCAGAAAAGAAGGGAAAAGAATAAAGGTAAAGAACAGTGTTTTTAGGGAGTAGAAATACTCCCACCCCAGAATTAACCACCTCATGAGGAGGTGGGGGAGGGGCTAAGCTAAGAGGCTCATTCTTAGCCCCGAGCCCCAAAGGTGACCCTTTGCCATTGATGTCAAAGGGGGAGAGATTTGTGTATTGGGTAGATATTTGATATTTGAGAGAGCATTGAGCTAGGGGGAGAAATGTCCCAGGGGGAGCATAAAGGAAAAATAAAGGTCAAGTTTCAAGTAAAAAGAATGTGGGTTGCCATCAATGACAAAGGGGGAGATTTTTGGACATTTTGAGTCCCTAAGCCAAAGTTGTCATTGATGTCAAGATGCCAGTGAGAGTTCTTCTTCAGTTCGAGTGCAAAGTTTAATGGAAGTTTATAATGGGTTAAAATATTTTATTTTACACCCAAAAATATTGGGTCATAAAGAGGTTTTTACTTCTCCATTGAAGCAATTCATCCGAAGCATTGGAAGGTTAAAAATATTATAATTGTTATTATAATATTTACCAAAGTGGTAAAAACCTAATTAAATATTATAATTTTTAATTATAATATAATTAGATTTTAAAGGATAAAGTTCTTTTGATTAAAACCCTAAGGTTGGGTTTTAGAGAAATAAAATATATTCGAGCGCAAAGTTTTTAAAAATTAAAAACCCAAAGGTTGGGTTTTACTAAGGCTTTTGAATCCTTAGAGCATCGACGTGATGCATTCAATCAAAGTTTTGATGTCTTAGACAAAGGAGGAGGGTAATATAAATACATGCCCAAATTCATTCATTAATTATCCTTGCTCGAATTATTGTTGTGTGGCATATGCAAAAACGAGCTCGTGTGGTTTAAATCGATTGGCAAAAGGGAACAGAGGATAAGACGGAGTGAGACCACCCCCCAATTTGCATTGGGTAGTGTGGCCTAGTGGAAGCTTGGAGAGTGCAAAGGCGTTGAGAGCACGGAGGTCATGCGTTCAATTCTCGCAGAGTGGTTTTTGGTGGCAGTGTTGTGGAAGCACCCAAGGTGCATGTTTTATTAAACATGGGCAAGGAGAAGCACAAAGAGGAAGCATGTGGTGCTTCCCCCTTTGTGAACAAGCGTGTAGCTTGTGTGGCAACCTTAGTCATAGCTAAGGCACTCACGGTGAGGGCAAGTCATGGGATCGAAACCCCTTGAGGCAGGTACTATTTTTGAATTAAAATTTTATGGTTTATGACCTAAGGTTGGAGTGATAAGGTTGTTTTAGAGTTTATTAATTTTTAATAAACTTTATTAAATAAAGATTATGGTGATTGATTTTTGAAAGTG
Source organism: Wollemia nobilis (assembly GCA_028583015.1). Lineage (NCBI taxonomy): Eukaryota > Viridiplantae > Streptophyta > Pinopsida > Araucariales > Araucariaceae > Wollemia > Wollemia nobilis. The sequence continues at coordinate 824,628 of JAQPPZ010000856.1, read as the reverse complement.
AAGTGTTGATGATTATTTGAGTTTTATAATCTAGAAATTGTTGTTTTGAGAGTTATGTCTTAGGAGGTATAAGGAGTTATAATAAAGCCTTAATTGATATTTATTTTAAGACTTGTTGGCTATTATTTTTTATAAGGGTTTCTTCTAAAAGAACCTTGGTGGATGTTAAAATTAAGTTGGAGTAATAAGGTGTATTTAGAGTAGTATTTTGCATTGTGATTTTTATTAAAGTCCTCTAACCCTTATTGATATTGGAAAAGAAATTTTTAAGTGTGGCAGATTTTGTGAACAACTCCTTGGCAACAAAAAGGTATGGGTAATATTCTCCTTTGATAATTGAGTGGTTGGTTGATTTCTAAAAACATATTTGGAGAGAAAAGGATTTAATTAGGGTTTCCTTTTCAAAAAAAATTTAGTTAATGCTTCAAGGTTTTCTAAAATTGAGAGTTGTGATTAAACCTTGTTTGATAAGCATTGTTGTTAAGACCATTGGTTGAGTGAAGTATTTGAGTTAATGCTTCAAGATTTTCTAAAATTGAGAGTTGTGATTAAAACATTATTTGATGAGCAATGTTGTTGAAGTGAGTTGAACTAGGGTTTGAAAATATTATGAGTATCATTGTTATGTGAGATTTGTTTTTGAGCATTGTTGAAAATTTTTTGAGTTGGATGATACATGCTTGGACTAGGGTCTGTTGATCAGAGTTGAGCAGGTTTTGTATGGACCTGGTGAGCAGATTTGAATAGGTTCTATGTGGACCTGTTGAGCAGAGTTTAGCAGGTTCTATGTGGACCTGGTGAGCATATTTGGACAGGTTTTGTGTGGACCTATTGAGTATAGTTGAGCAGGTTTTGTGTGGACCTGGTCAGCAGATTTGGATAGGTTCTGTGTGGACCTTTTGAGAATATTTGAGCAGGTTCTATGTGGACTTAGTGAGAATATTTGGACAGGTTCTGTGTGGACCTATTGAGTATATTTGAGCAGGTTCTATGTGGACGTGGTGAGCAGATTTGGACAGGTTCTATGTGGATCTATTGAGTAGAGTTGTGCAGGTTCTATGTGGACCTATTGAGCATATTTGAGTAGGTTCTAAGTGGACCTATTGAGAAAATTTGTGCTAGACCGATTGGAATATGTTTAGTTCATATTTGAGTGTACTTATGCTAGACCGACTGGACTCTATTTAGTACAAGGGATTGAGCAGAGTTGTGCTAGACTGACTGGAATGTGTTTAGTATAGCATTGAGATAAAGCTTTGGAGGTGATAGAGCAATGAGGACAGAGTCTCCAATGGATAGAGATCCATCATCCAAGACATTGAGGACAGGTCTTCTGAGTGAGGAAAAGAGTCTTCTAGTGGAGAGAGATCCACCAATCAATGCAATGGAGGCAGAGTCTTCTAGAGGATCACCAGCCAGAGCAGAGGAGAAAGAGTTATCCTATGGATAGAGATCCACAAACCAGATTTAGGGGATCATCATCTCCTTTGGACATAGGTCCATAAACATTGTAATTGGGAAGGATTCCCAAGAGATTGATTAAGAAAATTTAGTGAAATATTTTCTCCGTGGAAGTAGCCATCTTTGGGTGAACCACGTAAATTTTTGTGTCTCTATTGTGTGTGGTGTTGTGTACATTGCTTTGATTACTTCTATTGATATTACTATCTTTACATTGCATATATTGGTTTGAGAGAAAAATTAAAAAGTGCTCTTATACTGTTCACCCCCCTCTTAGTATAAGCTTGTGTTCTTCATTTACAAGGGATTTAAAGTGAATATTTTGCCACCTAACCATTGAAGTTGTCAAAGAAAAATTAATTGTGATTGGAACAGGTTTTGAGATCTATTTTTCTATATCCAAGCAAAAAGGTATGGGTAAATTCTTCCATGGTTAAAGTTGATTGGTTGGTTTTCTGAAAATAATTTTGGAGTGAAAAGGACTTGATTAGATTTTCCTTTTTTTAGAGTGTTTGAGTTAATGCTTCAAGGTTTTTTTGAATTAAGTGTTGTGATTAAAACCTTATTTTATAAGCATTGTTGTTGAAGCTATTGTTTGTATGAAGAACTTGAGTTAGGGTTGTGCAAAATTATATGAGTATCATTGTTATGTGAAGATTTTTTATAAGCATTGTTGTTGAAGCCATTGATTGTGTAAATAACTTGAGTTAGTATTATGCAAAAGAACATGAGTATCATTGTTATGTGAAGATTGATGTATAAGCATTATTTTTGAAGACATTGGTTGTGCAAAGAACATGAGTATCATTGTTATGTGATATTTGTAGTTGAGCATTGTTTGAAATATTTTGAGTTGGTTTTTACATGTTTGGACTAGGGTTTGTGAGCAAGGGTTGTTTTTTGAGTAATTTGGTTGAGTAGAATTGGTTGAGCCTAGTCAAGTGGACGTGTGAAGTGATTTTTCAAGTTACATAAAACAAACTATTATATATTCTAATTTGAGTTGATAAATTTTTTGAGCATTGAGTTGAAACATATTGGGTCTCTAACAATTCACTTTGTGTTTCTATGAGATTAGTTAAGTTCTGTGTGAGCTTAATGAGCAATATTTGGACAAGTTCTGTGTGGACTTGTTGAGTAGATTTGAACAAGTTATGTGTGGACTTGTTGAGTAGAGTTGAGAAAATTCTATGTGGACTTGTTGAGAAGATTTGGACAAGTTTTGTGTGGACTTTTTGAGAATATTTGAGCAAGTTCTATGTGGACTTGTTGAGTAGATTTGAGCAAGTTTTGAGTGGACTTTTTGAGCATATTTGAGCAAGTTCTGAGTGGACTTGTTGAGCATATTTGAGCAATTTCTGAGTGGACTTTTTGAGAATATTTGAGCAAGTTTTGAGTGGACTTGTTGAGCATATTTGAGCAAGTTTTAAGTGGAATTGTTGAGCAAATTTGAGCAAGTTCTAAGTGGACTTGTTGAGCAATTTTGATCAAGTTATGTGTGGACTTATTGAGAATATTTTTGCTAGATTGAATAGACTGTGTTTAGTGCAGATTTGAGACAAAGATTTGGATGTGACAGAGTAGAGAGGACAGAGGTATCTAGTGGATAGAGATCCATCAACCAAGGTAGTGAGGATAGGTATTTTGAGTGGGGACAAGAGTCTTCAGTGGAGAGAGATCCACAAGCCAATGTAGTGGAGGTAGTAGTCTTCTAGAGGATCACCAACCAGAGTAGAGGAGAAGGAGTTCTCCTATGGATAGATATCCACGAACTTGATTTAGGGGATTGGTGTCTCCTTTGGACAAAGTTCCATAAATATTGTAATTGGGAAGGATTCCCAAGAGATTGATTGAGAAAATTTTAGTGAAAAATTTTCTCTATGGAGTAGCCCACATTGGGTGAGCCACATAAATTATGGTGTATCTATTGTATGTGATTATTTTTGCATTGATTTGATTCTTGCTATTGATATTGTTATCTACACATTGCTTAATATTGATTTGAAAAGAAAAGTAAAAAGTGGTCTTATACTGTTCACCCCCCCTCTCAGTATAATCATGTGTTCTTCATCACTCACTTTGTTCCCATTTGAGATGCAAGAAATAGAAAGCATTGCTTCAACTAAGAATCATATAATGCCTATGTCACCTCAACTAGAGGACATTCCAAATTTTGAATGGTTTGGGTTTGATATCACTGATGATCCAATTGAAAATGTTACTTTATCTACAACTCAAATGGTTGATCAGGAGCATGGGTTATTTAACACATCTTTAGACAGGTAAGACTCATGGTTTGAAAAGGATGGACATATTTTTAATTGGGTGCCTAATTTTGGTGTCTTTAATGAACAGGTCATGAATGAATATGAAGGACTATATGATGATGATGATGGAGATCATGAGAAAGAAGAAGTTGCAAATCCTCTCCAAGTATTGGTAAATGGAAATGTGCCAAATTTAAAATCTCACCTTTTGTGTTCCAACATTCAAACTCCAAGTGAAGGTTTTTTTAATTGGTTGTTGGATTCAAATGCTATCAAATATGAAATGTTATTTGTGGTGGATAAATAATTTGAGTTAATTTATCCTCACACAATTGATGATATTGCTTTGTTGAATGAAATAGAGGTTGATGTGCTTGAATTATTAAATCAAATTCATCAACAATTGATAATGGAATCTAGGATAAAAACTTATAATGATTCTCATTTAGTAGATATCCTAGATGCTTGCAAATTTTTGCATAACTTTGATTGGCCTACAAACATGGAAAATGATTTGGCTTTAAAGTTTTTAGAAATAGGCTCTTGTTTGCAAGATTTCATATTTAGAAAGGAAAGCCTAATTTTAAATCATGGATCAAGATATTAAAGTTGCATTCTAAGGAATAAACAAGAAAGAATTGAATATAAATTATTGTCTTATCAATTTGATGATTTGAAACTCCACTATGGAATTACTAATGGAACTATACTAAAATGGTGGGGTGAAAGAGGTGAAATGATAATTGTTATACAGTTTGGCCTAACTTTACTTGTTAGTCTTACAATGACACTGAGAGGGGGGGTGAATCAGTGTAGCTCTTTAAACTTGAATTTACAGCTCTTAATACCGCAACAATTAAAACTTATTACTAGATACAACAAGTATAACAAAAGAGCATCACACAACACAAGATTTAACGAGGTTCACCAATGTGGCTACTCCTCAAAAATTGACTGCTTGGACTACCATCCAAATCCAGCCTTTGCAAAGCACCAACTTTACAATCAATTTACCAAGACCCACCGTAAGGAGCACCAACCCCTTATTTATCTGCACCAACAAAAAGGAGCACCAACCCTCGATGCCAAGCTACAACTTGGACTTCAATTTGAATCTATAAGTTTGACATTAAGATACCTTTGCTTTTGCAAGACCTTGACTGGTCTTCTTCACCTTTGCATTCTCTGCTCTCTCTGCAATCACTTCGCACACTCTACTTCGTTACAGTCGAACTTCATGATCATCTTCTCCCTTTTGCGCACTCTGCTCTCTTTGTAAATTTTGCACTTAGCATGATTCGACATGACTTGCTCTCTACGCACAATGACCGTATTTCACACACATTCGACCATCCTTCAATTCTCCAAACAACCCTCCTTTTATAACAATATTTTTATGATGAAAACCCTAATCTTAGTCGACTGTAAATCCTAATCTTAGTCGGCTTTCATAACAATTGTAAACCCTAATTTTAGTCGGCTGTCATCGGTCTTCGTCGACTTCAACTCAAGAAGATGTTCGGTTTATCCATCGCTTGATGATTTCATTCTGGTAGACCTCTAACCGCATATTGACTTTTGATCACTCTTCGTATTTTATGAAATCACTCAGTAAATGTCGTAGTGATGTCGGTCCACTGTCATACTTCTCATTTCAATCAGGTTCTCCTTCTTGACTTGCGCATTTATGACCTGTCATGAAATCATGACATTTTTGCCTCTGTAGCTTCTTTTGTTGTTGTTGCCATGAAAATACAACATGTCATGATATCGTGACACTTTCGCCTCCGTACGCTTTCTCTATTCTTTTGTCACGATATCATGACATTTTTGCCTCCGTAGACTTTGTCTTTTCTTTTGTCATGATATCGTGACATTTTTGCCTCCGTATACTTCGTCTTTGCTTTTGTCATGATATCGTGACACTTCTGCTTCCATAGACTTCGACTTTGCTTTTGTCGTGATATCGTGACACTTCTGCCTCCGTAGTCTTCTTCTTTGCTTTTGTCATGAAATCGTGACACTTTTGCTTTCGTACTTTACTTCTTTGCTTTTGTCACGAAATCGTGACACTTCTGCTTTCGTACGCTTCTTCTCTTTCTTTTGTCATGAAAATGCGACATGTCATGATATCGTGACACTTTTCAAACTTACTTTCTCTCCTATTTTAGTCATGAAAATGCGACATGTCATGAAATCGTGACACTTTTCCAACTTACTTTCTCTCCTATTTTAGTCGTGAAAATGCGACATGTCACGAAATCGTGACACTTTTCTTACTTGTTCTCTTTCTTCGAACTTGTCATGAAATCGTGACACTTTTTCCTGCTTTCTCTTTCTCTTCCAACATGTCATGAAATCGTGATAGTTTTTCCACTTGCCTTTTTCTCTTCCAACATGTCACGAAATCGTGATAGTTTTTCCTGCTTTTTCTCTCTCTTCCAACATGTCACGAAATCGTGACAGTTTTTCCTGCTTTTTCTCTCTCTTCCAACATGTCACGAAATCATGACAGTTTTTCTTGCCTGCTGTATATGTCGCGATATCACGACACTTTTCTTACTTGTCTTTTTCTTTGATCTTTTGCATATGGGCCACTTCGGTCTTCTTGGAAAATCATTGTACATACTCTGAATAACCTTTGAACTCCTGTCTTCTACATCTGAATAGCTTTTGAACTTCCTGTCCACTGCATCAATAGATCTATCTGACTGTGTTGACAACAATGACAATATTGTTGCTGCACCTTGCTCAACAATCTCCCCCTTTGGAATTGTTGGCAACACATGTGCAATTTCCTGTAACTCTTCTCCCCCTTTGACAATAATACCAAAGGGCTACTGCAGACTCCCCCGAGTCCATGCACAACATTCTTGGGCAAAATTTATTACACTTAGCAAAAATCATGAACATGAGCAAAAAGATAATCAAATACTTAAATGCTCCCCCTGAGAATGTGATCCCTGTAGCTAGTCAATTCTTGGGAAGTGTGACCACTCCCAATTTATTGCGAAGGTACTCAAAAACTTCCTTGGGCAATGGTTTTGTGAAGATATCTCGCTACTTGCTCTGTAGTTGGAACAAAATCCAACTTAACCTCACCTTCCGCAACTTTCTCCTTCAAAAAGTGATACCTGATAGCAATGTGTTTTGTGCATGAATGCATAACCAGATTCTTGGAGATGTTAATGGCACTCGGTGTTATCACACTTAACTGATATTGGCTCACTGAAGCTAATACCAAGATCTTTCAGGGTTTGTTTCATCCACAATACCCGCGTACAACATGTTGTCACTACAATATATTCTGCCTCTATTGTCGATAAAGAAACTGACTCTTGTTTCTTACTGTGCCACGCGACCAATCTGTCTCCAAGATAGAATGCACCTCCACTGGTACTCTTTCTATCATCGACACCTCCTGCCCAATCTGCATCTGAATACGAAATAAGGGTGAAGTCTTTACCTTTCGGATACCATAACCCATACTCCATAGTACCCTTGAGGTACCGAAGAATCCTCTTCACTGTTGTCACATGAGTCTCCTTGGGATTAGCCTAAAATCGTGCTACCATGCATACTGCCTACAAAATATCTGGTCTGGTAGCTATCGTGTACAGTAAGCTCCCAATCATAGATCTGTACATGGTTTGATCAATAGGTGGAGATTTGTCATCCTTGCTCAACTTGCAACCTGTCGTCATGGGAGTGCTAACTGGCTTACAATCCTCCATTGTGAACTTTTTTAACATCTCTTTCACATATTTAACTTGAGAAATAAATATGCCCTTCTTATTTTGATTAACTTGCAACCCGAGGAAATACGAAAGTTCACCAATCATTGACATTTCAAATTCTTTCCGCATCTTATTTGCTAAATCTTTACATGACTCATCTTTGTCGCTGCCAAATATGATATCATCTACGTATACAACAAGAACAATAAGATGCCCATTTTCTATTTTGACATACAAATTACTATCCACCATACCTTTCTTAAACCCTTGTTGAGTGAGATAGTTGTCTAGCCTTGCATACCATGCTCTGGGTGCCTGTTTTAAGCCATATAATGCTTTCTTCAACTTGCAAACCAAGTTGGGATCATCACCAAGTTGGAAACCATCTGGTTGCTCAATATAAACCTCTTCTTCAAGTTTCCCATTCAAAAATGCTGATTTCACATCCATTTGATAAACTTTGAAATTCTTGTAGACTGCTAAAGCTAGAAACATTCTAATTGCCTCTAGTCTAGCTACTGGTGCAAAAGTTTCCTCAAATTCAATGCCTTCAACTTGTGCATAACCCTTACATACCAATCTTGCTTTATTTCTGACTACCTGTCCGTCTTCATTCAATTTGTTTCGAAAAATCCATTTAGTCCCGATTATATTTTTATTTGCAGGTCTAGGTACTAACTCCCAAGTTTCGTTTTTCTCGATCTGATCTAATTCTTCATTTATTGCCTTCATCCAACTTTCATCTTTGCTTGCGTCAGCAACATTTTTGGGCTCAATGTTGGATAATAGAGAGTAGTTACTTACTACTCTTCTTCTTGTCTGAACACCAACTTTGGGGTCTCCAATTATTTGCTCTCTAGGATGATTTTTCTGCCAACTGCCTATTTTGAATTTCTTATTTTCTTCCACTTCTGAATCACAACTTAAATCATCTGAGTCAATTTTTTGTATCTTTTCCATTTCGTTTTCCTCATCTCCTTCAATAACCTCTTCATAAATTGGGTAGTTCTTTTCATAGCTAATTACTCGTTCTCTACCTTCATCAAATTTAACATCGGCACTGTCCACAATTTTCTTTAGCCTCTTGTTGTAGCATTTGTAAGCTTTGCTTTTTGATGAATAACCAACAAAAATACCTTCATCCGCTCTATCTTCAAACTTACCAAGATTATCTTCAGTTCTTTTGATGTAGCACTTGCTGCCAAAAACTTTGAGGTATTTTGTTGTTGCCCTTTTACCGAACCACAACTCATAAGGAGTTTTGCTTTCATGTGTTCTCAGCATGTACCTATTTTGGATATACACCGTAGTATGGACTGCTTCTTTCCAAAATCTGTCTGCTACTCTGCTTTCAGCCAACATAGTCCGTGCCATTTCTTGCACTGTCCTGTTCTTTCTTTCTACCACTCCATTCTACCGAGGTGTCCTGGTTGCTGAAAACTGTCTCCTAATACCGTATTTTTCACAGTACTCTGTAAACTCCTCTGAAATGAATTCTCCTCCTCTATCTGATCTTAAACATTTGATCCTCTTTCCTGTTTCATTCTCAACTTGGTTTTTGAAAATCTTGAACATTTCAAAAGCTTCTGATTTATGCTTCAAGAAAAATATCCATGTCATTCTGGAATAGTCATCAATGCACAACATAAAATATTTGTCACCATTTATGCTTTGTGTTCTCATGGGTCCACATAAATCGGTGTGTATTAGTTCCAAAGGTTTGCTTGTGTAGTACTCTTTTGTTTTGAATGTGACTCTAGTTTGCTTCCCCTTTTGGCATGAAGCACAAATGTTGTTTGCAGGTTTGCTGATGGTGGGAATATCTCTCACTGCCCTTTTTGAGTTGATTTTTACTAGATTATCAAAACTGATATGACCGAGTCTCTTGTGCCACAACCAATTTTCTTCTTCCTGTCCAATAAAACAAGCTCCTTCTGAAGTCTCTCGAGAGTGTGTACAGGTTTCCGGATGTCCTTGATCCAGTTGCTATCAATTTTCCACTGTTTGTTTTTCTGACTTCACAACCCTGCTTCTTAAAAACTACTTCATGACCTTTATCACAAATCTGACTTACGCTCAACAAGTTATGTTTCAAACCATCCACAAACAAGACTTCTTCTGACTTAATTTTTCCGTCACTAATTTTAATTGAACCTTTGCCAACTATCTTAGCTCCATCATTATTTCCAAACTTTATCGAACCACCTTCATATTTCTGTAACTTCTCAAATTTTTGTTTGTCACCTGTCATATGACCGGAGCATCCACTATCAAGTATCCATGGTACATATTTATTCTGTGCTTTAAATGTTGTTTGTACGATTAAGGATTCCTTTTCTTCCTTAAGTCACTCTTTTTCTTTCCACTCCATTTTGATAGTAGTTTTGGGCTCTTGTTTTGCCTTTCCCTTATCAATAGCTTGTGCATGTTTTTCGAGAAGTTTTCTATTTTGTCTCATCCTATTTGGTTGAAATTTTCTTCCCTGAAACTGATTTGATGCAAATGTACTTCTACAGTTTCTTGCAATGTGCCCAAAATTATGACAGTTATAACATTCTACTGTATAATTCATCAAAGGAGAAAAAGCATTTCTACTGGTGAAATTCCTTGGTCTTACATTATATTTGTAGTCTGAGATTTTATGTCCATAGCCATTGCATTTAAAATAGAAACCAAAAAAGGGATAATTGAACCTGGGTGATGGTCTTTGCCATGTTGTCGTAGGAGCCATAGGTCTTCTTCTTCTTTGATGTGTGACATTGGTGAATCCATCATTGTCAATTCTCCTTTCGTGCCTGGCATTATTGCTTTCTTTTGCATGAGACATTTTTCCTTGATCAACCTGTTTCTTATCTTCATTCTTTATGGATTCTACATTTCTGGCCTTTGATCCATTTGATGATTCTCCTTCGATGAAACCTGGACCAAATTTGATGCCTGCAGGCCTTTGGTCATTTATAATCTTATCCAGCTTCATAGAACTTTCTTCACGTTTGTGATAGCAACTAATTTTGTGATTCATCTCTTCTATCTACATCCTTAAACCAACATTCTCTTCTTCTAGTTTGCAGCAATAATCTATTTTCATGGTAATTTGTACTTCGAGATCTTCAGATATTTTCTTGTATTCTTCTATCTGTACTTTCAGACTGGTTATGATTTCATTTGCATCCTCAAGCTTTTTTGAAATTTTCTTATTCTTTTTCCTCTCTATTTTCCACTCTTCAAGTGCAGAGATCAACTCACCTTCTAGATCTACTTCAGCCTCAGGGTTTTCACCACATACTTCAGAGTTCACTCCTTCTTCCTTTTCTGATTTTACTTCTTCAAATGCCATGAAAAGAGCTTCACCTGTTTCCTCTTCAGAATCCTCACCGGAGTTGTCTTCTGATGAACTGGCATTCTTGGAGATGAAACTTTTCTTCTTGAAGTTGCCTTTTCTGAAATTCATTTTCTTCTTCCAGTCACTTCTTTCTTGGTGCGATCCTTCATCATTTTTGTTCTTCTCATTAAGTGGACATTTAGTCACAAAATGCCCAATGCCTCCATAGTTGAAACATTTAAACGGTAGCTTTCCTCTGTATTTTCCTTTTCCCCTTTTTAGTTTTCTAACAAAGTTTGCTTCCATTTCATCTGATGTCTCTTCTTCCTCGGACTCTTGTTTTGCATTTTTATTTTTAAGGGCTTTAAAAGCCGCTTCTCTATCTATGGGTTTAGATCTTCCTATCCTCATCTCATATGCAGTCAAAGAACCATACATCTCATCTATACTAAAATAATTTAGATTTTTAGCTTCTTCTATCACTGAGACTTTAGAATCAAACCTTTGAGGAAGAGATCTTAATACCTTTTTCATGACGGTAGAGTCTTCGATATCCTCACCGAGTCCTCTGATCGCATTAATGATTCCATTAACTCTCAACATATATGCCTCAATGTTTTCATCGTCATTCATCTTTAATGCTTCGAACTGAGCTCGATGTGTCTGTAACTTGGCCTCCTTGATCTTATCATCTCCTTCATGAATACTCCTCAGTTTGTCCCATATTTCTTTTGCCATTTTATAGCTCATGATCTTTACTAGTTCACTGTCTGCTAATCCGCACATGATAGCATTCTTTGCTTTTGAGTTATTTTCAAATAGTTTCTTTTCATCAGCCTCTTTTGGAGGAGTGATGGGTATTGTGTATCCACTAACTATTGAATCCCAGATGTCGTATCCCAAAGCATAGAGATATGTCTGCATCTTGATTCTCTAGAATGCGTAATTAGATCCATCAAACAATGGTGCTTTGTTTGATGAGAAGCCTTCACCACCTGCCATTGTGTTACTTCCAAGATCACCCTAGCTGGTTAAGCTTGTATAAGAACTTAGCTCTGATACCAATTGTTAGTCTTACAATGACACTGAGAGGGGGGGTGAATCAGTGTAGCTCTTTAAACTTAAATTTATAGCTCTTAATACCGTAACAATTAAAACTTATTACTAGATACAACAAGTATAACAAAAGAGCATCACACAACACAAGATTTAATGAGGTTCACCAATGTGGCTACTCCTCAAAAATTGACTGCTTGGACTACCATCCAAATCTAGCCTTTGCAAAGCACCAACTTTACAATCAATTTACCAAACCCACTGTAAGGAGCACCAACCCCTTATTTATCTACACCAATAGAAAGGAGCACCAACCCCTTATTTATCTGCACCAATAGAAAGGAGCACCAACCCCTGATGCCAAGCTACAACCTGGACTTCAATTTGAATCTATAAGTTTGATAATAAGATACCTTTGCTTTTGCAAGACCCTGACTGGTCTTCTTCACCTTTGCATTCTCTGCTTTAGCAATCACTTCGCACACTCTACGTTATAGTCGAACTTCATGATCGTCTTCTCCCTTTTGTGCACTCTGCTCTCTTTGTAAATTTTGCACTTAGCATGATTCGACATGACTTGCTCTCTATGCACAATGACCGTATTTCACACACATTCGACTCTCTTCAATTCTCCAAACAACCCTCCTTTTATAACAATATTTTTTATGATGAAAACCCTAATCTTAGTCGGTTGTAAATCCTAATCTTAGTCGCTTTCATAACAACTATAAACCCTAATTTTAGTCGGTTGTCATCGGTCTTCGTCGGCTTCAACTCAAGAAGATGTTCGGTTTATCCATCGCTGATGATTTCATTCTGATCTTAACTCTACTTTCTACACTCTTTATTTCCAAAATGTCGAGTGATGTCGGTCCACTGTCATACTTATCATTTCAGTCAGGTTCTCCTTCTTGACTTGCGCATTTATGACCTGTCATGAAATCATGACATTTTTCCTCTGTAGCTTCTTTTGTTGCTGTTGCCATGAAAATACATGTCACGATATCGTGACACTTTCTCCTCCGTACGCTTTCTCTATTCTTTTGTCGTGATATCATGACATTTTTGCCTCCGTAGACTTCGTCTTTTCTTTTGTCGTGATATCGTGACATTTTCGCCTCCGTATACTTCGTCTTTGCTTTTGTCGTGATATCGTGACACTTCTGCTTCCATAGACTTTGACTTTGCTTTTGTCATGATATCGTGACACTTCTGCCTTCGGTGTCTTCTTCTTAGCTTTTGTCATGAAATCGTGACACTTCTCTTTCGTACTTTACTTCTTTGCTTTTGTCATGAAATCATGACACTTTTGCCTTCGAAGTCCTTCCTCTCTTTCTTTTGTCGTGAAATGTGACATGTCGCGATATCGTGACACTTTTCAAACTTACTTTCTCTCTCCTATTTTAGTCGTGAAAATGCGACATGTCACGAAATCGTGACACTTTTCCAACTTACTTTCTCTCTCCTATTTTAGTCATGAAAATGCGACATGTCACGAAATCGTGACACTTTTCTTACTTGTTCTCTTTCTTCGAACTTGTCATGAAATCGTGACACTTTTTCCTGCTTTCTCTTTCTCTTCCAACATGTCATGAAATCGTGACAGTTTTTCCACTTGCCTTTTTCTCTTCCAACATGTCATGAAATCGTGATAGTTTTTCCTGCTTTTTCTCTCTCTTCCAACATGTCACGAAATCGTGATAGTTTTTCCTGCTTTTTCTCTCTCTTCCAACATGTCACGAAATCGTGATAGTTTTTCCTGCTTTTTCTCTCTTCCAACATGTCACGAAATCATGATAGTTTTTCTTGCCTGCTGTATATGTCACGATATCGCGACACTTTTCTTACTTGTCTTTTTCTTTGATCTTTTGCATATGGGCCACTTCGGTCTTCTTGGAAAATCACTGTACATACTCTGAATAACCTTTGAACTCCTATCTTCTCGCATCTGAATAGCTTTTGAACTTCCTGTCCACTGCATCAATAGATCTATCTGACCGTGTTGACAACAATGACAATACTGTTGTTGCACCTTGCTCAACAATCTCCCCCTTTGGAATTGTTGGCAACACATGTGCAATTTCCTGTAACTCTTCTCCCCCTTTGACAATAATACCAAAGGGCTACTGCAGACTCCCCTGAGTCCATGCACAACATTCTCTAGGAAAATTTATTACACTTAGCAAAAATCATGAACATGAGCAAAAAGATAATCAAATACTTAAATGCTCCCCCGAGAATGTGATCCCTGTAGCTAGTCAATTCTTGGGAAGTGTGACCACTCCCAATTTATTGCGAAGGTACTCAAAAACTTCCTTGGGCAATGGTTTTGTGAAGATATTCGCTACTTGCTCTGTAGTTGGAACAAAATCCAACTTAACCTCACCTTTCGCAACTTTCTCCTTCAAAAAGTGATACCTGATAGCAATGTGTTTTGTGCGTGAATGCATAACCGGATTCTTGGAGATGTTAATGGCACTGGTGTTATCACACTTAACTGATATTGGCTCACTGAAGCTAATACCAAGATCTTTCAGGGTTTGTTTCATCCATAATACCTACGTACAACATGTTGTCGCTGCAATATATTCTACCTCTGTTGTCGATAAAGAAACTGACTCTTGTTTCTTACTGTGCCATGCGACCAATCTGTCTCCAAGATAGAATGCACCTCCACTGGTACTCTTTCTGTCATCGACACCTCCTGCCCAATCTGCATCTGAATACGAAATAAGGGTGAAGTCTTTACCTTTCGGATACCATAACCCATACTCCATAGTACCCTTGAGGTACCGAAGAATCCTCTTCACCTTTGTCACATGAGTCTCCTTGGGATTAGCCTAAAATCGTGCTACCATGCATACTGCCTACAAAATATCTGGTCCGGTAGTCGTCAGTGCACGATAAGCTCCCAATCATAGATTCGTACATGGTTTGATCAACAGGTGGAGATTTGTCATCCTTGCTCAACTTGCAACCTCGTCATCATGGGAGTGCTAACTCGGCTTACAATCCTCCATTGTGAACTTTTTAACATCTCTTTCACATATTTAACTTGAGAAATAAATATGCCCTTCTTATTTTGATTAACTTGCAACCCGAGGAAATACGAAAGTTCACCAATCATTGACATTTCAAATTCTTTCTGCATCTTATTTGCTAAATCTTTACATGACTCATCTTTGTCGCTGCCAAATATGATATCATCTACGTATACAACAAGAACAATAAGATGCCCATTTTCTATTTTGACATACAAATTACTATCCACCATACCTTTCTTAAACCCTTGTTGAGTGAGATAGTTGTCTAGCCTTGCATACCATGCTCGGGGTGCCTGTTTTAAGCCATATAATGCTTTCTTCAACTTGCAAACCAAGTTGGGATCATCACCAAGTTGGAAACCATCTCGGTTGCTCAATATAAACCTCTTCTTCAATTTTCCCATTCAAAAATGCTGATTTCATATCCATTTGATAAACTTTGAAATTCTTGTAGACTTGCTAAAGCTAGAAACATTCTAATTGCCTCTAGTCTAGCTACTGGTGCAAAAGTTTCCTCAAATTCAATGCCTTCAACTTGTGCATAACCCTTACATACCAATCTTGCTTTATTTCTGACTACCTGTCCGTCTTCATTCAATTTGTTTCAAAAAATCCATTTAGTCTCGATTATATTTTTATTTGCAGGTCTAGGTACTAACTCCCAAGTTTCGTTTTTCTCGATCTGATCTAATTCTTCATTTATTGCCTTCATCCAACTTTCATCTTTGCTTGCGTCAGCAACATTTTTGGGCTCAATGTTGGATAATAGAGAGTAGTTACTTACTACTCTTCTTCTTGTCTGAACACCAACTTTGGGGTCTCCAATTATTTGCTCTCTAGGATGATTTTTCTGCCAGTTTCCTGTTTTGAATTTCTTATTTTCTTCCACTTCTGAATCACAACTTAAATCATCTGAGTCAATTTTTTGTATCTTTTCCATTTCGTTTTCCTCATCTCCTTCAATAACCTCTTCATAAATTGGGTAGTTCTTTTCATAGCTAATTACTCGTTCTCTACCTTCATCAAATTTAACATCGACACTCGTCCACAATTTTCTTTAGCCTCTTGTTGTAGCATTTGTAAGCTTTGCTTTTTGATGAATAACCAACAAAAATACCTTCATCCGCTCTATCTTCAAACTTACCAAGATTATCTTCAGTTCTTTTGATGTAGCACTTGCTGCCAAAAACTTTGAGGTATTTTGTTGTTGCCCTTTTACCGAACCACAACTCATAAGGAGTTTTGCTTTCATGTGTTCTCAGCATGTACCTATTTTGGATATACACCGTAGTATGGACTGCTTCTTTCCAAAATCTGTCTGCTACTCTGCTTTCAGCCAACATAGTCCGTGCCATTTCCTGCACTGTCCTGTTCTTTCTTTCTACCACTCCATTCTCTTGAGGTGTCCTGGTCGCTGAAAACTGTCTCCTAATACCGTATTTTTCATAGTACTCTATAAACTCCTCTGAAATGAATTCTCCTCCTCTATCCGATCTTAAACATTTGATCCTCTTTCCTGTTTCATTCTCAACTTGGTTTTTGAAAGTCTTGAACATTTCAAAAGCTTCTGATTTATGCTTCAAGAAAAATATCCATGTCATTCTGGAATAGTCATCAATGCACAACATAAAATATTTGTCACCATTTATGCTTTGTGTTCTCATGGGTCCACATAAATCGGTGTGTATTAGTTCCAAAGGTTTGCTTGTGTAGTACTCTTTTGTTTTGAATGTGACTCTAGTTTGCTTCCCCTTTTGGCATGAAGCACAAATGTTGTTTGCAGGTTTGCTGATGGTGGGAATATCTCTCACCGCCCTTTTTGAGTTGATTTTTACTAGATTATCAAAACTGATATGACCGAGTCTCTTGTGCCACAACCAATTTTCTTCTTCCTGTCCAATAAAACAAGCTCCTTCTGAAGTCTCTGAGAGCGTGTACAAGTTGCCGGATGTCCTTGATCCAGTTGCTATCAATTTTCCACTGTTTGTTTTTCTGACTTCACAACCCTGCTTCTTAAAAACTACTTCATGACCTTTATCACAAATCTGACTTACGCTCAACAAGTTATGTTTCAAACCATCCACAAACAAGACTTCTTCTGACTTAATTTTTTCGTCACTAATTTTAACTCGAACCTTTGCCAACTATCTTAGCTCCATCATTATTTCCAAACTTTATTGAACCACCTTCATATTTCTGTAACTTCTCAAATTTTTGTTTGTCACCTGTCATATGACTGGAGCATCCACTATCAAGTATCCATGGTACATATTTATTCTGTGCTTTAAATGTTGTTTGTACGATTAAGGATTCCTTTTCTTCCTTAAGTCGCTCTTTTTCTTTCCACTCCGTTTTGATAGTAGTTTTGGGCTCTTGTTTTGCCTTTCCCTTATCAATAGCTTGTGCATGTTTTTCGGGAAGTTTTCTATTTTGTCTCATCCTATTTGGTTGAAATTTTCTTCCCTAAAACTGATTTGATGCAAATGTACTTCTACAGTTTCTTGCAATGTGCCCAAAATTATGACAGTTATAACATTCTACTGTATAATTCATCAAAGGAGAAAAAGCATTTCTACTGGTGAAATTCCTTGGTCTTACATTATATTTGCAGTCTGAGATTTTATGTCCATAGCCATTGCATTTAAAATAGAAACCAGAAAAGGGATAATTGAACCTGGGTGATGGTCTTTGCCATGTTGCCGTAGGAGCCATAGGTCTTCTTCTTCTTTGATGTGTGACATTGGTGAATCCATCATTGTCAATTCTCCTTTCGTGCCTGGCATTATTGCTTTCTTTTGCATGAGACATTTTTCCTTGATCAACCTGTTTCTTATCTTCATTCTTTATGGATTCTACATTTCTGGCCTTTGATCCATTTGATGATTCTCCTTCGATGAAACCTAGACCAAATTTGATGCCTGTAGGCCTTTGGTCATTTATAATCTTATCCAGCTTCATAGAACTTTCTTCACGTTTGTGATAACAACTAATTTTGTGATTCATCTCTTCTATCTGCATCTGTAAACCAACATTCTCTTCTTCTAGTTTGCAGCAATAATCTATTTTCATGGTAATTTGTACTTCGAGATCTTCAGATATTTTCTTGTATTCTTCTGTCTGTACTTTCAGATTGGTTATGATTTCATTTGCATCCTCAAGCTTTTTTGAAATTTTCTTATTCTTTTTCCTCTCTATTTTCCACTCTTCAAGTGCAGAGATCAACTCACCTTCTAGATCTACTTCAGCCTCAGGGTTTTCACCACATACTTCAGAGTTCACTCCTTCCTTTTCTGATTTTACTTCTTCAAATGCCATGAAAAGAGCTTCACCTGTTTCCTCTTCAGAATCCTCACTAGAGTTGTCTTCTGATGAACTGGCATTCCTGGAGATGAAACTTTTCTTCTTGAAGTTGCCTTTTCTGAAATTCGTTTTCTTCTTCCAGTCACTTCTTTCTTGGTGCGATCCTTCATCATTTTTGTTCTTCTCATTAAGTGGACATTTAGTCACAAAATGCCCAATGCCTCCATAGTTGAAACATTTAAACGGTAGCTTTCCTCTGTATTTTCCTTTTCCCCTTTTTAGTTTTCTAACAAAGTTTGCTTCCATTTCATCTGATGTCTCTTCTTCCTCGGACTCTTGTTTTGCATTTTTATTTTTAAGGGCTTTAAAAGCCGCTTCTCTATCTGTGGGTTTAGATCTTCCTATCCTCATCTCATATGCAGTCAAAGAACCATACATCTCATCTATACTAAAATAATTTAGATTTTTAGCTTCTTCTATCACTGAGACTTTAGAATCAAACCTTTGAGGAAGAGATCTTAATACCTTTTTCATGATGGTAGAGTCTTCGATATCCTCGTCGAGTCCTCTGATCGCATTAATGATTCCATTAACTCTCAACATATATGCCTCAATGTTTTCATCGTCATTCATCTTTAATGCTTCGAACTGAGCTCGATGTGTCTGTAACTTGGCCTCCTTGATCTTATCATCTCCTTCATGAATACTCCTCAGTTTGTCCCATATTTCTTTTGCCATTTTACAGCTCATGATCTTTACTAGTTCACTGTCTGCTAATCCGCACATGATAGCATTCTTTGCTTTTGAGTTATTTTCAAATAGTTTCTTTTCGTCAGCCTCTTTTGGAGGAGTGATGGGTATTGTGTATCCACTAACTACTGAATCCCATATGTCGTATCCCAAAGCATAGAGATATGTCTGCATCCTGATTCTCTAGAATGCGTAATTAGATCCATCAAACAATGGTGCTTTGTTTGATGAGAAGCCTTCACCACCTGCCATTGTGTTACTTCCAAGATCACCCTAGCTGGTTAAGCTTGTATAAGAACTTAGCTCGATACCAATTGTTAGTCTTACAATGACACTGAGAGGGGGGGTGAATCAGTGTAGCTCTTTAAACTTAAATTTATAGCTCTTAATATCATAGTAATTAAAACTTATTACTAGATACAACAAGTATAACAAAAGAGCATCACACAACACAAGATTTAATGAGGTTCACCAATGTGGCTACTCCTCAAAAATTGACTGCTTGGACTACCATCCAAATCTAGCCTTTGCAAAGCACCAACTTTACAATCAATTTACCAGCACCCACTGGAAGGAGCACCAACCCCTTATTTATCTGCACCAATAGAAAGGAGCACCAACCCTTGATTTATCTACACCAATAGAAAGGAGCACCAACCCCTGAATGCAAAGCTGTAACTTGGACTTCAATTTGAATCTATAAGTTTGACAGTAAGATACCTTTGCTTTTGCAAGACCCTAACTGGTCTTCTTCACCTTTGCGTTCTCTGTGCTTAGTAAATCACTTCGCACACTCTACTTCGTTACAGTCAAACTTCATGATCATCTTCTCCCTTTTGTGCACTCTGCTCTCTTTGTAAATTTTGCACTTAGCATGATTCGACATGACTTGCTCTCTATGCACAATGACCGTATTTCACACACATTCCACCATCTCTTCAATTCTCCAAACAACCCTCCTTTTATAACAATATTTTTATGATGAAAACCCTAATCTTAGTCGTTTGTAAATCCTAATCTTAGTCGGCTTTCATAACAATTATAAACCCTAATTTTAGTCGGTTGTCATCGGTCTTCGTCGGCTTCAACTCAAGAAGATGTTCGGTTTATCCATCGCTTGATGATTTCATTCTGGATAGACCCTGTAATCGCCATACTGACTTTTGATCACTCTTCGTATTTTAGGTATGAAATCACTCTATCCCCTGTAAATGTTGTAGTGATGTCGGTCCACTGTCATACTTCTCATTTTAGTTGGGTTCTCCTTCTTGACTTGCGCATTTATGACCTATCATGAAATCATGACATTTTTGCCTCTGTAGCTTCTTTTGTTGTTGTTGTCGTGAAAATACATGTCATGATATCATGACACTTTCACCTCCGTACGCTTTCTCTATTATTTTGTCGTGATATCATGACATTTCTGCCTCTGTAGACTTCATCTTTTCTTTTGTCATGATATCATGACATTTTTCCTCTTTATACTTCATCTTTGCTTTTGTCGTGATATCGTGACACTTCTCTTCCATAGACTTTGACTTTGCTTTTGTCATGATATCGTGACACTTCCACCTTCGTAGTCTTCTTCTTAGCTTTTGTCATGAAATCATGACACTTCTGCTTTGAAAATACCATACTCCCCTTGGTACCTAAGCTTTCTATGGAAGTGTGACCACTCCTAATTTATTAAAGGTACTCAAAACTTCTTTGAAAGTTTTGTGAAGTTCTCTCTTGCTCTGTAGTTGGAACAAAATCCAACTTAACCTCACCTTCTACAACTTTCTCCTTCAAAAGTGATATGTGTTTTGTGCATGAATGCATAACCGGATTCTTGGAGATGTTAATGGCACTGGTGTTATCACACTTAACTAATATTGGCTCACTGAATCTAATACCAAGATCTTTCAAGGTTTGTTTCATCCACAATACCTGCATACAACATGTTGTCGTTGCAATATATTCTACCTCTATTGTCGATAAAGAAACTGACTCTTGTTTCTTACTGTGACATGCGCCCAATCTATCTCCAAGATAGAATGCACCTCCATTGGTACTCTTTCTGTCATCGACATCTCCCCCAATCTACATCGAATACGAAATAAGGGTGAAGTTTTTACCTTTCGGATACCATAACCCATACTCCATAGTACCCTTGAGGTATCGAAGAATCCTCTTCACTCATTTTCACATGAGTCTCCTTGGGATTAGCCTAAAATCGTGCTACCATGCATACAGCCTACAAAATATCTGGTCCGGTAGTCGCCAGGTACGATAAGCTTCCAATCATAGATCTGTACATGGTTTGATCAACAGTGGAGATTTTTCATCCTTGCTCAACTTGCAACCTATCGTCATGGGAGTGCTAACTGGCTTACAATCCTCCATTGTGAACTTTTTTAACATCTCTTTCACATATTTAACTTGAGAAATAAATATGCCCTTCTTATTTTGATTAACTTGCAACCCGAGGAAATACGAAAGTTCACCAATCATTGACATTTCAAATTCTTTCTGCATCTTATTTGCTAAATCTTTACACGACTCATCTTTGTTGTTGCCAAATATGATATCATCTACGTATACAACAAGAACAATAAGATGCCCATTTTCTGTTTTGACATACAAATTACTATCCACCATACCTTTCTTAAACCCTTGTTGAGTGAGATAGTTGTCTAGCCTTGCATACCATGCTCGGGGTGCCTGTTTTAAGCCATATAATGCTTTCTTCAACTTGCAAACCAAGTTGGGATCATCACCAAGTTGGAAACCATCTCGTTGCTCAATATAAACCTCTTCTTCAAGTTTCCCATTCAAAAATGTTGATTTCACATCCATTTGATAAACTTTGAAATTCTTGTAGACTGCTAAAGCCATAAACATTCTAATTGCCTCTAGTCTAGCTACTGGTGCAAAAGTTTCCTCAAATTCAATGCCTTCAACTTGTGCATAACCCTTACATACCAATCTTGCTTTATTTCTGACTACCTGTCCATCTTCATTCAATTTGTTTTGAAAAATCCATTTAGTCCCGATTATATTTTTATTTGCAGGTCTAGGTACTAACTCCCAAGTTTCATTTTTCTCGATCTGATCTAATTCTTCATTTATTGCCTTCATCCAACTTTCATCTTTGCCTGCGTCAGCAACATCTTTGGGCTCAATGCTAGATAATAGAGAGTAGTTACTTACTACTCTTCTTCTTGTCTGAACACCAACTTTGGGGTCTCCAATTATTTGCTCTCTAGGATGATTTTTTTGCCAGCTGCCTGTTTTGAATTTCTTATTTTCTTCCACTTTTGAATCACAACTTAAATCATCTGAGTCAATTTTTTGTATCTTTTCCGTTTCATTTTCCTCATCTCCTTCAATAACCTCTTCATAAATTGGGTAGTTCTTTTCATAGCTAATTACTCGTTCTCTACCTTCATCAAATTTAACATCGACACTGTCCACAATTTTCTTTAGCCTCTTGTTGTAGCATTTGTAAGCTTTGCTTTTTGATGAATAACCAACAAAAATACCTTCATCCGCTCTATCTTCAAACTTACCAAGATTATCTTTAGTTCTTTTGATGTAGCACTTGCTGCCAAAAACTTTGAGGTATTTTGCTGTTGCCCTTTTACCGAACCACAACTCATAAGGAGTTTTGCTTTCATGTGTTCTCAGCATGTACCTATTTTGGATATACACCGCAGTATGGACTGCTTCTTTCCAAAATTTGTCTGCTACTCTACTTTCATCCAACATAGTCCGTGCCATTTCCTGCACTGTCCTGTTCTTTCTTTCTACCACTCCATTCTGTTGAGGTGTCCTGGCTACTAAAAATTGTCTCCTAATACCGTATTTTTCACAGTACTCTATAAACTCCTCTGAAATGAATTCTCCTCCTCTATCTGATCTTAAAAATTTGATCCTCTTTCCTGTTTCATTCTCAACTTGGTTTTTGAAAGTCTTGAACATTTCAAAAGCTTCTGATTTATGCTTCAAGAAAAATATCCATGTCATTCTGGAATAGTCATCAATGCACAACATAAAATATTTGTCACCATTTATGCTTTGTGTTCTCATGGGTCCACATAAATCAGTGTGTATTAGTTCCAAAGGTTTGCTTGTGTAGTACTCTTTTGTTTTGAATGTGACTCTAGTTTGCTTCCCCTTTTGGCATGAAGCACAAATGTCGTTTGTAGGTTTGTTGATGGTGGGAATATCTCTCACTGCCCTTTTTGAGTTGATTTTTACTAGATTATCAAAACTGATATGACCGAGTCTCTTGTGCCACAACCAATTTTCTTCTTCCTAGTCCAATAAAACAAGCTCCTTCTAAAGTCTCTAAGAGCGTGTACAGAGTTGCCAGATGTCCTTGATCCAGTTGCTATCAATTTTCCACTGTTTGTTTTTCCGACTTCACAACCCTGCTTCTTAAAAACTACTTCATGACCTTTATCACAAATCTGACTTACGCTCAACAAGTTATGTTTCAAACCATCCACAAACAAGACTTCTTCTGACTTAATTTTTTTGTCACTAATTTTAATTGAACCTTTGCCAACTATCTTAGCTCCATCATTATTTCCAAACTTTACTGAACCACCTTCATATTTTTGTAACTTCTCAAATTTTTGTTTGTCACCTATCATATGACTGGAGCATCCACTATCAAGTATCCATGGTACATATTTATTCTATGCTTTAAATGTTGTTTGTACGATTAAGGATTCCTTTTCTTCCTTAAGTCGCTCTTTTTCTTTCCACTCCATTTTGATAGTAGTTTTGGGCTCTTGTTTTGCCTTTCCCTTATCAATAGCTTGTGCATGTTTTTCGAGAAGTTTTCTATTTTGTCTCATCCTATTTGGTTGAAATTTTCTTCCCTAAAATTGATTTGATGCAAATGTACTTCTACAGTTTCTTGCAATGTGCCCAAAATTATGACAGTTATAACATTCTACTATATAATTCATCAAAGGAGAAAAAGCATTTCTACTGGTGAAATTCCTTGGTCTTACATTATATTTGCAGATCGAGATTTTATGTCCATAGCCATTGCATTTAAAATAGAAACCAGAAAAGGGATAATTGAACCCGGGTGATGGTCTTTGCCATGTTGTCGTAGGAGCCATAGGTCTTCTTCTTCTTTGATGTGTGACATTGGTGAATCCATCATTGTCAATTCTCCTTTCGTGCCTGGCATTATTGCTTTCTTTTGCATGAGACGTTTTTCCTTGATCAACCTAGTTTCTTATCTTCATTCTTTATGGATTCTACATTTCTGGCCTTTGATCCATTTGATGATTCTCCTTCGATGAAACCCAGACCAAATTTGATGCCTGCAGGCCTTTGGTCATTTATAATCTTATCCAACTTCATAGAACTTTCTTCGTGTTTGTGATAGCAACTAATTTTGTGATTCATCTCTTCTATCTGCGTTCGTAAACCAACATTCTCTTCTTCTAGTTTGCAGCAATAATCTATTTTCATGGTAATTTGTACTTTGAGATCTTTAGATATTTTCTTGTATTCTTCTGTCTGTACTTTTAGACTGGTTATGATTTCGTTTGCATCCTCAAGATTTTTTGAAATTTTCTTATTCTTTTTCCTCTCTATTTTCCACTCTTCAAGTGCAGAGATCAACTCACCTTCTAGATCTACTTCATCCTCAGGGTTTTCACCACATACTTCAGAGTTCACTCCTTCCTTTTTTGATTTTACTTCTTCAAATGCCATGAAAAGAGCTTCACCTATTTCCTCTTCAAAATCCTCATCGGAGTTGTCTTCTGATGAACTGGCATTCCTGGAGATGAAACTTTTCTTCTTGAAGTTGCCTTTTCTGAAATTCGTTTTCTTCTTCCAGTCACTTCTTTCTTGGTGCGATCCTTCATCATTTTTGTTCTTCTCATTAAGTGGACATTTAGTCACAAAATGCCCAATGCCTCCACAGTTGAAACATTTAAACGGTAGCTTTCCTCTGTATTTTCCTTTTCCCCTTTTTAGTTTTCTAACAAAGTTTGCTTCCATTTCATCTGATGTCTCTTCTTCCTCGGACTCTTGTTTTGCGTTTTTATTTTTAAGGGCTTTAAAAGTCGCTTCTCTGTTTGTGGGTTTAGATCTTCCTATCCTCATCTCATATGCAGTCAAAGAACCATACATCTCATCTATACTAAAATAATTTAGATTTTTAGCTTCTTCTATCACTAAGACTTTAGAATCAAACCTTTGAGGAAGAGATCTTAATACCTTTTTCACGATGGCAGAGTCTTCGATATCCTCGTCGAGTCCTCTGATCGCATTAATGATTCCATTAACTCTCAACATATATGCCTCAATGTTTTCATCGTCATTCATCTTTAATGCTTCGAACTGAGCTCGATGTGTCTGTAACTTGGCCTCCTTGATCTTATCATCTCCTTCATGAATACTCCTCGGTTTGTCCCATATTTCTTTTGCCATTTTATAGCTCATGATCTTTACTAGTTCACTATCTGCTAATCCGCACATGATAGCATTCTTTGCTTTTGAGTTATTTTCAAACAGTTTCTTTTCGTCAGCCTCTTTTGGAGGAGTGATGGGTATTGTGTATCCACTAACTACTGAATCCCAGATGTCGTATCCCAAAGCACAGAGATATGTCTGCATCCTGATTCTCCAGAATGCGTAATTAGATCCGTCAAACAATGGTGCTTTGTTTGATGAGAAGCCTTCACCACCTACCATTGTGTTACTTCCAAGATCACCCTAGCCGGTTAAGCTTGTACAGGAACTTAGCTATGATACCAATTGTTAGTCTTACAATGACATTGAGAGGGGGGGTGAATCAGTGTAGCTCTTTAAACTTGAATTTACAGCTCTTAATACCATAGCAATTAAAACTTATTACTAGATACAACAAGTATAACAAAAGAGCATCACACAACACAAGATTTAATGAGGTTCACCAATGTGGCTACTCCTCAAAAATTGATTGCTTGGACTACCATCCAAATCTATCCTTTGCAAAGCACCAACTTTACAATCAAATTACTAGCACCCACTGTAAGGAGCACCAACCCCTTATTTATCTACACCAATAGAAAGGAGCACCAACCCCTTATTTATCTGCACCAATTAAGGGACCCCCTTATTTATCTATACCAAAGAAAGGAGCACCAACCCCTGATGCCAAGCTACAACCTGGACTTCAATTTGAATCTATAAGTTTGATAGTAAGATACCTTTGCTTTTGCAAGACCCTGACTGGTCTTCTTCACCTTTGCATTCTCTACGCACTCTACTTTCTCTGCTCTCTCTACGCAATCACTTTGCACACTCTACTTCATTACAGTCGAACTTCATGATCGTCTTCTCCCTTTTGTGCACTCTGCTCTCTTTGCAAATTTTGCACTTAGCACGATTCGACATGACTTGCTCTCTGCACACAATGACCGTATTTCACACACATTCCACCATCTTCTCAATTCTCCAAACAACCCTCCTTTTATAACAATATTTTTTATGATGAAAACCCTAATCTTAGTCGACTGTAAATCCTAATCTTAGTCGACTTTCATAACAATTGTAAACCCTAATTTTAGTCGACTATCATTGGTCTTCGTCGACTTCAACTCAAGAAGATGTTCGGTTTATCCATCGCTTGATGATTTCATTCTAGACAGACCTTGTAATCGCCATACTGACTTTTGATCACTCTTCATATTTTAGCAGTATGAAATCACTCTATAACTGCCCTTGTAAATGTCGTAGTGATGTCGGTCCACTATCATACTTCTCATTTCAGTTGGGTTCTCCTTCTTGACTTGCGCATTTATGACCTATCACGAAATCATGACATTTCTGCCTCTATAGCTTCTTTTGTTGTTGTTGCCATGAAAATACATGTCGCGATATCGCGACACTTTCGCCTTCGTATGCTTTCTCTATTCTTTTGTCGTGATATCATGACATTTCTACCTCCGTAGACTTCATATTTTCTTTTGTCGTGATATCATGACATTTCTGCCTCCGTATACTTCATCTTTGCTTTTGTCGCGATATCGTGACACTTCTGCTTCCATAGACTTCGACTTTGCTTTTGTCGCGATATCGCGACACTTCTACCTTCGAAGTCTTCTTCTCTACTTTTGTCATGAAATTGTGACACTTCTACTTCCGTACTTTACTTCTTTGCTTTTGTCGTGAAATCGTGACACTTCTTCCATACGCTTCCTCTCTTTCTTTTGTTGTGAAAATGCGACATGTCGCGATATCATGACACTTTTCAAACTTACTTTCTCTCTCCTTTTAGTCGCGAAAATGCGACATGTCGCGAAATCGTGACACTTTTCCAACTTACTTTCTCTCTCCTTTTTAGTCACGAAAATGCGACATGTCGCGAAATCGCGACACTTTTCTTACTTGTTCTCTTTCTTCGAACTTGTCGTGAAATCGTGACACTTTTTCCTGCTTTCTCTTTCTCTTCCAACATGTCACGAAATCACGACAGTTTTTCCAC
The DNA here is from genome assembly GCA_028583015.1 of Wollemia nobilis. Classification (NCBI taxonomy): domain Eukaryota; kingdom Viridiplantae; phylum Streptophyta; class Pinopsida; order Araucariales; family Araucariaceae; genus Wollemia; species Wollemia nobilis. Next base: position 797,206 of record JAQPPZ010000856.1, on the reverse strand, counting down.
TTGCCTTTTTCTCTTCCAACATGTCACGAAATCGCGATAGTTTTTCTTGCTTTTTCTCTCTCTTCCAACATGTCACGAAATCACGACAGTTTTTCCTGCTTTTTCTCTCTCTTCCAACATGTCGCGAAATCGTGACAGTTTTTCCTGCTTTTTCTCTCTCTTCCAACATGTCGTGAAATCGTGATAGTTTTTCTTGCCTGCTGTATATGTCGCGATATCGCGACACTTTTCTTACTTGTCTTTTTTTTTTTGATCTTTTGCATATGGGCCACTTCGGTCTTCTTGGAAAATCATTGTACATACTCGAATAACCTTTGAACTCCTGTCTTCTGCATCTGAATAGCTTTTGAACTTCCTATCCACTGCATCAATAGATCTATCTGACTATGTTGACAACAATGACAATATTGTTGTTGCACCTTGCTCAACATTACTTTGGTTGGATTCTTGTAAAACTTGGCATGTGTATCATGTTATCTGTATTTTGAAATGCGTTAATCATGTTTGGGATCCAGGGAAGTGATAGCTCAAATTTTGCACCATCTTGTACATTATTGTATACTTTTGTATATAGTTTTCATTTTCATGTTTTCGTTTAGCCTTGAGATTTTGTGCTTTGATTTTGTTTTGCTTTCTAGTTAGTTTGCATTAGGTTAGGTTTAGATTTGTGTTTCTAGTTTTGTATTTTGGGTTATTCCCTTTTTTGAGATGATGTTTCGTGGTCGCTAAATAATGGCCTCTTGCCCATTTTTGTGTTCCTTTGTTAAGTAGGTTGGAATATCTAATCTGAAACTTGAGAAAAGGGGAATGAATTATTTTATGATCATGCTCATATTTTAGGACTACAATAGTGGAGAGTGGAACAATGAAATATTTCGCTAAAGCTCCACATGTAACTCACATATTAAAGGGTATTTTTGGAAGTTCTTAAGGATGAAGTTATCTTGATTTGCAAATTAGGAAAAAATTCAACACACTCTATCTCTATGCTTCCTAACCCTAGTGATACATAAATTATTGCAAAGCTATAAAAAATAAATAAAAAGAAATAAAATGAGCATTGAAAAGGTTGATCAAATCAGTCACAAAGTCTAGATAAACTCTATCAGGGCTATGGATGCCTAACAGGCAGTAGGGCTCTATCTAGACACAACTTAGTTATATGAAATAATTTGTAAAATACTGAGTAAACATAAGGGTGAGTTTGATAAACTCTACCAGGTCTATAGATGCCTGACTGGTAGTAGGGCTCTATCTATAAAAGTTTTCTTCTTATGATTCATGTTTCATAGTCTAAATGTAAACCAAATGATGGAATCCATAAGGTTTTCAAAGGTGCAATAATGAAACACTTTGTCACACACTGAGCAAAGGCATATAGATTAGTTGTTTTTATTCAAATTTTTTTACTCCCACCTTCTCGAGACATCGCTAAATAATTGTTATCTCACTAATATTTTATATTCTCTTTTATATTGGATTCTTCACCCAAAATGCTCAAGAGCATTTCCCAGCAAAGTCACCATTTGTTGTACCTATCGCACAACTAACCCCAAAATTGGGGACCCACCTTTTAAATTTTGGATTTCTTGTAGTTTTGGTTGGTTTTGTGTGATGATTTCATAAGTCCCTCTCCATGGCATTGTAGTATAAGGTTCCAAGGTCTTTGGTTGGTTAATATTTCATTGTGTTACTTTGCAGCACTTTGTTGTGTTCAGTTAGAATTTTAGATTAAGTTTTAAATTTTTGGTCTTATTGCTTTCCTCTTGTATGTTAAGTCCAGCGTGTCGAATTCAATTGAATTCGACACTTAATAAAGAGGAGAAACAAATTCAAACTTCAAAATAAAACAAAAATAAAAATAAAAATAAAGTAATGTATATATATTATTATATATACATTTAATAAAATAAAAAAATGAAAAATAATGAATAAAACAAAAAGTGTTTTCCTCTTTATTGTGTTCTTTATATTTTAATGTTGCCTTAATATATTATTATTATATATTTTTATATATAATAATAAAAAAAAAAATTAAAATAAATAACTGTTAAAATATATCTATAAAGAGTTTAAGCTCCTTTTGAGATCCTCATGGAGGAAACTTTAAAGTGATAATATCTAGTTTTATTTAAGTTTTAAAGTATTCTCTTTAATAGATAAATATTTTATTTTTATTTTATATCTTATAATTAATCGCTTGTTTCATGCATGCAGGCAATGTGATGACGAATAGTAGTGTAGATGACAGGAGGCAATAACAAGGCATGCTACTTGAACGGTGATACACATACGGTATGGATAGCATACCAACATAGCAGTAATGATTACGTAGCTTGGTTCATATGAGGCTACAACATCGGATAGTTTATTCATTAACGATAATGTTGGGAGGTTATCAATGGTGACCTAGCATGTGAAGGATATAGAAGATGGGCAACGTCAATGGTGGGGACATCTCACTCTTACAGGTCCATAGAAGATTCAAAGAATGTGTAGCACAGATGATGGATAGAATTTTGATTGGTACAACAAATGAATAGATGTAGCATATGGTGATCGAGCGTTAGAGGTAAAGGGACAAGTTGTCGTTTAAAGCAGACCAAAAATGGGGGATCATCAATGCATACAAGATGACACACTGAAGTTGGTGATCTGAAGGTAAGGAGTAGCAATGGCTATGTTATGTGTAGGAAAGAAATGTGGGGGTGAATTGTAGCATAGTGACAAAGGCATTATCGGATGGTGTAGTAGTGGGTGAGATGTCAAGCGGGTACCAACTGCAAGCTATGGGAAAATTGGGTCTGAACCGACGTGAATGAGGCAGACAAAAGTATGGAATTTAAATAATAAGGATGACATGGATAGCTCCTCATATTTTATGAGGAGGCAGGGATAGCATGTCCTATGGGAAAGTAATAGTTGTAGTGGAGCTTCGATAGAAAAACAAGGATACAACCTCAACCTCATGGACGGAGTATCTCATGGCTAGCATGCAATATTGGTGCGACAAAGAATGTAGAAGAAGAGGTATTAAAGTGGAACAAAATCCCAATATATAATGTATTCTTCAGCAGCATTAGTAGGTGTTCATCATAGCTAGGAATGAATATGATAGAGGATAGCGCCATGTTTTCTAATGAAAGCAAAACTACATTGCTATGGTGGAGGTGTCCATAGAAAATGATGCTTACATGGTAGTATTCAAATTTTTATTAGTTATAGTGTGGACCTTAATAGCTTTCAAGATACTTATGTACATAGTAGTCGAGCATTGTTGATAGCATTGGATGATTACATGATCGAGACAGTTGGGATTCTAACATAGTAAAGAATGAAGATGTGAATGTAGAACAAGGCAGTTGGAAGTCATGGGGTTGATTGTTGATCATTTTTACATAGTATCCATTGATTGAAGCTATCGATACGAGCAAGAAAAATCGGCCAACAACAATGTGTGTGCGGCATTGACGTAGTTAAACATTGGAATGGAAGTCACGATCAGGATAGATGACATCGCAAATATCGGTACCATGGGGTTAAAGGAGCAAGTGTAGATAGAGAGGTATTTTGACAATGGTTGGTACAGTGGTAATGTGATCACCATGGCAAATTTGAAGTGGTTCTAATGGTATGCTTGATTCAAATGATAATTGTCAAGACTCCATGATTATAGATTACTAGGATATATGCTAACACGATGGATTTCTCAGATACGCGCTAGACCTGAACATAAATTTATACTTTGATAGCGAATACAACAAATATGTGACTAGCATCAACTCCTCAATATGTGACTATACGGGTAGGATGTAGTACAAAGAGATGTTTAATGAGTTTTTGAAGGTTGCTATGAAATAAAATAGTTCCATGGCCATACGGGTGAAGAAGCGATAGCAATGCACAGTACGTGGTGATAGAATGACAAATAGAGCACGTTACGAGCAGGATCATAACGGACGTCGAAGTGAGAAAGTCATTTGTTTAAAGATAAGAGCAGACTTAGTAGATGGCCCTAAATGGGTGATGTTGATTATTGATGTGGACTCCACTTGCTGACCCAACAAGATCTCCTACTTCTTGATGCCCATACATGTCTACATATTCCCCATTTGCTCTACGTTTATTTAAAATATCAAGTTTGCCAAGATGTCTCATGATTGAAGGGTAGTGAATATTAATGTGAAAATAAGGCATGATGAATTTGTGCAAAAGGAATCATGTAGGCACTCTTATTGTAGATATTTAATGATGGATGTCCATATATGGCATACGTTATGAAAAAGGGGGTTTATTTTGAAACAGTGAATGAAAAGGGTATTATAAACTGCAATACCGAGAAGCAAAACAGAGAAGACTTGCCACCTCATCCATTGCCCTAACGTGCATCAAATGAAGGAAAATGAAACGAAACGAATGAGAAACTAAGGGTTTTTCAAACAAATACAAACATGCACAAGATGAAAACGAAAATAAGGGAAATGAAAAGTTTTATGAAAACAATAAATATGCCATGGAAAGATTTTTACAAAGGCTGGACCTTTTTTGGAGGCCATGGTTGAATAGTTTTTGAGAAGTCATATTGCTGAACTGTTTTTCACCACATGAGGCTAATTTGGGGTATATTTTTCTGCACTTGTATGTGTGATATTGAAGACCTCTTTTAATATATTGGAGATACTTCAAGTTTTAATGCATGTTAATAGTTGACTTGGTTTTATTTTTGGTATATTGCACCATTTTCTTAGAAGATTGCACCACATTTGCTGTTTGACTGCGTGAATTTTGGTAACACTAATGTTGGTTTTGTGCATAATACTAATGCTTGTAGGGTCTGTGAAGAAATTTTGGATTGCAGCATTTCTGTTATTTCATTTTTTCTTATTTTATTTTTCTGACTCTTCTTTTTGCAAAAAAAAATTTAAAACTTCGACGATTAAAATAAAAATAAAACTCCAAAAATAAATACATGGGTGTGAAAATTGACCTTCAATATTTCATTCGAAATAATTTCAATCCCATTCCGAAGCCATTTTGAATTTATAAAAATTATTTAAAGTTATTTTATGAGAGTTTTATAATTTTGAAATTTTTCATTATTTTATATTTTGAAGGTAAATCAATTTTTTTAACTTTACATTTTTATTCGCAAGCAATAAATGAACTTCTCTTTATGAAAATCACAATTTCATTAAAGGGGGTAATTTATATGGCATTCCATAGGCCATCATTTTCAAAGCAATAAATTGGTTTCTCTTTATGAAAATTCTAATTTCATTAAAGAGAGGTAATTTATACATTATATCAAAGGCTATTATTTTAAAGCATTAAATTATTTCTTTTTATGAAAATTATGATTTCATTAAAGAAGGATAATTTATAATGACATTTTAAGGCCTTTACATTTCATAGCTATTCATGCATATTTATTTCCTTTTCATTCATCAAGCAATAATTAAAGGAATTCAATCTTCATTTCACATTCACATTTAGATAGATTTTAATCTTCTATTTCATTGTTCAAGGTAAGGTTTAAGCAAGATAAAACTTGTTTAAAATTTGCTTAATCAAAGGAAGATAAAATCTACCTAAAATACTCATAAAATGGATTAAGGCTTTACATTGTGGTCATATGAGGGGCAATCACATTTTTATTTTTCTTTTAAGTTTCATGAACAATCATTAACATAGCATAATAAAGTAAACCAACATAGGCCCCTTGCTAATAATTACTTGCAAATCACTAAGGTATTCCTAGAATTTATTTGATACATCTTTACAAGTACTAAAGCACACATAAGTAAAAATAACCTTGGAGAAATTGCAAGAGAGGATTTTCTAACCAAAATCCTGATTGTGATGGTTGTTTTGTAATTGGATAAAATTTCCACTCAACAAGGACTTCAAAAGCTTCTTGTTTGTTTAAACATCTTAGGTAGATTCCCATGTGATTTTTTTGATATAAATTATCTAATGTTATTATAAAGTTTACACTTAATATGCAACACTCTTCTTTGGGTGGAATTTAAGTGATTAGGACATACTCTATTTAGTAAATAATAAATAATGTCCCGATACCATTCATCATTTGTAATTTCCCCCACTGAGTACTACTAGCATGAAATCTAAGAATATACTTCAAACAAGGTTTTGCTTAGTCCTCATCCTCTAACAATTCTCATAGGCTAATTTCTAGATCAAACTCGCATAAGATAAACATCCACTTACCTCTACATTCTCCTAGCTCATTCTACATCAACATTGTTTTCATAGTCAGATCAAGAACTATTGCAAACACTTTTCTATGTAGGATACAGTGACAGAATTTCTTCATAGCTTTGATCGAAGTAGAGGCTTGTTTATCAATGATTAAGTATCTAAGTTGAGAATCCTTTAAAGGTAAGCTTATGAAAGTTTCTAGTATATCATCACCAACCTCTTTTCTTTGAGTTAAAACATCAACGGTTGAATGCTCATATGCAAATAAATAGATATAAAAAACCTAAGCGTAATCAAGGCTAATGTTAAGAACCTTCTATTTTAAATAAACATGTTCACGTAAACATTGTAATAAAAGTATAAATCATGTAAGAACAAAATATGACAATATGAAATGTAAATGCAAAAATATATTAATCTCATAAATCACAACACATAATCATGGGCCTCTTTGAGGGGGCAATCTCCTTCAATACTTTCAATCAATATGTAATAATATATATCCATTCCTGCCCCTCGTATTTTTAAATACTTCATAACCCTACCTAATGCTCAAGGTTGGCTTACATGCAAAATGCCACCCAAGCTAGAATCTTCTACCAAATAAAACAAATATATTATTTATACCATTTACATAAAATGGTGACACCTGTATACGTGCCTTTAATGCCACAAACTATTATAAAAAATTATATAATATCATTACAAGATATTATAATGGTATTCCCATGTTAAGAAAGGGATTATTAAATAATAGTTTTTGGATGGTCTAACATGCCCTTCCCCTTCACAAAATTTTATCTTCAAAACTAAAAATGAGGAAATTGTTGTTGAAGTTATCGAAGGGACTCCCAAGTCGTATATTTAGATTGTAATCCTTGCCATTGAACAAGAACATCAGTGATGACACGATGGTGAAGGGTGAATCATCTCCCATCCAAAATTTATTTAGGCTTAAGAATGATGAATCCTTCTTTTTCCAACTCCAGTAATGTGGATTGTACCTAGACCTTGTTGCCAACAACCATCTTGAAAGAGGAGACATAGAATACTGGATGAATTTTGAAAGTGGTCGAAAGGGCTATTTTATAGTTGTTGACCTATCCTGCTATAACACCTGGTAAGGACCATAGTATTTGGTGATAAGTTTATGGTATCCATGAATTTGAAGAGATGACTATTTGTAGGTTTGTAGGCAGATAAAAAATATGTTCTTGACTTCAAAGCTATGCTTATAGTAGTGTTGATTAGATTGTTGATGCATTCAATTATGGGCCAAGTCAAGATTGATCTTAAGTTATCGAATAAGGGTAGCATTTTGTTTGAAGGTGAAATCCACAACTTGAACCCTAGATCTTATTGGAATGTAAGAGTAGGGTGTTGGTGGAGGATGACCATAGACTACTTCAAATGGGGTAACCTTAGCAGCAATATGATATAAAGTATTATAACACCATTCATCCAAAGGGGTCCACTTAGCCCACTGTGTAGGATATTCTGAGGCAAAGAAACAATGGTATATTTACAAGCACTTATTGATAATTCAATTTGGCTACAAATCTAAGGGTGATATGCCAAACTTATTTTGAGTTGAGTTCCCTACAATTTCAATAGTTCCTACTAAAAGTGAATAGTAAAAGTAGGGTTCCTATTTGAAATAATTGATTTGGAAATTCAGTGAAGATGAAATATGGAGTATAGAAATATTTGGATAATTATGGAGGTGATGTAGGGGTGGGACAAGGAATATAAATGAGCATACTTTGTGAGACAATCCACTACCACCAGGATAACTAATTTTCCTCTTGATTTAGGTAATCCTTTGATGAAATCCATAGAGATATTTGTCCATACTTATTTTGGAATTAGCAAGGGCTAAAGGATTCCAGGAGAACACACATTTTCTCCTTTCATGCATTGGAACTTGTTACATTTTTCCACAAAAGTTTGAATATCCTTTTCATTCCCCTCCAAAAAAAGTATGCTTGGTCCTTTCATATGTTTTTAGAAACCCAAAATGGCCAACTATTGGTGATGCATGCATTTCCTGCATGATGAGTTCTTGTATTTGTGAATTTTGAGGAATGACAAGTTGGTCGCGATATCTCAAGTCTTGACCATCCCAAGTATAGTTAGGGCATGAGTTAGGCTTTGCTTGGATTTTGTTGATCAAAGTTTACAAATTAGAATCTTTGGTCATTTTTTCCTTGAGATGAAGGATCCACTGCAAAAGTTTAGTATAGCATTTAGTATTCCTAATCTCCATATTGTCTATATAAGTCATCAACCACCATGTTATCCTTACCTTTCTTATAGGTTATTTCATAATCATAGCCTAACAGTTTAGAAACCCATTTTTGTTATTTTGGAGTGGCCACCCTTTTTTCCAAGAAATATTTGAGACTTTGATGATTATTCTTGATAGAAAATTGATGCCCAATGAGATACGACTGCCAATTATTAACATATAAAATGGCAAGCATCCTTGTCATAAGTAGACTTGCCTAAATTTTGGCCAAAAAGTGTTCTACTGGTGAAGAGCAATGGTCTTCCTTATTGCATCAAAATTACCCTAATGTCATTTCCATAAGCATCACTTTTAATTACAAAAGGTCAAGAAAATAGGCATTGCTAACACAAGGGTGGTGGTCATAGCTTGCTTCAAGTCTTTGAAATCCTTCTTCGCTAGTTCTAACCACATAAAAGAATTATTTCTCAACGTGATTGTCAATGGAGTGCTATCTTTCCATAATTTTGCACATATTTATAATAATATCCAATGAGTCCAAAAATCTATGAAGTCCCTTTAAGGTTCAAGGCTTAGGCCAATCTTGAACAACCTAAATCTTTTTAGGGTCCACTTTAACTCAATCTCTGGTTACAATGTGACCTAAATATTCAACTTCTTGAAACCCAAAAGAACTTGGCCCTCTATATAAAGTTGATTATCTAACAAACGTTGTAGTGTTTGATCTAAATTTCGGAGATGCTTCTCTCATGAATGATTGTAAATCAAAATATCATCAAAGAATACTAGAATGATTTTTTGAAGGAAAGTTCAAAACAATAGAATTCATCACTCTCAAAAGTGGAAGGTGCATTGGTTAACCCAAATGGCATAACCAAGAATTCATAGTGCCCTTCATGAGTTCTAAAATACATTTTAGGAGTGTTCTCATCCTTGATTTGAATCTGATGATATCTAGACAGAAAATTCAATTTTAAAAAATATTGGGTCCCATGCAACTCATCTAACAATTCATTAATGATTAGAATGGGAAATTTATCTTTAATAGTGATTTTATTAAGTTCCTTGAAATCCACACACAAGCACCAAGACCCATCCTTCTTCCATACCAAAAATATTGGAGAAGAATAGGGACTAGCATTGGGACAAATAACCCCTATAGCATGAAGTTCCTATACTATTTTCTCAAATTTTTAATTTTTGGGCATATGGATACTTGTAAGGGCAGACATTTGGGGGAAGACTACTAGGAATAAACTGAATTGCATGGTCATGAGTATGATGAGGGGGTAGTCCTTTGGATTTCTCAAAAACTAAGGCATGTTTTTATAATAAAATCTATAATTCCTTTGGATGGTCCTCATCCCTTTCCTTGTAGATTTTATAGCAAATAATCAATCCACAACCCTATGGGAGGATTTTTTTTTTCCATCTTATGGGTTGAAATAAATTGAGCAGCCTTAGCCTTCATACCCCTTAATGTGTATTTTATTCCTTGTTGGCTCAATTTCATCCATAGCATAGAAAAATCCTACAAGATAGGACCTAACATATGTAGTCACTATGCTCCCAAAATAACATCACACCCACCTAGTGATAAGGAAACCATATATGTCTTACGATTATACTCCCCTATTTGTATTTTGATATTGCAACAATTCTCTTTACATGGTAGGGTGCCTCTATTAGCAATCATGAATTGAAAGAATTACAAGTATTAATGTAACAATTCCTCTATCTGGTCACACATGGATCAATAAATTTATGTGTGCTTCCTGAGTTAATAAGAATTATTATATGTTATCTCTTGAAGTGTCCTATCACTTTCATCATTTGAGGAGTTTATATACTTTCTAAGGCATGCACCAAATTTTTTGGTTGAGATTCATATAGAACTTATGACTGTTATGTGTGTTCCTCCTCTTGATGATCCTCTTACACCTTCGAAGATTCAACGGTTGTTGCCTCATCCAAATAAATCAAATAGATTTTTTTGGTGTACACACTTACACCTTGGGTAATACTTCTCATCATAGTTATAGCATAGACCTTGAGCCCTTTTGGATTCCAATTCTTTGTGTATCAATTTTTTGATGGTAGGAGATTTTTTGGTAGGAGTTGGAGTTGGCTTGGACAAAAAAGATGGTTGATATTGAGAATTTTGGGGTGCATCCTTGAGCCTTAAATTTTTCTTCTACCAATATATCCAAGGCTATTGCCTAATGTAATTATTGTGGCCTCAACATTTTAACTTCAACTTTAATATCATCCTTCAAACCACTCACAAAACAACTTTGGAAGAATTTAGGACTCAAACTAGTGGTATGGTTGGCCAATTTTTTTAAAGTGAGTTTGATAATCTTGAATGGTTGAAGTTTATTTAATTTTATAAATGGGTCCTATGAAATCTTCAAACTCACTTGGATCGAACCTAGTGAGTAGGTGTTGCTCAAAGTCAAGCCAAGTAAGATCAATGTGTGCTTTCTTAAGCCACTGAAACCAATGCATTGCATCTGATTAAAAATTGAAAGAGGCAATTGTCAAGCACATATAATGGGAAACATTATGAAGACTGAAATATTGTTCTAGTCGACATATCCATCCCTCTAGATATCTTCCATCAAAATTTGAAAAATCTAATTTAGGTAGAATAAATCCATTATTATTGGTGCTTCCCACTAATGGCTACTAGTTCCTTCCTCCTTACGGTCATGAGAACCAAATTGATCATATGTGAGGGTATTATTAGCTATATGACTTTCCAAGTCTTCAATTTTCTATTTAAGTCTAATTTCATTTCTCTTTATTCCCTTGCTACAAATTTTAAGGATTCATGTAGAGATTTAATATCTAATCTTAACCAATTTAAACCATTAGTTAATTGTTCCCCCGTATGGTTCAAACCCCACTAAGTATAAGGGGAGTGGAACCCCTTATAAAAACCTATGTAAACTCATTGAGAAAAAAAAAATCTCAATAGGACACCACAATGGTAAAAGGTATTGGGCTCCCCTAACGGAGATCCAAATTCAATTCATGGGGAAGGTGGCCCTTGATGTGCCTCGAAATTTTCAACCTATTAAAAAAAAAAATTGTTCCCCCACATGCTTATCCCAAGTCTCTACATGCATGAAATTTTTTTGATCTCATTCTTGTGTCTTTTGTTGTTCCTTAGTGCTTGTAGTCATTCTCTTTGATTTTTGACCTTCTGATGATACTCACTAAAAATAGGTGTGGTTCTAGGAGTTATTATTTTTAGTAATGAGAAAAAAATATGTTTGTATGCTACATATTAAAATGATTAGCTTGAGAAGATGAATGTAATGGATTAGGTCCCATTATTACATTTTTGACACCTTAAAAAAAGCACATGGAGGTTATATACCAAAATGATCAACTCGAAAAGACAATCACAATGGACTATATTCCATAATACTATTTTTTGGTACCCCAGATGTTTTTTAGGTGAATGTTATCTTCAAATGCTATCATTTTTTGTCCTAGATTCTTGGCTCACTCAAAAAATTAACTTTTGTTTAACCTCTTACTAAACAATGCATTGTTTGTTATTGACATTGTTTTGTCTAACACTTCTATCATTGACACTATAACTCACTATCTCTGATGACTATCTTGGCTAACTTTGTTACTAACAAATTCCCTATCTATTATGATTCTTGAATACCACAGGTAACTGTTACTAATGTTGGTAAACTTTATCTTGGTTGTTACTAACTCTAACCGAATTCATACTCGATTGTTACTAACTACTCCTTTTTATAGAACTTGTCTTGACTATTATGTTCATCACCAATTCTTTTATATACTTAATGTAGTAAATTTTGTATGGGCGATCTCCTTAGCATACTCAATTTCTATGATAGGATGTTTAATTTTAGGTTTAACATTCAATAGAAACATTGTCCTCTAGACCAAGGTGTGTGTATTATCCCTAGACCCTATATTATATCGCAATGATGAATGATAGTGCTTAGACCAATATTTTAGGTCAATACTAAAGGAGGATTCAATGCATGCCCTTGAGCACACTATCCATCTATTTGATACTACAGGAGGGTGATCTTCCTAGATGTTGTGTCTAATGCATTATATAAAATACATGATAAAAAATCTTCCTAGGGCTAAAGGTTTCTCCTAACTCTTAGGGGTCTCTAGATATACCTAAAGATATGTGGGAGCTCAATTTTGTATATGAGTGTTGTGTGAGGCCTGGATATTGGAGCCTGATTGCCCCTCATTTCACTAGATGCTTTAAAAAAAAATTAGATTAGCCAATAACAACAACTCCTATGTGATATTTTAAAACCCTTGGCATAGGGTTTCTAACCTAATAAGCTAATACAAAAAAAGTTAAGATTTTTTTAATAAGAAAACAAGCAAAAAAATGAAAAAACAAAAAATTATACCTAACAGTTGAAATGGTAGGGCAAGAACTATCGCAGTCGTAGAAAAACACAACCCTATAAAATGCTTTGATACCACTTGTTAGGAACCATCTAATTAAATAAGCACATTCGTATAAATATGCAATATGAAATGTAAATACAAAAATATATTAATCTCACAAATCACAACATAGAATCATGGGCCTCTTCAAGGGGGTAACCTCCTTTAATACTTTCATTCAATATACAAAAATCTACATTCATTCCTGCTCACATTTTTAAGGACTTCATAACCTTACCTAATGCTCAAGATTGCCTTACATGCAAAATTCCACCTGAGCTAGAATCTTCTACCAAACAAAACAATTACATTCTTTATAAAAATTAATAAAATGGTGCCACTTGTATAGGCACCTCTAGTCCCATAAACTATTATAAAATATTTTAAATATCATTACATTATATTAGGGTTTCCATATTAATAAAAGGGTTATTACATAATAGTGTTAGGATGGAGTCCTAACAACTAATTAATACAAGAATATTTGTGATTGTATTTTTAGTTTTATGAAAAGCAACTTGTGCTTCCCTAGTCCATACAATCTTGGCATCCTTTTTAAGCATAGCATTCAGAGATCAAACTATTTTTGCAAAGCCAAAGATAAAGTTTTGTAAAAAATTAATTTTTTCAAAGAAATACTTTAGCTCCTTTTCACTTTTGAGAAGGGGAATTTTTTGAATTGCTTAAATCCTACCTGGATCAATGGAAATACCAACTTTGGAAATGAAATTCCCTAGGAGTTTTCCTTCTAACACCAAAAATACACTTTTTGAGATTCAATAAAATTCCATGCTCTTGACATCTATGTAGAATTCTTTTCAAATATTCCACATGGCCTCCATGTTTTTAGAAAAAAAATAGTAAGGTTATCAATGTAAATCTCTATGTATTTTCCAATGAGGTCCTTGAAGGTAATATCCATAGCTCTTTGAAAATATTCTCCTACATAAAACAAAACGAAGAACATTCTCTTGTATGTAAATGTTCCTCATTTTGTAGTGAATGTAATTTTAATCTGGTCCTTTGGGTCTACCACTACTTGATTGTATCAAGAGAAACTATGTAGAAAGGATATCATCTTAGATACATTCACTATTTGTAGCACTTCATCCAAATAAGGAAGAGGATAGCTATCCTTCTAAGACACTGTTAAGATTTCTAAAATTTACACATAGGTGTATTTCTCCATTCTTCTTACAGACTAGTACCAGATTTGCAACCCAAGTAAAATATTTTATTGGGAAAATAATATAGGTTGCCAATATTTTTTATATCTTCTTGAGAATGAGATGCTCCAACAATGGATTAATTGTCTCTACTTTTGCCAAAAGGGTTTCATTCCTGGCTTTAAAGGAATGTTGTGGGTGATGATGGATGCATCATAGGTCTTCAAATATTCATAGCTCTATGTTATAACAACTATATAATCCTTTAGATCTTGGATTATTTCTTTTTTTCCTCATCATTATAAGCCTTTTCCAAGAAAGCATTTTGGAGATACTCAACATTCCCTAGATTGTAGGCTTTATATGACTCCTTTTTAGATGTAGTTTATTGCTTGTGAGTATGATAATGTATATCAAATAGGTATACCAAATAAATCATCCCTTTGGGAATGGTATTTGTTTTCAAATTCAATTCACCTTCTTCATACATCTTTGCACTATCGTTGTCTTCCTCATCTATTATATGTGTCTCAAACATACCTGAATTAACAATAAAATCAATTTCTTTCATCTTCAAATACCAAAACTTTTTGGATGTCGTCTAGTATAGATGGAGTGGCAACTAGTTATATTGAGAATAACTTTATCTTAGAATGAGCAACTGGTTTTAGAGTGCTTGCTACAACTACCAATGAATTTGTTGTGTGATTTTTTATACATGAAATAGTTGAAATATTGAAAGCATCAAACTCTTTGATTAAATACTACACACGACTTATAGTAATTTGAGAGATGTTTTTTATGACATGCATATTTGTTTCCCACTTGTTTTATCACCAATTTAGAATCTACTAAGATACATACATATTCGACTCCCTTCTTGATGGAAAACTACAATCCAAGAACCAATACCTCATCCTTAGCAATATTGAAGGTGGAAGGAAACTGTAGTTAGTAAGCAATAAGATGTGATTTGTCTCTAGGGTTGAATAGTCCAATTCTGACACCGCTATGCTTACATCTTGAACCATCAAACTTAAGATTCCATAAATAATTTTTAGTTGTTTCTTTTTTACTTGGTGGGGCCTCTACTACTAGATTATTCTCTTTATGTTGGGTTTCCAATACCATAATGTCGAGTCCCAATTATGGCTCAATGTACATAAACTTATTGACATTGTTGTACTCAATAATGAGCTCCTTCAACCTTGACTCTCTTTCTATCTAAATTTTATTGTATATGCCATTCCCAGGAAACCACAAGTAAAAATATATGTTTCCATATAACCATTTTGTGTTCTTGACCAATCATGACTAAGTGGCATCCCATATACACCTAGGATATCCATAACTTGGATATCAATACATTGTTGTATCCTAGGTTCAACAACCAACTATATATGAATTTTATTTAGCACCCCAACCATATTTACCTTTGTAATATCCAACTAAACCATCTTTTTGTTTGAGTGAATAGGGGTTAGTCTTAATTTTTGGTCGACCACATACGATATCATATTTCTAGAAGCACTGGAATCCATAAGACAATTATGTAAGTTTATACCAATAATTACAATAGCAAAAGGAAAGGTGGATATTCTAAATTTCATTTATATATGGCTACCTAAGCATCAATAGTATTTTTAGTCTCTTTTTACTTTGGGCAAATAGAGCTTTAAGCAATAAATCCTTTTGGTCAATTAACTGAGCTACCTTAAATAGAGAAATATTTTCCTTGGTTTTCTTAAGGTCTTAAATAATATTATATTTGGATTTGTTTTGTGCTTTAATTTTGTTTGTTTTTTGTAATGGCATATTGGATTTTGGTTGTGTAAGGTTATGGGATCCTTAGGTGAAGTTGGATTCTTTTTGGTATGCTTATCATGAGGGATACAGGTTTTATTGGGAGGTGTGGAAGAAGTTATTGGTGCTTTCCCTTTACTTTGAATAATATAATTATTACCTCATTGAAACTATAAATAAGCTTGTATCTCTTCTTTTATTCATATTCATCTTCATCTACTCCTAAGAGTTCATATATCTCTAAAACTAGTTCTATCCCTACATTCTTATTCGCTTGACTCCTATAATCCTCATTGGTGGGTACTGACTCCAAATTTTCATCTCCTTATAGACAATATCTATAGGGTTTTAAAATATAAATAGTTAATTTCACCATGTTGAGTTGTGGAATGGACCTTGCACCTATTGGACAAAGCAATATTTACCAAATTCACTAAATTACCTAATTTGTTATTTGATTAAATTTTGGTTACCAATAGGATTTGGGACTCCATTGTTTAGGAGAGTATTTCATTGGCGATTAGTCCTTTGGAAGTTGAATTTCCTATGTTTATTATTATTTGCAATTGGATTTTTTATTGTCTAACTCAAGATTCAAGTTATTGGGTTGACTTGGTCTTGGTCGACCTATTACATTATTTGTAGGTGTAGAAGTATTCAAAAATGCAAGTAAAGTTGGCTAATTATTTATTATAGGTGTATGATTGAGGATGTTGTTTTTGGTCACGTAATTATCCAAATATGTTGGATTGGTTTGTTGATTGATCATATTAGGCATTATTTAATTCAGAGGTATTAGATTGAAGGGTTGATTTTGGTTTAGATACATGACTGGTAGTAACGAATTCAACATGGGAAGATGTTGTATAAAGACTTGATTTATTATCAATATCTGATTATAAGCTCTTGGTTGTCCAAGTGAAGGTAATTGATCCAAATAAAAACCTTGAGGTATTAATTATTGTTCAACTATTAGAGCCTCACTATATGCCATGGGAAAGGATGTGATTTGAGGAGCTCTCCTCACAAACATGGAAGTTAATGGGTCCAAAGCTCTAAGATACATTTGGATGGATGCTTTCACTATGAGGGTGTAATTTATCATCAACATGGTGTATAGGTTATGGAACCTAAGTGTTGAAAAGTCTCAAGGGTTCAATGGGTTCTCTACAGATAGAAGCAAACTAATGATATACCACAACTGGATCAATGGGTAATCTAAAATGGTTGATAAATGTTACCTCTAATTAAGACCAAGAAGTAATAGAGCCTAAAGGTAAGTTGATATACCAATCATATGTAAACTCATCCAATGTGTGTGGAAACATCCTATAGGTAACATCCTCATGTTCAATTTGTAAATGGATTAAGACATATTTGTATGCTTGTATATGTTCTTCAGCTAATCATGTTCCATAATATCTATACTGAGGTATATATCTTTTAGTATTATTAGGCATATAATGTGTAGGCCATGGTATGTTCAAAGGGCTACTTCCTACTAACCATGGAGCAAGAGCTACCATTAGTGAACCTTGGGGAATTGTAAAAGGATAAACCAAAGGGATAATAACTCTAGGAGAACTATTGCTAGTCAGAGGCATATTGGGTGTGCCTTTATCAACTTTGGGTCTTTTATATGGGGAAATACTGAGAATTTCAATACCACCTACAGATGACTTATACCTAGTGATGATAACTTTTGGTTCTAGCTTTTATAGTCAATATGTGTAACACAAACACTACACCAAGAAAATTTAATTTTTTTAGAGCCTACTCAGGCCCTCCTTCTAGCGCTAGTTCTATTGGTGTAAGGGCCTATTAGACTTAGTAAATCAACAATTTAGCCCTCTTTCTAGTGCTAGTTTTTTTGAGTGTGCAAATGACACATATCAATTTTTCCCTTCCTAGTGCTAATTTTGCTAGACATGAAGAGGAAGAAGCCAAACTATTGGTGTGTCAAGGCCAACATAATTTGAACATAGTCAATTTCCTCTTGTAAGGAAAATTTGTTTCCCCAAGGTTTGGGTATGTCAGGTCTTGAAAAGCATGGATAACCCAAAGATTATTGATAACAATTCCTTCAAGGGGCCTTTGTTGGTATGACTCAAAGAGAAAAATTTCCTAGGTACAATGCTTTGAAATAAAATTCTTAACTATCTAAAAATATTCTATTACACTGATATTACAACATACATGAGTTGAGCAGAATTAAAATGGGCAAAAAAAAGTAAATTTTAGACCATGCAAGTTGTGATTTCTTAATAAATATCATTCATTGCACTTAAGATTAATATCACACATATAACAACAATGATTGTTTTGAAGCTATATGGAATTTTAAAATGTACTGCAATAAACCAACTTCAATTTTTTAAATAAAAATTAATCTACTCCTAATCTATATATGTTTCAAAGTGTTGGAGAAATTACATTTGTTGGTAAATGTTAAAATACCCCATGCCACATTTGTAAATATTAGATTAGGCAATGTGATTTATATATCTCTAATGTATGTGTCAATATATGAGAAGAGTCCAAGTGTCATGTAATAAAGTGTGCAAGTGTGTAAAGTGTGAGAGAGTGAAATATGTCATGTAAGTAATTCAAGATTCATAGAGTTAGGTTTCAAATATACAAGTGAAGAATAACGTGATATATGACAAGATTTAAAGTGAAGAGACATGAAATTTTTATCATATGTGAGGAATTGGAAAGGATGCATCTCCTATATGTTTGAGGAGAGAAATATTCAATTATTGAAGAGTCATATTATCAATATAAAGTTCCATGCATTGTATCACGAAGGTCATAATATGGAGAAAAATATATTGTATATTTGATGATTTATGAATAATATTGTA
The DNA here is from genome assembly GCA_028583015.1 of Wollemia nobilis. Classification (NCBI taxonomy): domain Eukaryota; kingdom Viridiplantae; phylum Streptophyta; class Pinopsida; order Araucariales; family Araucariaceae; genus Wollemia; species Wollemia nobilis. The sequence continues at coordinate 778,439 of JAQPPZ010000856.1, read as the reverse complement.
TGTTCTATTATTGTTATTCTATGAATGTGATTCATTGATATTTACCAAAGAGTTGTATGCTTTAAAATCTATGATCAATATTTGATCCTTGATAAAATGACCTATGAGATAATCTGGCTAAATAGCCATCACAAAGAGAAATCAAAGGTTTAAGGGCAAGGGAAAAAAATAAACAAAGTAGTACTGTCCTAAAATTTAGTTTCAATTTGGTAAAGCAACAATTATAATTTAAACCAATCCTAATTTGACTAGTATACATAGTTAAAATTTTGATATGGTGTAGACACCTAAAATACGTCATGTTTAGGATACTACCCATATGGACACATTTGAAGACCATATGAATCATCTGGGTCCTCTCCAATAGCTAACAGTGGTCCTAACCACTCAAAAAGGGCAATTCTAGTCCATCTAGGCTTAGTTGCTCTTAGGTAGAGCGGTCGCCACATCTAGATACTTAAGCTGACAACAACCACACCTAGCCACTACTCTTAATAGTGGCTAGCACCATGCATAGTCTAGTCATGAATACGGGTCCAGATCGCATAGTCTGATTGCACCTTGCATTGCTTATAGGTAAATTTTGGCGAGGAACTCCCAGATTTCCTCCTAACTTCCCCTTTAATTCCAATTTGTGACTAATGATTTTCCCTCGGGATGGTCAATTGCATGTAATTTAGATTTTGGCTTCTCTAGGAAGCCAAGATCTAGACCTAGATCTAAAATAAAGAGGAGTCTGAAGAACACAAGCTTATAATGAGAGGGAGTGAATAGTATAAGACCACTTTTTACTTTTCTTTCCCAATCAATATTATGTAATGTATAGATAGCAATATCAACAACAATAATCAAAGCAATGCACAAATTACCACACATAATAGAGACACCAATTTTATGTGGTTCATCCAATGTGGGCTACTCCACGGAGAAAATATTTCACTAAAATTTTCTCAATCAATCTCTTGGGAATCTTTTCCCTATTACAATATTTATGAACCTCTTTCCAAAGGAGACACCAATATCCTAATCAAGTTCATGGATCTCTATCCACAAGAAGACTCCTTTCTCCTAAAATCTGACTAGTGATCTTCTAGAAGAACTATTGCCCCCACTACTCTGGCTAATGGATCTCTATCCATTGAAGAATCTTATTCTTATTACCCTGGCTAATGGATCTCTATCCACTGGAGACTATCATCCTCTATACTCTGTCACCTTCAAAGCTCTATCTTAAATTTGCACTAAACACAGTACTTCGGTCTAGCACAAATCTATCCTCAATCTCTATCCTCTAATATGCACTAAACACAGTCCTTTGGTCTAGCACAAATATATCCTCAATCTCTATCCTCTGATCTAAACTAAACATAGTCCTTCGATCTAGCACAAATATATCCTCAATATCTTCCTTTGTTTTGTACTAAACATAGTCCTTCGGTCTAGCATGAATCTATCCTCAATATTTGTCCTCAAGCCTTAACTCAAAGCTTGACACAATCACAAATCAACTCTGTTGGATCTGCCCCAAAACTTAACTCAAGGTTTGAACAAATCAATCAATCAACTCTACTCACAAGACTTCTCAAATACTTGTCTCAAATATGCCTTGTAAGCTTCCATAAAATCTCACACCAATATGTCCTTAAGTCCTATCTAGAACTTGTCCAATATGCTCAATAAGTCCTCACAAGAACTCATCCAAATATGCTCTTAATTTGTATTGTAAGCTTTCACAAAAGCGTACCCAAATTTGTCCACAAGTCTTCTCAAAGACTTACCTCAAATCTGCTCAACAAGTCCACTCTAGAACTTGTCCAATCTCATAGAAACATAAAGAGAATTTTTAGAGACTCAATATGCTCTACACTCATCATAATGCTCAATCACTTTCAATCACTTTCAATCACTCTCTTAGAAAATATAGTAATTGTTAGAGACTCAATATGCTTCACATTCACCTCAATACTCAATCACTTTCAATCACTCTCTTAGAACATATAGAGAATTTCTAGAGACTCAATATGCTTCACATTCACCTCAATACTCAATCACTTTCAATCACTCTCTTATCACAGAAACATATAGATAATTGTTAGAGACTCAATATGTTTCACACTCATCAATACTCAACCTCTTTCTCAAATAAATTCATAATATAGAATAATTTTTTTCACAAAACTTGAACAATTACTTCACACATTCACTTGACTAGGCTTAACCAACTCTACTCAATCAATCACTCAATGAAATGATCCTTGCTCACAAATCCTAGTTCAAGCATATGAACACTCACTCAAATATTTTCAACAATGCTTTATCAACCAATCTCACATAACAATGATACTCATGTTCTTTCCAAACCCTAGTTCAAGTTCTTCACTCAACTCAAACACTTCAACAACAATGCTTATAAAACAAGTTTTTATCAACAACTCTTAATTCCACAAAACCTTGAAGCATTAATTCAAAACACTCTCAACAATGCAAACCAAACAATCCTTTTCACTCCAACTTTTCATTCACAAATTTCAACAATCACTCACTAGGAAGAATGTGCCCATACCTTTTGTTGGATGTAGAAGTGCCTTTATAAAACTTGTCTTAATCACAATTTTCTTCTTTTCAATTCCAATGGTTAGACACAAAAATATTACTTCAAAACTTTCCAAAATATTCCTTGAACATAAAACAATCACAACTCAATTTATGCCTTATTGCTCCCTTTTAAAACAACACTCATCATACCATACATAAAGATAATTTCCTTGATACACCTTATAAACTCATAATATCCAACACCATAAAAATATCAATCAAAACACCTTACAATATTTTCAAAACATTTGAACACACAACATTAAAAAATTTAATTTTGCAAAAACCCTTATTACTCCTTTAGCAACCTTAGAACCAATTTTAAAATGCAAAAATTAATTTTTAAATGCCCAACTATATTTCCAAAAAATTTGGCGACCAATTTACAAGTATACCTTATACTTCCCAAAAAAGGACATTTGGTGATATTCGATCCGTCGTCTCCTCTAGCCTAAGTGCCTTAGCGCTTGGGAGCCCATCGCGTGGGCTACTAATGCCCACGTGAAGGAAGGTATAGCGTCTTCCTCTTATGCCTTCACTCACCATCTATTCCTTTCGAAACATGCACACTCCTCCTTCACTTTGGATGCAGCGCAATTCGTATAGCTCTCAATTCTTAGGCTCGCATTAATTTTTGAAGGCATGGTAAGTATGGTAGGGTGGGAGTTACCCCCTTTTATACACGCTTTTAATTTCTCCTCACGTCAATGGCACTTTATTCGAAATTGAATTTCAAATTTCAATATTGATAACCCACCTTCAGTTTATTTAACCTTAGCTTAAATTTATTTATAATTAAAAATTAAATTAATTAATAATTAATTTAAATAACTTTATAAGTTAAGTAAATTAACTAATAAATTAATTTATAATTAATTTTAAATTTCCTTGGAATAATATTATAAAACAATATTATAATGTTATTTATTTGGGCTTTTTCTTGCACTTTGGACCTCATCTGACTTCCGTGAACTGGGTCTTGAAACTAAAACCAAGATGGATGCTTCCAACTAAAACTACCACTGACTAGTGTTGAAATTTCGACATCAATGACCACTCACTCTTGACATCAATGACAACTTATCACTCAAAATGTCCAACGAGTCTACATATGGACTCTCCCAAGCAAAGCAAAGAGATCCATGAATATTCAAATCTTGTGCAGTGAAGCCCTGGTCGATCAGAGAGTGAATCCACACCCCCTTTGAGGAGCAATGAAGTGCTATTCGACTGAGCTACGTCTACGCACCTACTTTCAGATCCATTTATTCTTCACCACCCATCAGTGTACCAGACACAATAGGTGACCCTTGAACATCAATTGGAGCAAGGAATATAGTGCTACAACCCCTGGTTCATGAGGAGAAGAGCTTCATTTCATGATCGCTATCTTGAATAGTGGCCCACAGGCATATCTTAGGGCATTAGACATTATTTTCCTTTATTCTAGCTTAGATCCATTATTGCTTTGATTTATTAATTAGTTCTAGCATAGATCTGATTTCATTAACGCATTTACATCATATTTCTGAGTTTTCTATGCATTTATCGCTTAGTTTATGCTTGCATTTTAATATTATCATGCTCATATATCATGTTTATCAGATCTTCTAATAAGAGCCTCTTTCGGAGAGGTGGCCCGTACTACTGATAGTGCTCTATTGTTTCTATGCATGCAGGTTACAGGTTTACAGGACCGATTCAAGGCATCCAGTGCATAAGATCCCTCCAAGGTGAGAGAAGGAGAAGGAGGCATCTATAAGCCCTCATACAAGTTCGTGTGCGAGATCGGGAGGCCTACGAAAGCACACCACCCCTTTGCGAGGGGACATCATTCTTCTGCACCATTATTCCACTTGTAATTTATTGTATCAAAATTGGGTATCCCTTAGAGGGACCGATATGTAACTGAGATTTGCCAAAGAAATTATTAATAAAAGATCTTTATTTATTTTGTCATTTTTATGTTATCTATTGCTTTGTGTTCTTCCATTTTGATATAATATTGTAAGTAGGGTAGTGGTGCACGCTTCTCGAGGTCGCATATATGGTGATCATGGTGGGACCCCCACCAGGTTTTTATTTTCTATCAATTTATTGATGTTTTATTGTATTTTTTGTGTGTAGGTTTGGCCGCTCTAGTCGACAATGACCAATAGAGCTTAGCCACTCTTACAGTCAATGATCATAATCAGTCGCTCTGGTCGATAATGGCTAGTAGAAAAGTATAGTAGAGGGTAGCCTTTTCATCATCAGATGAGGATTTGAGGTTGGTAGCATTCCCTGATTTTCTATCTTTCTCTGTCTGCAACTTATTTTCAAAAAACAACTTAAATCACATTTTTTATTAAGGAAATATAAGAAAATATGGAAGAAAAATGCATTTGAAGCTTCTTAGATTTTTTAGCTTTCCTCTAGGCACTGCTAGGAATAGCGGGCCTCTATTTTCAAGGTCTGCCCTAGTCTCTAGCATGCTAGGCTTTTGTGTGTTTAAGCTTGCTTGCATGTGGCCCAACTAGAGGTCATTACATCATAAAGTAGAAATTGCATCAAAGTCATTTAGATCAGTTAGAGATGCATTTTTTGAAATCAAACATTCTTTTTAGGCATGTAGGGAAATAGTCATGAATGCTCTCTGATGCATAGCTTTCCATTATAAAAATCTAAAAATAACCCCACACACCACGTATCACTTTAACATTAGTGAGTTGGAGGTCATGACCAACCCTTTGATAGAGATCAATGAGGTGGATGTCATCTCCACTTGGTTGGCTCACTTGAAATAGTATCATTGGACCCGTCTATGGCCAATATCAACCCAAGATCTATCCATAAACCATGGAAAATAGCATGTATTCCTCTTTAGAGGGGTGTATCATTGTGTATTGGGTGAACTAGGTGAGGATTGGTAGGACCTATGCTACCTCGTTGAGTATGGACTTCATTACTATATTTGGATTGTGTGAGTATATAGGTGAAATCCCTTTGAACACAAGAGTATATCATCCAACGAAATGCAAAATATGTGACACAAGGTCTTCTTTATATACAATGCATCAAAACACACAAAATAGCTTAGGGAACACACATTAATCCTTAAATGAGATAAACATTTGTTTGCTTTGCTTGTGTGGTTTGAAATTGACATAAGAAGATAATTCATAGTTCATTATGGTATACACATGGAGCAACCACCCTCGGTCCAACATCGAGGTAGAAATTGATGCTTCACACACTCACCATCATAATGGCATTGAGCCACCCACCCATAGTGTCATTGGATGAAGTTCAGCAAGTCTTAGGGGTGACAACTCAACCCTTGGGGGGACTCCTCGAGAAACCCTAGTGAGAGAGCCATATCCTGGTTCCTCTCATGATAGATATGAGGAGGCCTCAAGGCCTTCATCATCATAGACAATGAGGAGGCCTCAAGGCCTTCATCATCACATAGACATGAGGAGGCCTCCCTCACAATAGACATGAGGAGGCTTCAAGGCCTCCCTCATCACATAGACATGTGGAGGCCTCAAGGCCCCATAGAATGAGGCCTCAAGGCCTCCCTCATACAAACATGTAGAGGCCTCAAGGCCTCCATACATAGACATGTGAGGCCTCAAGGCCTCCATCTTCACTATCAAGGCCTCCATCATCACATAGACATGAGGAGGCATCAAGGCCTCCATCATCACATAGGCATGCAGGGGTTGCAAGGCCCCAAACTTCACATGATACACTTAGGATAGATCAGCCCACTGAGGGGTAAGACATTAGGGCTACACCTAGTCGTAGACCTAGGACATCCTATAGTCTCCTTATATATGGGAGGATACCCCTAGATTATGAGCTCATTGGTGCTAATGGGACTCCATAGGATCGATCATGGAGGACTAGATAACTTGATGAGTTGGATCGAGTTCCCTCGAGACCAGCTCTAAGAAGCATTGCTACCACACATTCTACTTTAGGAAGTTCATGTAGCATAACTACTAGGCACACCAATGAACTAGGGGAAGCTTCAAAGTGGCCCCATAGCACATACACTACTTTTGACCATGGGGGTACACAACATAGATCATAGTACATTGAACAAGTCACCCTGGTAGATAAGGGCAAGAACATAGTAGGAGCCTCTCTGAGAGGTCTATCCATTAGAACTCCTTGCATGGAGTTAGAGAGGCATGAACCTTTAGTAGCAGGTCGGTCTGATCACATATGTAGGTTAGAAGAAGCATTGCATATTGAGCGAGAGCATGTGGAAACTCTCGAGCAAGAAGAATGAAGGAAAATGTGTCTACGCCTACATGAGCAATGCTTGAGAGAAGAAAGGGTTGAGTATGAAGAGCAAGCTGATAGGTTGGCTCGAGCTGACTTACACATAGGTGGTGAGGAATACCAACATGATAGATATACCAATTCTCAGCATGAGAGATGCACTAGACAAAGAGATGAGCACACTCACCATGCCTCACAACATCAACAATACTTGGATCCTGAACAGACACAACTTAATGAGGAATAGGTAGGGATGGAAGATCAGGAATAGACATATCCTGAACCTCCATCCATGGTTATGGGAGATGAATATAGATACCCAAATCGGGCAAATATAGGATTACCTCCCTTACCACCATGAGTAAACCTTTAAGAATAGGAGATTATTTCCTTGAAGGTATACCAAATACTCATTGAGAGAGTCAAATCTCTTGAGAAGTAGGACATGGTTGGGCAAAAGCTAACTTTGAGAAAAATACACAACCAACCTCTGTGCCCCTTAGTACCGAGTCCTGCATACCCTAGGCACTTTGAGATGCCTAGGCTAGACAAGTTTAAAGGAGAGGAAGATGCACAAGAACACATTACAAATTTCATGAATGCGTGCTTCTAGCTTGAGCAGAATGATGCCCTAATGCTAAGAATATTCATCATGATGTTATCGAGTGTAACAACTCAATGGTTCAATCAACTACCCAAGCACAACATCATCAACTTTGAGCAATTGGTGAATGCTTTCCTTGAATGCTTCTCCTTCGATGTCAAGAAGAAGGTGAACTTATCTGATCTGGCCAACTTAAAGCAATATGATGATGAGCTAGTTATGGACTATGGGAATAGATGGAGGAAAATCATGGTGAAACTACCATTCTCCATTCCCATTGAAGAGCTCACCCGAATGTTCACAAAGAGTTATACCAAACACATCTCATTGCTATTGCAACTATAGTAGTATGAATCATTCAAAGAAGCCTTGGCTCAAGCCAAGCTTATAGAGGACATAAAGGTTGATGAAGGAGACCTCAAGCTCTGAAACAAGGAGTGGAATAATGCCAATCATAACAAGAATCAATAGAAGTAGGCCAAGCCTACTCAAGTCAACTAGGTCATTTTAAGCATACCAAAGGGAGGCAATGGCTAACAATTATAGAACTATCAGGCTCACCCCTCATCAACTAATTATGACCCAAAGAACAACCAAGGCTAAAATAAGGAGCATCGATCACCTCACTATTTCATGCCTCTATCTGAATTGATGCAATCGATATTTAATCAGTTAAGTGAGGCATAAAGAATCAGATTTCTTGATGCACAAATTCTTGACCCTAATCATCCCAAGCCCAAGGGATATAGGGAAGATCAATACTACCCATATCATAGAATATAGGGGTATGACATCAAAACATGTATCGGATTCAAGAATGTTGTGCAAAACATGATTGAGAAGGGTGAGCTAAAAGTTGACAACCCATTAGCACCCGATAATAGAGATATGGGTATATTCAGGAACCCATTGCCAAATCATGAGGCCCCTAGAGATCAGGGCGCCCAAGTCAACCAAGTTCGAGTTGAGCCACCCACTCATGGATGCATCAGAATGGTTGAGATAGTCAACATGGCAACTAGGAGTCAATGATATGGTCAACCAGAGCCTCCAATGGCTCCTATTCATATCTCAACTGCACCTCGATAGAGATAGGTGCAAAACAATCCTCCAGGTCTACCAGCATGACCTATGGTAACTATTCGGAGTAGACTAGAACAAAATCTACAAATGACTCCGACCAAGTTATCAATTTATGAGCTCATACAACAATCTCCTAGGCATAGGGAGACTTTGATGGAGATCTTGAGATCGATCGAGCTCCAACCCTAGAACCCAGATGCATTCACACACTTTGTGGGGCAAGTGCAGTAGTGCCAAGAGCCTATGATCCATTTCTATGATCATAAAATCAAGGTAGTACCTACTACCATAGCAGACCCACCTTTGCATATCATCACATCAATCAATGACATACCCTTCAAGCGGGTTCTAATCGACATGGGCTCATTGATCAACATTATCATGACAAAGGCTATAGGGCACTTGAAGATCCCTAGGTCCAACATTATCCCAACCTCCTACACATTAAGGGATTTCAATGATGCATTGTGCTCCATAGTGGGTATAGTCATTCTACCTATTTAGGTAGGGAAAAATACCATCCCCATGATGTGTCATGTATTGGAGGGGTAATGTAATACAACATCCTTCTAGGGCATCCTTGGATAAGGGACATGTAGTGCGTTCCCTCAATCTTGCACCAATGCATCAAGTATGTGCATGAGGGACAAGTTCATGTGGTTCCATCCGATGAAGAGCCATTTAAATATGTGCATCAGGTCGACTTGTCGAGGGACTTTGTCCTTCCATCAACACATCTATACATAAGGCCTTCATCCCCAACCATGTAGCTAAAAAACAAGAGCAAATCAGTGCGAGGTGACCCATCCACATCGGCACCACCTCCTACATCTAAGACTACTGGCACTTCTGAGAAGCCTTCAACATCTAAAGCAAAAGATAATCAGAAGTTGAAAGCACCCCTAGTGGAGGAAGGACCTAAGGAACTTCCAACTATAGCAGCTATAGAAATTCCAAATCCCATGGAGGAGGAAGATTCCTAGGACATAGCCGAGGAGGTACCTCAACCTGCCTCCTGCTTCATCAACAACATCATCTGCACCACAGGTGATAGTTCACTTAGCCAACATAGGGTTAGGTGAATATCTTGTGTAGAACATGACTTTCATACCTATTATTGAGTCTACACAAGACATGGGATGACCAAGAGTCCCAAATTTTCTAGTAGGGATAGTAGTTCCATTAGGGGTTCCCCCTAACCAAACCAACTTCATCTATGCTAGTTTGGACTATGCCCATACTACTTCTGATATTGAAGAGGATGAGGATGAACCATTCACCATGAATGTTCATTACTTATCAAATCTTGAGTTTTCTCTAAGGTACTTTGAGTAGTGCCATTGGCATGGCTATGGCTTAGGTCTGTATGAGCAAGGGCATCGACTTCCATTCCAGCCATAGTACCAACTACCTATTGATAGGTGGGGTCTAGGGTATCAAATATAGAGCCATGATGATTCTTTGGTAGTAGCCCTAGATAGGCTAAGCTTGGGGTTCAAGGAAGACATTGACTGGAATCCCTATCAACCCCTTAGCAGAAACTACTTGGGTGATGGATGGGTGTCTATGGTCAATATCGAACCACCCGATGAGTATCACCTTGATTCCTCTCTTGAAGTGCACCCATCAGGAATCATCCTATGGGAGGATGAGCCAATCCATGGATATGAGTGAGAGGAATATGAGTATGTCTCAAGTGAGGATGAATATGAAATCGACTTGGCTCATCATGGGCCTCAATATCTATAAAACCTCGCTTGGTCTGGCCATGTAGAGAGTGGATACATCTCGTATGAGAGTGGCTATGAGTTAGAGGACTCAATTGAGATGGCCTTCATAAGACATGCACACCAAATCATAGGGCCAATAGTAAATGCTAATGGATTCTTCATAAGTGATGATGATTATGAAGATGAGACTAAAATGGCCTATCTTAGGCATCAATAGGTAAGTCACCACCCAATTCTAGTGGGTAGGAATGAGGGTTTCTTTATAAGTGATGATGAATTTGAGGATGAGGTCGAGATGGCTTATCTTGAGTGTCACTTACATCAAGTCAATCTACTTGTTGAAAGAGAAGTGTTACTTCACACCATAGATCCTGACCTTCGCTTCCTAGGAAGACCACCAAATCTAGATGTCATCTATCACATGGTCTTCCTAGATCTACCAATATTTAGAGAGCTATTGTAGCCTAATGATCCCATCATCTCATCTATCCATAGACCAGATCCTGAGATCCCTATACCCCTAGAGCCACATCTTGGGTATGGAAGGTAAATCATTAATGAAGAGTTTCACCCATGTGGTCCTGGAGATTTCATCCCATCCATCAACATGATCTCCATTGATTTGACCACTCCACTTCACAACCCAACAGATCCTTCAAAACCATTGTGTCTTAACTTAGATGCTATTGATTGGGATCATGTTGATTCACCCCTAGAGCCTGAATATTTCTTCCCTAATGAAGAGATGCTACAACCATTCCATTTTGCACTAGGTTGCACACATGATGTCTATCATGTTGGTTTTGACCATGATTTAGTGGAACCTATAAATCTAGTAGATGACATCCATTTAATCCCCACTCCTCACCAGCTTGAGGAGGGGTCACATATGGCAATAGAGGAGACTTTCAAAGTGGACATCAATGATGACCCTTCTAATCCAAAGAAATTCAAGTTCAGAGAAAGCTTATCTCTAGAAGAATAGGCCATCATTATTCCTCTATTGAAAGAGATACCAAGTCTCTTTGCTTGGACCTACAAAGATATGTCGGGGCTAGATCCAAAATTGGTTGTCCACAACCTTTCACTGGACCCCATAAAGAAATCGATCAAGAAAAATCTCAGAAATATGCATCCAACCATCACTTTGATGGTAAAGAATGAGTTGCAGAAATTATTGGATGTAGTCTTTATTGTTCCCATCGACTATCTAGAATGGGTATCAAACATGGTGCTCATAGGAAAACTTGATGGAAGAATCTGTATTTGCATGGATTTTAGGGATCTCAATAAGGCAACACCCAAGGATTCATTCCCATTGCCAAACATAGATGCTCTTGTAGATGCAACTATAGGTCATGAGATGCTCTCCCTAATGGATAGTTTTTTTGGTTACAATCAAATTTAGATTAAACTCGAAGACCAACATAAAACCACATTCACCACTCCATGGGGAACATTCTACTACAAAGTAATGCCATTTGGTCTTAAAAATGTTGGTGCCACATATCAATGGGCTATGACATACATTTTCCATGACTACATGCATAAGATCTTAGAAGACTATATCGATGACTTACTGGCCAAGTCATTGTTGCATGAAGAGCATGTTGAGATCCTCAAAAAGGTCTTTGATCACTTGATTGAGCACAATGTTAGGTTGAATCCCAAGAAATGCATCTTTGGTGTAACTTCTGGAAAACTCTTGGGATTCATCATTTCTAAATGAGGCATCGAGGTAGACCCAACAAAGGTAAAGGCTATCCTAGAAATGGCCCTACCCACTAACATCAAAGAGTTGAGAAGCTTATAGGGCAAAGTAGCATCCATAAAGTGATTCATCACACAACTATCGGATAAATATCGACCCATGAATCGACTGCTACACAAGGGGGTCCCATTCTAGTGGGATGAAGAATGTCAACAAGCCTTTGCTAAAATCAAGAAGTACCTAGCAACACCACTAGTCCTAGCTCCACCAAGGCTAGACGTGCCATTCCTGCTATATATATCCACTATCAATTTTTCTTTGGGCACCATGTTGGCTCAAAAGAATGTGTAAGATAAAGAACAAGTGATATATTACATCAACCACACCTTGGTGAGCTACGAGATAGGATATGCATACGTAGAAAAGTTGTGCTTAGTAGTGGTCTTTGCAACCAAGAAATTGTACCACTACATGTTGAGCCATATGACATATGTAATATCCAAACAAAATCCTTTGTAGTATATGATGAGCAAGACATATCATAATACACGTACTACAAAGTGGATCATGCTATTGATAGAATTTGACTTGGAATTCATAAGCTAAAATTCCATCAAGGGATAAGTCATAGTTGATCATCTGGCTGAGGTACCTCTTCAGAATAGTAGGCCCCTCACCATAGAACTTCTTGATGATGTAGTCTTCACATTATCAGAAGCACTCAAACTTGAAGAACCTAAAAATGAAGTTGACATGACTTTGTTCTTTGATGGTTTAAAGTGTGAGCAAGGAGGTGGTGCAGGGATTATCTTTTTCATGCCACAAGGTGCTCCAATGCCCTTGTCATTTAAGCTAGACTTCCCTTGCATGAATAACAACACCGAATATGAGGCCCTAATCTTGGGTCTCCAAATAACCATCGCTATGAAGATCAAGAGGCTAAATATCTTTGGTGACTCCCTCCTCATAGTCAACCAAGTCAAGGAACTATTTCAATGTAGGGATCCAATCTTGAAATCTTACAAGGAGCTTGTTGACACCTATCTAGCCCAACTAGAATGGTATGACATCGAGGCAATCCCTCATTCATCAAATATATTTGTAGACACCATGGCATCTTTGGGATCCTTGATCCCTCAGAATCCATCTACTGATTTCACTACCATTCATGTGAAAATGCTCTCGCACTCAATGATGCAGCATGAGGCTTTTGATAACAAAGAATCAGTCAACATGATTCATATAGAACCAGACCATGACTGGTTCTGTAAAGCCAAAGACTTTTTAAAGAAGGCACCTTGGGGGTCCTTGATCTCGTAGGGTCCTATGGAGAATGGTACCATCATTCACCACAAGGTTATTTCTCAATCTACATTTGTGCACATCGAATCATAGGAGAAACAAGTCATCTTATCTATTGAGGTTGTAGCTTATCAGGATTGGCTATCCTAGTTACAAGATTTCTTGAGACTTGGAATTGTCCCATAAGGACTATCGCATGCTAAAATATGAGCATTTAAATAGAAAGTGATAAGATATGTCTTACTAGGAGGTATATTGTATCATCGAAGCTATGATGGAGTCCTCCTTCATTTCTTAGAGCCCCAAGAATCATCTTGGGTGATTTTGCAAGCTCACGATGGTACATGCGGTGGCCACTTCAGTGGCATGGCCATTGTCAAGTGCATCCTTCGAATGGGTTATTACTGGCCCACCATGGAGAAGGATTGCTATGAGTATGTCAGGAAATGCATTAAATATCAACATCATGCAAATCTGATGCACTTGCCATCTCAGGCCTTACAACCCATTCAGGTAGCTTGGCCATTTTCTCAGTGGGGTTTTGATCTAATCAAAAATATTTCTCCCCCATATTTGGGCTGACACATATTTATCTTAATGACCACTGAGTACTTCACCAAATGGGTGGAAGTGGTCCCCTTAACCTTGATAATTGGACCATGAATTGTGGAGTTCATACTTCACAATATCATCTATCATTTTGGGGTCCCCTTCAAGATAATCTCGGATAATGGTCCATCATTCAAAAATAAAAATGTGTGAGCTTTAATGACCAAATACAACATTCAACATAGTTTTGTGACACCATACTATCCATAGGCAAATGGGCAAGCAGAAGCCTCAAACAAGATAATAGTAGCCATCTTAAAGAAGATGGTGAAAGAAAATCATAAGGATTGGCATCTATAATTACCCCTTGCATTATGGGCTTATAGGACTAGCGTATGGATGCCCACTAGGGCAACACCATTTTTACTTGTATATGGTACTGAGGCCATTATGCCCTTAGAGTTGGAAATTCCAATATTGTGCATCGCATTGAAAGAGTTCATCAATGATGACACTACATGACAAGCTCACTTGGATCAGTTGACCCTTCTGGATGAACGTCGCATCAATGCTCTTGAGCATCTTCATATTTACTAGGATCATCTAACATGAGCTTATAACAATAAATTCCACCTGAGAGACTTTAAGGTTGGGGATCTTGTGCTTAAAGAAAACCAATAGAACTCAAATCTGCCCCTGCACCTATGAGATAAATTTATGACCAATTGGATAGGTCCTTATATCATCTCTGAGAAGATTGGACCTAGGGCATATCGCCTAACATCGCTAGAAGGTGTTGAGGAGCTAGAGCCTCTCAAAATTATTCATCTAAGGGTGTTTCACACATAAGCACAACAAAACACCAAAAACATTCAAATAAACCAACAAAATATCAAAAACATTCATAAATTTCAAAATCACAAAAATAATAGAAAATCGTAAAAAAAAAGGCTCCAAAGGCATCTTAAAGCCCTTTGGTCAAATCACAAAAGGTCAAAGGTATTAGCCCTTTGGTAAATCACAAATCAAAGGCATCTTAAAGCCCTTTGGTCAAATCACAAAAGGCTCCAAAGGCATCTTAAAGCCCTTTGGTCAAATCACAAAAGGCTCCAAAGGCATCTTAAAGCCCTTTGGTCAAATCACAAAAGGCTCCAAAGGCATCTTAAAGCCCTTTGGTAAATCACAAAAGGCTCCAAAGGCATCTTAAACCTTTGGTCAAATCACAAAAGGCTCCAAAGGCATCTTAAATTTTGGTTAAGCCCTTTGGTCAAATCACAAAAGGCTCCAAAGGCATCTTAAAGCCCTTTGGTCAAATCACAAAAGGTCCCAAAGGCATCTTAAAGCCCTTTGGTCAAATCACAAAAGCTCCAAAGGCATCTTAAAGCCCTTTGGTCAAATCACAAAAAGCCCCAAAGGCACCATAAGCCCTTTGGTCAAAAGCAAAACATAAAAGCACAAAAAAAATTTAAAGTCAAAAAGTTCAAAAACATTCAAAATAATCAAAACTCAAAAACAATTGAAAGCATCAAAAATACAAAAACATTTGCATTCATGTAGTTGCATTGCATATAGGCATTTGCATCCATTGCATTTACATTAGGATAGGTTGTGTTCACAATCTTACAAATGACACCACGTTTGTACCTCAATCATGCATCTTCAAAATCCATCATCATCCATAACCCATGTGTGTAACTATGTTTTTCAACACAACCCCTCCTATTGCTATAAGGAATATACTAGGGTTTTTCGGTCACTCAACCATACCTAGTGGTTTTATCAAACTTTGTAGAAAGTTATCTTTGCTTTTAATAGATGAGGTTTGGTTTTGATAGCACCTGGTATATTTCAGAATCCTATCACTAATCAAAACACTAAAATCCTAGTTGGAAAAAGGGAAATATGAATGCTACAAAGTGGTACTAGGTATCCTTAAGTGAAAAGTTTATCTTGCTCATCCCCCTGTGCGATCGGTTCGAAAATTCTGAGAATTGACAAAAGGACAAGTTCCCCCTACCCAAAGAAATCCCTTGCTTTAATCAAAACAAGCAAAAATCCTGAAACAAAGCAAAATTCAAAAATAAAATAAATAGTGATTATCATCACTACATAAATCCCTTGCTCAAAGAAAAATAAAAATTCAAAATAAATAATGATTTTCATCACTAAGTATGAGCAAGTATCCCAAATAAATATGAAGAAAATAAGGGAGTATTGAACTTGAATCCCTAGAGTTCTCAGCATTTGATGAACCATAAGGTGATCCTCACATGTGGTATCCTTACACACGATGATATGTCTGTCACATTAGCATCCTGCTTTTATACAGACTAATGTTTGCATGTGGAAGGGCTAGCTTTAGGTATCCTGTATCACCTAGTGGTCTAATCCAACTGAGTCCAACTTAGGATCAGGATGAACATTTGAGGATCCCCAATATAACAATGGGCTGCATGAATCCCGCCTAGCATCGGGGTATGCTTATGTTTTATCTAATATATTCATTTGCACACATAGGGATAATGAGTATCTAGGTCTTCATAACAAGAAATTTATCTTTCAGGAGTTCTGTATGGTCAGTATACAACTTTTGATGGAGTAACTAGGGTGTTTGAGTCTCATGGAAAACCTCAAAAATCCTCTCATAGCAACAAATCATGTCATCAATCAAATCATCAACTTTCTTTATGAGGTTTTGTTCATTAAATGATGTTCATGAAATAGGATAGATATCGGATAAATATCAACAATGATATTTAGATGACCACTGACTATTTTGTATATATCTTTTAATTTATATAAGCTTATAAAGAAAGTACATACATATCACATCATCTCATCTCACATTTGAATGTTTAAATAATTAATTCTTATTATAAGAGTTATTATTTATTCATGATTTTTATACATTCTATGGTGTCACCCATTAGATTGTTAAACTCATATCACATTCATTCCTTATGTTTTAAGTGATTAAAGCATACAAGTTCATTTACATTAGATCATCATCATAGTGCATTACACATATTGCATTCACCATATCATAACAACATAAGTTAGATGCATACAATTAGATCAAAATTAAACATGCATTTAACAATAAGCATTGCATCCATATATGCATACATCATCATAATGCATCTACACATATAGATCATATCATCTAAAGCATACATCTATCATCTAGCTAAATGCATATCAATACATCACATCATATAGCATAAAATCATAATACTGCATCACATAAACATAAAAGAAAAACATATAAATACACATAATGAGTCTCAAAAATGATATCATATATATATATGTGTGTTGTGTGTGTGTGTGTGTGTGTCCAATAAGTACATAAGGGTACAAAATTGCCTATAGGCTACAACTATGTAGGTCATCTAACCTTACACTCAAAAATAAATCTAGTACAATCAAAGTCATCAAGTTGGGCCTACGCCCCTTGCCTCACCTCCACCCTCGGCTCTATCCCTATGAGTATGGTGAGAGCTAGTCCCTATGGTCTGCTCTATCCGAGTCCTGGTCCTATGGCTCGACCACACTGATGACTACCCTAATGTGCTCTACCCAGTCTTGTGTGACCCTCCTACTATAGGCCTATCTGGTAGATGACCTCCTTAAAGCTTGACCTCATGCTCTAGTGCAAGGATGTAAGCATTGTCTAGGGTGCACTACTCCAAGTCCTCTGATAGGAGTCCATGTAGATATCTGATCTTCGCATCTGCATCTAGCCCACTAGGTCCCTGAGGCACTGGCATAGCTGGCACAACCTATCCCTTGGTAGCATCCCTATCAGAAGTGAGCTCATCTATCTTGAGTTGTGTAGAGTCTATCTGTGTCTAGAGAGTGATCCTCTCCTCATCAAAGCTCTGAACCTATGCTTGAAGCCCAATAATGGTAGAATCCCTCTACAAGATCTGGATCTGAGCTGACTAAAGCTCAACCTCTACATGATGTAGTTGAGCTCAGAGAGGGGACTCCTACTCCTCTAGAGCTAACTCCTCCTACTCCTCTGCCACTTGTTGCTCTACCTACCCCTAGTCCTCTATTCGAGCTCGCACTCGGTGCCCATCAGGATCCTCCCTTATAGTTACCTCATCTTGGTCTTGGCCTAAGCTACCATCACCCTACCATAGATGTGTGACCCACCACTAAGTGTAGGCCTCTATGACCCTACCATCTATAATACTAACATCCACTATTGGAGGATCATCATCCTCTATGACTATTGTAACTTGGGGTAGTGGAATATCCCTCTCTATAGTGATCTGCCTATACAAAATAGGCTCTAGAGGTACATCCTACTGTAAGCCATACTATTAGAGCACCTTAGAGTAGTGGAAGAACTCCCTGATGTCATCCTTGTGATCGATAACCCATCGATCATGCCTAGTCCTAGTTGTAAACCTATCTACCTCTTCCTAGGTGGGGCAATCATGATAGGGCCTCTAGATGATGTCCTTGGCCTGTAGGCTAGTTAGAGATGTTGTGTAGTGGGAGAGCTCTCCTATGTAGCATTAACTCTTGTGCTCCTCACACTCTCGAGGCCACCTAGATCCATAGCACTGAGCAACATCAGCTATGATAGTAATCTCAATAGGTAATCCTCTTGGGTGGTCCACCCTGATATGCTCCCAGCCCTAGATCTGTAGGAGTAGGCTACAAGCAATGCTAGCTCATCCCTATCGTTGGATCCTGTAGAGCTCATCATAGCATTGAGCCAATAGTGCTCTCCCCCAAGCCATGATGATAGGCTCCACACTATCAATCAAGTCCTGAACCATCGCCAAGAGGTTCCATGGGAACCTCACTCTAGAGCAGTCAAGTAAAAGCATATTACATATGACCATCAGTAGAATGGCATGTCTTCGAGAAAAGACATCCTCTCGATACCATCGAGCCACGAAAATCCCTCCAGATCAGGTATAAAAAATCAAAAATCAAAAATCCAAAAATATTATAAAATTCAAATTAACACAAAAATCAAATAACAACAAAATCTCAATTGAGCCTCGTATTCAATTATTTACTCTATACACTTGGTAGTTGCAACGACTTGCGCTCCATGAAATCTGGCAAGATGAGTAAATTACCATAAGGCCACTTGGGTTAAATTAGTTATGGTGGAATTGAGAAGCTTCACTTCAATCCCAAAGAAGGCCATGGTGGTCGGATTGCTCCATGGGAATGAAGATTCATCTCATTTCTTTTATAACATTTTCTCAAATGTAGTGATTCAACATAGGCATAAATAGAGTTGCTATCACCTTGATTTTCTAAAAATGCCATTGTAGCCAGATCGCTCTATGGGATAGAGATGTACAATTACTAAAAATGGTTGAAACCACACCTGATATGATACCTACCCTATAAACAAAGCAAACCTCTAAAAAAGGTCTAAATCATTCATCTTGGTCAAGCGACTCGTCGCTTAATTCATTGTCCTTCCCTCATCAACTCGTCGTTTGAGGGGGTAGTCATAAAATCAACAATCATAATCAAAGTCAAAAAAATATCACTCGATCATGTCAAATTGTGTTTGTCTTATGAATCATTGCCAACAACTATCATAAGATTACCCTTTTCTAGGGAAAAAAGGTCCATGGGAATGAAGATTCATCTCATTTCTTTTATAACATTTTCTCAAATGTAGTGATTCAACATAGGCATAAATAGAGTTGCTATCACCTTGATTTTCTAAAAATGCCATTGTAGCCAGATCTCTCTATGGGATAGAGATGTACAATTACTAAAAATGGTCGAAACCACACCTGAGACGATACCTACCCTATAAACAAAGCAAACCTCTAAAAAAGGTCTAATCATTCATCTTGGTCAAGCGACTCGTCGCTTAATTCATTGTCCTTCCCTCATCAACTCGTCGTTTGAGGGGGTAGTCATAAAATCAACAATCATAATCAAATTCAACAAAAGATCACTCGATCATGTCAAATTGTGTTTATCTTATAAATCATTGCCAACAACTATCATAAGATTACCCTTTGCTAGGGAAAAAATCAAACATGATAGTTAATTTTGTAGCTCTCCTCCTTTCGGACCTATAGTAGTACTAAAGCTACCCAATTGTCTGATGAACGAGTGCAAGATTTTGCAAATTTAAGCCTTCCACCCTGTTGGAAGAAATTATTCTAGGATGCGCACCCTTTCTCATGACTAGGGCATCCAATGTTGATCAGATCAATGATCATCACACAACCTACAATGTGACCCTAGGTGGTCTATTTTTTCTCTACATTGTGTTTTCCCACAATGCATCCCAAAAAGAGGTATTTATGGACACCTAAAACATGTCATGTTTATGAGACTACCCATATGGACACATTCGAAGACCATATGAATCATCTTGGACATCTCCAAGAGCTAGTAGTGGTCCTAACCTCTCAAAAAGGGTAGTTCTAGCCCATGCAGGCTTAGTTGCTCTCAGGCAAAGCGATCACCACATCTGGCCGCTTAAGCTGACAACGACCACAACTAACTACTGCTCTGAACATCGACTAGTACCATGCATATTTTGGTCATGAATACGAGCCCAGATCACACAGTTTGACTGCACCTTACATTGCTTGCAGATGAATTTTGGTGAGGAACTCCTAGAGTTCCTCCTAACTACCCTTTCAATGCCAATTTGTGACCGATGCTTTCCTCTCGAGATGGTCAATTGCATGCAATTTAGATTTTGGATTTTCCAGGAAGCCAAGATCCAGACCTAGATCTAAAACAAAGAAGATTCTATATATGGACTCTCCTAAGCAAAGCAAAGAGATCCGCAAATATTCAAATCTTGTGCAATGAAGCCCTGGTCGATCAGAGAGCAAATCCATACCCCCTTTAAGAAGAAGCGAAGCATTGTCTAGTTGAGCTACATCTATGCACCTACTTTTAGATCTATTTATTCTCCACCACCCATTAGTGTACCAGACACAACAAGCGACCCTTGAACATCAATTAGAGCAAGGAAGATAGTGCTACAACCCCTGGTTCACGAGAAGAAGAGCCTCATTTCACGGCCACTATCTCGGACAGTGGCCCACAGGCATATCTTAGGGTATTAGATATTATTTTCCTTTGTTCTAGCTTAGATCCATCATTGCTTAATTTATTAATTAGTTCTAGCATAGATCTGATTTCATTAACGCATTTACATCATATTTTTGAGTTTTCTATGCATTTATCACTTAGTTTATGCTTGCATTTAAATATTATCATGCTCATATATCTTGTTTATCAAATATGCTAACGAGAGCCTCTTTCGGAGAGGTGGCCCGTATTACTAATAGTGTTTTTTTGTTTCTATGCACGCAGGTTACAGGTTTACAGGATCGATTCAAGGCATCTAGTGCGTAAGATCCCTCCAAGGCGAGAGAAGGAGAAGGAGGCATTTGTAAGCCCTCATACAAGTTCATGTGCAAGATCGGGAGGCCTGCAGAAGTGTACCACCCCTCTACGAGGGGACATCATTCTTTTGCACCATTATTTCCGCTTGTAATTTGTTGTATCGAAACTGGGTATCCCTTAGAGGGACCGATATGTAACCAGGATTTTCCAAAGAAATTATTAATAAAAGATCTTTATTTATTTTTTCATTTTTGTGTTATCTATTGCTTTCCATTCTTCCATTTTGATATAATATTGCAAGTAGAGTAGAATAATAGTAGCATAAGTGTGATGTGCGCTTCTTGGGGCCGCACATATGGTATAATATTTAAGGAAGAAACAAGCTATGAAATGAATTAAGTGCAACCACCATCAACATGTGCATATTGAACATAGAAAAACTTCATAAGCCATGTATTATAAAGATATTCGTTGGGTACATTGATTCATATTTGCTCACTTTGATGGATTATGAGAATAAAGCTCAGAACAATAATAACTTGGTTCAGAAGTTCCATCCAACTATAAACAAAAAAGGTAAAAAGAGAAAAAAGCTAAATATAAAGGGGTAAGGTAATAGATGGTTTTTGCCCCTCATAATAGACTAGTGAGCCCATACTTATACAAATTTTAGCACTTCATGTAGCATTACTTTTACAATAAATTACTATCAGTTTCCATGATGTGCTCCTTGGGATTGCTTTTAGCCATAATATAGTCATGTCTTATTTAATATCCATTTGCACGATGCTTAGGGTCTCTTAATCGTAATTGGTTATATGATTCAACACTTGATCTCCCAATCACAACAAGTGGTTTGAACATTAATTTCATCACGTTCATCTCTCTACACCTCTACAGTCACTTGGTCAACATTAAAGCTCCCCCTTCTATTATCTTTAAATTCTGAGTAGCCATGTCAAATTTTCTACAAGGCAGAGTTAAAAATTGTAGGCGTTAGAATTTATTATTAATATTTTTTTTAATAAGCTAAGTGTGGCTTCTATCAAGGGCCACTCCCATCACAAAAAACATATATTATATTGCTCTCATTACATTTCTATCAAATTAATTAAATCATATCCAATTTGCCTTTCTATCAAAAACATTCTTCATTTACCTTTCTTATCAAAGAGATTTGCCATATTCCTCACTGCTAAGTTTCTGCAATCAACTATTTTTTATCATTTCATATAGATGCCTTCGAAATTGAAATTTTATCAAGATAAAATTCAACACCATGAATGGCTAAAATATTTTCTACCCATTTTTCATATCTATAAATATAAATATATTGTCTATAACAATATGAGAGTTTCTTAACACCTTTTTTTAGGGTTCTTATTCATGCCCCTAATATTTTAAGATATTATTTTCATTGTTATTTTTTGTTTATATTTGTGGTTTTGGCCCCACTTCTTGTTAACACTTGCAATATTTACTTTTATTTTCCCATATTAATATCCCTCTGAGTTTCTTTTTCTCTTTTTTTTTGCTTCTTGGGTCTTCCTCTCCTTTTTTCATTTCCACTAATACTTTCATTTGCTCAAAGTAAGACTTATCATCTATAGGTTTGTCTTGTTGTGCAATATTTGTAGAGTAAGGAATAATCTCAAAAGCACATTCTTCTTTGTATTGTCATAGAAACCCTAAAGTGCAAATATGCTCTTCCAAAGAAATTACCTTTTTATTCTACCCTAAAAACCCTAAATTGTTACAAACTTTCTCCATCCTCATTTATTTATTATGCTACTCTTGAAACCTTAAAGTACAAGGGATAACCTCTATACCACTTTCACTTTTATTACTAGGAGAGGATTCTATACTACTTGAGGAAAATGAAGATGATTTACCTGAAAAGATCTTGACCTCTTTTGTCATCTTTGTGTTTGGATTTTCCTCCACATTTACCTTTGCACCTTTAATTCCTTTTGAACTTGAACTTACATATTGTATTTTCGCATCCCTCATATCCTTCTTTATTTCTTATAATTGTTGACCCAAGTGAGTTATGATACCTTTTCCATCATATGTTGTAGATAGGATTTCTTTACCCCTTATTTAGGAGTGGAATATCCTTGATCTAATCTACCTTCTATTAATGTATGATTTCCTTGCTTCACCTTGATTTTTTTTTTTAGTTTACATTGTGGAATCGATAGTCCCCACAATGATTCGAGAAAGTTGTCCATCTTTTATGGCCACCATAGTATTCTATGTTATCTACCTCAGAAGCCACCACATAGTATTCACGCAATCCGCCCCTATAACCACCATGCCACAATCATTTTAAACCTTTTACGCCACTGAAAGCACTAGGAAAGGGATAAGTTTTTAGTCCGACGAGGCTCGAGATTTGAACCTTGGACCTCCGCCCCCCTTACAATGTTTTGAAGAACCAATTGGTCTACACCTCGGACCTATGAATTTTTTCTTATGACCAGATTTTTTTGTCTCTTTCTTCATAGTTTTCACTTTGCAACTCTTGCTAAGTGGCCAGTCTCATAACAATTGTGGGAACAAAATGCGATGTTTTCATAATCCACTTGTTGATCCCATTCTCTTGATAGAGATTTTCTTAATGGATTATGGCAAAGGTTTTGAAATATTTATAGCAACACATAAATTGGTATATAGCATGCTTTCACTCCCTGAAAGTTAGTCCTTCCTTGATGAATTCTCCTAGGGTATTTCTAATATTCTTCAAAATATCCTTATTGATAAGCTGATATGGAAGTCCAAAAAGCCTAACCCAAATCAAAATCTTTTTAATAGTTTCTATCTCAATAGAAAAAAGTTCATTTCATGGTCTTAAATAAAGGGTATCTCTCCCTCTAAACCATGGGCCATTACTTAATATTTTATCCCTAATTTTTTAATTAGAAAATATGACAAGGAAAAAAACTTTAGAAAGAAAACACATAGAGTAATTTGAGTTCAATCTCCATTTCTACTTTGATCCAATATTGAATCTCCAAAAACCCTAGCCAGTATCTATGGAACTTATATACTAAGTCCCTGCTTTTCAAAACCATTATATCATGCTCAATCATCTCATCCTTTATGGTCACTTTTGGTGCAACTTCTACTACTTGGATCGAACTTTCCATATATTTTCTCTTTCACTTATCTTCAACTTGGACAACCATACTTCCACTAGGGCATCCTCACTTCCCATTTGGGCTTTCAAATATAACTTTACTTATAAACTAACTAGTGGGGTTGGTGATTGCTTCTAGCTTGCACTCCCTCTTGGATCACACTCACTCCTAGATCTCACTTCCTCCCAGCTTGCACTCCCTCCTGGTTCACACTCGATCTTGTCTCTTCTATCTCTTGGTGTTCCTTTGCTTCAGTAATTTTTTTAAAATAATATTCGTTGCACTCATGGTAAGGGTTTGAAGCATTGATACACTCCTAACAAATCCACTACTCTTCTGCTATATCTAAAGATCTCAATAATGGCTCACTCCCTCTTGTCTTGCACTCGCTCTCAGCTCACACTTTCTCCTAGCTCACATTCCCTCTCAAATTGCACTCCCTCCTGGCTCACACTTGCTCTTGTCTCTTCTTTCTCTCAACATTCTTTCACTTTAGAAATTTTTCAAAAATAATATTCTTCACATTCATGGTAAGGGTTTGAAGCATTGATATACTCTAAATGAATTTGTTGTTCTTTCACCATATCTAAAGATCTCAAGATTGGATCACACTCCTCTCGACTCACACTCGCTCTTGGGTTTCACTTCCTCCTAGCTCACCTCCATCAATTAGAATATATTTTATATAATTTATTACTAATATCACTATTATTACTATTTATAATTTTTAAATTTTTATTTTTTTATTATACTTTTTTTTTTGCTTGAAAAAATGGGTTGTACTCGAGTACCCCTCCCTTGTAAAATCATAAATATTTCCTTTAAATCTTGATATTTTACAAACATATTCAATTCTCATTTCAATTAAGATGTTATAACTAAATATCTACATCTTTTCACAAAAAGTCTAAATTATTTATATTCATTTTTTGGGTTTTCTTCAAAAAAATTAAATACAAATATTCAACATCATTTTTCTTGATATTTTCTAATCTTGTTCATCCATCCATCCAAGTGAAATCTTGATTAGTGATGGTCTTTGATGATGCCAAGTTACCATTATGCCACTTGAATATCCATAATTGCTTTATTGGTTCCATGCTTATGCTACTCTGCTCTAATATTTCGAATGGTTGGTCCTATTGTTCCTTGATGCTGCTGCACCCCTTTGAAATCTATAAATATTATGTTTTTTCTGCCAAGCACTACCATACTTAATGCCTATTTGGGTCCATGTAGATCTAAATATTGATGCCTTAATCCATGCGTCCAAGATTATCGTCGCTTAGGGTGGTGTGGGTGTCAATATGCTACAACCTTAACCTGACATTATGGTTATTTTGATTCTTCATCAATTTTTTTATATTTCTTTTTCACAATATTCTCTCTTATACCTCTCTTTTGGTGCATCTTCATGTACTTTTGACAAGTCTCCTTGGACTTTGCTACTGCTTATTCAATGGACTCTATTGTCGTTGCTATTGTAAATTCAACTTTTGAGTCTTATGTTGGCTCTTCAAATTGTTTCCCTGCCATAACTACTTCTTTCTTCTCCTTGGCTCCTTGCTTCTTAGGCTTTTTATTTTGAATGCAACCATGAAATTTCACATTGTCATTTGTGTTTTTCTTCTATTATATCCTCTTAATGTATTTCTTTTAGTTCTCTCTAAAGCCTTTTCATTTCTTCTTCATATCTTTTGATGGTGACTTTCAAACTAGTTATCTTTTCATAT
Organism: Wollemia nobilis; assembly: GCA_028583015.1. NCBI lineage: Eukaryota > Viridiplantae > Streptophyta > Pinopsida > Araucariales > Araucariaceae > Wollemia > Wollemia nobilis. The sequence goes on along the minus strand of JAQPPZ010000856.1, from coordinate 752,352 downwards.
GGGTTCCATTGACTCAAGAATGCATGCTCCATTTCATCCCAAGTGAAACTATGATTCCTTTCCTTAGCAACCTTAGCAAGACTTGTCCACCAATCATAAGCTTCCTCTCTTAAAATTGTTATAAGTTGTTATTCCTAAAAAATATCACTAGAATATAGAGATCTAAACTTCATCCACCATTATCGAGTATCAATGTCATCCTTTCTAGTGAAAATTGGTAACTCCATGATCTCAACCGGAAAAAATCCCAAAAACAACTAGGATTTTGGAAAAAAACTAGGGTTTTAAAAAATATATTTTAATCTCCTCTAATCCTTGCTATCAACAAATAATTTTGCAAATTTTCTTCAAAAATAAATTAAACTACAACTGATTTGCTTACCTTAACTAACAAAGATATCTATAATTTTATTCTTTGTTATTTGAAAAAATCCTCACTATCTTTATTTCAAATGGTTGACATTAGAGGTTTTTATCTTAATTAACTGTCAAGATGGATCATTGAATATATTTTTAAAGAAAATTCCACTTCTAAAATTTCACTAAAAAAGGAATAAGGGCAAAGGGAGCACACTTTCAAATTTATTGTTTGGCTTTGACATTATTTTTTTAATCTATAATTTTTTGATGGTTGTCTTTTCTCCTATTTCCCACTCACTTTGAAACATCAGATGGATGGATGTAGAGACCTATCGTTGTCTTCAAAACCCAACAACAAAAACAAAAATAAAAGCAATGCACTCGTACGATAGAGTCTCTAACAGAGGCATCGAGATGCCCCCCTTAAATTCAACATTTCTCAAAATCTTCATTTCATTCCGTCTAAATTGATGCATCAATACGCACCTTTCTAGCTATCAAAGAGTAACATGTTCAAGATGGTGAATATATTTGATATATATATATATAATCGCATTTCTAGGAACTTTTCTTTCCCTTGACCAATTTTTGCATTATAAAATATTTTACCCTTTTCAGTAATCTTTGAGTAATATTGTCAGAGCTATTTCCAATGGTCGAGGCTAGTTTCTAATTGTTAGGCTCTAATTTATTTATTTTTATATACTTCCCTACAAGTGCTTGGGATTGCCTTGGTTTTTAGTTTAGGCATCCTGATAGGTTTTAAAAAATTTCTCAAGAGTGGTCGGGTTTTGACCGGGAAATTTCCACTTAGTATATGGCTACCTTCACTTGGATTCTTATTTCCCCATGAGTTTTCAAGTTTTAGCTATAACAATTTCTAATTTGTCCAAGTTATAAAATTTCAATTATTGGGACTGAATTCCTTTTTCCTCATGCTTACCCCTAGTGGTTGGAGCTTTCAACACTTTCTTATGCTTCCCAAGATTTTAAAATGGTTATGCTTACGTCACTACCAAAGAAACTCTAGGTAGAGGCCTATTATTTCACTTATCGGGCTTTCAATATTGTTCTTCTAGAGGTCTACCATTTTTCTTCCCAAGGTACTTTTTACTTGAGTGCCAAGGTTCTGGTATTTTTCTCCCAAGGGTCCAATATTTTCTTCCTAGGATAATTTTCACTTTAGTGTTGGGGTTTCGATATTGCATAACATTTTGAGTTGTTAATAGCTTTAACTTTACTTGCTTTAAAAATACCCCTTGCATGGTTAGACTTTCGGTTGGGGCAACTTTCTCACCTAGTGTATGGACTTACAACCACTTCCTATATTTCCTCGCAAGTGACCAAAATTTTAGTCACTTTAATTTTACTTGCACCTACATTGACCTTGGTCACAACAACTTAGATAGCTTGCAAAAAATAAGCAATTTTAGTGCTCAAATCTCCTTAAAACATAGGCAATTTTATACCTTTCAAGGGAAATCTAATGAAAGTGGTTTCACAAAATTTCACTAAGTACTGAGAGAGATATGAGGTCTAGAAGTGAGTGTTGCATGATTTAGGTAAGCATTACAACTAATTAGGGCAACCAAATATCTTGCTAAAAATAAGCCACTTAGGAGGTCAATTCTTCTCGAAACATAGGTAAGTTTATACTTTTTGAAAATATATTTTAGAGAGGAATCTAATGAAATTGGTTTTCACATAATTTTACTAAGTATTGAGAGAGATATGAGGTCCAAAAGTGAGGCCATATGTGCTGCCATAGGAAATCCAAGCTTGCAATGCCTGAATTTGAGCAGTTTGGGGTGCTAAGGCTATGGAAGCATAGTCACATGTGTTAGAGTTACTATTCTATGGTAACTATTATATTACCTCATTTGGTTAGTTTGGTTATCTCCCTAGATTAGATATTCGTTAATATCTAATTATTAACAAATATTATTTGTTAGTATTATTTTGTTAGTTGTTAGCGTCATTAGCTCTACCTAGGCTATTCTACGCCTACTCTATCTAGGCTATTCTAAGCCTATGTATTGTAATATATACTTAGCTATTATCAATACAATTATTGCTCACTTTTACATGGTATCAGAGCGGGTGTGAGGAGCAGACCTCACTCCGATTACAAGCTTACCACCACCACCGCTGGAGTTGGAGCTGGAGTCGGCCCACAACTATTTTGAGGCACGCTTCCTGAGGTGGCCTACAGCACTTTGTGGTACGCTTCTCGAGAGACCCAAAGAAGCCTAGGCATGAATCTCGAGACGATGGCTCGTAGACTCGGATCTCAAGGTACGACGGCCCGCAGGCCCGACAGCTTCCACCACAAGGTGGCCTCGGGAGAGGGCTCGTAGGCCACATCATCGGTGGCCACAAGAGACGGCCCACAGGTCCGACAGCATCCTGCTGTCAGACCTGACAGGCCGACAGCGGACCACCGACATAGATCCGACGATCGAGATCTGAGAGGGCAGGTGCGCCCTCCAATCCTCGATGATCGACGACCGATGGTAGAGATTCGACCATCAAGATCTGTGAGGGCAGGAGCGCTCTTCGATCATCGATGGTCGCTACTGCTACCCCGTGGGTCCAGCGCACAGTCGAGAGGGCAGGCATGCCCTCCCAGGCGAGGATCGAACCCAAACTCAAGGGCAGGAGCGCCCTCGGGTCTGACAAACACTGACAGGGGAACCCCCCTATCAGCTCCCGATGATTTGGACCGATCAGCGATGGCAGGTGTGCCCTCCATCGAATCTGACAAGACCTGACATCAAACTCTCGGGCATAGATCCCGAGGACCTGAAACCCATGTGCGCTTGGGCATAGATATCGAGGCATTGACTTAGACCACGACATGTGGCAACCAGATGTGACCCCGAGCATAGATCCTGAGGCACTAACGTGGTGGACAGCCACTGGACCTAGACGAGACTGAACACGTGGCAGACAGCCACTGAACGACACAGACCAGACCGAGATCGGACAAGTGGTGGACAACCATTGGACCTGGACAGGACACGACACGTGGCGGATAGCCACTGGACTCGGACACGACATGTGGCACGTGCCACTGGACCGAACTGACCTAATTGGACCGTTTGCGACACGTGGCGACGACCAAAAGGGGAGGCGGATTGACTGCTTGAAGGCAGTCAACATTGTATGGGCTTGACAACCCTTTTCTACCCCCCTCCCATCTCCCGTGCGGGTGATGTGGGATAAATCCCACATTTTTCCTCGCTTGCACGAGGAAAGAAGGGAAAGGGAATATTATTCCCTTCCCTTCACGTCGGGGCAGCTAGCCCGACCGGCCGCGAGGCCAGCGCTAAGGCGCTGCCCGATGGGAGATCGGGGTTTCAAGCCCCGTCGGGGCCAAAACAAGGTATTTTTTTAATTTTTTTTTATTTGCATTTTTTTTTATTATTTTTTTTAATAATTTAAACTTTGAACATATTTTTTTATTAAATCAATTTTTATTTCAATATTTAAATTGATTTATTTAAAATATATATTGTTTAGTTTTTTATTATTAATTAAAATGATTTATTAAAACTTTTCTTAAACTATTGCAAATTAAAAATTAAAGAAATATTTTTTGCAACTTTGATATTTAAAGGTGCTTGTGTTTTCTCACCAAATGGAGATATAAGACATAACAAGAGCACATTTTTTTTGTTGCAAATTAGACAAACTCTTCTCAAACCTTGTTAGTTTTTGCAAAATCCAAGAGGGACAACATCATTGACATTTGGTTCTTTCTTGCACAAATAGCAAACAAGGAGACTGAATTTTTTTTGTAAAATTCAAAGGCAAAGTGTGCATTTGTTTTCTCCAAGGGGGGATATAAGACATAAAATTGCACATTCTTTTTTGCAAAAATTTGAGAAGAAATTGTAACCTTGGGTCCATCAAAAACTAAGTCGTTTGTCGACTAGTTCTGGAAGCCTTCCAAATGCGGGTCGTGTGTCAACTTGTCTTGGAAGGAGTGCTCAAATTTGTTAATTTTTTGAAATTCAAGGGAGAAGACAACATTGTACTTCTTTTGCAAAATTGGAAAACAAAGTAGGAGACATAAAAATCTCATTTTTTGCACAACACATTTTGTTGCAAAAATTAAAAGGTGCATTTTTTATTTTACTTGACACCTTTATTGGCAAATTAGGTGCATTTTCGGTTGCATCCGACACCTAGGTGATAAGAATTTTGTGGGCATTCTTGTTTGATTATTGCATTATTTCTTTTGCAATTATAAGTCATAGAATAAAGAACACACTAAACCCCAAAATTTTACAAATTTGTGTAAATCCTTGCATAGATTTAAAGCCAAAATTACTTGATATTCTCTCCTAAATCAACAAAACCCCTAATTCACTCTTATTTGTTTGGCTTAATTTCCTCCAACTTTTCATCCTTCATGAAGGGAGTTAAGGCAGGTGCCATTAAATATCTGTTTGAGTGAATTATATTTTGATACTCTTTTAGGGTAATCAAAAGAAAGAACAAGTTTTTTTTAAAGAACCTTAAAAGTTGCAATTCTTTGCACTAAGGGGGATAATTCCTTTCTTCCTTCAATCATAGATTTTGTCAAGAGGGAGATAAAACTTGTAAAGGCAATCAGAAAAGTAGAAGTCATCAACATTACACCTTTTCTTTTAGACTTCCTAATAGCAATCATGCTTGAAGTACTTACAATAAGAAAGGACAAATTGGTGAACTTTTTTGATCAAATTGCCTAGAAAGCATAGTTTTGCACAAATTGTAAAAATGACAACCAAGACACCATTCAGTGTTGGTTTCAAAATAAGCAAAACTAAAATGCTAAAGGCACATCACAGAAGCCATCTTTCTAGTGAAGTGTCTCATTTTGATTATGTTTCTGGTTCAACGATAGCACAAGGAGTGCTAAATTGCTAAAACAGTTTTGTAGAGGGAAAACTGACGGGGCACCGAAAAACACCCTTCTGCACAAACCCTGCCTTTTCATTAAAAACAGTTAAAAATATACATGCAAAAAAATCACAGCCCGCAGGCTTACAATCACCGGCCCTCGGCTCGGTTCTCCGCTTCCTCACTCCTAGACTCTAAGGGTATTCTCCGGTCCACCGTCCCGATTAAAACAATAAAATGGGTTTTTATAGAGGCCCCGACCCTCTCACGCAATTAATGCTCCACCAAACAAGATCTCCAATTTTGAATTTCCCTCCTTCCCGGGTTTTCAAAATTGTCATTAATGGCAATCTCTGCCCGATCTACACTGTTGTTTGCATTCGTGGTCTCCCTCGACCTGTAACCACCGCCGTACTCTGCACTGTCGTCTCCTCCATATCGGCCATGCTCTGAAACAACTGTTTTGTCGAAAAGACTTTCAAATGGTGGTTCTCCCCCTTTAATGCACACGACTGTTCTCATTAATTTGAATACGTGTTCTCCACTTTTTAATTTAAACACGTAGCTAACCACGTGTTTAAATTCGGCTTGCCCTCTCCTTAATGCGCAATCTTCAAGGCACGTGCCCTTTACAACTTCGAGGATACACATGGCAGTCCACGTGTCCATTTCAAACAGTCTTTGAAAACACCATTCCCGCCATCTTTTTCTCTTCCTCCCACGCCATTTTCTCTCTCCGTCGCGATATCGCGACGTTTCTGGCTCCTTGTGCTTGCTTCCCATTTTGGTCGCGATATCGCGACCATTTTGCCTCCTGCCCCTCCGCTGAGAAACTCGTCGCGATATCGCGACCATTCTGGCTCTCTGCACTTGCTTCTCATTTTGGTCACGATATCGTGACATGTCGCGATATCGCGACCATTTTTCCTCCGCACCCGCTTGTCCAATTTGCTTCGCGATTTCGCGACGTCACGATATCGTGACCTTTTTCTCGTTCTCCCCTCTATTCTACAACCTGTCACGATTTCGTGACATGTCACAAAATCGCGAGTCACGATTTCGCGACATGTCACGAAATCGTGCCCCTTCTGCGCCTTCGTCCCTCTCCGACAAACTGTCACGATTTCGCGACATGTCACGAAATCGCGGGTCGCGATTTCGTGACACGTCGCGAAATCGCGGCCCCTTCTGCTGCACTTCCTCCTTGCCAATTTCTGTCATGATTTCGCGACATGTCGCGAAATCGCGACGGTTTTCTGACTTGGCCATTTTTTCTTCCTTCTTGCTTCCTGCTTCTTCTTCTCCCGACTCTTCAGCACGATTTTTCTCAAACTTTGCTGCTTCTACTGCTGGTGCTACCGGATGCTCCTGCATCAGACACCCGGGTAAGTGAAGAAGTGATCTTCACTTCTGTTGGGTCTGGTTGCTGCCTCCCGCAACACTTTCGGACTCATCTCCGTCTCTGCAAACTGCTTCGACCTCGGCTCCGGGCCCACACTTCTGTCTTCAACCGGACAGATTTCTCCACTGCTGCAAACTTCTGCTGCAGTCGGCTTTAACTCTTCCTCTTGCACAAAATAATCTGTGCTTTCTTCCGGGCAGGTCCCAGTACTGCTGCTCTCTTCCTCTACAGCCTCCTTCATATTTTCTTCCTTTTTTCTCTGTCTCTTCCCGCCTTTTCTGTCGTTCTTCCTTCTCCCGTAACTTCATTGCAAGCCACTCCTTTTGCAATGATTTTAATTGCCGCTTCAAGGCTAAATACTCTTCTTCTGAAACCACATCCTCCTGGTTATCCCGTCTTCTTTGGGAATGCATTCTTTTTTTTTTTTTTGCTTGCTTTTCTCACAAACTTAACTGATCTTGGTGTAGCTGCCTCACGTCCGACGGTCTGCTAACATGCTCGAGAATCCTCAACTCTCCTTCTCTCTCAACTCTCCCGTAGGTCCTGGTGCAACTGCCTCACTTTCGACGGATCTGCTGCACACTCAAGAACTCCCGCTCTGATACCACTGACGGGGCACCAAAAAACACCCTTCTGCACAAACCCTGCCTTTTCATTAAAAACAGTTAAAAATATACATGCAGAAAAATCATAGCCTGCAGGCTTACAATCATCGGCCCTCGGCTCGGTTCTCCACTTCCTCACTCCTAGACTCTAAGGGTATTCTCCGGTCCATCGTCCCGATTAAAACAATAAAATGGGTTTTTATAGAGGCCCCGACCCTCTCACGCAATTAATGCTCCACCAAACAAGATCTCCAATTTTGAATTTCCCTCCTTCCCGGGTTTTCAAAATTGTCATTAATGGCAATCTCTGCCCGATCTACACTGTTGTTTGCATTCGTGGTCTCCCTCGACCTGTAACCACCGTCGTACTCTGCACTGCCGTCTCCTCCATACCGGCCATGCTCTGAAACAGCTGTTTTGTCGAAAAGACTTTCAAATGGTGGTTCTCCCCCTTTAATGCACACGACTGTTCTCATTAATTTGAATACGTGTTCTCCACTTTTTAATTTAAACACGTAGCTAACCACGTGTTTAAATTCGGCTTGCCCTCTCCTTAATGCGCAATCTTCAAGGAACGTGCCCTTTACAACTTCGAGGATACATGTGGCAGTCCACGTGTCCATTTCGAACAGTCTTTGAAAACACCGTTCTCGCCATCTTTTTCTCTTCCTCCCGCGCCATTTTCTCTCTTCGTCGCGATATCGCGACATGTCGCGATATCGCGACGTTTCTGGCTCCTTGTGCTTGCTTCCCATTTTGGTCGCGATATCGCGACATGTCACGATATCGCGACCATTTTGCTTCCTGCCCCTCCGCTGAGAAACTCGTCGCGATATCGCGACCATTCTGGCTCTCTGCACTTGCTTCTCATTTTGGTCGCGATATCGCGACATGTCGCGATATCGCGACCATTTTTCCTCTGCACCCGCTTGTCCAATTTGCGTCACAATTTCGTGACGTCGCGATATCGCGATCGTTTTCTCGTTCTCCCCTCTGTTCTGCAACCTATTGCGATTTCGTGACATGTTGCAAAATTGCGAGTCACGATTCTTCTACGCCTTCGTCCCTCTCCGAAAAACTGTCACGATTTTGCGACATGTCGTGAAATCGTGGGTCGCAATTTCGTGACACGTCGCGAAATCGCGGCCCCTTCTGCTGCACTTCCTCCTTGCCAATTTATGTTGCGATTTCGTGACATGTCGCAAAATCACGACGGTTTCTTGACTTGGCCATTTTTTCTTCCTTCTTGCTTCCTGCTTCTTCTTCTCCCGACTCTTCAGCATGATTTTTCTCGAACTTTGCTGCTTCTGCTGCTGGTGCTGCCGAATGCTCCTGCATCAAAAACACATGTGTCCCTTGGGCAAAAACACAATTTTCTCTCTCTTTTTTTAGGCTTCATAAATAGCATAAGTATTTTGTTTGAAGACCTTACAATAAGGGGTGCTTGTACCTCTTTTAGGCTTCATAAATAGCAAAATATAGGTGTTTGAAGTACTTGTAACAAGAGGAGAGACTTTTTGTGATGTAAAATTTTCTAGGAGGCAATATTTGTAAAATCCTTCACAACACTCTTGAGTTGCATACTTTTTTCAATTGAGGGGGGATATCCATTTCTTTTCTTCATTGATTTTTGTAAATAGGGAATATGACTTATAATGGTGCATTTTCGGCTTTGACCGACACCTTAGTCACACTTCCTTCAAAAATTAATTACACTATGTTTTGCAACAAGAAGGGGGAAACTTATAAGGGTGCATTTTCGGTTTTGACCGACACCTTAGCTACCTTATCTTTTGCAAATTCATATTGTAGATGAATGAACCTTGTATGAAGTGATCTATTCTACTACACCTAGCGATTGCAGCAGCTGGTTACCCATGCAAATTTGGTTGGATGATGTGATTACCATAAGGACATTTTTTGACGTGAAGACAAAGCGAGGAATGACCCATTTTTTGCTTAGGAGCAGCCAGAGCACTATGACAGAGCAAAGAACCAGCAGATCAACATCTTCTTCACTGTATTGGGGCAGTTATATACTTTACCCAAATATTATTGTATGGGAGGATAATAGTGTAGCTAGTAGTTATATTATTACCCAAATAATGTAATAAGGGGGGATGTTAGAGTTACTATTCTATGGTAACTATTATATTACCTCATTTGGTTAGTTTGGTTATCTCCCTAGATTAGATCTTCGTTAATATCTAATTATTAACGAATATTATTTGTTAGTATTATTTTGTTAGTTGTTAGTGTCATTAGCTCTACCTAGGCTATTCTACGCCTACTCTATCTAGGCTATTCTAAGCCTATGTATTGTAATATATACTTAGCTATTATCAATACAATTGTTGCTCACTTTTACAACGTGGGCACTTGTTGGAAAGTTTGTTTCAATCTTGATTTAATAGGAAAGGTTGTTTGCCATTTTAAAAATTTTATCATACACAATAATTATAATAAGCATTACAACTTACTTAAGTCATGCAAAAATTGGGCATCTATGATTAGAAGCTTTCAGCTAAAAACTTGAGCTTTTGGATGACTAAAAATTGCAAACAAACCTAATAAAAATAAGAGAAATCTTACCAAAATAAAAAAAAAGTGGGTCCTCGGTCTATTTAGATTGGAGCATGTTATGCAAGCGCAATAGGTCTTAAAGCCATATATACTAAAATCAAAATTATTTTGCATAAACACTATTGAATAGATCACATCTGAAGAGATGTGCTTGTGGTTTGAACATACCCCCAATAAAATGCCTAAATAGATTGTATAATATATTTCCAACCATGTACTAAATAACAAAAATCTACCTAATATTTCTAGTATATGAGTTTTCCCAACACATCTATTATCCCATGAATATTAAAATCTTGATGGAATAACATTCCAAAGGTTATTTGAATTGATAAAATATGTAACATGCTCCATTGATTTAGACTAATAAGGTGGACCACCCTTCCTTTTCCAAAGGAGATAGAACTATTGTGAAGTCACCCTCGAGAATCCATAAATCATAATTATTATTCATCATTGAATTTGGCATAAATAAATTGAGGTCCTTTAGAACTCCAATTTTTATGTTTTTCTCTTTCCTACAAAAAATACTAGCAACTCAATTACTTATTGCTTATAACAATCATCCATTCATTTTCTCATATGTCTCATATTGTTTTAATACCTCCTCAAGCTCCTACATAAAAAACTACTAGCCAATCCCTCATTTTCCATTTTTTGAATGCATTATTACATTTCTCGTTGCTTATTTTTGTTACTTGTATGAAGATAAACTTAGGAATTTAATAATCTATTATTTCATTAATAACGGTATTTAGGGGTCTTCTTCATACCCCTAATATTCCAAGATAACTTCTACATCATTACTTTTTATTCTTATTTGTGGGCTTAGTCTCATTTCTTGATAACACCCACAATATTTATTTCTAGTTTCCCAAATCAACATCCTCTTAATTTAACAATAGTCTATGGGAAGTTGATATTGAAGAAGACAACTATAATTGGACCAAAAACATGAGAGATCAAAACCTAATAAAAAAAATTAGAGAGATGCGTTCTCTCATATCATTGGCTAGATGAAGGAACTTGTGCTAAAATTAATACCTTAACAAGGATTGGTTCAGATCACTGGCCAATAAGAGTTAAAATGGTGGTAAGTAAACTCAAAAAATATCATATTTTAAATATGAGCATATGTGGGAAGACCATCCTCAATTTGTTGATATGATAGCTCAAACATGGAATTCTTTAGCTAATGGTGGGTTGTGTGCTCTTCCAAACCAAGTTAAATCTATGACATCTAGATTAAAAGAATGGAACAAGAACACCTTTGGAAGTATTTTTGAGAAGAAAGAAGAACTAAAAGATAAAATTTCAAAATTCCAAAAAGGTGATGATAATAATCCAAGCTTAGAGGAAAGGAAGTTGCTTAGTGAATATCATAATATTTTGAGTAAGGAAGAGAAATTTTGGAGATTAAAATCAAGATAGATTTGGTTAAAAGGAGATAAAAATACAAAGTTTTTCATAGGATGGATATAGTACAGAGATCAACTTCCAGAATTAGTAGAATTAAATCAATATAAGGGGTTTGAATTGAAGATCAGATTGAAATTATAAAAGAGGTAAAGTCATTTTATCAAAATATTATAGGTTCAAAGGAGACCAAAATTCTTAATGATAAACTTCTTCAAGATGTTCCTTCAGTTATAAAAAATGAAGACAATAGGAAACTAATGGAGCCTATTACTCTAGAAGAAGTTCATTTAGATCTTTTCTCTTTTAATAAGGATAAATCCCCAGGTCTATATGGGCTCTCTACAACTTTTTACCAAAATAATTGGGATATAATGAAGAATTCTTTATTGGTGGTAGTGGAACAGTCTAGGGCAAAATAATACATACCTTATAAAACAAATGCAACATATCTTACCCTAATTCCAAAAAAGAAGGATGTTGAATTGTTTATTTTTTTTAGATCCATAAGCCTATGCAATATGACATATAATATTATTTCAAAAGTGATGGAAAATAAGGCCATTGTTAGACAAAATAATTTTAGAAGAGCAAGGAGGATTTGTGAAAGGGAGACAAATTTTGTACGGGATCATAGTAGCTCATGAAGTTATACATTCAACAACTTCAAGAAAAGAGAAAGCAATGATCTTAAAACTTGATATGAATAAAGCCTATGATAGGGTTAAATGGGATTTTAATTTCACAACTTTAGATAAGTTTGGTTTCAAGAAGAAATGGGTTAGATGGATTAAAGCTTGTGTCTCTATAATTTCTTATTCAGTGTTGGTCAATGGATTAGTGATAGAATCTTTTAAAGCCAAGAGAGGCCTTAAACAAGGAGATCATCTATCTCCTTATTTATTCATTATTATGGTAGAAGTTTTGAGTAGGAACTTAAATAAGGCTTACAAATATGGGCTTATAAGTGGAATTAAGGTTAGTAATAACATCAATAACATCATCCATCAATAGTTTGTATATGATACAACCCTTTTTTGAAGGGCAAAGATAAATGAGGCCAGAGCTTTGAATAACTTTTTAAAAGAGTACGAAAGAGCTTCAGGGAAAAAATTTAATAGGACTAAATCCAAATTTTAACAACTTAATACTCTTTCTAATATCAAAGCAAGAATTTACAGGTTGCTTCAAATGGAGGAGGCAAATTTACCAACAACTTATCTAGGGATACCTTTATTTGAGGGGAGAATGAGGATAGATTTATGGAATCGAGTTATTAGTAAAGTTTTGAATAAACTTCCAGCTTGAAAAGGTAGATGGTTATCATTAGTAGGAAGAGTGCAGTTAATTAAGTCAATCTTACAAGCCATTTCAACATATTATATGTCATTGTATTCTATGTCAAAATTAGTTGAAAAAAGTTTAATCTATATTATGTGATCCTTTTTATGGTCAAGTTTACATGATAAAAGAAAATTTTCTTTGGTGAAATGGAGCAAGTTATGTGATGATAAATCTATGGGAGGTCTTGGTTTAAGATTTCTTACAGATGTAAACTTAGCTCTTAGGGGAAAAGTTATTTGGAGATTGTACAAAGAGAGTCAAAGACAATGGGAAAGAATTCTTCTAAGTATGTTTATCCCAATGACCCAAGTTTAATATTTAATGCATTCTCTCTACCAAATGGTTTTGCTCTTTGGAATGGTTTAAAAAATTATATTGATCTTATGATTAAAGGTTTAATATGGGTGGTGGGAACTGGAGATAAAATTTCTATTTGGATGGATACTTGGTGTGATAAAAAAACAACTCAATTTAGATCCAATTTTGAAACCTTGGATGAGATTACTTCAAGATAAATATGGTGATAGGGTTTCAAATATTTTGTACAAGGATCGAGAAGGAATATACAAATGGAAAGAATATTTTTTTACAAGCATACTAGACATTGATGTTAGGCGAAATTGAGTAAAAAGATAACAACTATGATTATTATGAGGGGAGCCAAGAATTAATTTATTTGGGAGTTGAATAGCTCGGGATAATACACAACAAGAAGTGGATATAATATTCAACACCAATAAAATAATAATGTCACTAGAATATGGAGATATTTTTGGGATAGCCCAAGCATTCCTAGAGTCAAAATGTTTGTTTGGCTAGTACGTCATAGAATATTTTTATCCTAGGACAACCTTATGAAAAGGGGTTTTCATGGTCCCTATCAATTTGTTTTCTGTAAAAATGAGGAGGAGAGTATAGACCATCTCTTGGGGCATTGCTCAAGAGTTTGGAATATATGGCAATGGATTCTTAATATGTTTGGTAAAGGCATGGTGATGAATAGCATAATTGAAGATTGGTTAAAGCAATGACATAGCACTTATGAAAATGAGGCTTTACATATGATATGGGATATATCAAGAGATACAATACTTTGGACTATATGACTATAAAGGAATAGAAGTATATTTAAAGGAAAGGAAAGAAATTTAGAGGTAATGAAAAATAATATATGTTTAGCCATATAGGAGTACCAACCCTATAAACTCACCCAGTCCCTAATTTGGAAGCAGAGAGCCTTGATAGATGGAGTCAAGTCATTAAATGGAATTATTATGTTGGGTACAAGAGAAGAAAAAAGAAGGCAAAGAATATAAAGTGGAAACCACCAGATGTGGAGTGGGTTAATTTGAAATTTGATTGGTCCAGTCCCTGGCTCAACCCAGGTCATCCCTCCCGGGGAGTGGTTGTTTGTAGATGATCTCCTGGGGGAGATCCTTCTCCACTATCTGTGCCCCTCCCGGCCGGCTAGGGTTTCCTTGGTTGTTTTTTCGGACTGGTGCTTCCCAAGGATCCCTGTTTGGTTGGGGATCCCTTCCCTTTTTCCCTCAGGCTTCCCCCTGGGGTTTTTTGTAGGTTATTCGCGTGGATCTGGTCCCCTACGTTTCTCGATGCGGTGGAGGTGACGGTTTAGGGTTTGGACAGCTTCCCCCTTTTTCTTGTGAATCCTCGACGGGCTCTGTGCTTGGACGGGATTCTTGGTCCCCGTCGCCGGGATCCTCTTCTGTTTTCCCGGGGCGGGTTCCTTGTGGTGCAACTCTCTGGTCACTTCCTGATGGGCTGGATCCTCTCTGTGCTGGCTTTCGGCTTCCTGTAGGATGGCTCTTATGTTTTCCCGATGGGCGGGATGGTTTCTCCACAGGGCGGGATCCACCAAATCCGCCGGTTTTCCCACGAGGCGGGATCCTTTCTTTTCTGCTGGTTTCCCGGATGGTGGGATTTCCCTGTTGCTTCCCGCTAGCGGGACTCGTTTGTGGTGGTTTTGATCGCTTCCCGCGAGGCGGGATTTTATTGTAATGGTTTTTCTTTGCTTCTTGTCTGGCGGAATCTTCTCGATGGTGGTTTTTGGCTACTCCCCGCCGGGCGGGATCTCCAAAACTACTTTCTTTCTTATTTTTTTGTTTCTCGTTGAGAGGGATTGTTTCATGCTTACTGTTACCGCTGGGCGAGATTTCTGTTTTGGTGTTCAGTTTCAAGGGATTGATGCCCTAGGCCCATTGCTTATGTAATCAGGCTTTGGGATCCTCGTTAAAACCCGCTATAAATACAAATACTACTTACCAAAAATTTGAAATTTGATGGAGCATCTAAAGGAAATCCAAGACCAGCAGGAGGAGAAGGAATAATTAGAAATAATAGAGGAGAGATTTTGTCTCATTATGCTTTCAATAGTGGAATTAAGACAAATAATGAAGCTAAAGCTTGGGTGGCTTTAGAAGGGTTAGGAATATGTAAAGAAATGAAATGGAATAGAGTATGGATGTAAGGTGGTTCTCTCATAGTAATTAATGTTTTTTGAGGAAAGCAAAGGCTCCATGGAAAATATAAGAGATAATTATGGAAATTCAAGATCTTGCTAAAGAGTTTGAAGAAATTAGGTTTACACATATATTAAGGGAAGGAAACAAATGTGCAGATAAGCTAGCCAATAGAGGGGTTTTGATTGAGGATCGTGAAGTTAAATTCTCCTTTCCATGGTTGGAGGAAGTAGAAAGTTTAGTTGAAGCTAACAAAAAAATATTGATTGCCTGAATCAATTAATGATTAAGATTTACTTTAATGTTTTCCATTGGTAATATCTACTTTATTTTGTAACAATAATGTGTTTTTATTTAGACTATTTATTATAATTTTTGTGGTTGCACTTGTGTTTCAGGAAGGAAACTAACAATCCAAATTTGGTAAAGAAGACTATGATAGTGCAATGTTTTGGAAATATTACTCTACTAAGATGCAAGGCATAAATAGTAGCGGTGAAGTTTTGGCATTGTGAAGCTTTCTATAGGAATCTATCAAGAAAGATGTTGAATTATAGATTAATTGTATTCATATGGAAATTTGAAAAGATCCAGAAAATGAAAATAAAAAAATTGAGACATTTTATGTAAAATGATGAAGGCTTCTAGCTATAACATCTCAATTGAGATAAGAAGTGTATCTATTTGTAAACTCTCAAGTTCTAAATAAGAGAGATGTAATTTTTCAAGGGTGGGGGACACAAGTACAACCCCTTCTTATCCAGAAAAAAAAAACATCCTTTTAAGTTTTATTTTCTCTTTGTTCTTTTCTTGAGAGGCTATCTCTCCTTTTTCATTTCCACCAATACTTTCATTCTTATCAATCTCTTCCATGTTTCTAGACTATTCATAATGTGACTTATCATCTATAGGTTTATATTACCAAAAAGAACCTAAAGTGCAAGAAACAACCTCAAAAACATATATTTCTGTATATTGCCATAGAAATCCTAAAGTGAAAGGGCCATCCTCCATAACACTTACTTTATTATGCTTACATAAAAACCCTAAATTGTATTGTATATCCTTCATACTTATTTCTTTATTGTGTTGCTCTTGAAACTCTAAAATGCAATGGATAAAACTTATACTACGTTTATTTTATTGTAAGAAGATGTATTTCTACTACTTGAGAAAAACAAAATTGATTTGCCTATATTAATTTTGACTCATTCCACTTTTTTTTTTTTAAATTTGCCTCCATATATTGCTTCACCCCTTTAATTCCTTCTAGATTTGAAGTTGCACATTATAAATCCTCATCCCTTGCATCCTTCTTAGTTTCTTGTCATGGTTGTTGAGTATGAGTATAAACAATGAAGGCTTTTTCCATTTTATGAGGTGGAGGAGCTTTCTTTTCATATTTGGAAGAGTGGAAACTCCTCGATATAAACCAACTTCTACTAAAATATGATCTTTTTGTTTCAATTTGAAGTGTGTCTCATGACAAAAAAATTTCTCTTTCTTGATCATTTTCATTGTAATCTATTGCCACATCTCTAGTCTCATAATATTTGTGACATCAAAATGCAATACTTTTATAATCCTCTTGTTCATCCCCCTCTCTTGATTCATATTTAATCTTACTGAATTTTGGATTTTTTTTTGAAATATCCATAACAATATATATTTGTGTATATACAACGTACTTTCACTCCTTAGTAGTTGGCCCCTCTTGGAAAAACTCCCCTAGAATATTTTAAATATTCACCTTCTTATTGATAAGCTAATATGAAAATCCAAAAGCTTAACCTCATACAAGAAACCTTTTAATAGTTTTTGTTTACATTATAAAATTCCCACTCCATGGTCTTAAATATAGCCCATCTCTCATAAACCATGGCCACCAACAATTATTTTATCTTTAATTTATGAACTATAGAATATGATAAGGAAAACCCCTTTTGGAGCAAAATTTATGAAATAATTTGAATTCAATTCCCACTTTCATTTAATCTACTTTTTAATTCAAAAAAAACATGGCCAATATCCATGTAAATTATATATTAACACTTTACTTCTAGTAACCATTATATCATGATTGATCATCTTATTCTTGATAATGATTTCTTATGAAACATCTAATGCTTGGATAAAGATTGCCATAGATTCTCTCTTCTTATTGTCTCTAATTAAAGCACCCTTACTTCCAACTAAGACATCTCAGGAAAACCCCTTTTGGAGCGAAAGTTATGGAATAATTTGAATTCAATTCCTAATTCCATTTAATCCACTTTTGAATTCCAAAAAAACATGGTCAACATCCATGTAACTTATATATATATATATATATATATATATATATATATATATATATATATATATATATATATATATATATATATATATTTGATTTGGTTATTGTGAGAAACCTCTATGACCGACGCATAGGGCTGAGCAGTCTCCTCCCAACCATGACCCCTCGTAAAGTCGAAAGCTATACTTATCAATAGAGAATTTAACACAAAGCCACCACACATCCACCCCCTCACACACTCGCCCACACCGCGGTTTGAACCTTGGACCTCTCAAAGAAGAGCCAAAACCCGAACAGTTGCACTGCACCCAGGTGCCATGTAACTTATATATTAACACTTTGCTTCTAATAACCATTATATCATGATTGATCATATTATTCTTAATAATGACTTCTTATAGCTCTGCTAGGGTTTGATGCAAGACTGGCTATGTTTTTTTCGTAAGGGTTTCAGTGGGAAAATCTTGTCTGCTGCATTAACATCGCCTTGAGGTGGTGTTAATCCACCATTTTTAATGGTTGCCGCTCATGCAGTCGACTCCATTTATTCTGAGTCTGCTGGAGAGCTCAATGGTACCGGGGAAGCGTCCGTGCAAGTTCATTCTGACAATGTATCACGAGGTAAAGGCCCTGTCCCTGAAGCTGTTATTCCTTTGCATGAATTCCATATAGCTTGTGAATGGTTTGAGAGTCATACCCTGGTGGGTTATTTTTTGGGTCGTATCCCATATGATACCCTTATTTGTTCATGGGTCCAACAAGTTTGGGGCCCATATGGAGTCAAAGTGGAGAATGTACAAAACCTTACAAAAGGGTATTTCCTTTTTCGCTTTTCAGATCCAGCTCAAGCACAAAAGGTTCTGTCTAGGGGTCCATGGACTGTCTATAATTCTTTGTTGATTTTGCAACCCTACTCTCAAAATTTCCAAGTCAGTGATCAAGTTGCATTGGAAGTCCCGGTGTGGGTTGAATTCCCCGGTCTTCCTGTTCCTCTTTGGGGTTTTTTGCAGAATTTAGTTGCCCCCTTAGGTAAGTTTGTTTGCCTTGAACCAGAAAATTATTTCTCTGCTCGACCCACTAGAAGGGTTTGTATCAAAGTTGACCTTACTAAGGATTTGCAAGAGTTTATTGATATTAAAATCGGGGACCAATCCATAAGGTAAAGAGTTGCCTATATCAATTTACCCAATACCTGTTATTGGTGTCAATCTGCAACTCACAAAATTTGGGAGTGCCCTTTGATGGAATGGAAATATAAGGCAAATCCCTCGCCCACTCCTGCGGCTCCTTCTAATGGCTCGCGGGGAAACACTGAAGAATGGACTATTGTCTCTAGTAAGAAATCTCGTGGTACTAAGCAACAAGAAGCTTTGATTTTTGTTGCACAACCTACCCCTTATCCTTCTCAAGACATGCAAGCTTCTGCTGAAGTTGTTTAGAATCCTGTTGATACGACCCCTCCGGTTGTTGACATGCAACCCCCAGTTCCACCAGTGTCTCAACTTCTTTGGTCGGGCCCTTCTTTGGCCTCAGTGGCGGCAGCTCCAGATAATTCTTTAGTGGAGGAGGGTCATGCCTTGAAGGTCCGTCGCTCTCATAGCCCTATTCGAAATGATAAACATCGACAACTAAACAGTGATGCTTTCCATGTGACCTCCAACTATTTTGGCTCACTTACAGGTTTGGGTGATGCAGAGGATGTCATGGAGATCATGCATCATGACAAATCCCAATGATTTTTCTATCATGGAATGTTCGAGGACCGATGAACCCGGTCAAAAAATATTTGGTCCGAAATGAGATGTCAAATGTTTCTTGAATGCATGGAAGCCTCGATATTTTATGTCTACAAGAAGTTAAGATTTCTAATTTCAATCTGTAGTGTACATGTGATTTTTTGTGGCCACGAAGTACCTCTTTTGCCACAAAGTATTCCCCAGGAAAAGGAGCAGCCATCACTATCCTTGGGCCTCAATTACAGAAGAATGTTGTGACTTGGGGTGTTGACCCATCCAATCAAGTTGTCTGGATTTTTCTCGAGATCTGTGGAAAACCGCTTGGGGTGGTTAATGTGTATGCCTCAAATGTCGCTTCTGACAGATGCGAGTTGTGGAGATGGCTTGCCATGAATCTGCCATTTTCCACTTGGGTGCTTTGTGGAGATTTTAATATGGTGGAGAAATATTCTGATAAGGTCAGTCATGTCCCGATGCGGTGGTGTTTAGGTGAAAGAGATGCTTGGTTTTTTATGAAAAATAATCTTCGCCTTTATGACCCTAATTCCTGCTTCTCGCCTTTTGACTTCCCGCAGGCTCTTTGGTACACCTGGTCCAATTTTTAGGCTGCTTCTTCTAGGGTTTTGGTAAGATTGGACAGAGCCATGATTTACGAGTGTGACTACTTTCATTTCTCTCATATTTTACCTTCTTCATCATATGTGTTGACTTTGCCTCGGTACTACACTGTCTGATCATTCACCTATTTTATTCTTGGTGGCAATGTTAAAATTTCAACCTAGAGTGCATTCTTCACAGTTTTACCTAAATGTTTCTTTTTTGCATAGCTTTAGCATGAAAGCTCATCTATGCCGCATTTGGAATTTGATTCCTAGACCTGATGGTATTTCTAGAAGGATTGAATGGTGGAATGCTGCCATTCAATGAACCACTAAGGTGTTGCGAACTCTAGGTGTTGAAGTTGCAAAATGACGAAAACAGGCTAAGTCTGCCTTGCAAAGTGAGCTATCCAAAGCTTGTCTCAGGCTTGAAGCCTCTCCTTTCAACTCTGTTGCTTAATCCCAAGTTTCTTCCGTTCAGCATGAGCTAAAAAAGGTTGATTTATATGAAGCCAATGGGGCTCAATTACGTGCTCGAATGCATTGGCTCAAAGTGGGGGACAGAGTGACCAAAAAATTTTTTCAACGCCTCAGACCTCCTGCTCAATATTCTCAGTTTCAAGCCATTCAAGTTGATGGGCAGAGATTTACAGATATTTCAGACATTGTCAAAGTATTTGTTTCACATTATCAAGGTGTTTTTGCTTCTCAACCCCTTGATGATGCTAGAAAGCAAGCTCTTGCTTGATTGTACTCGTTGTTGTCCCCAACAAGCTTTCTCCCGAGCAAATGTTATTTTGTGACACTCCTCTTTCTCTCGGAAGATCTAAAAACTGCCTTGTCGCTTATGGCCAATGATAAGGCACTTGGGCTTGATGGCTTCCCATGTGAATTCTATAAAGAATTTTGGGATATGTTTGGTTCTGATCTCCACAAAGTTTATCTTGAAGCCCTGCAATGTGGTTCACTGGGTTCCATTATTAACAAAGGCAATGCTAAATTTATTCCTAAGTTTGGAGATCCCGAGCTCATCACCAATTGGAGGCCGATCACCCTGCTTAATGTGAGCTACAAGATTATTGCTAAAGCCCTTGCGCTTAAGCTTAAATCTATTCTGCCTTTGATTGTAAGACCTGAACAAACTAGCTTTGTTAAGGGAAGATACATTCTTGATAATGTTCTTGCTATTTGGGAAGGTATGGAGTGGGCAAGAAATTTTGAACAAGATGCTTTATTCATTAAGATAGATTTTGAGAAAGCCTATGATAAGATGGAGTGGTACTTCATAATTGCCATGCTTCAGGCTCTAGGTTTTGGGCCAGTATTTGTGAGCACCATTCTTATGTTATTTCAATATGCTTTAGTTGTTCTTACCTTGAATAATAGTCAATCTCAGTCAATTTCTCTTGGTCGCTTTATGAGACAGGGGTGCCCTCTTGCTCCATCTCTTTTCATTCTTGCTACGAGAGGCTTTTGGCTATTTGTTGGCCCATAAGATGGATCAAGGATTAATCAAGGGTATTGCTCTCCCTAATTCTGACCGTCAGTTGGTCAATGGTCATTTTGGAGATGATTCCTTCTTAACGCTTCAAGAAGATGAGCAATCCCTTTCCTCGACTATTAGTTGCTTAGAGGTGTTCTGTTTAGCCTCTGGTTCTTCTATACAATGGAAAAAAACATCCTATTTTTGGCAATCTCAATCTCAATTGCCACACTGGTTATATCAATTCCAATGGACTTGGATTCATCCAGGTGAGGTGTTTAAATTTCTTGGAATTCCTTTTGCATTTCATGGTTCCTCTACTCAATTGTGGCAGTATGTTATTGATAAATTGGAAAAGAAGCTTTCTTATTGGACTAGTAAGAAAATTTCTTTGGCAGGAAAATTTCATATTTGTTCTAAGGTTTTAGCCACTACCCATGTCTATTATTCATCTTGTTGGGTTCCATCCAAATCTTGTTATAAAAAGCTGGATAAGCTTATGAGAGACTTCTTGTGGGCCAAAGACTCTGTCAAGCAAGGTTTTCATCGGGTATCCTGGGAAATTTGCTGTTTGCCCAAGGATTGTGGAGGCATGGGTTTGTTTGATTGTCACCAACAAAGGTCTTGCCCTTTGTGCTAAATGGATCACCCGATCTTTAATTGGGGATGAATCTTGAAAAGTGTTGGTCAGGCATTGCATTTCTTCTGGTTTGCTTCAGGGGAAGATAATTTGGAAAGGGGTGGGATTGCAATCCATTCTTACTGCCCTTGTCCCTATTAAAGTTAAAGGTTCTTTTGTCATTCAAAGTATTTGGAAAGCTTGGGAGGCCTTCAAACCCTGGCTTAGTTGGAAAGGGAGTTTTCGTAAAGCAGGTGCCTCTTTGTCTTCCATGAATATTTGGTGGTCTCCTGTTATCACTTGGCAAGGTTCTCCCTTAGCTCTGGTGCAGTGGATCAGAGCGCAGAGGTTCTATAAGCGTGGTATTGCTTTCATTTTTTATTTATTCTCCTGACATGCTAGGTGTTGGATACCCTAGGAAAGTTTTCGTCAAATTCACAATTTAAATCCTGTTGATAGAGACACTTATGAGGTGGTTATTGATAGGATTCTGTTTTCTATTTGGAGCAAACTACATAAACATTTTCAAAAACCCTGGTGGTCAGATTGGTGTTGGCCTAGGGAGCTTCCTGTTTTGCAATATAAAGCTCATCTTGATTACAAATGGCTCACCCCATAAGTTCCAATGGTTGATAAGCTCACTCTGAGATGGAATTTAGTCTCTCTTCCCTCCCAATGGAATAAGAGGTTTCAGATTGCTTGGGCTACTTATATTGAACCTAAAAAAAGTTTTTTTGCTTGGAGTCTCTTACATCAAGGGTTACCTGTTGGTAGTAGGCTCAAGCATCTGGGTGTTCATAATCTCATTTTCTTGGTTTGTGGACAAGCGGAAGATTTACTGCATGTTTTTTGGTCTTGTGATTGGGCTCAATCAGCTTGGAAGTGGCTTCTTGAAATTTTCAGACCTTTTATGCAGGAGGATTTTACTTGGGTGCATGCTATTTTGGGTGACCCTATTGCTTTTTCCTTCAACTTGGATGTTGTTTGGAATATTTTTAGAATTGGTACCTTGTTTTATCTATCAAAGTCCTAGAATATAGTTGTTTTTTCTCAGCAAGATGTCGGACATGTCTTCTTTGTTGCTGATAAATATGATATATTCTTTGATTGCTGGTTACAGATTCAAGTACAGGTTAAAAAAGTACAGGTGGAACTGCAGTACTTGCGTACCCTCATGGATCATTGGGGGAATGCACCCTGCTTTATGAGTCATGTGCATCTTCCTTCCCCTTGCAGGTGGCAGTAATTTCTTGGCTTCTTTCTTTTTGAATACATATTTAATACTATTTTGGCAGTTGTTATTGGCGGTTTGTAGGTACATTTCGACACTCTTGTATACTCTTAACCACAATGGTTAATGTATTGGTTTACGGGGGTGTGCTAATCCCACCCACCCTTTTTTGTATGATTAAACATTATTTTATTAATATAATGACTTTTTCATCAAAAAAAAAATAATGACTTCTTATGAAACATCTAATGCTTGGATAGAGATTGTCATAGTCTCTAATTAAAACATCCTTACTTCCAACTAAGACATCTCTACTTCTAGTTAAGACTTTTATAAGCGACTTTCCTTCCTTTTTATCATTATTTAACTTATAAAAGCCCTTCATTCTTTGATTTTTTTCAAAGATAGAGAAAAAATA
Organism: Wollemia nobilis; assembly: GCA_028583015.1. Taxonomy (NCBI): domain Eukaryota; kingdom Viridiplantae; phylum Streptophyta; class Pinopsida; order Araucariales; family Araucariaceae; genus Wollemia; species Wollemia nobilis. Next base: position 728,893 of record JAQPPZ010000856.1, on the reverse strand, counting down.
ATAAACCAACTTTTTTTTTATTTGGTTAGTGTAAGAAACCCCTACGACGGACACTCAAGGTTGGGCATTCCCATCCCACCATGACCTCTTATAAAGGGCATTCCTTTTTATCATTATTTTTTTTATAAAAGCCCTTCAGTTTTTGATGTTTTTCAAAGACAGAGAAAAATAATAAAACAATTTTTGTTTATTTGGTTAGTGTAAGAAACCCATACGACAGACGCTCAGGACTGGGCATCTCCATTCCACCATGACCTCTCATAAAGGGCAAAGCTAAGCTTATCAGTAGGGAATTTAACACACATGTCGTGGTTTGAACCTTGGACCTCCCTAAGAAGAACCAAAGCTTCAACCATTACACTATCCTCCTGGGACTTAAACTTTTTTTTAAAGATTTGGTTAGTATGAGAAACCCCTACAACCGACACTGAGTTAGGCATCTCCATCCCACCATGACCTCTAATAAGGAGTATTAGGAGGAACTAAGCTTATCAATATGGAATTTAATACACAACCACACACACACATGTCGTGGTTTAAACTTTGGATCTCTCGAATAAAAGTCAAAGTGCGGTCCCCTTACAACTCTTGCTTCAGATTTTTTTTTTATAGTGAGTTCACGACTACTCCCTTTAAGTCAAGCACCTAGCACTCGTACATATTAGGCTTTTCTATTTATCAAGGCTTTCATATTTACTTACATCTAGCTTTTCTTATAGAAGACAACTTGTCCCAATTACTTAAGAATATATTATTAAGTGTTATTCATAAAATTTTAATTTATAATATAAAAACTCTTCACTTTTATTGCTTGAACAAAAACAAATAAATTAAATAATGTAAATGGAACTTTAAAAAAAATATAGGATTTTATTGCTCAACTCAACTTCATGTTTTTGAATGTTGGGATTTTATTGACTTCGTTTTATTTAATAGATTAGGATTTATAAAAATAGCATTTAATAATGTTATTAATTTCCAGGTTCTAAGAGTTAGGTGGATTGGTAATTTTCTGTTTGACCAGGCACTTACCAAGAAAAGACTTAGGTTCAAACTTTGAAGAATGCTTGCTGCAAAGGTAGTAGTTCGATTTAAATCTTGTGAGTAAGCATCAGACTGAGGATGATAGTATGATTTTCGAGTGGTTGGTGGTCCTCTGAATGCTGAGTCATTAACAACGAAGTAGTATAGATTTATTGGGAGTAGCCTCTATGTCTTGAACCTGCACTTGACAGTTAACTTAAAAAAAATAGTGTGGATGCAACCAACTCTTTTATGTATATAAAAAAAAAAAATTGTTTTTAATTTCCTTATACATTAAACAAAAACAATATTTCAATTTAAGTCATTAAGTGTCCATTGACTTCATTTTATTTAAAAATTAAAAAAAATAACATCCAATTATGTTAGGATTGAGGGCCTGACCCAACGGTTAAAATGTTTCTATAGAGCGTGGACACCACAATTCCAATCCCTTAAACTTTATATTACTGGAAGGCATGTCACACTAACACCACTAACTACTCTTTATACAAAAAAATATGATTTACTCTATGCAACTAAAAATTATAATAACAAAAAAAAAATATATAATTTAAACCCACCAAAATTATAACAAATTACTATTCCTTTACTATTTTAAAAAAACATCAAATAGATCTAACAATATTTATTTCCTTATACATCAAAGGAAAAATTAAAAGGTTAATGACATCTATGAGTTAAATGAAAATTAAGACCATAAAGACCATAAGTTATAAGTTTCTAATCATTTCAGGTTAATGACATCTATGCAGTTATATGAAAATTAAGACCATAAGTTATAAGTTTCCAATCATAATCATTTCAGGTTAGTTATTTAAAAAAACAATATTTTTAAAAGGTTAATTCCCATAGGTACAAAGGAAATATACACCAACAAAGTGAGCATATAGTATAGATAAGATGCATCAATATATAAAATATAAATAATATGAATGTTTTTTATATTCATACAGATATAAAATATTAGTTATTATAGACATATCAATCATGTTATACTTTAAGAAGTATTACATCTATGCAGTTATATGAAAATTAAGACCATAAAGCCTATAAGTTATAAGTTTACAATCATTTCAGGTTAATGACATCTATGCAGTTATATGAAAATTAAGACCCTAAGTTATAAGTTTCCAATCATTTCAGGTTAGTTATCAGTTTCCAATCCATATACACTTATTATCATATTTATCTTTATTTTTTATTTAATATGATTTTTTTTGGATTATATAAGAGTTGATCATAACTATAGTAATTTTAGTTATTGATAAATGAAGGGTTCAAATCATATGGGTTGCTTTCATTAAACCTATTCTGCCTCGTTATTGGTGACTTGGCGTGAAAGGGACCACTGGTCACTCTTAGGAACCACCATCATATTTATCACATTTATCTTTAAAAAATGTTTTTATTTTATTTTATTTAGATAGTGTGTGAAATATATATATATGTATATTTTCTGGTTACATAAGAGAGTTGGTCACAACCACACTATTTTTAGTTAGTGATAAGTGCAGGGTTCAAATCACATGGGTTGCTTCCACCAAACCTATTCCGGGACCACCGGTCACTTGGGGACTGTCATCGTATTTATCATATTTATCTTTAAAAAATGTTTTTTTTTTATTTAGATAGTGTGTGATTTTTTTTTTCGGTTACATAAGAGTTACTAACTAAATACAGGGTTCAAATCACATGGGTTGCTTCCATCACCTATTCTACTTTGTTATTGTTGACCTGGTGTGAAGAGGACCACCGGTTGCATGTCATCGTTGGTTGGCGTGGACCCAAATCACATAAGCTGCTTCCACAAAACCTATTCTGCTTTGTTATTGTTAACCCGACATAAAGGGGACCACCGGTCACTTGAAATTTATACCGACATCATCGGTCTGCACTCAGAAGTTTCAGATTGGACTATCAACATGTTTAAGGTTGAGCATTTTCATCTCTTCCTAAGACCAAAGTTTACCGATTGTTTTTTTTTGATTGGATAGCCTAAGAAATTCCCACAACCATGTTTAAGATTGAGTATTTCCATCCCCTCTTAATACCGAGAACAGCTATTAACACACCTACATATACATTTGAACCTTAAACCTTAAAAAAAGCAAGCTTACCATTACATTATATCACAAAGTGAAATATGCTTAAATTAAGATATTGGTAATGGTCTTATACCCTCCAAAACCCTTGTTAACTTCCACACACCTTGGGGTCCCTTGAATCAGGCAGTCGGCCGAAATCTGAGTGGATGGCTTTTATACTGATATGAAAACGTCGAAGCGTAACAGCGACAAGAAAGCTAAAATAACATAACAAGATTAAGAAGAGATGCAGCGGAAATGGAGAACTTTTGCACGGCCTTTGATGGAATCAGTTCTCAACAACCATTGCCAACATCACAGAGTGGTTCAGCCTCTTTTTTTACATGGACCCAGAGGGGCGGGGAAGCGCACTTTAATCAAAAGTAAGATATACATTTTCCTGTAACCTCTATGTTTCATGAATCTATAGAATTGCATAGGAAACAATTGCATAAATAATGTCGTCGATGATCCATTCTACCAGTTTATCCCATAATATGCATGAAAGAGAGCAATGGTGGGCAATAGATACTGACAAACACAGGGGATACTGTTCGTTTTCCAAACAGATTTAGTCAACACGGCGGTTAATGGCCTCCCGTTATGATTACCATGTAATGGATATAAAACAGATGTTCTAAAACGTAGTGGGTGTACATTCAGCAACATAGAGCGGACGATGGTAGCTTTTTTCTAATTAAAATGTAGTGTGTAGGAATAAAGCACAGTGGTTATATGCCAATTACGAAGCAGATTTATCAAGACATAGGTTAATGGTCACATTTTATGTTACCATGTTTGCAGGACTCGTGGAAGAGTGGAAGACAGTTCCTCATTTAGTTGAATACATAGACTTTTATAATTCGGACTGCCTTCCTCCATGGACATTTTGTGAATCGTCTCCACCTAGTCTGACACATCTTAGGGCAGAGCTGGAACAGAGACTGGAATCATTGGCTAGGAAGGGAGTTGAGCTAGGATGCATTGGAGGAGACCAGGTTTATCGTACTTTGAGGAAATGGCATGGAATAGAAGGTGCACTTCTTCATTTTTTGAAGCAAAACGCACAAGAGCTTCCCAACAAAGGGGCAACCTCCAAAACCCATGATGAAACTTTCTTTCTTTGGCAGAGAGCCCTATGGTACTTGTCTGAAAACAGTGAAGGATCCGACCCTACACTTAAAGGCAACTTCCTGCCTGCTGACAGTTGGGATAATGAGTTTCGTAAGCGCTTTCTTGTATTGGCTTCATGGCATGATTCCTTACAGGCAGGTACTGGTAGCCGTTACCGGGCCTGCATTCATGGGAAGAAATGGGATTCGAAAACTAAGGAGGAGCTCAATTATTTCAAGGAAGCTATATTATCTCTGCATTTGGCTAAGGAGGTGCTTCTGATTCATGAACAGTGGAGGGCTAATGCTGTTGAACGCCTGAAGAGAACGGGGGGATTCTCAAGCGTGTTAGCAAATTCTGCAACGAACTGGCCTTTGCTGCTGATGGAGATATTGTCCCGGGCAGCTGAGAGGGAGTACTTTCAGGTGAGTTTCACATGGCTGTTTGGTGTCATCGTTAATTTTTTTTTTTTGGTCCTTTTTAAAATTTGTTTTTTGAACCGCTGTAGTTTATGTTGATACGACACTCAAATGATCTTGCAAAGTTCATGGCAGCACCATTGAAACCAGAACGATTCTTGATAAACCTAAGAAATTCTTCTTGAAACTTGTGGTAAACCTCAAATACTAAAGAGACATAAACATATCCAAAAACTCTAAGATTAGTATATTGATAACTTAACCAGTTTCTTACATATAATTCTGATTTATCCTGTGAGAAAGAATGCTTCAACTTATTTATATGGCTTGAGTGACATAATAATGTATAGCATTGGAATTTGGTGCATTCCAGAAAACCTGCATCGTTCCTGTAATCATAGTGAGCATGGGATGCTTAGTTACACAAGGTTTTATAATATGCTGATTATGATAGCAATCTCAATATGTGACTAGATGATATTTATCTTTTATTAATTATCATAGAAACTGTTATGTTACATGGCAAACATGAGTAACATACTTAACTGCTTTTTCCTGATATGAGAGTTGATATGAAAGCCTAGCAAATGACTGTCTATTGATTCTCATCAAAGCAGGCTTATATACTTTTTTTTTATAACAATAAAAGAGGATCATTTCAAACTAAATGAAGCATGAGAGGCTTACAAAACAAAGTTAAAGATTTCTCCACACACATCCTGTGGAGGTTGTTAACAAAGAAATCTCAGACTCAAGCCAAGACATGGAGGATTTCTCACACTAAACAAAACCAACACATTTTAAAAGTGACTTCATTAAATACAAACCACACCCAGAGGCATGAACTGGTATTTCGTAACTAAAGCCAGGCTTAATTGATAATCTCTTCAGTTGGTGTAATTTTTGTTGCTATTTTATTCAAGCCATGATAGGTCTTGACATAGTCTCCTTAAGCCTTAAGGTTTCCATTTTCCTGCGAAGGATTGTTACCTATTCAAGCCATGATAGGTCTTGGCATGGTTTTTTGGCAGAGTTACAGTATTCAGCAATCCTTCTGCTTGGATACCCATATCTGAATATCAGTTACAGATGCGGATATGATACCTCTTAGATACCATATCCAAATTTATCTGAATACATGTAATACCATATCCAGATGTATCTGAATGCAAGCCTTATTTCATCCATATCTAACACATCTGCATATGGCCTTAGGCACATGCAGAGCCGGATCCATGACATTAAATTAAAAGAAGAATACACAATTTAAAAAAAATAAAATTTAAATTTAAAAAATAATTACTATCATCTTCTCAATTAATGAAAATATCCTGCTTAAAACTTATATTTGTGTAAACTTTTTTGTGTTATATGCTTTTTGCTTTTGAAAAAAATTGAAATGGTATTACAACATCTGAACAATTATGCATGTATCATTTGGCAAGATTCAAACTTGGATCTCCTCCTTGATAGTCGAGGTATTTAATTGGTTGAGCTCATGCCATTTGACAACTGGTAAGGTTCATCCATAAGATTTGAACATTGGTTTAGGGTGTCAAACTCATCACCCCAACCAATTGCTTTAAACCCATGGGCATTATATGTTTTTCTTTTGATATGTAAAATAGATATGCTTTAGAGCGTCATATCCAGCTTATCCATATTAAGGGATCTTGAAATTGTGTAGTATATGTATCCAATACTGTATCAGTATGTGATACAATATCCATTTCTATACAACATTGATTTTTGGTGCTGCAGTTTCCTGTCGTTCTATATCCTTTAGTTTGCTATTTGTGGTCTCCTACAGTTCTCACACTTACTTTCCAAGCCAAACAGTCGTCAGTTTCTGTCTGTGGCCTGCTATACTGCTTACGTTTCTGTTGGTTACGAATCTGCCACTAGGATAGGATTTTAATCTATTTGCGCCCTAGATTCGCCCAACAGATTGAAAGGCCGGAAGGAAGGAATGCCTTCCGCGCCAATCTCCGGAGAAGGCCGGCTTCCTATGTTTTCTCAATTGGGGGTTTAGCTCAGAGTGCAGGAAAGAAATTACAAAGTACGGAAAGAAACATAAATATGCTTGTTTCGGGTGGGGAAGATAAGCAGCACAACAACTAACCAATCACTACTACCAACAACAATCAAAACAAAGTATGTAGCAGAAACTATTAGAGCAATTCTATCCTATGTATCCTCTACGTCAGTATTCCAGATATACTTAATCACCAATACCGATATCCAGAAAGCAGAATAGCAATAATCAGCAATATAAGCAACATGAGGCAGAAATACTTAATAAAGGCAGCATACAAGATAAACACAACTAATAGAGCCAAATATACTTTGCATTCAAAAGCAAGTGCACAGCTACAGATGTTCCTTAGCAGTATATCCCCCTTCCACCCTTGTACAATGAAATAAGGCTGCTATTTATAGCGCAATTTTCCCCCCGATTACAATTTGGGCACAAAATCCCAGACCTGACAAAAGCTGGAAAAGCTGACAAAAGCGGCAAAAGCGGTTGATGTTTGACCTCTGCGGACAAGGAATGTACTTGCAGCAAGGTTCACCTGAAAATATGGCAGCCACGTGGCAATCCGGTAGGTGAGAAATCGAGTCAGTTTGAATGGGGGCAGATGCGGTACAATCTGTCAGTTCACGCTCATCTGTCCTGTACCCTGGTGGCACACCTTCTGTCACATCTTGACCCGGATCCCAAGACCGAACACCTGTCAGCATCTGATGGGGGGAGAAAAACCGAGCTTAGAAGCTCATCCTTTGCATTTTCTATTCCGCCCGACTGCGCACAAAACTGGAGCGCAGCCGGACGACGCAGGGTGAAAACAACGCAGTTGGGCGGGCCTTCGTGCCTTAGAATCTTTTTACAGCTCTTTCCTTCTCGTCCGATGGCACGGTAAAACTTTGAGCAGCATTTTCTGTCCTTCCGCCCGAGTGCGCACAAGAAGATGAGCGCAGCCCGACTTCGCTGCGAAGTCGGGCGGCTCAGTACTTAGAATATTTTTTGGATGTCTTCACAATGCCGCCCAAGTGCGCACCGTCTTCAGGGCGCCGCCGGATTTCGCTGCGAAGTCGGGCGGACCCAACACTTAGTCAAATTTTGCACTGCATTTTTTCATGAGGCCGCCCAGGTGCGCAACGGATTATGAGCGCAGCCCGACTTCGCTGCGAAGTCGGGCGGCTCCATGACTTAGCAATTTTTGGGCTAAGTTTTAGCAATACGCCAGGTGCGCAAAGTAGACAAGCGCAGCCGATGGCTGCGATGGGCGGATTCCAACACTTACAATATTTTTGGGCAAATTTGCCCACTCACAAAAACAACCAGAAACATGAAAATAGAAGATGGAGAACCAGAAATTTGATGGCTGAAGAGTAGAAGGGACATGAAGAAGAAAGGGAAAGAAGAAAGAGGGAAGGCAAAGCAACATCCTTACAAAATTTTCAAGACATGGCACCCCGTGCAAAATGTGGCAACATTCCTGGCGGCTCGCGGGGTGTCGAGCTCGCCTCGATGCAACGAACCAGGCCTTTATCCCTTGGGCACAGAGGCACTCCCGGCCCCTGCATCCTTCTGCTGAGCTCCCTGCTTGGGTAGTTGTTCTTCCTCTTGTTCGCTCTCAGCAGTCTCTTCTTCTGTACCTTCCTCTTCCTCTCTCTCTGAGCCTGATTGCTCAGCGCCACTGTCCCCTACCCGCTCACGGACGTGCTCATAAGCAGTCTTAGCTTGATCCCAAGCTGCTTCCTGGAAGGGCTCTAAGTCGCTGATATCCTTCAGCGCCCTTTTGAATGCCGCGACCATATGCACGTCGATGGTGTCGTACCTCTCTCCCAGCTCCTGGAGGCAAGTATTGATCTTACAAAACTTAGACACCATCTGGGTCACCTGTGCCTCTTGGACTGGGTCAGTCCAGCCATCAATCTCGGACGTATCTGCCTCATAAACCTGCCAGTCCTGCTTTACTTGCTCCAGAGGCAGAAACTCTCCATATTTGACAAAGCTCGGGAATCCGAGCGCAGAAAGAGTGTTAAAGGGGGCCAGGCAGATGTTCTTCTCATGGGTCAACACATCCAACATCTTTCTGGCAGCCCTAATCTTCTCAGATTTTTCAAAGTAATTTTGCAAGGTAACCCTTGCATCTGCCCAGTCTAGGGCAATCCGTGACATTGGTGGGAATCGGAGGCCCTTGCGCTCATACTCCTCAAGTTTTATCGCCAAGTCTAGCCATTGCCGCGCTTGACGTTCGGCCTCCTCTACCGTAGGCTTACCCTCGGCAGAAACTTCTTGTATCCTGGAGACGAAATCCAGGACGGATAGGGACCTGACAACATTGGCCCTGCAACCTGTCAGCAGGCCAGCCCTCATTTCTTTGATCTTGTCCTTCGAAAAAGCAGCCGCCTGAGACGCCTTCTCTTCCAGCAGCGCCTGAGTCTGCTGGAGCTGATTCTGCAACTGGGCAACATGCACCAGCGCTGCTTTCTTATCCTCTGCCAGCTGATCAGCTGCTTTTTTCTGGGCTGCCGTCTCCTGCTGGGATGCCGCGAGCTGATCCTTCAACTTTTTAACTTCCTCCTGAGCGGACTCCAGCTGCGTAGTCGTCTTGGCCAGATTCTCCTCCAGCTGTCTTGAATCATTCTGAAGCTGATACAGCTTCTCCTGGACTTCGAGCCGCTTGACGAGGAGATTGTCAGTCCTTCGGCGGATCCCGTTTATTTCGTACTCCTCGCTTATATCATCAAAGCTCTTCTCCTTGATCCGGTGCTCATAGTCCGCCTCGGTCATCTCCCGGAGGGGCTTCTTGACTTTAGGCACCAACTTTTCCGTTCGGAGCACCCTTCTGTCCAAGTCATACTTGGTGCGCTTCACTGGTATGGCAATCTCCTCGGCCCTTCTCTTCTTTACGCCCTGGAGGAAAGCAACAGAACCCCCTGCGGCCTTTGCAGCTAAGGGCTGATCATCCGTGACTTGCATCTGCTTATCCATCAGCTCCAGCTCTGCCAACATGGGGTACGCCGAGGCCAAATCCTGCTGCGGCATCCTCCCTGAAAACAATGAGGCGGGTGGTACGCCAGAAGACAAGGCCGCTCTTGAGGGCGACCGGGACCTAGGGGAAGTGGGCGGTTGCTGAGGAGGTGGAGATGGGGTTTGGAAGGCGGTATCGGCGGCGGGTGAGCGGCGTGGGGACGGGGAGACTGCCTCAGTGCTAGCCGCGGGAGAGAGACCTAGGGTTTGACCCAGGGTTTGGAAAATATTGGGGTCTTGGGCGAAGCGGCCAAAGGAGCGAGGGCTGTGCTGGGACTGCGTGATGGGTGAAGAGGACGAGGCAGCTAAAATGTGCCCAGATGCGGAAGATGAGGGCGTAACAACAGGGCTAGCTAGGGTTTGTTGCACAGGGGAAGAGGACGTACCTGCGTGCTCCGCCTGAGCTGGTGCTTGAATGACTCCCGCGGCCCAGGCCTCTGCCTCTCTCTGAGGACTATCTTCGATCGAGATTATTTCACTTGCAGCCGCACTCGCTCGTGGGGTCACCACTATCTGCTGTGCAGCCTCCTTCTTGGGCCGCTTTACTTTGGTTTTTTCGCCCCTTTTTCTTTTCTTTTCTTTTGGAGCGGCTGTTTGCTCGGTGGAAGCAGAGGCGGTTGATACGTCAGGGGCTGGGGTGCCTACGGTGAATTTGTACTTAGGCCTTGTCGGATCTGTGCCCTCTACTGCTGCCTCGCTGGCTGACTTTTCGGGCTCCTTCTCTGTCTGAGGCGACTTTTCAGGCGTTGAGGACAACATTGGGCCCACCTCCTTGCCTTTTGGCGCTTTGTTGTTGGACGACTTTCGAATGGGCAAATGCTGAGGAGGGGGCTTCCTTTTATATCTTTTCCTGGCGCCTAGGGGAACGTAATCTCGGAATACGAACGGCTCCCATTTGTCAGCGTATTTATCATACAAGGTGGAAAACTCATCATCTATGGCCAGCGTCTTTTTCTCTGACTTATCGTGCCGCGTGCGACACCTCATCTTCCAACATTCAATGATTTTGTCTTTAGTCCAGCCCAGCTGCGCCACCTTTGCGAGCAGTCTTCGGAAACCAACTGATCCCGGTTTGTGATCATCATTGTGCTCGGGATCATAGTCTACTTCTACACAGTAAAAGTCATGCCATGGTGGCCACGACTGCATCTGCTCAATGTGCCATTCTAGGTCTGCCCCTGTCTTATTACACCTTTCTTCCATGATTTCCTTCCGCGGGCAGACGTGCACGAATTTTCCTCTTACCCCGATTGGGTCATATTTCCAGCGCTGCGGCAACTGCACCAGGCCCAAGTTGAGGAGGGTCTGCTCTAGGTAGACATGCTGCCCAATTTCGTGGACCTCAATGTCTCCCCAGGTAAAAGGATACTTGAAGATGTGGCCCCTCTTCTTTCCCTGGCCGAATTCTTCTTCAACGCAGTCCATTTGCCGCGCTGCCTCGAGGCCAAAGTGATATTCAGTACAAAAATAGGGCAGCAGGAATGGCTTCCCTTTAAACCCGTAAATTCTGATGATGATGCCCTGGGTCAACCGGAAAGTATCCCCAAATTTGCTCCTTGACAGGTACCTCGTCATAACATGAGGAGGGCGACTCGCCTTGCCGTTGAAAAGTGCCAGGGTCATACCCAGAAATTTAAAATTAAAGTCATAATACGACCCCCTCCTATACAACAGTTCTGTCCACTCATATACTGGCAGCGGCGCGCCCTGCTCATCCACTTTCTTAAGCCCGACGATATTCATCCGGTAATGCATGTGGTACAGGCACAACCATACAAGAAATGAGCAGTGCCTGAATTCCGTCGTCTTCTTCTGCTGTATCTTCACCAGACTTGAATGAATGGCGTACGCCACCCAGTCTGCCCAATCGAAATAGATTGGGCGCCTTCCGCTTTTTAGGGCATTGGGGTCATACAACTCCCCATGTAAAATACATTCTACGAGCGCCAGCTGGTATGGGTGCACTTCTGCATCAGTGCCGCAGCCTAGAACCCAGGCAAGAATAGTATAGATATACTTGCTGTTGAAATTTGCCAGGGGTATAGGACCCGACGACCATTTTGTAGCCGGCAGTGGACACTTCAGCTCCGAATTAAGAAACTCCCTCATCCTTTTGCCTTGGCTGAACCTGCCCGCTTGCTCTTCCAAATTGATCTTCCTGACAATGGCGTTTGGGTCGAATTCGAGCCCCGACGCGAAAGCTGGCTGTACGCTCTCCTTAAAGAGGGTAAACAACACCCTCCCTTGGCAGTCGCAGACCTGCCGGGTGGCTGGTTTGTAATATGTTACAATTGACTCGACCAGCTCTGGGCAGTGGTGAACAGGAGGGCACAAGAACCAGTAAAGGTTCGACCTGTAGGCGGCCCCGAGATGGTGTGAGGGCGACACCTTGTCTGCCCATTCCTTGACATTAGGGCGCAGCTTTGTGATACTAATGGAGTAATCGCCGTCTCTGTACTCGGCCAGGCGGTTTATGGGCGGCGGGGGAGGACCTTGCTTCTTGGAGCTTCTCGCCCTGGATTTTCCTCTTTTCTCTTTCGGCGCCTCACTTTCATGAGCGCCCGAGTCGGTCTGCTCCTCAGGTTCCTGCTCTGAATCACTAGGGTCCGCCTGCATGGGCGCTTTCCCTTTGTCTGTACTCGGCCTCTCACTCATGGCGTTGGGAATCAAGAAATTACAGCTAACTGAGTAAAACTTCGCACTTTCTCCTCTTTCACAGCGCAGCTCGAATTCACTTTGGTAATTCTGATGCTCTGAGTAAGTAAGAAGCCTTTTTCTAAAAATGGGGAAAGCAACATTAATGGCGCGAGGGGAATTTAAAGTTCTTTGCCCGAAGTGGGTGAGAAGCGTCGTTATTCCTCGACGGCCGCGCGTGGGATCTTCTGTTGGAAAGCGCGACTTGTACGTCATTGGACCCTGATGCGCTTTTTCATTTATGACATATGCTTCGAAAATTGCGCAATCATTCCTTAAAGTCTTCAAAACTCGTGCTCTTCATGACGTCAAGGGTGCCAACTGGGCACACGCTTCGAGGCATTTAATTGGGGGAGCGTGTTGTGAAACCTTAGGCAAGCTAGCAATTTTCTTAAACTTCCCGACCAAGTGCGCCCAAAAAACGAGCGCAGTCCGACTTCGCACTATGGAAGATGCGCCCTTGGGAGGCCAACACTTAGAAATATTTTCCATCATACACCATGCCTCTAGGACGCGCCCGTCGGAGTGCGCCAAATTTTGTGTGCGCAGTCGGGCGGCGCAAGGAAAAATTGCGCAGTCGGGCGGGACACTTAGCCATTTTTTCATTTTCTTGCTTTGTTCCCGTCCGGCTGCGCTCAAGATAGGGTGCGCCGTCCGACTTCGCTGCGAAGTCGGGCGGCTTCCCCAACACTTAGAAAATTTTTGAGCCTTTTCCCACTTGCTCTTGCCTTGGAACCTCCCGACGTCGCACAAACTTAAGGGCGATGCCCGACTTCGCTGCGAAGTCGGGCGACTTTTCCTGCCTTAGCCATTTTTGGGACTGCCATGCACCTTTCTTTTGAGGACGTTCAACTCTCTTTTTTGAATAAAAGCAGGAAACTAACTAAACTGAAAGCAATATTTACATTCAGAAATAAAACTGAACTGCAGGAAATAAAAATATGTACAAGGGGAAAACCTTTGGTAACCTTCAGTGGTAGTAGGCTTTCAGATGAAAGCCATTAACGGGGATCGGGAGGATCTGACCCTCCATGTCTCTTAACACGAATGCATTGAACTGGTTTACTCGGGCGATTTGGTAGGGGCCTTCCCAGAAGGCATCAAACTTGTCATGGTTGCCCGGTTTCGCCTTAAGTGAGTCCCATTTCAGCACTAAGTCTCCAATCTTGAAGACTCGGGCGGTGGTTCCCTTCGCAAACCAGCTCTGGGTGTTCTCGGCGTGCTTGGTAAAAGCCTGATACGCCTTTTCCCTTTCCTCTTCCAGTTGCAACAACTGAGCCAGTCGGGCATCCACGGGGTCCCTGTCACCTTTCTCATCTTCTAACAACCAGAGTGCGGGCATTTCTATGTGGGTGGGCAAGACAACCTCTTTGCCGTATACGAGCGCATAAGGGGACGTCTTGATGGACTTCTTGAAAGAGATACGGTCCGCCCATAACGCTCGGTCCAGGAGCAGGTGCCACGACCTCTTGTTCCTTTCCACAGTCTTCTTTATAATCTTCAAGAGATTTTTGTTGGTGGACTCGGCCGGGCCGTTCCCCTGCGGATAGTAGTTTGAAGACATCTTGTGGTAAATGCCATACTTGTTGGTAAACTCAGTGAGTACAGCCCCTGCAAACCCTGGACCATTGTTTGTGACAATTGCCTCTGGAATCCCGAAACGGGTGATGAGGCTCTCTAGGAAACCAATGACCGTCTCTTGGTCAGCATGCTTTGTAGGCGTTGCCTCGGCCCATCGGGTAAAGTAATCTGTGGCTGTTAGGATAAACTTATGCCCCGCCGAAGAGTTGGGCGTTATCGTCCCGATGAAATCCAGACCCCACTGCTGAAATGGAGTCTCAGCTTGAATTGGCTGGAGGGGCAAAGGTGCTTTCCGATTTCTGCCGGCGAACCTCTGGCATTTCTCGCATTTTTGACAGACCGCATGCGCGTCTGTGAAGAGGGTGGGCCAATAATAGCCCGCTCTGATGATTTTTAAGGCCGTAGGCCTTCCTGAATGATGTCCTCCGGGCATCCCAGAATGGAATTCTCCGAGGACCTTCGGCTGATCTGATTCCTTGACGCACCGCAACAGGATGCCGTCAATATTTTTGAAATACAGCCCCTCGGGGCGTAGTATATACTTTAAGGCATTAAGCCTAAACCTCCTTCTTTGTGAGGCATTGAGATGATCTGGACATCTCCCTGTGTTAAAGTACCACACCAGATCATTCGTCCAATCACTCTCCTCTGATAAGGAGTTGGCAAGATTGATTTCTGTCATTGGATTCTCCCACTGACAAGCAGAGACTTCAGCTGCAGCACTTCGGGCCAATTCCTGGCATAGAGCCCGACCTCGGATTAACTTTGTTGGTCGTACCTCTATGTCAAACTCTTGGATTTTGGCAATCCATCCCGCCCTCTTGTGACCAGGCTCCCCTTGGATGATGAAATTTCTGACATCCGGGTGTATCACGAAGACAGTTATCCGGCTCTGGGAGACAAAGTGCTTGAACTTTCTCAGGGATCTCATAACTGCATGAACTTGCCGCTCAATAAAATTATACCTTTCTTCGTGCGGCTGGATCACCTGGCTTAGGAATGCTATTGGACGCTCCTCGCCATCATCTCCCTTCTGAGTCAGAACTGCAGCGTAGCTTTCGGGCTCTCCCACTGCGTAAAGGATGAAGTCCTTGGAGTAATCTGGATTTATCAGACTTTGGGGCCTGGGCAATCCTGGCCTTGATCTCTTCAAAGGCTTGCTTCCTCTCTTCAGTCCAGATAAATTCAGCATCTTTCTTCAGGAGCTCAGCCATGGGCTTGATTACTTGTGCAAAGTCAGGCACAAACTTCCTTACGAAGTTGATTTGGCCAAAAAATGACTGCAGCCCCTTTTTGTCGACTGGGATGGACAAGCGAAGAAGAGCCTCCGCTCTGTCGGGGTCAACCGCAAGGCCTTTTTCAGAAATAACATGGCCTAGCAGTTTGCCTTCCTTCACCGCAAAGACTGACTTCTTTGGGTTGATGGATATGCCGAATTCGCGACATCTTTCAAATACTTGCCGCAAGTGGGAGGCATGGTCCTCTCTCTTGTGTGAAAACACAGTCATGTCGTCCAAATAGATGACAATGATTTTGTTGAGCAGCTCGCGGAACGCCAAGTCCATAGCCCTTTGAAATGTAGCCCCGGCATTGGAAAGACCGAAGGGCATGCGCTGATATGCGAACGTTCCCCATTTGGTGGTGAACGCCGTCTTATGTTGGTCTTCATCTTTCACCCAAATCTGATTATAGCCTGAAAATCCATCCAGGAGAGAGAATCTCTGGGCTCCCGCAACCACGTGAAGGATTTGATCAATCTGAGGGAGTGGGTAATGATCCTTCAATGAAGCCTGGTTAAGATTCCTGAAATCTACGCAGAGACGGATGTCTCCATTCTTTTTCCTCACGGGAACCAGATTTGCGACCCAAGAAGAATGCTTGATAGGATAGATGATTTTTGCTTCCAGCATCTTCATGAGCTCGGCTTTCATCATGGCTTCAATTTTCGGATTTACTGCCCTTTGCTTCTGCCTGAAGGGCTTTGCCTGCTCTTCCAGCTCTATGGTGTGCTGGATCATCTCTCTGTCGTACCCTTTCAGGTCTTGGTAGCACCAGGCTACAATATCTGGGTACTCTTTGCATAGAGCTCGGATCTGCTCTAACTCTTCATCGGTGCAATCTGTTCCGACCTTGATCACCTTTCCAGGTTCCAATTCTAGGTCCATGTACTGCTTGGGGTCCACTTTGATCCTGTGGGATATGGCTCTATCATTCTGATCAAAGAGGCTCTCTAGGGTAATCAGTCCTTTTGGGACGTGATTATTCTTTAACTGTATTAACCCCTCATACTGCTCGTCATCAGGGTCTCTACCTTCGATTGTACTAGCTTCATGTATCAAAAAGGTGACGATATCCTCGTCACAGTCGAACACCTGCCAATGGGTGTCCTTGTCAGGCACAGAAGGCCTGTAAATAGTACGAACCGGCTTCGGCTTCTGGACAGTGTCATCAGCCGGGACGTACCTGGCTCCAACAGACGCCAGAATGTCAGCATGTTTATTCTTTTCACGAGAGATGGCTTTGACATTCAAGGAGTCAAATGACTCCATCAGATCCCAGACACGGTTACGGTACGCCTTGAGGTAGTGCTTCTTGGAGGCGCACTTATTAGTGATCTGGTTGCACACCAGCTCTGAGTCGCCAAAGATCTGCAAGTGTTTAATCCCAAGCCTCTCTGCCTTCCTTAAGCCTAAGCACAGGGCTTCATACTCCGCCGCATTGTTAGTGCAACTCCAAGCCAGCCTATAACAATAGTCCTTTTGAATGCCGGATGGTGAGACCAGAAGGACACCTGCCCCGACGCCATTCTTGCATCGGGCACCATCAAAGTACAGCTTCCACAGCTTGTCTGGGGCAGGTCCTACATCCTTCTGAGCAGTCTGGTCAAGCCTCTCAGGCTGAGTGACGGAGTAGCAGCCCAGTTCAGTTTCGATCATGGCATTGAAATTTAACAAAGAGAACTCGTCCTCCACTTGCAGCAGTTCCAAGGTTTCTCCCGCCAAGTCTACTTCTACCAGCTCCTCGGTCGTCAGATGAACCATGTCATTTTGTTGCTCCTCCTCGGGTATCTTCTCGACCAGAAAAGTGGAAGGTTTCTCATTATAAATTTTCAACCTCCTTCCTTTGAAAGGTACCTCCATATGTGAATAGTCCAGCGACAAATATCCACCCAGCTTGGCGATGAACTCCCTTGAGAGACACATGCCGAAGTAGGGTTCCAAGTCAACCACTACGACCTCTTGGATGACCACGATGTCGAGTGCTTTATGCAGCCGGATGGGGATGTCTTTGATGACACCAACTGTCTTCACAGGAGTGTCGTCCAACTGTAGCACACCTTGGCTGCTCCTTGTGTATTCCATACCAATTTCTTCGCAGACAGCCCTTGGCATGACAGTAGTCGAAGCACCGGAGTCCACCATGCAGTTATGCACTATGTGACCTTCCATCCGCAAAGATAGATAAAAAGGTGGCGGTCTGTTCTTCCCGGTAGCAGAAGTCGTCAAGGGCTGAGCTAACACAGTAGGCTGTGTCGGCTTCCCGTCTTTTACATTCTTCAAGGATTCCTGCAACAGGTCTACTTGTCCTGGGAGCTGAAGAGCATCGTACATGCTTATTTTTGCTGGAGTTTTCTTGAGCTCATCGACTATATTATAGGTAGAAGTACCGGCCCCTTCCGCTTCCTTTGCTGGCTCGTACTTGGTGCGGTACTGCTGCGTGGCTTCGACCCTCTGCCTCTTTGTCAGCGACGGGTACCTCAGCTTCTCCTGAGCTTGCTCTTTTGTTTCAGCTGGAGGTTGGGTCGTTGGAGCCTTGACTACGGGAGCCTTGAGCGCCGGGAGCTTCTCTTTGGCAGTCGGAGGTAAAGGCGGCTTATCAGGAGCTGCCACAGCAGGCTGCGTCTTCTCCCTTCTTGCATACACCTTTAACGGCTTCATTTGGGCCGGGGTGGCCTCAATCGGCTTTTTGCCCTCTTTGGTTAAGAGGGATACGGGATCTTCTTCAGGGACTGCAAAGTTACCCTCATCATCACGAATCATGTATGCTTCATCCTCTATGGCGCTACCCGCAAGGGTCTGAATATAATGTTGATGCAGCATGCAACTCTCTTCTCCATGGGGGTCGTTGCAAGTAGAGCACCAGTTGACGCGGTCAGAAGCGCCCGGTTGAGCATTGCCGGCAGCATTTCTTGCTGGAGGCCTTTGCGCTTGAGTTGCTTGATCTTTTGTTAGCGCAGGAGGAGGGTATGGCCTTCTAGGAACAAACTCCATCTGAGCTTGCTTCTTCTTCATGATTGTCATGTCATTGGAGATTGTATGGTAACCGGAGGCAAGAGCCCGCACTTCCTGAAGGATCTTATTTTGTATATCATTATCGGCAGGTGTCGGCCGAGCTGGCGGAGGTAATGTGGCTAATGGTGGAGGAGCATGAAACGCCGGATATTGAGGGGGAGCGGGGAGTGTTGGATGTTGCGGAGGTGGCGGATTAGGATAATGGATCTGAGGCGGACCGTACGGGTCAATGACTGGCGCAGGATTCCACGGCTGATGGGGGTGCTGATTGGATGAGGATGGCGCCCCACCCGACGCGGGCGGATATTGGGACTGAGGGAAATCCGGGTAGATCGGAGGCTGCATTTTATGAGGGAGCCTGCCTATAGCAATCATGTCCAGTTCTGCCTGCTGAGCAGCCTCATATAATGCAGGAAAAGTGTTGACCCGGGCTAACTTGATAACTAGACAAATGTCCGAGTTGAAAGCTCTCAGGTAATAGTGAGCAGCCTGTCCTGCGGAAGGACGCAGCTCAGGGGGTACTCTTTTCCAGGACCTCGCGAACCTCACGTTAAAGTCTGATATCTCCTCTTGCGGATGGCGTTGAATGCTTTGAAATTGGTGCAGCAACGAGGAGGGATCAGCGGACTCATTGAATCCCTTAACTAGCCTTCCAGCTAGTTGGGGCCATCCCGTGATAGTCCCCTCCGGCAAGGATCTCCACCAGTAGAGAAGCTTTCCTCGCAGAGAGAGAGCTAACAGTCGGGTTTTAACACTCTCATTTGTGATAGAGTGCAGCGCAGCCAAGGCCAGAATGTCTTGGATATGCTCATATGTTGTCTTCCCCGTGCCGTCATATGTAGGAATGGATTTTAAGGCAGCAGGCGGAACAACTTCTTGTCCGACTAGAGCAAGGGGGCCTGTGGAATCAACAGCCGGGAAGAGGTCATTATCATTCTGCTGATTCTGGGCAGCCATGTCTTCTTCCTCTTCTTCGAGCTGATCAGTGGTGTAGTCGGTATCAGTACTATCTGAAGTTGTGGGTTGTTCTTCAACTTCGGCCTCCTCAACTTCTTCAACCTCTTCCACTTCAGCTTCGATTTCAGCTTCAGATTCGTGCTCGAACCTATCGTCTTGGTGAGCTTGGTAGTCAGCCAGCCTTACGCGCTCTCCAGCAGCGTTGATGTCAATTTCGTAAAAATCGGGCTGTTGTCCTGGATTCCTAGCTCTCCACCTTCTTGTGTGCATGAAGGCGTTTTTGATATTGGACCAGTCTTACGGACTCAGAGAATGTTCAGGTACAGCAGAGTCGCTAGGTGTTCTGATTTGACAACAATGAAGCGAACACCGATGCTTCGATTCTGTTTTGGGGTGGGAAACTTTCGTGTCCCACCGGGCGTGCCAGAGAAACTGTTGGTTACGAATCTGCCACTAGGATAGGATTTTAATCTATTTGCGCCCTAGATTCGCCCAGCAGATTGAAAGGCCGGAAGGAAGGAATGCCTTCCGTGCCAATCTCCGGAGAAGGCCGACTTCCTATGTTTTCTCAATTGGGGGTTTAGCTCAGAGTGCAGGAAAGAAATTACAAAGTACGAAAAGAAACATAAATATGCTTGTTTCGGGTGGGGAAGATAAGCAGCACAACAACTAACCAATCACTACTACCAACAACAATCAAAACAACGTATGTAGCAGAAACTATTAGAGCAATTCTATCCTATGTATCCTTTACTTCAGCATTCCAGATATACTTAATCACCAATACTGATATCCAAAAAAGCAGAATAGCAATAATCAGCAATATAAGCAACATGAGGCAGAAATACTTAATAAAGGCAGCATACAAGATAAACACAACTAATAGAGCCAAATATACTTTGTATTCAAAAGCAAGTGCACAACTACAGATGTTCCTTAGCAGTATATCCCCCTTCCACCCTTGTACAATGAAATAAGGCTGCTATTTATAGCGCAATTTTCCCCCGATTACAATTTGGGCACAGAATCCCAGACCTGACAAAAGCTGGAAAAGCTGACAAAAGCGGCAAAAGCGGCTGATGTTTGACCTCTGCGGACAAGGAATGTACTTGCAGCAAGGTTCACCTGAAAATATGGCAGCCACGTGGCAATCCGGTAGGTGAGAAATCGAGTCAGTTTGAATGGGGGCAGATGCGGTACAATCTGTCAGTTCACGCTCATCTGTCCTGTACCCTGGTGGCACACCTTCTGTCACATCTTGACCCGGATCCCAAGACCGAACACCTGTCAGCATCTGATGGGGGGAGAAAAACTGAGCTTAGAAGCTCATCCTTTGAATTTTCTATTCCGCCCGACTGCGCACAAAACTGGAGCGCAGCCGGACGGCGCAGGGTGAAAACAACGCAGTTGGGCGGGCCTTCGTGCCTTAGAATCTTTTCAGCAGCTCTTTCCTTCTCGTCCGATGGCGCAGCAAAACAGGAGCGCAGTTGGGCGGGGCAGCGCAGTCGGACGGGGTCCGACACTTAGAATACTTTGAGCAGCATTTTCCTGTCCTTCCGCCCGAGTGCGCACAAGTAGACGAGCGCAGCCCGACTTCGCTGCGAAGTCGGGCGGCTCAGTACTTAGAATATTTTTGGATGTCTTCACAATGCCGCCCAAGTGCGCACCGTCTTCAGGGCGCCGTCCGACTTCGCTGCGAAGTCGGGCGGGCCCAACACTTAGTCAATTTTTGCTGTTTTTTCAATGAGGCCGCCCAGTTGCGCACCGGATTATGAGCGCAGCCCGACTTCGCTGCGAAGTCGGGCGGCTCCATGACTTAGCCAATTTTCTGGGCAAAGTTTTAGCAATACTGCCCAGGTGCGCACAAGTAGACAAGCGCAGCCCGACTGCGCTGCGCAGTCGGGCGGATTCCAACACTTAGAAGATTTTTTGGGCAAATTTGCCCACTCACAGAAACAACCAGAAACATGGAAAGGAAGATGGAGAACCTGAAATTTGATGGCTGAAGAGTAGAAGGGACATGAAGAAGAAAGGGAAAGAAGAAAGAGGGAAGGCAAAGCAGCATCCTTACAAAATTTTCAAGACATGGCACCCCGTGCAAAATGTGGCAACAATTTCTTTTCTAGGTTAGACATTCTTCAATTCCCTATTCATGGCCTGCTGTAATCCTGGCACTTCCTTTTTGAGCAAAAAAAATTATTTA
This sequence comes from Wollemia nobilis, assembly GCA_028583015.1. Taxonomy (NCBI): domain Eukaryota; kingdom Viridiplantae; phylum Streptophyta; class Pinopsida; order Araucariales; family Araucariaceae; genus Wollemia; species Wollemia nobilis. The sequence continues at coordinate 707,465 of JAQPPZ010000856.1, read as the reverse complement.
AACCTTTCGAGGAGACTTTATGTTTTATGTTTTTTTTTATTGGTAAAAAGGGTTTTGAAAGGGTCCCGTAACCTTTTACAAAATGGAGATCAACTGGTGAAACTCTCCTTAGCAAAAAGATACAAGAAGCATCAACCCTTTACGGGTCATCAAAGAAAAAACCAAAAAAGGAACTTGAAGGCCCTCTCAGGGGCGAAAGAGGGAACCCAAAACAGACACAGAGGAAGCCCACGTAGGGGCAAACAGGGAACCGAAAGAGAAAAATGTAAGACACAGTAGCAACAAAGGCAAAACCACAACAACCAAACTAGTTGTTAGGGTGACCAGTGTTCTGGCCGCTAGTAGTACGATCAACGCCCACCAAACTCTTGAACTCCTCCAGTATTTTGTACTGATCCTTGTACTCGTCCAGGAGAGCCTCCGCCTAAGAGAGAAGAGAAGTGGTCATCCTGGCCGCCCTCCTGAGAGATTTCATGATGTCATGGAGGTCCTGGGATTGACCTCGATCAGAGAGGTTTGGCCAGTAGGAAACCCAGGAGGCCAACAGGGGAGGCTGAGCAGAAGTCCCTTCCAAGGGATGGCTCTTCTTGGACACATTCTCCCGTCTAACCTGAAAAGACAAAGAATCGTCAGAAAGATCATTGTTATCAATGAGGATGGGGGTCTTGCGTTTGCCACTGCTCACTTTGCTCCTGGTGGTGTAGCGCCTGGGTTCAGATTTCTGAGTACCCGAAGTCCCCTCCATCTTCACGTCGTAATCTAGGGCTCGATTGGTTTTGGTAGACACAAAGCATCTCCGCTAGCATCGCCAGCGTCGTCCACAGGTCCTGCACCCGTAGTAGAAACCACAACACCCACAACTCTTCGGGTTTGTCTTTCCAGAACATATTTGTAGATAACCAAGTGGAGAGCTTGGTGAAGGGGGAAAGAAGAGACTCCCTGTTTTATGTTCACCACAGATCGCTCAATAGAATGGAAGAGGTATTCCGGAATATTGATAGTCTTCTTTCTTGCAAGTGGTTGAGGAACGCCAGGTGGAAGCTCCTCAAGATCGCACCAGGGCTATCTAGAGTGAAGTATTGCAGTACAGTCACCATGACCACATCCCACGGTTTAGGGAGCATTTCTATGAGGATACCTCCTTTATCTTTGCCTAAGTTCTCCCCTCCGTATCCAGCTCACCCTAAAGGGAGTGCTTCTCCTTGTTGATTATTTCGCCATCGTTCGGAAGCCCAATTATCTTTGCAAGGAGATCAACTGTAATAGTAAAGCTCAACCCGCATACGAAGATGTGCCCCCCACCCCAAGTTCGAACGAACTCCAAAGACAGTTTAGAGTCGCTGCCATTAAAAAGTTGCAGAAAGTGGAGGAGGCCATGGTCCCTAAAAATATCCTTAACCGAGGCAATAAGGTGGAGAATAGAAGGCCCAAATAGGGAAACAGGATTTGACAACACAAGGGAAACAAAAGAGGAATGCAACAGTTCTGAAGAAGGAGAGGGAATAGAGCGCGAAATGTAGGGCGGAAAGTCGATGGATATAAAGGCAGTGGAGCATTCTAGAAACCATCTTAGATCGCGGTGGCACAAAACAGAAGATACCGACGCCAGAATACCATGGGGCATAATTGCACTTGGAAATGTGTCACTCGACACGAGAGGAAAGACTTGGGCATGAAGACTCCAATGAGAAAACAAGACCGGATTTCGTGGGGTGCATGTCGAGGGAATTTGAGCGATTGAGGGGAGGGCACCCGATTCGGAAGCAAATCCTCTCATCAACGGTAGGAAAAGGTCCCAATGGGGTTTGCGAAGATCTAGTTCATGGCCACTCGAGGTTTGATGCGGGTGATTCTCAAAATTCCTGGCACGATTACCAAGATCTATGAAGACGAAGATGTAAGGATTGCCATCGTGGGAAATGGCAATTACCATCCATGCAAGGTGATGATTAATCGTCACGAGGATAATTGCTTGCAGCTCCACGTAAGATTGGTGGCATAAGGCGGGATGCCAAGTTGGAGGATTAGGTTGCCAAGTCTTCCATTGGGAGTGCAATTGCCAGGTGTGACTAGGAGAAATGCTAAGTAGGAGATTACACACGAGGCGCGGGTTCCCCCGAAAGGAATTACCAAAATGAACAAAATTGGTGATGATTTGATTAGTGCCAACAACGATATGAATAGACATTCGCCCAGGAACAGAGCTTCTATATGCTGATGGGTATGGTCTCTTCAAGAATTGAGTTGGAGGAGACCCACCACGCGTGACATCAACTGTCATTTGCAAAAATCCACCAATGACATGCCCATTGAGATGATAATTAAACTCCACTTGTAACATTCTTGTGATGATGTGTCCCCCACACATGACCTCCTCACAGCTGCAGGTAGTAGAAAGGACTTGAGGCTCGCCCCACGTGGGCTATGAAGAAACCACAGGATTGGGAGAGTGGTGAATCCAATGGATGACGATATTGGTTAGATTCCATGGAAAAAAAACAATAGTGGTACCCCACCAAAAAACCCAGCAAGACACAGGGACATTACAAGAAAGAAAAACACAGAGTATTATCATCGAGAAGGGAGGGAGGGAAATGATCACTCCAAATGGTGAGATTGGGCTCAGAAACACCCATGTTCGCGAGGAAATCAGCTACACGGTTCCCTTCACGGAAGACGCGTTGGAAGGTGACATTGGTGGAAGATCTCAGCAAGCTATTGGCTTCAAAAATTAGATTGGAAATGTTCTAGGAAACAACCTAGGTCCTTGTAATGCTCTGGATAATGTTCTTGGAACCCCCCTTAATGTTTAAGTTATAATATTGCAGACTGTGTGACATAACAATACCTTGGAAGAGTGCTCGAGCTTCAGCAAAATGACTGCATTGGAACCCTAGATTCTCTGCGAAAGCTAGGAGGATCTTCCTTGTGTGATCTCTGAAAATGCCCCCAGCCCCAGTCGACCCTGGAATTCCTTTCACCGCTCCATCAAAATTAAGTTTCAGATAGCCTGGAGGAGGAGGAGACCACTTGACCAATGACCGATCAGGCCTCGGAGAAGGAGGAGGGAAATTGCAGAGGGAAAGCTTTAGAGAGGAGGCCAAAATAGTTTCAATGGGGGGTTCAGGCTCTCCATCTCCCTGGATGACGGAAAGGTTCTCAGCAACCGCCTGAAGAATTCTGAAGAGCACAAACTGGACATCATGGATGGAATCATTGAAAGCACGAGAATTTTGTTTGCACCAAATCTCCCAGAGAAAGTGGGGTAGGTAGAAGGACTAGAAGGTCTTTAAGCGAAAACCCTTAAAAGGATTGGTCCATTGAAAACACAGGTCGCTCAGAAGATATGGAGGAGCCCAAGCAATACCAATGGCAGAGAAGAGGGAAGACAGGATGGTTTGGGAAAAATGGCAGGATAAGAAATTTTTTTGGGTAGACTTGCAATGCTGGTTACACAGGTAGCAACGATTGGGGAGAGGAATGCCACGACGTTGAAGGTTGGGGATGGTGAGGATTTTGTCCTGGACAAAAAGCCAGAAGAAAAAACTGACTTTGGGGGTGAGGTGTTTTTTTCCAGATGATTTTCGAAGGGAACCAAGGAGAGATAGGACTTTCAATGAGTTAGTAAGCGGATTTGACAGTGAAAAGACCGTTGGTAGTAGGGGCCCAGAGGATTTTATCTTCAGAGGGACAGCTGGGGATAACACAAAGGCGCAATAAATTGGAAAGCGCAGAATTAGCTTGCCTTTGTTCGCTAGACAAACCAGCGTTAGGAAGAGATTTCTAGGATTTTCGGTTGGAATGGAAAAAATGACAAATCTTTGACCCAAATAGGGAATCAGTGACGGGTTTCAAGCAGATGAGGTCTGCTCGGGTCTGAAGAGGACTGTCACCGAGCCAGAGATCCTCCTAGAAGTTGATCTTCTCACCATTCCCTAGTTTCCAACGAATACCCTTCCTGATGATCTCTTTTGACTTTAATATGGAATTCCACACTATCGAGCCTGGGATAGGAGAAGGATCATCCAAGAAATTATTGTGATGCCAAAGATATTTTGCTTTCATGATAGAGACCCATAGAGAATTATCATTCTAAAGCACTCACCATCCTTGCTTAGCATTGAGTGCTAAATTCATATTTCGGACCTTCCTGAGCCTAATGCCATCGTATTCTTTTCTGGAACAGACCTGGTCCCAAGCGACAAAATGGAAACGTTGCTTCTGTTCGGATCCAGACCAAAGGAAGTTCCTTTGGATTTGCTCAATTTTGTTGCAAATGTCGACAAGATCTAGAAAATGGAGAGGAAAAACACAGGAATACTCTGGAGAGTTGCTTTAACGAGGGTGGCCTTGCCCGCTTGACTGAGGAGCCCGCCTTTCCATCCATCCAATTTTTTCTGAATTCTTTCAATTATAGAATTCCAAAGGGACTTTTTAGCGGGACCTTCAAAAAGAGGAAATCCGAGATAGGTTGCTGGGAGCTCAGCAATGGTGCATCCTAGGATAGCAACAATACGGGTTTGACGCTTCGTAGGAGTGTTGATGAAGTAAACCTTACTCTTAGAGAAATTCACTTTTTGCCTAGCAGCAGACTCAAAAGAAAGTAGGATGGATTTGATGGTCTTGGCTTGGGTAACAAAAGCGAGAGTGGCAAGGATGATGTCGTCGACAAACTGCTCATGAGAGATGGGCTGAAGGGAAGAGGCGGGTTTGATGCCAGAAATATCACCATTGGAACAAGATGACCTCAAAATTCTGCCTAAAGCTTCAACAACAATGATGAAAAGGAACGGGGATAAAGGATCACCCTGTCTTAACCCTTTGAAGCTCTAGAAGTAACCAACAGGAGAACCATTGACAAGGACAGAGAAGTTAGCAATGGAGATACATTCTTTGATGAGAGCTATCTAGTCAGGATGGAACCCAAACCTAGAAAGGACAGAAAAAAGGAAACACCAAGACACTCTATCAAATGCCTTGTTCATGTCTAACTTGAGAAGGAGGCCAGCCTTGCCACTTTTGGAAACAAAATGAATAATTTCATGGAGTGTAATGATGCCGTCAGTGATAAGCCTTCCCTGGACAAAACTACCTTGGTTTGGATCAATGATATGGGGAAGGATTGTCTTGAGTCTGTTGGCCAGAGCTTTCGTGAGGATCTTATAAAAGACGTTACAGAGACTGATAGGACGAAAGTCAGCCAGGGTGCGGACATTACTAACTTTGGGGATGAGGGCCAGAAAGGTAGAGTTAATATCTCCAAGGATCCTTTTTTGAATTTGCATTTGTTGTATGGCTAGGACAACATCTGGACCAACAATGTCCCAAAAATGTTGAAAAAAGATAGGGGGAAAGCCATCAGGTTCTGGGGCTTTCCCACCTTGCATGGAAAAAACAACACTTTTTATGTTTATGGTCCTCTCTTGTGATGACAATTATTTTCTTATGGAGATATTTTATTTTTGACAATTCTAGTAGGTCTAATGGTTAAGACTTAGAAACTCTAAATAGGAGGTCCAAGGTTCAAATCTTAAAGGGGTAGGGTTGTCCACCATACTTAATATAAGTGGATAACAACCTATTATCTTGTGCATGTTAAAATCTAGTACAACCTGAGTAGCCTAACGGTGAAGACTTTGGAACTCTGTATAGAGGCCTAAGGTTCTAATCCTACAGTGGTTAGGGTTGTACACCATGCTTCAGTAACTGAAGTATGGTTGGATAACCATATATTGGGTAAAACAAGGGTTGTCTCATATGGCCTATGGCCTCGTGGATGTTAAAAACTACTTTACCCTTTTACCAACATCTTGTTCACTACAATATAAGGAACTAGTAGAAAGGCCTGAGTGAGTGATAAATATCACTTGAAAACTAATAGATCAAATCAATTTTTTGAAGATAGGTTGAATCCTTCAAAATGTGGGAAATCACTGATGCAGCACTGTCCTGTTTCATTTTAATCATGAAAAGCCTTGTACTAATTTGCTAACCTGTTAAGGTTTTGGCAATACTTGTTTGAGGAAACCTTCTTTGCAGTTTCAGCTTCATGAACATGGGATTGAACCATCTGTAGCCTCTCAATATTTCTTTCAAATTTCAGCTTCAAGTCCTATAAGCAACCTTTTGATTCAGCTTTATTATGAGCAGAAATACTCTATCCCAATTTGAATTTCAGGACTTCTTCTCAACAGGCATCTTTAATGAGCACACCAACCTCTGCTTTCTTGGTTCCGTTTTGCCTTCGTATACACTGGTTATTATCATCGTGTTTATTCAGCATTTATTTGTGCTTTGTTAGTAGCAATTCTCACATTGAATTCATGACAATAGAGATATGTGGTATTGCAGTCAATATTACTATATCTTGCTATGTGTTTTAATTAGGCGAAGCTGAATAGGATGGCACAGTGAGAAATTCCATTGTTATTTACTGTAGGAAACAAGGGTGTACATGTAATGACCTCCCTAGGTCTGCCCTAATTTTTGCAATTTCTTCTTCACAGTAATTCAGAGTTTCATTGATATGACAACATATACTGTTCTGCAATTAAGGGCTGATAACAATTCTAATATGTAAAGACTGTTCCTTATCAAGATTTGGTTTGATTCCCAATAACAAAAACAACTATATAGCTGATTACACAAAATCACCAAATTATATTTTTTCCAATACTCATACATGCATATAATGATGAACATCAATGAGCAACTTACATGAAAATGAGAATCAGATTTATCTTCAGAACTGTGCTCATATGACAGTCATAAACCATTCAGAACATCCACAAAATTACATAGCTTTTTGGTATTATCATGCAACATTACAAGACTACTGGTGCTGTTGTCATACCAGTCATGACTGAGTGCTGATTAAGGGACCGTCAATGATGCTACGGGTCTGGAAATTCTCCAATAATGAGCTACAGACTGCTATTAACAGTCACAGGCCCAAACAACAACAAATCACTCTTAGACTTCCTCCAACTGGGTCTGAAATAACTTCAATAAATCTGCTAGTCTGAATATATTTGTATGTTGCTGAAGAATAGCTGATCAACTCCTCAGAATGCTTTCAACCCTTCAACACAAGATTGCTGGTTAATGAACAACTCCTTTATTAATATTGTCAGCTCCCTCAACCAATAATGCTGACAGTGATAAAAAACACTTGCAACTTCACCAAATGATTAGCATTATGACTGATTATAAAGGACAGAGTTCCCAGCAACCAATAGACATGCTAATATGTCATATAAACCCTGAAAATTGCAGGACTGATATTTAATAGACTGTTGTAGCTTATCAAACTGCCAATGAAAGTGATTTATTTCTTCAATTCACAGGTACAGCTGATATGGAAAGTACGACACCCTCAAAAGCAATGAACCAAACTCAGAACATATGAGAAATTACTCCAAAATTCCCTGCAATCACTTTGAAATCTACAAACACAACCAGAATCTTCTACAAGATATTTCTGATTCAAAACCCCAAAATCAACAAACTGATCAATTCTTTATTACCTCTGAAAATTCTTCAGTTGAATGCACAAATCCCGATCTCTGAATGAAATCGGCAGATAATCAACTAGGGGTGATCTCTCACACCCGAAGATGATGATACTGAAGGAGGGTTTCGTCCCCAACAGCCGATAGAGTCTGCAACCAGAGCTCCCGAAATCTCCTCAGAGAAAACCAAATATCAAAATGTCTAGAATATCCAATATGAGAGCAAGCAATCAAATAAATAGACTTCTCATTGAGAAATCTCCTCCTGTGGGCTCAATGTGGGATAAAACATAAAGTCACTTTATAATTAAAACTCCTTTTTGCTCCAAAGACCACTTTTAATTAAAAATATTGATTTATGATGTGCAATGCTCCAAAATAAAGCGTCTATGATTTAAAAATTTTAATTCCCTTTCCAACGAGCTATAACACTTAGGCGCCCATTAAATTATTTAATTAAAATGACTACCTCGTAATAACACCCAAATTACGGAAACGGTCGGAAAGCATCGGAATCAAAATCTGACTGCACAGGAGTGATACCGATGATGAATAATGATGATCGGACCAAGAATCTTGGAGACCAAACCAGAAGCTGGGTACAACCTCGGAAAGTGTCATCGGGGTCCTCTAGACCACCTGAGCTCATTACCATCATCAAAAATCCCCTCTGACACGTCTGATGAACTCCGAGAGAGCCAGGGCCAACTACAATGCTAAAGTGACCGAAGATGGGGACATTACAGTACATGTACAACCTACAGATCTCTCAGGAAGTTTAATGTACTTAGTATTTGCAAGGTAGTAGTCCAAGGATACATGGCATTGATTAGAGGTAAATTTTTGATTCCTGTCAAGAAATTAGATCCCATTCAAGCATATGATGGTACTAGATTCTAGCCAATATGATATCGGTTGGAGTTCAACATACCAATTTAAATAAGAGCAACATTGTAGATTACTGGTGCTGCATATTGGAATGCAAAATTCCAAGATGACTGATTCATTTTTAAAATATTTAAAGAAATTGGTAGGGCCGAGATTGCCATCATGGATTTCATTTGATTGTTGAACAACCTCTTGTTTATGAAAAATGTCAATAATAGTGAATCTGGTCAATGCCAGAGGGGATAGGGCCTGAGGAAATAGACCTATCAAAAGCTGTCAAAGCTACTGACTGACAGCTTCTTCCACATCAGCTCCAACTCATCACCAGCAGTTGAAGTGTGGTGAATATAACTGGTGGAAGATGAACCACTTTATGTCACAGTGGTATCTGTTTATTTCTCATTGTACATAGCTGTATAATTACATGTCATCCAACTGGGAAAGCCAGACTGTCACAGTCTTACATCTATGCTTAGAGGTTTGTTGTATAGACTCATAGAGTTTTCATGCTAATGCAATTGCAATTCTTCTTCTTTCATATCATTCTTTATGTATATTGATTGGTTCCATGTTTCTGTTTTTTCATGAATTGATGTCTGTTATAACACACTAGTTCAACTATTTTGTATGTTGTTACGCTGATTGCTCCTAAATTTAGACCACTATACATTGTTCTTTGTATTGAAGCTATAACTCTCACGGATGTTTCACTACACCTGGATGTTATGTATAATGGCGTTAATTGGTTGATAGAAAAGAAGAATCAGGTCTACTAGTCTTTGGACTGATGTTTATTCTTTCAGTTTAGATTTGGGGATGAGACTGTTCCAAAGTTGTGGGGACTGATAGTTCTTTCCACATATTTACAAAGTAAGAGAGGTATTGGAGCGAGGTAATTCAAAGAATTTATGAAAAACAGTATAGCTTGTGCTGTGTACATAAGTGGAGGGTGGATGGAAAACCATTTTCTGTTTTCCTTAACTTTTTATTAGAATAATTTCATGAGGAATTTTAAAATTTCTGTTCAATGGGTCTGCTTTTTTTGAGATAGAATTAGCTGAAGGACAAGGAACTCAGCATTGGGGCAGTCATGCCCCAAATTTTCCTCATGTTTCACTGTAATTTTAAGAAAGATTTTGTTGTGACTCTGTTTTGGAGTATTGTGAATTTATTGGTATGGTATGGATTTGCATCTTAGCATTAACATGCTTTGTTTTTAAAGGGGAAAAAAAATAAAACTTTATAGGGGTAAAATTGAATTGGGCATTTGCTTTAGTGTTAGCCTTATGAGTGGAACTGTGGAAAAGATGTGTTGAAGAAAAGGGAGCTTAGTAGTATGATGCTTTATTAAAACTAATTGAGGATGACTCAAGGACACCATAAATGGAGTAAAATTTGAATCTCAGTTTGAAAAATATCTTCCATATTCTTTTAGATGATTCACATGTGTGATTGCCTTCATGACATGAAGTGGACCTTCAATTAGAGATGTATGAAGACACTCAGACTGGATGTCTATTGGTTTAGCCATGCGATATAAGAAGCAGAGGTTTGTGTATATATATATAAAATAAAAAAAAGGATTCATTTGACGCTCTAATCCATCTTATGTAGCCCCAGTTATGTTAGCTAAAAGAGGATGACAGCAAGTTAAGGATGCATGCAGATGTCATTAAGTGAGAATTATAAAGAGAAGGTTAAAAAGACAGCTTTGACCATGATTCAAGATGGTTATATATCTTGTGACACCCTTTGATTATACTTGGACTGAATTTTTGAGGACTGTGGGTGATATTTTAGATGAATCTACAGAATTCTGTAGCAATTTTTTGGATGAAGTTCTTATTTACAGCTAAAATGAACAAAAGCATGGTATACTTGGAAACAATTGTCAATCTCCTTCAAAGAGAGAATTGTATGCATGATTCTTGAAATAGCAAGGAAATAAAAGCTTAAGGAATTCATTCATCTCTTTGTGGAATGTTTACGCAACTGTAGGAAATCTCTAATTCTTTAGGAGGGTGATTTGATCAGAAGTCGGGGTGAAGTTGAACTGATGTATTTGTATTGCTTTGACATATAATCTTTTATTTTCAAGCATACTGTTATCAATTTACAATGTGAAGACAAGGGAGTCATGGAATGATAGAAATTCTAATGGAATCTGTATTGCAATTATGACAAGTCATAACTTGCCCAGTACCTCTTTAATTCTAGACTATTACCCATCAAAAGCTCCATGCACAATCTCTTGTTTTGGAACAGAACAATTGACATACAGTTCTTCAGTTTCAACGAAAAGAATTTATGACATTCTAAATAAAACAATTTCTAGAAGGGATAGACTGCCACTGTGGAAATTGTAGACTTGCACAAGGAAATGGATGTAGCTGTTCTAGTCCCAAACGGAAGATTTTACACCTCAAAAATGTTTACTTAAAGAGTATGTGCTTAATATGGATTTCTAATTTTTATCATTCAGCTTTAAGTGCATTTCTGTTTTTTGTATATAAATAAATTGTTAAACTCATTGTGAAACTATTTTTGATGGATGGATGACAAGCTATCAAGAAAATTCTATTATAATGACAAGAAAGGCTACATAAGACAATTCATCAGCTGTAGAGGCATTTATTTTGAAGTGATTGTTCAGCTTCTGTGAGTATGATGTGAATGGCAATGTAATTGTAGATTTCATAAATGAATGCTAGATGTGATGATGGGAATGGATTTTGACTTGTGTTTGTCATAAACTTTGTGGAGCTTGGGGTAATAACAAATAGTTAAGGGAGAGGAAGGATGAGCTTGTATACACTGGAGGCATGGTAGCTTATCTTAATAAGGAGAAAAAGGCTTGAAGGCTGAAAGTAATATAATTTTGTGCGTGTTGGTGTTGAGAGCATGGACTTTTAAAATGAGCTTATGCCTTGTCATGTATGGATGATTATTAAATATGGTTGACTAAGGGTGTTTGGATTTTTATTAGAGGTTTGAGTTGTTCATAACTTCATTTAACTATTCCCTAATGGCATGGGAATAGTTAACAACCGATTAATAACTCGCATCAATGTATATCTTAGTACTTGAGTGCATCTGCATATATATAGGTGATAAATCCAAAAATGTCTCTTTGTATGTATTCCATGTTTTTTCATATCCATCCATACATGCATGCACACATACAAGATGCACACATATGCACGTGCATGCATGCGCCTGTGTGTACAATGTACATCTATTTAACGTGTTTTTGTGCCTGTATTTGCCAAGCTATAGGGTGGGATATCTTGCATTAGTGCTTCAATTTTGATTAAGGGAGACAAATTGAAAGGGGTATTTGTGAGGAGATTTATCACTCAGTTGAAAATAGCCTTGATTAAGTCACATATATTTGAAAATTGTGTCAATAAATCCATGTAACACTTCTCACTTAAAATCTTTCATTAGTTTAGTATTTAGCTTTGATGAAGCATGAGGATATCGATATGTTGACTTACACAAAATAATTATTTCATCATCTAACATTTCCTCTAGGTTATATGGAGTTTGCTTTTATTATCTTTGTATCAAGATTGATCTTCACCTTCCTAGTGCACATTGTATTTGTAAGTGTATCATGAAGTTGGAGATAAAAGGTTCTATTTGTCTTTAGATTTTAGTCTATTAAGAGACCATGGAAAATAAATTCTCTCTTTAGAGATATGAATGGTGGTTCATGTCTAAGTTGTAGTAAATTGTTATATGGAGTTGCCAAAACACTTTGTGACTTCGACGGACTTGCAAGAAGCTTTTCAAAAGGAGTTTAGAATTCTATGTGATGAAAATGAGATTGTCATGAAGATTAACATTACAAAGCAATGTAAGACAAAGAATGTCGAGTATTACAACCAATGATTGAAGGAATTGGTGAACAAGTTGGGGAAGGAATGGATGGGTTGAAGAAATGATGGTTAATAGACAACTTTCTTCCTAAATTAGGAAGATGGAGGTTGTGCCTTTGACATCGTAACAATAAGCATTTGATTGGGCTATGAGCTTAGAAGCCAATTACAAGACTTTAGGAGATGGATGGGCTCAATGAACTAGTGACTTTGAAAATAAGAGTGATGGCAAGGGAACACCATTCGATGCTCTTCATGAGTATATGATATAAATGTTTTGTGAATTTAAAGAAGAAACCTTGGACAAGAAGCAGATGTGGTGCTTAGATTGTAAGGTGGAGCAACAAACCAACATGATGTGTCCAAAGAAAGCATTTTGCAATATTTGTGATGTCAAGGGACACTCAACGAAAGAATGCCCTTTTAACATGAAAAATAATCAAAATTAGGTGATAACAGTTTAGACAATGAATGCATCCAATAATTCAAAAGGGGATGTGACAAGTAGAGGATATTAGAATAACTATCAAAGAATGAGAAGAAATAATAAATTAAACCAAGGAGGTGTTATTGGCCAAATTCAATATGCTAGGGACAACAGACAGATTGCCTAATGTTGTAAATGTTATTAGGAGGGGTACTTCATGTGAGAAGGTCAGAACGTTGCAAACCAAAAAGCAAGGTTAATGTGTAAGTGATGTTGTCCAAGGAATCACGATGATGCTTGATGCCTCACTCAGGTGTGAGGGGGCAATGCTAATGTCAATATGATTGGCATTGAAGAAGTGATACTCAATGCAACATGGTTGTTACAAGGGTGCAAGCTAAGGAGTAGTATCTCTTCTTGGTAGTTGAGGAGAGATGGATAAAAGACTGAGTTAAAGTTGAACAAGCCATGGTGGATGAGACACAAAGAAGAGTTGTGTAGATATTGATGGAGTCACAATCAAAAGCATCTACATCCCAGTTTGACTAAGAAATTGTGCAATGGTGTTGCAACAATGAAGATGATGAAGTTGTTGAAAAGTATCCCCAAATTGTAGAAAGTTGTCGAGGATTTGATGTGATCATCCAGAAGTGTTGGAGGTTAGACATTGCTAGTTGTCAAACCAAAGGAACAACTTGAGTAGTACATAAATTGAGCAATCGTTACATTCAACAGAGACAAACAACCTTGCATATTGCACATAGACTTGCTTGGATATAGATTGATAAATGTTATTGTTGATGTAGGATCCAAAGTTAATGCAGTTCCAAAGAAAACATGTCATGAATTTGGGTTGTTTACACCATGGTAGAGAAAATCCCGATTAAATTACCAAAAAATCTATTTTTCCAATTCCACCACAATTCTGATTTGAATTGCATCGAAAATCAAATTTTTTTGAAAAATCGGGAATCGCGATTCCCAAGAGAAATAATCGGCTGTAGCCGCATGGGTAGAGAAAATGCTATAATTTTTTTTTAATTTGCTTCATTTTTACCTGTTGCAAACTGGAGAAAGGGGTCTGCCTACCTGCTACCACACCAAACAAAACACACTAGGGCATCCTAACAGCCGTTTTTTGCAGTTTGAAGGAATCTGACAGCCACCAACAACCGCCAACAGCTGCCTAAAGGATTCATCTGAGGTAAGAAAACTTTTGCAAACTCTTTTTTTTTTTTTTTCCTTTTTCTATTTCAAGCATGTTTTTTTTTTTTTAAGATTAAAACCAAATGCAACAACCACCTAATTGTTGCATTTGAGTTAGAAATTTGAAAAACTAGGTCAAAGTTTGAGCTGTTTTTTTTTCCCTTTTTCAGCTGTCTTTTTTTTCCTCCTTTTAAGTAAATATTGCTGCCTGATAACTATGTATGCAAACCCATTTTTTCAGCTGTCAATGTTTAAAGTTTACCCTAAGCCCTAAACCCTAAACCCTAGTTTAAACTTTAAACTAGGGTTTAGGGTTTATTTTTTTTTAAAGTAATTGTTTGTAACTTTGTTGTTACTTGTTTCCATGTGCAGCCATAAAAAAATGTTGAAAAGAGATCCAACATGGAAGTATGCAAAGGAAGGGGAAAAGAAAGGGGAAGTTTATTGCAATTTTTGTGGGTCTCTTATTCATGGAGGCATATACCGCCTCAAATTCCATTTGGTAAAGATATTTGGGAAAAATATCAAGATATGCTCACAGGTGTCTGATGAAGTTAGGAATGTTGTAGATGCCATCCTCTCTAACAAAGAGGAGAAAAAAGACCTCAAACGAAGACAAAGTGAGGCCATTCAACCCTCTCTTCTCGACTTCATTGTACTGGCAGCACCTTTAGCCGGTTTCACCATGAGAGTTTGAGTCCATTAGTTGCACACCCAGGGAGTGGGATGGATGAGTCCCATTTTGTAGAACGTTCCACACTGGGGGAACAACCCACTCTTGTGGGTATGGCCACGTGGAACCAAGAGAGGCACAATGCAACGAGGATGGCCATTGCCACTTTTTAGTATTTTTCTGACCTTACCTTCAATGTGGCAAGGTCTCCATATTGGCGGCACATGATAGATGCCGTCACCGTCACAAGTTGTGGCGTAGGATTTAAGGCGCCAACTTATGATGACCTTAGGGGCCCTCTCCTTTGACAATCCATGGACAACATTCAGGTTGTGCTTGAAGACCAGCATAGGGTGTGGAGGAAGAAGGGTTGCAGTATCATGTCTGATGGTTGGACCGATGGGAAGGGAAGAACCTTAATTAATTTTTTGGTTGCTTCTAGAGGAGGAATTGCATTCAAATCAGTAGATGCATCGACACAAGTTAAGAGTGCCAAAGTGCTTCAAGGTTGTTGGGGGAGATTGTGTTGGAGTTCGGGGAGGAGAATGTTGTCCAAGTCATCATGGACAACACAATAGTGTATGTAGCAACCGGTAGGATTTTGGAGGAGGGATTCCTCACTGTTTTTTGGACCCCATGTGTAGCCCATTGTCTCGATTTGCTCCTCGAAGACATTGGGAAATTACCTTGGGTGGTAGAGGTTGTACAAAAATTCAGGGCTGTCACAAAATTCATCTACAACCATACATGGGTCCTCCAACTCATGAGGCAATTTATTGGTGGGAGGGAGCTAGTGTGGGTTGGAGTTACACGCTTCGCCACAAACTTCGTGACATTGCAGAGCATCTATGATGCAAGAGGGTCATTGAAGCAAATGTTTGTGAGTGATGAGTGGAATTCTGAACAAGCTTGCTAGATATTGATTCTCCAGTGAGGGGTGGAAGGTATATGATTGTTTGTTTGAGGTAGTTGGCTCTTCCCCCATTTTGATCCACTCAGGGCCATTCTCCTACCTAGATCATTCGTAATAGGTAGGACATTTAATTTAATGGGTCTTTCCTTCTTTGTTAGTAAGGTAAGGTAAGGCCCTCCACCCCCACTTTTATAAGGCAAGGATGAGGACTCAACCTTTGCCATTTTAGGGATAGGGAAGTAAATTATTTTTCCTTTTTTTAGGTGTCAGAGCCTTTGGTGAGGGTTCTTCGTCTTGTTGATGGAGAACAATCTGCAATGGCATATGTATATGAGGCTATGGATAGGGCAAAAGAGGCAATTGCCTCATTTTATGGACATGTCCTCACCAAATATGGTCCCATTTGGGATATCATTGATAGACGATGGACATCTCAGATCCATAGCCCTCTTCATGCAGCGAGGTACTACCTCAACCCCCAATTTTTTTATTCTAATACATTTCATGCCGACTATGAGGTGATGGCGGGCCTTCAACATTGCCTTGATCGCATGTACCATTATGCAGAAATGTGCAGTAAGATACAGTATGAGATGCAGGATTATAAGGAATTTCAGGGCGTTCTTTTCCCATACTCGTAGTGATCAAGGTCAAATTTGAGGCCAGGTAACCCTCATCAAATTATTATGTATTTTGTCTTTTGCTTTTGTTTTTAAAAATAATCTCAGTTTACGATTTTACATGTGAATTATTATCATTATTATTTTTTGCATATACGTCAAATCTGCAGCGCTTGGTCATCAAAGTCTTAACCATGTAGCGCTTCAAGTTGTGAGCGCAATTGGAGTATGTTTGAACACATACACTCCAAGAAGCGTAATAGGCTTACACAAGAAAAGTTGAATGATCTTATGTTTGTTCATTACAACTTTTGCCTCCACCATAAAAGAATTACAAAAACAAGTATCGAGGCCATTGACCTAAGTGAGATTGATCCATCATTTGAATGGATCACAGATCCACAACAAGAGTAGCAGGAACAGCCTTTCTCCATGGATGAATTACAAAACTTTGAAAACCTAGTAGAGGAGTTAGAGGCACGGGCACAAGAAGAGGCAAGTGCACATCAACAAAAAGAGACTAGAGCTTCTGCTAGGGCATAGGGCAAAGGCATTCTAAGACATTGAGGCATTGTATTTGACAATTTGTTATGACTAATGACACATTTTTTAATATGTACCTTTTTATTATAAGCAATACAAGATGTGTTTTGTCACTTTCATGTGTAGTTTAAGCTTGTATCACTTGCCACTTTCATGTGTAGTTTAAGCTTGTATCACTTGCCACTTTCATGTGTAGTTTAAGCTTACAGTCTTACACTATTAATATTTGATTTGCATAATGTTATTTGATTGTGATATGTTTTTTTCAATGAAAAATTGCGTTTTCTTTGTTTTTTTTTCCTGATTTTTCCCAATTCCTGATTTTTCTCGATTCTTTTTCTATTCCAATTCCTATTCGATTCCAATTTTCTCTACTATGGTCTACACTATGTCCACTTAAATTCAAAGTACTTGAGGAGCGGGATACAACATCAAGATGAAGTGTGTATTTGTAGTACAAAAGATAATTATTGTTGATAAAATTTGTCTTGGATATTGTGGTGATTACTATGTAAAAGGCGACGTACGATTCTGTTAGGTTGAGGATTGCAAGACTTGACCACAATTGAGGGGGGGGATACTTCATGACACTCAAGAAGGGCTGTAGAAAGTACATTTTAAATTTCAAGAACGAATCCATTAGTGAGGATATTTCATTATCTGATGAGTCGGATTGCTTGAATTCAGAGGACAAAGAAGTCGTTTGTGAGCAGGTAACTAACACTACTTGAATATAGTTGAGGGGAGATTGCATGCTGGCAATTGAACAATGTTTGGAAGAAGAAATTTGTTTAGACAATGGTCACCTCCATTGCCAAATGAAGGATTTTAAGATATTCCCTTTGGGATGTTATTGTTTGTAGACAAGGATGATCTAGATGATGAAGAGGGTGAGACTAGCAACACATTCTTCAAAAAAGTTGAACTAGCAAGTTTCCCTTTGCAAGGGTGAAGCTAGTAACTAATCCTTGACTGCAAGCAAGGATGAATAGGGGCAATGGAAATTTGGCCTGAATTTTTCAAATAGATAATGGGAGATGCATAATTGTATTTGGAGCTAGTGCACAAGTTTGGAAAGAGGAAGTTTGTGGAAGAGTTAGAAGCAATAAAAAATGAGGAACCAAGGAGGATTGATTGGAACTATGGACACAAGCCAATCCCAAGTTGATCAATGTCGGGGATTACCAACATCTAGTTTTAAAAGAAGGTGGAATTATAATTTTCTTATAGTACACGCTTGTTTTTACATGAACTTATAAAGACGTGAAGGGGGTATAACTTGACAAAGTGTTTATTACATACCTTTGGTTCAAGGTGCACAACCTCTATGATGGAGACCTTATCACATGAACTCATAAATGTAGAGCTGATGGACACAAAAATCAATAATATGTTGAGACTAGGCATTATCTTCAAGGTCTTTAGTAGAGAGTACATATCATGAATCATGATCAATTCGAAGAATTATATTGTGCAGGTTTAGATTTGTGAGGACTTCAAAACTTGAATGCAATTATGATCAGGGATTTGTTTTCAATCTTTTTTAGTGATTTTATTTTGGAGGAAGTTGCAGGACATGAGATATATATTCTCCAGGCACAACCAGATCAGCATAGTAGAAGAAGCCAAGTTGAAGAAAAAATTTAGCATTAAGAATGGCATCCAAGTTTACAATCAAATGCCATTTGGGCTTTGCAGTGTATTGAAAACCTTTTAGGGCATTTTGATGTACATTCCTAAGCAAACATTGGGTGGAAGTATTGTGTTTTTGGAAGACTGGCCTTATTATTGGTGAAAGGAGGAACATTTGAAGGCACTTGTGGAGTATACACAATTGTACTTACATGCCCAACTTTTGCTAAATCTGAAGAAGTATAACTTCCTGTTTCCGTATAGGAAGTTGTTAAGACATGCCTGCCAAATAGAGCTGAAAACAGGCCCAAACAAGGTTGGAGTCATGGTTCAGATGGGAGAATTTTCTTGAAATCCTTTTGGGACATGTAGAGTGTTACCAAAAACTTTATGGAATTATTCCAGCCTTTGGATGTCTTAACATGCAAAGGTGTTTGTTTAGATGGAATGAAGAACACCAAATGGCCTTCAAGGACTTTAAGATCCATTGTTTAATGAATCAGTTTTGTTTTTTTTTTTTTTCCGAATGGAAAGAGGACATAATGTGCATAGAGATTCATTGGATTTTGTAATTGCATGTGCTTTTGCTTGCCAAGGGAGCCATGGGTTGTATCACTCGATATACTTTATGAACGGACTAAGGTTATGGGCATAGAAGAACTATAGCATGACAAAGTGTGAAGCATGGTGTATACCATTGAAAACTTCACACACTCTGCCTGCCAACTCATTTGCATTCTGTGCTGATCACTACTGGTGAAGGGCTACTCCACCCAACACTCGCACAGTACTCAATCACAGAAAAATTCAACAGAAACCCCACATCTAATATTAAATCCTAGAAAAATTCAACAGAAACCCCACATCAAATATTTCTTCAATAAAACAGAATTAGAAATTTCAAATTACAATGTACGACTATAAGGCCGATTTTATTACAAAGACTGGAGATCTGAAAATTGGAGCCACGATATGTGATACCGGACTGCCTCTTGGTGATCCTTGTTCCCCCTTTAATAACTCCCAAAGAATATTCTGGAAAGCGTAACTCCCCTTTTCCCACCCAGGAATTTATTCCTTTGAAATTTGAATTTTCAATATAAGGGTCTAAACATATGGGTCTAAACACATGGATCTAAACATATCTAAACATATGGGTCACACATGGGTCTAAACATATGGGTCTAATCACATAGGTCTAAACATATATGGGTCTAAACATATATGTTTTTTTTTTTTTTTTAAACACATGGGTCTAAATAGATGGGTCTAAACATATATGTCTAAACATATTTTTTTTTAAACACATGGGTCTAAACATATATGTCTATACATATTTTTTTTTTGGTGATGCAAGATTGCCCTTACACCACTGGATGCTCCTGCATAAACACCCAGGGTAAATTGAGAAGGGACCTTCACTTCTCTAGTGTTGGAGGAAAACCAAGACGGTCACTCTCTGCCTTAGACAAGCATGATGAATCTTCAACAGACCTTACTTTCCACTTAACCAGATATTCTTCATATTGCCTGTTTCTTGTACTTCTGCCCATACGACTATCCAGTTTTTTCTTCTATCTCTTCTTTCTCTGGAGTAGATGCTGGAATATTCCACTGTTCTTCTATTGGTCCATCCTCATTGTCTCCTTCATGATACTCTGTCAAGTCAGAAATGTTGAGCATAGGTGATATGTTAATTCCACTTGGTAATTCCACCTCATATGCATAACTTGAACCATGTTCCTTTTTGATCCTGCATGGTCCAAACTTATTCTTTTTCAGCTTGTTATATGTTTTAACAGGAAATCTTTCTTTTCTCAGGTGAACCATAACTTCATCTCCAACCTGGAATTCCTTAAACCTCCGCTTCTGGTTTGCCTTTGCCTTGTACTGAGTATTCATCTTATTAACAACATCACTGGTTTTCTGGCAGGGAATGAAATGTGCCATCTTAGAAAACCTGTCAACCACCACAAATATTGAGTCATGTACTGCAGGTACTACACATGGACTCAAACTCTCCCGAATCAATCCTTTCTTCAATAGCTCTTGAACTTGTCTGTTCAGCTCCTCATTCTCTGCGGGAATCATTCTATGGGCTGCCTTAATTGGTAAACTGGCTCCTGGTATCAAATCAATCTAGTGACTAATCTTCCTCACTGATGGCAAACCTTCAGGTACAATATCTGATACAATATCTTGGAATTCTCCCAACAAAGCTGAGCCTCCTACTGGTATATCTTCACATTTGTTCTCATTAACTCTAGCAATCAATGCATAGCACATATGTTCGTGCTTCATACCATCCAGAAATACCAGTAGCAATCAATTAAACAAATTCTTGCACTATGACATACCTTTTCTTCCACCTCCTTTAGGGGCTTCAACTTGTGGCAAACTCCATCCTTTGTCAGGGAATAAGTGTTGGCATGTCCATCATGTACTGCACGCCGATCAAATTGCCACGACCTTACAAGCATCCATAGGCATGATGTCACACAATACTTCATCTTGGTAACTCCCAATATTGAACTTCACTAAACATTGTTCATTGACCAAAGCTCTATGGTCCTTCTACAACCATGCAATCCGATATGGGTGCGGGTGTCTCCTCTCCAACTGTAATTTGTTAACCATCTCCTCTGAAACTAAATTATCAGTGCTACCATTATCAACGATAACATTACAAACTTTACCTTCACATTTGCACTTTGTGCGAAATAAACTCCTCCTCTGAACTAGATCTTTCTCCTCATTTAGCAAGGCTTTCCTTGCAACAAGAACTTCCCTCTTTCAGCCTCTTCAGAATGCTCAGATTCAACATCTTCATCTACATAAGCAACTCGTGCATTACCTTCAAGTCTCCTATTCGTCCTTCCTTGATGTTGTGGACACTCGTATGCTTGATGTCCTTCTCCACATTGGAAACAGGTTCCACGAAATCCTCCTCTTCCAGGTCCTCGTCCGAACCTTCCTCTTCCTCTTTGGTCACCATTATTTTGCTCACAGGGGCGGTAGGCATTATCCCCTTTCTGGTTATGACTACTGCTAACTTCTCCATTCTCCTTTTGGTCTTCATTTTGTCCTTCATATGGTCCTTTGCCAGTCCTTCCACCACGACCTCTTTCTCTCTGCTTGCTTTCAAATCTTCTATTTAAATTTTCTTCTACCTTTAGGGCAAACTGATAAGCATCTTCTATGGTAGTCATTCTGACCAAACTTAGTTCCTCTTGAATACTTGGCTTCAATCCATTTAAATAACAGGTTACCTTCTCCTTGTTGGCCTCAGAATGGCTTGTTCTAATCACGATCTTGTAAAACTCTTCTGTATACTCTTTGACAAATTTACTTGTTTGCCTCAAACCCTGCATTTTATTTAGTAGATCTAACTCGTAGTCAATTGGAATGAACTGTCTCTTTAACTTTTCCACCATCCGATCCCATTTTGTTATTCTTTATTTTCCTCTTCTATTTCTATCTTGTTGTACTCCCTTCCACCAGATATTAGCGTGACCCTTCAGTTTGGTCTTTGCAAATCTGACCCTCTCAGGATCTTCCACCTCCTCATACTCAAAGTACTCCTCCATATCATTGATCCAATCGATGAATTCTTCTGGGTTAAGATTCCCAGAAAATGTAGAAACATCAATCTTCGGCCTTTTTCCCATATTGGAGATGGCCTTAAATAATCCGACTTGCGCAAGATCTACTACATCCTCTTCTTCTTTGGACTGGACTTCTTCTTCAGCTTCGTCTTCACTTTCATCTTCTTTTCTTCGCTCAAACCCTCTACGTAGCTCCTCTTGCAGTGTTTGAACTTGTCTCTGTAGGGCTCTAAAACCCTCTTTTGGTACCACAATATTTCTCCCACCACCACAGTTTCTTCGTGGAGGCATTCTGGTCACTTTTCTCACAACCCACAACCACACGTCCTGGTGCAAACTGCCTCACGTTCGGCGATTTGTTCACACACTTAGGAACTCTCGCTCTAACACTACTTGGTGAAGGGCTACTCCACCCAACACTCGCACAATACTCAAAATCACAGAAAAATTCAACAGAAACCCCACATCTAATATTAAATCACAGAAAAATTCAACAGAAACCCCACATCAAATATTTTTTCAATAAAACAAAATCATTATTTACAATGTACGACCATAAGGCCGATTTTATTACAAAGACTGGAGATCTGCAAATTGGAGCCACGATCTGTGATACCGGACTGCCTTTTGGTGATCCATGTTCCCCCTTTAATAACTCCCAAAGAACATTCTGGAAAGCGTAACTCCTCTTTTCCCGCCCAGGAAGTTATTCCTTTGAAATTTGAATTTTCAACATATGGGTCTAAACATATGGGTCACACATGGGTCTAAACATATGGGTCTAAACATATATATATATATATATATATATATATTTATTTTAAACATATGGGTCTAAACATATATGTCTAAACATATATTTTTTTTTGGTGATGCAAGATTGCTCTTACACCACTGGATGCTCCAGCATCAACTACACATTGCTACATTTGATCAAGAAGCCTATAATTCATGAGAGAATTACGAGGTGGCTTGTGACATTGCGGGAGTTTGTGTTTAGGATCATGACCAATCCAAGTAAGAGTCATGCCATTGCCAATAAGCTTTCTAGAATACAATCATGAGTGTTTGTCGATGGAGGTGTGCACAATGGCTTTCTAGATGCACACTTGTTCCTTATTGTAGTTTTGCTATTTTGGTATGAACACATTGGAACAAACTTGTTTACAAGATGAATGTCATTTCCCCATCATGGATGTTGTTCGACAAGGTTGCAATTTATATGCCATCAAATAAAACGGGCGTCATTAGACCACTAGTTTCAATGAGTCCCATCGGCCTACTTTGGCCATCTGTGGATATTAATAGAATCTCTTTCTCTCTCTCTCTCTCTCTCTCTCTGGTTGATGGTGTTAGGAAGGAAGTAAGTTGTGTTGAAGTCGAGGCCCTTCCAATTGATAGAGGGAATTGCTCTAAAATTGGGACTCGGTGATGTGTTGTGGAGATGCGTGGTGGACGAAAAAATCAAAAGCATAGTTCGAGAAATGCATGGACTCTCGCATGGGACTAGATACTGAAAGAAAAAGGTACTATTAGATGGCTTATGGTTGCTAATGCTAATGATATACTTTCACCATAACGCCCGATTTTATTACAAAGACTGGAGAATAAGAAATTGGAGCCATTTATCATGCAGGTATATGTCATTTGGGAACATCTAATAGGACAATGCAGCCAAGTAGGGAAATATCTCTCCTTTAAACATCTTGGTGAAGTGCATAAGACCTTAAAGTATGTCATCATCTAACACTAAGACATGCAGTTAGAGAAATGATCATGTGGAAGCCATCGAAACTACCATTTGGAGAAGTAAGATCAACACTTCATTTAGGAGAGCATAGGAGAAGTAAGACCAACAAGGTACATAGATGCCACTACGAAGAGAAACAAGTTTTTCATTTAGAGAATGCAAAAGTTGAAGCATGATGCATGAGGTTGATACACCATCATTTATGGAATGTATGAAGTGAACCAAGCCATTTGAGGTTGAGACCTCTCAAAGGAATGCTCTGTAATGTCCCCATCCTAGTCAGCTAACAGAGCGTAATATGGACTTGCCTATTCATAAGGTTCCGTAGGCAATGTCGAGTGTTTAGGAACCACTAGGTGTTATGGAGATATTGTTGGACGATCTGCATTCACAGTTGTCAGCTTTCAGGACTGTTTTTGGCAGTATTTTCAGAGACTTACTATTTTTAGTAAGTCAGTTAGGGTTGGATTCTCGGGAAACGAAAAGTACGACTGGCATCTTCGGCTTAATGGGTATCCGTTTCCGTATTTTGTTTGGTGGTTGGGTGTTGGGAGAGCAATAATTTTAATGCCCGAAGATTTATAATGTTATATTTAAATATAAAAGTTAAATATTTTAATGTTGGGCATATATTTTTGATGAAGGGGTGCCTTATGACCACTTGATTTAAAGGTCATATAATAAGACTTGATTAAAAATTATTTTAAATGTGTTTTTGCTCCCTAGGAAAGAGGGACGACCCCCTCAAGGGGTTCTTTTGAGTAAAGTGAAAACAAATTATCCCACATTCCTCATGGATATGGGATCGCCCAACTTGAGAGAAGAATAAATAGAGGTTGTGAGAGCATTTGAAGGGATCTTTGGCTATTGTATTCTCTTGGAGTCTTTGAAGGAGAGCTTGCATTGTGCAGGAGTTTCTCATTGCTGCTTTGTTGTGACGAAAACCACAACAGAGGACACCATTGTTGGGAGTGAAAGATCTCCTTACTTTGGTTAGTTGCATTCTCAATCCTTGGGAGTGACTTTGAGCAGAATTGGAGGCATATTTCAGTATCAAATTGATGTTTCTTGTGAGAGTTTGAAGACATTATCAGCTGTACATTATTTGTACTTCAATCCACAAGGAGGCCGTACCATTTTGAGGTGAAATCAACTTGTGCAAGGGGAAAATTCAGCTAGGGTTTGATTGTATTGTAACCATACTTCCTCATACAGCCCAGCCGCTTCATATAGGAGTGAATTTAGTCAAGTTCGTGGCAGATTGGAAGAGTCCTTGGCAGCCGTACAACTTCCCAGCCTGGCCGTACAACTCAAAGAGGGACGTGGGACTTGGGTGTTGAGACGCCTTGTTTTTTGGAGCTTTCCAAGCTTGCATTGTCATTGTCTCAATAGAGGGTGTTTAAAACTGCCACTAGTTTGATGGAGAAGTTTGTAATTTGAAAGTTATGAGCAAAACAATGAGTTTTCTGTAGCTGACATGCAATTTCCAGTTTATATCAGACCTTCATATTTTCGGGTATTCTCATTTTAATGCAGTTTCCTTCATTGGGTTTGTTTATCTATATTAGAGGAAGCTTGTGTACAAATTTGGTAGCATCCGGAGTTGTAGAAACAAAGTTAGAAGCATTTCTTTATTTCAGCAGTGTGTGTTTCTTTTTTCTTTCATATATTGCAAAATACACAAAACCCAAACCAAAACACCAAACCGGAGTGATAAGTGGCAATCTCAGTTGGGGGTTGCACACTACATTGGTATCAGAGCTTCAGGTTAAACACTGCCAGCCTGTTCAGGGTTCACACTTAGAGCTTCAACGTTTGCAAGAAATTCATAATGGCATTAAATAATGAAATTCAGTGTCAAATGAGACAACTTCTGCAACATATGGATGACATGGGAAAGATGTTAGATAACATGAGGAAGGATCCAAATTTCAAAAATAATTTCATAAAGTGGATAAGCAAACCTCAGCATAAGGACTCAAGTGCCAAAGAGAAGCTTGGAACGATGAATACTGAATCAGGACCCATTGATGTTGAAGCTGAACAATCAAAGGCAATTGAAGAAAAAAATGACATTTTGCAGCCAGATGAAGGAGAGGACAGCAAGGCGATTGAAACCTTAGAGGATTCATATCAGACATCATGCATAACTGAAGATCAGGATGAATTTAGTGCTAATGAAAACAAAACAACAGTTATGATTGTTGAAGATGAGGTTAATCCATCCTGTGTGTTGGATATTGGAGAGGTATGCATTAGTGAGCACGCTGATCTTGTGGTTGATGAATCAGTTGTTGATGTAGCTGTTGATTCAGAGGATGAGCACATATCTGCCACTGCAAAGTATGAGGTTAGTGAGTGCAGTTTTGTGAAAGAGGCTACGTTCGATCAATGTGCATTGGAGGGTACATCTGCAGATTCGTTGTGGGATGTTGATTCCAATTTATTGCAGAATCAGTTACAGGTTACAGAGGAGCAGATTGTACACACATTGACTCACTTGGATAGCACGCACAAGTTTGTTGAGTGCCTCTTTCAGACAACCCAGTTTGGACAGAGACAACACGAGTTGACAGTTGGAGCCACTGTTACAGATTTGCAGGCCATCAAGCAAGCATTAGAGGTGATCAAATCAGATTACTTGAGGCTACTTTCTGACAGGGATCATGCTATTCAGTTTGCAGAGAGGACTCTCCGAGAGCTCACTCGGAGAGATGAGGAAATTGATGAGCTTTGTCTTGAGTTGAGTTTAGCTCATCACTCACTTTACACAGCGAGAAATCAGACATCTGTTGCAGCCGCTTCACAGGAGTTAGAGACTAGTTCGGTGACCATGGTGGTCAAGCAGTTGATTGAGGGGATCAATGAGATTGGGCAGGAGGAAGGACTGATCAGTAATGATGATGATTCCATGCTTACTCAGCTAGGGTAGTATGAGTATGATCAGAGTGATGATGTATTTTCTTTTACGAATGCCCCTTCCTCATTTTGTGTTGTTGACGATAATACACTTCCTGACTTTGGTCCTAATGACGATGATAAAAGTCATACTTCAGAGTATTGTTTGGAGCTTCACAGAAGGCCAGTTGGTGAAATCCTTATGGATGGTATAGTGAGGTATGCTAATCATTTTGATTTCAGCCCACACATAGATGAGTGGACCTTATTTTTGATTACACATAATGGTGGGAGGAAAAATTGTTATAACGGATTGTATACTTCACCGGGATATGAGATGCCTTCTTCGTTAGAAGGTAAGATGACTTTTTGTTGGGATGATTGTATGGTTCATCATAATGGATTTAGTGCAGAGACAGAGTTATGGCCGAACAATGTTTCACTTGTGCGTAGTTTAGCCCAGCAGTATTCTTCAGTTAGTGGGGATGCCAGATTCCCTATGAGTTCTGGTCGTTTAGGAGTGTTTATGTCGGATATGGAAACACTCATTGGTTCAGATTGCAGCAGAGGCAACAATATCATTATATGGGATCCCGACATACAACTAGTATGGAGGGAGGTTCTTCCCAGTAGTTGCAGGATATTTTTCAGGGGGCAGCTCCGTAAGTTTGTGTTGATATTTTTCGATGATATTCTAGTTTACAGTAGGACATGGGAGGACGAGCAGATATTGCAGCATCCAGCTCTCCAATTGCTTGTGGGCAAGCAATTTCAGGGAGGGAGGACTGTAATGTCCCCATCCTAGTCAGCTAACAGAGCGTAATATGGACTTGCCTATTCATAAGGTTCCGTAGGCAATGTCGAGTGTTTAGGAACCACTAGGTGTTATGGAGATATTGTTGGACGATCTGCATTCATAGTTGTCAGCTTTCAAGACCGTTTCTAGCAGTATTTTCAGAGACTTACTATTTTTAGTAAGTCAATTAGGGTTGGATTCTCGGGAAACGGAAAGTACGACTGGCATCTTCGGCTTAATGGGTATCCGTTTCCGTAAGTTGTTTGGTGGTTGGATGTTGGGAGAGCAATAATTTTAATGCCCGAAGATTTATAATGTTATATTTAAATATAAAAGTTAAATATATTAATGTTGGGCTTATATATTTGATGAAGGGGTGCCTTATGACCACTTAATTTAAAGGTCATATAATAAGCTTTGATTAAAAATTATTTAAATGTGTTTTTTCTCCCTAGACAAGAGGGACGACCCCTTCCTTGGCTTATATTGAGTAAAGTGAAAACACATTATCCCACATTGCTCATGGAAATGGATCGACCAACTTGAGGAAAGAATAAATAGAGGTTGTGAGAGCATTTGAAGGGATCTTTTGCTATTGTATTCTCTTGGAGTCTTTGAAGGAGAGCTTGCATTGTGCAGGAGTTTCTCATTGCTGCTTTGTTGTGACGAAAACCACAACAGAGGACACCATTGCTGGGAGTGAAAGATCTCCTTACTTTGGTTAGTTGCATTCTCAATCCTTGGGAGTGACTTTGAGCAGAATTGGAGGCATATTTCAGTATCAAATTGATGTTTCTTGTGAGATCTTGAAGACATTATCAGCTGTACATTATTTGTACTTCAACCCACAAGGAGGCCGTACCATTTTGAGGTGAAATCAGCTTGTGCAAGGGGAAAATTCAGCTAGGGTTTGATTGTATTGTAACCATACTTCCTCATACAGCCCAGCCGCTTCATATAGGAGTGAATTTAGTCAAGTTCGTGGCAGATTGGAAGAGTCCTTGGCAGCCGTACAACTTCCCAGCCTGGCCGTACAACTCAGAGAGGGACGTGGGACTTGGGTGTTGAGACGCCTTGTTTTTTGGAGCTTTCCAAGCTTGCATTGTCATTGTCTCAATAGAGGGTGTTTAAAACTGCCACTAGTTTGATGGAGAAGTTTGTAATTTGAAAGTTATGAGCAAAACAATGAGTTTTCTGTAGCTGACATGCAATTTCCAGTTTATATCAGACCTTCATATTTCCGGGTATTCTCATTTTAATGCAGTTTCCTTCATTGGGTTTGTTTATCTATATTAGAGGAAGCTTGTGTACAAATTTGGTAGCATCCGGAGTTGTAGAAACAAAGTTAGAAGCATTTATTTATTTCAGCAGTGTGTGTTTCTTTTTTCTTTCATATATTGCAAAATACACAAAACCCAAACCAAAACACCAAACCGGAGTGATAAGTGGCAATCTCAGTTGGGGGTTGCATATTACATGCTCATACTAAATGTTTATGTTTGAAATTGTGTCATCAGCTAAGTGCACAAAAGGATTGTTTTCAAACATGTGAATTATAACATGAAGGAAGTTTGAAAGGCTATTTGGAAGGAGGCCATCATAGTAAGAAAGAGAATTCTATCTGATAGGGCGATTGGTTTGTGTGTGCTGTTAAAGCCATTCGAAGTGAGGAACTTGCTAACCATACAATGGAACATAAAAAGGCCATCCAGATTCCTTGGAAAGGCTTGGAGTGAGATTGGAGATTGTAATGATCAAACACATCGAGCATCATGTTGATGTCAATAACTAGAACACCGACAAATTTAGCTACCAACTGTTAATGAAGAATAAAGTTTAGATAAACACAGTTGGAATAGCCGACAAGGAAGGAATTGTGGAAAAATTTGCTATTTATTTCCTAGGTTTGCTAATACCAAACTTGAGAAGGATTTGGAAGTGTAATTGTATAATTCAATTTCACAGTGGTCTTGTTGTGCACAAAGATAGTATTGAGTGACAAAGATAGAGACCATGTTGACCCATTGGCACCGAGACAAGCAAAAGATAGGGACAAGAGTGTCCATGTGATACTTAAACAACATTTGCAAAGTGGAAGGATACATCAACAATTCCTAGTAGAGGAAGTTTTCTTTGAATTCCAAAGATGTTACTTGGTACATGACTTTAGGAAAGTAAGTGTCACACATGGTGGGCTAACTACATAGGTAAGATAAGACGATTCTATTAACGTCCGAAAACGGCCATAGTAGGCCAATGGGATTCATTGAAAGGAGCTATTACAACTTACAATGCATTGTAGTAACCCAAAAGTACTACAAAAATAAGCTAAACTAGAGTAAAGAATCTAGTGTAAACTACTCTAAAGTGGAACAATTGAATAGCACAAAATTACAGCCTCGAGGGTTACCAAAAATGGATAAACCCTAATATGCTAATAGTAAGATTAAGAGAGTGCTAGAAGTCAAATTACAACAGAGATAGAAAGCAACTCTAGTTGATCCAAGTGCCAACAATAATGTATAGTGGGATGTAAAGTAGAAGCACATTTGTTGTCCCCAATATCCCAAAAGGGCCAAGGCAGGATCTAATGATGCTCCCAAGAGAATGGCTAGGACTAAGAGTGATTGGTTGGATACTTGTGGGAGGACATGGAGTTCAACCTGTCAAGACTCTTCAAGCATCCATGGTTGTGGAACCAATAGAAGAGGACAAGAAATTGGTTAGTTCCATTTGTCTACAACTCCTCGGTATGTGGGAGGGGTGGCCGAAACCTGATGTCGAAGAACTGCAATCCTGTCCTGTCACAAGCAAGAAGAAAGAACTGAATCCCTAGAAGTCACTCTTGTATGCAAACAAGGGTGCATAGATTTTGTTATTAACATTTTGGATAATTGTAGCTTCAAATGAGCACTTATCGCTCTCAATTGCAGAGATAGAGTGAAAGAATGAGGTAATCAATTGAGTAGTAGTTTGACTTCCCTGGAATAATTGATGTTGAAGAGTGATAGCTTTCCTGAGGTAAAGCGCTTAGCATATTTCATAATGATAGTGGAAAAAAGTGGCAAGTGATCCACCTGAGTCTCTATATAAGCAATAGTATGTCACTGGAATTTCATAATAAATAGGATACTTGAAGATGAGATGTTCTTCAGTCTCCACCTCTCGAATAAAGCAAAGATGACATACCCTATCCTCTTGAGGAATATGGTGGTCTGTCTTCACTCGCAATGGATGTGAACATATTTTTATTTGACCAACAGGAATCCTAAGGTGGTGTGCCTAATGTCGCTTGAATGAGATAATGCTATTCTCAATCCTCATGAAATGGTTAGTGGAGAAGGCCAACTTAGGAATAAGAGGTTGATATGGATTGACACAAGTGATTTGTTTATATTGTTGATAAACGTCATCTTTGACTGTTTGATTAAGTACCCTCTTATCAGGAAGAAGACAGGGAGGAGCATTTAAAGAGTATCTAAATGGAGGTAATTTATCTTTGGAGATGCCAACGGATTGAAGAAGAAAGATAACTTCCGAGTACCATTGGCAATGATGACCAAAAGAGCCCCTAGAGGTGATGCATTTTGAGGAGCAAAGCGTCAAATAGAAGATCATGAACTTAAGCAGGCGTTGTGCAAGACATTCATCCACCATATGTTGCAGATGCCTTTATTTGATAGGAAGACCTTAGAAAGCTTCTTGGCTGAAATGCTGCAACCTACAAACCCTATAGGGCATTATACAAATTACTTCACATTTACTGATTTTGCAAAAATGTTTGGACTGCTTGAGTCAGCTGAATGGTAGCATATTCAAAAGAATGAGATTTATCAAGGCAAGCAAAATGAGTACTTACAATAGGGGTCAAAGTTGTAGTTGCTACAAAAGGAGATTATGGAATGAGAAGCACAAGCGTGTACTCGACTTGGTGATGTCCAGGTTGTGTGGAGAGTCAAGGGTGTCAGATATACCTGTTGTCACATTTTGCACGGGGTGCAATGTCTTCAGTGTTATAACAGTGCCGCTCTTCTTTTCCCTTTTCCTCTATTTTCCTTCTTTCTTCTCTCCCTTTCCTTTTCTTTCCCACATTCTTTTTCTTTCCCCCCTTTCTTGGAGTTCCCCAGTTGATTTTTCAACTTTCCAGCAAGTTACCTGAAAAATGGCTAAGTGTTGGTGCGAAGTGCGCACTTCGCCCAGTCTGGGTGCGAAGTGCGCACTTCGCCCAGTTTTGGTGCGAAGTGCGCACTTCGCCCAGTTTTGGTGCGAAGTCTGACTTCGCCCCACTTTCTGGGCGCACCTTGCAACTGGCAGATTGACAGGCTGCCGATGAGAAGATGATAAAAGGCCGGAGCAGAGTCCGTACGGCGGCAGACACCAGTTTCCACCTGTGCGCAGCCCGACTTCGCAGTAAGGTCGGAGTGCGCCCTTGACAGGTGCGCAGTAGGGGAACAAACCCAAAATTTGACCAAGGCATGAAGGCCTTCCCGACTGCACTGTTTTCTGCCCGCACAACCCGAGACGCTCTGATCCCAAGCGAAGATGGACAGACTGCCCTCCAAGGCAGGCACGTGTCACACAGCATCATCCATCATCTGACAAGTGTCCAGCTTCGGGATTAGAGCCGAAACGTGTCGAGCAAAAGGACAAGCATGGGCTGCATTGCCTGCGCCAGTAGCCTCATTTAAAGCTGATCTGAGGTTTTACCTGCTCTAGCTACCCGCATCACTGCCAGAGGGAGATTCTGCCCAACACACCGCCATGTAGCTGTCCAGCTTCCAGGAAGACCATGCTGCGGGTACAGTCCGGTCCGACAAAAGGTCAGCATTTGCAGCTCTTTCGCCGCTTTTGTCAACTTATGTTTGATCGGGACCTTGTACCCATTAATGTAACGGGAGGGACTCGGGCTATAAAAGCCCACCGTGAATTCATTGTAAAGTGTGGAAGGGGAATGTCTGTTAGGGAACCACTGTGCCCATTGTAACCGTGCTTCTGCTTATATATAATACTGTATGCTTAGTTCCGTTACTGTTGCTTCTATTTTTTATGCTTGCCTTTCTTTATATTCATGCCTTAGGCTAACCTGTGTCATGGCTCGTTGATTCATTTCAGCATTTGATGATCAGGTGCCTCTAGCATTGCTTGTTTAAAGCACCCCCTGTACTTCATGAATTAAAAGGATACATAGAATAGATGTGGTAGCAGTTTCATAAGTTGTGTGTTTTGTTGCTGGTCCGTATCTGGTGATTGGTGCGCTGCCGTACTGTTAGTTCCTTGTAGGGAATGTCTGTTAGGGAGCCATTGAAGCTGTGCTGTTAAATTCTCTACATAAACACATATACCTAGCTCTGATATCTCTATGATTGCTTTCTACCTATGTTAGTGTCCGTAGGTGGTGATTGACGTGTTGCCGTACTGTTAGTTCCTTGTAGGGAATGTCTGTTAGGGAGCCGTTGTAGCCGTGCGTACACTGCTTAGGTATCGGAAGTATACGTTAGATTTTGCAGTTCTCAGTCGTGCTTTATATTTATAATGCAGTAAGTATTGGTGATTGGTGTGTTCCCGTACTGTTAGTTCCCCCCACCAACCTTTGAATATATTTGTAAATTCCTTTCTGTTCATTTATTTCTTTCCTGTACTCTTAGCTTGAACATAAACCCCCAAAAAGGAGCCGGCCTTCTCCGGAGATTGGCTCGGAAGGCATCTCTTCCTTCCGGCCTTTCATGCTGGTGGGCGAATCTGGGCGCATTAACCCAAAATCCTTTCCTCATGGCAGATTCGTAACCAACAATACCTAGTTGGATGGTGCCTTACATTCAAGGTGTCCTTAAGGGGTTAGATATAATTGGGCATCTTGCTTGATTAATAGGATGCTCATGTTATAATTGTGTGACATTTAAAGTTTGTTAAATAATTGTGTGACATTAGAAGCTGGTTGATGACACCCTGCCATTGCTCTAATTCTTGACACAACCTTATGCTAAAGATTAGTGTTGTAGAGTGGGCCACCCCATAGCGTTGGAGAGATGTAGGCAAACAACATTTTGCTAGGAGCAGTTGTCATAGGACCATGATGTTTTGGGGGTAGTAGTTGAACAATGCGTGGATTGTAGGTAAAAACAAAGAAGCTTCAGGTTGAATGAGATGAATTAGGGGAACCAATGAGGACGAGAGAAAAAGGGGGATCTTAGGGAGAGTGGTGATGGGAGTGACAACTAGGAGCTATTCAAGCACCAACCCAAAACCAAGTGTTGCTTGAGGAGATCTTTTGCTACTCAAGGGAAAACCCTTCCCCTCATTGTGATGATGTTGATTTGATATTGATTGAGGTCTCGCCACCCTTTGTTGCTAAGTTGAGTTTGGGTAGGGATACTCTAACCTAAACCACTTTACTACCCCTCGTATTGCTAGGCCACATGATGCACAAGATAGTGGACCATCTTAAGTGATTCATCGATCTAGAGACTTGCACAAGACGTGCATACTTTAAGATTTGGTGAGCTTATGAAATAGGATAGCACCCACCTTGTTCAACACAGTCAATGGATAATAGAGATAGATGATAGCACCAGGCAACTTTAGATAAGATAGATGTTGATGAGTGGATGTTGACATAGCATGGGCCTAATCTTTACCTTTTGATAAAGGCATTGATAGCAAAGATTGGGATAGAGGCTATGTTTGACATTAAGGAGGCTTGTCAAGAGGCAAAACATGAGAATGTGCCTCAAGGTGATAAATGGGAAGATGATAGATGTGAGGAGCATGACGATGACTAGGAGGGATTTGAGTATACTCTTTGAGAAGTGGAATTTGTAAGATAAAGAGGAAGCACTTTTGAGACCTAGGAGGAGGATGTGGTCATCCTTGGACTTAGTGAGCTTGATGTATTTGGTGGTATTAAGGACTTGAAAGCTAACCAACTTCTTTGATCAAATGATACATATGCTTGAGGTTGAGGTTGTGGTGCTAATGATACTAGTTACTTTGATAATGTCAATTATTGTCAGAAGGTTAACTTGTGAAATAGATATCTTCCATCAATGGACAAGGTAGGGTAGACAAGCCTAAATTGATGCACTTGGACAGCTTATAAATATTCTAAGTTGGATAAAGTATGCATAGACTAGTGGAGTAGGACACAATGCTAGAGGAGACAACTCCTTTATCTCAACCTGCCAATCTTGTATTGCAAGAATTGGCCTTCTTGTATGGTGATTCTTGTAGAGTTGGGGCTTCCATTGCCCCTTCTCAAAATTTTGACATACTACTTCACTAGCGTTAGTATTAATATCTACATTTGTTTAGAAGAAGGCAATGACTTGACAAGTAGTGGCTTGAGGCTAAGCGACACATGGATGTTGTGGAGGAGTTGGTAGAGAGTGAGAGGCATTGATCTCAACGAAGGGGAGCTATGGGCACAAGCAACATACATTAAGAGCCTAAAGGGAGAGGTTTAACCAAGCAAATGTATCGGTTTAGGAATCTTGTTGTTGGATTGATGCTATGGTGTGGGCTGTATAAGAACGTGATCATTGCATTTTCGTGCTTAATAAGATAAGGTAAACTTTATTAATGTCCATGGATGACCAGAGTATGTCAATAAGACTCGTAAAAAAGAGTTGTTACAAGGCACTATAGTAAGTAAAAGGTATAGAATTAGAGTCACAGTTGAGTGGCTATGAGTCAAATTTGTGGGAGACTTGGAGGCAAGGGGCAAGATGTTTTAGACTTGAAGAGTGCCTGTGACAATAGTACATGCATTCTTGCCTATGAGTTCAATGGCTAGAGCTAGGCTAGGTGGGACCATCTACTCCACTGTGTTGTTATCACTATTTTTAGTTACCTTAGCTTGTTTGAATTTTACCTCAAACACTCATGTATCGCCCCTCATTGATTTAGCTAGCCAATGATGTGGACACCAACCTGTTTAAAAAGGGGATAGAAGAAGGCAAACAAGTTGGTCTCCATGAGTTGCAGGATAGTCTATGTGATTAGTCAACATGAGCTTCATGGGTTACGAGTTGTACATACTTGTGTATATTTTTTTTTGTTATTTGGAGTTGAGAAGAAATGATGTAATAATGGCATGTATGGTTTATAGTCTAGGGGTACATTTAAGTTTTGTTAGTGCATGCGTAGTTGGATAGGTACAACGGTTTCCCTTTGCCAATCTCCACCTGCATGGGCTATGTGTACATCCTACCACATGGTCTAGAGCATTGATTATGATACATGCTTGAAAGGCCATCCACCAGATTGTATTGGAGATTAATTGGGAATGATAATGATTCATGCCTTGATCTGTATTGACTGTGTATTGAAGACTTGGTTGTGAGTGATCTTGTATTGTTGTCTTTGTATATATTGCATATTATGTCTTTGCGTAGTACTTTATTGTAATATTGTATAGTGTGTGATTTAAATACTTGCCTTACTCTACTCCTAAATGCATTCATGAACCTCAAAAATAGAAACCCCTTCATTTTGTTTCTTACACATTTTGTTGTGTCTTTTCTTCCTCTATCTTTTCTTCTTGTGATTTGTTTAGCTCTTTCTTTAGCATGCTTTTTACTTCACAATATTGAATGACATCCTTTACTTTAGCTATATCTACATTCTTGTTCTTCAACTCTCTTGTGCAAACTTCTTGATCTGTTTTTAGCTTCTAAAGTTTCTATTTCTCCATTTGACCAAGACAAGTTGTTCAGCTTTTTCACATGTAAATTTACGTTCTCTCGTCTTTTTGTAACTGCTAAAATAAGGAGGTTCCCATCAGAATGATAAGGAATTTTAACATACTAAAGAAAATCATGAGAATGTTAAGATTTAAAGTTAAACCACTATTCCTTAGTGTTGATATCATTACTGCAGTCAAAATTACGTGTCAATGAAGTTGCAACCTTAGTTGAGAAACTCGGAATTGGCAAGGCAAAAGAGTCAGAAAAACTCGGGACTCGGCAAAAAAAAAGGCGAAGAAAATGCAAATTTTCATTGAAAAAAAGTTTTTTTCATGCATATCACAATGAATTAACATTATGCAAATAAAAAATTAATATTGTAAGTGATACAAGCTTAAACTACACATGAAAGTGGCAAGTGATACAAGCTTAAAGCCTTAAACTACACATGAAAGTGACAAAACACATCTTAAATAAAGAAATTTTAATGCGTCCAAAATTCAAATATTCTTGTATTGCTTATAATATAAAAAAGGTACAAATTACAAAATGTGTCATGAGTCATGACAATGCCTCAAGATCTTTGAATGCCTTTGCCCTTTGCCCTAGCAGAAGCTCTAGTCTCTCTTTGTCGCTGTGCCCATGCCTCTTCTTGTGCCTTGGCTGCTAACTCCTTCGCTAGGTTTTCAAAATCATCCATGGAGAAGAGAGGCTCTTGCTGCTGCTCTTGCTCTGGCTTTGTGATCCATTCAGATGATGGATCAATCTCGTCTAGGTCAATGGCCTCGTTACTTGTTCCTATAATTTTTTTATGGTGGAGGCGAAGGTTGTAATGAACAAACACAAGATCATTCAACTTTTCTTGTGTAAGCCTATTGCGCTTCTTGGAGTGTATGTGCTCAAACATACTCCAATTGTGCTCACAACTTGAAGCGTTGCATGGTTGAGATAAAACTTTGATGGCGAAGCGCTGTAGATTGGGCGTATATGCACCAAAGTCCTCCCACCATAAATCTAGAAACAACCAAGAAAAAGGAAATTTAATAATTCACATGTAAAATCGTAAATTGAGATTATTTTTTAAAACAAAATCAAAAGACAAAATAAATAATAATTCGATGAGGGTTACCTGGCCTCATAGTTGACCTTGCTCGAATGCACTGCGAGGATGGGAAAAGGATGCCCTCACATTTCTTATAAGCTTGCATCTCATCTTGTATCTTAGTGCGCATTTCCTCATCAGGGAACATGCGGTCAACGCATAGTCGAAGGCCCCCCATCACCTCATAGTCGGCCTCGAATGTATCAACATAAAAAAATTTGGGGTTGAGGTAGTACCCCGTTGCATGAAGAGGGCTATGGAGCTTAGATGTCCATTGCTGGTCAATGATATCCCAAATGGGACTGTATTTGGTGTGGGAATATCCATAAAATGAGGCAATTGCCTCTTTTGCCCTATCCATAGCCTCATATACATATCCCATTGGTGATTGTTCTCCATCAACAAGACGGAGAACCCTCACCAAAGGCTTTGACACCTGAAAAAAAGGAAAAATAATTTAAATAAAAATATTTTACAATAAAAAAATTTACAATACAAGATTTGCAAATGGAAAAATAATTTAAATTAAAAAAATAAATAATAAAATAAAATAAAAACTTAGTCTTGTACCTTGATGGCCTCATTCATGGCTATCCAGAAGGGCTCCTCAAACAAATAGTCATACACCTTCCGCCCCTCATTGGAGAGTCGGTATCTAGTAGCGTCTTCGGAATTCCACTCATCGCTCACAAACATCTTCTTCAATGCCCCCTTTGCATCAAAGAGGCTCTGCAATGTCACGAAGTTTGTGGCGAAGCGTGTAACTCTAGCCCGCACTAGCTCCCTCCCACTAGTAAATTGCCTCATGAGCTGGAGGACCCATGTATGGTTGTAGATAAATTTTGTAATAGCTCTGGCCTTTTGTACAACCTCTGACACCCAAGGTAATTTCCCAATGTCTTCGAGTAGCAAATCGAGACAATGGGCTGCACATGGGGTCCAAAAAAGGGTGGGGAATCTCTCCTCCAACATCTTGCTAGTTGCTACATATGCCGCTGCGTTGTCCGTGATGACTTGGACAACATTCTCCTCTCCCACCTCTAACACAACCTCCCCCAACAACTCTGCAAGCGTATCGACACTCTTAACTTGTGTCGATGCATCCATTGACTTGAGGAATACAATTCCTCCTATAGAAGCAACCAAAAAATTAATTAATGTTCTGCCCCTCCCATCGGTCCACCCATCGGACATGATAGTGCAACCCTTCTTCCTCCACACCCTATGCTGGTCTTCAAGCAAAACCTGAATGTCGTCCATGGATTCACGAAGGAGAGGGCCCCTAAGATCGTCATAAGTTGGCGGCTTAAATCTTGTGCCGCAACTTGCGATGGCATCTACCATTCCTTGCCAATATGGAGACCTTGCCACATTGAAGGGAAGGTCGGAAAAATACCAAAAACTGGCAATGACCTTCCTCGCTGCCCTGTGCCTCTCCTCGTTCCATGCGGCCATACCCTCAAGCGTGGGTTGTGACCCTGGCATGGAACGTTCCGCAAAATAGGACTCTTCCATCCCACTCCCTGGGTGTGCAACTGATGGACTTGAACTCTGGTGGTGAAACTAGCTAAAGGTGTTGCCGGTACACTCTGTACGAGGTCGAGAAGGGGGGTTGACATGGCCTCGCTTTGTCTTCGTTTGAGATTTTTTTCTCCTCATAGTTTGAGAGGATGGCATTGCATTCTCTCTCAACATCAATCGGCACCTTTGGGCATGTCCTGACATCTTTCCCTTTTTGCTTTGCCAAATGGTATTTGAGGCGGTTTATGCCTCCATGAATGAGAGCCCCACAAAAATTGCAATAAACCTCCCCTTTCTTATCCCCTTCCCTTGCATACTTCCATGTTGGATCTCTTTTTGTTGACATTTTCTTGTGGCTGCACATGGAAACAAGTAACAACAAACAATTACTTATAAACTTAAAAAAAATGCCCTAGGGTTTAGTAAACCCTAGTTTAAACATTGACAGCTGAAAAGATGGGCTTGCATACATAGTTATCAGGCAGCATTACTTAAAAAGAGGAAAAAAACAAGACAGCTGAAAGAGGAAAAAAAAGACAGCTGAAACTTTGAAAGAGTTTTTCAGATTTCTAGCTCAAATGCAACAGTTGGGTGGCTGTTGCATTTGGTTTGAATCTTAAAAAAAGAACAAAAAACATGCTTGAAACAGAAAAAGAGAAAAAAAACAGTTGACAAGAGTTTTTCTTACCTCAGATGAATCAGTTGGGCGGCTGTTGGTGGCTGCTAGATTCCTTCAAACTGCAAAAAATCTGCTGTTAGGATGCACTTTAGTGTTTTGTTTGGTGTGGTAGCAGGTAGGCAGAGCTCTCTCTCCAGTTTTCAACAAGCAAAATGAGGCAAAATGAAAAAAACAACATTTTTTATTGTGTTTCCCCAACCTGTCCCGCGCCAGCTGTTTTTTTGGATCGGGACCAGCGCTTTTTTTGAAAAATTGTGATTCCGGGGTGAATAGGTGATTTTTGAAAAATTGTTATTCCCGAGTGAATCAGCGATTTTTTGAATAATCCGATTCCCGAGCACGTGTGACCTGACGAAGCCCACTCAGACTTGGAATCTGCAAAAATCACCAACTTTTGCTGATTTTCGCTACTATGGTTGCAACTATAGATCTTCTTTTATATAAATAATATGAACTTTAAATACACAAGTAAATCTTTAATTTCCTCTCAATTTGCAAAAAATGGTGCTTGATTTACTTTTCTGGATTGCAAGGTATAAGGGTTTTCCTTTTTTGGTGTGCAAGTTGCAACTAGAAAAACAGAAGTTCAGTAACTCTTGAATACTAAATTTGTGAGACTGTATCTGCATTAGTATTGTTGAGGTTTTCTTTTGGCTGACCAGTCATTGGAAAGCTTGCAAAATTCCCTTTTAATGGTGCAAGAATTGTTTCAATCTGATGCTTCTGCTGAAGGATACGCTCTCTACACATCAAAGTAATTTTTAAAGGGAGGTTTGTTTTGAGGGTGGGGAGGGGGGGGGAGGATCAGCAAATTTTTTTCTGATGTTCAGAACCTCTCCCATTTCCCCAAGCTGCCCTCTCATAGCATTTGTAATGAAACTAAGTAACTAGCAAGCAAGCATAATATCAAAATACATCATAAAAGATTTACAGACAACAAATATAGTGGATACCAGTTATACCCAAATTTTCAAAATCTTTACAAATACCTCTCAGGTAAGGCAATGAAATGAAAAACTTCCTAAGGGATCATTCTGCCAAGATCTCTCGATATGGGAGCCAAGCCAACTATAATATTACAAACCTTGATGTCTTTCAATTTCTGATGATGATACAATAATATCCATTACCGTAATAATTAATCCTCAAGATGGACCCAGTAAAAGATTCCAAAACAGTGGGAGTTACCAATTGTAACACTGTGCTACTAGAAAATCTGTCTATAATGTTAGCCTTTGAACCATTTGACCCAATACAATGAACCTTGGGTTATGCCTATCACATTGCTAGCCCTTACATGCTAATCTAATGAGCATAGTACATTACAGTACAACTATTGTTGACTGAGATCCAAATCATCACAAATGTTTCCGAACCTCATGTTCAAATTCCAAGAGTTGCATTTGCATTTTATAATTTTTTTTTGTGTGAACAATGCGTCAACTTTCCACCTTTCACCAGGTGAAGTGGAACATGAAAGAAATACAAAACTACAAAAAATAAAGCAAGTAGGTATGTAATGTGAAAGGAATGTTATGCCACTATTCCAACTAATTATTCTGTTTTATACAAAAAACGTTGCATTAAAGTCGTACAAGAACCACAAAGCCTTATTGACACCAGATCTGTTGCCAGGGGATGTCTAGCAGGCATGCAGCATCAGAGCGAAAGGTATTCATTGACCATCAAGTTTGAAAAAGCTAAAATGTGTCATCTCCTTGAATGTATAGGAACAAAAATGTGAAATTGGGAATAATATCAAATCCTTGTGGTCAATAGTCTTAGCAAACCCTACATAAGTTTGTGTATGTAAAAGAAATCAAATAAGTTTTATCATGTTCATCTTGAAAATATTTCTTGTCTAAGAAAATAGCAGTGCTGTTTCATTTATGGCACATTTATTGCTGTAGAATGTTAACTCCCTATTCCAAGTTCTCTCCATATGTTGTTTTAACTCACTAAATCAGCTAATTTGAATTGGATATGACTTAAAGCATACCATCTCTTCCTGTTACATCTGCAGTTATTTCCTCAGGCTTTCACTCTTTTTGTGTATGGGGAAAGGGTGGGTTGAGAATTTGTGGCTTCCGCTTTTGTACACATAAAATGATAAGGCAAATGCCATATATTTTATCTAAGCGATTACTTATTAATTTCTTCAACATTCTTGGGGTTTAACTGTGTTTTTTAAGTTGAAATATCTCTAAGATGCTTTTATGGGTAATGATTTTGTGGTCAATTAGGATATCTAATTAAGAAAAACTTGTTTTACAATTTTGATTTTATCTTGTGCTTGGACAGCCAAAATTGGTTATAAACAATTTTGATATGCTTCGCAAGGCAGTTAGGGACTCATCAACTGATCCAATTGTTGATGCGGCTATGTATCATGACAGCTTGCTGTTAAGATTGGTTGCCCTTGGACTCAATGAGAGATGCCTCCCAATTATATTTGTCACATCTCACAGGTACCATGCTTTTGATCTCAGAACTTTATAAATTACATGAGGCAGGTAGCATGAGCACCTATTTTACTGCCATTTACAAAACCAAATGTGTTTTATGCATGCAGTAATATTTCGTGCCAGACAGATATAGACAGAGTTTGATCATTAGATCTGAATGCACTGATTTTGATTTTGGAGAGGTCTTAACAGAGATAATTTTTTCATTACGAAATGTTAATACTTTACTTGTCTTGTTCTTCTTCATTTAAAAATCCTTTATTCATAAAAATGAGCAGACCTGAGTCCAAAACATATCATGGTTGAATTGGAAGTTGGCTTACTGATTTGTATAAAAGAGCTAAAAGCTTGAGAATATAAACAAAGAGCTAATCTTAGTTATTGAAATCTGTGTTCCACATTTTGAGGGGCACAATAAAACAGAGGGATGGAAGAGGGGGGCAACTGGAAGTAATCCCCAATTTCTAGGCAAAAGGGGTTGGCTGTACACAATTTTTAAAAATATAAAAAGGGTACAAATTACAGCACATGAAGAGCACAGAAACATCTCATGAAATGTATCTTCTGTTTAGGCCTTTAGAAATGCTTTATGGTTGCATTTAGATAGCAGTTTTTTTTAAGAGTGATTTTTTGCCCCATTTCTTTTTGAACCTGGGGCCCCTGATGAGAGAAGCCTTGGTATCCCTGAGGAATCCCCATTGAGAAGTGATGGGGACATTCCCACTACGTCTTCATGTGATGGACTATTGAGTGGGGAGAACACATCCTTGTTCAAGAGATATTTAAATAAATGTTTGATTGGGTTTCCATTTTTCAATCTCACCATTGCTGTTCTATGTTCTCTTAATTCATTTTAATCTTTTACAATGTTGCAAAACACTTATTTGTTAAGAGACATATGTAAATGGTTGATGGTCCTAGCTAGGAAGGATAGAAAACCTTTGGGTAGCTTCATGCAGAGATTGTATGGGAGGTTGCAAACTATATATATTTATGTTATGTATGGTTATCCATACATAATTAGAAGAACAATTAGAAAAATTCTTTTAAGGCCATCTGTAAAATTAGCATCTGAAATTGTGTATAGGATGCAGTATGCATAAAAAATGGGATACAAGTCTCTATTTTATTTTACCCTTGGGATATGTCTTTATTTTATTTTCCCATTGGGATTGTTTTTAAGGATGATTTATTAATAATTTCTCAAAAAATTGAAATATTCGTGGTAATTAGGGATGAATGCAACC
Organism: Wollemia nobilis; assembly: GCA_028583015.1. Classification (NCBI taxonomy): domain Eukaryota; kingdom Viridiplantae; phylum Streptophyta; class Pinopsida; order Araucariales; family Araucariaceae; genus Wollemia; species Wollemia nobilis. The sequence goes on along the minus strand of JAQPPZ010000856.1, from coordinate 664,427 downwards.
TTTGTGAGATTGTTGGAACCTACACTACAGACTAGTGTGGAGAGGATAGGACCTTGCGAGGACAATTAGGAGGGAGAATTAAACAATTTAAAAAATTGGATTAAAAATTTAATACCTTTATGTATTTTTTAATTAAATTTTAAATGGTGCTAATTGAGAGTTTATATTCTTTAACATAAACTCCTATGATGTAAGAATCAGAAATTTCAAATTTATGAATTAGATCATTGCTATTAGTTGAATAATTTCTATATCTTACATTGCTACTTTCAATCACCATACATTGCCTTAGTTAAGATATACAAATAAGTTGGTGTTCTAAAATATTTTTGTAACAAATAAAGTGAAGAAATTAGTATTGAAATCTGCTTTTCCATAGCATTCGATCCATAGTTGCCGATAGATTATTTATATTATTTTTTTTATTGAAAAAATACTTCTATTAATGAATCAAAAAATTAATACAGAGAATCAAACAGCAGACAGGCTGCCCAGTTACATAAGCATTCTTAAGATTAGCAAACATTCCGCTCTTAAAGAAGTGTCAATCCTATTGCAATTCCTGAGAATATCAGCCTTAAAGGCTGATAATTGCTCAGACACACAAGTACTAATTCTACTAACAGTAACCGAAACAGGAATAACCTCATGATTGAAAACTAAGCAACATCGATCCTTCCACAAAGCAAAGAGGATCACAAGTCTAATCACATGCCAACACATAGTCCTATGAGGGGCACAATTGGGCTGATCACCGAAAAGAATCAGCTGCCACCAAATATTGCTCTGGATAATTGGTTTCGAAGGTAATTTTGGATGGAATCCAAACTGCTAAACATATTGATGGATATTGTTGGTCAAATCAGGGGCTTGGAAGGTTGTTGGGATAGAAGGGGCTTGACTTTGTCTTCCAAAGCTATTATTTATATTATTTTATTTTCTTTGTCTGCTTATCTTGGATTATTGTAATCTGCAAGAGTTAGATCGAGAAACTTAGGTTTTCCACAAAGTAGCTAAAAACTAAGAAATTTTAATTATAGAGAAACAATGGCCAAAATTTACACCTATAAGTCTTGGTGTAATTTGGGAAATATTCTTGACAAGCTCATTAATTTCATCAATATATACACTTTGGAAATTTTTTAATTAAAGTTGGGAAATTCTATTAGTTACCAAAGATTTCTTAAACATTTTATGAATCCAAAATTCTTTAAAAATTTCATTCCTAAGCAAAATTCTAAAAGAATGAAATCACTGAAAAGTAAAATGTGAGATATACAAATCTTTTCTTTCAAAACCTTAGGGATGAAATTTTAATAAATTTTCAAAAATTTGAATTATTCATGCTAATTAGGGCAGTGACAATCTGTTCTGAAAATAAATATATAAGGCGAAAATGTCATTTTCATGCTAATTAAACAAGAAAATACCCACAAAAAATAATGTTTATAAATCATAAGGAAACACAGTGGTTGGATATTATCTTGGTTGCATAAATATTGGTTTGGAGAAGAATAAATAACCCAAGTCCAGTAGGAAGTTCTTAATTTTCAAAGAAAAAAACTATAGAACTTATAGAGTCCTTTGGATTAAGAATAAAGCCACTTTTCCCGTATGATTGTTATGAGAAGTTGAAAATGGGGCAAAGGGTTGAAGTAAGGAAGGAGACCGAAGATAGACTTCAAAGTTTGAAGGCTCAAGACAATCTTTCTTGAATTTCATCAAAATGATAAGTCAAGGTGATTTTAACACCACTTTTCAGCCGCTGTTTTTAAATACCATCTTCTATGGAAATATGTTCTATTACATTATCATTTGCATTACAATAAAATACTTTTTATGACATTTAAATACAAAAAACAGTGGCAGCCGCAATGCTACTAGCTTATACATCTACAGTGCAGATATCCATTAAACTCCAAGAGATATTAAGATCAAGAGGGACCTTGAGCTTGATATCTCTTGGTGTTTAATGGATATCTGCACTGTAGATATCTAAGCTAGTTTATTGGAATCTGTGTTCCATCCTTTAAGGGACACAAGAAATCAGGGGGATGCAAGAGGGGGACAACTGGAAGTAATCCCCAAATTCTAGGCAAAATGGGACGTCTGTACAAAACTTTCGAAAAATATAAAAGCTTACAGATTAGAACACATGAAGAGCACTCAAACATCTTTTGAAATGTATTTTATGTTTAGGCTTTTAGAAAAGCTTTAGGGTTGCATTTAATTAGCAGTTTCATTTAAAGTGATTTTTCTCCCCTTTTCTTTTTGGGCCTCAGTTTGGGCCCCCGGTGTGAGAAGTCTGGATATCTCTAAGGTAGCCCCATTGAGAAGGAATGGAGACATTCCCACTGCATCTTTGTGTGATGGAGTATTGAGTGGTGAGAAAACATTATTTTTCCGTTTTCAATCTTCCCATTACTGTTTGATGTTTTCTTAATCGATGTTAATCTTTTACAGTCTTGCAAAAACACCTATTTGTTAAGCTACATTGCTAAATGGCTAAAGCTCCTAAGGAGGAAGGATAGAAAATCCTTGGGTAGTTTCACATAGAGATTGTCTGGTAGGTTGCAAATGCATATTTATGTATGCATGTACATGTGGTAGATGACTACTGCCATTGCACTCTGAAGGTGAAATTCATCATGTAGAAAGGGGACAGAATTGAAATCCAGATAGCTAGCAGTTCAAAATCATCAGGAGATTGCAAAAAACCGTATGGCATTTGAATGTTTGATTTTGGAAGCTGTGAGGCCCAAATCCCTAAGAATTTGGAGGAAACCTTGCTTGTCTGGAAGGGAGTGATTCACATTGCCATACTAGAAGTGATTTGTACAAGTAGTCAGACAATGTTTAACATGGTAAGCTAGAGAGTGGTTCGCACTGGAGATCAATGAGCAAATCAGTATCATCTTATGGAGTGAATAACACCTTGAGGCAAAATCTTAGAAGAGGTTGTGTTTGGCACAGATTTCAAGGCATGAAAATCAAGGTTAGGGTTTGGAAGGTGATGTTTCTGTCCAGATGGTGATATTGGATGAATGGAGCCGCTAAAGTGTTATAGAATGGATTTTAGTGCCAAATCTAGTTGACAGTGTGGCCTTTTGCCATCTAATTGTAAAGAATCTACTGAAATGATTTAACTAGGAGTTAGAATTTACTTTACTACAATTAGCAGTAGAGTTACTTTGTTTTGCTATAAACAAGAGCTTAATGCTTATTTGTAGGGGTCCTTTTGGCATTTAAAAAATACTAGAGCTATTCTTTGAGATCATATTCATACTTATTATTTTTGAACTGGAATTGATGAAATAGACTGTGCATGGCCTTTATGGATTGATTTTATCTCCAACCTTTTTATTCATGAATGTTTGGCATCAGCGGCTCTGCCCTCCTCTCCCCTCTTAGTCATTTTTATCCATTTTATTGCAAGTTGTTCGAGACCTGATGCATTGAAGTTATTCTATCACTTCTAGATATGTCGATTGGCTGTATTTTTTTTATTGCATTTACTTTCCACTCTCGCATCCCTTTCCCCAACTTGATTACATTAGCTTAAATTAGTTAGATTAGTGGGTGTTGGCCCAAATCCTGAGATTGAGAGGACTTCCCTCCTTTCTTTTGTTGTTGAACAATGATCATATGGGTACATAAAAAGATCAAACATCTTTATGGATCAACAGTTCCATCAACAAGCAAATAGGAAAGCGACTAACCAAGTGCAGAATAATATGGTAAATACAAATTCAGAACCCAACACTTTGTTGCTTTGCTTGCAATGCAGGCCACAACCCGAAAGATTGTGTCAGGGATATTCACAATGCTCAAACGATGATCTATAATGAACAGTGTTGGGCAGCCTAGCAAGCTGCAAACGCGTACCAACCGATAATGAATCAACCTATTGTAGTTAGCCAACTAGTGGCCAATTAGGTCCCTCAATTGGCAAATAGGCAAGTAGCTAACCAACTGCAGAATAATATGGTAAATACGAATTCGGAACCCAACACTTGGGTGATTCGCTTGCAATGCACTCCATACACCAGAAGATTGTGCCGTGGCAGTCCACAATGCTTAAAAGATGATTTATAGTCAGCAGTGTCAGGCAGCCCAACAAGCCATAATGATGAACTGACTGATGAAACAATCTGCTGTAGTTATCCAACTAGTAGCTAATGAGCCAATTATGAATCAACCGGTGGTTAGTCAATAGGCAATACCTATGGCAACGAACACCAACAAAAAAATATTTGCCAAACTTGGACCACCAAGAGATGGTGAAGGGTTTCCTTTTGAAAATGAGGAAATTTACCAAAATTAACAATAAGGGATCGCAATACAAAGGAAAAAAAAAAAGTAATAGAAGGTTACACCTCAACCGGTTACACCTTATCCAACCTTGTAGAAGCAAGATGAATTGGGCAAAGGTACTATAGTGTTGAGCAGAGGATGACCACCAATTCATGTTAAGGGTCCAATTTCCTTGGCTCAACCAACACCACATGCTTAGAATGATAAATCTATGTTGGCATGGACACAAGGTCAACAATCAAAACTATCCAAGGGAAAAGAATCTATACGAAACAAAAAAGTGTTTGGAGAGCCAAGCAAGCAAGATGAACAAGATAAGTTATGCAAAACTAAAATGAAGCTTGAAGTATCCTTCGCTTACTAGTGAGGGTTGAATGGCTGCCACAAGACAATTTAGGAAGTTTATATTGCGATATTAGGGAGACAACACCAAACTAAAGGTTCAACATAGTAGATGAGTAAAAGAAAATTATTGCGAAAGTGAATATGTTGGAGGCACTATCATTACAAAGACAATGAGACTTGTTGCAAGCTTAGTTATCAAATTCGTCGAATTTGAAATCCTATCGAATAAATTCGCAGAACAAACCCTATATTCGAAAAAAAAATTGGGTGGGCGCGGTGGTAGCAACAACACCAGCAGACATTCCTCCTCTCACCGTCCTCCTCTTTGTGCCATGAGCGCATTTGGCTCTGTGAAGTGTGTGAGCAGCCTCCTACTTCGGTCACATGCAAAGCGGATGCCGCAACGCTGTGCGTGTCTTGCGATTCCGATATCCACTCTGCCAATCCTCTAAGCACGAAAGAATTCCTGTGACCCCTTTTTACGAATCCCCTAACATGGGCAACAATAACAACAACAATAAGTTTAACAACCTTAACCTGGAGTGCAATGATGTTTTGAATGAGGATCATGATGAGGGTGAGGATCGTCGCCTGAAGCGTGACGATGATGATGAAGAGTGTAATGGCTTGTTGAGCCATCAGAGCGAACCTGGTAATCATGAGGCCGAGATGTGCTGCGCAGAAGAGGCGGCCGTCGCTGCAGCATCGTGGCTGATCCCCGAGGCCGGTAAAAATAATTTAAGAATTATTAATGGGGTTGCTGAAGGAGGAGGTGGAGAGGACAAGACCGTGAAGGACAAGCTGAAGTTCAAGGCCTACTTGTAGAGTATAGATTTTTTGGAGGACGTGGATGACCCTTATGTGGGTTTTGAGTACTTGGCCTCCAATGGAGGAAATACGACGGTAAATGCAAATGCGACAGACGCATTGGCCCCTACCCACTTCGGGGCAACGAACAACATGGTTCCTGTTCACACTCCTGAAGTGATTGAGCATTCTTCTACCAAAGTTTCCGATGAATCAGGGTCATTGGATGCAGATTTATCTAAAAGCAATTATGGTTACAGAAGTGCATCTCTCAACAACAGTGTAAGGAACATCAACCTCTTTTGTGATTTTAAACTATTATACTGAATACACTACTTCTAACCCACAAAGGCCCGGGAGGTGAAGAGGAAGAATGTCTGCTGGAGTTGTTGCTGCCACCGTGGAAATTGGTGTTATTATCCATATTTATAATATATCAAATTTTATGTCGAATTTTATTTCAAATTTTTAAATATATCGAATTTTTTCCGAACTTCAGAAATGTTGAATTCGAATACGAACTCAAACTTGATAACTAAGATTGCAAGAAGCTTTGAGAGAACAAAAGTGGTCATATTCTAAAGCCAAATCAGTTCAACAAAGGTAACCTTTGTCACAATATAATCCAATCGAGCAACAAAACTTGATTGTTGAGGATCCTTTAGATATATAGGTAAATGCAATGGATATCTTGAACACACCTAAGCCTCATACCACGAAGCCACCACCATTCTATATCACATTGAAGATTGAAGGATATCTGTTGTGCAATTGCATAGTCAATTCAAGAGCAATGAACATAGTAATGCCGAGGGTCTCATACATAGTAATGTTGAGGGCCATATTTGAAGAAATGGGTCTTACACCACTACCGCAAGAGGACCAATTCAAATCGATGGAACACAAATTAATGCCATAGGATCTATAAAAGACTTGATCGTGATGATTGCCTCACATTTTGAACTAATTGTGGTACAAGAGGTCATCTTACTTGACTTACCATCTGATTTTGACATGTTATCATGCGAATGGATTAAAAAGCTCTTTGAAAATGGCTATGTATCCATGAGTTATATGCACATGAAAGTGTTGAGAGACAAAAAGACCATAAGGATTGAGAATGAGCCACCATGAAACTACCTCTTCCGTAAATTGGACGATGATGAGGGTCGTTAATTGGAATCAATTACCACAAGTCAAATATGAACAATTGGCAGAAGGCAAATTAATATTTGAAAGGGATATGATTATAGGTATTCTTTGGGAGGATGATGATGGCGCATTAGAAGATTCATTTGAAGAGACTAAACTACAGATTTATTTGGTGTTTGACAAACCTGAAATAATGCCAACCTTGACAAAAGAGCAGGTCCAAAATTCCAATGATGCATGGATTATGCACTTTGATGGAGCTAGGATTTAAAATGGTGTAAGAGTAGGGTATAAATTCGTAAACCCATAGGAAGAACATTTATGCTAGTAGACTATTGTTTAATGACACAAAAAATATAGTAGAATATGAAGTGTTGTGTGTCGGATTACAGACAACCAAAACATATTTGGCATAAAACACCTTAAGATATTTAGTGACTCTATCCACGTGCTGTAGGTGAGTTGGAGAGGGTAGGGTAATCCTCCAAGGGAGGTCCCTGGTTCGAATCTCCACCCTACCAAATGCACATTAGGTACCCAAAATCCAGTTGATTATGCTGGTGCGGTTAGGTCCGGGCGCGACTCCCAGGTGATTTTGACGGTGTAGAACCCCCTAATCATGGTTTCTGAGACAAATGCGGCCTTGCAAGGGGTTTTTCGCTAAATAAAAAAAAAAAAGATATTTAGTGACTCAAAATTGATGGTAAATCAAGTCAAGATGTTTTGTGTAGCCAAAAACAAACAAATGAAGGCTTATAAGCACAAATTTTGGGACTAACTTGAGAGATTCAAAGTCTATGGAGTTTCAACAATTTTGTGAGAGTAGAATCAAAAGGTTGACGGATTAGCCGCCTTAGCTACATGTTTTGATCCAACAATTGATATGTGGAATAAGCTCAGAGTTTGAAGTAGTCTTTAGACATGTCATGCTTGGTAACTCAGACCATTGGCAAGTTTTCAACAATGACGAACAAATTATAGAATTCATGATTCGAGAGGCTCAACATGTTGAAGAACACAAAGATTATGGAGATGATATCAAAGGAATCATACAACTAATTAGTTTCTGAGAGGCCTCATCACATTGGAGAGCCTTTTCAATCCATATGAGAATGCAAGAAATCGAGCATGAAGGTAAAACCTTCTTTATATCAACCTATAGAAAGTTGTAATGACAAATGTTTGATGTTATAAGGAGTGCATTGAAGAAGAAACCATTATGTTCAAGGACCTTTGCACCAAGTACGATGACATTATCGCTTGGAGCTATGATAATTTGAAGGTATATGATAGGAAATTTGTTAAACATACCATTTGCCTAGAGCTTGGGGCTAAACCATTCAGGCAGAAACAAAGACTTGCTAACCCAAAAATTGAAGCAGTGATGAAGAAGGAATTGTTTAAGTTGCTTTAAGCATAGATTATATTTCTGATCAAACATTCAACTAGGGTTTTAAATCTGGTGCTACTGAGGAAGAAGAATGGTGATATTTGGCTATGTGTTGGCTTTAGAAATTTGAACAAGGCGTCACTTAAAGATCACTGCCCATTGCCCTCAACGGTGTAGATATTATAAAAGGTTGCCAGATTTCAAAGGCTGTTGTTACTTGATGGATTCTTTCGATACAATCAAATTTGGGTGAGAGATGAGGAGCAACATAAAAATAGGTTCACCACTAAATCGAGTACAATTGCTTACCAAATAATACTGTTTGGAATTTCAAATGCAGGGTCTATTTCTTACGAACCATGGATATAGAGTTTTTAGGGTTGATCTATGAGCATATTGTTATATCTGTATGACCTAATTATGTTCTCTAAACATAGGAAGAAGCACTTGGAACATCTCTAAGTAGTGTTTGAATGGTGTAAAGAATATGGAATATCCTTGAATTCAAAGAAGTCAGTTTTTTGCATGTAGGAAGGAAAACTACTATGTCACATTGTCTCAAGGGACGGACTCACCATTGATCCTAATTGCATCAAGGCCATCCAAGAGTTACCATTACCCACATCAAAGAAAGGAATTTTGTTAATCATGTGCTAGATCTAGTTTGTAACCAAATTTGTCAGTAGTTTTGCTGAACTTATTAGATCGATCACGAGAATGCTAAAAAAGGACACTAACTTTACTTGGACAAAAGAAGGCAATCAAACCTTTTAGAATGTTAAATATGCAATTACAAGGGCCCTAGTGTTGGTCAACCTAGATTTCACTAAGGATCTTAGACTTTGTGTTTGGAACAAACGTCAATGTCGCTGCAGTGCTCATACGAAAGAATTGTGAAGATTAAGACTATCCAATCTCCTTCATGAGCTAGATCTTGCATAGCTACAAAGAAATATATACCTTTTTTCAGAAACAGGATTTTGCTATAATGAAAGCATTGAGCAGATTTAGATATTATCTTTCGTAGAGCAAAACCACTATCCAGATGTTAAATTTTCTACCTTGCATGGAGAGTTGGGTGAGAAAAGAGCTGATTGGGTTAAAAAAAAATTCAGGAATTTGATATCGGGATCAAACCCACAATTTTGGTAAGACAGAGAGCACTATGCATAAATTTGGCCATGTTTGATATAGGTGATCAGGTAGGGTTTGTTGATGAAATAGAACAACCAAATGAGTAGGTAAATGGCCATGGACAAACAGTTACTAGGGCTTTAGTTCTTTCTTCTTATTTGTGAGAGTACAAGACTGTAGTTTTTCGGCGTTAGGTTTTTGCCACCCCTCACATGCCGAGAAGTTGTAGACAAGCGCAGCTTATTAGTTTCTTGTCCGCTTCCATTGGTTCCACAACCATGGATGCAAGACGAGTCTTGAGGGTTCGAACTCCATGCCCTCCCAGGATTATCCAACCAGGCCCTCTTAGTCTTGGCCATTCTCCTGGGAGCATCATTAGATCTTGTGTTGGCCCTTTTGGGATAGTTGGTGATGAGAACGATTGTGCTTCTACTTTATATCCCACTATAGATTAATATTGGTGCTTAGATCTAGTGGAGCTACTTTATATCTCTGTTTTACCTTGACTTCTAGATCTCTCTTAATCATTGCTTTTAGCATGTTAGGGTTTATCCATATTTGGTAACCCTCGAGGATGTAATTTATGTTAGAGAGTTGTTCCACTTTAGAGTAGTTTACACTAGATTCTTTACTCTAGTTTAGCTTTATTCTGTAGTACTTTGTGGTTACTACAATGCATTGCAATTTGTAACAACTCTTTCCCATGAGTCCCACTGGCCTACTTTGGCCCATAGTTGAGAAAATTGGAATTGGCAAATGTTTGATTCGGAAAAAAATTGGGAATCGGGAAAAATCAGCAAAAAAAATAGAAGAAAACACAAATTTTCATTGAAAAAAGTTTTTTTCATGCATATTACAATGAATTAACATTATGCAAATCAAATATTGCAATAAAAGCAACATTAAAAATGAAAAATGGGCTTGCATACATAGTTATCAAGCAACATTAAGCAATATTTACTTAAAGGGAGGAAAAAAACCCTAAACCCAAAAACCTAGACTAGGGTTTAGGGTTTAAAGTTTAACTTGAAATATTGATAGCTGATAAATGGGCTTGCATACATCAGGCAAAAATATTTACTTATTTAGTATCTACTTAAAAGGAGGGAAAAAAAAACCCTAAACCCTAGACTAGGGTTTAGGGTTTAAAGTTTTAAACTTCAAAGTTCAAACATTGACAAATCACAAAACTATTTGCAAACAGCCCTAATCTAGATTCTAAACTTGTTTCAACTTGGAGAAAAAAAGAAGAAAGAGCTTTCAAAAGATTTTCTTACCTCGGATGAATCCTCTAGGTGGTTGTTGCTGGCTACTGGATTCCTTCAAACTGCAATCCGCTTGCTCTTAGGATGCCCTAGCATGTTGGGGTCGGGGTGGTAGCAGGTAGGTAAACTGTTTTCCTTGTTTGGAAGAGCTTAAGTTGAAAAAAGAAACGAAAAAGTGAAAATTTTCACTTAAATTGGCTGCAGCCTCTACCCATGCAGGTGTGGCCGATTTTTTGAAAAAATCGGCAAAAAATTGCTGACTCGGCGATTCAATGCGATTTGACTCAGCAAATCATTGAATCGCTTCGGAATCACGATTTTGCCAATTTCTTACCGATTTTCGCTACTATGCTTTGGCCATTTGTGGACATTAATAGAATTATCTATCCTCAACACATAGAGTTTGTTCAAGTAAAGGTTTTTAGCACAATTTGTTTTAGCATATGAAAGAACAAATTGCTTTCATTTTGCAACACCATGACCTAAAAATTAGTTGAATGTATACTGTTACCATTAACTGAGTAGACAATATACCAAAGAATTTCAATATTATTTGTCTCGTATTGGGCTATGCTGCATCTTCATTTTGTGGTATTCGCAATTATCTCTAATGATACTCCGTGGGCCCTTATGCAGAAGAATGACCATTCTTTTGGTTCTTTGAATTTTCTTACTACTGATACCTCATAAACCCTTGAAAAAAAAATCATTCTTTTGATCTAAATTGCGTACTTTTCTTTTTGTCAATTTTTATTACTTAGTCAAAATGTGAATAGATTGCATTTTGACAGTGTTAAAGTTTCTTCTGAAATTAAATAATGAGTTTTCTCCACATAAAAATAAGCAAGACACACAAGTGACATCTCTGGACTTCAGAAACAACTATACATTCACTACAAAACTTTCAGAAAGAAACATTGAGCATTTCATATCACATCTTCACTTGACCAAAAATTCTGAATTCATCAATGCAAAGAAACTTGGTGATAATTTTATAAACAACCATCTGTTCTAAAGCACGGGGTGCCCTGTTGTTTCCTTTGGGGATCCCCATCAGTTACACAGCTCTTGCCCATGGGTTGCGGGTCTTCCCTGTCCTTGAAACCAGTGAGTTTGATGTTTCAGTCTATGCTCCACTTGTGTACCTACCTGATTGACTTGGTTCTTCATCATTTGGTGTTGTTTCAGAGATGAGAATCACCACCTAAATTGCCCAAGAATGACCTAAAAAGGTGTGCAAAATATTGTAAACCACTTTTATGAAAGTTTGATTTAATTACTACATTATTTTCTTTCAAATGTATACTGACTTTCATGCTGTAGTGCACTATGGATTGTGGTTGTTTCTCCTTCTCAGGTTTTATATTTTTGTCACTAGGGATGTGGAATGCAAAAGACTTCTATATTCGTTTCATTTTATTATGTATTGGTCCTTGTGTTTACATTTTAGTTTCTACAATTTCTGTGATTATGCTAGGATCATGCAGGTTTGCTTGGTACATTCTTTTTTGCAAAACATAAATGGTTGTTTCTGTTTCCATTATTTTTGTGCCTCTGTGCTATGAAGCTATTCACAAATAAAGGGAAAAGAAGTAATGACATTTGCTTGATGACATGGATTTTTTGTTTTCTGGTTATAGGGCTAATCATGTACCCAACCGTGGAAATTTTGCTTGTAATTTGGGAGTTTCTCTGCACCAACATTGTCACATTCTACACTGGTAGTTTATTGGACTTATGTTTATATGGTAATTTCATTTTGTACTTGTGTGGTTGCAGTTACTACTCATATCAGTCATATCGAGACTTTGCTTATCGAGATGCCTTCATCTTTCGGGAGGTGTGCAGCATAGATTACTGCAATATGTATTGATTTTGATAAAATTGTGGGAAAGAAATTGAGTCACCATAGTTTAGCTGTAGGAAAGCCAGTGAAATTGCATGCAACATGCTATTCCTAGACAGTATTCAATAGATAAATCTTGTGGTATCCTATACATTGAGTCTTAAATTGTTTTTCCATTGCAGGCTTTTGGATGGACTCCTGAAGAAGCAAAAATTCATCTGGTTCCTGTTTATTTCAGTGACGATGAGGTTAGCTCATTTTAAGGTCAAATGGATTATATGGAAACTAAAATGTGGTGTCTGTTCTTTATCTCTAGAATCCAAAGTGCAAAAGGCTATTTAGTATTTTCTTTAGTAAAGCACTTTGCATTTTACTGCTGGGATTCTCTGAAACTTCCTACAATTGAAATTGTGGGTGGTATGCAGCCATTGAGACAATTTGTACTTACCAGGACGGCTTGTTCTGAAGCTGCAGTGGCGACTCATAGCCAGCATATTGGGCTCTAATCCACGACATCTTTCTGAATTATATGCTCTTAAGCAAAGCCGTTCCTTTGGAGTGTATGTGGCCCTATTACTCGCTTCTCTTGTTTTCACTGCTTTTGCTTAAATCATTACAGCATTTGACATTAGTACTCTTTCTTTGGAAAATAATCTTTCTTTGAAACAAAAAATTGAGTTCCATTTCATCAGAGAATATAGTTACTATGTGGGCAAGTCAACTCTTCCCATTAGATATGTGTATAAGAGATCAAGTTCACCCAATGTGACTGAAAGCAATCAGTTAACTATTAAAAACATGATGTGGACATGCAGCACTGTCCTGTATTAACTATGAACCAAAAATATGTAGAAGACAAGGACATAACAGGTCATAAATTTGCAATTTCCACGTATCTAGCTTCAAGGCTCAAGCTTCATTGTCCACTTCTCTGTTGTATCTGATATCTTATTGTTACACCCAACAACCTGAAAACCTTCAAAGGAGCATAAAAGTTGCACAACTTCCAGAGTTAAGTACTGGACTGTGCTCCATCTTCCATTTCCTCTAGTAATTTTGATTGCCAGTTTAGAACCACCTATATCAGCAATTTGGTATCCCTGATCAGTAGCTAGGTTTAAACCTTGCTGCAAATCTTGGGCCTCAGCATCATTGCTGGAAACTGCCCCATTTTTTCTATAGAGGATAGAAAAACCGTGACAGTTGGCAGTGATGCAAAAAATGTCAACGGTGATATTTGGCAGTGGCACAAAAAAATGACAATTTATGTTCTACATTTGACATATTCATGTCCAAGTTATCGATACCTTGAGGCTTGGAGCAAGCTTAGGATATGTTTTGTTATGATTAGCATTTTAGTGGTGACTGCTACATTTCATGTTGGTGACTTGGTATGATGGTCTTGGGAAAGGAATAGTTGAGGGGTAATGGTTCATTTAAGATTATACAACTGATGGGTGAGAATGCTTTCAAGCTTAGTATGCCTAACTCAATGGCAATCTGCTTAGTAATGAAAGAACATACTTTTAAGTTGTTCAAAACATCAATGCTGGATCTGTTATAGCCATATTATCAAGAAATGGGGTAGGAGTACACCATCTTGAAGCAGAAGACTAGAACGGAATAGCAATGTAAGATCGAGTTGTATCACATGGCAGGAAGTCGAGTTCCTTGATGCTGCATGATAGTTTTCAGACTTACAACTTGATTGGGAATTTCTTGTTTGCAATAACTGTTGTCTGGGGACTTTTTTTCTAGTCTGTAATGGATCTCATTGTGGGCCATCAACCCCTAAGCAAGGAGGCCTAATCCATGAAGAATAAGCCATGGAAAAATTCTTGGTAGTTGAGACTTATCAAAGGGCTCAACATCAAAAAATTTCAGAAGGTATGGGAAGGGTAGGAATTCAGCTCCTAATGTTTTTGGATCAGACTGGATGATTAGTATCCTCCCAATGATGTATGACTATCATAATCTATCTGTAGAAAAAGGTTAGACAAGTTACAAACCATGAAAAATCTTAGTCTTTGGGCAGTAAATTCATATCAATGACAAACTTTGTTAAAAGCCTTTATGTACTGTTTCCATTAAGTTTTGGGTTGGCATGGAAAAGAATCGGGAAAAATAGGGAATCAGCAAAAAGTCGGGGACAAAATAGGCAAAAAAGCATTTTTTCATTGAAAAAACCGAAGAAAATGCAAATTTTCATTGAAAAAAAGTTTTTTCATGCATATCAGAATTTTTTGAGAAAAAATCGGCTAGCCTGTGAATCAGGAAAAATCGGATCGAATCGGGATTTTTTGCAGATTTTCTCAACTATGGTTCTTAGTACTGTGTGTTTACTTTAGAAGATCTATGTGCTAGACAATTGTGGCTTGCATGATTTTGGACAATGGTACTGTGCTTGTATGGCTGCAATACATTAGATAAGTGAGTTCATCTGAGGGTTGAACGTATCATGTAGCATATATATAGAGGCATTTTCTCCCTACAGTGATGTAGGCCGAACATTTGATGCTTCCAAATACTCTCAGCCCTTGAGAGTACATCGAAACACCCTATCAAAGTTGAAAAAATCATGATCAGCAATTTATCGACGAGGCCTGGAAAAAATCGGATTGGCAATTAAATGGGAAAAATTGGTAAAAATTGTGATCTCCCCCTGTAAGAATTTGGCTACTCGCAAATAGATTGTGAGGCTGGAAAAAATCATGATATTTGTGACAATCACAAATTTTTAAAGTCTTTTTCCACACTACATCCTAGATTTCACAAAGTATAACCTTTTGGATTCATCATCTAAAAGTTTTTCTAGTGTTTGGGCCAAGTCCACATGCTTCGAATGTAACCTTTACTAGAATCCTTGCCTTGTTTGGATGCCACTAGATCATTAATTTTTGCATGTGTGCCAATTCTTAATTTTTCTGAAAAATGTGGTCTTCACATCTTTCTTTGTATTCTTTTTATCATTTTTGGTCTTGTGTAACAATTTTGTGGCATAATCTTGTAGGGTATTGGCAAACAAATTAATCTTCACCTTATCTGCTGTAATGTCATTCGCTCTCCAACAGTTTTCCTAGTCCAGGCAATAGATTGTTGATCCTCTTCCTTGTGCCTATCAAATCTTGCCCTTTGCTTCATATGGATAAGGAGACATGAGTCTCTTGTTGGCAGCACAGTATTTTTTGGTGGGTATTTGTTTAAAATAATGTAAGATTTATTCTATCCTGAAGCTGAAGAAATCTATTGGGAAATTTAGTTTCCATTGAAAATCCTTTGTGATCTCTAGCTTTATAGACCTGTCGGAACTAGGGCATAAAATTGATACTCAAAATATAAGTAAAAAGCTATGTTCCAAGCAGTCATGTCCCCAACCCTAGATAGCCTTGAGGATGTCTCCCCAAGGGGACACAGATTTTGGGATGCACAAGGGATGATCCCAAGCTGTTCTCTTGGAAATGGGAGGGGGATTTAGGGATGTTGTTGGGACATTCCAAAGGGGACGACATGGGGACACCCTCATTACATCCTATTTTTTCCTTTTCCATCCCTGAGTGGACATGTAGACATCCCCACCAAGGACATATGGGCTTGACAAAACAAGGAAACACCTACCCTAAACCCAAACAGTTCGTGTAAGACTCGTACTTGTCTCCTTTTATGGTTGTCTAACAAATTGAAGAATTGTGTGGCATGCAAATTGAAAAACTATGGCTCCTTTGTTTTTCTAAACAATTTTATTTTAGGGCATATCCCTATTTAGACAGTTTTTGAGGATTTTATACACTACTTAGGGCTGTTTTGCAAACTATGACAACTGGTAGGAGAAATGAATCATAGCTTACCTAACATTTGGTTGAGATTAAATATTATACTAGAACTTCACCCAAAGAGGAAAAAAGAAAATTCTACCAACACCTTCAACAACATGAGGAGCACAAATCATGGAGAAGCTAGTCATAAATTGAAAACATCCATGATGGTAATGTTGAGTGGACTCAAGTTTAGGAAGACTTGATATGCCATGGCATTTTCAAATGACAACTTGCATGAAGAAGAAATTGAACGAAGTGGTGCCTAGTTGTGCCGTAGAAAATTCTTCATTCACATTAGTTTGCATATTTCACTTGTATGATTTTGCGATGTTCTTATTTGATGAAAACATGAGACATCATCAAGCCAAATTTACCTTGTAATATAATTATTGTTAGTTTGTTTTTAATTTTTTCCAAATGATGTTGTTCTTCTTGCTCATACTCCTAAGGGCCTACAAAGATAACTAGATGCTCTTGCTCGTTTTTGTGACTTAAAAAAAGCTGGCAATTAGTCTTAGCAAGACTAAAATGATGATCTATAACACATCAAATAGTACACTATCTATGTTTCAGTTCTTCTATAAGGGCGAGTTTATTGAGATCACCTTTGAGTACACCTACTTGGGGGTTCAGTTGACATGTCCTTACCTTAATCTTCGACCAACTTCATAGTCACGTCTTTGCAAGGGATACACATCTCTCTTAGTCTTGGAATGCCAATGCTCCCAACAACACTTTCAACACATACCTACAAATATGCACCTCCTTGATTGCATGATCAAACCCACAGTCCTTTATGGATCTGAGATTTGGGGTCCAAGCCTAGGTGTGTTGATTGGGTTCGCATTGAGAGGGTCTAGACTATTTTGCTTCAACGATTTATCCGATGTAAAAGAAGAATTGCCCCATGTATTGTTCAGGCTGAGTTTGGCGTCCATCCTCTTCGTCTTGAAAGTTTCTTCAGAATTATTTTCAGCTTCATCACCTTAGATCCATGGGTGACTGCACTTAGGTCGAGAGAGATACCCATATTTGGCTCTTTGCTCCTCACAATGCATTACCTCTAGGGGCTTTTTTGGTCCTCACCGTGGATGGAACTTAGAAGTTATTTCTCTTCTTTAGTCAGTTGGCATCTCTATAGATCAATTACTTACTTTCAAATACTCTTTAAATGCTCCTCCCCACCTTCTTCTTGATAAGAAGGTAATTTATCAAGCAATTAGAGATGATGCTTATGGACAATATATTCAGATCATTTGGGTTGCTCCATTTCAACCTCTTGGTCTTAAGTTGGCCTTCTACACTAAGCATTTCATGAGGATTAAGAATGGCATTATTACTCCTAATTATGTTGAGTGACATTGGACACACAGCCTTAGGATTCCTCTTGGTCAATGTAGAGTATGCTCACACCAGTTGTGTGTGGAGACGGATCACCATATTCCTCGAGAGGATAGGGTATGTCGTCTTTGCTCTATTCAAGAGAGGGATACTGAAGAACATTTCATCTTCAGGTGTCTTATTTATTATGAGATTCAAGGGAGGTAATATTGCTTGTACAGAGACTCAAGTGGATCACTTGCCACTTTTTTCAGCTATTTTGACCAAAGATGCTTGGCTCTTTACCTCAAGGAAGCTATCACTATTTGGCATCAATTATTACAAGGGAGACAAATTACTACTTGACTAATCACCTCATTCTTTCAGCCTATCTCTACATGCGAGAGTAATAAGCACTCAATGGAAGCTACAACTATCCAAAACATTAATGATAGATTTGTGTGCCCTTGTCGGTATACAAGTGTGGCTACTAGAGATTCAATTCTTTCTTCTTGCTTGTGACAGGACAAGACTGCAAATCTTTAGCGTCGGATTTCGGCCACTGCTCACATATGGAGGAGTTGTAGAAATGCGTAGCTTACTAGTTTCTTTTCCTCTTCTATTGGTTCCATAGCCATGGATGCTAGAAGATTCTTGAGGCGTAGAACTCCATGTCCTCCCAGGATTATCCAACCAAGCCCTCTTAGTCCTAGCTATTCTTCTAGGTGCATTATTAGATCCTATGTTGGCCCTTTTGGTATAGTTGATGATGGCAACGAGTGTGCTTCTGCTTTACCACCCACTATAGATTAATGGTGGTGCTTGGATCCATTGGAGGTCCTTTCTATCTTTGTTGTATCTCGACTTCTAGATCTCTTGTAATCGCTACTTTTAGCATGTTTAGGGTTTATCCATTGTGGGTAACCGTTGAGGCTATAATTTTATACCATACAATTGTTCCACTTTAGAGTAGTTTACACTAGATTCTTTACTCAAGTTTAGCTCTTTATTTTAGTACTTTGTGGTTTATAATGCATTATAATTTGTAACAACTCTTTTCAATGAGTCCCACCGGCCTACTTTGGCCATGTGTGGACATTAATAGAATTATCTTATCTTATCTTACAATATAGGTAACTATAGTGTTGTTTAACGCCTTTTTTACATTGATTTCCATTGACCTAATTTGGGAAATTAATAGAACTCTCTCTCTCTCACACACACGCGTGCGCGCACACACACATCCATATCTATCTATCTAATACAACTCTCATTTGTTTTATAGGATTTGGGTGTATAGGTAGGGGAGCTGGCACATAAATGAGTTGGTTCATGAATACGCGAGTGTCCACATGAATGTCACATTTAGTGTTGTATAAATAGAGTTTGTCATTTTGTAGCCATATAGTTGTTATTCTCACATAGTGTTGTCGCATGTGTAGTTGTGACAACATGTGTTTGTAATAAATATCATGTAGTATTTTATGGGGTGTATTTAATGTTTCATGTATAGGCAGTCAGGTAGCAGTTGCATAGTTGCCAACTGTCTACTAGTTTCCATGATTCCTATATGTAGGTCATGTAGCTTGCTCAAAGGCTGGTTGAGGCATGCTCATTGTCTATGTTTGTGGTGTGCATGGTACTAATCGAGATGTGTGATTTGTGTGGTATGCTTAACCATGATGTATTGGAGATGATTGAGGACATATGTTGTGAACCATGCATTTACACGTATCTATCAGTTTTTCGCATTGCATATGTTTGCTTATATATTATGGATTTGCATTGTAGTATGTTGCATTCTATCTCACTCATGAACGGAATACTCCCTCACAATACATGGCATGCCTTCCAATTGTCTTCTTTTTGCATCCCCACATTTTCTTGTCCCCTCAAAAGGGTAATCGTGGAACACAATCATATCTTTTGTGGAAAGAAGAGAGGAGATGATATGTCAAATGATTGTATTAGCATGCCAATTTGGAATGAAATTATATCAATGTTTGCACACAATTATAGAAGTTCAAAGGGTGAAATGAAACAACATGATATAATAGAGAGTACTAGGTTTTAGAGAAACTGTGGAACTAAAAATATGCTACTATGTGATCCGTGTTGTAGAGGGCCTAGGATATGGCACAAAGGACAACTCCCTAATTCAACGTAGCAGACTAAAGAGTAATAACACAAAGGGGCATTGTGGAATAGGGCACTAAAAATACAAGTTCTAAGAGTGGGAATGGATATATTAAGATTTTATATGGAAGAATTTGATAATGTTACTATAGCGATAGTGCTAGGCTTAGCTAGTTGAGTAAAAGAATGTTGGCTTCAAGACTACTAGACTAGGTACAAAAGCAAGGACACTAGGAAATGACTGATTGAGCACTAAGGCCAATGGGTTGGGATTGAGGAAGTGACTACTCATACTCAAGACACAAACCACAATGTGCATGACTAGAACTTCTAGCACCTAAGACAACTACTTTGCTAGACTATGATTGGCACTAGTACATAGGAAGAGATCTTGGTGCTAGCAAAGCTATAGATGGGTCATGGATGCTATGGCTCAATACATTAAGCACATTTTGATTTGTATAAAACAATGACGGCAAGATGCATGCACACATAAGACAACACAAACAAGTCTTCATGAAATACATAAACCTTATATAACATTAGAATATTACAATTGATCTTTACAGAGGAAAGAGATGTATCATGGCACAGGCCTGGTCTCTGATAAGAAATGTGATTCAAAGAGATAGAAACCTTGCAAAGGAATGTGAGATGACATAGGCCATATTTTTGCGGAGAGATGGGGTGGTGTAGGTCATATTATTGAGGAATGTGATGGCATAGGCTATACCTTGATGGAGAGACATATCTGGTCACCTGGTTCAAGTTTTCTTTGGTTCTCTAATGCATTGATGTAACTATTGATCTTATTAATGGGATGCGAACTGGAGTTGGCTACCCAATATCTAGATTCTTTTGTTTTTGTTGGGTTTCTTCCGAATTTTGTTTAGAATAATGTTTTCTTACGCATGTGGGTGCAACAAAATATAAGGAGTTGTGGTTAGGAAATAAAGTGGTTCAACTAACAATGATTTTAATGTTCTTGTGTTATCCACCAAGTTCTTAGGTAGAGGTGGCATGCAATTGCTAGATTTAAACAAATGATTTTTTTTTGTTATAGTTGAGAGTTTGGTGCCATATTGCAAATATTGATAACTAGCAATTTGGCACAATCGGATCTTAGACCTTAAGTTGAAATACACAATCAATGTAGAGAACATCTTGTGGTTTTCAAAAAATATTTACTTATAAAAATTGGGCCAATGATCAAGAAGTTATGGCCGTTAGAAGTCGACACAATTGAAACTTTCATTGGTAGTTGGATGATACTTGGCCTTATGGATGCCTAGATTGATTATAGGCTTTGCCCTTCTTCCTAGCGAAGGAACAATGAGATGAGAATAATCACCTCCCTCCTTTCCATTGAATGAATGCATAGGCAAAAATTGGGGCTAAGACATGCACAATTTGGTGGAAACAACTCCTAGGTGAGTGGAACCATGCCTTTAGGTGTTGTGTGCCATCTTGAAGTTGTGCTAGCTTCGCAAAAAGCTTCATTATTACTTGAAGCATTGGTTGTGCTAGCTTCTCAGAAAGCTCCATTGTCACTTGAAGATGATAGCCGATAGCTGAGAGAAGCAGCTGGCTGTTCAGAGGATGCCTCTTAGCTTTGAAAATGATGGGGCTTTGCAAAGAGCTGAGAGCAATTTGAAGAAATGGCTGGATGAGAATTTACTTGGCCTTTTGCTTTTTATATTTCTGTTCTCAAATTTCAAAGGGCTTGGTCTTACATTCCCAACCAACAAATCAAATTGCCCAAATGAAACCCTTTATAGATTTCCTTTTGTTTTAACAAAGATGGTCTTCCCTTTTTATTTTAAAAAATGGCTCAAAATTCTATTTTAGATACCTTATTTATTAATATTTTGAAAGGTTAAAAACAATTTACCAGACAATGTGACTAATCAAAAGCTTTTAACCTGGGCCTCTTATGTGCAAGAGCATACTTTTACTCTGTTGGAGAAGTAAATAGAGCTAATCCTAAGGTTCATGCTATGATGCCATGTCAGAGTATTCAACCATTTCATGTATGTTTTGGATCAATTCAACCTTGGATGACTAGCTCACTATTCACCATGGTTTTGGATACAAATGTGCCACTTTTAATTTTACTAAAGGATGAAAATACATCAATTACAAGTACGTCTCATGTAGAAGCTCATGTAGAAGCACACGTGAGAGATTTTTCAAGTACTCTGACCTTTATCTTCAGACAACCTTGTTAAGTTTTCCAAACCCTAGGCAACTGTTTTCCTATGTTTCTAAACATGCAACATGCAACAGCCACATAGATGGCTGGAAAATGAACAGAATAAACAGTGGAATGGACAGAATAAACAGGTGAAGTCAAAACTATTACTGAACCTGTATATTTAATATAATGGAGGAGATTACAGTTACAGCAGGACAGCCTGCTCTCTTGCTGCCTTTCTGGCCAGCAAATCACTCTTCCTCCTGGTCAATAGCCTTGTTGTTCTCCTTCAGCAATCTGCCTTCACTTCCTTCTGTTATACTTTCTATTATTGTGTAAAACACTCTTGCCCTACTCCTTTTATGCTTGAAAAGGAAACCCTAATCTCTCTAACCCTAATCTATTCAGATGTATGGTCAAGATTACATCTCATCTCATCTTGAGATGTGTGGTCAAGATTGAATCACTTAAGTGAATTACAAAATAGAATCACTTAAGTGAATTTCAAAATAGAATCCGAAATGTCTCGAACCACTTCTAGCGCGTTCATACTGAAGCCTGTGCAAGAAGTTCCTGTCCGAGCTACATTTCTCAACACTCCCTCTTAGCGAGGAAGGAATTCTGCACCAATCCAAGTTTGTCTCTGAATGCTTCAAACTTCCCTTTCACTAAGGGCTTGGTCAGAATATCAGCTACTTGCTGATCTGTGGGAATATACTGGAGCTTTACGGCTCCCTTCTGAATCCTGTCTCGTATGAAGTGATATTTGATGTCTATGTGTTTGGACTTGTCATGAAATACTGGATTCTCAGAGAGTTTGATACAACTCTGATTATCACAGTATATCACCGTGGGATCCAACTCCTGATCAATCAATATTGTAAGCAACTTGCGAAGCCAGATGGCCTCACAACTAGCAATACTGGCTGCCATGTATTCGGCCTCTGTTGAGCTAAGTGCTACAGAAGTCTGCTTCCTGTTGAACCAGGATATCATGCCTGATCCCAAGCTAAAGCAACACCCTGAGGTGCTCTTCCTGTCTGCTACACTGCCTGCCCAATCTGAGTCTGTATACCCTTGCAACCTCACTTCACCATCTCCAAGATATCTTAGACCATACTCCATTGTGCCCCTCAAGTATCTGAGCACATGTTTTGCTGCTACCCAATGCTCCTGCCTTGGCTCCACCATGAACTGACTCAAGGTGTTCATTGCAAAACATATATCTGGTCTAGTGTTGACCAAATACATCAAGGATCCTATCAGCTGCCTGTACAACGTAGGGTCCACCAATTCTGAATCTGAAGTTGTCACCTTCTTCGGATTAGTGATCATGGGTGTGGCCATAGGTTTGCAGTCCTCCATCCGAAACCTCTTCAGGATCTCAACTGCATACTTACCTCGCCCAAGGAATATCTCCCCTGGTCTTCGCCAAACCTCCAAACCCAAGAAGTAATGCATCATGCCGATGTCCTTCATCTCAAACTCAGCTGCCATATCTGCTTTGCACCCTGCAATGAGCTTCTCTGCACCTGTAAGAAACAAGTCATCTACATATAGCACCAAAATGAGCAGATCAGTCCCAACAAATATGTAATATAGATTAGGATCTGCATCACTTTTGGCGAAGCCCACACTCTGCAAGTATCCATCTATCCTGGAATACCATGCTCTCGGTGCCTGTTTGAGTCCATATAAGGCTTTCTTAAGCCTACAAACATGGGACTCCTTCCCATGTACCTCAAAGCCTTGAGGCTGCTCTATGTACACTTCTTCCTCAATGATCCCATTAAGGAAAGTTGTCTTCACATCCATTTGATGAATCCGCCATCCCATAGATGAAGCTAAAGACATAACTGCTCTAATGGAAGTGTATCTGGCGACTGGAGCAAAAGTCTCCTCATAGTCCACTCCCTCTTTTTGGGAGAACCCTCTCGCCACAAACCTTGCCTTGAACTTCTCGATGCTGCCATCTGCAGCATGCTTAATTTTGTAGAGCCACCTGGAACTCACAACTGACTTCCCCCCCGGTCTTGGCACTAAGTCCCAAACATCATTCTTCATGATGGAGGTGTACTCCTCCACCATGGCATCCCGCCAAACCTGCTGGTCTGTTGCCTCTTGAAAACTGGAAGGCTCGGAATTTATGATGTTGCTCATCAATGCCATGTAGTTTTGAAACTTCCTCGGAGGTCTGCTCTCCCTAATCATGCTGCTAGGAGCCTCAACATACTCCTGAGCATCCCTCAATGTCTGTGTAAGCCATCGAGGTCTCCTGATAGAACCGGAAGGGGCTAATGTCTCCTCCTCCTCACCTGAAGGTTGTTGTCCCGAATTGGAAACCATTGGTGTCTTTGGTGACCCTGGCTCAACCTTCGGAGCTTCCTGCTCCTCATTCTCTATCATTGGAATAGGCTCATGGGACTTCCTGGATGCAACGTCCTCCTCAAACTTTACATCCCTGCTCACTACTGTCTTCCTCTGCTCTGGAATATAGACTCTGTAAGCTTTTGAAGTCTCACTGTAACCTACAAATAAACCCTTCCTACTGGAGGGCTCCAACTTGGTCCTCTTCTCTACCGGAACATGGATATAAACTGGACATCCAAAGATGCGGAAATGACTCACCTCTGGCTTCACACCAGTGAATGCCTCCTCCGGTGTCTTGTCCTCCAAGATCCTGTGAGGACACCTGTTCTGGATGTAGACTGTTGTGTTGCATGCTTCTGCCCAAAGAAACATCGACAAGCCTTGGTCATGAATCATGGCCCTAGCAGCCCCTATGATGGAGCGATTCTTTCGCTCTGCAACCCCATTCTGTTGTGGGTTGTATGGAACAATCAGCTCCCTCTTGATTCCTGCCTGCTTGCGAAAACCATTGAACTCCTTGGAGGTATATTCACCCCCATTGTCTGATCTCAAGACCTTGATCTTCTTCTCTGTTTGGTTCTCAACTAGAGCTTTGAACTCCTGAAACCTGCTAAAGACTTCATCCTTGGTCTTTAAGAAGTAGATCCATGTCTTGCGAGAGAAATCATCAATAAAGGAAACATAGTACATGCTACCTAAAATTGATGCTACTGACATCGGTCCACAAACATCCGAATGCACTAGATCTAGTATCTCCTTAGACCTATGCTCGTTGTTTGGGAAAACAACCTTGGCATGCTTGCCAAGCGTGCACCCTCTGCATACTCCCTGCTGCTCAATGCTGAACTCTGGAAGACCTGTGACTATCTCCCTCAGAATAGGCAACGCTCTATGATGCAGGTGCCCCATCCTCTTGTGCCACAACTCACACAAGTTGTTACTGCTATGAACTAGGGCTCGAACAGGTTCACCCTGCAACCTGTATAGACTGCCTTCTCTAACCCCTATCACTTGTGTTGTTTCCGGGCTAGATTCTTTTGGTCTAATAAGGACATGTTGGTTCTTGAACTCCACTGCATAACCCTTATCCTCCATAACCGAAACTGAAAGCAAGTTCTTCCTGAGACCTGGAACAAACAAAACATCATCAAAGTCTAAAGAGTTCCCTGATTGGAGTCGAAAAGGAATGGTACCAATTCCTTCAACTGGATACTTGGCATCATCACCAAGCTCAACCTGAACTCCTAAGTCCTGCTCTTGTAGACTGGTAAAACACTGTCGGGCTGATGTCATGTGCCGAGATGCCCCACTGTCCACATACCAAGCATCCCTCGGAACCGTGCTGGTAGAAAGGCAAGCGACCAACGAGAAATCCTTCTCGAATTTGGCAGCAAACTCGCTCATCTGAGTTTCTGCAGAGGCTGCTACTTGCGTTTGTTGCTGCTTCCCTTTGCCCTTCTTGTCTGGACACTGTGATGCATAATGGCCGTGCTTATGACAAATGAAGCACTTGATCTTGCTCAAGTCCTTCTTCCTTGACTGTGAGGTTGACTCCTCACTCTTTACCTTACCCTTGTTGGGTCCTTTACCTCTGCCCTTCTTGGTTTGCCCAAAGAGAGCTAGGTTATCGTCACCACCCTTCTTGTTGGCCTTTGACTCCATCCGAGTCTCCTCCTGGATGAAATCATCCCACAGTTTCTCATAGGTGGGAAGGTGCTCACGAGCACAGATGCCTTTGACAAATGGTTCCCATGAAGTTGAGAAACCATTCAGTGCCATGTTCACCAACTCTGTGTCTAGAACCTTCTCCCCAACTGCTGCCAGTTGATCACGAATCTGCGTGATCTTCATCAGGTAACTGGTAACGGTGTCAGATCTGGTCATCTCCATAGATCTGAGTTTGTTCCGCAATATCATCTTTCTGTTTATGTTCTCGCTCTGGTAGAGGCTAACCAGGGCATCAAACATATCCTTTGTCGTAGTCTTCTCGGATATGTGAGGAATCAGGTGATCCTTCACTGCATCCAAGATCATCCGCTTGGCCTTCACTTCCTTCTTTCTGTGAGCTGCCAACTGCTGCGGGTCTGTAGGCGGAGTCACAACATCCTTGACAATATCCCAGAGATCATTCTCTTCCAATAAGAACATTACCCTCACTTTCCAGGGCAAGAAATTGGAGGCACCTTCCAATCTATCCTCAAATCTAAGGCTAGTTGCTGCCATTTCTGAGATCTACTGCACAAACTTCCAGATCTGATATGAATGACTCAAAAAAAAAAAGAAAGTTGTCCTGCAAATAAGCTTAGTCCTTCAAGCAAAAGTATGAAACCCTCAACTGCTGGTTTTTTAATGTCCAGCAGTGATCTACTGTTGTAAACCCTTGAGGATATCAATAACAGAACCTAGCTCTGATACCATGTTAAGTTTTCCAAACCCTAGACAACTGTTTTCCTATGTTTCTAAACATGCAACATGCAACAGCCACACTGATGGCTGGAAAATGAACAGAATAAACAACGGAATGAACAAAATAAACAGGTGAAGTCAAAACTATTACTGAACCTGTATATTTAATATAATGGAGGAGATTACAGTTACAGCAGGACAGCCTGCTCTCTTGCTGCCTTTCTGGCCAGCAAATCACTCTTCCTCCTGCACAATAGCCTTGTTGTTCTCCTTCAGCAATCTGCCTTCACTTCCTTCTGTTATACTTTCTATTATTGTGTAAAACACTCTTGCCCTACTCCTTTTATGCTTGAAAAGGAAACCCTAATCTCTCTAACCCTAATCTATTCAGATGTATGGTCAAGATTACATCTCATCTCATCTTGAGATGTGTGGTCAAGATTGAATCACTTAAGTGAATTACAAAATAGAATCACTTAAGTGAATTTCAAAATAGAATCCGAAATGTCTCGAACCACTTCTAGCGCGTTCATACTGAAGCCTGTGCAAGAAGTTCCTGTCCGAGCTACATTTCTCAACAAATCTCTGTTCTCTTCATCAAGAGAAACCTTTACAAGTTAAGCGTAACGTTTTACTTGGTATTTTGGATTGAAGACAAATTTTGGTTGAATACATCAGCCTACATTTTGGACGTTTGCTAATTCAAGATGTTTTGGTGTAGAAAACCTCAAAACTGGAGTTATTTCAACTTCCAAATAGATGTTCAACTATACAAAATCAAATATACTGACATATCAAAGTAAAAAATACTGGAGTTTATTTATTTATTATTTTCAGTCATCATTGAAGAGAGCCGTAAGGTGTTAATGTAAATTCTGCAAGAATATTTTCATGTCTGTTATTTATAACTATTTTAATAATGGATGGATATTGCGTTAATGAGGTGGTTGAACTGCCATCTTATATTTTGCATCATATAGAGGATAATATTCACTTAAGATTTAGAACTAATCAAACATTGAACTAGAGGAGAAAACGTATATTGGATTGAACATGTGGATGTCTTTGAATTATGATTTAAGGGGCTTATATTTTCTATCTTTGTTTCTTGTCAGGAATGTAGAGGAGAGAAAGGGCAACGAATTTGTTGATATTTTGGATGTATATGTGGGACATTTACAGGTAACTACTTTGCATGGTCATTTCCTTTTTGTCTTATAAGAAACATTTGAGATATTTTCTTTAGATGTTGTAATAATTGAAGTAAGAGCATTACATTGATATTGTAGAATGAAGTAAAAGCTTCCAATTTGTTAAATATGAGAATGCAGAAGTAATGAATAGTTTTGATCATAGTATTGAGAATCATACTGGTCTCATTTTTGACAGGCCTTTTTTTTTTAATTTGGACTCAAACTTGAGGCGAGACTTGGTAAAAGCTTGGCAATAACTCAACAATTGAGGAAAAACACAAAAAATGGTAAATTTTATAGAACTAATAAAAATAAATGCAATCCATTTACATAGACAACAAAATAACATAAATAAGATACAATGACTATGCTAGTATCCAATATATCCCTTCAAAATGTAAACGGATAAACAAATGCACTTGAAGTGAAGAAGATTGAGCTGCATATTAAACTTAAAAATCTGTCTCAGAAGTTCAACATCCATGGATATTAATATCCATGCTTCCATGAACATAACATAAGAGTAGGAAAAAGAAAAATTAAGTCATAAGTCCTAAGCTCCAATCTCTTTCTTGCAAGTTGCTGCATGCACCTAGCTCTGTGCACTCCCTAGCCCTTCCCTAGCTCCACACTTTTGCAAATCGATGCTCCTGTTGAGTGTGAGCAAGAAGGGAAACTGGAGAGAGAAGATAATTTTGTTAGTGTCAAGCAGGCCAATGGGACTCATTGAAAAGAGTTGTTGCAATACCTTGTATTAACCAAAGAGTACTATAGAAATAAGCTAAACTAGAGAAAAGAATCTAGTGTAAACAACATTTAAGTGGAACGATTATATTGGCATAAAATTACAGCCTCGAGGTTACCGAAAATGGATAAACCCTAACATGATAAAAACAATGATGTAGAGAGATCCACCAGTCAATGTAAAATAGATAGAAAGGAGCTCCACTAGATGGAAGCACCAACACTAATCTGTAGTGGGATGAAACATAGAAGCATAGTCGTCGTTGTTACTCGCTATCCCAAAAAGCCCAACGCAAGATTTAACGGTGCTTCCAAGAGAATGGCCAAGACTAAGGATCCTAGTTCGATAATCTTGGGAGGGCATCCATGACTGTGGAACCAATAGTAGAAGATATGAAACTAGCAAGTTGTGTCGGTCTACAACTCTTCGGTACGTGAGGGGTGGCTGAAACTACAGTCTTGTCTTGCCGCATGTAAGTAAAACAAAGAACCCAAACTTATAGCCACTCTTACAAGGGGGCTCAGATCTGTCATTAACATTATGGAGAGCTGTAGCTTCAATTGAATATTTATTACTCTTGATTGCAGAGATAGAGTGAAAGAATGAGGTGATTAGTCGAGTAGTAGTCGACTTTCCTTGTAATAATTGGTGTTGAAGAGTGATCGTTTCCGTAGGGTATAGAGCCAAGTATCTTTAGTTAGGATCATAGTTGAGAAAATCGGAATTGGCAAAGAATCGGCATTTTTAAAAATCGGCAAAAATCGGGAATATGCAAAAAAATCGGGGAAAGAATCGACAAAGAATCAGCAAAAAAAAAACCGAAGAAAACAAAAATTTTCATTGAAAAAAGTTTTTTTCATGCATATTACAATGAATTAACATTATGCAAATCAAATATTGCAATAAAAGCAATAATTCATGTCAAGACATCATACAAGGCTCAAGCTTTAAGTACACATGAAAGTGACAAAACACATCTTGTATTGCTTATAATATGAAAAGGTACAAAGTTACAAGTAACAAGAAGGAAAAAAAGGTTTCATTTTTTATATGCCTGCACATGGAAACAAGTAACAACAAAGTTACAATCACTTGAAAAAAAGGAAAAAAAACCTAAACCTTAAACCAAAAGGCTAGGGTTTAGGGTTTAAAATTGAAACATTGACAGCTGAAAAATGGGCTTGCATACATAGTTATCAGGCAGCAATATTTACTTAAAAAGAGGAGGAAAAAAATCCCTAAACCCAAAACCCTAGGGCCTAGACTAGGGTTTAGGGTTTAAACTTCAAGTTCAAAGTTCAAAGTTTCAAATTCAAACATTAACAGCTGAAAAATGGGCTTGCATACATAGTTACCAGGCAGCAATATTTACTTAAAAAGAGGAGGAAAAAAAACAAAACCCTAAACCTAGTTTAGGGTTTAAACTTCAAAGTTCAAAGTTTCAAACATTAACAGCTGAAAAATGGGCTTACATACATAGTTATCAGGCAGCAATATTTACTTAAAAAGAGGGTTTCGGGTTTAGGGTTTAAACTTTAAACTTTGAAGTTCAAACATTAACAGCTGAAAAATGGGCTTGCATAAAAAAACCCTAAATCGGCCGCAGCCTTAAAAAAAAAAGAAAAAAATTGCAGATTTTTTGAAAAAATTGGCAAAAAATCTTCAAAAAATCTTTGCATCGCCGAGAGTTTGCCGATTGCATCGGCATTTTAAAAAATCGGCAAAAAATCGGGATTCTGCAGATTTTTTGCAGATTTTCTCAACTATGGTTAGGATAGCTTAATAAAGTGGTAAGTAGTCCATATGAGTCTCTATACAAGCAATAGTACCTCCCTCAAATCTCATAATAAATAGGACACTTGAAGATAAAATGTACTTTAGCCTTGACCTTTAAAGAGAGCAAAGATGACATATCTGATCTTCTCGTGGAATATGGTGGTTTGCCTCCACTTGTAACTGATGTGAGCACACTCTAATGTTACCAAGAGGAACTATAAGGTTGTGTGTCTCATGTCATTGGAGACAATGAGGATAAGTAACAATGCCCTTCTCGATCCCAATGAAATGCTTACTTTAGAAGGCCACCATATGATTGAGAGACAAATGGAATGACCCAAGTGACCTAAATATATTGTCGATAAACATCATCTCTAGCTGCTTGGTTAATCAGCCTCTTATCAGGGAGCAGATAGGGAGGAGCATTTACAGAGTAATTGAATGGAGGTAATTGATCTATGGAGATGCCAATTGATTGAAGAAGAGAGTGAACTTCCTAGTACCATCCATAATGATGACATGAAGTGCTCCTAGAAGTGCCAAATATGAGTACCTCTTTTGGTCGAAGGTTCGGCCACCCACGGATCTCGGGTGATGAGCTCTTAAGGCAAAGACGATGAGTGTCAAACTCAACCTGAACAATATATTTGGGAAGTATTCTATTACATAAGATTGTTAGGAGGTGAAGTCAATATCCTGATCTCCAATGTTCTTTAACAGAGAGGTGCATGGTGGTGCCTTTTATAGTGATCCTAACCCACGCGCAACCGTACTAGGGAGGAAACGACTGGACAACTTTTTTGGAGTATACCACGGTTTTTTGGAATCTTCCTTTGTATTTCTATAAATGGGGAATGACCCCTTGTATGTAAAAAGTTAGTGAATGTAAAAGTTTGCCGAGATCAATAAAATAAAGAAGATGCCATTGCCCCGTGGTTTTACCTGCACACTGTAGGGTTTCCACGTAAAATCTTTGTGTTATTGTTTTTACTGTGTTATTGTTTTATGCTTGCTCGTGATATTTATTCTAACATCTGGTATCAAAGCCTAGGGTTTTGTGTGAGTGGGAGCTGCAACAATGACAGGAGGTGTAATCGAGTTCGAGATTCAGAAGTTTGATGGCAGGAACTTCGCTCTATGGAAGATGACGATGGAGGATTTTCTGGTTCAAAACGACCAAGCCCTAGCCTTGAAAGGGTTCGCGAATAAACCAAGCAACATGAAAGATAAGTGGGCAACGCTGGATAGGAAAGCGGTTTCTACAATCTGTCTCTGCCTAGCAGACTCTGTCTTGTTCAATGTTGCTGAAGAAAAGACCGCGGAAGCCCTCTGGAAGAAGCTTGAAAAATTGTATGAGACGGAATCAACAACAAATAAGGTATTTCTGAAAAAATAGCTTTATAGCTTGAGGATGAAGGAGGGTTCATTTGTGGCAGATCATCTGAATGAGTTTAATACCCTAATTAGTAAACTGGTTTTAATTAATCTGAATATGGAGGATGAGGACAAAGCTATCACCCTACTTTGTTCCCTCTCGGACACCTGGGATCATTTGGTGATGACCATCAACAATGCATCATCAGGAGCTCTACTTTTGATGATGTGGTAGCCGCTTTGTTGGTAGAAGAGTTGAGGCGGAAAATGTCTCTAGAACCCTCAACCGATGAAGCCCTAGTTGTGGGAGGTCGATCTATCGAGAGGAGTCAACAAAGTAGATCACAATCCAAATCTAAGTCTATAATACGCAAGCTGAAAGGGAAGTGCTGGCATTGTGGGAAGCCAGGGCACTCGAAGGATTGTTGGCATCTGAAAAAGGAAAAGAATGGTGAAAAGCAGATTTAGTCATCAACTGAGGCCATTACAGTAGATTTAGGAGAGATGGCAACATGTGAGGCTTTTTGTATTAGCAACAACAAATCTGTTTTATATACTTGGGTTTTGGACTCAGGTGCATTTTTCCACGTCTCCTCACAGAGACTGGTTTGTCAAATATCAACCACATAGTGGTGGGATGGTCTACTTGGGTGATGATCATCCTTTAGAAGTTGTGGGAATAGGGGACATCAGGATCAGACTGGACGATGGTAGAGAAAGGATGTTATGTGATGTACGACATGTGCCTGATTTGTGGAAGAATTTGCTCTCAATCAAGATGATAGATAAGCTAGGGTATTCTATCACTTTCGGTAACAATTATTGCAAAATTACCAGAGGAGCCCTTGTAGTAGCAAAAGGAGAATCTTATGGGACCCTATATCTTTTGTGCTGTGATACGATGACAAACCATGCAGTAGCAGCAACTTCAAGAAATGCTCAAGATGCAGTAATGTTATGGCATCAATGCCTAGGACATATGAGTGAAAAAGGTTTGAAAATTCTGCATGACCGAGGTATGCTTTCTGTGTTGGAAAAGCTAATCACAATTGGCATCGCATATTATTTTATCACCAAACCATGGGCAAATGTATTATGTTTTATATCCTTTTGTTATGTTTTGGCGCGTATATGCTCATTCCTTTTTACATTTAGAAAAGCGTTGTAGTTGGTAGCATTAAAATAGGTAGATATATCTGGAAGTTTTTGGAGAAGTCTACTGCACCATTTTAGAAGAAAAAAACCCTATATTCACATGTATGAAAGTAGAATGCTGTAGCAAGTTGTAGCTGAAGCTCTGTTCATCTGAATGTAAAAAGGCATTGCAAGTATAATACAAATCCTCTATTTTGTGATATTCTCTGTTTTATTTCTGTTGAGTGCTCTATTTTTTTTTTTTGTTTGTCCTCTGCATCTGCCTTCACGTGGTATCAGAGTTGAAGGTTATCAAGGCCAAGGGTTTCAAGAAGGAGTTAGCCCAAGGTTTTCACAATGTCAGTCCTAGGTGGAGCTCCAAGCACAAGCTTGACAAATCCCCAATTACCACAGTTTAATGGTAAGAACTATGAGTACTGGTCCATTACAATGAAAGCTTTATTTTGTTCTCAAGATATATGGGATCTTGTGGAGAATGGGTTCACTGAACCTGCAGATGCAGCAGCTTACAATGCATTGACACAACAAGAGAAAGATACATTGAAGGATAACAGAAAGAAGGATTCAAAAGCACTCTTTTACATACTTCAAGCAGTACATGAGAGTATATTTTTGAGGATTGCAGCAGCAACAAAATCTAAACAAGCATGGGATATTCTGAAGACTGCATATCAAGGAATGGAGAAGGTGAAGACAGCTAAGTTGTAAATGCTGAGAAGAGATTTTGAGACAATTTATAATATGGAGTCTGAATCAGTAGATTCATTCTTTACCCAAATCATTGGATTGGTAAATCAGATCAGATCTCATGGAGAGACCCTTGAAGATAGGAGAGTGGTTGAGAAGATTCTGAGGAGTTTGCCCACAAAGTTTGAATCTATTGTGGTGACCATAGAAGAAACAAAGGAGCTATCAAAGTATACCGTAGATGAGCTTCATGCATCCCTGATTTCTCATGAACACCGGTTGAATATGACTGCAAATTCTTCATTGGAGAATGCTTTCAAAATCCAAGTTTCTATCAGTCCTGGAAGAGGCAGAGGAAGATCAAGTTTCAGAGGTAGAGGAAGAAACCCGTATAGAGGTGGAAGAGGCAGCCCATCAAACTCAAGCGGAAGAGGCAGCAGCCAATACACTAATCAAAATCTAAGCCAGAATCAGTCAACAACACAAAGGTATGATAAATCTCAAGTTCAATGTCATTACTGTAAAAAATATGGGCACTATGCAAATGAGTGTAGGAAGAAGCAGTATGATCTTAGCAAACAAAATGCAAATTTCATAAGAGAATATCAAAACCAGAGAGAAGATCAAAACCAAGGTCAGGGTAGTATGTTTTTAGCATGCAATGTTGCACAAGCACAAGAAACTAAAAAAAATGTATGGTATTTAGACTCAGGCTGCAGTAATCACATGACTGGAAAGAAAGAAATGTTTGCAAATTTAGATCAGAATGTAAAATCTGAAGTTACATTAGGGGATGACAACAAAGTGACAGCTATGGGAAAAGGAAGAATCAATATTCTAACCAAGCAGGGGGAGAAAAAACATATTCCAGATGTGTATTTTGTTCAAGGTTTAAAGCATAATCTGATGAGCATTGGTCAGCTTCTTGAAAAGGGGTATAGAATTTATTTCAAAAACATGAAATGCATAATCTTGGATAGATATCCAAATAACCGTGTTATTGCAAAGGTGCAAATGACAAGAAATAGAATGTTTCCCCTGTGCATAACACCTGATTTTAAGGAGGTATTTTCTCATGGACATCCCACAATGAACCCACAAGTGGAAGGAAAGATTGCAGCAGTCACA
This sequence comes from Wollemia nobilis, assembly GCA_028583015.1. Taxonomy (NCBI): domain Eukaryota; kingdom Viridiplantae; phylum Streptophyta; class Pinopsida; order Araucariales; family Araucariaceae; genus Wollemia; species Wollemia nobilis. The sequence continues at coordinate 629,875 of JAQPPZ010000856.1, read as the reverse complement.
CAAACAATTTTTCAAGCTGAAATAAAGGATGAAAGCTGGTTATGGCACTTAAGATTTGGGCATCTCAACTTTGGAGGTTTGAATCTACTACAAAGGAAAGGAATGATAAAGGGGTTACCACCTATAGAAAAATCAGAAAAAGCATGTGAAGGATGCATCTTGGGTAAGCAGCATAGAGAAGCATTTCCAGCAGGAAGGTTAATAAGAGCAAAAGCACCATTGGAGATCATTCACTCAGATTTGTGTGGGAAAATGCAAACAGCCTCAATTGGTGGAAGGTATTATTTCTTGACTTTCATAGATGATTACACAAGAAAAACATGGGTTTATTTTCTAAAAACTAAGGATGAAGCATTTCAGTATTTTTGTCAATTCAAGGTCCTTGTTGAGAAGCAAAGTGGGCACTACATCAAAATATTAAGAACGGATAGAGGTGGTGAGTATATTTCAAATGAGTTTCTAAATTTTTGCAAGCAAAATGGAATCCATAAACAGTTTACCACAAGGTACACCCCTCAACAAAACGGTGTAGCTGAGAGAAAAAATAGAACAATCATGGAGATGGCTAGGAGCATGTTGAAAGCCAAACACTTACCAAATGAATACTGGGCTGAAGCAGTAGCATGTGCAGTCTACATTATTAATAGATGTCCAACAAAGAGTGTAAGAGATATGGTTCCAGAAGAAGCATGGACTGGAAGAAAGCATAGTGTTTCTCACATGAGAGTGTTTGGATGTGTGGCTTATGCACATGTCCCAAATGAATTGAGAAAAAAGTTGGACAGCAAGGGAGAAAAGTGTATATTTGTAGGATATAGTGATCAGTTCAAGGCATACAAGCTTTATAATCCAATAACAAAGAAAGTGATAATCAGTAGAGATGTACAATTTGTTGAAGAGGAAGCATGGGATGGAAGTTTGGAGAAAACAATAAATGTTATATCAAGTTTACCACAAGAAGATGAAGAAGAAACAACAACAACAAATATACCTTCAGTTGTGACTCCTCCCACACCTACTCAAGTTCAACAAAGTGGTCCTCAAGTGACGCCATCAGTAAGCACAAGATCAGCCTCAAGAATTCAAGCAATTACTCCTCCAAGTGTGCATCAAACACAAGCAGCAGGTCCATCTACAAGTCCAACTTCAAGTGACATTTCAAACCCAACATTGGCAAGCATGAGGAGACAAAAAACTAGAAGTTTGAGAGACATTTATCAACAAGATGAAGATGAAAATGATGTAGATCAGAATTTGCTTTTTTCTTTTTATTCACCTATAGATGATCCGATACATTTTGAGGATGCAGTCAAAGAAGAAAAATGGATTGCAGCCATGGATGAAGAAATAGCAGCCATAGAAAATAATGAGACATGGGAATTGGTAAATCTTCCACAAGGAAAGGATGTGATTGGTGTAAAGTGGGTCTATAAGACCAAATGCAATGCTGAAGGAAATATTGATAGGTATAAGGCGAGGCTAGTTTTCAAGGGATACAAACAACAGCATGGAATAGATTATGATGAGACATTTGCTCTAGTTGCAAGGATGGAAACAGTGAGAACAGTCTTGGCAATAGCAGCTCAAAACAAATGGAAGGTATATCAAATGGATGTAAAGTCAGCATTTTTGAATGGAGTCTTGAAAGAGGAAGTGTATGTGGAACAGCCACCTGGTTATGAAGTTCCGGGGCAAGAAAACAAGGTGTACAGTCTGAAAAAGACACTCTATGGACTAAAACAAGCACCACGGGCATGGTACAGCAGAATAGATTCTTTTTTGATGAGCAATGACTTTTGCAAAAGTGATGGTGAGCCCACTCTTTACATCAAATCAAGTAATGGTAAAATTTTAATTGTTGTTCTGTATGTAGATGATCTCATCTTTACAGGGAATGATGATTTCCTTATCAATGATTTCAAAGAGGCTATGAAAAATGAGTTTGACATGACAGATTTAGGGCTGTTAAGGTATTTTCTTGGCATAGAAGTTCAGCAATTTGATCATGGCATTTTTATTTCTCAATCAAAGTATGCAGCAGATATCTTGAAAAGATTTAAAATGGAGAATAGCAAGCCTACTCCAACTCCAATAGCTATGGGATTAAAATTAAGAAAGGAAGATTGGAGCAAGGATGTAAATTCAACATTATACAAGAGCATAGTAGGAAGTCTAATGTATTTGACAGCCACAAGGTCGGATATAATGCATGCAGTGAGCTTAATTTCAAGGTTCATGGAGACTCCAAAGGTAACACATTTGCAAGCAACCAAAATAATATTAAGATATGTCAATGGAACCAAGGAGTATGACATTTTGTACACCAAGACAAATGAATTCAAATTGACTGGGTACACGGATAGTGATTGGGCAGGTAGTGTAGTTGATAGGAAGAGTACCTCAGGCTATGTATTTCATCTTGGATCAGGTGTTGTCTCATGGGCTTCGAAGAAACAACCAATTGTCTCTCTTTCTTCAGCTGAAGCGGAATATGTAGCAGCTACAGGGGCAACATGTCAACGATGTGGATGAGGATAATGTTGAAAGACCTTGGACATAAGCAAGGAGAACCAACAAGATTTTTTTGTGATAATAAGTCAGCCATAGCATTATCCAAAAATGTTGTCTTTCACAAAAGAACCAAGCACATTGATACTAGATATCACTTCATCAGGGAATTGATAAATGCTGGAGAAATAATTTTGGAGCATTGTAGATCTGAAGAGCAATATGCAGACATTTTCACTAAGCCATTGGGAAAGAGGAGTTTTGAACACCAAAGAGACTGCTTAGGCATCATAGATGGCAGCAGTAGCAGTTGTGATTAAGGGGGAGTGTTGGAAAAGCTAATCACAACTGGCATCGCGTATTATTTTATCACCAAACTATGGGCAAATGTATTATGTTTTATATCCTTTTGTTATGTTTTGTCGCGTATATGCTCATTCCTTTTTACATTTAGAAAAGCGATGTAGTTGGTAGCATTAAAATAGGTAAATATATTTGGAAGTTTCTGGAGAAGTCTACTGCACCATTTTAGAAGAAAAGAACCCTATATTCACATGTATGAAAGTAGAATGCTGTAGCAAGCTGTAGCTGAAGCTCTGTTCATCTGAATGTAAAAAGGAATTGCAAGTATAATACAAATCCTCTGTTTTGTGATATTCTCTGTTTTATTTCTGTTGAGTGCTCTATTTTTTTTTTGGTTTGCCCTTTGCATCTGCCTTCATTCTGGGATTAAGTCTTGTAATTTAGACTTGTGTGAGCATTGTATTTTTGGTAAACAAAAGAGGGTTCGGTTTACTACAAGCCCTGGTAAGAGTTGTGATTTTCTGCAACTTATACATTCTGATATATTTGGACCAGTCCCCACTCAGTCCTTAAATGGTGCTATATATTTTCTAACATTTACAGATGATTATTCTAGAAGAGTGTGGGTTTATTTTTTGAAGAAACCGGAAGCTTTGGAGAAGTTCAAAGAATTCAAAGCACGAGTAAAGAAAAGTTTAGGCAAGCCTATTTTTTTTCTCAGGTCAAATAATGGGGGTGAATATTGCTCCAAGGAATTTGATTAATTTTGTATGCAGGAAGGAATGAAATACTAGAAGATTGTACCATATACTCCACAACAAAATTGTAGAAAGGGTTTTTACATATCCCAACAGTTCCCTTTCCACGTAAGTAATCTACAGATCTGCAAGCATTGTAGTATAGCAATAATAATACGCAGAAATTCTGCAACAACATTAAATAATAGCAGTAATGGCAGAAAATACAGCAATAACAGTTAACAGTAATTACAGCAGTTTGTATTAATAATGGTATGTGTGATACAGCATTACAGTTTCATGAATACAATCTACAGTCAGCATAACCATAGCTGTACACAGGACTGGACTGCACTTTGCCATCAATCTGCCTGACTGCCCTGCAATACTTCTTCCACGTATCAACCATTCAACCCTAGGCTGAACATCCCTCATGGCTGCATATCATGCTAGACTGCATTCTGCCCATAGACTTCAATCCTCACACGTACCAATCTGGAGCAACTCTAATGAATGAGGGGGGGTTTATTTATACACCCACCAAGTAGTTACTTTCTCCAACTACCTTGCAACTACCCTCAAATTACATTTTATGTGCATTTGCTTTGCATTTACATTTCATTTGCACTACAGGACGAAATAGCTTATTTAGCCGACTTACATGATTTAATATGACTTTACATGACTTTATTATTTACGTACAATATTAAATTGCACTTTACAACATTAAAATATATGCACGGGCGTTTCGTCAAACACTTTGCGTGCATTTACAATAAAACACATAATATCAAAACTGGTTCTGCAATTAAGGATATCTCAATATGCCTGTCTACATCTATCCCCTCCTCTAAACTGGTCGTTGTCCTCAACGACACGAGCTAAACACTAGGAATAGAAGTACTGAGCAATGGAATAGGATCTCTTGTCACGCTCCTTCCTCTTGTTCCTGTTCCATACATCTTTGGCAATAAACTTTACTTGGGGCTGCTCACAACATCTGATTCTCTGATTGTGCACTTCTTCTGCTACAAGTATGTATAGTATCAGCATGATCAACATTCTCTGAATAGGCACTTCACTTTTTGCAATAAGCCATATCATCAGCATGAGCAATGCCATCAACATCATGAACATAATCGGTAATGCCCTTCGCCATCTGTGTCGGGGGTCAAGGGGGCGGGAGTCCCCTTACAGGGTCAAGGGACAGCGTCCCTTGCGGGGTCGAGGGGCAGTGCCCTTCGTGTGCTCCCTGTCACGAGACAGGGCGGGGTCGAGGGGCGAAGCCCTCGCGGGGTTCGGGGCTACATTTCCCTTGAAAGCCTGCAAAACCCTTGAAAGCCTCAATGTCCAAACTAAATTTTTCTTCTCATCAACCATTTGGAAGCTTTCCTTCAACTCATTCAAACTGCTTTCTTTTAGCTCTACTTCACTATGTTCTTGATCCAACTGACTGCTTATCATCCTCTGACAGACCTCTCCCTTGTCGGATTGTGCTTCTGACGACAACTCTTCTGACTGCACTGCCTCAAACGTCAACATTTCTGACGACAATCCCTGACAGCTTAGTCTCTGACGGATTAGACCAGACGGATTGAGGAGTCTGACAGGTACCATGTCTAGACGTTTGGAACAACGGGTTAGACAACTCAGATGGGTAGACGTCTCAGACGGATTGTACACAGGTAGACATCTCAAACGGGTAAGGGTAGACGTCGCAAATAGATGGGCTAGACGTCTTGACAGGTTGCTAGACGTCTGGGACGAGTGGCCAAACGGACGACCAAACAGACGGCTAGACGTCTGGGTCGACGGATTGCCAGACGTCTGGGCCAGACGGCTAGACGTCCGAGCCGATCGACCGCGACGTCCGGGTTGGATGGCCGGACGTCCGGTCGATCGGCCGCCGACGTCCGGGCCGGATGGCCAAACGTCCGGGTTGATCGGTCGCCGGACGTCCGAGTCGGAGGGTCGACCGTCGCCGCAGGTCCGGGCTGGATGGCCGGACGTCCGGTCTAACCGCCGACGTCTGGGCTGACTAGCTGCCAGACGTCTGATCTGACTGCTAGATGTCTAGTCTGACTGCCTGACGTTTAACTCCTTCAGACGAGTAGATTTCAGACAACTCCACTTTAGACGAGTTCTCTTCAGACGGCTCCTCCGACAGATGCACTGCAGACTTCACCTCGGCCCCTCTCCACTTCAGACGAATCCTGTTCAGACGTCTGCACCTCAGATGTCTTCTTCTCAGACGACTCTTGCTCAGATGTCTGTACCTTAGACATCTCCACATCAGACGGCTCTTGCTCAGACGTCTGCACCTCAGACGTCTCCTTCGTCACCATCTGACTGCATTCTCTAGTTGTCTGAGTCTCCTTCATCGGTGAGGTTTTTGCATCTCTTTCCCAAGTCAAGGCATAATCCAAAGCCTCTTGGTATGATCTTGGAGGAAATATCTTCATCTTCCTTTCATACACAGGGAGAAGTCCATCTATGAACCACGTAACCTTTGATTCCTCTAAGTGGCCTTTCTCCACATAGTCAAACAACCTACTCAACTTTCGATTGTAATAAAAAACAGGCTCCTTCTCACCTTGAATGTTATAATTTTCGTCAGTGTTGTATGATCGGAATTCTTTCACAAATGCATTACGTAACTGTAGAAAATCGAACCTGAGATTTATTGAATATTGTGCAGTTTAAATAAGACTGCAATAACAAGAATTGCCGGAGGTTGCCAAACCAACCAGCATACATTAGCATATTGTTATAACAAAATAACAAATGCATATAATAGGACAAATAATGAAATAACAGTATAACTACGCTAACATCCCCCCTTATTACATTATTTGGGTAATAGGATAACTACTAGCTATACTAACATCCCCCCTGATTACATCATTTTGCAATACAAAGAGAGCTGCGAAACAATTCAAATTTGACACGTGCAAGTGCCTTAGTGAAAATGTATGCAACTTGAGCATCGATGGGAATGTCTTGAAGCTGAATTCGGTGCTTTGGAACTTCATCTCGAATGAAATGACATTGTGTGTCAATGTGCTTTGTTCTTTCATGATGGGTTGGATTCTTGACGAGGTTCAGAACACCACGATTGTCGCAAAACAAGTGTATTGGAGATTTTGATGGATGGCCCATACTTGTCGAGAATGCGACGCAACCATATCACTTCGCACACGGCTTCACGTGCGGCGCGATACTCTGCCTCTGTTGATGAAATAGCAACCACCGTTGCTTCTTGCTTGTGCCAAGAGACGAGGGACCGGATCCCAGGATGAAAAATGTATCCGAGAAGTTGACTTGCGATCATCAAATGATCCGGCATAGTCGGAGTCCGTGTATCCTTGCAAGAAGAATTTGTTGTTCCTCTTGTATTCTAGGCCATATTCCATAGTACCACGGACATAGTGAAGAACACGTTTTCTTGCTTTCCAATGAGTGGTCTTAGGCTCCTGCATGAACCTCGAAAGATAGTTGACAGCAAATACGAGATCCGGCCTAGTATTGGTCAGATATATGAGACTCCCAATCAACTGTCGATAGAGAGTACCATCTACCTGAGGTGAATCATCATATCGCGATAACTGAAGTCCAGTCTCCATCGGAGTTGCCATTGGCTTGCAATCAGTCATGCGATATTTTTCTAGCAATGTCTTGGCATATTTTTTACGAGACACTTTGATGGAGTGCTCCTTTCGGCTGAATTCCAGACCAAGACAGTAATGGAGAAGTCCGAGATCTGTCATCTCAAAAGATTTACACAAGTTTCTTTTGACGGTAGAGATCATAGTTTCCGAACTCCCTGTAATGAGCGAGATCATCAACATAGAGTACAAGCAACACTATCTCGAGAACCACTGTTTCTTGAAATAGAGGTTTGCATCCGACGGACATCTCTTAAATCCATGTTGCATAAGGTGATTGTCCATTTTTATATACCAAGCTCGAGGAGCTTGTTTCAGACCATATAAGGATTTGACCAATTTGCAAACCTTCTGCTCTTGGCCTTCCACTTCAAATCCTTATGGCTGAGTCATGTAGACTTCTTCTTGGAGATCACCATTTAGAAAGGCACTTTTGACATCCATCTGGTGAACTTTCCACCCATATTGTGCTTGCCATAGCACACATAACTCGAATTGTGGTCATCCGAGCAGTAGGTGCAAAAGTTTCCTCGTAGTCAATGCCTTCCTTTTGAGCATAGCCCTTTGCAACAAGGCGGGCCTTATGCTTATCAATTGTTCCATCTGCCTTGTACTTGACTTTATATACCCATTTGCTGCCAATGGGTTTCTTTCCATGCGGGAGATCAACAAGCTTCCAAGTTTTATTTTTCATCAAAGACTCATACTCTGTATCCATAGCGGCCTTCCATGAGGCTCACTAAGAGCATCTTGCAGCGATGCGAGGTTCAAGATCGTCTATGGTAGACATGAACGCCACTGTCATCATCAATATCCATATCCTCTACTTACGTACGTGGAGTTACGAGAAAGTTCCTCAAAAGATTGACAAAGATCATCAACCTCACCGGTTTCTTTGGCTTCTTTTTCCTTTTGAGCCATATTGCGTGTACGAGGTCTATCCAAGTTCAAATTGGGAGGAGTGGATAAATTTGCGTCTCTGATTGTATTTGTACACCATTTTGGATTCTTCTTCGGTGGTGTTGAAGAAGATGTAGAAGGACCTCCTGTCTGTGTTGACGAAGGAATCTTCTCTTCCTTAGATTCCACAAGATCTAGGTGTACTTTAGATGTGCTCTGTGATGTGAAAGCTTCATCAAAGACAACATCTCTGCTGACATGAATTTTCTTGGTCAAAGGATCTATCAAACGATATCCTTTAGAGTGCTCATCATAACCAAGAAAAATACATCTCAGTGTTTTCTCATCTAGCTTCTTCCTTTTCTCTTTTGGTATGTGCATGAAAGCGTGACATCCGAAAATACGTAGATGAGATATGGAGGGTTTTCGACCACTCCATGCTTCCTGTGGAGTCATTCCTTTTAGGGCCTTTGTGGGTGCCCTATTCAACAGATATCTTTGCGGTGGTGACGGCTTACGCCCAATATTGTTGCCCAAGAGTAGCTCTGTGAGCATACAACGAACCATTTCCATGATAGAACGGTTCCTTCTCTCGGCAACTCCATTTCTTTGAGGAGTATAGGCGGTTGTTAGCTGTCTCTTGATTCCATGCTTATCTAAGAATGCAGAAAATTCTTTAGAGGTAAACTCCCCCCCTCGATCTGAGCGGAGGGTTTTAATAGAAGCTCCCGACTCCTTCTCAACGGATTTCTTGAGCTGCTTTGGAAGAATGCGAAAGCTTCGGATTTCGGTTGGAGAAAGAAAACCCACATCTTTCGTGAGTAGTCATCTACGAATAGCTGAAAGTACCTCTTCCCTCCACAGCTGTTGGGTGTGAAAGGACCGCACGGATCGGTGTGAATTAACTCCGAGAGGTTTTTGTGCTCTTGTTGAGCTCTTCTCAAATGGTACTCTATGTTGCTTTCCTGCCAAGCAGTCAGAGCACACTGGTAATGTGGCAGAAATGGAAGGAAGACCCTTTACCATCTCATACTTACTGAGCTCAAGTAAGTAGCCCGAACTAAGATGCCCATATCTCTTGTGCCATAGGGAAGTTGCCTCCTTGGTAGAGACAGTCATGGCAACATGTGGAGTAGAGATAGCATCTAGGGCAAATAAGCCGTGCTTATATGAAGCTGTTGCAATCTGCTTACCCTTCCTGGTAATAGTACAACACTTCTTGCCATTCTCAACACGAAAGTTGACAACCATATTTCTATCCAGGATTTGTGTGGTGACAACAAATTGTTAGCCAATCCCGGAACATAGAGGACTTTGTCAATCGACACTTGCCATCGGGAAGAGTGACTGAAACTGTACCCTCTCCCTGAACCCTGTAGGTTTTATCATCAGCAATGGTGACAGGTTTGCCCTCTTTGGCCACGAATGATTCAAACCACGATCTGTCGCCAGTCATATGTTTGCTAGCTCCAGAATCGACATACCAAACAGGATCCCTCTGTGTGGAATCTGTGGTAGTCATGAGCACCTTGTGTGCCCATTCAGAATCTGAGTCAGATTCTTCAACAGCAACATTCACCTGGGGTTGCTTGTTTTTATTTTGTGGTTTGTTTTGGCCTCTCTGCTTGTTCTTATGCCAACACCTGTTGGTGTCATGGTTGTCTTTCTCACAGATCTTGCACCACCTCTTCTTCTGTTGAGGTTGTTTTCCTTTTCCTTTCATATCCTGTTGAGAATTTCCTCCTTTATGAAATTTGCCTCCTTTTTGCCCATTACCTTTCTTCCTAGAACCCTGCTTGTTGGTGTATAGGGCTGTATTGGAAGAATCATCCTTGTGAAGTTGGCGTGCCTCCTGTTGTTGAAGCAGATTGACCAACTCGATGTAGGTAATTTGTCGTTGAGACACCTGGATGGAGGTGATCAACATATCAAATGAAGAAGGTAAAGCTCTCATCACAATTGAAATGAGAAGCTTTTCGTCCACGGGATCTCCCAAAGAATTCAATTTCTCTTTCAATTCAGACACTCTGCACAGAAAGAGTTCAGCTGTTTCACCCTGTCTCAAACTCAGGTTATGAAGTTGTTTTTGAAGATGAAGAATGGTGGAATCATTCTTTCCATCATAGATGGTTTTAAGGGCATCCCATGCCTCTTTACCACTTGATTTGTCAGCTATATGAGGTTGCACTTCATCTAAAATGACAAACAAAATGAGCACCTTTGCTCGATTGTCTTTCTTGTCAAAAGCTATCCGATCGGCGGAAGGAGTTGTGGATCCCGATCTTTGGTGAAGGCCTAGGTGTTACTCCGGTAACAATATCCCATAAATCTTCCATTTGGAGAATTGCCTTCATCTTATGTTTCCATGGTGTATAATTTGGACCTTTCAATAACTGATGAGGATCAGTCATCAACTTTGCAACAGCGGCCATAGTGAAGGTTCCTTATAACACCAATTGGTCCCCCTTTCGATATACCTTTTGCTAGGCCGTTATACCGTACAAAATACCCGCCCTTACGTGAGGGAAACTATAGGTATTTAGAAAGATCAACAAAAATCACCCGCCCTTACGTGAGGGAGACTATAGGTGAGTTTTAGAGATCATACGATACGTGGAACATAAGCGATGCTTGAAAGGGAATCGCCTTGTTGATGGCACCTACCATAGAAGATTCTTCTCATGCGTGGGGCGTAACTTCCCCTAAACACTATGAAGAATACTTCGTCGGGATTTACGCCTAAACACAAGAGCGATTAAGGGTAGTGGATGGAGTAAAAAAATGCAAAAAATGGCAAACTTATCTCTCCCCGACGATTTATAGAGAACAAGCTCAGACGTTGTAGCAGCTATATTACGCGGCGGATACAGTAGCGCAATCACGACAGCTTTACCTGTAAGTGCTGGCCAGAGGTATCACAAATACCGAACGCTGCAGTGCAATAAATTGCACGGATGGGTTTTAATTATTCCGGGGACTTAGGGAGTGTATTTGATTTTTTTTTAACTTTTAATGAAGTAGTGCAAAAATGAAATATGCAACATACAACATAAAAAGTGCCCACAAGAATTAACCCTCCAGGTGTCGGACACAGCCGAAAATGCACCTTTACAATAATGCCAAAAATTTGCTTTTTCGAGAAAATTACTCACATTCCCCCTTTGATTTTTTGAAAAAAAATATCCCCCTAAAAAAAATTCTCTTTAACAAAGCATTTTAATAATTATTATGTATTTAAAGTTAAAATAAATAATTTTAATTTATATAGTTTTAAAAACTTATGAAAAAATAAATTAAAATTAAATTTTAATTTATAAAGTTTTAAAACTATAGAAAATAAATTAAAATTAAAAATTTTAACTAAAAAATAATAATTAAAAAAAACTTTGAAAAAAATTTTACCTTTGAAAGGGGGTCGGCGGGATTTGAACCCTCGACCTGCAGGCTCCCAGAGCCTTACCGCACGGCTCACGACCACGTGAGCCAGCGGGCTGATCCGAAAGGATCAAGGGGCCCCCTCGTATTTGAGGAGGGTCCTCAGTCTGCTGCCCGAGCCCTCTGTGGCTGCCTCCTCAGTCTGCTGCCCGAGCCCTCTGTGGCTGCCTCCGCAGCGGCCTCCTCTCGCGTTCTCCTCCGCTGCTTTCTTGGTCGCGGCTTCCTCCTCCGCAGTCATTTTTTTTTTAATAAAAAATTCGAGGGGGGGGGCGCGCGCGGGTCTGCGCGTTAGCGCGACGTCCGGACGGGGGCGGACGCGCGTTCCGGCGGGGGAGGGGGGTGGGGCTGGACGCGCGTTCCGGCCGCGGGGGGGCGAGGGCGCGCGTGCGGCCACGCACTGCGGCTGCGCGTGCAACATGGGGGGGGGGCCGTCCGCCAATTTTTTTTTAAAAAAAAAAAAAGCAGGGAGGGGGGCGACGCGGGGCCTTCCACGAAATTTTTTTTTTTTAAATGTAATCACGCGACGGCGTGATTAAAAAAAACATCACGTCGCGGAAGGGAAAAACTCCAGTGCTCGGGACAAAAAAAACAACAGACCAGCGCTGCGAAAAACAGTGCACAGGAGGTCTGTTTTTTTTTTTAAACGCACAGTCCAATCCGCTTCCTTTCTCCAAGCAAACAACGTCCGCCTCCAGCCTCTCTTCTCACCCTTCACTGCAAAAAAAAATTGCCGTAGCAATCTGGCTCTGATGCCATGTAGAAAATCGAACCAAAGATTTATTGAATATTATGCAGTTTAAATAAGACTGCAATAACAAGAATTTGCCGGAGGTTGCCAAACCAACCAGCGTACAATAGCATATTGTTATAACAAAATAACAAATGCATAAATAAGACAAATAATGAAATAACAGTATAACTACGCTAACAGTAACTCCCCCCATGTCTGGAACTTGACTTGCGGTAAGTATATGTACCAGTCTATTGCAGATTCTCGGAACGTTGCAGGAAACCACCTCCTCCAATCTTCTTCATTGTTCTACCCAATCGCTTTCCACTCCATACGACAACTTCTCCAATGCCTAATCGGGTCTTCCTTCCCTCCTCTTGTGAAAAGTGGCAAATTCTCCAATGCTTGGGTGTCTATGTTATCCATTGGTGGGGTTTCTGCTATGCTGCTCCTTGTCGGGTGTTCTTCGTCTTGACTCTCACCAAACAGTCTTCTTTCAACTTCCTTACTTTGCGACTTCCTTCGCTGGGATATCGATTGTGGCCTTGGTCTTCCTTCCTGAGCCTTCGCGTGCTTTGTTGCTCTGGTGCCTGACTCCCGTCCTTTGCACTCCTCTGCAACCTTCCTGTCGCTTGTTCAGGTGTTACCATCCACTCAACATATCTTTGCATCAATCAACATTTTCCTTGACTTTTGGTGGTCATTGTACCTGTTATGTTGTTCCTTTCAGCAATGCGTCGTTCCACTGCAAACTTCTTAGCTAGCAGAAGTCAGGCCTGCAGATGTCAAGTCTGCAGACATCAGCAGCAGACGTCAGGCCTGCAGATGTCAAGTCTGCAGACTTCAGCAGCAGACGTCAGGTTTACATACGTCAAGTCTAGAGACGTCTGGGCTACAGACGTCTGGTCTGGAGACGTCTGGCCTACAGACGTCAGGCCTCAGACGTCAGGCCTGTAGACGTTTGGTCTGGAGACGTCAGGCCTGCAGACGTCAGGCCTCCGGCGTCAGGCCTGCAAACGTCAGGTTTGCAAACTTCTGCAACTTCCCACCTACAAAATCTCACTCAGATTTTTCCTCCGCTTGGCGTGCCCATCTTTTAATCTGAGAAAAAAAAAAAAAAATTGGTATGTTTTCCCCTGCGTTTTTGCATTGAGTTGTTTTCGTTTTGCACGTCGTCCCAAGGGTTTCACTTCTTCAAACCCTATGTCACCAGTTTAGACCCAATTTCGTAATAGCAACGGCGCTAGAATGTAGAAAGGGTTTTTACATATCCCAACAGTTCCCTTTCCACGTAAGTAATCTACAGATCTGCAAGCATTGTAGTATAGCAATAATAATACGCAGAAATTCTGCAACAACATTAAATAATAGCAGTAATGGCAGAAAATACAGCAATAACAGTTAACAGTAATTACAGCAATTTGTATTAATAATGGTATGTGTGATACAACATTACAGTTTCATCAATACAACCTACAGTCAGCATAACCATGGCTGTACACAGGACTGGACTGCACTTTGCCACCAATCTGCCTGACTGCCCTCCAATACTCCTTCCACGTATCAACCATTCAACCCTAGGCTGAACATCCCTCATGGCTGCATATCATGCTAGACTGCATTCTGCCCATAAACTTCAATCCTCACACGTACCAATCTGGAGCAACTCTAATGAATGAGGGGGGTTTATTTATACACCCACCAAGTAGTTACTTTCTCCAACTACCTTGCAACTACCCTCAAATTACATTTTATGTGCATTTGCTTTGCATTTACATTTCATTTGCACTACAGGACGAAATAGCTTATTTAGCCGACTTACATGATTTAATATGACTTTACATGACTTTATTATTTACGTACAATATTAAATTGCACTTTACAACATTAAAATATATGCACGGGCGTTTCGTCAAACACTTTGCGTGCATTTACAATAAAACACATAATATCAAAACTGGTTTTGCAATTAAGGATATCTCAATATGCCTGTCTACAAAAATGGTGTGGCTGAGCGGATGAATCACACAATCATAAAATGTGCAAGAAGCATGCTCAACGCGTCTAGGTTGGATAAAAGGTTCTGGGCAGAGGCTGTTAATACAATTGCTCACCTCATTAACAGGTCATCTACAGTTGCGTTGGATAGACAGATTTCGGAGGAGGTTTGGTGTGGTAAGCCTGGTGATTACTCTCATTTGCGTACCTTTGACTGTGATGCATTTGCCCTTGTGCCTAAATAAAAAAGGTCCAAACTTGATCCCAAATCAAGCAAATGTGTTTTTCTCAACTATGGAGATACAATGAAGGTGTATAGATTATGGGATCCTACTGCCCACAAGGTAATTATTAGCCAGGATGTTATTTTTAATGAAAAATACATGCAAAGGAAGGAGGTACAAGAAACACCTAAAGTTGTACCAGTTGAAGTAGATATGAAAGAAGATGAAAATGAAATCAGCATGCTGAAGCTTTTGATCAACATGCAGAGCAGCAAGAAGAGTAGCAAGTAGAGCAGCCACAACAGTCACAAGACCAAGAGCCACAACCAACAGATCATTGGGTTAGAAGATATACACGTCCACAAAAGCATCCGGATAGGTATTCTCCTATTTTTCAGTCCTCTTTTGCTTTGTTAACTGATGATGGTGATCCTAGTTCATTTCAGGAAGCTAGAGATTTTGAGAATGCAAAAAAGTGGAGGAAAGCCATGGAGGAGGAAATGGAAGCACTTTGCAAGAATAAAATGTGGGAACTTGTGGATCTCCCACCTGGAAGAAAGGCTGTTGGAAACAAGTGGGTGTACAAAGTAAATAAGAACAATGATGGGTTGTTGGAACGCTATAAAGCTCACTTGGTGGCAAAAGGTTATGTGCAAAAGTCAAGTATAGACTTTAATGAAATTTTCTCTTTAGTTGTGAAGCTGACTACTATTAGAGTTTTACTTGCACTTGTAGTAGCACAGGATTTAGAACTCGAGCAACTTGATGTAAAAACTGCTTTCCTGCATGGTGATCTCGAGGAGGAGATTTATATGGATCAGTTTGAGGGCTATGAAGAAAGAGGCAAAGAGCATTTGGTTTGCAGACTCATGAAATCTCTGTATGGATTGAAATAGGCGCCAAGGATGTGGTACAAAAAATTTGACACCTTCATGAAGAGCCAAGGTTTCAGCAAAAATGAAGCTGACCATTGTGCATACTATAAGAGGTTTGATAATGACAATCTTATTATTTTGCTGTTGTATATAGATGATATGCTGGTTGCAAGCCCTAGCATGAAGAAAATTATTGAGCTTAAGGCTCAGTTGGCTAGGACATTTGAAATGAAGGATTTAGGAGTAGCAAACCAAATTTTAGGAATGAAGATACATAGGGACAAAATAGGAAGGAAGATCTGGTTATGTCAAAAATCATTTATAGAAAAGATTTTGCAATGCTTCAATAAGCAAAATGCAAAAACAGTTAGTACCCCACTTACTACACACTTCAAATTGTCTTTAGAACAGTGTCCTAGAGCAGAAACAGAGAAGACAAGCATGTCTCGTCTACCTTATTCATCAGCAGTAGGAAGCCTCATGTACGCCATGGTGAGCACCAAACCGGATATTGCCCAAGCAGTGGGAGTTGTTAGCCGGTACATGGCGAATCCTGGTATGAGCAATTTGGTTCTCTTGCAAGTTGCTCCACGTCCCCGTACTCCTGCCATGCTCTTTGTCGGTTTTGTGTGTTGCCAAGCTGCCGTGTGTTGCCAAGTGCTGTGCCAAGTTGCCGTGTGTGTTGAGCAAGGTGGAGGGAGGTGTCCGAGGTTGTGAGTGATACGAGTGGACGCGTATCAAGACTCACCGGGCATAATCAAGAGGCGTTCGGTGAACCGCTCTACGGGGCGCCGGGCGGTCCGTGTGTGTTTGCCTACGGGCTGTGTTGTAATTGGGCCGATAGCGCCAGGCCGTTGGGCCGCTCTCATTGTAATCCGTTTATCGGCAATCCAATATTAATAAAGCTATTGCTACTTTCATAACTCTTGTGTTGGCTCATTGTGTGGGTGTTCATCTTGTTCATTGCTCATTGTGTGCTAACCTTGCGTTGTGTGCTTCCGCTATATAAATACAAACATTGTGCTTGGCTTGTCTGTTTGCTGGCTTGTGCAGGTACGAACACTTGGAGGCGTAGTCCACGCTGCCTAAGTGGGACTTAGGAGCTGTGGTGCCGTGTAGGTAAGGATTGATCACCCTGACCCTACATCAGTTGGTATCAGAGCTACTTTGTCGCTCGTATCCTGTTTCCGTTTGTGCCTGCAAGGAAGTTGTTCCGCAATCGGAATTTCTTCTAGTTTCGCCTTGTGGCAAGTCAAACCTTAGGTGATTTAGGTTTTGTTTCCTAAAAGGGTTCGAGCTTACCCCTTTTGTTAGTGTTTTGAAAAGCTTTACAGGGTCTGTACGTTTAGTACCCCTTTTCTACTTGCTCCCTTCTTTGAGCAAGCGACCAGCTGGACCGGTCTAGTTTGTGAAAGCAATATGGCCGAGTCTGGACCCGAACATGAGCTGCCTTTGGATCCGCCACGAACGGGTCGCGAAGGAGCTGAGGGTGTGAATACTACTCGTGGTGGACGCCACGCCAGTAGGAACCGTGCCATCGATAGCCTCGAACAAAAAGTCTCGGAAAAATTTGAAAAGATAGAAGAGCACGTCCATTCTATGGACGAGTCTTTGGGCGAGCTGAGGGCCCAGTTTGATGAGACGACGGAAGAGGGAGCACGATGGCGCTCCTCGATGATAGAAGAGATGTCCGAATTGAGGAGAAGGTTAGAGGACAGTCTGAATGCCCAGACAGCGTGGGAAACTTCACATGCTGATTTGGTTAAGTCCCTTGAGAAGGTCCAAGCAGAGACCACGTTTTGCCGAGCAGCGGTAGTGGGTGCTTATGGTAGAGACCGAGGGCAGGGCAGTTCAGAGCAAAAGGAAGAGACCACCGAAGCTTGTAGAGCCCAAGACTTATGACGGTGCTCGGGATGATCGTCTTTTAGATGATTTTCTCTGGGACGTCGGGCAATACTTGAAAAAGGTGGGTAGTCAGTCTGCTATAGAAGTTGAAACGGCTGCCAGTTATTTGACAGGAATTGCAAAGACTTGGTGACGGAACTTGGCAGAAGACATGGAAGAGAAGAGGACTTTGGTGAGAATTGAGAATTGGGAAGACTTCAAGAAGGCACTCAAGGAACAGTTCAGACCAGCCAACTCCGAATGGGAGGCAATGAATAGACTGAGAGACCTCAAGCATACTGGGAGATTGCGAGATTATATCAAGGCATACCAGGACACGATGGTGTTAGTAAAGTCGTCAACCCCACAAGATAAGTTGATAGATTTTGAGAGAGGTCTCCAGAACTGGGCGAAGGTTGAACTTAGGCGTAGGAACCCCAAAGACATATACGAGGCTATTGCCATGGCAGATTCTTTCCACGACTTCAAGCAAGAATCGGTCACGAAGAAGGATACTCGTGATTCGAGCACCAAGACGAAGAGCTCTGGTGGCGGTAATAAGGATCAGTCGTGGAAGGCAAAAGGCAATGGTTCTCAAGGGGAGAAGTCAGGTAATTGGTCCTCGGCGAGCACATCAGGGTCGAAGAAGCAGAATTCCAACAACAATAAAGGAAAGAAGTCGTCCCACAACAACAAAGGCGGCGACAAGAAATGGATGGATTGTTGGAATTGCCATGGCCCGCATCTACAGAAGGATTGTCCTCATCCACGCCGATTGATGGCAGCTGAACAGGCAGAATGTGATGGAGCTCAGGTTGGAGTCATCATGGGGCAGTGTTCAACGGTGGAGATGTCCAACAGGGACAGGGGGCAAGATGTAGGTAAGGATTGATCACCCTGACCCTACATCACCTGGTAAGGAGCATTGGAATGCAGTGAAGTGGACATTTAGATATTTAAGAGGCACTTTAGATGCTGCTATTTACTACGGATCGACAAATTTTCAAGTTAAATGTTTTGTGGATTCCGATTATGGTGGAGATAGAGATGGGAGAAATTCCACTACAAGATATACTTTCACTATTGTTGGTGGAGCTGTGAGTTGGACTTCTAAGTTATAGTCTGTGGTGGCTTTATCAACCACTGAAGCAGAATATATTGCAGCAATTGAAGCCAACAAAGAGGCAATTTGGCTAGAACGATTGTTGGGTGACTTCAAGATAATGTAGGAGAAGATTACGTTGCATTGTGATAGCTAAAGTGCTATTTAGTTAGTGAAGAACCCAACATTCCATGATCGCACGAAACACATTGATGTTAAGTACCATTTTATAGGAAATGTGGTGGGAAAAGGTAGGATCTTGTTGGAGAAAATTGATACTAAAGTGAATCCTGCAGATATGCTTACAAAGCCGGTCAAGACAGAGAAGTTTGAGTGGTGCAAAACTTCTTTGGGCTTGCTGAAAATGTGATAAGGGCAGCATTGGGCAATTGGAACTTGGATGGAAAACATAGGCAAATAATTCCTGTATATCGACTTCAAGTGGGAGAATGTTAGGAGGTGAAGTCAATATCCAGATCTCCAATGTTCTTCAATAGAGAGGTGCATGGTGGTGCAGTTTATAGTGATCCTTCCCCCGAAAAATACGTCCATACAACCGTACTAGGTTGAGGAAACGTATCCTCTCCCAAACGACCGAACAACTTTTTTGGAGTATACCACGGTTACATGGAATCTTCCTTTGTATTTTTATAAATGGGGAATGACCCCTTGTATGTAACTAGTCAGTGAATATAAAAGTTTGCCAAGATCAATAAAATAAAGAAGCTGCCATTGCCCTGTGGTTTTACCTGCACATTGCAGGGTTTCCACATAAAATCTCTGTGTAATCGTTTTTACTGTGTTATTGTTTTTTGCTTGCTTGTGATATTTATTCTAACAAAGATAAATTGTTGAAGCAAAATAGTCTAGCCCCTCTCAATGTGACCCCAATCAACACATCTTAGACTTGGACCCCAAATCTCAAATCCATAAAGGGTTGTGAGTTTGATGATGCAATCAAAGAGGCGCATCTTTATAAGTATGTCTTGGAAGTTGTTGGAAACATTATTGTTCCAAGAGTGAGAGAGCCATGTATCCCTTGCAAAGCCGTGACCATGAAGCTGGTCAAAGATTAAAGGAAGGACCTATAAACTGAACTCCAAGGTAGGGGTAAGCAGTGGTGATTTTATAGAAGAACTGGAACTTAGATAGGGTACTCTTTGATGTGTTGAAGATCATCACCTTAGTCTTGCTAAGATCGATTGTGAGTTGTTTTAAGTTAGAAGCAAGCAAGAGTGTCCTATTGCCTTTGTAGGCACGTAGGAGTATGAGCAAGAAGAATTACATCATCTGCAAAAAGCAATATACCTATCAAGATATGATGTAGAAGGAAACCATCGTAAATTTACATGAAACCATCGTCAAAACAATGTGTTTTGATGAATAAATTCTTCAAGCTCATCAATGCAGATCTTAAGGTGTGAATGAGAAAGAAATCATCCTTGTTTGATGCTAGTGGTGCTTTGGACATCCTCTGAGAAATCAAAAGCTGTTCAAAAGTGACCAACTACCTCATATAGCCTCTTGATGGTAGTGGTAAAGAGCTCCAAGATGTCGATGTCATGTAGTCTTTGAAATAAAAGATGCTTGGGAATGGTGTCAAAGGACTTTCTAAAGTCTGCAAAACAAAAAAATATTTAGAAGACCGTTGATGAGTCTCGTCAATAGTAGCCCTAAGATGAAAACATATAATCAATAGTTTGATGATCAATTCTAGAACTAGCCTACTCTTCATTGTAAGCTTTCCTTGATCTTGTAGCTCTAAGAGTTTCATATTCAAAAGTGTTGCATAAAGCTTAACACGTGTGCCTAATTATGATAGTTCTGTAGTCATTTGGATCTGAATAGTCTCTAATTTGGTGGATGGGGTGGATAATATGCTGTGACTTGGAGGAAGGGAAGCTAGAACAAATAACCTCATTGAATAATTCTGCAATGGGATAGCCAATAGCTTCAGCACCATATTTCAGGAACTCAGCCTGAAATCCCTCAAAATCAGCAGCCTTGTTAGTGCATAATTTATGTATAGCTCTTTTTATGCCCCCTAAAGAGTAGAGGTGACATGATGGCGGGGGGGGGAGGGGTGGGTGGGGGAGGTGGTATGAGTGGTGAGCTGCCCTTGGATATCATATAAAGAATTGGCATGGGAGACTCACATGGAAGGGGGCTTCCAAGGAAGAAGTGTGTGCCAAAAGGATTTGGGAGAGTGATGAAGAGAATCTAGAAGCTTGCAATGCATGGTGGTGAGAGAATCATGTTTCTTATATTGAATGAAGCATTTATATTCCCTCCTGGTGGAAGATATAGCTGTAGGTTCATGGAGAAGAACAAAACGGATCTTCCAATGCAGGGACCTATATTCTTCATCATACCAACAATTCATGGGGCTACCACCAATGTGACGTACAGTCCTTGTCAGAGGAGAAGTGTGGGGAAAGAAGCCAAGGGCTGCATTGCATAATATGTAAGACAAAAATTGAAATTTAGTTGTGAATATGGTGGAAGAGAGTATGTAGTATTGGGACATCAATGAGAGAGATGAGCATCATAATCATCAACAAAACAAGGATCAAAATGAATCAGAGAGATTGATAGAGAGAGAGGAAATGGAAGTCTTTTTATATCATTAATTTTAATCAACCTTTCTCTTTGTGGAGGTTACATCTTAAAATGTAATGAACCTTTTTCTTTGTTGAGGCATGAAATCTATTTCCTTTGTTTTGGAACTCATAATTGTAGATGTATTTGACTGCTTTTGGCACAAAAGGTTCAATCTCTTTAACATTAATAAAGCACAATGATATTACGTATTCAATTTGGGTCTATTGTTGGAAAAAATGTGATTTACCAAATAGAAGCAGAGAAGCTGAATTATGGAACTGGAAGACTATATGATTTTAATTGGGCTACTAGTGGTACTAGTGATGTTGTATGAGTGTGAACTGTGGCCTAGAAGCACATCAGACTCAAAATGGAGGCAAATATTGAGGATTTAGAAATGTTTGATTACAAATAAATTCAAAAATAAAAGAATCAGTTTCATATGAGATTCTTTTAGCAAAAACAGGTACCTTCCCTCTAGAGGTAGTTGCTATGGTTTGTCTTCTAAGATACCTAAAAAAAATTGAACAGATGAATGCAAACAAATGGCCTAAAGTTGTAATAGAAGGTCTGGACAAAATAAAGAGAACCTCGATGAAGCAAAACAACAAGTGGATGAACAAATGGAATATCAACTTGGACAAATGCCAAAATAATAACAAAGACAAAGGCATTTGTTAAGAAAAAATTCAGAGTAGCTATGTTGGCAAAGAAGTTTGGAAGAAAGGGAGAACATTATCTTGCTGAATTTAACCTTATATACGATGACCACCAAAATGCCTGTATAGGGGCAAACATCATTTGCAAAGCAAAGTTGTTAATGTCCCAACTGAGGACCAACTCTCATCAACATAGATCTGAAACAGGCAGATGGAAGAATGAATTGGAATGAAATGAATTTTTTTTTAATGTCCTCGGTGGGCAAAAATAATGACTGTCAGCTAGTAGGCTAAAAAGCCCAAGAAAATAAAGACTAATTTAGGTTAAAAGTAGACCACTCTAAAACTTAATTCTTAATCTGCTTGTTGTGGTGTAGTGGTAAATGCCCTCGATGCTGGTAGAGGCCGATCCAGGTTCCATTCCCCTTGTCTCCATCCTGCAGATATATGGTATAGTTAAGAATGTCCAATGTGCTGGTAGAGGCCGACAAGGCTCCATTCCTCCTATGCCCAACCTGTTGAAAGTGGCACCTCGAAAGGAGTGTTTTCCACTATAAATTAGTTAAAAACCCGAGTGTTGTAGGTGAGTTGGAGAGAAGAGGGCAATCCTCCAAGGGAGGTCCTAGGTTCGAATCTCCACCCTACCAAAAAGCTGAATTGGGTACCCAAAATCCAATTGATAATGTTGGTGCGGGCAGGGTCGGGTGCGACCCCGGGTGACTTTGACGGTGTAGAACCCCCTGTTCGTGGTCTCTTAGACCAAGACGGCCCCGCAAGGGGTTTTTCGCTTTAAAAAAAAAAAAAGCCCAACAAAGAAAAGAACTAAGATAAATACAAGACGAAACCCGACAACCGGGCCAAAGAGAAAAGGAGAAAGAAAAGGGGGAGCAGAGGGGGGAGGGCTGCAGTCCGAAAGAGAGTACACGCCAAGAAGAACGAAGAGAGAGGAGGGGGGAGGGAGCAGCCCAGGAGGGGCAAGCTCTAAGAACCCCCCAAAAACTAATCTCTCCTAACAGTCGAGGCCGAAGTACCGGAGTTGAAGAAGTCCATGATATGTCTCTGTCCATCGCTGGTTCGGAACCCTGACAAGTTGTGGGTGCGTTGTCTAGTGACCCTGCTCCTGTCCGAACTGGATGATGTGGGGCGTTTCCGTTCGGAGTCACCTGAGCCGTCGGAGCGGGTGAAGTATGTTGTGATGAGCCGATGTTGAGGAGGGTGAGATCCATCTGGAGGAGAACTTTTATGTCGTCGAAGCTGAGTTATCTCCCTAAGAAAGAGTGCAAGACACCGCTGGTCCGGGTATCTGAAGAAGGTAGAAACAGATCGAGAGTTGTCCCTGAAAAGGCAGTGGAATCTACCCCGGATCTCATAATAAATGGGACAACAAAAGATAAAGTGATGAAGGGTTTCAACTTCACCCAATGAGCAAAACAAGCAAATCCGCTCCTCCGTCGGAAGATGGTGGTCTGACTCAATCCGGAGTTGGTGAGAACACACCCTGAGTTGCCCAATAGTGATCCGAAGACTATGCATTGTGTGTTGCTGAAGGTATTGTGGAGGAACTATTCTGCCCTCTTGTATCTGTAGGAAGTGCTCATGGTAGAAAGACAACTTGGGGGAAAGAGGGGCAACAGGAGAGATCCATGTGCATCTGGTGTACTGGAGACTAACATCCTTCCGGATCTCATGGAGCATCTTCTCCTTACTAAGCCGAGAGGGGGGAGAACACCCAAAGAATAAGGGGGGAGCCTGTCCATCCGTATCTGAATGCTGGCCAGGAGGGCAGAAACCTGAAAATACCAGCTCCTCCGGCCTCCCCGAGAACTCGGAGAGAGTTCCATTGAGGAGCGAAGGGCGAGGTAAGGGTACTGCCTGCAACCCGCAGGGGTATCTCCTAATGTACGGATCCTGTGAAGATAACCGATAATCAAGAAGATAATCTCAAGTTGGAGAGGAGAAGCCCCAAACTCTGCCAGAATAATAGAGCGGGGGATTGTGCCCTTGCAACGAATGAATCGTCGAAGAAAGAGTGTCTGGACTCGTTCAACCCGTGACCACTCAGTCGGGCCAAGACTAGGACCCCAAACCACTGACCCATAAGTAATAGTTGGCTTGACCAAGGCGTCAAAGATCCTCATCTTCACAGGTATATCTTGAAAATGTGCTTTGAAGCAATTCCTCTCTAGCAAAGACAGAGTTGCATACCCCTTACACACCCGGGCCTGGGCGGCGGGTTTCATACCAAAAGTGGGACCGGTGAAAAGAACCCCCAAGTACACATAAGAGGTGGTGATCTCGACCTCCCGACCTTGGAAAAAGAAGTGGAGATGGGATAGGGCCTCTTTGGTAGTATTGAATACCATAACCTTGGTCTTAGAAAGATTCACCGTCAACTGTCTCGAGTCACAAAAAGCGGCAAGAGTGTCCAGATGACGTTGAAGCCCCTCAGGAGATGAGGCCAAAAGAACAACATCATCAACAAAGAGGAGAATAGAAATCAGCACATAATGAAGAAGGCAACCATCCTCTGGGTGAGCGTTCTCCTTAATAAAAGTCTCAAGCTCGTCGATGAAGATCCCAAAAAGTGTCGGGGAAAGGGGGCACCCTTGTTTCACTCCTATGGTGCTAAGAATATTGGTTGAAAGCCCTTGAGGGGAGCGAAACCGACCTTTCACAGTCTCATATAATCGTGTAACCGTTGTCAAAAGCTGCCCAGAGATGCCAACTGACCGAAGTCTCTCAAGAAGTAAATGCCGAGGCACCGTGTCGAAAGCTTTCTTGAAGTCTACAAAGCAACAATAAACCTTCGAGGACCTGGAACGCGCCTCCTCAATAATAGCTCTGAGGACTAGAATGTGATCTGTGGTCTGGTGATCTTGTCGAAAACCAGCTTGGCCAAGGGCCCTGAAACCCTCCTCCTCCAACCTTCGGGAGAGAAGCACATCCAATGTTGTGGCATAGAGCTTGGCAAAGATATGCCCAATCATGATGGTCCTGTAGTTATTAGGTTCATGGGGATCACCTGCCTTATGAATGGGGTGAATGATATGCTGAGTCCAGGAATCAGGAAACCCAGAACAGACAGAGAGATTAAAGAGATCAGTGAGGGGCCCAACAAGAGGGTCAATACCATGCTTCAGAAATTCCGCTTGTAACCCATCCAAATCTGCTGCTTTGCTCGTACAAAGTTTCCTGATAGCCTGCCTGACAAGACCAGTAGAAAAGAGGTGGCACGAAGAGGGGGGGAGGGAACAATAATGGGAGGCTGATTTGGGATGGTATAGAGGGAAGAGGCATGAATGGTCCAAGTGGAAAGATCGATCCCATGAATAATCCGATCACGGGGGAGGATAAGGCGCCAAAAGGATTTAGGAGACTGTTGAAGGGAGTGGATAAGATCAAGTCGATGCCGAGAGAGGAAGAGACGCTTCTTCTTTCGAAGAAGCATCCTGTAGTCTTTGTGAGAAATGGCATAGAGTTGGGAAGGATTCCGAATGGCATATTTCAACCTTCGGTGGGCAGACTTACATTCCTCATCATACCAGATGTTCATGGGGCAATGACCAGGGGGACGAGGATGGGGGAGGACGAGTAGTGTGGGGGTACGAGTCCAAAGCAGCCTTCCAAATAGTTTGGACCAAGCAAGCAGAACGATCGGAAACATCGGGAAGAGA
Source organism: Wollemia nobilis (assembly GCA_028583015.1). Taxonomy (NCBI): domain Eukaryota; kingdom Viridiplantae; phylum Streptophyta; class Pinopsida; order Araucariales; family Araucariaceae; genus Wollemia; species Wollemia nobilis. The sequence goes on along the minus strand of JAQPPZ010000856.1, from coordinate 604,580 downwards.
AGACACCCTGGGGAGAACTTGACGCAACCGGTCCATGTAGGTAAAGGAATAATAATAGTCAAAGTCCATAATGACTCGAGGGGCAAAAGGGGAGGGAGGAGGGGGAGGAATAACAGGAAGGGAAACAACGGATAACGTAAGAGAAAGAACTGAATGATCGGTAAGGGGGGAGGGTGATCAGAGACGCTGAACCGGGAAATGAATGGAATGAGGGTAGTAGAGGAAATAGCATAGTCGACGACACTGGCTCCACCACTATGAGGAAAGCAAGTAAACCCACCGGAATCCGGGAAACAAGATATGCCATTGAGAAGAACTAGCCTGTTGGATTCACCCAACTCAATAAGATGCTTACCGTAAGCAGTAACCTGTGTCGCTGGAGGTTCGAGCAAAACCAAGGTCCTCAGGATCCAATTCCCGAGTCTGCATCTCATCGGTTGTGAGGTCATGAAGAGAAACCTGCATAGGTCCGGTCCGAGAATTGAAATCTCCCAACAAAAGTATCTCCCCTGAAGCCGAGTATCTAGTAATGTCCTCATAGAGATCTTGGAAAGGGTCCCCGTCCGTGTGAATAGCAAAATTGGATGTGGTGGGAGGAAAGTAACAGGTGGCAATGTAGATATCCCAAAGAGGTGGGTGACGATGGATTTTAATCCATAAAAACCTGGAGTGGGGGTCAGTCGAAACCAGGGAAACTGAACCCTGGAGACTGTCCCTGATAAGAGCAGCAACACCTCCTGAACCTCGAACCCCCCCAGAGCGTCGAGTGAGTTGCCGACAACTGGACCACCAAAAGTAACCAGAGATAACTGGTAGGGCCCGCTCAGGACTCTCGTGCGTCTCACAAATAAGAATGATGTCATGTCTGCCAATCACATCAAGAAGGGACCCTGGGGCAGACCACATCATACCATTGCAGTTCCAACAAGCTATAGCTAGCTTATCTACCACCTCCCTTCCGTGCCGATGGAGTCATTTGTTAGGCAAGGGTTTGGACCACCCAAGTGGGGGAGAGTCCCTAATCACTGCACGCAAATTACGAATAACTGCCCACTTGTTGGCTTTCTTGGCTGCAACTACTTGTTCCCTGGCTTTCTTCAATTCTTCAACCTGGAGTCGCGTAAGGTCCTCATCAAGGTAAATCTTGTCTTGAAGAGTAAATAATTTCCGTTTGGCCCTCAACGCCTTCATACGCTCTTCTGCATTTTTGAAGCGTATGACCAATGTGGAGTCGGGAGAGAACCACGCTCTCTCGAGAGTAACATCTGTTAACTCAAGAGTGTTGTGAATGAAGGCATTTCCAGCTTGAAGCGGATCAGTAGGTTTGGGCACCCCACGAACCCTGAGATTGAGCGCTTTCGCATTACGGATCCTTTCTTCTTCAAATTTAGCCTGGACAGCCAACTCAACTATGGGGGGCGGGTTCTTCTTTCCAGCTACAACCTGAACCCAAGATTGTTGGTCGGCTAATTTTTGACTTTGTGCAGTTGACACTTCCTTGAGACGTTCCTGTTCAGCAAGAAGAACAGCCTGTTCATCTCGAATTTTTAGAATTTCAGAGTGTAAATTCGCAGAATTTTGAGGAGGTTGTTCGGTATGTGCAGTCTGCAATTGAGTAATGATGGCTTGCTGATCTTGAAGTTTAATTTGGAGATCCGTGATTATTCGGCTGCCGTCTTTCACTTGGTCTTGCAAGGAGAGTATAATACTAGCTTGTGTGTCTAGCTGTTTCTGGAGAGAATTAATCTGTTTAGACAAACGCTGATATGACACTGTTGTGTGAAGGCGTTGGACAGATTTAAGAGGAGACCAAAAGAAGAACGGGGGAGAGGATATGTACCTTTTGTACATCAGGGGCAGTGGAGATAGAGAAGCATTTTATTTTGGAATGCAAGGCATATAGTGATAGGCATATATCCGAGTTAGCTGTGATGATACTCTAGTAGTGCAGTCATTGCAAGAATTGTTTTAAGAGGAGAGAGTAAGGAAAGTAGAGAATTTATCATCAAAATCAATGGGGTTGGCAGCCATGGTTCTTTTATAAAGTTCCTGTTAACGATGCTCTAGTAGTGGAATCATTGCAAGAATTGTTTGAAAAGGAGAGAAAGTAGTAGAATTTATCATCAAAAATCAACAGAAAAATATCAATGTTGCAGAAAGGAAAATGATTGGTTCAAATTCTGGGGTTGGCAGCCACAGTTTTTTTATAAAGTTTCTGTCCCACAGGTTGCTTTTGGCTTCCTGGATGTTAAAACTCTTCTATTTTATTTTATTCTGTTCAAGGAATGTTGTGTTTTTGAGTATAACCTGCAAGAAAAGGGGTTAAACCTAAACCTACAAGATGAATTTTGACAAGATGCTTATGATTGTGAAATGTATTTAAAACAACAAAAGACCGATTTTGTGTGAATATAAATATTCTAATTTTTGCAGGAATGAATTGTAACAGAAGTGTGTAATGTACTTGTCTGCTAAATTAAATAGGATAGGGTGCATCAACACACATTAAGAGAAAAGTGCATGGAAAGTAAAGTGAACATCGTATGATCTGCATCAGCCAATGGTTTGTCGACATCAAATTTTGTCATGTTGTTTGCATGTGTAAGAGCAGGAGTGTATACAATATACCATTGGGTAGCTTGTTGGAGAAGATTACGACTCAATAGCTTGTTTGGGACAATTGTGACACGGTAGCTTGATCAGGAAGATTACAATGACCATTAAGGAATAACAGTATTACAAATAGAATGTTTGTATAAGAATCCAATAAGAATGTAATGATAGGGACAGGTCACAGTAAACAATAGCTTGTTTGGGACAATTGTGACACGGTAGCTTGATCAGGAAGATTACAATGACCATTAAGGAATAACAGTATTACAAATAGAATGTTTGTATAAGAATCCAATAAGAATGTAATGATAGGGACAGGTCACAGTAAACAATAGCTTGTTTGGGACAATTGTGACACGGTAGCTTGATCAGGAAGATTACAATGACCATCAAGGAATAACAGTATTACAAATAGAATGTTTGTATAAGAATCCAATAAGAATGTAATGATAGGGACAGGTCACAAAAACAGTAAAATAAATAGCAAACGTTAATAATAAGTGTCACCATCATGGTAAATTGCAAGGTTCGATGAGCCTAGGGGACAGGGGAATGGTGGGGGATGGGAAGTCGATTTTAGGGGATGGCTGGGGGATGTCAAGTATAATAGTATTAACAAATTTTGAAATTTAAAATAATTTATATAACAAAAATGAAAAATACTAAATACTAATAGTTTACAACAAAAATACTTAGTTTACAACAAAAATATTTAGAACTTAGAAAGAAATTAGAAGCCATTAGATTCTTAGAATAAATAATTTAAATTTTACAACAAATGTCAAAGACTCAAAAATTAAAAATACTAATAAGTAATATTGGCATAGTCTCATTATAACAAAAAGTATTTAGTTTTATACTGTACAACAAAAGTAGTCTTATTCCTCTGGAACATCTGTTGGGCTATCACGATCAGAATTTGTATCTGATGAGCTGCCCTCATCATCTGAGTGAAGAGCCTCCAATGGAACTCTGACCAACCTCTCCTGACCCTCATCCTCATCAATCTATCCTGCATCCTTTGGGTCAACATCCCATCGTGTAGTTGGAGATCTCCTGTACTCTGGCGTAACTCTCTTACGAAGGCGAAGAGAGATATGCATTGCAACTAGCTTCTTCACTCTGCGAGAGGTAAGCCTGTTCCTCCTCACATTGTGGATAAAGCTGTATGTGGACCAATTCCTCTCAGCAGCAGAGGAACTAGCAACCTGTGAAAGAAGCCTAATTTCAAAATGGTGCAAGTTACGTGTGTCATCCCTATATAGTTGCCACCATCCAATGGGATTTTTATGGACAATGGTAGCACTATCCTCTATACACTTTGGTTGGCTGAAGCAAGGGCCCGTAAGATTCACAAATTGGAGCCACTCATCTCTAAGTTTTGAGCCCTCCTCCTTCGTATATATATTTTTAAGGGCACTCAAAAACCCTTGTCTCACCTCTTGATCTTTATAGGGAGCCACTCTCCCAGGCCTAGGCTTATACCACTTTGGGTTTACTACATATGCTGCCATATGAAGGGGGGTGTTCATCCTATCCCAGCTCCTCTGTATAATAGGTCTAATGTTGGCCTCATAGAATAATAATGATGCATCTCTAGCAGAAATGACTTTTTTAATGTCCCCTAACATGCTGTCAAAAGTCTCATAGATCTCTCTTAGATTAGGAGCATCTGTATCAGCATATCTTATGACTGCAACAATTGGGGCAACAAAAGAGACAATGTACCTACAAGAAATAATAAAAAAAAAAACTTAAACTATACGAGCAATCCAATTTGAAACTAAAAATGAAAAATCAATGAATCATAAACAAAAAAAATAAATATGAACCAAAACTTAACTTCAACATTTCTTAATTGGCTTGAGTCCACCAACTATCTTCCAATACTTTGTCTCTGATTTTCTTTCCCTCCTCTATCCTTGATTACGACCACCTCTTCCACTTCGTGCATACTACCATGGACTGTAAAGCATCTTGCACCTCGATCGTCCTCTCCAATAAAATGAAGTAGGTGGCGTATCTAGTATCTCCTAGTTTGATGAACTCCTTCTTTGAGAAGGACCGAAAGAAGGCTAAGGAAGTGTGATGGTTGCAAATGAACATTTGCAAGTCTCTGGCTTTTGCAACCATAGCCCTTACCCAATCTATCCTCCCAATGTCCTTCAATGCATTGTTCAATGCATGAACACAATATGAGGTCCAAAAAATGTCTATATGAATGTTCTATCATTTGCCTTACACGTTGACAACAAAAAAATTTAGAGTAATTTACACAATAAAAATGGTCTCATTTACACAACCATATAGATTTTGATTTTCATAAGAAAAACGGAAATTGTCAAATTGATTACCTGTACAACATTGGAGGGTCCAACCTCCTCAATAGCCTCTTTCAACAGGAGGTACTGGAACTCAACATCCTTTCTTTTCCCCGTGCAATCAATGGCTCGAAGAAAATAGGGACCTGCTGAACATGTGACAATGATATTGATGAGTGGATGTTGACGAATGTTAGTCCACCCATCCATGATGATAGAACATCCATTCGTCAACCATGTGTTCCTCATCTGCTCCATAACCAAACTGCATTTGGAATATTGTTTGCTCAAGAGAGAGGTACGAAGCTTAGTTTCTCTAGGCCTGCCTTGGCTATTTTTTTTAATGCTTCCTTGAAATAGGGGGAACATACAATATGGAAAGGAAGCACACGTGCAAAAAATAATTGTGCTACAACATCATCTGCTTCCCTCTCGTTTCGACATTAAACATCTCATTTGCAGTTCCTTTTTTCTTTGAGGGCAGCGGTGACAAACTAGAGGTTTGGGTTGATTCTTGTGGCTGTTTTGAGGAGGCTCCAAAGTCACCTCCAGATAATTGGCCAGCTTTAGGGAAAGGCATGCCTAAACCTCTAAATTTGGCCTCTTGCACAAGCCTATTGGCTTTAGACACCTATACCCGGGTACTTGGCTTCAGAATATAATGTAATTATTGAGATATCATGGGAAAGTTCAAGAGGATAATCTCTAAAAAGATATGATATTTTGCTTATCTCATGTAAATATAATTTATCCGATGAAGAGTCCAAGAGAATATTGGAGAGAGATCTAGGATATCTTGTCATAATGGGAAGAGTCCAAAGAGAGATCTTTAGAACATGTTGGCATGTGTCCATCCATAGTTCTCCATCCATGAAATATTTAGCCATCATGAGCTTATAAATAGGGGAGATCTCCTCCATAGGAGGCAAGTTGAGAATTGGAGAGCTCAAGCAAGTGAGAGTGAAGTAAGGGCGTGTCTAAGAGATTGTTTTGGCAAGAGTATGGGAATATGGTCATTGAGTTAGTCCATAGGAGTTGGAGACTTGGTAGAGGATCGAGTCCACTTGCTAGAGGCAATTTGGTGAATCCTTTGTACACTCTTTTTATTGTATATGTAATAAAAATATTTTTGTTCTCATCCCCGTGATGTGCTCTTGGCAAGGATGCCACTTGCATTATCGGTGATGTGACCCGGGTTCAATCCCCACGATGGATATGTATATGTATAAGAAGTATTTACTCAATAAAAAAAAATATATATATTTGTTCTTAATTGTGTCAACCTTGTGGAGTTACGATTTACATTGTCTATTTTTGTCCCTACTAGTGTGTATATTCCATTTGCATATAAGTTTTGTCTGGTAGCACATCATCACCATTGGAAGTCTTTGTGTCAAAGTGAAAGACCACAACATGAGGAGGATTTGGGAAATTCTATTCGTGCGAGGCAAAAGAATAGGGTTGTAGTCACCATGTTTGACGCAAAGGTCAACCCATATGCTGCACAAGCTGAAGTCTTATGCATCTCTATTCCTAATGCCTTGTTAGATGATGGAGCCACCACCAACTTAATGACAAAATTTACATTGAATACATTAGGAATTAATATAGGTTGTCCCACCAACCTTAAGCTGATATCTTTGATAAAGGAAAAATAAATCTAGAAGTCGTCACTAATGAAGTGGTCTTGGTTGTGAGAATCGTTTGTGTAGTAGATTTTCAAGTCATGAAAGGTGGTTTTGTTGCCTATCTAATTCTATTAAGTAGGCCATGGCTAAGAAAATCCCACGCTCGCAATTACTAGCATGAGGGATACATGACCCTTAGCTAGGGCCCTAACCAAGTAAGGATAAATATACTCCCTCAATCTCAAAAATTAAAACCAATAGATAGAGAGGATGAAAGTGAAGAATGGACAACATCGGATTGTTGAGGCAAAGACAAAGGAAGAAGAAAGCGAGGTAGACATCTCCTTGGTAGACATTCTTCCTAATGCTTCAATTGATCTACCGCAATAGTTTTCTTGAGGAATAGGTGGAGAACCGACCATGACAATTGCACATTGGAGATGAAAATAGAAGAGTAGGAAAAAGGATGAATTTTGGCTCTTCTGCATGTATATTCATCTCGTCACTTTTGATCATAAAGAGTTATGACAAGTTGATTGGGTCGAACATTACATAGAGTTGGTTGATAATACTAAGCTTGTGAAGCAAATTCCATACCATGTGAATCCAGATTTTGCAAGTATGTCAAAGAAGAAATAGACAAGTTGCTTGATGCAGGCTTCATTTCTCTAGTAGACAACTTAGAGTGGGTGTCTCCAATTGTTATTGAGAGGAAGAAGAATGGGAAGTTGAGGGTATGTGTTGATTATCGAAAACTAAACAATGCCACAAATAAGGACCACTACTTGCTTCCTTTTTCATATCAGATATTGGATGAAGTTGCATGGTACAAATGCTATAGATTTGCAAATGGCTTTAGTGGTTACAATCAGGTTCACATTGTAGAAAAGAACCAATTGAAGATGACCTTCAATTGTTCATGGGGTACCCTTGCCTATTGAGTGATGCCATTCAGATTGTGCAATGGACTTGCAACTTTTTGGCAGTTGATGAATAAGATATTTGAACCCTATATTGGAAAGTTGATCGGTTCTAGATGATTTTTGTGTTTATGGGGAGGAAGGGGATCTTTTAACTTTTCTTGAGAAGGCATTTAAGTGGTTGGATGAGGCAAGGGCTTCACTTAACGCTGCTAAGTGTATCTTTGGATGCTCCAAAGGTGTCTCTTAGGGGCATGTGGTTTCTCAACAAGTTATTGCAACAAATATCGAGAAGGTTGCAAATATCAAGGAGTTGCTATTTCCCACTAACGAGCAAGTTGTGATTGTTCTTGGGTCATGTGGGATATTATGGGAGGTTCATCAAGATTTTTTCAAAGATCGCACAACCATTAACAAAGTTCATCAAGAAGGATATCCCTATGAGCTAGGGAAAGAAGCCAAGGTTGCATTTAAGGAACTAAAGCAGGCCTTGATCACTATTCTGGTTTTGAAAGATCTAGATTGGAGTAAGCCATTCATCATCTACACAAATGCATTTGACACAACGCTTGGAAGCTTATTGAATGAGTAGGATGACAATGGGAATAATCGTCCAATTTACTTTGGTAGCAGAAAAATGAGCAATGCTAAAGTAAATTATAATGTCATAGAAAAAGAAGAACTAGCCATCATCTTTGTAGTAAACAAGTTTAGAAACTATCTTTTGGGGTAGAAGTTCATCATTGTTATGGACCATACTGCCCTCAAATATAATGTCAATAAGTCAAATCTATTAGGAAGGATTGCTATATGGATCGGTTGGGTAAGAAGCATATAAAAGCATATGCTCTTTCAAGACTATATGCTAGTGTCCAATTTGACTGCGAAGATGATGAGTTTCCTAATGCAACATCGCTAGTAGTAGAAGTTGTCCCACAAGAGTTCCTAGACATCTAGAAGTACCTAAATGATGTCAAGTTTCTAGATGATGTGAGGCCAAAGGTAAAGAAGATCGCTCAGGCCAACCGTTCCTACTTAATTATGCAGGGTGTTTCGTATCAAGTAGGATGAGATGGAAAGTATTGACGAGAGCAAGGAAAGGAATTGATCTCAAAGTTTCATGATGTAGTTTGTGGAGGACACTTTTCGGGGCAACATACAACAAGAAGGATTTTGGATGAACAATATCATTGGCGAACAATCTTCAAGGATTACATCTCTTATTGTAATATTTGTGATGTTTGCCATTCTTTTGGGAATCGTAGGACATTACTAGCACTGTTGTGTTTTATTTTTCCCCGTTGATCGTTTGAGAAATGGGGTATTGATATTGTTGGGCCCCTCTCTTCAACAACCCCAAGAAACAGGTTTATTATTGTCGCAACATATTATTTAACTAAAAAGGTCAAAGCTCTATTAGGGAAGTGATAGATAGAGGAAGAAGTCACCTAGTTCATGTATGAACGAATGGTACAAGGTTCGACTATCCATTGGAAATTGTTTTGGACCAGGGTACCCACTTTCTTATTAAAGTGGGAGAAGACATGACAACTTGTTTTGCCATCGAGCACAAGAAGTCAACTGCATACAAACCAAGTTCCAATGGGTAAGTGGAGCGAACAAATCATGTGTTATGCCAACTCCTTGTGAAGGATGCAAATTTATAGATTGACTCTTGGTTAAGCGGATCCATGCATCATCGTGGGCCTAAGGGGATACAATTATGTCAACGACAAGTTATCCACCTTTCCATCTCCCATATGGCTTCGATCTTTTTATTCCTATTGAATATGATGTCCCAACCTTACAGATATAATGACCTCATTCTTTGCCTTGACTTGCTTGTTTACTCACGCATAATAACTATTGGTTGGTATCACAAGAATTCTAAATCACGGATATAAAGACCTCATTCTTTGCCTTGACTTGCCTTTTCTAAATCACAGATATAAGGATCTCATTCAGTTATTAGTTGCTTCATTTCCTAATTAATGAAATGTCCTTGATTATTGTTGATGTCTAGAGGAAATCCAAAGTGAGTCATGACCTGCACATAGATGAATCGGATTGTGCTATACATAGAGTTAAACAAGGCTCGTGCTTCCACCCACTTTGTTAAATATGTGGTTGCTACAACAGTGCATGTGCATGTTAGCAATCAGTTCTATTTTATAAACTCGATGAAATGTAACTCCCAACATTAGAGAGTTCCTATAGTTATGATGGGTAAATGGGCATTAAGTCATGCTTGAGTGGCTTAATGATCCTTTAACATGTGTCACATGATGGTACCCATTCATTGGTGTCATGAAAAAGGGTTAACCCTCACAATTCGATGAGCAATATGTTCTTGGTTATTGTTTTTCATCTTGCATGACCATTGGCTAGTCCTTGGTGTGCTTTCTCCTAGATGTTTTTGATTTGACTCGAGTAAACATCTCCTCAACACTTGATCTAGGTCCAATGTATTGATAAGTTGGAATGAACTGGAGCTGAGCACTATCTTCCTTATTTGAGTGGGTGTCATATCTTTGGGAAATGATCTTGCCAACAAGAAACTCGATGTGCTTGTACCGTGAAAACGCCAAAATTTAAAACAACTAGGCCTAAGCAAAGTCATTATGGACACCCTCTAGAGACTCTTTCGAATGTGTTCTTGAGAGTGGGTCTACAATCACGTGTCTTACTAGGTCTGACAACCATATTGAACACAAATTCATTCAACAAAATGAACCTTTGGCTCATTCAACTATGAATGACAGGCTTGTTGATGAGATGTAACAATGGTTTATAGCATAGTAGAAGAAGTAGAAGAAGAGGTATTAAAGTGGAACGAAATTCCAACATAGGAATCGGGTAGTAAATCGGATAGGGAAAAAATCAGCAAAAAAAAACAGAACAAAACGCTTTTTTTATTTTATTTTATTTTTTTTCTTTTTATGCTTATTACAATGAATTAACATTATGCAAATCAAATATTGCAATAAAAGCAACAATTCAAGTCAAGACTTCATACAAGGCTCAAGCTTTAAGTACACATGAAAGTGACAAAACTTCACAAAACACATCCTGTATTGCTTATAATATGAAAAGGTACAAATTACAAAATGTGTCAAGACTCAAAATGCCTCAATAGGCCCACTATCTATTGTCTTCCTTTGCCCCTTGTCCTAACATTAGCCCTAGTCTCTCTTGTCCTAACAGCAGCAATAACAACAGCAGAAATAACAGTAATAACAACAATAATAACAGCAGCAATAACAACAATAGAAGCAGCAATGGCAATAGCAGCAGCAATGGTAGATATTAGATAACAGTAAATACAGGTAGTTTTATATTAACAATGGCATTTACAGTTCAGCATTACAGTTTCAGCATTGCAATCTGCAACCTGCAAACCCTAGGCAGAATATCCTTCATGGCTGCATACAAGACTGGATTGCATCATGCCCATGCACATATGCATCAACTCTCACATCATGAACATCATGAACATGACGGGCAACGCTTGTCGCCAACTGTGTCGGGGGTCAAGGGGGCGGCAGTCCCCTTGCAGGGTCAAGGGACAGCGTCCCTTGCGGGGTCGAGGGGCAGCGCCCTCACGGGGTTCGAGGCGGAGCCCCGAAACCTCAACGGCAAAACCACTGAAACCATCAATGTCTGAACTAAATTTTGCTCCTCAACAACATTCTGGAAGTTGTTTTAATGTTTAAAAAATATTAGATAAGGTAGCAAGGTAGCAGAGAGTTTTTTGGTCTTTGCAAGAGGTCAGGAGAGGTAATTAAAAAAGACACTTGCTTTTTTCTATTTATCGGCCGCAGCCTCTACCCGCGCGGCTGCGGCCGATTTTTTGACTGCCGATTTCGATTTTTGAAAAAAATCGCCAAAAAATTGAGGGACTCGTGATAAGTTGCCGAGTCACTCGTTTCGCGAATGATTCGTGATTTCGGCGATTTTTTGCCGATTTTGTAATAGAGGTTTATAGTCTACATATCACCTAAACAAACTAGCTAATGGGTAACTCATGAACTTCTATCCCATATGGACCATCCCACATGAGTTCAATGAGAGTTTGATGTTTATGCATGACTCCAAACACTCTTTTAGATTTCTTGCATGCTCATCCATCTTTATGCATAGAGACAAGTTGTCTAAGAATATGTTTTACTTCTAGTAGACATCTTGTAAAAAATGTATAGAATGATTTTTTTGGAGTATTGGTAGTACATTGGTCAGCTTGAACAACATCCTATTACAAAAGTAGTCGTCAATCTATATTCTAACAATGCTGATTTGATCGTACTTTGAGAAGCCAAATAAAAATGAGTCTCGCTCATGTTTCACTATTTCCTCCATAATGGTATCGATAAATGCAATTGGAAATGGATCCTTGGTCGTCACGTCACTTAAACATTTGAAATGAACTCAAAACTTTGCTCTATGTGGTTATTTTCTTTTGTTCGATGATAGTGGGGGAAACACACTCATTGATTATGTCTTTGAAAATGATATTGACATTCGAGATATTGCCAATTTCTATGTACTCAAGTTTTACTTGGATGCATGCAATTGGGTCTCCTCTACATTGGTTTTGCTCTAGAAATGAGTGCTATACGATGGACACATAGCTTGGGCAACACCACTTCCGGGGCCTTAAAGGTCCATGCAAATGTCTCTTCATACTTGGTAAACAATTTGAATGCAGGTGCTTTCAAAACAATATTTGAGTTGTGATTATCATCTAACAATTAACTACTCCTTGTGACATCCATTGACCAAGGTAGATATGATACATATAGGTATCACAAGAAATGGCAGGCGGTTGGCAACTCTCACCACTCAACTACCAAACTACCTTATAAATGAAATAATAGAATTACCCCATAACCTATGACATGTTATTTATTACATTGCATATATATCAAAATATAACATAAACACATCATGCATGGGAACCAATTTATCTGCATACAGATCTTGGGGTGGATCTTCCACAAGGCACCCATTTTCAGCTTGTGGGAATATGATGAGTTGTAGGATGATGCAAGGTATGTCATACTTCACAAGGCTAGATACATCACTTCAAAAGAATATGCATGTGAAAGTGGAGGAATTCTAACATCATCTTTGTGGTTGAGGATGATGATGAGAGAGGGGACTTTTGTCATTAAGAGAATAAATGAATTTTTGTTGGAATCATTATTGGCAGCATTGATTTAGACGTGAAATCCAGAAAAACCACAAAAGGTGCCATGTAAAGACATGAAAACTAGACACCACTGGGAGAATTCATATTATGATCAATTTGTTTCATGAAAGGAAAAACTTGTAATAGGACTCGAAAAGGCATGTCACGCTTACAGATGTGCTATATCAGGTTATTTCCACCATGCCTTATGACAAGAAAGTGATGGTGTATCCCATTTCCATCACTAAGCAGATCATCGTTATTATAGGGTTCCACAGAACTTGGCGTTAGAGAGCCTTTAAAGCTCTATTTTTTGTCTGTATATTGGAGTGGCCTATGGGTCTTTCTTATTCTGACAATTATCTACAATGCTTCTGTGTAGTTGTATTGCCTCGATTGTTGGCAAGTTGGGCAGGAAGTGCAAATTTTGTAAGGGTGAGCCTCAACACAGGCGGTAGTAGGCTGAAAGGATATTGGGCTAGCTATAGGAACAAGCAAAATAACATAGCAGAGAGAATTGTGAGGAAGTGGAAGTAGTCTGTGGGAAATGTTTGTTAGATGAAAATTTGAAAGAGATTTTAAATTTGAAGAGCCCAAAAGTTGTGTGGATAACCAAGCATCTTTTGGGAAAAGAGCTTTTTATTTTGATTGCAGGGGACAAATATACAGGTGGCTACTAGTATTCTCTTTCTTTCCAGAGAAAGAAGTCTCAAACCCAAAGGGCACATCTTGTTTTCATGTCATGCAATACATGTATTATAATAATGTATTAGTAGGGCATATGGTAATAATGTATTTAGTGGAGTGATCTGGTATGTCCGTTATATATGGACCCCCTTTTCTATATGTATAAAAATGGAATTTTAGTAATAAAACATCTCACTCAATTTTGTCCAAAAACATTTTATGGCATCAAAGTTGTATGAATTAGTTGAAAAGTGCAGGCAATTGTAAGTGAACCCAATGAAATGGTAAGAACAAGTGAAGGGGTTGTTCATCTGCAACATTCCGTTGGGTGTAGACATACGGGATTGCCATTGGAGACCCATGATGTAGAGGCTGATACTCACAGACAGGATGGCCATTGGAGGCCCATATGGAGGAGAGACCAGAGCCAAGCCGTGGATAGAGACATTACAGGAGACTGGTCATTGATGAATGAAAAGGAACTGGCCCAGATAGGAGAACATTATCGCCCCCTGTATTTCCTGTTTTTTTGGATTGTCAATAAGGTTTTAAAAAATACAATTGAAGCAGACTTTGTGTCAACAGATTTGTAATTGAGTGGTTGACACGTTTGCTATTTTTTATGGTAATTTTTATGCTCCATACATGTGCTTTCATGTTTGCAGTGTTTCTTTATAGGAGTTTTAACAGATTTTACTTGCAGGTGACTGTGGTAAATCCAGCAATGGAGTCGGCAATGGATCTTCTGAAAACTTTTTCTGAGGATGTCCATTCTCAGAGAGTTCAAAAGAGCAGGTTGAGGCATGGAGTTGCTTGGAGACATCCGCCAAAACCAACAGATAAAGAGTGGTGTTGTCTGTGGGCAAAAATCCAGCTCATGGATTTTGTTCAAGCTTTTGCCAATGCTGAATTTGGGGTCAGTTGACTCTATTTAAGCCCATATTTTCTATTATCTTCTTTACCATTTTCTGGCCTATGGTTGGTTTTGCTTCGAATGTCTGTTAATATTGTCATTGCATGGTCATTTGTTCAGAAAGTGGTGTTGAAGCTTTTTTTTTTCAAATATGTATACCTTTGCTACATACAACTTGACATTAACATTTGGAGGCTATGTTTTTGAAATCAGTTGGAGCATCAGGTAACATAAGAAATGTCTTCCTTATTAAAGATGTCTACCCGAGACAATCAAATGATAACTTCAAATTTCACTGGTGTATGTTTTCAATTCAAGAAATGTCTGCCTTATAAAAAAGGTCTACCCGAAACAATCAAATGATAACTTCAAATTTCACTGCTGTATGTTTTCAGTTCTTTTTTGTACAACTGTCCTCTTTACCATCCTCTTTTTGCTGGGTTTGAGGGGTGCCTTCCACTCTCTTTTCATGTCCCCCATTCCTTTGTTCTTGTCAATAGGCGACTTGATGGAACATAGGTAGTAACTTATCTGTAATGTTGTTGTCTTTTAAATGACTGGGTTTTTTGATTTGTGAGCTAATTAAGCACAATAATGGTAACTCTAAGTGGTTTTATTGCTCTCATTTGACTTGATTTTTTATATTGGTATCAGATCAGATCTTTATCACTGATGTGCTAAATCATAAATAGCTTTTTTCTTTATGACAGGTGAACTATCTTTTTGATTATACCCTTGAAATATTAGATGACCCCGCAGCATTAGCTCTGATTGAGGTAATTCCTAAATAGTTTCCTACTATAAACCATACATTTGAAGCACAAATGTAATAATTGAAACTGAATGAAACTGTGTTCAAGATCAAACTTGATGTAATGATGTTGGAAGTAAGAACTAAATTGATGAAATGAAAATGAATATGAGAATATCCTCAGGGATTAATTTTGATGGCAAGTATCATTGTGTGCTTGGATTTGGCAGGTAGGTTTACTGTATCAGCAACAAGATCCATCTTTTATTCGTCCAGTTACTCGTGGCATTCAAAGGTGCCTTGTTAGATGGTAAAGAGCTGATCCTCTTTCTTCATGACTGAAAATACATACTAGAAATTTGGAGAATACCATAACTTGATATTAAGAACATTAGATTGTCTAGTTGCAATATTTGGTGTCATGCTTATTGCTTTTGTAAATTTTTGGAGAGGGAAGACAAGTTCTCTAGTCTTGTTTGTCATTTCTTAACTACCAATGTGCTCTTTTGGCCACACAATGTACATTCATTGAAGTGTTTAAACTTGATCACAGGCTTGTTCAGGAAAAATTGCAGCTTGATACTTTCCAGTCAATCAACTTTTTATGGCATCGCATGATAAGGGGTAGGAGTTACCGTCATTTGATGGAGGGTAAAGGTCTTTAAAGACGAACTTTATAAATCAGGCCATTTATTCAAATCAGATCACATTTCATTTTTGAATTTCCTAATCTTGCTTTCACTTGTAATTTTATGGAGGAAGCAGATGTTTATATTTAGCCTTTATGGAATTTGATTAAGGGCATTTGAATCAACAATATTTTTCATTTAGCCTTGGTTAATAACAACAGAGTGCAATGTCTCATGAGGTCAATTTAATATGCAGTGCATTATTTTTTGAACTTAGACCTAAGCTTGCGGGACTGATTACATGTCCTTTGAATAAAATCCAAAATCTGCAATGACAATAATCATACATGAACTATGTCATCATGCTGCTGCATGTTGCAACAATGGATGTTATCATGCACGAATTTTCATTTTACACTTTTAGAAAGTTCCAATGTCAATTGCCTGCATGATACATGATGTCTTGATGATTACTTATTTGTATAGAATACAATGAGGAAGAAACTGCATGTCCATAATACCTTTTCATACAGGGACTATGTTTGTCTGCTTTGTAGCGATGGTGCTTCTAACATGCAAAGCCATATATATTTGTTCAGACCGAACATATATTGGATAAATAAGATACAAGGGATGTAGTTAGTCCAAGTAAATGATGAAAACTTGAAGGCAAAATTATATTGGTCTATAAATAATAGAAGGGATTAGACTCTTAAATATATTGTCCAGAATAACAACATATGATAGTACTTGAAACATCAACAACGTTTCTAGCAAAATAAAGAACAAACAATGGAGATACAACAAGCAATGGTTACAAAAAGTGTAAACAATACACAATATATGTTGAACTAAAGAGTAGAAATATTACTATTTTGATATTCTAAAGGATTCGATTCAGGAAAAAATAATATTTAGAAGTATTGAACACAAAAACTGGCAAGTGCGATTTGTGCCTGTGGTCGTGGTTCAACAAATGAATGAGAAGGTTTCTACTCTCTCCAATGTTGGGATCTTTGGCCGGTTCCCTTCTACCTTCTATCTAATGTTGAAAATAAATAAAGAAACTGATCTAAAACATGCAAAAACCAATGAGCAAACTGATGTAGAAAACAAATCTAATCTACTTTTGTTTGAGAGTTAAGGGTGAAAGAGCAAAAAAGATGCAAAATACGGCCAAAGTCGTAGGGAGGTTTAAAGCTGGTGTAATCAATAACTCCAACAAATACCAAATAACTTCATTATGATAAGATCTCCAAGCTAATCATCCATATCAAAAAGAAATATGAATAATAGAGGGAAAAAAAGTGGTGCTACTAGTTCTACGCATCCATAAGTTAAAGATCTTAATTTATGAATGTCAAGTACAATCCTTTGCTTTATTGATTTCTAAGTGTTGAGTACAATGATCTCTAGAGAATAGCTCTAGTATGCTAGGTAGCCAAAAGACCCTATAATAAGCATTCAACTCTAATTTATATTTGAATTTGTAGCCATGAAATGGACTACATACAATGTATTTTGGTAATTCTTATGAGGTGGTTATATCATCCTTATCCTATTACTAAAAATAGACAAAAAAAGGTGCTTTGGTAGTAGGGCTCTCTAATAGCCAACTACACTTGTGAGTGGGTTTCTCTGGCAATGGGTCATGCTTGTGAGCGAGGCTTTTTGACATCAAGTTGATTTGGTAAGTGGGGTGCTTTGAGAGTTGGGGTTCATCTTCTAATCACAATCAATTCTTGTTGATTTTTGTTTTGCTCAATATTTTGCCTTAGTTTGTGTGACAAACCTTTGTTTGGAGCATAATGGTAGCAACAAACTACTACAATTTTGGTGACTTGGGAGATGTTAATCTTGATTGATGGAAGATATTGGATTTGGCTAATTGTTGGGTGTGGATAATGCTTTTGTAGGGAAGAGTGTTAGTGCTTGTAGCGATCTATGGATTGATGAGGGTAAAAATACTAACATTACCTTGTAACCTTCAAAGTAAGGTTGCGTTTATTTATTTATTTATTTGAATTTACATGGTGGAATAGGTAGCCGCCACGAATCCGAGCAAGTTGTTCGGCTTTTATGGCCGCCACTGTAGTTAGCAGAACTCTCCGAATAATGCAAAGGAAATAAGCTTTGATTAATATCAACTAACTTAGCTTAGAAAAATTAAGCTAGTTATATAGATTACATAACAACTGCTTTAGCATATAATACGCTAACAATACACGTTAGGAGAAACGTGTAGCTAACTATTAACCTAAGTAGAGAGTTCTAACTAAACAACTAACCTAAATATCTGACTTAGGATATTTAGGTATTTACTCTAGGTTAACCAGTAGATATTTAGAACAGTAAATATCTCATGGTATGCAGTAAAAAGTAAATGTAATAATCTATGTAGTATAATGCAATATACTACCTATTTTACCCTAACATCCCCCTTTATTACATTACTTTGATATACAAAGTCTACTTCGGAACAACTCAAATTTGACACGTCCAAGTGCCTTTGTGAAGATGTCAACAACTTGTTCGTCGGTGGGAATGTATTGGAGCTTGATCCTGTGTTTAGGAACTTCATCACGAATGAAATGACAATCTGTGTCAATATGCTTTGTGCGTTCATGATGGACTGGATTCTTGACCAAGTTCAAAACACCCGAGTTGTCGCAAAACATGTGAATAGGAAGTTTCTTTGGTAGGCCCATGGTAGCCAAGATGCGACTTAACCATATCGCTTCACACACAGCTCCACGTGCAACGCGATATTCTGCCTCAGTTGAAGATAAAGCAACCACCTGTTGCTTTTTACTATGCCATGAGACAGGACCAGATCCAAGATGAAATACATATCCTGATGTTGATTTTCTGTCATCTAGGGATCCAACATAGTCAAAGTCAGTGTAACTCTATAAGAAGAATGAGTTATTCTTCTTATACTCTAGACCATAATCTACACTACCCTGAATGTAGTGAAGAACCCTTTTAGCTGCTTTCCAGTGTGAGACCTTTGGTTCCTGCATGAACCGAGAAAGATAGTTTACAACATAAGTAATGTCTGGTCTAGTATTGGTCAGATAGATGAGGCTTCCAATCATCTATCGATATAGCGTGCCATCTACCTGTGGTGAGTCATCATACCATGATAATTGAAGCCCTGATTCCATCGGTGTTGCTTTGGGCTTACAATCAGTCATACGATATTTTTCTACTAAAGTCTTGGCATACTTTTTTTGAGTCACCCTAAGATGATTCTTCTTCTGTTCTATCTCAAGGCCAAGACAGTAGTGGAGAAGTCCAAGATCTGTCATATCAAATGACTCTTTCAAGTCATCTTTCACGACGTTAATCAATTTCTCTGAATTGCCAGTGATGATTAGATCATCTACATACAGTACAAGAATCACTATTTTAGAACTTGTGTTCTTGATATAGAGATTTGCATCTGATGGACTTCTCTTAAATCCGTGCTGCAGTAGGTGACTATCCATTTTGATGTACCATGCTCTTGGGGCTTGTTTTAGCCCGTATAATGATTTGACCAATTTGCAAACTTGTTGCTCATGGCCTTCCTCAAAAAATCCTGGAGGTTGAGTCATGTATACCTCTTCTTTTAAGTCACCATTTAGAAAGGCACTTTTTACATCCATCTGATGTAATTTCCATCCGAACTGTGCTGCCATAGCACAAAGAACTCGAATGGTGGTCATCCTTGCAGTGGGTGCAAAGGTTTCCTCATAATCAAGGCCTTCCTTTTGAGCATAGCCCTTTGCCACAAGATGGGCCTTATGCTTGTCTATGGTACCATCTGCCTTATATTTGACTTTGTAAACCCATTTGCAGCCTATGGGCTTCTTTCCTTTAGGCAAATCGACCAGCTTCCATGTTTTGTTTTTAATGAGGGATTTATGTTCAGCATCCATAACTGCCTTCCACCGAGGCTGACTAAGTGCTTCATCAACTGTAGAAGGTTCATTTTCATCATATGAAGACATGTAAACCCTCTCCTCATCAATTTCCATATCATTTCCACTTTCTAAATCTCTATCAATAGAAAGCTCTTGAAAATCTGCACAAAGATCATCAATTGAAGTAGATGCTTCTGTCGTTCTCTGTCGAGACATGCTTCGTGTCTTTGGATGATTGAGAGTGAGATCTGGTGGTGAAGTGAGTTTGGAATCTCTCATAGTACTTGTATACCATTTAGGAGGCTTTTTCTATTGTGGAGGAGGAAGTGGTTGTTGCTCCTCATCATCCAGGTATACCGATGTAGTGTTAGGTGTGAAAGCTTCATCAAACACTACATCTCTACTAACATGTATTTTCTTGGTGAATGGATCTATCAATCGATAGCCTTTTGAGAATTCATCATATCCAAGAAAAACACATTGTAGGGTCTTCTCATCTAACTTCTTTCTTTTCTCCTTAGGTATATGCATAAAAGCCTTACACCCAAATACTCGTAGATGAGATATGGAGGGTTTCCTTCCACTCCATGCTTCTTGAGGAGTCATACCTTCAAGAGCCCATGTGGGTGCCCTATTTAGAAGATATACTATAGTTGTTACAGCTTCAACCTAGTAAATGTGCTCAAGATTGGCTCCCTTAAGCATACATCGAACCATTTCCATAATGGAACGATTTCTTCTCTCAACAACTCCATTTGATTGAGGAGAATAGGTTGTTGTTAACTATATTTTTATCCCATGTTTCTATAAAAATGAGGAAAATTATTTTGATGTGTATTCCCCCTCGATCTGAATGGAGGGTCTTTATGAAACATCTTGATTCTTTCTCAACAAGCTTCTTGAACTGCTAAAAATAGTCAAATGCTTCAGACTTCAATTGTAAGAAGAAGACCCACATTTTTCGTGAGTGATCATCTACAAACAATTGAAAATACCTTTTTCCTCCACAACTAGTAGACATAGGACCACACAAATCTGTGTGAACTAACTCCAAAGGTACTTTAGCTCGAAAAGAGCTAGGTTCAAAAGGTACTCTATGTTGCTTTCTTGACAAGCAATCTGAGCACACTGGCAAAGTAGATGAAAGAGTAGGCAGTCCTTTCACCATTTGATATTTACTGAGTTCTAGTAAATACCCTGAACTTAGATGCCCAAATATCTTATGCCATAGAGAAGTGGCCTCTTTTGTGGTTACTGCCATTGCAGTATGTGTGGAGGTAATTGCATCTAAGACAAACAAACCATGTTTGTATGAACCTGTTGCTATCTGTTTTCCTTTCTGAGTGATAAAGCAACGTTTCTTTTCTTTGTCCACTTTGAAATTGACATTCATGTTATTGTCCAGGATTTGTGGAACTGACAAGAGATTATTTTTCAATCCTGGTACATAAAGAACTTTTTGAATCTTACATTCTCCATCTGGAAGGGAGACAGAAACATTTCCTTCTCCCTGAACTCGATAGGTCTGATCATCAGCAATGGTTACCGGTCTACCTTCTCGAGCCTCAAATGTTTCAAACCAGGACTTATCGCCAGTCATATGTTTACTAGCGCCTGAATCTATGTACCAAATAGTATCCTTTTGAGGGGAATCTGTATGTGTCATGAGCACTTTGTGTGCTCGTTCAGAGTCCGAACTAGAATCTTCAGCTACAACAACATGTCCTTGTTGTTGTTTGTTCTTGTTCTTTGGTTTGCCTTTGCCCTTCTTTTGTCCTTGTTCATTGGGCGGTTTGTTCTTAAACCAACATCTTTTGGTTTCATGAGTGTCCTTATCACAAATTTTACAATACTGCTTCTTCTTCTGAATCTCTTTGCCTTTACCCTTGTCTTTGTTAGAAGAAGATCCTTTCTGTTGATTCCACTTTTTCTTTCCACTTTGCTTGTTTGAGAAAAGTGCATTGTTGGATGCCTCATCTCTTTGGAGTTGATTAGCTTCTTCAGTTTGAAGCAAATTTACCAACTCTACAAAAGTCACTGTCCTTCCAGAGACTTGTAGTGAAGTGATCAACATTCTATAGGAGTCTGGAAGAGCCCTTAAAATGATTGAGGTCAGGACATTGTCTTCCACTTTTTCTCCTAAGGCTTGCAGTTTTGTTTTTATATCTGCGACTCTGCAGAGGAATAGCTCTATTGTCTCTCCAGATTTCATATGAAGAGTATGAAGTTGTGTTTGAAGGTTAAGAATTGTTGATTGATTCTTTCCTTCAAAAATGGTAGCTAAGGCATTCCATGCCTCCTTACCATTTTTAGCTTCACTTATATGAGGTTGTATGTCATCAGTAATAGCTAGCAAGATCAATAAGGAAAGTCTTTTATCCTTTTTATCATAAGTTGTCTGATCTGCTCCTGTTGATGTGGGTCTAGAATCAGTGCCATCCACTATTCCCCACATCTCCTCTACAGTTAAAATGGCTTTCATCTTAGTTTTCCAGGCAGAATAATTTGAACCTTTGAGCAGTTGGCTCTCATTGAGATACTTGTTGATCATGGCCATGGTGAAGGTTTCAAATTGATATGACTAAGATGACTTTATCTTGCAGTATACCCTCAAAAGAGTATATGGAAGATTTTTAATTTGCTCTTTAAGATATTTAATGGCACCTGCCTTAACACCCTTAACAAGGGATGAAAAGTTTGAGGAAATTAAGCCAAACAAAATAGAGCAAATTAAAGGGGTAGGTTTTGAAAGACTTCTGATTGTGCTCTCTAGGATATTTAATGGCACCTGCCTTAACACCCTTCAAGAAGGATGGAAAGTTTGAGGAAATTAAGCCAAACAAAGAGAGTTAATCAAGGTGTTTGGATTTTGACCTTTGATGGGGAGCAAAAAAAATTGACTTTGTTTTAACCTGTGCAAGGTGTAGCACGATTTTGAGTGAAGTTTGGGTTTTGTGAAATGCTTCTTCAATGTTCTATCTGATTGTTTAATTGCACACAAAAAGCATGATTGTTAGTGCAATAATCAAAACAAGAGAGCAACCCAAATTATTATCACTCTAGGTGTCGGATGCAACCGAAAATGCACCTAGTATAGTCAATTTTTTTTTAAGAAAAGGTGTCGAGTACAATCGAGAATGCACCTTTCTTGCTTTGAAATATCCCCCCTTTTCTCTTTACAATTTTGCAAAAAAATAGAATCACAAAATATGACTTCTATCCCCCCTTAATTTTTACAAAATTGAAAATTCGAGCACTCCTTTCAAGACAAGTCGACACACGACCCGCGTTTGAAAGGCTTCCAGACCAGTCGACACACGACTTTGGTTTTTGTCTTCAACACTCAAGCATGAGGAGCAAAGAATAGGTTCAAAAATTCTTTTCAAGTTTACAACAAAAATTTGCAATTTTATGTCTTATATCTCCTTTTTGAAGGAGAAAACAAAAGCAAATATTTGGTTTTGTTGCAAAAAAAATGACCTTTGTCCTTGCCCAATTTTGAAGTGTTTTGGTTTTGCAATAGAATATAAAGTTCCTATGTCTCTTTATCTCCAAAAAAAAAATTGGGAGAAAACTATAGGAATTTTGAGTAATTTATTGCAAAAAGGTTGGAAGAAAAACCTCTATGTGATGCAACCAAAGTCTTAATCTCTTTGTCTCTTTATCTCCAATTTGTGAAGAAAACTAAAGAAATGGTTTTGCTTGATTTTGAGATGGCAAATTTCTAGGTTTGAATACTAAAAAAAATATTTTAATGATTAAAACTTTATATAATAAAGGTATTTGGGGAAAATAAAATCATCTAATTATTTTTGAAAAAAAATGATTTAATTTATCCAAACACACTAAATTATATAATTTATATATATATATATATATATATTTTAAATATTGAATAAACCTTAGAATAATAAAAGTTGCACCTTTTTGTTGGAGAGTCTTTTCGCATTCGAAAAAAATTATGTGCCCGACTTCGAACACAGGACCTCGCGGGCTCGAATGACCGAACAAACTAGTAGGCTGCACAACGACTTTGAAACCAAGGAGGTATTACCTCGTATTTGAATAATCCTTTCGAACGGAGTGTCAAAAAAAATTAACAAATCTCTTCAAAGCGGTGCGCGTGGGGTTCGATCCCCCGATCACGCGTGCCGCAACAAAGAACTCTTGCCACTGTGCTCCGGGGTGTGGACGGGAAGGGAGAAGGAGGGTCCGCCTTATGTTTCAATGTGGGCTCCATGATTTTTTTTGTAAAATGGGGACTTTTGTCCCACATTTATCCTATGGGCGCAGGATGTAGGGTTTAAGAAACCCAATACTCCCCCTTTCTAGCGACTGCCTTCGGGCAGTCAAAAAACCATTGTTTTATTGCTCGATGGAGAGAACCTTTACCCTACCATGTGTCCTACCCTCGATGCACCATGTCACCCTACCACGTGTCCTGTCAGATCCTAGTCAACTACCAACTCAACGTCTAGGTGGTTGTGCCACGTCAATAGGTCTAGTCAATAGGGTCTCAAAAATTGAGCCATCCATGTGTCACCTTGGTTTCTGTGCCATCCAGTTTCCTACCATGGAGGGTGCTCCTGCCCTCTCATGGTGATGGGCCAGTCACCATCATCGAAGAATGTCTTCGATGGTCGATCATCCGAGGGCGCGCCCGCCCTCTTGAGATGGTCGATCGATCATCGTCAGAGACTGTCCCCATGTCACGGGAAGCGTGAGGGTGCTCCTACCCTCGAGGCGCTCCCATGGGCTATCGGCGGACCCACTGTTGGGATCACCGATAGGGGTATTGGAGCCCTCCGGTGTTCGCGATCATGGTCGGGGAATTAATATCCCCTGCCTCGGGATCCGTGCCCGGTGCTGTGGGCTCTAGCCTCTACGGGGATAGTCCTCCCGAGACAGAGGTGGCCCAAAAAAATTGGGAATATCCCACCTCCTCTGCCTCCGGGAAATTTAATCAAAACAATGCATCAAACTATAGGAGAAAAAAATAATTAAAGTCACCAGTTGCCTTCGCCTTCTCCAGAACGAAGGTGTGCCTTCGCCTTCTCCAGCGGAACGAAGGTATCCCGATGCTCACTCTTCCTCTCTCCTACTCCCTCTGGCTCTGATGCCAATGTAGTTAGCAGAACTCTCCGAATAATGCAAAGGAAATAAGCTTTGATTAATATCAACTAACTTAGCTTAGAAAAATTAAGCTAGTTATATAGATTACATAACAACTGCTTTAGCATATAATACGCTAACAATACACGTTAGGAGAAACGTGTAGCTAACTATTAACCTAAGTAGAGAGTTCTAACTAAACAACTAACCTAAATATCTGACTTAGGATATTTAGGTATTTACTCTAGGTTAACCAGTAGATATTTAGAACAGTAAATATCTCATGGTATGCAGTAAAAAGTAAATGTAATAATCTATGTAGTATAATGCAATATACTACCTATTTTACCCTAACAACCCCAATATTCTGTGTTGCCCGCCCCGGAAGCTGCCACATAGTTCTTTGATAGTCCACCCCTACAACCAATATGCCACAATTATTTTAAACCTTTTACATCGTTGAAAGCACCAGGAAAGGGACAAGCAATAAGGTTGCATTTATTAGAGATAAGATGAACACAACAAAAAAAAATGAAGGGGATTTGAGAAGCTAGAACAAAAGGAATAAGAGGCAAAGAGAGAATTAAAATAGTAGTAGAAACAAAGGTGGTGAAGATGAAGTGATCATGAAGTATATGGTAAAAGAAAGGGATGAGAAGAAACGAGAACTTGAGTGTGTCTTGTAAGATTTTTGGTTAGGTGATTTTTTCTTTGTTCTGTTTTTTAATAAGTATCTAAGGCTTTTATTAATATGGAAGGGGAACAACCTTATAAAGGAAAATAAAGGTGCTGCTTTACTCATTTTTTAATGTGTTGGGGGGATAAAAAAAAGGTCGACAAATATGGGGTATTGAATGTCATCGACTTGGGATTACTGCTCAAATGGGATAGTTATTTTTTAAGCTTCGAAACCTCTTTTTTAATTTATTTATTTTTAGATATGTTGGGCACTTTGTATGAGCAGGGTGCTTAGCGAACAGGGTGTTCTGCTTCATTGTGTTCCATAGAAAATTTTCAACCATGAAGATGGTTGCTTTGAAATATTGAAACCCTTGCGTAGGCGTAACAAACTTTCATGAGCCCTCTTACAAAAAACGAAACTATGGGATGCGTATTTTTTGTGTGTAATCAAATGGGTCCCTCATGGAATCAGAATTTTTGTGTGGATTAGTGGCAGTAGAACATCGCCAAACTCGTGTTGATGAAAATTGTACCATATATGTTCTAGAAATCTAAACTCGTGTATTGTATCTCTTCCCCTTGTGATTAAATGGGTCTTTTGTGAAATTTGAATCGAATAATGGTAGCACAAGAATTCTTTTGAGTTAATTTAGAAGCCCTAATAGGATGAAAAGTAAAAAGTGAATTCTATCCTTTGTATAGGAAGTGGGACTTTTCCTTCTCTTTTAAGGAAGAAAAACAAGGATTAAAAATATATTGACAAAAGAGGGGATATTGAGCGTCTTTACTGGGATTTCCATTGGAAATGGGATTTTTTTGGGGGGGAGGGGGAAAGGAAGTGGTCCTCATGCTCTATCGATATAGGGTGCCCTTGGAGTGGGCATCCTAGGTGCGGAGTGCTCTAGTAGTGGGGTGGTCCATTGGAGCAAGCTGCCCTCGTAGTAGGGCACTTTGCCCGAGTAGAACAACGCCAAACTCTCATGTTGATGAAAATTGCACCATATATGTTCTTGAAATCTAAAGTCGTGTAGAACATCGTCACACTCTCGTGTTGATGAAAATTGTATCATATATGTTCTTGAAATCTAAAGTGTAGAACATCACCAAACTCTCTTGTAGATGGAAACTGTACAATATATGTTCTTGTAGTTTAAAGTCATGCATTGTATCTCTTCCCCTTGTGCTTAAATGGGTCTTTTGTGAAATTTGAATCTGTTGAGCGGATTAATGGTAGCGCAAAAATTATTTTGAGTTAAGTTGGGAGGCCTAACAGGATGAAAAGTGAATTATGAAATTCACTTTATCCTTTCTATAGTTAGTGGGACTATTATTCCCCCCTTTTAAGAAAGAAAAAATATGACTAAAAACATATTGACAAAATAGGGTACATTGAACGTCCTAACTGGGATTTTCACTGGAAATGAGATTTGTTTTGGGGGGGAGGGGGGGAAGGAAGTGGTCCCCATGATTTGTCGGTGTAGGGTGCCCTCGGAGTGGGCATCCTAGGTGCAGAGCACTCTAGCAATGGGGTGCTCCTTTGGAGCAAGCCCCCCTTGTAGTAGGGCACTTCACTCGCATGAGGCACCCTTGGAGCGGGGTGTCCCTAGAGTGAGGCATTCTAGATTTTCTTATTCTTAAGTTGGGTGCTACTCGGGCGAGCAAGACACTCCCAGATTTGATTTTTTTCTTTGAATTGGATGAATCACTTATCTCAAATTCGTTAGTGACTAGTCTCATTGAACGGGTCTCTTCCATTGACTGACTTCACAAAGTAACTACCTTTCATCTTGACACCATCATTCCAACTCATAATATTCCAATACCTTTGTAGATAAAATATGTCAAATGGTATTAACAACGTGTTGCTAAGAAGTCTTCTTCCACTTGGAACTTTTAGAGGCTCTCTAACGAACTGAACACCCCATTTTTAGAGGAATGTGTAAATTTGAAAACAAAAATCAAAGTCTTGGAAGCTAGAGTTATGTTTAACCATTTGATCTCTTCTCGGTCTTAAGCTCAAGATGTCTAGAGAAGAATATTTCCTTTAAACCCCGAATTGGTTGGCAACAAGGATGGATGCATGAACTCCTATTATAGTTTTCTTACTTCCTATCTCATCTTGTGGTGGGTTTTTGGTTTGTTTAGTGTGATCAAATAATGGATTGTTACTCAGCAATAGCAATCCCTACTGATATCATTCTTCAACAAACTTGATATTGTCCTTCATAGCGTTGAACTATTGGAATGAGGTCCCTACCTCAATGTTACTCCCCAAAATTATGGGAAACCACATCATTCTTAGAATTATGATCTCCCTATTACTTACCATAGTTCCCTCACATTAGACTCTCTTGGGAACTCTTGAAAGTTGCAAATATATCCATACCTATTGTTCAAATAATGTTTGTATCTAGGATAGATTACATGTTTCATACACTCGAGGAAAACTTGTTCCCATTTCTACTATAGGCTCTTTGTATTCCAATGAAAACACACATACTGTGTACTATGCTTCGATCTTTGAATCCTTATCCTCTAAATATTTGTTGTGCACCTCAAGTTCTCTCTGTGGTTCACAAGATGTTCCACTACTTTAGTAGCCTTCTTTTGGGAATTCTTTTGCAAGCAAGGGAAACACTTTCACCGATGGGGACTCATTCGATGACTCTCAGTCTTTAGTTTTCCTTATTTTTATATCATTTCAATAGTGTCCAGCAGAATGGTCTTATAGGAGTAGAATAAGCATTAGGTATTGCTTTGATATGAATCAATTTATAATACATGAGTCCAACAAAATTATAGTTCGCACAACGAACTTCCCTAACCACCTCCTAGAGAATGTGCTAACATAATGTAATAAAACATAATGATAATGAACTACGCTAACATCCCCCCTTATTACATTATTTTGAAATACAAAGAGTGTTGCGAAACAACTCAAATTTGACACGTGCAAGTGCCTTAGTGAAAATATCCGCAACTTGTTCATCGGTGGGAATGTACTGGAGTTGTATCTTGTGTTTTGGAACTTCATCTCGAATAAAATGACATTGAGTGTCAATGTGTTTGGTGCGTTCATGAAACACTGGATTCTTGACGAGCTTCAAAACACCTTGGTTGTCGCAAAACAAGTGGATTGGAAGTTTCTTGGGAAGACCCATACTTGAAAGAATGCGACGTAACCATATCACCTCGCAGACTGCTCCACGTGTTGCGCGATATTCTGCCTCTGTAGATGATAAAGCAACCACCTGCTGCTTTTTACTGTGCCAAGAGACAGGACCGGAGCCAAGATGAAAAATGTATCCAGAAGTTGATTTCCTATCATCAATTGACCCGACATAATCAGAGTCCGTGTAACCTTGCAAGAAGAAGTTGTCATTCTTCTTGTATTCCAGGCCATATTCTGTACTACCACGGACATAATGAAGAACTCATTTTGCTGCTTTCCAATGACTAACCTTAGGTTCCTGCATGAACCTCGAAAGATAATTCACAGCAAAACTGATGTCTGGCCTGGTGTTGGTCAGATATATGAGACTCCCAATCAACTGGCGATAGAGAGTACCATCTACCTGTGGAGAAGTATCATATCGCGATAATTGTAGCCCTGTTTCCATTGGAGTTGCTTTAGGCTTACAATCAGTCATGCGATATTTCTCAATCAATGTCTTGGCATATTTCTTCTGTGTCACTCTGATGTGATTCTTCTTCTGTTCCACTTCTAAACCAAGACAATAATGAAGAAGTCCTAGATCTGTCATCTCAAATGACTTTTTCAAGTCACCTTTCACTGCATCTATCAATTTCTCTGAACTGCCAGTGATAATCAGATCATCAACATAGAGTACTAGAATCACTATTTCAGAACCATTTTTCTTGATATAGAGATTAGCATCCGAAGGACTTCTCTTGAAACCATGTTGCAATAGGTGATTGTCAATTTTTATGTACCAAGCTCGTGGAGCTTGTTTTAACCCATACAAGGATTTAACCAATTTGCAAACTTTTTGCTCTTGGCCTTCAACCACAAATCCTTCTGGCTGAGTCATATACACTTCTTCCTTGAGATCACCATTTAAGAAGGCACTTTTTACATCCATCTGATGTAGCTTCCATCCGAACTGAGCTGCCATAGCACAAAGTACACGAATGGTAGTCATTCTAGCAGTGGGTGCAAAAGTCTCTTCATAGTCAATGCCTTCTTTCTGTGCATAGCCCTTTGCAACAAGGTGGACCTTATGCTTATCTATAGTTCCATCTGCCTTATACTTCACTTTGTATACCCATTTGCAGCCAATGGGCTTCTTTCCAGAAGGTAGATCAACTAGCTTCCAAGTGTTATTTTTGATGAGAGACATATGTTCTGCATCCATAGCTGCCTTCCACTGAGGCTCACTAAGTGCATCTTGGACTGTGGTAGGTTCATGCTCATCCAATGAAGACATAAAAACCCTATCATCATCCACATCCATATCTTCTTCTCTATCTTCCTCTGCATCTACAGAAAGTTCTTCAAAGTGTTGGCAAAGCTCGTCAACCTCTGAAGTTGATGCTTCTGCTCTCTTTTGATGAGTCATACTTCATGTACGAGGTCGATCTAAAGTTAGATCTGGAGGTGTAGTCACTTTTGAATCTCTCATTGTGCTTGTATACCATTTTGGAATCTTCTTCTGTGGGGGAGGAGTCTCTTTCTTAGGCTCCTCATCATCCAGGTATACAACTGAAGATGTGTTATCTGGTGTGAAAGCTTCATCAAATACCACATCTCTACTGATGTGAGTTTTCTTGGTTTTAGGATCTATCAAACGATATCCCTTGGAATGCTCATCATAACCAAGAAAAATACACTGCAAGGATTTCTCATCTAACTTCTTTCTCTTTGCTTTTGGAATGTGCATGAATGCCTTACACCCAAAAATCCTGAGATGAGAAATGGAGGGCTTTCTACCACTCCATGCTTCTTGTGGAGTCATTCCCTTAAGAGCTTTTGTGGGTGCTCTATTCAGGAGGTACGTTGTTGTATTGACAACTTCTGCCCAATACTGTTGCTCAAGATGTGCCCCTGTAAGCATACAATGAACCATTTCCATGATGGAATGATTCCTCCTCTCAACAACTCCATTTTTCTGCGGAGTATAGGCTGTAGTAAGCTGCCTCTTAATCCCATGTGCACTAAGAAATGTGGAAAATTATTTTGAGGTATATTCCCCCCTCGATCTGAGCGGAGGGTCTTAATAGAACATCCTGATTCCTTCTCAACACTTTTCTTGAACTGCTAAAAATATAGAAAGGCCTCTGACTTCAGTTGTAGAAAGAAAACCCACATCTTCCGTGAGTAGTCATCAATGAACAACTGAAAATACCTCTTTCCCCCATAACTATTTGGCATAGGACCGCACAGATCAGTGTGTACCAACTCCAATGGTCTTTTGGCTCGTGAGGAGCTCAACTCAAAAGGTACTCGGTGTTGCTTCCCTGCTAAGCAATCCGAGCAAACGGGCAAAGTGGATGAAAGGTTGGGAAGACCTTTCACCATTTCATATTTACTCAACTCAAGTAAATATCCTGAACTTAGATGGCCATATCTTTTGTGCCAAAGAGAAGTGGCCTCTTTTGTGTTTACCGCCATGGCAACATGAGGTGTAGAAATGGCATCTAAAGCAAACAAGCCATGCTTGTAGGAAGTTGTTGCTACATGTTTGCCCTTCCTTGTGATGAAGCAACGCTTCTTTCCATCCTCAACTCTGAAATCAACCACCATGTTTTTATCCAAGATTTGAGGTACTGACAACAAATTGTTTGCCAATCCTGGAACATAAAGGACTTTCTCAATCTGACATTTTCCATCTGGAAGAGTGACTGAAACATTTCCTTCACCCTGGACTCTGTAGGTCTTATCATCAGCTATGGTAACTGGTTTGCCTTCCTTAGCCTCAAATGTCTCAAACCATGATTTATCACCAGTCATGTGTTTACTGGCTCCAGAATCAATATACCACACATGATCCTTTTGCTTAGAATCTGTGTGAGTCATGAGCACCTTGTGTGCCCTCTCAGAATCTGAGTCTGATTCCTCATAAGCAACATGTCCCTTTGGTTGCTTATTCTTCTTTTGTGGTTTGTACTTGCCCTTTTTCTTTTGACCTTGGTCATGTGGTTGTTTATTTTTGAACCAACACCTGTTGGTGTCATGGTTGTCCATATCACAAATTTTGCAATACTTCTTTTGTCCTTGTTGAGGTTGCTTGCCTTTGGAACCTTTGGAAGAAGATCCCCCCTTCTGAAAGTTACCCTGTTTTCTTGACCCCTGTTTTGAGTAAAGTGCATTATCTGTCACTTCATCTCTTTGAAGTTGATTTGCCTCCTCAGTTTGAAGCAAATTTACCAACTCCACAAAAGTAACTTGTCTCATGGACACTTGAAGGGATGTGATCAACACCTTGTAGGAATCTGGCAAAGCTCTCAAAATGATTGAAGTCAAGAGCTTATCCTCTACTATTTCTCCCAAAGCATTCAACTTGGACTTCAATTCTGCCACTCTACATAGGAACAATTCTACTGATTCACCAGACTTCATACTGAGAGTATGAAGTTGGGATTGAAGGTTAAGAATGGTGGATTGATTCTTCCCTTCATATATGGTAACTAATGCATCCCAAGCATCTTTACCATTTTTAGCATCACAAATGTGAGGTTGTACTTCATCAGTAGTAGCAAGCAAGATAAGCATGAGGGACCTTCTATCCTTTTTATCATATGCTTCCTGATCTGTACCTGTTGTAGTAGGACGTTTTGTAGTGCCAGTCACTACATCCCACAAATCTTCAACCTGTAGAATGGCTCTCATTTTGGTTTTCCATGGAGCAAAATTGGAACCTTTAAGCAACTGTGTATCTGAAAGATATTTGTGTATAGTGCCCATTATGAAGGTTCCTTATATCACCAAAATGGTCTCTCTTTCGATATACCACAAATGAGTACTGAAAGAGAATTCACTCAAATTGATGGCACCTACCTAAAAACCCTTCCGAAAAAGGATGATTAGTTGGAGGAAATTAAGCCAAGCAATAGGAATGAATTAGGGTATATGATGGAGTGAATATCAAAATAAAATTGGCTTTCCTTATTTCTCCCCGATGATTTATAGAGAACAATAGCTCAGACGTCGTTGTTGCAGCTATATTAGGCGTTAGATACAGTAGCCCAAAGCACGACAACTTTACCTGTAAGTGTGGGCCAGAGGTACCATAAATACCGAACGTTGCTGTGCAATAAATTGCACAAAAAGGTTTAAAATTTGGGGTCTTATGTGCTTTTGAATTTTAACTTATGATGTAAGTGCAAAAAATAGGAAATTAAATGCAACATACAATCAAAAGTGCCCACAAATTTTAAAGCATAGGTGTCGGATTCCACCGACAATGCACCTATTTTTACAATGCCAATTTTAAGGTGTCGAATGCAATCGAAAATGCACCTTTTTACAATAATTTTTGCAAGAAATTTTGTTTTGTGTTTGCAAAAATTGATATTCACAATTCCCCCCTTGTGTTATAATTTTGCAAAAAAGAATACAATTTTGTCCCCCCTTTTGTTTGCAAAATAAACAAGTTGTTGATGGAATTTTGAGAACCCTTTCAGTTTGCAAAAAAAACAATGTGCAATTCTTGTTTTGTATCCCTCCTTGTGAGAAAAAAATGCACTATTTGTCTTTGTATTTTGCAAAAAAAAAATGGTGCCCCTATTTCTTTTTTTGTGTTTGCAAAAAAAAATTGATGCAAAGTATTAAAAAAAACCTTTGAATTTTTTTTTTAGCAAAAAATTGGTTTGTTGCACACGGGGTTTGAACTCTTTACCTCTCACTTTCAAAGCCTTATGCACGACCAAGCTATCAACCCGGCTACCCGAGTTGTTGGAACATAAAGAAGAAGAGAAAATATTTGAAAACCATCTTCGTCCACCTTCACCATTTGTGGTAGCAAAAAGAACTATTGTCTATGCACGCGGGGTTTGAACCCCCGACCCCCTACCACACACAATCTTAGCACTTGCCTACCAATCATCTTAGATGCAACTCTAGACGGGAACAAAGGGGATGCTGGCGCTATTTGAAGACGTCGCACCTGATTTTATTTTTAAAAAAATTACAGGATATTTATCCCACATTCATCCTGTTGCTGCGTTTGTGAGACTTGAAAAAGAACTAGTCTCACTAGTCTCTTCGATTACCTTCGAGCAGTCGGGGAGACTATGAACGATATTTTGCCATCCACACCAACCAATGAAGGAATGTCATACATCTGTGAAGGAGCCACATTAGTAGTGAGATGGACCAATCATGTGATGCCATGTCACCACCCCGCTAGGTCAGCCATTGCCACATCAACCTTTTGCCATGTCACACATCAGCCTGCAGAGGTCCACATCAACGATGCTACGTCAGCTTTTGCTATGTCACACGTCAACTTGTAGAGGTCCACGTCAACCTGTAGATGTCCATGTTAATGACATGTCAGTCGATGCCTCGATCCGCATGCCCATCACGTCAAATGCTACCATCAATCTGAGCGATGTTTAGGGGTCCCACCCACTCTAAGATTTATGTCCTGTTCATTTGTGTCTAGATTCACCACTCCACCTCAAGAATCGTGCACAACCTCAAAAAATATGAATGCTTTTTGCTCCCACTCTGATACCATATAGGAGTAGAATAAGCATTAGGTATTGATTTGATATGAAGCAATTTATAATACATGAGTCCAACAAACATATAGTTTGCGCAACTAACTTCCCTAACTATCTCCTAGAGAATGCGCTAACATAATGTAATAAAACATAATGATAATGAACTATGCTAACAGGTATCATATTTTGGTTGTGGATTCGCCTCCATCACTTTATAAGTTTACCTTTTCTATATGATAGGACAAATACTTCACACTCTTCTATTGGTTTTGGCCCTTCATCTTTAGATTCTTCTTTTACTATCTCAAGCTCTATCACTGGTGAAGGGGAGCATGACTCTCAATGCTTAGGTTGGGAGTATACTAGAGGAATTATCTACCCATCAGAGTAGTTATTGTACATGACACTACTTTGGGAAAATGGGCAACTTTCATCCACTAAGTTACGTGACAACACTTGACTCATTGCTAGTTGATTAATCATGGGTTGATAAGTCATTGGTTGATTTAATATTGTGGGTTGATTCACCACATAGTTATGTGCCTGATTAGTCATATGAAAATTTTCTTGTTGGGGTATTGGCTAGTTTCTTTGATCGTCATGTAAAATCTCCTTGTTAAGGAAATAATATGTTCTCTTCATCAAGTTCATACCCTTTGTGTATAGTGACTAAAGAGCTAAAACCATATGCTTGAGTTAATCTAGTTGCATATGTAATTCTTGTTGTTTTTAAGGGGTTGGTTGACACTGAGATTTTGGAAAATAGTAGATGTTGGGGCAACTATTGTAAGGAAGGGTGTTGGATCTACAAGGTGGGCATTTGGGTTGTATGGGTAGGGTACCCTTGTTGAGTGAATGTTGTAAGGTTTTGTTGGTGAATGAATGAGTATGGTTGAGGTACCTATCCATATTGTACAGGTTGGCCATATTGTCCTTGTTCATGTGACACTTGGTATATAGGTGGTCCTATAGGGACATAAGTGGGTTGTTGAAGGATTTGATGATTTGATAACCAAGACATCCTTGACATTATTTGGGTGTTTTGATATTCATGAATGAAAGGGAAGAAACCTCTAAAATCACACCAAAGAATGAGAATAAAAAATGAGCCAAAGTGGTAAAGTGAGAGACATATTAAAGAATGGGGTGCATCAAAGTGGGGTGCTTTGGGAGTGGGATTTTGATGAGTGGGTCACTTAGACAATGGATTAGTCTGGGGAGCAAGGTGCTTTGAAACAAACACTTAGCATTTTCATGCAATCTCGTTCCTGCTCACACTTGTATTTTCTTGTTGTCACTTAATTCCTTTCTTGAAAAATAAGATTCACAAATCACAATTTAGGAAATATTCTACATTAAAAATGGAGTGGGACGCTCCAAAGTGTGCTCTAAAACAAACACTTAACATTTTTATTCAATATCATTCCTACTCACACTTGTCTTTGCTTATTGCTGCTTAAGTCCTTTCTTGAAAAACTAAGATTCATAATCACAAGTTAGGAAAAATTTTAGATTAAAAATGGAGTTACCATTTGCATGAAATTTTTTGAAATATGAAATAGAAAACAATTCATAAATTATAATACAAAAATATTTGAAGGTTTTATGTGTGTTAGTGTAACACACAACCTTTTTGTAGATTTGGAAGGATATGAAGTACACTTATGTAGATTTGCAAAATTATATGTGGGTGGGGTAAGATAACTTTTGTACAAAAATCACACTTGTGTGTCCCATTGAGCATGCCAAAGTTGAACATGGAAATTGGGAAGTGCGATTTGCACCCATGATCACAATTCAACAAATGTATTGGGAGATTTCTATACTCCCTAACCTCAGGAACTTGTGCTAGTTTTATTCTACTTTCTATCTAATGCTAAAAATAAATAAAAAAACAAAAACGAATAAGAAAACTAAAGCAAAAAACAAATGTAATCTACTTTTGTTTGAGAGTTAAGGGTGAGAGTAAAAAAAATGTAAAATACAACTGAATTCATAGCGAGGTTTAAAGTTGGTGCAATCAAAAATTCCAATAAATACCAAATAACTTTGCTATGATTAGATCTCCAAAGTAATCATCCATATCATGAGAGGGAAAAGAGTGGTGTCATTAGTTCCACACATCCATAAGGTTAAATATAATAATTTATGAATGTCAAGCATAATCCTTTGTTTTATTGATATCAAATGTTGAGTACAATGATTTCCAGAGAGTATTTCTTATATTCTAGGTAGCCAAAAGACCCTTAACAATAAGAATTCAACTCTTATTTATACTTGAACCTGTAGCCATGAAGTGGACTACATATAATGTATCACGATGATGATTATGAGGTGGTACATCATCCTTATCCTATTACTAAATAGATATAGAGTAAGGCCCTCAATGAGTGGGGCACTTTGATGGGTGTAGCGCTTAGGTGGCAAGGAACTCCTTGTATGTACCTTGGTGATAATTATGAGGTGGTTACATTATCCTTATTCTATTACTAAAAATAGATATAAAGCGAGGCACTTGATAAGTGGGGCACTTTGGTGGGTGGGGCACTCTAGTTAGTAGGGTTCTCTAGTATTGGGTCATTGAGATGAGTGGGGTGCTAAGCAAGCAAGTCACTTCAATAAATGGGGTGCTAAGAAAGCAAGTCACTTCAATCAATGGGGTGCTCAAGGAGCAAGGCACTTTGGGAGTGAGGCTCCATATTCTTCTTTGGCTTGTACAATGGATCTATATCCAAAGAGCGATGTTAGTAGAGAGCTACTACAAGGGATTCCATTATTTTAGTGGTGGCAATATTATCCTTTTAGTTGTAAGCCACTACTATTTATGTCTTGTGTTTTACCTTATGTTGTAACATGCAAAACTACCTGACACACTATTTATTAACTTTGTAATATGACCCTTGGGTGAAGGTCCTATTTCGTAATATTTTAGTATTATTTGTAATAGATAAGACTATTTTGTTATCCTTACCCCTTGAGACTATATAAAGAAATCTTATTTAATTGTTGTGATAATATCACCATATTAAACATAGAATAATCTAGTTAGTCATTCCTCTTTTTCAAAGTGTTTATATTTCAAATTATCTATTTTCTTTTAAATACTTTAAAATAATAGATTATCCACATAGCATTTAAAGCCTGAGGCAACAATCTTGGAGAAGTGTAGTGAAAATTATATTGAAAGTGTAATCTGAATTTTGGCTAAGGCTAACATTGTATGATGTAATCATGGATAGGCCTAAGGGAATTTCATTGTACAATGTATTTAATTTATTGTAATATTTTATTATGTAAGCTCTATGGGTCATGGTTAACCTTGTTATGGTTAAACCCACCTTATAAACTTGTAATTAACCTTAAAGCCCTCTTGTTATGTCGGCTTAGGTTAAGTTCATTTATGTAATTGAGGTTTTGATATTGGTATAAATACCCCCCATCACTTCATTTATTCATCAGAGTGTTGTGATTCTTATTTACAAATAATATAGCGATTATTTCTGGTGCATAAGGGTGCCCACAAAATCTCTCTTTTTTGTCATTTTTTTTATGCTTTACGTATAATATTTTAGTAGATGGATTGTTTTGTTTGTTTCTCGAAAATATTGTGAACTCTAACATGGTATCAAAGTGGATATGGAGTTGCTTCACTTGGTCATACACAAACATTTTTCAAAGACATTGGTTTTTCTTTTGAACCCTAGGACGATTTCCTCCTAAATTTTTCATAAGCCATTTTTGCATAAGAGGCAAAGAGTTCTATTTTTGTCATTTCGAGAGCATTAGCTTTCAACGAGTCCCAAGAAGCCCATGGTGTTATATCGCTCCCTCTCAAATTTTGACCTAAAATATTGGATACCTTGTTTTATGTGGTACATTGCCCTACATCTTTTAATCTCCTTCTTGGACGTCCTTGGATCCATGTAATGAAGGTCATCCCTTATACTCTTCATCAATGTTTAAAGTTTGAATCTAACGAACAAGTTGTCACCATTTTGGGTGATCCCCGACCATTTGAATATTGCTTAATGGTTGAGTGAGAACAATATAACTTTGACATATGTCATATTTCATCATTTATTTCTCCAAGTTCTTCATCTCAAATATCAAAACAAATAGAAATTTTAAAAGTGAGTGAGGAACCTAGAATCAATGTTTCACTCCAGGATCAAGATATTCAGTTTTTCAAGAACCTCTTATGGATCTAGCCAAGCTACCACCATCACCAAGAACTATGGGCTTACCCTATAAGAAGGGTTATGTTTTACACATTGGCATGTGTACCTTTATCTTCATAGAAACTACCTTCGAAGAAACGATCCATGGTAGCAACCTCTTTCCCGTTGAGCAGTATTTTGCTCATTATTACCTTTCCAGTGATTACTCACTTCCTAAATAGATCCTCTATATAGGTAAAGGTTTAGGAACACAATAGAGCATCATTTAGGAGCCCTTGGATGTCGAGATATGGTCTAGGATATGTGGCATAGGTTTTGTACCTAACAAAAACTAACCTTTAGCATTTGACGATGACGATCATGTTACGACTTATGCTGAATATTTGGACCATCAGTTATCAAAAATGGGTGATGAAGATGATGGTCCCATTTTTAATTCTAAGATATTGTTTTGTAATATGATTGGTTCTATGTATTTGAAAAATGAGCCTTTTGCTTCTAGAAAAGACTCTACTTCACTAATCTATAGGGATCTCACTAAATTAGGGATTGCTCCTACTTATATTAAGAACAATGGTTTTGTTCAAGAATGCATTGATCATTGTGCTATGGATATCAAAGAAAAACCTATGAATGAGCCTCTCCTTGATTCTAATCATCGAGATGGCTTGCATTCTAAACATTTCTTTGGTGAAACAGTTCATGGCACACCTGTTCTCTTTGTTAAGATAGGTGGCACCTTCAGAATGTGTGTTGACTATCACTATGTTTTTTAAATTAATCAACTTACATTAATCATCACTTAGGCATGCATTTTCATTCCATTGCATCCATCTGATTGCTCATACTTGCATTGTTGCTTGTCATATTATGCATTGTTTTCTTGACATTTAATTCAACCTGCACACTTGATTGACATATTTTGCATGATTGCTTGTTCATGACTACTTGATCATATATATTTCTAGGGTTTTCACAACAATGATATGTGATGATACCTAGTTAGGTTGTAGTTCATATGCATTGCTCTTTCACTAGGGTTATGATGCCTAGTGAAAATCCCACCCTAGGGCTTTCTTGTCTCCTTTCTTATTTGTCTTTGTTACCTTCCTTGGACTTGAAAGTATTACTCTTGCTCATAATATTTCCTCAGGCCAAGGATGATAGATTTGTTTTTACAAATATGTCATTGTTACCTTTTATGATTTCTTCTTCTCCTTTGTCCTTTTGCCTAGACAATGATATATATTTTCTTGCCTTCTTGCAGTTGTTCTCTACTTTCTTCTCAACACTTGCACACACTCACACAGAGGTATCCTGGTTTTTCTTACTCACACATATTTGCACACATCACACCCCTATCGAGGGTAGCTCTCGTTCATTTCTTCATCTATATATATTAAACCCCACACAATATAGTCTACATCCTAACAGGTACCTTTCATTCATTGGACATGCTTCGGGTTATACTCCTCTTGACTCAACGGGCTCAACACCCCATTTTAGGATAAGCTCCATGGCCAATTCAATAGATCATGGTATTCATCATAGCGGGTAATTACCCCATAGTAGTCACTAGCGAGCAACCACCTATAGCAGGTCATGCTTCAATATTATATTCAACAAGCACTACATCCATGGCAGGTTTAGCTCCATTTTGTGTTCAATTCATGACATTTGTCACATTGGTCTATTGTGACCTATGTTGATTCACATTTCATATTTTGAATACCCCTTTTCATCTTTTGATTGTTGACCTTCTTCTTCTCCTTATTCTACCTCTTCTTTTGTCCTTCTGTCTCTACTTCTTGTTCTTCTTCTCTTCTTATTCGGTCTTGCATCCATCCCATTTTCACTCATATAGTTAATGCATTGCATGGTTAGTCTCATTCATTTTACAAACATTGAAAAATAGAGTAAACACATTAAACACACATAAAATCATTAAATCATAACAAAAGTAGCTTTGTATTACTCAAAAAGGAGAGAGATACATAGATGTCTAGTCGGTATACCATAGTCCAGTCTCGGTACACTCGACCAATATCCAAGGATGCTTGTCATAATAGAAATTAGCAAGTCGTCCCAAGCCCTAGTCCTAGCTCTGGGAGCATATCTCCTCAACCCCACCCATTGGGGTGGCCTCGGTAGGGATGCATCGACAAACTGAGATGTCATCCGTGATCAAGATCACATCCTGCTAGATGACTATAGATATTGAGGGAGTGTCACCCATTGTATCTTCGTCACCACCTGGCAATACATGGTCTCATAAAAGGTAGACCTCTGGATGGTCACCTCCAACCTCTTCCCCACTTTTTATAGTTTTTCTTGTAGTAGGTGGATCTCGTTGCTAGCCTGGCTGCTCTCAATGATAGTCATCCCCTCTGCTTGAGCCCTATGACCTCTATATACAGTATTTGCACTACTATGTGCTCCCAAATCCATACCTAGATCAATATCGTACACACGATCCTTGTATTCTACTTGTACACACATTGTACATCCTCTACAAGTGGACCATCACATATGGACCCCATGCAAACCAAACTCCTTGGTATCACATGTCTACTACTACTCCCACAATCATCTATGGCAGATATCACCTATTGGTATGGCACATTAGTAATCCCACCATTGCCTCACAGTGCATGATAATTAATGGATCAACCCCGTATCAACCCATTAACTCATTGACTAATAAGGTGCTCCCTCGCACCTAGTGGATCCAACCTCCTAAAAATTATTGTAAGGTCATTGGATGCTCTCATACCCTATAAAATAACCTCCCCATGATGGGGATGCATAATATATGGCACACATCCTCCATTGTGATGGTCATATCCCCCGTCGATAGTCAGAAGGCTGATGACTCCGGGTACCACCTCTTTGCCAGCACTAGCAGTAGCATCCTATTTACCTCTACTTGAGGCATCTTAACTAGGTGGTCTAGCCCCATCGCTCCTAGTGTGTCCCTCTCTACTTGCCTAAGTTTGTGTAACTCTAGCTCCAAGAATCCTGCTCACCACTCGTGGCTCTCAAGTACTTGAAATTGCATCCACAACGCATAACATAAAATTTATTTAGTATTAATAATTAAAAATTAAAATAAAATCAAATTAATAAATCAAATTTCAAGTGTTAGCTTGCTTGATCTCTCTCTATTTTATTTCTCTTTCGTCTTTCTCTTTCTTCTTTCTTTTCTTCTCTTTTCTTTTTTTCTTCTTCTCTCTCTTCGGTGAAATCATGCCTGGTTTTCGAGGGTCATGATTTCACCTCTATGAAATCACACCCCATATTTACGAGGCCTGATTTTACAAAATCTTACCTAGTTTTCATCAGGCACAATTTCACCCACCATCATGAACTAGGGTAAAATCATGGTCGGGTCGTGAGATCGTGTCTGGGTCATGCGCAACAAAACTGCCAGGTTTGGCAAAAAATCCTCAAAAACTTGAAAATTTTACAATTTTTTTTGGAAAAGTTCTAGGGTTTTCAATATTATCTCTGCCTGCTCTGCTTCAGTGTCGACCTTGTCCCTCGTGATCACTGAATTATGCATTGGTAACACCATCTCCTACTTTGATCTCTTTCCTTTTTATCCTTATTTTTGTTGCTCTTTTTTTCTTGTTTTATTTTTTTTCTTTCTCGCTTCTTCTTTCCATCATTTTCTTTCGAGTCTATCATTTCAAGTTTCATCAATAATATGTCATTCCTTACGACACTCGAGGGGGCACCCTAACCTTAGAGGTATTAATATCCCTAATACCTTTATTTGCATGTAAAAAAAAAAAGTGTTCGAAATGACACCATTTTTTACCACTCATTTCTTATAACCTCTACAATCCATTTTTGCTTTCTACCTTCTATTTGTAGGTGTTTACATCTTTCTTTGACGCATTTATCTGGCCATAAATGCATCAAATATGGGGTAAAATGTAGATACAAAAAATTGACTCACTCAAATCAGTAATTTTATGACACCATTTTTGCACCACTCATTTCTTCTAACCTCTACAATCCATTTTTGCTTTCTATCTTATGTTTGTAGGTGTTTACATATTTCTTTGATGCATTTATCAGGCCATAAATGCATCAAAGATGGGGTAAAATGTAGACACAAAAAATTGACTCACTCAAATCAGTAATTTTCCCTAAACCCCTCAGGGAGACCCCTCAGACTTTCCTAAGGCAAGGATTAGGTTTCCCTCCCATCCCCTTTGTTTTCTCCTCTTTCAACGAAATAACTATCGGTCCTGATGGGGCATGATTTTGCAAAGTACAAAATCATGATCGGCCCTAACGGGGCACGATTTCACCTTTTATATTTTTTCCTTAAGTAAACCTTAATTTATAAAGTTGGTGTGTTTTGGTGTCAGCTCATCATATTTTTCTTACCCATTTCACTTTCAAATCGACTATAAAAGGAGGGTTTGAAATCTTCTTTCCATCCAGAGGCAATATCCTAAGTGAATAAGTGAAGTGAAAGTCAAGTAATACAATCATAAAAAGTTCTTAAGTGTCCTCACATTCTTATTCTTCTGCAAGCAAGCTAACTTGCAAGTATAGGATATAATTTGTTGAAGCTCTGTTCTCTACTGTATTGATTTATTTATCACTGACTTTGGTGGACAAGTTTTAAAGCCCTAAGGAGAGATCAACTATTTTAGATAACTTAACCCTTCTATCTGCTTTTGCACTATCTGCCAAGTGATTTCACTCTTTTACATGCATATCCTTGAATTCTGCATCACACATTAATTATTTTGCATCAATTTGAGGCTTTTCACCTCACTTCTATGACATCGCGCTTGATCTCTACGGGGTGTAATTTTTTCGGTCTACAAAATCATGGTCACTCCTTTCAAAGTGTGATTTTGCCTAGACCTGGTCTAGAGGAAAGTTGCTATCCAAACTATAAATTTGCATTCTAGACCACCTATAGGCCATACTAGTGCACTTTGTGATCTGTTTTATCAATATATTCCTGTTGCATTCTATTATGCTTAAAGTTCAAATTTCGCTTCTATTTTCAAAGCTTAGCTAAAAGGACCTAGCGGGCTTGATTGCTACACCTCTAAGCATTTGCTATCTAGCAGCCTAAGCAGGCCCCCTAATGCTAATCATATTTATCAAGTGTTTGTTATCTTGTAGGAACAAGAATTGTTGATATCGCTAGACAAAGGATAAAAAGAAAGGATCAACCACTAGATAAGATAAGTGCTCTAGTTAGTATTTTAGGCTATTTTGTTATTCCTATTTGAACCCTAGATCTGATATAAAAGGAAATATCTTTTAATTTCTAGGCATTTGAAAATAAAATAGCATATAGTGTGCACTTAGGATTTTAATATTGTTTGTGCATCTTCTCTTAAGCCCTTGCTTGAATATTTTCTATTTTTAAACCCTAGGGTTAGAGGACATTCAAAAAAAGAATCATTCTAGGGTTAGCTCTTATCTTCTTGCATTATACATTTTTGCATTGTCCTTTATCTTTCATAGCTTAGATCTAGAAAGACCAAACATAGGTGATTGTCTTGAAACAAATACATCAAACATTTTTGAAAACCCTTGGACTTGGAGCGAGTCCTTAAAGTCATTCCTGGTGAACCCTTCCCCCTTATTTCACATCGAGTGTAGAGAATAACATAGCTCCCACAGTCACCTTGGCTTTATTTTTTGGATCCAACCAAAAATCATACGTGGTAGGGCAGTTTTCCCCCTTTACATAGGTCTACCAAACAACTATCTAAATATAAAGTTCCCAAAAATAATAGATGCTACCAAAGAGGAGATGATACACACAAGAAGAATCGACCAACATGTAGAAAGGATGGCATACAATATCTTGAACTTACAACAAAAAGGGAGAGTAACTAGGGCAAGCACAACAAAAGTATCAATGTAGATTCAAACCATTGGGTGCCACAACAAGGAGAGCAACAAATATAGCTCAAACATCAAAACACTAACAAGACAAGATGACCCACACATAGGCCCATATTGTATGACAAAGGAAAAAAAATGAAGCCAAAGGGGATTGAAACCAAGAAAGCATTCCAACAGAAAAAATAAACCTGAGAAGCACATGATTAACTTGCACTTCTAGAGATCCCCTAACATATGTCTTTTTATTCCAAATAGCCTCCTTCCTTAATTTCCTCCCAAAATACTCTTTTATTGCCAACCTAAAACCTAGTTCCATTCGACTTAAAATCAAGAAATAAACATCCAAAATGTGCATGGATGACCACCCGTTGTAATGTCTGACAAGCCCTGAAAATGCTCATTTTTTGTACTACTTTCCCTATAAACTGTGACACTTATTTTTGTAGATATATATGTTTTATGAGAATTTTATATATGTTTAACAATTTATTTTACATGTTATTTAATATTTGTTTCTGAGTGCATTTTGTGTAGATTTCATAGAAATTGTTGTGTTTTAGCATGTTTTCATCAAGGTCCCACTCGGACCTGGCACTTTCAATTTCATGAAGGCAAAACATCTGTAGTACACTAGTGTGAAGTGCTAAGTCAAGTGCTCGATTCCCTTTGAAGCGCTCGACTCCCATTTGGTGCTTAACTGATGGGCACTTGATTCCCATTTGGTGCT
Source organism: Wollemia nobilis (assembly GCA_028583015.1). Classification (NCBI taxonomy): domain Eukaryota; kingdom Viridiplantae; phylum Streptophyta; class Pinopsida; order Araucariales; family Araucariaceae; genus Wollemia; species Wollemia nobilis. The sequence continues at coordinate 559,747 of JAQPPZ010000856.1, read as the reverse complement.
TGACTATTGGGTGCCTAATTCTCATTAGGTGCCTAACTCCCATCTTAGGATAGGCATCTGATTCCCATTGAAGCTAAATTCTAGCATGACTCTGTGGTCGGTAAAATAGAACATGATTTCAACAAAGGATGCAGATGGAGTTTCAACATTGAATCTAGACTAGGGACAATGTCAAAGATGACTAGCCATCTATTTTTTAGTTGTTATGTAAATATCTATGTAAATCGAGTAAAGTAAATATCAGATGTATTCTGATAAAATAGAATATGTTGAAATAGTCTAAAAGTTTGATATTTTACTCGATTCCCTTTATTCATGCATGCTATTGTAAAGTAGAATCAAAAATTTGATTTATTTCTAATTTGTAATAGGGTGTGGCTACATATCTTATAAATATGTAGGCCACCCCTAAAAATGTGATCCTAGATTTCCCTTGTATCTATTCTACTACAATTTTAATAAAATATTTTTGAGTCATTTTTGATTAAATCGACTAGCATCCGGTGAATGATTTAATACGGGCAGAACCTACTGGAAGCGTGGGCCCACTCTCAACAATGTTCTTCCCTTACCTTTCCCCTATTTTTCTATCTTCTTCAATTTTATTTTATTTTTTGTAGCTTAATTTAAATTTTTGTTATTTCCCCTATTTTTTGTAATTTCCAACAATGTGTAGTTTTAATTTTTGAATATAATTTAGTCATGTTTTCATAGTGTAGGATAGATTAGTGGTTTGGAAATCAAAATCAGAACTTCAACGAAACACCAACACCCCCAAACCATAAATCTGAGGGACTCATCTCTATGGAGGAAATTATAAGCATATATTGTGCAAGGTTGCTCACAAGTCTACGAGCTACCTCGGGTTGACAAATTAAATGAGGTAATGAATTTAAATGTAGAAAACTAACCAATGTTTTTGCCCAACATTTTGGCACCATTTTCGAGGAGTAGCCTATTGTAATTTCTTATTCTGAAGGAAGCATGTTAGCTGTAGTTTAGGTTGCTACCTACAGAACCTCCATTCCTAAAGCTTTGTATGAGTCCACCTAAGAATAGAGGACCGAATGGTCATTTTGTTAAAAATAAAGATATTTCTCAAAAGTCTTCTGCTTTAGCTGTACCTGATCCTGAGATTGAATCCTCTTCTCCACAATATCCACCTATGCATTGGAGTGAACATCCATTATTTGCATAAGATCCTTCTGAAACAAATCAACAACATCATAGAGAAGGATCAGAGATAAGTAGAGTTTAGTCTGAGGAAGACTTATTAAACTTTCAATGTTGGCAAGTAGTTAGAGAAGGAACTATATCAAACATAGATTTAGTAATCCTTCTGTAGGATAAGAGAAATGAACTAGAAGCCTTGAAAGCTACTTTGAATGTAGTTGGTGTAGATACCCTATTCATAGACAAGATGGTTGATGTAGAGGAAGCATCCACTAGTTTTAATTTTCCCATAGGAGAGGTAGGGGGAGATCACAAGATGAAGCATATCTCCCCTGCCCACCTTCCAACCTTTAGAGGACTACCAATAGAAGATCCAGATCTATTTCTATTTAAATTTGATGTTTTATGCAGATCTATGGATTATACAACTGATGCTCAAAAACTAAAATTATTCCCTTCCACTCTTGATGATTCAACTTTGCGTTGGTTCATCAGTTTGGGGGATAAATGGATAACTACCTAGGAATAATTGAAGAAAATTTTCTTAGATTAGTACCAGGATTTTGGTAGAGCACGTGATGCAAGGGAAGAAGTCCTAGACATGACACAAAAGGAAGGGGAATCTATGGAGGAATATTGGGATAGGTTCAACTTTAATTTGCAAAGATCACCCCATTCGAAACTAGGAGATAGGTCCTTAAGAAGCATCTTCTTAAAGGGACTCACAAATGAATCTTTGGAAGCCTTAAACATGATTTTTGGAGGGGATATTTATCAACATCATATGGATGATATTCAACATTTGTGTCAAAACTTTTCAAGAAGGAAAGGTAAGTTGATCCCTAGAAATATCAAACAATCAACCACTATCACTAAAATAAAAATAGGCAATATGCTTGAAGACCTCAAGAGCGAGATGTTATCATCTCTGGCTCTTCAAATGGACACCCTTCTACTTCAGAAAAATAAGTAGGAGAATGAGGCAACATTGGCCTACTTTTATCCCAAATGCAGGGGAAAACACCCTAGAAATGAATGTCCAGAAAACAAAGTTTGAGTGTGTGTTGTATGTTCAAAGGATCACAAAATAAAGTTGTGTCCATAGTTATCAAAACCTAGAGAGGAACCTGAGGTAGCAGAAGCATACTTCATGGGTAATAGGAGAAACTAGCAGTAGTCTCCTATGGGAAACAACATGCCAGCAGGAATGCCATCTTATGGGGGCAACAATTTTTAGAATCAAGGTCAAGCTCAACCACCCAATATGGGTTGGTGGGGACAACAACCTTGGAATCAGTATCCCCAAGGAGAAAATCCTTATAACCCCTATCCATGGATGCAATACCAGTAGCCTGGGTAGTAGTGGAGGAACCAGAATGCTTGGAATCAAAACCCACAATAGGCTGCTCCAGTTCCACTACAACCAACCCTGCCAGCTCCTCCTACTTTTAGGCCTGCTCAACTACCAACATAACCTACAACTAATCCAAATAACAAATAATAGCCAGCTTATCAAGTGGAGAATGAGATGTACCCCATGTACAATATTAAAGTAGATTGTAGTCCAATAGAATTAAGGTCAGGAAAACAAGTAGGTGTAGAAGTCACTCCTCTAGTAGAAGAGGAGGAAAACATAGAATTAGGAAAAGAGGAATCACCTCTTATAGTAGAAGTAGAAGAAGAATCAACACCTGTAAATAATAGAGAAGAGGTTCCACCTTTTCCACAAATATTGTAGGAACCTAAAAATCTAGTACAATTAGAATTTGATATTCTCTCTAGTCTAAAGAACCTGATAGTCACAATCCCTCTCTTTCAGGCCATCAGAGATATTCCTATCTATGGCAAGGCCATAAGAGAATTGTGCCTGAAGAAACTAGGAAGAAAACCTACAAAGTCAATCAGTTTGGTGGGTCAGTTAGTTGATCTTATGTTAGGGAACACCTACAACCAAAAATACTCAGATCCAGGAAGCCCTGTCCTAATTGTACAAATAGAGGGTTACGTTTTACCCAATACATTAGTAGATTTGGGGGCTGCCATTAATGTCATGCCCAAAGAAACCATGCAAAATCTTAAACTATCTAACCTGAAGCCAACCAAGACTATTTTGTAGTTGGAAGATAGGTCTATAGTGCTCCTAGAGGGAATACTGGAGGATATCACTGTTATAGTGGATGCATGGGAGTATCCAACAGATTTCTTAGTGTTACAATCAAAGTCTGGGTTGGGTGGATATCCATTAATCTTAGGTAGACCTTGGCTGGAAATAGTTGATGCTTACATAAGCTGTAGAGATGGCCAGATGACCATTTTTGATGGATAAAACATAAAAAATTGATCATCCATCCACTTGCACAATCTACAAAATTGTTGGGAGAACCTAAAAATGAAAATCAGAATATTGGTGGTCTATCAATGATCCAATCTATCATGAAACTTGATGAATTGGAAGATGAGAGTGATGAGGATAGGGTAATATCAAATTTTTCCAAGGAGAACCCTCCTGTCCTCCTCCTGAGTTGCCATTAGTGGGAGGAAAAGACCACCATATTCAGCAAATAGAGGTTGCACCTGGTAGAGTGTTGAACATAGATGACAACTTGATAGCTGAACAACAAATCAAACTGAAAGAAACATTGGTAAAACATCAAGATGCCTTTGCTTGGGAGTATTTGGACATGAGAGGAATAGCTCCTAAAACCTGTACTCATAGGATATATCTGGAAGACCAAGTTAAACCAGTAAGACAACCATAGAGAAGAATGAATCCAACAATGAAGGAAATTGTCAAAACTAAATTGTAGAAACTCCTCATAGTTGGGTTCATTTACCCCATTTCAGATAGTGAATGGGTATCACCTTTGGTGGTGGTGCCCAAGAAAAATGGCAAGTGGTAAATTTGTGTGGATTATAGGTTGCTGAATAAAGCAACTAAGAAAGACCACTTCCCTTTACCCTTCATAGATCAGGTCCTTGACACCTTATCAGGTAAGAAGTATTTTTCTTTCCTGGATGGGTTTAGTGGATATAATCAGATTCAAATAGGGGAAGAAGATCAAGATAAAACCACATTTACTTGCCCTTGGGGGACTTTTGCTTACCGAGTTTTACCTTTTGGTCTATGCAATGCACCTACCACATTTTAGAGGGTAGTTTTGAGCATATTCTCTGACATGATTGGAGAAACTGTGGAGGTATACATGGATGATTTCACTGTATATGGTGAAAATTTTGAAATAGCCATAGAAAATTTGGAGAAAACACTTGAGAGGTGTGAGGAAACTAACTTGTCCCTCAGTAATGAGAAATGTTATATGCTAATGCAGGAAGGGATAGTTTTAGGACATCACATTTCTGTATATGGGATCAAAGTAGATAGGAAGAAGATAGAAGTTATCCAAAACCTGCCTACTCCCAAAATATAGAAGGATATCCGTAGTTTCCTAGGATCAGTTGGTTACTATAGGAGGTTTATAGTAGACTTTAGCAAAATTGCTAAACCCCTGAGCACATTGTTATCAAAGGACATAGAGTTTGTCTGGATAGAGGAATATGAACAAGCATTTAACACCTTAAAGGAAAAATTGATTACTGCCCTAGTATTGAGAGGTCCAAATTGGACCATACCTTTTCACATATATGTTGATGCATCTAATAATGCAATAGGATCAGTGCTGGGATAGAAGGATGGTGATGATTTCTATGCCATCTATTATGTCAGTAAACACCTCACAGGTGTTGAATTCAATTATACTATCATAGAAAAGGAATTTCTTGCAGTTATACATGCTCTTAACAAATTTTATCATTATATTATAGGATATCAGGTTTTTGTACATACTGATCACTCAACTATCAGATACCTGATAAATAAACCTGGGATTAGTGGTAGAATTATTATATGGTTGTTGCTTCTATAGGAGTTTGATGTGATAATAGTAGACAAGCTAGGTAAAGATAATGTGGTAGTTGATTTCTTGTCTAGGTTGACACCTCCAGATGATGCAACTATAGATGATAAATTTCTAGATGAGCATTTGTTTGCTCTGAATGAATAGATACCATGGTACGTAGATATGGCTAATTATTTAGCCACTAGTAAAGTATCCCCTACACTTTTACCTCATGAAAAATAAACTTTAATTGAGAAAAGTGTAGACTTCTCATGGATTGATGGGTGCCTATTTAAAATAGGGCCTGATCAGATCATGAGAAGGTGTGTTGCTGAGAATGAGATAATAGAAATATTGAAGGCTTGCCATGATGAACCTTGTGGTGGCCATTTTGTAGGAAAAAGGACTGCATATAAAGTGTTGCAGGTTGGTTACTACTGGCCTACACTATTCAAAGATGCAGCCAAGCATGTGAGCCAGTGTGATCAATGTCAGAGGATGGGTAGACCTACTCTCAGAGATGAAATGCCACTCCAACCACATGTTCACATTGAGCCATTTGATAAATGGGGGATGGACTTCGTAGGACCCATTAATCCATAGTCAATAGGTAAGAGGTTTATCTTAGTTTGTACTGACTATGTGACCAAGTGGGTTGAAGTGCAGGATTTGCATGATTCAAAAGAGAAGACTATAGTAGACTTCTTGTATTCATCTATTTTCACAAGGTTTGGGGTTCCAAGAGAGATCACAACTGATCAAGGACCTCAATTTACTTCAAATATGATTCAGGAACTCATGCAACAATATAAAATCAGGCATAACAAAACCACTCCCTACCATCCATAGGTGAATGGGCAAGTTGAGGTAACCAACCGAGAGTTGGAAAATATCCTGACAAAGATAGTACAACAACATAGGAAGGACTGGACCACTAGATTACCAGAAGCAGTGTGGGCCTACAGGACCACCTGGAAGACTACTACTGGTTTCACACCATTCCAGCTAGTCTATGGGAAGAATGCTATGATGCCTATAGAGTTTGAAGTGAAGACACTTAGAACTATAGTAGAATTGAATATAAACCTGGATGATGCATAGAAAGAATGAATTCAGTAGCTTAACCAACTGGATGAATACCACCTTGCTGCTCTACAAAGAATAGAGGTAATCCAGAAACAAAGGGCCAAGTGGCATGACCACCACACTAGGCCAAAGTAGCTCAAAGTGGGAGAATGGGCATTACTATATGACTCCTAGTTCTAGGAAAGGAAAGGTAAGCTCATGCAACATTGGATGGGGCCATATGAAGTGATTGAAGTCATCAACAATGGAGCTGTGAGGATCAGAATAATTGATGGTAACAACATTACATTAATAGTCAATGGTCACCACCTGCATCCATACCATGTGTCTAAAGCATACATGATTGAGTCCATATTAGGCATGGGGGAGACCCTAGTTGATTCTAATTTTAAATTGAGTTAGTAATATGTGGACGTAGTCCACATAGTCCCAAAAATAATTATTCTTTCAAATTTTCTTTTTTTAGTTGTATTTTTGTTTTGTAGGAATGATGCCCTGAGTGCAGTTATTAGGCAACCTGGGAAACCTAGGCCTAACAAGCATAGGATCCATGAACCTGCACCTTCCCAGATTTCTAGAAGAATTGTTTGTAGTAGGAGTAGTTTATCCCCACTTAGAAATGGGAATACTATACCTGAATCTGTATAAGAGTGTTTGGATTGGTCTTTATGGACAATAAAACACCCAACTACTGGTTCGGGTAGCGGATGCTGATTTTGTCCCTGTTTTTCAACTAGAGTGCTAAAGGCCTGATCAACCTCAAGCGTATATAAGTGGGCATATCAAGCAGATGTTGAAATAAGGAAGAAGCACCTATTTTCTATTTTTTGATGAAGAAGGCACCTGATTCCTGTTTTTAGAGAAAATGGTGCCTGATTCCCATTTTACGAAAGAAGGTATCTGATTCCTATATTTTGGAGAAGGTACCTGATTCCCATTTGTACGGTACAAGGTACCTGATTCCTAGTATGTCAAGGAGATGGCACCTCATTTTCTGGTAGACCGACACCTGATTCCTAGTTTTTCCAAGAAGATGGCATTCAACTTCCATTTTTGGGAAAGCGACACCTAATCTCTTGAACATATAAAAAAAGTTGTATATAAAGTTTAAGTTTTGTATAAAGTTTGCTTTAAGTATGGTGCCTGATTGCTAAAAAGGTGCCTACTTTCCATGTTAAGCATAGTGCCCAATTGCTAAGGTGCCTATTTTCTATTTTAGGCACCTACGTGCCTTAATTTGAAAAGAAGGTGCCTGATTTCCACATAAAAAAGGTGCCTACTTTCTATTTTCATGGTTGTTTCTGCCTTGTAAAAATAAAATTCAGCATTGGGAAGTGGCCCGAGCCACGTCAACACCCCACTCATGTGCAAAGTCAAATCTTTATGGATGAAATTAAAAGTTGTCAACAAACAACTTTTGAGGAGGGGATGTTTGTCATCCCATGAAGATATGTTTTTTCTAACCTTTGTTTTGAAACCTTGTAGGATGTCTTGAATGAATCATATTGCAGTTATCAAGAACCAATCACATGGAGAGAAATTCATTGTATGGGAAATATGACCATCATTTTCCATTGAGGTTTGCCTAGTCATCATCTACCAACCAATAATAATGCACCATGGATATCTACGCATGGTACACCCATGAAATAAATTTAGGTACATGATTAAATTTTCTATTTTATGTCTATATTATTTTCATATGCATGTGTGTCTATGGAAAAGTGTCGGTACAACCCCCATTATAGTCCTAGCCACCCGTATTATTCCACTTGGCACTTTGCTACGTGTCATAGCTCTGATTGGTAAAATGCTTATGGTTATCACCTATGCACAATCTGGCACATGCTCTAAGGAAATTTTACATGGATAACCATAATCACTTCTGATTATGGTAGTTAACCACCTGCATCCAAGGAAGCAACTAGTTTTAAAAATACTTACTAAATAACTACTGTGTAAGGAGGGAAATTACAGAGTGTGGTAATTCAAAGAACCAGAGTGTGAAGTAGCTATAGAGTGAATCATGAATCGAAGGGAAATTTGCGCTCTAAGCATGGGGGAAATCTAAGAACCATGATTTAAATAAAAGTGAACCTATCGACTGCTCAAGGATTTTTATGGATGTCCAAACCCAATTTGATGTTGTAGGTTGGATGGAGTACTATCAATTGGTCAGTCAAGGCCAAGATGTAGGGTAGCTAATGAGTTTGTAACATCCATGAGGGATGGGGTTGTGCATATGCAGGGACTAGAGATTCTAGTCATTGAAGAATATATCACCATGGTGATGGGCCTTCCCCTAATAGGGGAGCACACGTACAAAGAAGATAACCTAGCTCTCTATGCATAGAGATTCTTTGGAAGATCGATAGAGCACCTGATGCATGTGGTTTGCCCAAGCAACACATCCCCGAGCTCTAGAGGGTGGTTTTTGAATAGATCACATGATTCTTCACCTATTCTAGTAGGTACTCTAAGCTGAACTCGAATCATTTTTGATTTCTAAACCATATACTACATGGGGACAAGATCAATATCCCCCATTACCTTACATGTGCACTCAAATATGAGGCCAAATGGTACCAAGGAGGCACAACATCTACCTTGGCTCACCATGGCCTAATTTTGCCTTGGTATGATATGTAGAGTCACATAGAAATGTGATGGTTGAGGAGATTAAGGGTACTAATGTAGTTCTAGGGGCACAAGAAGAAGTGGAGGTGCCAATATAGAATGAATAGTCAATTGAGAAGGTGATAGAATGAGAAGAGATGGCACCTGCATCCCCGCTTGAGGAAAATACATGGGAAGTAGGACAAGCCTCATCCCCTATTTTTCCCTAATTTGATGAGGAAGTAGGATAAGCTTTGTCCCCAACTAGCCCTCAATTTGATGATGAGGTAAGGTAGGATCCACCAAGCCCTACTTTCATGCCAATTTCCACTAGAACTTGAAGTAGAAGGATGAAGGCATCTATGGTGGTTTCGAGCTCATCAGATGATGAAGCAGCAATTGATGAGCTTGAATAGGGAAGAATATCTGGCCTAAATTTTATAGGATATTTCTAGGGGGCATACTCCTCAATAGGAGGTGTAATGGAAGATTTACCATAGGAGGACCAGATGGAGGATTTGTAGCAACAATTGTAATTATTGAGAGAATAGGCTTCCACTTGGGAAGCCAAATTTAAGGAAGAATGAACTCTATTTCAAGAGTCAAGGAAAGTAGTTACATTGAAAATGCATGAATTGTATCAAATAATTTGGTAGCTACAAGGGTAAATAGGAGAATTATAATTATAGGTAAGCTATGGAAGTTAAGCAACAGATAAAGTGGATGTAGGGGCTTAGAATGATTGGGCAATGGATGTTCCCACTAAAAAAAAAAGGTGGGAGACCAAAAAAAAGGGTAATCTCACACAAAAATGAGCAAGGGATGGATGTTGTAATGGAAGTAGAGTAGCCCTATTCAACATCTCATTCTATAGAATAGGTAATTCAAGAAGATGAAGTTGAGGTTGAAGAACCTTAGAATTCAAAAAAATCTAGAAAAAGAAGATGAAAAGGAGAATGAAGTGGAGGTTGAAGAGCCTCAAATTTTAGATAAGGATGAAGAGCTAGAACATTCTCCAAAAAATGTAGGGGCTGAACAACCTTAGGAGGAAAAGGTAGTTCTAGTAGAGTAGCAATTTGCACAAGTAGAAGAGACTCAATAGTCTGTATCTTCTAAAAAATAGGAAGTAGCAACAATGCTAATATACCTTGAGATACAACCCAAAAAGTTGAGATCAAAGAGAAAGGTTGTAAGGGCATCTCAATGAAGACCTAGAACTAGAGCAAGAATTGCACAATTAAAGGAATTGGGCATAAATTTTGATGAGGAATCAGACATGGATTTCGATGAGGAATGGGCATGAATTTCGATGAGGAATGAGAGGCATCAAAGAAATTGTTTGTTGCACAAAAAGAAAATTTTGAAAAGCTTAAGGAAGATATAGAAGTAGACAAAAAGAACTAGAAAAAGGCTTCTAAGAGGGCACTCAAGGAATCTAAAAAAGAGGCAAAAAGAAGGCCAAGAAGCCTCCCAAGAAAATTCCATTTGCCCAACCTCATCAGTTATGGGGCTTGTATGGATCTAATGGTAAATATCCTTCTAAAATGAAGGAGTATTTCATGAAGATGGGATTTTTAGGTCTTGTACCACCTACAGATCAAGCATCAAGTAGGAAACCCCTCTGGTGGAAGAAATAAAGGTTAAGGCTAATGTTGAACTTGACCCAATAGGGGCTGATTTTCCCATAACCAAGGTTGCTAAGAAGTCCAACATCCCATTTGGAGATGAATCTGTAGTACCAATGGGAGAATATTTACCCCTTCACCATGAATACTAGAAAATGGTTGAGCCTACATTCTAGAAGGATGCCACCAGTTTCATTGGCTACTATTTAAATATTGAGAAAGGTAAGGTGGCCTGGACAAGGGAACAACCAAGAAAAAGAGTAGGTCCAAGTCAGCTAGTTTGGTACAACAAGCGCCAAAAAATAAAAATAGGAGGCAACCACTCCCAAAGCACCAAAGGGGTGAAAGCCTAGAGATAAGGAAAAAGTAAAGGTCACTACAAAGAAGAGGAAAGAAATAGTCAGGGCTTATTGGAAAGTTGTAAATAAAACTGGTAATTACCAGTATAAAGTGGCATAGGGACGTGCCAACCCTTAAGCATGGGGGGATGATGAGCCTTGAAAATGCTCATTTTTGTACTACTTTCCTTATAAACTATGACACTTATTTTTGTAGATATATATGTTTTATGAGAATTTTATATATGTTTAATAATTTATTTTACATGTTATTTAATATTTGTTTCTGAGTGTATTTTGTGTAGATTTCATAGAATTTGTTGTGTTTTAGCATGTTTACATCAAGGTCCCACTCGGACCTAGCACTTTCAATTTCATGAAGGCAAAATTTCTATAGTACACCAGTGTGAAGTGCTAAGTCAGGCACCGATGATCCCTTTGAAGCGCTGACTCTCGTTTGGTCTTAATTGATGGGCCTCGATTCCATTTGGTGCTTGACTATCGGGCCTATTCTCGTTAGGCTACTCTGTTGGTGCTGCTTCCGACTTCTATAGATAAGGTGCCTGATTCCCATTGAAGCCAAATTCCAGCACGACTCTGTGGTCGACAAAATAGAACGTGATTTCAGCAAAGAATATGGATGGAGTCTCAGCATTGAATCTAGACCAGGGACAATGTCAAAGATGACTAGCCATCTATTTTTTAGTTGCTATGTAAATATCTATGTAAATCAAGTAAAGCGAATATCAAACGTATTCTGATAAAATAGAATACGCTGAAATAGTCCACAAAGTTTGATATTTTGCTCGATTCCCTTTATTCATGCATGTTGTTGTAAAGTAGAATCAAAAATTTGATTTGTTTCCAATTTGTAATAGGGTGTGGCCGCATATCTTATAAATATGCAGGCCACCCCTAAAAACGTGATCCCAGATTTCTCCTGTATACTTATTCTACTGCAATTCTTAATAAAATATTTCTGAGTCATTTCTGGTTAAATCGACTAGCATCCGGTGAATGATTTAATATGGGCAGAACCTACTGGAAGCGTGGGCCCACTCTCAACAGTGTTCTTCCCTTACCTTTCCCCTATTTTTCTGTCTTCTTCAATTTTATTTTATTTCTTGTAGCTTAATTTCAATTTCTGTTATTTCCCCTATTTTTTGTGATTTCCAGCAAGTGTGCAGTTTCAGTTTCTGAATATAGTTTAGTCATGTTTTGATAGTGTAGGATAGATTAGTGGTTTGGAAATTAAATCAGAACTTCAACGAAACACCAACACCCCCCAAACCATAAATCTGAGGGACTCATCTCATTGGAGGAAATTACAAGCATATATTGTGCAAGGTTGCTCACAAGTCTACGAGCTACCCCGGGTTGACAAATTAAATGAGGCAATGAATTTGAACGTAGAAAACTAACCAATGTTTTTGCCCAAAAATTTCCAAGTAGATGTTACCTTAAAGATCTTCGTCACCCTGGTCACCATTAGGGTGGTGCACTACTTAATGAGCCACAATCATGCTTATTAAACCATTAACCCTCTTGATTTATTTTAAGGTTAAAATAATTGGATTAAATTCTCCTTAAAGCCTTAATACTAATAGGCTAATTAATACTTTTCTTATCTAAAGTATTAAATCCATCATTCAAGCAATTTATTTAAATCAAACTATTGGAATACCAAACAAAACTTAACAAAGCTTAAGTATATCATAGAAAAATATAGGCATGCACTCATCAATGCTTCCCACCATTGTTTTATCCTCAAGTGGATGATATCCTTTAAGATAGACTAATGCTATCATCGACCAATTTTAAGGAGGTTCATTGCAAGCAACTTTCTAGCCCAATGGTGTGAATCATGAGAACAAACAAAATGCAATGCATTACTTTGAAGAGTAATTTTCTTGTTACCCTAAGCTATCTATGAGCAATCCATAATCATCATTTCCCTAGGTATCCCTCATGGTAAGTGGTTTACCCATAGCCCCACCAAGGAGAAGGTACCCTATCTTTCATCCATAGATACATCAATAGTACCATATTCCATGCTTAAAGAAAGCAATCATTCCATTATTAAATCAACCTAAAAGAAACTATACCATTAAATAACCACATCAATACAAATTTTATTATCCATAAAACTTCTACAGGATGGGTGTTACATACTTACCTCCTTGAACTAAATACAATCCTTTGTGTTTCCTACAAAAAGAGGTATACATAAATTTTTTCAAATAAAAATGGAAATTGTTGTTTCATCTCATTATCATTTTCCCATGTAGCACAATTCTTTGAATATATATTTTTTAAGCAAAAAATCCCTTGTGGGGCCGCCTTGGTTTGAGAGACCACGAACAGGGGATTCTACACCGTCAAAGTCACCCGGGAGTCACACTCGACCCTGCCCGCACCAATATTATCAATTGGATTTTGGATACCCAATTCAGCTTTTTGGTAGGGTGGAGATTTGAATCTGGGACCTCTCTTGGATGATTTCCCTCTCCTATCCAACTCACCTACAACACCTGGGTAAAACTAATTTATAGTGGAAAACACCCCTTTCGAGGTGCCACTTTCAATAGGTTGGGCATAGGAGGAATGGAGCCTTGTCGGCCTCTACCAGCACATAGGACATTCCTAACTATACCATATATCTGCAAGATGGAGACAAGGGGAATGGAACCTGGGTCAGCCTCTACCAACACCCAAGGCATTTACCACTGCACCACAACAAGCAGATCACAATTCTTTGAATATTGGTCCCACTAGACCTTACACTAATCTAGGGTTTGTTTCCTAACACCTTGGAATGAAAGCCTAAAATTTTAATTGGCCACACCTCAATGGTTGTAGAATTTATCATTTGTAATTTAGAAATATTCCACACATTAGTAGGATCAACAACATATTTCCTAAGTAGGGATATGTGGAAAGTGTCATGGATCTTTGATAAGTTGGGTGGCAAAGCAAGAATATAAGCTACTAGGCTAACCTTCCCAATGATCTCAAAGGTCCCAACATAGTTAGGATCCAACTTTTTTTACTTTATGGAACTTTTCATGGGTCTAACCCTTAGGAAGACTCTATATCCTATAGATAATTTCATTGGTGATATTTTTAGATTTACATAGCTCTTTTGGTGATTGATCACTTTCTTGAGCCTAAGCTGGATTGCTCTGAGTAGTTCCTCCATATCCAAGATAGTATCAGGTCTAATTGCCATTCAATCCTCTAGATTATCCTATGATAGAGGGTTTTTTCATCTCCTACCATATAAGGCTTCAAAGGGGGCCATCCCCAATGATGCATGACATCCATTATTATAAGCAAGCTCCATGAGATGTAAGAAGTATTTCTATTTTGAATTCTAGTCCATGCATTTCATGCATAAAATATCTTCTAAAACCTAGTTTACCCTCTTAGTCTAACCATCTATTTTGGAATGATGTACAAATCTAATTTTTAGCTTAGTGCGCACTGCACGATGTAGGGCTTGCAAATTTTTTGATGTGAATCTAGAATCCCTATTAGATATTATTATCTCTGGAAACCCATGTAATCTGAAAACTTCTTTGGTGAACTTGTATGCCACCATTGGTGCATCATCCTTGATGTTCCTTGGTATGAAGTGTACGATCTTGGTAAACTTATCAACCACTACTAGGATGGCATCATGTTGGGACCTATTCTTGGGTAATATCATAATAAAATCCATGGATATTACCTACCATTTTTGCATAGGTATCTTATGTGGGTACAATTTTCTAGTTGGGTGATGATGTTCTACCTTCACTTTCTAGCATTCCAAACATCTTGATAAGAATTTGATGATATCTTGCTTCATCCTAGCCCAATAAAAGGTATTTTTCATATTTTCTCTCATTTTCAACCCTCCTAGATGAGCGAAATAGGGAGAATTATGTGGCTTCTGCAAGATCATTGTTCTTAGGTCACAGATTTTGGGTATAACTACCTGATATTTAAAGTATAAAAGTCCATATTTTATGTTGAAACCCTTGTTTTCTTATGAAGTTCGTCCTGTTTTCTTTCAAATTTCTAGGTAATATAGGTCATTTAATATTTTCTTGATCCTGTCCATAAAATCTACATGGCTTCAAGTTAAAATGGTTATGTGCCTTCTCCTATTCAAGGTATTACCACCTTCTTTTCTTTTCCTTTGATATAATCAAATACCGAAATCATATTCTACTAAGAACTCTACCCATATTCTTTGTCTCACATTAAAAAATGTTGGGTAAAAATATACCTCATACTTTGATGGTTTGTCCTTAGTTCAAAAGGTCTTCACAACAAGTAGTGCCTCCAAACCTTTAGGACATGCACAACTGCTAATAATTCTAGATTATGAGTGGCATAGTTTACCTCATGCTTCTTGATTTTTCTAGACTTGTATGCTACTGTAATTTCTTCCTGAGACAAAACTCCATCCAAACCTTCTAGAAAAGCATCTGTACACACAATGAAGTTGCCAAGGGGGTCCAAAATATTTATAATTGGTGTTGTTGTCAACTTATTTTTTAAAGTCTCAAATTTGACCTAATACTTATTCATCCATTTGAATTTGTTTTCCTTTTTTTAAAGGTTGGTGATTGGATAGGCAATTTTAGAGTAATTTCTCATAAAACATCTATAATAGCCTATGAGTCCCATGAAACTCCTAGATTTTATCAGATTTATAGGCGTAGGCCAATTTAGTATATCCTTGATATTTTTTGGATCCACATCAATGCCCTTTGTTGAGATAATGTGCCCCAAATACTATACTTGTGGAGTATAGAACTCAAACTTGGATAATTTTCCAAAAATTTGATTCTTCCTTAGCACTTCCAATACTAATATGAGATGATAATCATACTCTTCCTTAGTTCATGAATAGATTAGTATATCATCTAATAATACTAGGACAAACCGGTCTAGATACTTCTTGAACACACTATTCATTAGATTCAAGAAGGTAGTCGGTGCATTTGTCAACCCAAAAAGTATCACCATGAATTTGTAGTGCCCATATCAAGTTTTCAAGGTCATATTATGGATATCTTTTTTTTTAATTTTTAACTAATGATAACCCAATCTCAGTTCTATTTTTGAAAATATGGTAGCACCCTTTAGTTGATCAAAGAGATCATCTATCTGTGGTAGAGGATACTTGTATTTAATGGTTATCTTATTTGGCATTCTATAATCTATACAGAGTCTCAAGAACAATCATTTTTTTCACAAATAACACTAGAGAACCCCAAGGTGACACACTTGGTCTGATCAAACCCTTTCTCAACAAGTCTTGAATTTGAACCTTTCGTTCTTGTAACTCAATAGGAGTCATTCTACAAGGTGTCCTTTAAATGGGTTCTGCTGTCGACATTAATTCAATAGTGAAATCAAATTTCCTTCAAGGGGGTAGACCTAAAAGGTCTTCAAGGAATACATCCTAAAACTCATGGAGAATTGAATGCTTCTTAAAAACTTCCTCATCTCCTTTTTCTCTAGTATTACCATTGATCTTCACTACATAGAGCAAGTTGCCTCTTTTTATTGATTTATTTAATTGCATAGCTAAAAGCAAGTGGGATTGGAAATAACCTCACCCACTTTGAAATCTTACTGTCATCTTATCCTTGTTGGTATAATCCATCCACCTATCTTGAAAATTTATTAAGTCTCCATGTGTCTGCAATCAGTCCATCTCTAGGATAATGTCAAAGGTATGAAGAGGTGTCACATACAAGTGCTATATAGTAGATCCTTCAAATAGATTTATCTCTATTGTAGGTAAAAATTGATCCACTAAGTAGGGTTTCCCATAACTATACTCAACTTTCCATCCTTGTGCTAAAAATCTAGATATTTTCTGGCATATCCTCGATAATACTAGTGTAAATGAAACTATTTGTGGCTCCACTATCAATCAATTTTTTTATGTTTTTAGCAAACAACTTAACATTTAGTAGAATTAGTGTTTCTTGGCCATCTAAGATCTAATTTCCACTGGTAGCATAAAGTTTATGTGATGACTCCTCCACTTTATGATTAGACTCAGCTCTCTGAGGGTATGTTCATTCATAGTGAGGACCCCCAAATATGTAACATCTTACCTTAGGTGTTTGGAATTTCTCTTGCATACTTTCTATTATCTCCTCTTTTTGTACTGAATCATGCTATTTTGGGTATTGGGATTGAATTTTTCTTATGAAGTTTCTTCTTGGTTCACCCTAAGTTTCATTTGTTTCTAATATTAAACTTTGGATTGATTTTATTTCTTTTATTCTTATATTTATCCCATTTCATGAATCCTACACTCTTTCTTTTCCTCAACTCTTGATTTTCATTTATTGATATCCCTAAGTAATTAAAAAAAGTCCTTTTTTTAAGGTTGTTTTCTTCCTGCCTAGCTAGGTCATATACCTCTTGCAAAGTTTTTGGTTTAAGTAAATTAATAATTATCCTTGTATTAGGGTTTAATCCTAGGATAAACTTATGCACCTTAAGGCATTCATTGTTATCCTATTCTAGAACATATTTCAAAATTCTCACATATTTTTGATAATATACTTCTAAATATAGTTATCCTCGTTGAAGGGTAGAGAACTCTTAAAACTTTTCAATATAAAACTAGTCTATGAGAAACCTTTTCTTGAAGTCCTCAATGAAATCTTCCCATTTAAGTTCTATGGATTCAATGTGTATGCTTGAGTTTTATGTGTCCCATGACTTTAGGAACACTTCTAGTAGATGTATAGTAGCCCACACAGTCATAGTGTCAAATGGGTAATTTTTCAAGGACAATGAGATTTCTAACTCTTTCAGCCATGTCTCAGTTGCATCTCCTCCTATTCTTCCATTGAATTTTATTACCTTAACACCCTTAAAAATCTCTTTCTAGCTCAACCTTGATGCGGGCTCCACCCTCTTGGCCTCTTTGGATAAGATTTTCTTCTTCTCTTCCCTCTTTATTTCTAGCATTGGCCTCTCTATTGACCAACGAGACTATTAAATTTTCTTGTTTTTATAATCACTCATGGAGTAGTTTTACCAAGGAGGAAATGAAAGGAATGATAATAAAATCATTCTAAGCTATAAGGATATCAAGTGTTAACAGAATACCACATTCAACCAAAATAAGAATCTGAAAGCAAATTGATAGCATAAGCTTACAAATGGATATGCAAAACAATGAGCAACAATATCATATATTATACCTGAATAATGAACTTCTCAACAAGTACAATGAAGGTGCCTTGCTTATATAGGCAAGGATGATCAACCATAGCGGTAGGATCAAGCTAAGGACAAATATCCACCATACAAAAGTAATAAGTGATATGGTCCATAGATCTATAACCACTATGGGCAGAAAGAATCTCAACCCTCCAAATATACCTAAAAATATCCTCATTACATCTAGGAATAGTCAAACCTAAAAATATCCTATAATATCCAAGAAATAAATATGTAACATCTCATTATATAAATAAGATAAATGAAATACCTACACATAACTGGATGGGAAAAATACATGGAATAACTAAATAAAAAGGAAATAAATTACTTAGGTGAACATGAGCTAAGGTAAACAAAATAATCTAACACCCCTACTCAAGTGAAGCTAAGTGCCAAAAAATAAAGTGGCATATCCATAATATGAGTCTCAACAACAAGGCCTAATTAGGTACTCATGTACAATGTGTATCCAGAAGCTCTTGAACCAGAAGGTGGAAAACCATGTGAAAAAAACCATCCATCTAGAAAGAGAGAAGAAGTAGGAATGTAGCCAATGAGTGCTCCCCAAACCCTCTAGGACGATGAGCTCCATGAAGAAGTCCTATGAAGAAGTGGATGCCTCTGTGATGAACAATGTGTCTCCCATGAGGAAGAAAGGAACCATGAGCATCCATCAAATGTTTTACCACTCCAAGTGAGTATGAGAATATGGGAACAAAATGTAATGATGACGTAGAATCCTTCAAACTGAGCTGAAATAAAGAAAATGTCACCAACGAATATCTCCAAGAATGTAGAATCCCAAAACAACATCAATATTGGGTAGAATATAGTCCCAATCAACATCCAAAAGATCAATGTGCACAAAACCATGAGTGTGCAAAAGTGGAAGAGATGTGAAGAGTATCCATCAAGGAAAAATCACCAATGTCCTTCTGCATAAGTGATGATGAGCCCATGGAAGTAGCAAGAGAAAGAAGTGGAGGTTTATAAGCCTCAAAATAATCAACATGGTCTTTGGGATATCCAAGTGAGAGTCCACCAAACATAAAATATTTGTATCTAACTCTTGTGGAAGTACATCATCTAATGTGAAATAAATAGGAGAAGAAAATGGTGGACAAGGTGCCTCACTCAAATAAGAAGGGCACACCAAAAAAGGATCCGTAAAGGAAGAAGTACATGGAGGAGATACAATGTATACATCATCATCAAATAAATGAGTGAGTTCCTCATACATGTCAAGAAAATCACATGTGTGACTCTCAATGAAGAGAGAGACAAAACCATACAAGAAGTTATTTGTAAGGATGTAACATGCCATAAAATTTCTATTGTATATTCTGCAACATCAACATGATCATCCATATAAAACAAGTGTGGAGATGTATCATGTAAAATATCTAAATTAGGTACTATAGCATCAACCTCATCATCCAAAACATCATGAGATAGTAACCCCAGAAACAAAGATGCAATATCACAAATGAAATCCTCCATGTAATCTATTGTAAGTGAAGGTACCTTGGGTAAAACATTTCTTCTCAACATATGATAAGCAAGGTAAGGTGTGTTCTTGTGAACTCCAATAAAGTTTTGAAGCTCCCCACAAATTGAATGATAAATAATGCTAGAGATCCTTAAATTATTCATACTCTTTATCCTTAACCATTGGTTGGGGTTTTGGAGTTATGAACAAAGGATCCAAACCTTCACTTTGACATAATGAACAAAGTATCTTAAACCATACTTCAAAATTTTCAGCATTTGCCTCTATGCTAAGTTTACAAAAAGAATTTTCCAAGATGTCCTCAAAAGTAGAAGAGCCTCCCCCAAAATGAAATGCCATTATAATGTAAGAGGTCTAGTGTGATGTCACAAGGTGGTTCAAAATACCATAAAATCACACCAATGCACAAATGAAGCTTTTGAACTCTAAAAAATCTCCAAAGGAATTCCCAAAAGAATCCCTTCCTTCAAACTAAGTGAGGAAAATTGGCACAAGAAGATGCACCATAACAAAGCGAGGGAAGTCAAAGACAAAGGACTTCTCAAATACAACAATGTGTAGGCTCCACAAAAATTGAACACAAAGTAATCTGATCACAAAGATCCAAACTAAGTGGACAAACAACAAATGAAGGAATATGGGACTTTATAACAATAGTCCATATACTGGTTCAAGTACAAAAATCTTTTCACAATGCAATATTGAGAGTGTAGTCATAAAATCATCATAAATGTCTAAATACAGATCCAAACAATCTAAAATTTTAGATACATATTAGAAAAATGATTTTACAGGCACGAAAAAAAATTTGCGAATCAAATCCTAATATTTCTCTTGAAAGAACGAGTTTACTAAAAATAGTAAAATCATTGTAACAGTATGAATATAGCTCCAAATGCTCTAAAATTTTATGGGAAGTTCTATCATCTTATTTTAAAACAATATGCAAAATCTTCTAAGCTTTGATGAAGATATACATAGATTACTAAAAAGTATAGGTTTTCGTAAAATCGAGATATCTTGAAAATTATTTATCCAAATGAGCTGAAATTTTGGGCACAACTCATATGAATACATATACAGACCTTTAAAAATTTTCATGAAAAATTTACATTTCTATCAAGATATACATGTAAAATATAAAAATGGGTTGGGTTGGTGACCCTTCCAAAAAAGGAAATTGTCAAGAAAAAAATGCTTAGGATAGATCCAAGGGAATGAAGTTATTGTAGTATGGGCAGAAGAGATTTTATGAGGTTTATGATGATATGAAAATTGAAGGAGAGACACAAAATGGATAAAAAACTCCACCAAGGACCCAATCACAAAAACTAAAACTTCCACACCAATCCTCGAACATGTAAGAGAAACAACTACACAACACTCACAAATGGATGACTGTAATACCTATTGTTCTAATACCATGAAAGTAATGATAATTAGATCATTCCAACCTGCAAGGATCTCAAGTGTTAACAAAACACCACATTCAAGCAAAACAAGAATATGAAAACAAATTGATAGCATAAGCTTATAAATGGATATGCAAAACAATGAGCAACAATATCATATATTATACCTGAATAATAAAATTCTCAACAAGTAAAATGAAGGTACTTTGCTTATATAGGAAAGGATGATCAACCATAGCGGCATGATCAAGCTAAGGATAAATATCCACCATAAAAAGGGAATAAGTGATATGGTCCATAGATCTATAATCGCTATGGGGAGAAAGAATCTCAATCCTCCAAATATACCTAAAAATATCCTCATAACACCTAGAAATAGTCAAATCTAAAAATATCCCCATAATATCCAAGAAATAAATATGTAACATCTCATAATATCTAAATAAGATAAATAAAATATCCACACATAAGTGGGTTGGGAAAATACATGGAATAACTAAATAAAAAGGGAATAAATTACCTAGGTGAACATGAGCTAAGGTAAACAACCTACTCTAACAGGAAATCTCTTCTATCCCTCTACCAAATTTTGATGTTCTTCCAACATTCCTTTTCGAGTTCCTTGTCGTCTCAGGCCCCTTACCTGAAGTTGACTTCCTAGTCTTCTTACTAGGGTCTAAATTTCATATTTCCATTTGCATAGTATTATCCTATGGTGCAACTATTTTGTTTTTCTTCAAAGTAATTCCCTTTTGAACAAGTGTCATTTCCTATTCACACAAAGAAACTAGGCAAGCTATAATTCTCTCACAATTTTACTTACATTTGTTAGCTTCATTCTACTCATTAACTAACAATCTCAATAATCATTCTAGGGTCACCCTATTGGAATATATTACATTATTTGGTACATGCTAATGTACCATATTGGGTACATATTTAGATTAGGAGTGTGTCTTAGATTAGGATTTGAGTAGTTACTTTATGCAATATAATAAATGCACAAGTGTTGTTAGAATGTGCAAGGTACTTGATGATGTAAATGTGCATGTTGTCCATGTGTACATGAGTCTATAAATAGGAATATGAAGTGTCATAGGAATATGGAAGTCCAAGAGTCATATTCTATTATATATTGGCCTTTGTAGTAGAGAGAAAGAGGGGAGAGTGCAAGAGCACATTAGAGTAGAGTACATGCTCAAGTTAGATACAATGTAGAGCATGTATGAAGAATGGAGCATTTGAGATCTCCACATTTTGTATGAAGATCCCATTTTCATGAGCTTTCATTAATGGAAGTTTTATGAGTTATTATAGAAGTTTCTTATGAGTTTTACATGCTTATTATATTGCCATTATCATATATTTAATATTGCATGCTCATTTTATACCTTGTGGTTGCATTTCATTAAGTATTTTAGCATCAAAAGCTAACAGTGGTATCAGAGCACAAGGTAGATTGATAGGAGATAAGGAGAGCCACAAGAATATTGAGAGGAGATAGGGAGATTTCATTTTCATATTTTAGAAATTGCTTTTTGGCTAAGAGTCTTTCCACAGGGTTGCAAGAAAACTCGTGAAGACTAGGACTCAACATAGATCTCTTTCCACTAGATTGAAGGATAACTAGTGATGTTTATTGATTTATAGAGATCTAAAGATTTGCATGGATTTTCTTGCTACCATCTAAGTTTTTTGCTGTAGAAAATTAGTTCTCAAAAGTTGAGAAGCTTCCTACAATGGATAGAGAAGAATTTCATCTTTGATTGCTTGAAAGTCTATGTGCTTTCCTCGTGAAGGGATTAATTCTTTGTTGCAAAAAAATAGATATTTGAAGGAAGAGGAGACTCAAGAAAGAGGTCCCCATAGAATATTGAAGATAGAAGAGGGCTAAGAAAATTCCTATTGAATATTTGAGAAGTTGTAGAATTTGAAGACCCAAAAGAAGAGGTCTCAAGAAAAACTTGAAAGGAGAAAGAAGAAGGCTAGAAAAATCCCTATTGAAGAAAGTTGAAGAAGTGGCCATTGGAGGAGATTTGAAGAAATCTCAAGGTAGAAGATTGCAAGTAGGAGTAGCTCCTGAAAAGAAGAATTTGGGATAATTTTCACCATCCGAAAATAAGCCCAAAAGGAAAAAGGATTTGGCAAGAAGGTTGCCAAATTTTAGAAAGGATTCTTGAAGATCTCAAGACATTCAGATTCTTGAGAAAAAGGTCAACTAAATAGGCCAAGTTTGAAGTTAGAATTCAGGAGGAGAAAGAAGGTAGAAGAGGCCACCAATTTGAGAGATTTGAAGACTGCCATTAAAGGCTTGAAGGCTGATTTGTGAAGGAGAAGATCACTGATTTTCACAGTAGAAGTTGAAGAGTCATAGGACAACAAATTGGAGGTGACATAAAGCTGCATTTTGGAGAAGAGTTGGGCAGATTTTGAAAGGTCCTTGAACAATGAATTGAAGGAGGAATTGGCAACAAAAGAAGACAACACAATTGAAGGAGAAATAGGTAGCAATTTAAGCTAGCAAATTGGAAAAGTAAGGGCAGAATTTGAACAACATAGAAGTTGATTTCTAAGATGCAAATTAAAGAAGTTTTGGACAAAAAAAAATGGGGAATTGGCTGCATTTGAATCTGAAAAATTGTAGAGTTTTGGATAGCAAGAGAGCAGCATTTGGGCAACAACTAGAGATGAAAATTTTATAAATTTGGGGCAGCAAATAGGTGAATCAAATCACCAAGAAATCTAGCTACAAAAGGAGACCAAAAGGTATGCAATATTGGTGCTATAAAATTTTATTATTTGAACGTTCATATTAGCTTATTATTAAGTCTTTAAAAGCACCACATTTGAGTTTTTAAAGTAGCCAAAGGAAAGGTCTCAAGTTTATATCTTCAAAGTTGGAGAAGATAGCATTCCCAAGGGATTAAAACCTACAACAAAGAAAGGAGAAGTTAGAAATAATATAAGGAAAGGAAAAATATCAAATCCTTACTATCTCTTGGAAAGTAAATAAGTCAATAGTTTACGATAGAGAATAGAAGTATTATTCTATTTGAAAGGCATAGGTTTTGGCACAAATTAGAAGCTTGGAGTCACCAAAGAAGAAACCACCAAGCATAGAGATGAGGAGGAGTCATTATGGAAGAGTAGCCAACAAGGAGAATCTATTGTGGAAGAAAAACCACCATTACCAAGTCTTGGCAAAGAGAAGAGGCACCACCATATTGGATAAGAAAGCCACCATTTCAAGAAAGCTAGTGTAACTATTTAAGAAGGACTGAAAGTATAGGGGGCAAGTAATAGAAAGGCATGAGCTAGTGTCTCTCTAGAGCTATGTACAATAGTCGACAATACGTTACAACAAAGGAGCATGAAGCTCTATTGAAGTTAAGCACCCAGAAGTAGTATCATTTATGTAGAAAAGTGCCAAGCGAGCCAACTACCGAACAAAGAGGTAAGAGCACCACCAATAGAAAGAAACCAACCGATGCCAAGTTGAGTAACCACCAAATAAGTGGAAGAACCACTAGGTCAACATAGAGGAGCCACCACCATCATCAAAGAAGGTTACCTAGAGCACCACCACCATTCAACTGAGAACATAGTTGAGGAAGAGAATCACCATCGAAGGAGCTTTGGTGAAGTTAAGTGAACCACCATTAGGGTTGCATAAACTCAATACAAGGCCATTGAAAGGAGGACAATGGAGAGCTAATCATCATTTGCATCGTTTGATATAATGCTTGCTACATAACACAAAAGTAAGGTAAGACACTTGAGTAGCAACCAATATAATGTATACCTATTGAAATAGAAGGAAGAGCACTAGAATTGGTTGAATATTGCTCATTAATGAGCGTTACATTGAAAGGAAAGGCATTGAAGAATCAAGCAATCATATGGTATGTAAGGTGAAGAGATAAGGTTATTGTTTGCCATTTGGTATGTCATACACATAGCACCAACCACCATGAGGAGAGCTAAATCATAGTATGAGCACCAAGGAAGTGAAACCATCATTGTAGAGGGGACAAACAAGTCAAGCACAGTGAAAACTCGAACATTACCAAGGAGGTAGGAAGTTGTAACATTCATCGACAAGTGCTACAGGTGTAAAAGACACTTGTCACCTAGGATACGAAGCACCAACCACCAAGGAGTATTCAAGCACCCTAGAAGAAGCATCAACTTGAATGCCAAGTGTCCTGATGGAAGAGAAGTGTCAATCATCATGTAAGTAATGCCTTCTACATGCAATAAAGGCATGGGTCAAAGTGCCACTTGAACACATACAGAGAACAAAGAAGAGGAGAGAGTGAAGCATGAAAGAATAGTGCATATGCGCTATGACGAAGGGAAGAGAAAGACATAATTTGGAGAGTCAAAGCATTGGATATTGAGCATCAAAGTGCATTGAATGCATCACAGTGGATGAAGAGCATCTTGAGAGCGTAGGTTGCAGAATAAAGTAAGCAAGACAAAGCTTTGGAGTGCTATATTAAAGGAGGTAAGAAATATTTAGTCTAATCTAAAACCTTTGCAAAATATTAAGGAGATACAAGGCATAATATTGAAGTCAAGGTTAATTAATTCATTATACTCAAGGTTTTTTAATAAAAGGAGAAATAAGGTATAGATTTACAACCTTAGAAGAATTATTGAATGCCTTAGAAGTTTTTTTGAAGAAAGAAGTTTTTAGAAAGGTTTTGAAATTACCTCATTCAAATTGCATAGAAATATTTTGCAAATAGTTTAACTTGGAGGAATAAGGATTTCTACATTGAAATAGAAATATTAAATTTGCAAATACCTTTGTTTTCTAAATTTCCAACTAGGGAGTTATAAGGAATTCAACACCAAATTTAAGTTATTGAAATTTAGAAACTATATTATTGAAAATTGAAAGAAGCAAAACATAGAGTTGCTAGAAAGTTGGAAAATTTACTTTTGATATTAGTCTCTTGCTCAAATTAAAGAGACATAAGGAATCCAACTTAAAGGTCTTGAAAATAGAGAACCTCATCAAAATTGAAATTGCATCAAAATATCTTTAGCTTTCTATTCATAAATAGGGAGAAATAAGGTGATTATCTTGAAGAGTAAAAGTTGAACATTAGGGAGTAAAAAGGGTTTCAACTCAAAGGTAACCTAGAAAGCTAAACATTTTATCAAGACCATATTATATTCAAAATATTTGGGAGATACAAGGTATTCTACAAAACTTGAGAATTGAAACTAGGGAGTCATAAAGAAGTCAACCTAGGGAGTCATAAGGAAGTCAACCTCAAAGGTTTAGATATTTTAAAATTCTACCAAAATTGTTCTTTTTAAATCAAAGAGTTACAAGAAAGATTACTTTAAAAAGAACTATGGAAAATATTATTAAGTATATAGGATTCAAGGAATCAAAATGGTTCAGAGACATACTTGATTCTAGAGATGATAATAGAAAAAATATAATTAAAAGAGAAGAGCCAATATGGCTTAGAAATATTTTTGAGAATTCACAAGTTGATAGTTTGGCAAAAGTAGACTCTATAGAGACATCTTCCAATGACATGATGAAAGAAATTAATGACAACTATATTAATGAATATATTGGGAATAAAATAAAAAACCATACTCAAAATGTAGAAAAGAATATTGATCAGAAAGACATCCTACAAATTTATGAAAGAAGTAAAGGTAGAATAGCTTCAGTTGTACACAAATGGTTTTACTATTTTATCAAGGAAATGGATGAACTTGATTTTTCAAATACAAGTAACAAAGGAGTAGAGAAATATTCACAATGCACTTATTGCAACAAGACTGGTCATGAGAAAGCAAACTGTTGGACTTTCCATCCATGTAAATATTGTGGAGGAAAATCTCACTCATCTTTTTTTTGTTACTATAAAGATAAGTACTATAGAATATTTGAAGAGATATTGATATTCAGACTAGATTGTCTTTTTCAAGTTCTTATTTTTGAAGCATCTACTAATAATGAGTTCAAGTTTGAAGTTTTTGAAGAACAAGAAGAAAGGTCATCCAAAGAACAAAAAGAAAGAAAATGGATCAATTCTGATCCACTTATGACTTGCAAGATAATGAGATCTCTTGTTCATCAAGGATACTTGGAAAAATTTAAGAATGAAGATCTTATCAACCACTTTGAAATACAAAAAAATAGTGGAATGAAGAAGACAAGAAAATATAGCATGAGCTCTAGGAATAATATGAAGACTGAACCAAAAGAAGAATAGGAACCAGGTCAAGTTGAAGAACATATGAAAGATGAAGATCCATATTGAAGACTAAAGTATTCAATAACCAAATAATGTAATACAGGGGGTGTTGGAATATATTACATTATTTAGTACATGCTAATGTACCATATTGGGTACATCTTTAGATTAGGAGTGTGTCTTAGATTAGGATTTGAGTAGTTAATTTATGCAATATAATAAATGCACAAGTGTTGTTAGAATGTGCAAGGTACTTGATGATGTAAATGTGTATGTTGTCCATGTGTCCAAGGAAGACAAACACGTATAGTTGATAAGGGAATCTCACACATCACTAGTTGGTAGTCATTTTGGCATGCACAAAATAGTAGCTAACCTATAATTATATGTATATAGGCCCAATATGCAGAATGATGTGTCTAACTATATTCATGGATGTACAAATTGTAGTACAAGCAAACCCAACAACCACAAATTGGGACTATACACATATTTACCATTTCCTAATCAGCCACAAGAGAGCATTTCAATGGACTTCTTGGGTGGATTTCAAACCACTCGAAGAGGTAATGGTTTTTTATTTGTTATAGTGGATTGATTTAGTAAAATGGCAATTATTATGCCTTGTAAGAAAATTGTTACAGTAGAAGGTACATCCAAACTATTTTTTGAACATATGTTTGTTCATTTTGGATTGCCTAAAAGTATCATTTTATATAGAGATACTTTCTTAGTAAATTTTGGATTGCATTATGAGGAATGTTGGACGCTAAGCTAAAGAGATCAAGAATATTTTATCCACAAATGGATGGAAAAATAGAGGTGGTCAACAAGATAACTGTGCACTTCCTAAGGGGCTATAATCAATAGAATCCAAAGATATGGGATGATTGTCTAGCATATGTCCAATATTGCTACAATTGGGTAATACATGCATCGACAATATTATCACCATTTGTGTGTTAAGGGTTTCTACTTAATTCATATTTTGATGGAGCCTTTGAGAGTGGGCAAGATCCAAGTAGCTTGAAGCTAGAAGGAGAGAAAGCATTGAAGTTCATTCAATGTATTCAACTGACACAATAAAAAATAGAGGAGAAACTAAAGCAAACTTAGTAGCACTATAAGGAATGCCATGACAAACATAGGGTAGCTCAAGATTTTCTAGTGGGAGATCTTGTATGGTTGCATTTAAGAAAGTAACAATTGAAGGGCGAAGGTAAGAAATTGAAGCCTATTAGATATGGGCCATTTAAAATTTTAGGCCAGGTTGGACCAAATTTCTTCTGAATCAAATTTCCAAGTTATATGCAAATGTACTCTATTGTCAATGTGGAAAATATGAAGTTTTTTGAGCCATATTTATTGAACGAGAGAGAAGATGCTCCAATATTATCTAAGTTTTATGATTTAGTCTTAGCTATGTTTGAGGAGGCAGTAGAAGATTTAATTCTAGACAGGAAGATGCAGATAACATGCCAAGAACAGGAAGAATTATGGTTGGTTTGTCCTAAGGGAAAAATGTTAAGAAAGGCAAAGTGGATCTCCAAGAAGCAAGTGGAGAAAAAATGTCCCCATTTGAGTAAATATAATTTTGAGGGACCAAAATCCTCCAATGGGGAGGTCTAATTTGATCCGTAAAGAGCAAAATCTTAACTCTTTCCTCAAATAGATTAGATATTGTGCTTAATCCCTCGACTTAGGTTAATTAAATGTATCCATGCTTAGATTTTATGCTTTAGATTGTATGTTTTCAGATATTTGATCTGCTTATTAAATTGGAATTAAAACTTAGATATTACATAAATGAATCATATACATAATCACAAATTGCAAGAGAGCACAAGATTTTTATGTGAAAACCTAAAAATTGGATAGATTGTTATTAGGATTTAAAACCGATACAAATCCTTATTGATATTCAATCAGATATATTATTTAGCTTGTTATCCCCAATATCTGCTCTTATCTTTTCCTCCTATGCCTCTAGGTTCTTCCAATGCAAATGTAGCAATCAAACACTCACAATGTGTTGTCCAAAAAGCCCCATTTTCTTAAATAAGTGTTGGTATTTATAACCATCCCCTTTTATTAAATGAGTGTTGGTATTTATAACTAACCCCTTTTATTAAATGAGTGTTGGTATTTATAACCAACCCCTTTTCTTAAATGAGTGTTGGTATTTATTGTTCACTCACTTGCAAACTCGTATGTAACATATCTGTAGGTGTATTTTAGGTATAAATTTTTCTACATTGCTTTGATTGACCTCTACCTATGCTCTTTGGAAGCATCTTTGAATTACCTATCCAATGGTACCACTTGGAGCACCAAAGCACTTGAATTTTGGAAGTTAAAGCTAATTTTCTACCATTCTAAACAATCATTTTTTGACTGCCATAACTTTCTTTTTTGACCTTCATTTTATAAGAAACCAATCTAGAAATATGCTCCTTGAAACCAAATTTCTAATGGTACCAGTTTTTTCCAATTTGGAACAGTAACGAAGAAGTCATGATATTTTAAATATGTACTTGTAAGTAGTTTTGAGCAACATCAAAGCACCCATACATTCTAGGACTTCAGAGTTCAGTAATTTGGCCATACTTTGGCCTCAATTGTTCATTTTGAGCGATTCAAAAAGTTTCAAAAAGATCCTTCTAAGATGTATGTCATGGAGCTATCCACATTCACCCAGCTTCCATGGATTTCTCCTAGAATTAAAAAACGTATACCTTACTCCATTTGTCCTTCATACTCTGTTCTAACAAATGTTGAATGATCTAAAATAAGGATTTTACCACGAGCTCCCTTCATACTTCATGTAGATGATATTTTAGTTGGTCTCCTAATAAAAATTTCTCCTTTGTTAGTCTATCCAATCCTATGGCTTCCATCATGAACTATAGTTTGAACATTTTTACCTCTACCTTGATATCATATTTTAACCCATTGATAAAATAGCTCTAAAAAAATCATTTACTCAAATCCCTTGTCTTATTAGTCAAATTTTCAAAGTGATTTTGATACTCATGAGTAATAGAGGCCTATTTCTATTTGGTTAAAGTTCTTGTAAAATCCTCATATTAACTAGGGCCAAAGCTAGTGAATAATTGGGATTCAAATTCTTTCTAAGCATAAAAATAAAAATATGGAAAATTTATATCTAACAAGTTAAAATGGCATGACACAAACTGTTTGCACTATAGTAAGATGTGGCCCTAAGAAGTTCTATGATACCACGTGTTAAGAATATTGCAGTAAAATAAAAGCACATCCATACAATATTGCAATAATAATATGAAATGAGCTTGAAATTAACAATATTACAATATGAAATGGAAAAGCAACAAATTATATTGTAGAAAGCAAGAATACATTATAGAATCATAGGCATCTTCAAGGGGGCAACCTCCTTAGAAACAAAGATTGGATACAAAAAAATATGATATACCTTCATCTATGCCCCTTGCCTTTTAAAATACTCTTTGTAACCCTAACTATAATACTCAAGGGCCAACTTCACATGCAAGTGGCCACCCAACCTAGAGTCTTCTACCAAACAAGAATTCAATTCTTTATTATTGTTACATTAAATAACCCCACTTGTATAGGTGCCTCAAGTACCATATACACATTATAAACATTACATAATATCATTAGGATGGATTCTCCATGTTAGAAAGGGGGTTATTACATAGTAATATTTAGATGGGGTTCTAACATTACCACATGACATTTTTTCTTGTATTATGTTATTTCTCTTGTTTTTTTGTTTATATGAATAGGGGCCCAATTGTTACTCAAGGAATTCTAACTGTCCTCTCCCAACTTAAATAGACCCCTCTATCATTGATATATTTTTGTTTTGAGGGTTAAGTAAGAGCACCATTGTCAGGCAACGGTGCATGCAATGCTTCTATGGACTAGAAACACTTTTTCCATAGTGGCATAAATAGGTTATTTTGCCTCATAACAATATTATTTAAGCATTTAGAATCTATTTTTTGTTTGTTTTCTACATAAACTAGGTTTTGTTTTCTATTTATTTGTAAAATAGACAAAAAAAGAAAAGAAAAAAGAACTAGTTAGTCTTAATCATATAGGGAACCATATTAACCATTAAGCTTTAACATTTAATCAAAAGGGCATGTAGATGCATTTGTAGGATTTTTATGCTACATATTCTTGCATACTTGCCTCTCAAAATAAAATATGTTATTTTCTTCCTCATAAAAATTAATAGAACATTTAGTTTAGGACTTGATTGGTGAATTTATATGTGTATTAGGGTTAGACTAAGGTTAAGATTAGACAAAGAAGTATCTTAAGAGAAATGTAGGTGTTCTTAAACTAATCCAACAAAACTAGACTTCAAGCTTCCAAATTTCCCTAGTCTCAAAGTGACATAGAGGAAAGAGGAAGAGCATTAGAAAGAGGTCGTTCGTAATACATTTCCCCTTGTCACATTCATCACTAGAGAATATGAACAAAAATATGATCATTTTAATTATAAAGGAGAAATTGGTAATCCTATTTATTGGAGAGTGTACAATAATGATAGAGTGGAGGTCCTTGTTAGAATATACATTATATCCTAATTTAATGTACTAGGATAATCTGTGTGGTTGATATTAAGCTCAGTTGGTTATGATCCAATGGATCAGATTGTATGCCTTTGCTATTTAAGCAAGGCTCCTTTCATTCAATAAAATCAAGCATTTCATTTTATAACATGGTATCAGAGTAGGCCTTCCCTACCCTGTGAGCGTGAGGATCTTTTCCTAATGGGGGATTTCTCCCCCTCATTTTTTCTTCCCCATCATTTTTTTTTCAAAACCGAGGGAGTATGCTCTCCATATTTTTATGGATCAAAAACCAAATGGTTAAAAGAAAAAAAAATCTGCAATTTTGAGAGGTCTTTTTTTGGTTTTTTAGTTTTCTGTGGATTTGCAGTCTTATACTATAGATCTGAGTTTGCAAAATAGTTCCATCATTTTCATGTGTGTTCCATCCCATTTCTGTTGGGAGTTTGGTATATTGGAAGGTGTTGAGGGTGATTTCATATTTAAAAAAAAAAAACCCTAATCGCTGCCATCCAAAGAACCATTTCATCCCTGGTGCTAGTTTGAAAAGATTCAATTATTTCTTTCCATCTGAGCTGCAGAGGAGGTGTTTTCCCAGAGGTGTCCTTTGGCAGTATTTGCACTCATCGGGAAGTAAGCAGATATACCTTTTTTGAGGATTCAAACATTCTGGATCCAGGATTGGAGCCATCGCTAATCTCGACGAAGGTGTTTGTATCTGTTTGAGATGTCTTTGGGATGCCTAATTCAGATCTAGTTCTCGGTAAACCCCACAATTATAGGCCTACCAGTTACTCATGATTCTGCGATGACTCCATGTTTCTGCACCCCAACAGGCTTAATCGTCCACCGTGAAGGGCGACATAAGATTTTTTCATAAATCAAATCCCCTTGATGTTGTTCTTTGAAAAATGGAGTTCGTCATAACTATTTTTTTAAAACTACGCAGGAGGAAAAGGCCCATTTTTAAAAATTCAATCACTATGCTCGTGGCGGTTGCTTGATCTAGCTACCATAACATCGTTTTTCAATTCCTAAGCAATAGGTACAACTCGATTAATGGCCAGTAAGATGTGAAGCACAATCGTAATCCAACGCATCAATCCAGTGCATATCCGTGTTAAGATCTTCCCGTGTACTGCCGTCATAGCCTGAGGTGTGACGAATCTCGATGGAAAGCCATTTTTTGCATTGCTGTGAAATCTCTAGCCAATCTGGTTGATGACTGTGTCATAATCATTCCCTGCGCCCTGGTGTCTGCTATAATGGAGGTCCGAAAATTTTTTAGAGTACCAAGTCCACACATCGATTCTACCAGGTAGTTGTGTTTTTTTTTCCACTACATGCGGTCGATCACTAGAGTGTATGATAATGGTAATTAGTTTCAAGAAAACGACCACCTGTTGCCTACGGTTTTCGGCCATCGAAGATCTGATTGGAGGTATCACTGTAGAAGACAGTCCTAGGACATATCACGGACATAAATTAAAAAAAAAATCATCCTAGATCTGTGGATATGACAACAATGAGATCTGTGGATATGACAACAATGGGATTGAAGGGATCATCGTGTAAACGAGTGAAAAAGAATTTAATGGTATTGAAGACAGAGTGGTGTTGTCGAAGACCTTGCATCGATTTTTTGCATGTGAGGATCGATGATTCTAGCCTTTCAAAATCTATAGGCGCTAAATATTTGTGGGCACATCTTTAAAATCGTTGAGCAATTGTAGCCGACTTTGAGTGCAGTGGCTTGCAATACGTCCAGATGTGCTATTAAAGTCAAAAAAATAGATGCGCTTCTATATTATTCTTGCATAGATCACATCGTAGATACTAAAGTGGTAGTCAACCTCAACATTTGGGGAAGTTCTGGCATGCACAAGTGGGGTCTTCCACATGTTGCATCATTGCTAGTGTGAGGATAGCAAAAATTTTAAACTCAGTTGCTCCCGCTCGACTGCAACTTGCATTGTTGGATCCTGCTTGGTGGGGGCCACCATCGTTGTGTTGGACTAAGACCAAGGAAGTTGCATTGTAGCAAACAATGGCAATGGATATCAGCAATGGATATTTGACTGTGAGTCCTACAACACAGATGCGTCCATGACTATCTGATGTAGTGCAACTCCAGGCTAGACAAAGATCAAAGTTTTTTTGGCATTGAAGGTGGAGTGGAGAGTAGTTTTCAAGCTCTCCATTTCTTCGTGGTGTACAATAGCCACGATGGCTCACATAAATTGGTGTTCTGAAGGGAGCGGCTTCATGAAGAGCTCGTCGAGGAGCTCAGAATATCACTGTTGAATTTTGTGCGAAGGTTGGGTATTCAACTTAGTTTTTTTAGTCGTAATGATGTAAATATTGTTTTAACTTATATACATGAAGACATGTTTTATTTCAACCACCAGATCTGATGCCCATAAGGAAGCCTTACCTCTGGGATTTGTTGCCATGATGGTTGTTTTCCTGTAACATTTCATTTGACCTACGTGGCATTCCATTTCCTGACGTTCACATGGGTACCAATTATTCCAAGTACATAGTTGGCTGGATATTTGGGTATGTGCGCTATTTCTTGCATTGGAGATAGCATTGGCAGATGTAGTCCTTGAAAGTGGGCATCACCAACAGTAGCTTGTATTTTCCATCAAAGCGCTTCCACGCCCAAATTTTCTCGAACTGATAAGCCGTTAATACCATTTGGGGCAGTGAGGTATTGTCCATGGTCACATGTTAAAGTGGAGAATATTTAATAAAGTGGAGGGACCACTTCCCTTTTGTATGGGATTTAATAAAGTTTTTTTATAAACTTTATTAATTGGCTGACACAATGGGCCCAATTGGCTAATTTTAGTTTTTTGAAATTTTTATTGTATTAAAAAAAAAATGGTCCTATAATATTGTCCTGCGTGAGAAATTTTTTTCAAAAGAACAAATTTTGGAATATTTCTTTGTAAGAGAAAGAAAATGTTATTGTTTTTCTTGCAGATGAAGGTCAATTTGACACTTAATCATAGGGGTTTTTATAGTCATCGAAAAGATTTTTTCGAGACGGTCCCATTGGTGGTGTTCATTTTCCATTGCAAGGCAATTTAACTTGTGTTTTTTTGGCCTCAAATATATTGTATCATGGAGTGCATTCTCGGTTGAACCCGACACTCCCAGACATTTGCTTAAGTGATCCTAGTATCTAGTCATCTCCTCTATATCACCTAGCGGATGCAACGGTTGGTTACCCATGCATTCCGGTAGGATGATGAGATGCTAAATTAGTGCCCTTTTTTTGCTATTTTTCCACTCAGTTTGGACCTTTTTATCAGCCTATTGTGTTCATATAGGTGGAAACCACTACTTATGCTTGTGAAGTCAATTTGGACATCCCTTGAGATTCTTGTGGTTCTTTCCACACTATTTTCACTCTTTTTTCTTGAGATGCTTTGGTTTAAGGGGGTTTTATTTAGTGACCTTTTTTCATAGTTCACAACCTTGATCTTTGTCATAAGCACCAGTTTGGGAGTGAGATTTATTTTAGTTCAGTGATGAGGCTTCTCTATTTTTTTGAGAAATCTGATGGTTCCTTTGCAGGCTTATTGATAGAAGTTGTCCTAAGGGGGGTTGAAGAGGACATATTCCTCCTCCTCCTTCTTCTATTATGGTAGGTGGTTTTCTCCCTTATGGTTTTTCATCATCTTTCAACAGAGATTTTTTGATCACATATTGTACATGAGTACCTAATCAGGCCTTGTTGTTGGGACTCATACTTGTGGATATGCCACTTGTTTAGTTTTATTGTTTTTTACTACCTCCTAGTATCACTTAATGGGGGTGTTAGAATATACATTATATCCTAAGTTGTTACTAGGATAATCTATGTGGCTGAGATTAGCTCAGTTGTTTATGATCCAATGGATCAAATTGTATACCTTTGCTATTTAAGCAAGGCTCCTTTCATTCAATAAAATCAAGCATTTCATTTTATAACAATCCTCTAAGAAGATATCAATTTATATGATGGGACACATTAGAAATATGATCATATCTATTTTGATCTTAAAAAAATTGTCAACCCAGGTGTTGTAGGTGAGTTGGAGAGGAGAGGGCAATCCTCCAAGGGAGGTCCCAGGTTCGAATCTCCACCCTACCAAAAATCTAAATTGGGTACCCAAAATCGAATTGATAATGTTGGTGCAAGCAGGGTTGGGTGTGACCCCCGGGTGACTTTGATGGTGTAGAACCCCCTGTTCATGGTCTCTTAGACCAAGGCGGCCCCTTAAGGGGTTTTTCACTTTAAAAAAAAAAAAAAAATTGTCACTACTATGGGAATATATTTATTTGGATATGATGAGTGCATTACAGAGCTTTTAGAAAAAATAAAAGAGAATGAAAATATGAGAGGATGAGTTGTTGAATTTTAAAGAGTATGCAAATAATAACTTAGAATTGTCTATCCAAGTTTTCAATGAGCACAAGTCCACTAAAAGCATTTTGACAATTCCAAAATATTGCTAGGATCCACCAAAGCTACTTCCAAGGTGGTGAAGCATAAGGTTGATGTGATCAATATTCCGAAACATGAAGATGTTCATAAATAGGTTGGTTTTTGAAAAATATATTATAAAATCAATAATGTTGAAGGTGAGACAAAAACTTATCAAATAAGGATAAGAAGGTTAAGAAGGTCAACATCCATTTGCATGACTTTGAATCTTCTTACAACTATGATTTATTTGATGCTTAAGTCACATAAGGAAATATTTTTTATAGTTTTTAAAAGATAAATTTTTTATTTTTAATTTATCATTAAAGGAATAAAGACTAAAATCCACATTATTACCTAATGTATTAAAGGCATTCATGTTGGATGTTAATTTTTATGGATAAAGTTGTCAAAAATTAGATATCTATAGTTTAAGAAAAATGATGAACCTTGGTGAGGTAGAAATAATTGTCAACCTCCTTTTATTTATGTTGAAAAACAAAAGAATAGATATTTCTTTGGTTGTTTGAACTCTTCTTTTTATATTGATATGTGTATGCTTTGTATGAATTGATAGATTGAAGAAAAATTATATAATTATAGACGATATCTCTATTTTGTGTTGCTGGTGTTTGCAACTAGTTGTAGCTAGTTAATCATAGATACACCTTCAATGCTTATGTTTATTTTATTTGAGTTAATGATACAAATTTATTCCTTTTAAAGCCAAAACATCTTTTGGAGTTGTGGTTACAAATTATTTCCTAAAGTAGCTATCTTTATTGTTTTTTAAAAAAATAAAAAATATATTATATTTACAGAAATTGTATTATAATGTAAAATGAGCTTGATAGGAAATACAAGAGAAAAAAGTCCTCCACCAATCCCTCCTGGTTCAAAAAATATCCATCCCTCTATCTTCATGTTGTTTCACTCCATGGCCTAACTGTGATAGATTCATTAGAATCACTAGTTGCTCTACCTATTCTACTATCTGTTTATACCACCTCTCGCATCCCTTGAATTCTTTGGTACCTGTTTATTTGATCTTCCATATGAGAGTCCACATATTGCCCATCCTCCAATTTTTTTTCCATTTTGCTAAATAATTTACCACTCTATTTCCATCTCACTTGATATCTGTAGTAAAAACATCCTAAAAAGCCTTCCAAATATTTTGAACTGCTTCCACCTTCCTTCTTTCACCAATTCCTAGCACTTGAAAGGGTCTTATAGGTCCAAGATTCCAGCCCATATATGAGAGTTTTTCTATATCCATAGCTTATGCAAATATAGATTTGCAGCTATCATTGATGCTGAAAAGATCACCTGTCCTTCTACTTCATTGTTTTTTGTCTCCTCCATACCTTCTGCTCTCTAGCACACCTATTCTTCTTTCCAATTTTGTATGATAATACCAAAACTAGTTTTTCCAAGGTTTTTAGTAGAAGCCCCATCTATATTTGCCTTCATACACTCTTTGGGAAGAGGTCTCCACTCTATGTTTTTTGAGGAGATCTCACCTACGCATCCAACCCTTATTTATTTTTCTTTTACAGTTATTCCAAAACTTCGTAAAATAGTCACTTCCTCCATTTATATGTTTGTTTCCTTCTATAATCTAATAGATAATGTTTCCATTACCTTACTCATAATCCTCTTCCATACTTTCTTCCTTTTTCTATGCTATAATCTAAATATGCGTGCATTTCGTTCTAGCCATAACTACCACCATATGAAGCTAGGCCCTAGCTTCCATGCCTTTTTCATTGTTTTAGTCTTAAAGTTGCAATGTTTCCATTTCTTATAAAAGCTTTCCTAGGTCTCAAAAATTTCCCAATTTGTCTCATCTACCTCCACTAACTGATCCATATTTCTTTAGCAAAAGAACATCCAAAAAAGAGGTGATTTAATGTCTCCTCTACTTTTCCACATATAACACATTTGGAAGGCTCATAGAAACATTTTTTTCTCAAATTATCAAATGTCAGGCACTTTCTATGGTTAATCAACCATGAAATTTTTTTAAGTTTTGGCCGTATTTCCTTTTTCTAGATAAATGTCCTTGGAAGTGGTGTTGGGGTAATATCATATCCACAAACTACCTTGTATCCCTCATTTACCTTATAGATTCTCAACTTACTTCCTCCCCATCTAAGCATATTCCTCGTAGAACCATCATGAATTGGGTGTCTTTGGAGATGTCTCCATAGTTTTTTGGTTAGTTCCTTTATCGCCCTCACTAGCCATTCTCAGGGATGTTTCCATTGTAGTAAGTCTGGAACATGTTGATTACATGATTTCATATAGGAAGAGGTTTTCCACCACCCTACCTTTTGGAGCTCTTCTTTCCAACTATCCATATCTGGAAATGTCATAATAATTGGTTGAGATTAATTCCATGAATCCTTCCAAAACAGGACTTCCTTTCCACCCCCTAACTACCAATATAGGTATGGCTTTATTAACTCCTACCCTATTTCCATTGTTCTCCATACTGTATATCCCTCTCCTTCCACTCTATGTCTTAGGATGTCTTTATCAGCCACTCCTGGGTAATATTTAGCTTGTAATAGTCTACTCCATAAGCCCCCAGTAGTTGTAATACATCTCCAATATAACTTCCCCGTTAGTGCCTTGCTGCTTTGGGATGCTGATCTTATCCCCAATCTTCCTTGTTTTTTTGGTTGACATATCTTCTCCCACCCAACTAGTCCTAGTTTTTGTTCTTCCCTTGCACCTAACCACAAAAAATTTCTTGTGTGTTTATTAATAACTTTTTGAATTTTCTTTGGAGCCCAAAGTATGGAAAATTTATAAATTGGGAGAGCTTGTAGCACAACTTTAATCATTGTAAGCCTTCCTCCCAAACTTAGCCATTTGTATGTCAACTTAGCTTGAAGTTTATCAATAAGCCCTTTCCACTCCTTAATTTTTTTTCTTTGCAGATAAAGGTACTCCTAAATACTGTATGGGTAAAGGAGTTTCCATGAAGTTCAACAATTGTATAATTTTATCTCTCACCCTCTTTTTTGTATTGAAAAAAAATATTTGAGATTTTTTCCATTAAAATTTTGCCTTGTAGCTTGAGTATACCCATCTAAAATTTCTTTTATATTTATTGCTACTAAGATATTGGCTTGAATAATAATACTTGTATCATCCACAAACTGGCTCAATCTGAGAACTGATTTTTAGACCCCTTAGCCTCCCCTCTTGTCTCCCTTTTTTAATAGTCTCCGTACACCCTCTGCATAAAGGATAAAAAGGTAAGGGGAAAGAGGGTCCCCTTGCCTCAACTCCCTTCCTGATGTGAACATGGGAGAGGGACTAACATTTACTAGAACTGAGAATGATGTGGTCTATGTACAAGCTTTTATCCAATCTCTCCACTCCTCTACAAAGCCCATTTTTTCTAAAATACTTTGCAAAAAAGACCAGTCTACTCTATCATAGTCTTTAGAAAGATCTAATTTAATAATCATAACTGGGTCCTTTTGCTTGGACATTGTATGTATCACTTCCTGTGCCACTACTATTCCATCTAAAATTTGCCTGCCTTCAACAAAAGCACCTTACTCACTTGAAATCAGATTTGGTAAAAAAGGTTTTAACATCTTTGTTGTAAGCGTTGTTAATATCTTGTATACTACATTATAGAGTGAAATAGATCTATAATTATCAATTATCCCACTAGATGGACCCTTAGGAATTAAAGTGATAAGATTATGATTGAAGGCTTTTAACATTTACTTACTCTATCTGATTTCCTCCAGTGCCTCCACCACTGCTTGGTCCACAATTTCCTACAAAAAATTTATAAAATTCATTAGGGAATCCATTTGGTCCTAGGGCCTTTCCTATGATCTACGATGTTTCTTCTAGAGAAATTTCCCCCATTAATAATTTATTATGTTATGGTTTGACTAATTGCGGAATTACCTCTAGTATCTTCTCCTATCATATTTCATTCAATTTTTCATTGCTAAAAAGAGTATGGAAGTACTGATTTTCTATAGTTTTCATTTCACTTCCTCTAGTTTTTACCTGACCCATAATATCTGTAAGACCTATAATTCTATTTTGTTGTCTTCTAGCTATTGTTGTCTTATGAAATAAAGTTGTGTTTTTATCTCCCTCCTTTAACCATGTAACTTTGGCTCTTTACCTCCAATAAATCTCTTCTTGTTCCTCCAAAGCTTCCTCTCTTCTAAAATATTTTACCTCACATTGCAACAGATCTTCCGTAATAGTTCCTTGTATTATCTCTTGAGAAATCTTCTTCTTTTGATCCTTGGTTTCATTCTTTTATATTCTAGTCAGTTCCTTCTTGTGTTTACTCCACTCCTTTAGTTGGGTTCTAACATATTTCAGTTGTTTATGAAGTTTGAATTGGGCTATCCCAAATCTTGGTTTCCATAATTTCCACCACTCCTTTATGTGGTCCCCCAAATCCTCATCTTTCAGCCACCATAGCTTAAATTTAAAAGTTCCTACAACTTTATGATTATCTTCTTCTATGGTAAGACACACTAAAAATGATATGAAGAAAGCCTATTCATGACCCTCAATTGATGCTTGGTATGCAGGTATAGTTTATTTCCCATGAAGAAACAATCCAAGCAAGATTTGATTGTCTCCCCTTCCTTTATTTTATTTGTCTAGGTCATGGAGCTATACACAGTTGGTATATCTATTAGATTTATTTGACAAGTTATTGATGAAAAAAATCTATCCTTTTCCTCCATGGATCTGCCTCCTTCTTGTTCCTCTATTCTAAGCTTTGCATTGAAGTCTCCTCCCACAATCCATTGGTCCTTTAGATAGTTGTCGTTGAAATTCTAGATGGCTGCCCATTGATCCCTCTGTGCTCTGACTGTCTATGCTCTATAAAAATTAACTACAATTCATTTTTCCCACTTTCCCTATTTTTTAACTGGAACATCAACACCCCTCTCGTAGAGCCCTCCCTATAACTAGGAATAGTTGATGATTCAATATAGTGGCCAATCCACCTAATTTCCCCTGTGCAGATTGAGTAAGGATCTCTCCTTTTTGCCATATCCTCCTTTTTTATTTTTTGTAAGTCTTCTCCTTGCATTTTGGTTTCCTATAAAAAAACTATATCTGGACTCATATCTATGATAATGTTTTTGACTGCCTTTTGTCTGGGGTGACTGCCTAAACCCCTAACATTCCAAGTAATTAATATAATTGAGAATTGGGAGAGAAAAACCCAGCCATTGATTTTACCTTTCCATTTTGGCTCAAATCTCTTCCTTTTTCCTCAATCTTTTTCTTGTTTGACTTCCTCCCTACAAATTGGTTCGATTTTTATTTCTTCTCCACTTGATGAATCTATAAATTAGGGTTGTGTTTGTTCTTATTTCCTTATTTCATCTCTATTTCCTGAGTTAAAAATATCATGTACTCTATTTCCCCTCCTCTGGTATCCCTCGTGGGTTGAATCTTATCTTCCATGAGAGAGGTTGTGCCTAGTTCTGCTCCTTGCTTGTTTTGTGACACTATACTGGAGTATTGTTCCTGATCTACTGGTGTGACTTGCTAGGTATCCTCCTCTAATCCTTCCATTTAAAAATTCCCTTATGTTTCTAAGCTTTCCAGTTGTTTTAATAACTCATATCTATTGTTTGTTCTTCCCACTTTTTCTCCTTATCTTTGGTTACTATGTTGAGTTCTTTTATTTAGCATTCTGATTACTTTTTGGAAGCCCTTAGATTATATTGGGTCTTTCCCTTCCTTCTGATTTACCTTCTGGTGAGGAAATTGGCCCACCATTTTAATATTTGCTCTTGTCCCCTCTTGTTCAAATTGATTATCCTTAATTGTTGGGCACATTCTAGCTAGATGTCCATGAGCGTGGCACACTCGACATTTGAATGGAATAGCCTCATAATGCAGTTGGTGGCGCCAAATAAAATATCATATTTTTAGTTCTATCTCTATTGGAAGAGGTTTACCGAGGTCCATTTCTACACAAACCCTAGCAAACATTACCGATCCTCCTAAAATTGTTTCTCTTGATCTACCTTGATAATGACCTAGTAAGTTTCCTATTGCCTCAAGTACCTCCTCTTTCTAAAATTCAAGGGGAAGGGCAAATAATCTTACCCATATTGGTACTGTAGTTAGTTCTACCCTTGGACCAAATCCCACATTCCATGGTTGTAGGAATAGTCCCGGTGGCCCTATTGGATCCTCAAAATCCAACTTGTTTTGCCCCCATGTTTTCATAAATTTTGGTGTCCTATGAGTCCGCTCATATTTGGCTTGATTTGTCTCTATTCATAAAAAAAATTGAGTCCTTAGATCTTTTCCCATCTTGCCTCGTCTTTCCGAAAGTGTCCTTAAAATTTTGTGTCGTTGAAATTACGTTGTCATTTTGGTCTTTTATCATGATCTTTTGGACTTTAATAAAAATTTAATTAATTATTTTTGACCTCTAGGGTCTTAAATATTTAATTAAATATTTTCCTTTTTAATAAAGTTCATTTATATGTTTAATTATGTATTTAATTAACTTTGTATATAATAATGTTATTTTTGATATTTTATATTATAATTATAATATTTCATATATCATACATATATTTTAAATAAGTTTTATTTTTAAATAATAAAAAATAAAAATAACAATAAAAAATAAAAAAAATTCTCTCTTTATAGAGAGCACATTCTCTCTATTTAATAGAGAGTACGTGGGGGATTTGACCAACTCCCCCATGCTCGAGAGGGTGTGCACTTAGCCAAATATGTGGTAAAACTCCTCATGTATGCAGACAATGTAATTCTTGTGGCCAAAACAACCAAAGATCTAGAAGATCACCTTCGAGCTCTAGAACTCTTTTGTAAGGAAGTTGGGATGTAGGTGAACACGAGAAAAACAAAAATTATGATTTTTCAGCAAAAAAGAAGAAGCAACAGCTTGAATTTCAGTTTGCAGGATAACCGCCTGAGGTAGTAGTAGAATACAAATACCTGGGCATAGACTTTCATGACAAACTTAATTGGAATACATGTAGGATAAAAATAACTCAAAGTGGTTGGAGAGCACTATATGCACTTCAAAACAGGTGTAGGAATGCCGAGTTGTGGGACTAGAAGACCACCAAGGTCTTATTTGGCCTACTTGTTACACTGGTTTTGTTGTATGGTTGTGAGGTGTGGGCTAATGCCACAACAAATGCAAAATGGAGGCAAATAGAAAGGATTCAAAAATATCTAATCACAAATTTTCTCAAAATTAAGGCCACAACCCCTTATGAAATTATTCTAGTTGAAACTGGAATATTCTCTTTAGAAGCAATTGCTATGACCAAGCTGTTATGTTACTTGACAAAATAGAAAACATGAAAAAAGACAGATTGCCTAGGGTAGCTAGGGACAAAGAGTTGCATAGGCAAAATAATACATGGATGAAACAAAATCAGAAATGGATGAAACGTTGGGAGATCAACATAAATGAATGCCCAAATGCCAACAAAGACATAAAAAAAATTATGTGAATGAAAAATTTAGAAGTGGAATGTGGAAACTTGCAAGCAGGAAAAGACAATATTATATTGCAAAGTTTAACCCAACGTATGACCACAAAGAAAAAAATGTTTATACAAAGAAAAAGTGTATATAGGCGCCGAAATCAAGTGGAAGGAAAAAATCCTCATTGCTCAAATAAGGACTAGCTCTCATAGGCTTAGATGTGAAATAGGGAGATGGACAACGTCCAAAGAACAATGGGAAGAAAGGATATGTACTCTATGCAGCACATGGGCAGTGGAGACAGAGGAACACTTCATCTATAAATACTCGAGTTTTTCAAATTTTCATGACAAATACAAAGAAACACTTGGAAATGGATCTATGATAGAGTTATTTGAATACAGTAAAATACAAAAAATTAGGGAATTGCTAACCCAAAT
The DNA here is from genome assembly GCA_028583015.1 of Wollemia nobilis. Classification (NCBI taxonomy): domain Eukaryota; kingdom Viridiplantae; phylum Streptophyta; class Pinopsida; order Araucariales; family Araucariaceae; genus Wollemia; species Wollemia nobilis. Next base: position 515,610 of record JAQPPZ010000856.1, on the reverse strand, counting down.
CAGCGGGAAAATGAACAACCTTCTCAAAGATATTAAAAATCATATGATATGATTTAAGTAGTTGTACTTGCATATTTGAAGTCCCATAAACCATATTTGGGTCTCGCGGATGTAATTAAAATATTTCAATTTCATTTCTAGAGTTTTAGGAGGGGATCAGCCGACGCCCCCCTCTTTAAAGAAGTAATAGGGGGGTCGGCCGACGACCACCCCTTTTTAAGGAAATTAGTGGGGGTCGGTCGACGACCCCCTCTTTAAGGAAATAAGAGGGGGTCGGTCGATGACCGCCCCTCTCATGTTTTTAAATAAAAATAATAATAAAATAAATGAAAAATAATAAATAATAAATAATAAATATATTTTTTTAAAAGGCACGTGCATGCTTTTTATTTAAAGGTTCACACTGTTTTTTATTTAAAGGTACGCGCCTGCCTTTCTAAAATCAAACTTTAATTGAAATGAAAATCAAATTTCAGTCATTGGCCATCGATCGGTTTTTTTTGGTAAGGATTTCAACTTTATATATTTTATATTATATAATATCTACGTTTAATTAATTAAGTTTTTTATGCATTTAAATAAAAAATAATATAATAACATTATTATTATTATTATTTACTAATAATAATAGTTTTTTATTATTATTTAAATTTTAATAATATATATATTTTTATTTGGTTAATGTGAGAAATCCCTATGACCAATGCACAGGGCTGAGTAGTCTTCTCCCAATCATGACCCCTCGTAAAGCCGAGAGCTATGCTTATCAATAGGAAATTTAACACACACCCACTCCCTCACACACTCACCCACATCGTGGTTTGAACCTTAAACCTCCCGAAGAAGAACATAATAAAAATGAAATTTGGCTAAATTTAAAACCTTATAAAAAATAGAAAAATAAATAATTAAAAACCAGCTTCATTTTTGCGGACGAGTTTCAACAGCCAAGAATTGATTTCTTGAAGTTGTTTTTGGCCCGTTTTCAAGATGAATGAAGATGTTTTGATTAGTAGAGACCACTACCAACCATGAATGAGAATGATTTAATGCAAGCAATATAGTGGATCAATTTTGAATGCAGATATAATTTTTTGGCCTTCACCCGATTTTTAGTAACAGTCGTAGTTATGAGCCATCACTAGAGCAGTTGCAGTTGTGACAATTATGGGCCATAATTAGCTCTGAATGAGAACCAATCTACATGCTCTATAAGAGAGCAATTGCAACAACATAGATCATCAAGTTTTTGTGCAGTAATTATGTAAGAAGTTTTTCTGAGGAGGTATCCAGTTTGTTGAGATCATTTCCAATGATTGTGATCGAAAGCTAGGAGGTTCTTCGTTACATCATTTGAACGAAGAGCTATAGTTCTTTGTTACATTATTTGAATGAATGATTTGAATTGCTTAGTGATACCTGGTTACACTTACCAGACTCTATTGTAATGATCCATTGATCAATGCTATCATGCTTCCTCCTTCTAGCAATTTCATGTGCAATTTTACTTGTTGTCCCATTTATATGTTACATTATTTGAATGGATGTGATTAGCTCAATTTTATCTCCTTCCCCTTCTTTCTTCATCATCCTTTAAGTTTGGCTACAATTACCCAATGGATAAGACACCGATCTACAACTTGAAGCATTAGCTGGGAGTTACTTCAAGGCTTGGTCATTTTTAATATTGCAGTTTTACTTCATTTTTGTTAATCTAGATGAGCATGAGCATATAAGAATAATTATAAGCTCACCTCTAGGGTGTCCTTACCTTACTCGGTCTGTCTAGAGTCTTCATGATAATATTTTCCCGAGTTAAAGAGGTGGATCCACTAGAGTCCACATTGTTGTTTGTGAACTAGTAATTTTCTTGTGGCATGACAACCGCAAATTTTTAAGGACATACAAAATCACCACAATAGTTTTTGGTATCATTTTTTAAAATTGAACCTTTGTGTTGTATGCAAGTTATTTTTCTGAAGTTTACTTTCTAGTGATATTTTGAATCTTTACCCGTGCGCTTAACACCAACAGTTTTTGGTGTCGTTGTCGAGGATGATTCTAGAACTTTTTGTGTGGTAGCAGTCAACCAACAGTTTTTGGTGGCTTAGTATTATTGTGTGTTTTGTTTTTCTTAGTCTCTCCTAGAGTGGAATTTGTGAGAGTTGAGTGAATATCAGGTTGAGCAATCTTAGCCCAAGTATTATTGAATATCTTGCTTTTTCTTTGCACATATCTGATGACAACTCGAAATGAACTCAAAAATTTAAAAATCAAATAAGGAGAATTTGGATCTCGTATCTACAAGAAGAAGTGGTAAAGAAGTGCTTGTTGGAGTGCCAAATCCTGAGGTATTTTTCAAGTTTCATAAAAAATCTTCAATTCCAATTTTAGTTTCTAGCCCAAATATTGGTTTGAATTAGTCTTCTACTATAAACCAAGTACCTATAGTGAATCTACCTGTAGTGAGTATGGCAACTCCTAATACAAATTAAAATGTCAATTAAAATGTCAATCATAATGTCAATGCTAATGTCAATCAATGGAGGACCAATAGATATAGAGCTTTTGTTTTTCTTGCAAATCTGAATCCTCTCCTTGGTAAAGCTCATAAGTAATTACCTAAGTTCCTAGGAAACAATGTTGTGATCAATGAAGATCATATTAGATATTTTATATATGCCATGGATAGTCTTGAGGTAGATGATGAAGATGTCCTTAGATTGTTCTTTCAAACTTTAGAGAAGGATGCTCGAGAATGGTTTAACAACCTTGGAGCTGGTACTATCCATAATTTTCAAGAGCTAGAGAACACTTTCCTTAATAAATATGGAGAGAGAAAGAATGAATAGTCTTTGCTGATAGAGTTGGCCACCATGAAGAAGAACAAAAATGAAATAGTGGAAGATTTTTTTGGTTAACAATCTGGCACCGTGCATAGGGTAGGGTGTATGGATCAGTGCCAAGCAATGTTGAACAACCACCACATCAGGTGGATGATCTACGAAGAAGGCCAGTTCCTTCAAGGTGATTCCAGCTACTCTATGCCCCAAAACAAGGAAAAAAGGAAAGTAGAAAGAAATAAATAAAAATGCCTTAGCCATAAATCACAAGGATGGGTATATATGTATCAAGACCTATGCAGGTGTGATACCCCATCAAAAATACAAGTCCTACTTCTAACATATCACCCAATGATGTCTTTGTCCTAGCTCTCTATCAGCGATGAGTGAGAGGTGAATTCCAGTACCGACGAATAGGTGCATGAGATCTAGGATGTAGAATCAAAGCGCTCTTGTTTAGGTAGTGTTAGTAGAAATAAATACCCAACCCATATAATGAATATGCTCCCCCTTAGTCACTCAGGCACACCCCACAAAATCCAAATAGTAGAATAACACATGATGACTTAAGCGACTAAAGAATTGAATATTCATACATTTAGTAAAGAACAAGAGGACGTAGCTAGAGATCAAACAATGCAAAATTTGTATTTACAGAGGGGAAACCTTACATAAAAATTATAATGGCTAAAAAGCCACCCTTAGGAATGACTAACATTCCACTATTTATAGTTATATTTACATCAGTTTCAAAATCCAGATATTAATGGTGGAATGCGAGAATATGGCTTTTGTAGCTGACGAGTGCCACACTGGTACATTGTTCCACTCGATAGCACCAATATTCTAAAAAGATAACTGGTTGGATTTGGGCCTTTGGATCTTCTGATGTCTTTACCTAGTTTATTAAATCATAGCTACTCCTCAACTAGCGATCCTCTGGTTAGGTGGTGGGTGATAGGTTTTGAGATGCCTTAGGAGTAATGCACCAGAAATACGTCACACATATACCTACATTGCTAGGTATCTCAACTGCTACAACCGTGTGTAGATTTTTCATTTGAGTTTTTGGTGATGGTGGAAACTCTGTATGCTAGGTGGGTGCTTTGATTGCTTTTGTTTCTACCCACAGGGTTCTAGGAAGTGAGGACGGGTATTTCTCTAAGGTACCACCCATTTCACACTTGCATTTCCCACCCGATATGGGTGGAAGTCTATATTCTTCCCAAGGGTGGGGTTGTACAATTTGTCTACCCATGCTAGTCCTTTGAAATATTTGTCCAACAAGTTGGGCAGGCCTTTCGAGAAGTTCTACCCAAAATCTTAGGGTGGGTGTATGCCTGATCTTGTCGCCTGATTTGCTTGATTCTACCATCCACCTATCGGTTTGGTTAGCCCTATGACCACTGTTTTTATTTTGATATCTTTCGCTCATCTATCAATACCTTCAAAAAGTGGTGAACTCCTTGAAGAGAAACATCATCTTTTGTAAAAAGTATGGGGGTGCAAAAATACACCCACACTCTTGGTGACTCACATATACTTTTCCCTTATGAGAAAGGAGGACCTAGAACACTGCATTCTAAAATACACAAAACAAAATGAGGAAATGGGATCAAGAGGGCATAAACAAAAGTAGCTGTGGAAAGATGCAAGTAAATGGAGGAAGAGAGCTAAAGGTGAATTAAAAAAAAGGGGGATGAGGGTGGAAGGGAAAAAAAGGGGAGAGGCAACAAGAGGAAACAACAAAAAAAGCCAAGAAAAGAGAAAAATATGGGAAGAGGAGAGGGAGGGGAACACAGGAAACAACAAAAGTAGGGAGATAGCTACTACTAACCTTAATGGTTAGTAGTGGTGAAGAACTGATAAAAGATAAGGAAGAAAAGGATGCACCAAAATAAAAGAAACAAAATGGAAATATATCCATAGGAGACCCCCATAGACTGCATTCCAACTAACATACCCCATTAGGAATTATGATGGATTCAATAATAGATAGAATGCCAAAGGCATTTTCCAGCTCTAGTGCAACATCTCTTTTTGACACAATCTTGTAAGAACCTTGTTTGTTTATTTCCACTCTCCCAAGGAATAGTTGCAGCCTCATCTTCATCTTCATGTTTCATGCTACTTCTACCCTTTAGGGTCTTATAGAGTTTATTTCCCATTGCTCGAGGAGTGGGTGATGCTTCCTAGAAGCAGGAGATATATTTTACAAGATTACCAATAGATATGTGTGAATCATGAGCGTTAGATCCATTGTTTATGGGGTCACAACAATAATTGCTTAAAAATTAGGAGTGAATTTGAGGATGGAGGATTCTGACGGTCATCCTCTAGTTGAAAAGGGTCTAGATGATGTCACTTCAACATGCACCTAGTGCACTCTTATTTATTAGCTAACTTATGTACATAAAATTATGATGTAATTTGTACATTATAGTCACTAATTCATTTTTAAGTTCATCCAGTGAATCTGTAATGATCAGACCATATTATATTGTACTTGAGGTACTTCTTATAGTTTGATCGATATTGTCAACCTCTCCAAGTCATGAAGAGTTCACAACTTGGTAGATCATCATGCGTACTAGTACCTATACAATTAATGATCAATGGGGCAATAGCGTTACCACGTGGAAGCCACTTTATTGTACTGGTTTATTTAGTAATAGAATTCAATGTTGCCAGTCTTTAGGATCCACCTCCATTGTCATCACATGTTTTCTCCCATAGGCTGTATTAATTAAGCCAACTACTTACGAGGCCTCCTTAAGAACTGGGTGCAAATCGACTAAGCGATCATGAATATGACTTTGCCCTTGCTCGTTGCACTTCAAAACACCAAAAGGGTGTAAAAATGCTCCCTCCTTGTGTGTGGTATTCCCACATTGGTCCAGTTCCTCTAATCCTTGGGAAAATATGCAAGCAGTAGAATTGACTCCTTTATCACTGGAGCTTGCATTTATTCCATCTAGGTCAGAGATGCCATCCACCCTTTGTGTTCCACTAGACTGCATTCCAAGCTTTCGCACAACTTGAATTGGCATCCATGGTGGATATTGTGCTACAGGGTGGCGAGCAGCGATGGATGGAAATAGGGATGAGAGGGTGAAGTCCCCTGAATATATTACTCCTACTTGCAGCAAGAGTCGCTCTACCTGTACAACCTCCTGAAAGACTTAAGGGAATCTCTTCTCCTTAAATTGTAGTAGGAGGAGGTCTACATTTGAGCTTAGGGCTAAAAAATAGTATAGGTGAGCCAAGGCAAATGATAGTTGATACTAAGGAGTAATCCTCCAGCTCCTCTTGAATCGAATGTTGAAGTCAATGATGGATTCAAAAGGTGCCCTCTTGATGAATGAGATATGCATCAAGAGTTGGAAGGGATCCATGGAGCCATCGAATATGTTGATGAGATCTCCCACCAAGTCCATCCATGAGTAGATGGTTCTTCGCCCAAGGATTTGGTACCACAATAGCACCCTTCCTTCTAGTGACATGACCATAAGTCTGATCATGACATCTTCATGAGTAATTCCATGGAGGGGCACTAATGCAACAAAATATTCGAGGTGCTCCCAAGACATTTTCAAGGTGCCATTATATTTGGTCAAGGCCTTTAGGGCACCCTTGGACATATCATGTGAACAATTGAGGTTGAGTGGACTGGGATAATTCCATTAAGAGAATGATAGTTGAGTCATTAAGGCACAAATATTCAAAGGTCACGATTATGATTTTAGAGTCAGAGTTAGAGTCGCTAGGTGAACATACTATCTTTGCCAATGAGGTCAAGGTTACTCACTATACCTTTAGTTCTCTAGGATGTTTAGATATTTAAATTGGGTGGGCGACTGGTCTCATGATCTGGTCATGCCATGTAGTCGGAGTCACCAGGTGACTTAGAGAAAATCTAGGTAAATCAAAGAGCCACCAAACTCTAATTTCTTGAAACATGGGGACTCAATGAGTTCCCTAGTAGAGTCACATTTGGTTGATCGATAATCTGATACCACATGTAGGACGGGGTAAACAAATCAGTGCCAAGTAGTGTAGAATGACCACTGTGTTGGAAGTATGGGGTAGATAATTTTTTAAGAAGATCATTTCCTTCAGGTTGATTCTAGCTACTCTACACCGAAAAAAAGGAAAAATAGAAAGCAAAAAGAAATAAATAAAAAGGTCATAGCCAAAACTCACAAGGATGGGTATAGCCGCATCAAGACCTATGCAATCATGATACCTTGTAAAAAACACAAGCCCTGCATCTAATAGATCACCCAACGATATCTTTGTCCTAGCTCTTTATCAACAGTGAGTAGGAAGTGAATTCCAGTATCAACGAACAGGTGCATGAGATCCAAGATGTAGAATCAGAGTACTCCTGTTCGGGTAACATTAGAAAAAATAAATCCTAATAGATATAATGAATATGCTCCCCTTAGTCACTCTGGCACACCCCACGAAATCTAGATATAAGAATAACACAAGGTGACTTAAGAAACAATTGAATATTCATACATTCAGTAAAGAACAAAAGAATGCAACTAGAGACCAAATAGTGCAGAATTTATATTTACAGAGGGAAAACCTTACATAAGAATTGTAATGGCTAAAGAGCCATCCTTAGGAATGACTAGCATTCCATTATTTATAGTTATATTTAAATCAATTTTAAAATCTAGACATTAATGGTGGAAGGTAAAAATATGGATTTTGCAATTAACGAGCGTTGCATTGGTACAATGTTCCACTAGATAGCACCAATCTTCAAGAAGGTAACTGTTTGGATCTGGGCCTTTGAATATTTTGATGTCTCTACCCAGTTCATTAAATCATAGCTACCTCATCCTTCTCTTCGACTGGTGATCCTCTGGTTAGGCGATGAGTGATAGGTTCTGAGATGCCTTGGGAGCAACGCACCAAAAATCTATCACAGATATACCTACATTGTTAGGTACCTGAACTGTTGTAATCGTGTGTACATTTTTTATTTGAGTTTCGAGTGATGGTGGGAGCTCTACATGTTAGGAAGATGCTTTGTTTACTTTTTTTTCTACCTGTAGGTTTTAGGAAGTGAGGGTGGGTATTTCTATAAGGTATCATCCCTTTTGCACTTGTATTTATTGCCTAGGATGGGTGACAGTCTATCTTCTTCCCAAGGGCAGGGTTGTATAATTTGTCTGTCCACGCTAGTTCTTTGAGATGTCCACCCAAAAAATTGGGTGGACCTTTCAAGAAGTTTCACCCAAATTTTTAAGGTTGGGTGTCCACCCACTCTTATCGCTTGCATTTCTTGATTCTACCACCTACCCGTTGGTTTGCTCCGCCCTGTGACCACTGCTAATATTCTAACATCTTCCACTCATCCATCAATACCTTCAAAACTTGGCAAACTCCTTGAAGAGTAACATCATATTTTGTAAAAAGGATGGGGGCACAAAAAAACACCCCCATATTTCAATAGGAGGTTCTTCAAGACCAGAAATAATATTCCTGTAGCATTAAGGCCAAATGATGATCAATCCATTTGTTTCTACAAAAATGCTTTCCCTAGAGATTTTAGTTATGAGCTAAGGCAACAAGCAACAACCACCATTGATATATGTATGGAAAGAGCTATTGAAATAGAGAGACATATGATTGATAGTGGTAAGATGAAAGCATACTCTCTGGAGCCCAATCAACCTGAAAGAAAGCCTAAGAAGGTTGAGTTCTCTATCCCTAAGAAAATAGATCAAGATCCAATGAACAAAATAGCTAATCAATTGAGTGAGATGTTTACTACTTTGAATAACAGGTTGGCTAGACTTGAAAAAGGGAAGGACAACACTGCAAAAACTTCACAGGGAAATAATAGACAACAGGAAGATAACAGGCCTCCTTTCAGGAGGAATTTCAATAGAAACTGGAATAACAATGGAAATGAGGAAGGAAACAAGAATCGAAATGGAAATTGGAAAAATAAAGAAGTAGAGAGAGATCTAAATTCTATTCCAAATCCCATGCCATAAAATAATATAGCATCAAATTATCCCTTTTATTGCTCTACTTGTGATGCACCACATAACCCTGTTGATTGTGGCATTTATCTAAGTATGCATTCTAATGTTGATTTGAATGTTGAATCTAAAGATGAAGATATTAGAATTAATGTATGTTGGACTCAGGAGGATGAAACCAGAGAACAAAAATTTGAAAGGGACATGGACATATGTGCCAGTGATCTTGAGCAAAGAGCCTTAGTCTTTGGAGAGGCATCAACCTCAAGTGAGCCTCCTAGTACCAGATTTGATAGAATGAAGCAGGGGAAGCTTGTACCTACAATAGAAGAGGTTGAATCTTTAGAAAAGATACATGCTATCAATATCAAGAATAGAATAGTGGAAGACAAAGTTGATGAAGGGCCTACACAAAAGGAGAAAGCTACTAGAGTGATTTCACAGAAAAAGGTAAATCAGATGAAGCTGCAAATGATTCCTGAAGAGCCTAATGTAGAAGAAATTATCCAAAAGTAGCAAAGTGACTTGGCTAATCAAAAAACTAAAAAAGGAATTGATGATAAGAAAGATCAGTTTGATCTGGGTATAGAGGTTGCCAAGCAGAAGGTCAACATCACTTTTGGGGAATTAATGACTATTCCAAAGTATCGGTATCAGGTATGTAAAGCCTTCAAATTAATTGATCAATCAGGAGGAAAGCCTCAAAACCCCATAGGCCTTGTGAATAATGCAGTTAGAGCCCCATATTCAGTTAAGCCATTTTACATCTCACTAAGGTATACATCAGGCTATGGGGATCAATATGTTATTCATAATTGCATGCTTGATAGTGGTGCTTCCATGAATGTAATGTCAAAACAAGTAGTTGATCAGTTAGGCTTGATTTGTTAGAAAGAGCACCCTCCTATTTTTATCATGGATAATAGGAGAGTACCTTGTGTAGGCATTATCACTGGACTTCTTGTCCATATTGAACAATATCCTAAGAAAGGAGTGGTGATGGATGTTGCAGTTGTAGATGTGGACCCTTTCTTTTCTATCTTACTCTCTAGGCATTGGGCAGAGCAGTTAGGTGGTACTATTCAGTTAGATTGGTCATATGCCACTATTCCAATGTAGGGTAAGGAGAAAGTGATATTGAAAAGAGAACCCTTCAATAGGTATTCAGTTGAATTCAGAGATCCTAATGATAATATGGTTAATGTCATGAATTCTATTGAGGAAAAAGACATGGGGGTTTACTCTATCTGGCATTCTCCTTTCTTGTTGGAAGTACCTGATGTTGAGAATATGGATCCAAAATTAAAGGCTGAAGCAGATGCAAAAATTGATAGAATTCTGACTTCTGAGTTATGGACTATGACCTTTGATGGGGCAAAATCTAAAGCAGGAGCAAGAGTTGGAGTATTATTGACAGACATCAATGGCAGCTATCTTGGCATACCATACATGTTAGAATTTTCTTGTACAAATAATGTTGCAGAATATGAAGCTTTATTGCTAGGGCTAAGGAAGGCCAAAGAATTGGGTATTAATTACCTCAAAGTTAGTGGGGATGTTGAACTAATAATCCAACAAATAAAAGGGAAATATCAAACAAAGCACCCTAGACTAAAGCAATATAAGCAAGTAGTGTTGGATGAAATAGATAGATTCTTGGCTTTTGATCTACAATTTATTCCTAGAGCATAGAATCACAATGCTAATATGTTGGCCATTAATGCTTCTAGAGCAAAAAATCTTGAGATAGACACTTGGTTTATGGAAAGGTTCCCAACCATATCTATTTATAAGCCATCTGTTCCTGATAATGTGGTATATTTACAAGTTTTTCATGATGATATACACATTAATGATTTTATGACTATGCAGAATGAATTTTTTGATGTTATTTGTGATGAAAGTGATGAAGAAAAATTGAAGGATGTTATTGGAGAGCCTATAGAAGTCATACAACTGAAGACCAACAGGATCCCTAGGGGTTGGTATCTTTAGAGAGCTTGTTTGATGACTTTGATAGAGCATATAAACCTCTGGTCCAAGAATCTGAGATTGATGAAGTTAATATTGGAATAGAGGAAGAGCCCAAGATTGTTAGGATCAATAAGGCCCTATCAGGAAAAGAGAAGCAATAGTATATCAAGTTCTTGAAAAAGAACATGGATGCTTTTGCTTGGAGTTATGAAGATCTGAAGACCTTCAATACAAAGGTAATGACTCACATAATACCTCTTCAAAAATATACTAAGCCTTTTAGGTAGAAACAAAGGAAGTTCAATCCCACTTTGCATCCAATTATGCAGAAAGAAGTGCAAAAGTTACTGGATACCAAGATAATCAAGAAGGTGAGATTTTCTACTTGGTTGGAAAACCTGGTTCTAGTTAGAAAAAAGAATGGTGAGATCAGGCTTTGTGTAGATTTCAGGAATTTGAATAAGAGCTCTCTTAAAGATAATTATCCACTTCCAAATATGGAGCAGTTGCTTCAAGCAGTGGTTGGGTCATCAAGAATGTCTTTGTTGGATGGCTTTTTAGGTTACAATCAGATTGCAGTGAATCTAGAAGATAGGCACAAAACAACTTTCACTACACCATGGGGAACATTTGAATATCTTAGGATGCCCTTTGGATTGATGAATGCAGGGGCAACATTTCAGAGAGCAATGGATGTTGCATTTAAAGGATTGATGTTCAAGATAGTGGTAGTATATCTTGATGATATTACAGTTTTTTCAAAGAATCTTGAAGATCATTTTGCACATCTAACTCAAGTGTTTGATAGGTGCAAGGAGTTTGGCATATCTTTGAATCCTAGAAAATGTGTGTTTGGGGCCACACAAGGTAAACTACTTGGGCATATTGTTTCAAAATATGGAATTAGCATTGATCCACAAAGAGTAGAAGCCATTGCTAAAATTCCCCTCCTAAGAATCTTAAGGGAGTTAGATCATTCTTTGGAAATATTAACTTTATTAGGAGGTTTATCCCTGATTTTTCTCAGATTGCCAAGCCAATAAATGACATGATCAAGAAAAATGGAGAAATAATGTGGATAGAGGAAAATATTACAACTTTTCAGAAGATCAAAGATGCAATTACTAAGGCTCTAGTATTGATCTACCCTGATTACTCCAAATATTTTAAAATCTACTCATTTGCTTTAGAACACACTATTGTTGTAGTTCTAGCTCAACAAGATGAAGAGAAAAATGAAAGGCCCATAGCCTTTATGAGTATAAGATTGAAGGGTGCTCAACTAAAATTTTCCATTTTGGAAAAATAGGCTTATGCATTAATCAGAGCATTGGATCATTTCAAGTATATCTTTGGGTCCAATAAGGTAATAGCTTGTATCCCCTACATTGCTATTAAATATATTTTCACTCAACCTGAACCCTTAGGTAGTCCTGCAAGGTGGATGGCCAAATTACTGTAGTATGATGTGGAGTTCAAGGTAGTGCATATTATCAAAGGACAAGGACTGGCAAAGTACTTGGCCAACAAAGAAGGAGAAGATATGAATAACACTATTGTAGTAGATGAGCAGCAAGAAGCTAGAGCAATTGATAATTCTGATTGTAGATGGTATGATGGCATAATATTCTACCTCAAAAACTTATCATTTCTAGGAGACATGTCCCAAAATAAAAGAAGGTCTATCAAGCAATTGGCTCAAAGGTATTACATTCAGGAAGGTAGACTATATTGGAGGCATCCATATGGAGTGTTGCTTCTCTGTTTGTTTGAGAAAGAAGTCCCTCAAGTGTTGAAAGAATATCATTCTAGTTTTTGTGGAGGCCACTTTGCTCCAAAGGCCACTACTCACAAAATCATGAGAGCTGGTTATTATTGGCCCTCATTGTTTAAATATGTCTACCATTTTGTTAGAAGTTGTCATAACTATCAAATTTTTGTAGGGAAGAAGAATTTTCTAGCCATGCCCTTGAAGCTAGTGATTGTTGAAGCTCCTTTTTCTCAATGGGGAATAGATCTCATAGGTGAGATTAACCCCAATTCTTCTAGAGGTCATAGGTGGATCATCACAACAACAGACTATTTTACCAAGTGGGTAGAAGCAACACCTCTCAAGAAATCTACTACAGGGGTGGTCATCAAGTTTTTGGAAGAGCAAATATTGACAAGATTTGGGGTCCCTAAGAAGTTAGTTATAGATAATGGTAACTACTTCACTTCTTTTGAAATGATTGAATTTTGTGCTAGGTACAACATAGAGCTTTCTCATTCTACAAACTACTATCCTCAAGGGAATGGATTAGCAGAATCCTCAAACAAGAATTTGATCACAAGAATCAGAAGAGCATTAGGCAAGAACAAGAGAAGTTGGGACAGTGAACTAAAGTTTGCTCTATGGGCTGATAGAATATCTATCAAAAGAAGCATAGGAAAATCTCCTTATGAGCTAGTTTATGGTGAGAATGCTCTATTGCCCCCTCAGGTAGAAAGTCATGCTTTGTCTTTGCTTCTACAGGATCATGAAAATCCAAATGTCTTGCAGAGAAGACTTGATCAAATTGTGAAGTTGTAGGAAGATAGAAAAGATGCATTAATGAAGATAACTGAGCAGGCTCATAAAACATCACAGTTGTTCAATAAGAAGGCTAGAGGTAAACCTTTTCAGGAAGGAGATATAGTGTTGTATTGGGATCCTAAGAATGACAAGCATGGGGAAAAAGGGAAGTGGGAACCAAAATGGCTTGGTCCCTATCAAATCCTTCAAATGGTAGGCCAACATACTTACAAGTTGCAAACTCTGGATGGCAAGGAATTTTCAATTCCTATCAATGGCCAACATTTGAAATTGTATCATTCTATACAAAGGGCTTGAGAAGCCACAAAAAAAAGTGTGTTTCAGTCTTTAGGTGATTAAGGAGTCCTTTTAGGTGATTAAGGAGTTCTTTTAGGTGATTAAGGAGTTTCTATAGGTGATTAAGGTGTTTTTAGGTGATTAAGGAGTTCTTGTAGGTGACTAAGGTGTTTTCTGTAGGTGATTAGGCAAGTTTTATCTTTTTGGTCTATTGGAGATTCTGGAGTTCTCAGGTGATTCATTGCCCAACAGTATTTTTCATCACCTGTCCCAGTCGGAGCCTATGTTGGATCCTCAAAATCCAACTTGTTTTGCCCCCAATTTTTGAAAATTTTGGTGTCCTGTGAGTCCCCTGCATTTTTGCCCTAGTCTGTCTCCGTTCAATAAATTTTTGGGTCCTTGGGTCTTTTCCCATATTGTCTCACCTTCCAAAAGCGTCTTTAAAATTTTTTGTGTCGTCAAAGTCAGGTCATCGTTTTGGTCTTTTGTCATCATTTTTGGACTTTAATAAAAATTTAATTAATTATTTTTTACCTCTAGGGTCTTAAATATTTAATTAAATATTTTTTTTTTAATAAAGTTTGATTATATGTTTAATTAGGTATTTAATTAAATTTGATTATTTTTAATTAAATTTATTTAAATATTTAATTAACTTTATATAATAATATTATTTTTGATATTTTATGAAGAGACAAAAACACAACACCAAACAATGCTAAATAAATTGAACACAAAGAACCTAGAATTACACAATAGATGATCTTTAATGGGGGGAGCCTAAAAACTCTATTGTTACAATGTGGATCTTTGAATCCTTTTGATACATATTTACAATGGCTAGGGTTCTCCAAAACCCTAGCAAACAAGGTTGGTGGTGTCTTTAGGTGCGTCCTTGCTCCTAATAAAAGTGAGTGGGCTTTTAGTTATCTAATATTAGGCCATTCTAGCTTAAACATCTGTCTAATGATGATGTCACATCTTTAGATCTACACACAATAACACAACGAATGAGTTAGTAGCACCTGTGAGGGATCCACAATGTGAGGCCCTCTATAAGCAATAATAAACCCTAACTATCTATTGTAAATGAAATGGATAAAAATTAAAGTGTATGTAATAAAATATTAATCAATGGATTTACCTTATGTATTTACTATTTTTTGATCTGATGAAGCTTGTTGCAGAGAATTGATGCGAAAATGCCCTAGCATTTCTTGGAGGCTAGGGGAACCTTAGAATGTCTAGCATAAAACACCCACAGGTGCTTGGTGATTGTAGGAAATGCTCGTGGGCACTTGGTGATGGTGTAAGGTTCCCAAAGGCACTTGGCAGTAGGGAAGGAAGCACCCAAAGGTGCTTGGGAGTGACAAGAAGTGCCTAAAGACATTCGACGATTTAGGGGAGAGATATATAGAAGCAGATCTAGTAGGGCAAGAGAGACAGTGATAGATGCAAGGGCTATACCAAATGAATATGGAAGGCAAGTGTGCTCGGATGCTCTAAGGAACTCCAAGGAAGATTTAGGAAGAACTCAGGAATTCAGGGTACGAATTGCTTAGGGGTTGAGCCATCAAAATGACTCCTATTAATAATCCAACCTAGGGCATACTTAGGGTTTCAATGACACTAATTGTGTGGCTGAGATAAAAGTACATCAAAGGGTGGATATTAAATTTAGGTTATGGCATGAATTGATGTAAACGAATAGATAGCATTAAATAAAATTGGATGGCTAGGATTAATTCACTTATATAAATATATATTTATTAAATATATATATAATATATATATGATTAGTGGGCAAAAATGATAGAAAATCATGCATGGAGGACAAATGGCTAGGTTTTGGTGTCTATAGATGCCCCTTTTTGTACTACATTGCATGAAATAAAATACAGTGCAAATACACAAGATACCTATTTTAGCCAGGTGTAGAAGTAGCTTCTCTTGGGATGTGAAATACGAGCTTGAAGATAAAAGAATAAAAGAATTTGAATTTTGCGTAGCTTACCCCCTCAATTGGTGAATGAGTTTGTAGATGAATCTCATGAGCCAATTGAAAAATCTATGTAAATGAATGATGGATGATGTGATATGCGATACCATTTTTACCCCAACAATGGGAAGGGGATTGGTGAAAAATATCTAATAATGCATCTATTTTTTACCCAACAAATGAAGGGTTTTTTTGAAAATATGTGATGGAGAGTGTGTTTGTTTATGCCCCAACAAATGAAGGGATATATGAAATTGTGTGATGAAAATGTGTTTGTTTTTCCCCAACATATGAAGAGATTTTGCCAAGTGCGAATGCCATGATCATGTAAGATGTATCCCATTGTGGAAAATTTTAGAACCAGATGTGGTTGCCCCAAATTTAGGGTGATTCGATGTTGTTGAAGAATATGCATTCTGGGATCATTGATATGCAAAGATAAAAATAATAAAAATAATCAAATTTGGAGGGCCAACTAGTGACTGTTAGATAATTCCTATGATCAAAACCAATCACCCTAGCTAAAGCCAGTTGCCTGTGATGATGAATTCTTATTTTTGTCCATATTTTAAGCCCCATAAACTAGGCCATCAATGACTGCTTTTGTGCAAATTGTTCTTGGTAAGGTTTCACTCAAAAATGTGAAGTACCAAATATGATTATAGTTTTGAACAACGAGATATAAAATTATGAAAACGATCAAGTGTCCTTATGGTAAGCTCTTCATATTACTTAATTGCATGGATGCAAATCGTTACAATCGTTAGGTATGTAAAAAACCCACTTAATACGAGATTAACTTGAATGTTGGTTTGCACTTGGTAAATGATGATATGGAATGATGTGAAAATGATGTATGAATGATGATATTTATGATTATGATCGTTTTGTGAAGATTTGGATCATTTTGGAGTGTTTTTGTAACTTGTTAGGCAAATTTGCAATTTATGGTCGCAAATGAAAATTGTGCATCCAAATGAGTTGGAATCTTCACAAAACCTGATTAAATGATGGAATATATGCTTGGATGCAATTTGGATTGATTTGGTGGGGATAAACCATTATTTTGTGATGTTTTAGTCTTTTGTCAAACTTGGCACCAAACACCCGTCAGTGCTTTTGATCTGCAAAAATACCCACAAATATTTGGGCATTATGTAAACACTCATTGGTGCTTCAGTACGTCAGGAAATGCCCATGGGCATCTCAAAGTTCCTGAAGCAACTATAAATAACTTCTAGGATGAGAAACCAAGCTCATTTGTGTATTTGGGAGTTTGAGAAGCTATGTCTGGGAGAGTGGAGTGGAGTGAGGTAAAATTATTTGAGCGCAAAAGCTATGGCGATGGAGGAAGCAGGTGTGGAGGCTAGGGTTGATGCTGGATTGCAGGTTGTTGAGGTAACTCCCTTATTTGTTGTATTGTGCAAAACTTTTGTGTTTTTTTTACAATTATTGACAAATATTTTGTGTTGTTCTGTAGCTTAGGATTTTGGAGGCTTGACATCGATTATCATATTTCATCCTTGGGATGAGGAAGGTAATGTCAGATGAGGAGTAGGAGCTGCTAGAGGATGTGGGGCTAGAAAAGGTATCCCGAGTTGATATGGTGAGGGTTGATGAGGGATACCTCTCTGCCTTGGCAGAGAGGTGGGATGCAGATAGGGGGAATTTTAGCTCCCCATAGGAGAGGTGACCGTGAACTTGGAATATATATATATATTGCATCCTCAAAGTACTATTAGGGATCCGTGTTGAGGTCAGGATCAACCATAAGATGAAGATGATGAAGATTTTTGGAGATGCATGGCAGGGTGTGAAGGTGGAGAGCGGAGTTATACCATACTTTTCTATGTATGTGGACAAAGATTTGGATGCATTCCATTCCTTGGTTATGTTTGTGTTGTCCAACATCGTGGTCCCGAACAACACTAGGTGTAGGTTCCCTTGGAACCTGATAGGGGTAGTGAGTGATATGCTCACTAGGTGGTAGGTGTATGCATGGGCTCCTACCTTGTTAGCATAGGTGTACAAGGAGTTGTATGATGTGATGAGTTGGGAGAGGAAGGTATTGGGGTGCAGCTCGCTATTGTAATTTTGGGGATGGGAGCACTTCAGAATTGCTCAGTTGGAGGGCTTAGCTATGGTAGACTTGAGTAGGAGACATCGGGAGGAGAGAGGGCTACCATGCACAAAGCTGTGGAGGGTGGCCTATGAGGATGATGAGGAGATGGATCTCTTGGATGTAGGTTATGCAAGGATGACTATGGAGTATGATTTGTGGTTCACTACATAGCCAGCATGGGCACCACCTTGGGGAGCAACTTATGGGTATGGTGATGGTGGGGCTAGGGATGAGGGGACCCAAGAGGCCTCCAAGAAATAGTGGTTCCTTTAATCAGATAGTTGAAGGAGGGCTAAGGATGCGACGAGGAAAGCTCTTGAGATTGGGGGAGATGGTGGATATGGAGATGATGTAGAGGAGGTTTCAAATGGATCTCTAGATAAGAATGAGGAGGATTGGGTACGGTTGGAGTAGTAGGTGGTGGAGCACAATGTGATGATTATGAGGCTTCAGGTAGAGCTAGTAGAGAGGGAGCACTAGCATAATGTCTAGCACGTATTCACTCTCGATATAGATATAACGAGGCATTGAAGGATAGGTTGATAGAACATCATAATCCATTTTTGGATCCTCCAACCTCATCTATCTTTGGGGGTACTAGGCATAGCGAGTCTAGGCATAGATCTAGGTCTAGGACTCCTCCTAGGTCACATGGGTCTTCTTGGAGGACATAGCTAGTGCTTAGATGCACTTTTTTATATGAGCCTTGGTGCTCTATTGTATGTAGCCTTTTGGCACTCATTGTACATATGATATTTATACATATATATACATGGATTTTACCTTTTGTGTTATATGTGTTTTTGTGTGAATTATTTTTGTGGAATGCATGTGTTATATGGATTATTAATGCATAAGGAATGTTATGGATGATTAATGCAAGGTGGCATGTATGAATGATTAATTCAAGGTGGCAGGTATGGATGATTAATGCAAGGTAGCATGCATGGATGATTAATGCAAGGTAGCATGTATGGATGATTAATGCAAGGTAGCATGTATGGATGATTAATGCAAGGTGGCATGTGTGCTAATGATCCTTTATAGTTTAGATCTTGCTTGTCCATTTTGCTAGCATTGTTGTTTAATCAGGGTACCAAACTTGGTGGCATGTGGGATGAATGGCTCATGAACTGACATGGATGTTGACATGGAAGAAGATATGGATGTTGATATGGAAGAAGATATGGATGTTGATATGGAAGAAGATATAGATGTTGACATGGGAAAATGACCATTTTGTAGAGACTCATATATACTAGTGGTATCAAACAAACTCACTAAAACTACCTAATCCCTCTAGGACCACATATGTGTGCAATGAATTCATTTACCGAATCAAGAGCATGATAATGAATCGAGGTAATCAAGAACCCATGTGTGTGCAAATGATTTTATTAACTCATATTGAGTAAATTGGGTAAACACGTTATGCTTAAAACCAAGAAGCTAGCTTATCCGAATGAGCGGGTAGAGGTCTCTTTGAAAGATATGTATCACCATGCATGAATGTACTCCACTGCAAGTCAAGCGTCTATAGCTTCAGTGGAGGCTGACTCCATAGTCCATGATTTTATTTTTTTGATCTATTAATTTTTGGGGATGACTACTTAATCGTCTAACTGGTAATGTAGTACGATCCTTACAACCCAATGATTAGTGGTGTGTGATGTAAAATATTTAAAGTTTTTGTTAGGAATTGTTCCCACTCTATTTTATTTTTGGAATTGTGGTAGTGGTGAAAACCACTATTTTTGGTGGACTATGTTGCATGATGGGACTACCAAGGATGACCCTTTTCACTTTGAGGTTTATACCAAGTATGGTGTTATCTCTCTTTGACACAAGATGTTTTTAAGATGTGAAATTATGTTTGGTTCAAGAATGTTTTGGAGTCAATTCCCAAAACTCAATATTTTCTTAGTGTATATGTGCAATGGTCCTAAAAATAACTTGACATGTATTTTGGAGGTTTCTTAAAACACTAGGAGTGGCTGAGTGACCAAAAACACCTAGGACCTTTATGAAACTATGGTTTGTGCCAATGGTAATTTGACTTGGTGGACTTGTGTGAATGATATTATGAAAGTGCCCCTGATTAAGGCAACATGACTTTTTTTGGACCAATTAAGACCTTGAACTTAATAAATGATTCCTATATGAAATGTGAATGCAATGTATGACATGCAATTTGTGACGTGCAACTTTGTGAAATGCAATATGAAATGTGGACAAATGCATTATTTTTAGAATGTAGATGCAAGTGAAATGCAATGTTATGAATGAATGCAAATATTTTTGTGTATTAGCCATGTATATATACATATATAGAAATCAAATCATGTATAGAATTATCTCAAGTGTATAACATTAAGTGGTTAAGGTTCTTCCTCTCCCTCTAGACTGGCAAGTTTGTAAGTACCATTACCCACTCTTTGTGTAACAATGTATGTGTTAGAGTAATATTCCATCACTTGGGATAATTACCTATTTCCTACTTTAGGTAGATTTTATATTACCACATGGTAAAAAGTAATTCTTTACTTTTTACCACATGCATTTACTTTTACCCTAGGATATTTACATTGTTAGTAAATATCTAGGTTAGTTAGTAGTTCGTTGACTTTGGGGGAGGGCTTCCTCCTATTTAGTCTCCGTTAGCTACAACTTAGGATATTATTTACATAATATCCTAAGGCTATTCCTAGCCTATGTAAATGTTTATTTAAACCCTACTTTTTAATAATATTTTTGATGCTTACCTTTTACATCATTGGTATCAGAGCACGCGATTGAGAGGCCTGCGGCGTTGGGAGAAAGGCGGAGCTGAACCCAAGGGGGCACAAATCCTGAGATAGGACCCCCCTTGACTTGCTGCTTGGAACGGACCCCGAGGAGGATCCTGAGCAGTAGAGTATGCTTCCCAAGGCAACGTGGTATCTCCACAGCTCCCGAGACAGTAACCCGTAGACATGGATCCCGAGGTATGATGGCCCATAGACACGGAACCTGAGGAGCCCTTGTCGATGACTGGAGATTTTTTTCTCTGGCCTGACCTCGAGAGAAGGCTCATAGGTCTGACAGCATTCTGCTGTCAGACCTGTCAGATCTGACAGGCCGATCGCGACCGCCAGCACAGATCCGACGATGGAGATCTACGAGGGTAGGCATGCCCTTCGACCCTGGCGATCGTGATCGGTGACCACTACTATTGCCCCCGAGGGTCCAGCGCACAGTCGAGAGGGTAGGCATGCCCTCCCAGGCGAGAACCCAAACCTGAGGGTAGGAGGGCCCTCGGGTTTGACAAATCCTGACAGGGGGACAACCCTATCAGGCGGTCGGCCAACAAACCCAATGTGACCAACAACGAGATGTGACCTCAGGAACACATCCCAAGGCATTGACATGGTGGACAGCCATTAGACCAACCTCGAACACATGGACCTAACTGGACCCTGGGCATGAAACCCGAGGCTGATCGGACAGACAAAGACGTGATGCATGGCAGACAGGCCATGCGCCACCGAGACAGACAATGTGGTGACACGTGGCAGACAGGCCACACGCCGTCGGGCACGACGCGTGGCAGACTAGCCATGCGTCGTTTGGTGCAACAAAAAGGTGAGAAAGTGTCGATTGCCTAAAGGCAATCGAAATAAAAGGGGCGCATTTCCCCTTTTATCCCACTAAACATCGCCCGCCGCGGTGATGTGGGATTAAAAACCCAAATCTTTGGGTTTCCCCAGCCCGACGATAAATAAAGGGAAGGCATTCCCTTCCCTTCCCATCGAGCGGCGTAGCCCGATTGGCAGGAGCGCCAGTCGGCCACTTAACAGCCGCGGGGTCAAGAGTTCAACTCCCGTCGGCCCCAAAACACCTTTTGCAAGGCATGGCAATAAAATGGACCAAGTAAAAAAAAAAACAAAAGGTCAAATATTTTTTATTTTTTTTTGTAGATTTTTAATTATTTTTTAATCTTTTTCTTTAATAGTTTAATATATTTTGTTTAAAATAACTTTTTTTTTCAAAAATTACATTGATTTTTTACCAAATTAAATTTTATTATTAAATAAATATGATTAGATTTATTAAACTTCTGGATTAAAATAGAGAATTAAAAACCTATTTTTTGCAACACAAACAAATGAGTGCTTTTGTTTTTCCATAAAACGGAATATAAGACATAGAAGAGCAACTTTTTATTGCAAAATTAGGGAACCTTAATTCTTCTCAAACCTTGTTAATTTAGCATACAATAAAGGTTCAAACCTGAATTCTTTTTTTCCAAATTGTAACACAAGGAGACTGAAATTTTTTTGTAAAATTCAAAGGCAAAGTGTGCATTTGTTTTCTCAACAGGGGGATATAAGACATAAAATTGCACATTCTTTTTTGCAAAAATTTGAGAAGAAATTGAAACCTTGGGTCCATCAAAAACTAAGTCGTTTGTCGACTAGTTCAGGAAGCCTTCCAAATGCGGGTCGTGTGTCGACTTGTCTTGGAAGGAGTGCTCAAAATTGTTAATTTTGCAAACTTCAGGGGGGAAGACAACATTGTACTTCTTTTGCAAAATTGTAAAACAAAGTAGGAGACATAAAAATATCATTTTTTGCACAACACAAAACACACATTTTGTTGCAAAATTAAAAGGTGCATTTTTTATTTTACTCGACACCTTTATTGGCAAATTAGGTGCATTTTCGGTAGCATTCGACACCTAGGTGATAAGAATTTTGTGGGCATTCTTGTTTGATTATTGCATTATTTCTTTTGCAATTATAAGTCATATAATCAAGAACACACTAAAGCCCAAAATTTCACAAATTTGTGTAAATCTTTGCACAAATTTAAAGCCAAAATTACTTGATATTCTCTCCTAAATCAACAAAACCCCTAATTCACTCTTATTTGTTTGGCTTAAATTTCCTCCAACTTTTCATCCTTCTTGAAAGGAGTTAAGGCAAGTGCCATTAACTATCTGTTTGAGTGAATTATATTTTGGTACTCTTTTAGGGTAATCAAAAGAAAGAACAAGTTTTATTAGGGAACCTTGAAAGTAGCAATCCTTTGCACTAAGGGGGGATAATTCCTTTCTTCCTTCAAACATAGATCTTGACAAGAGGGAGATAAAACTTGTAAAGGCATTCAGAAAAGTAGAAGTCATCATACAAACTATATCTTTTCTTTTAGACTTCATAATAGCAATCATGCTTGAAGTACTTACAATAAGAAAGGACAAAGTGGTGAACTTTTTTGATCAAATTGCCTAGAAAAAATAGTTTTGCACAGATTGTAAAAATGCAAACCAAGACACCATTCAGTATTGGTTTCAAAACAAGCAAAACTAAAATGGCAAAGGCACAACATAGAAGCCATATTTCTTGTGACAATGTCTCATTATGATTCTGTTTCTGGTTCAAAGATAGCACAAGGAGTGTTAAAATTGCTAAAGACAATATTGTAGAGGGAAAACATATGTGTCCCATGGGAAAAAGCACCATTCTCTCTCTCTTCTTTTAGGCTTCATAAATAACATAAGTATTTTGTTTGAAGACATTGCAATAAGGGGTGCTTGTACCTCTTTTAGGCTTCATAAATAGCAAATTCTAGGTGTTTGAAGTCCTTGTAACAAGAGGAGCGACTTTTTGTGATGTAAAATTGTCTAGGAGGCAATATTTGTAAATCCTTCACAACACTCTTGAGTTGCACACTTTATGCAATTGAGGGGGGATAAACATTTCTTTTCTTCACTATTTTTTTTGTAAATAGGGAAGAAGGCTTATAAGGGTGCATTTTCGGCTTCGACCGACACCTTAGTCTCACTTCCTTCAGAAATTAATTACACTCTGTTTTTCAACAAGAAGGGGGGAACTTATAAGGGTGCATTTTCAGCAACGAATCGACACCTTAGCTACCTTATCTTTTGCAAATTCATATTGTAAATGAATGAACCTTGTATGAAGTGATCTATTCTACTACACCTAGCGATTACAACGGCTGGTTACCCATGCAAATTGATTGGATGATGTGATTACCATAAGGACATTCCTTGGCATGAAGACAAATAGAGGAATGACCCACTTTTTGCTTAGGAGCAACCAGAGTACTGTGACAGAGTAAAGAACCAAAGAGATCAACATCTTCTTCACTGTATTGGGACAGCTATATACTTTACCCAAATATTGTTGTATAGAGGGATATGTATGTATTACCCAAATAATGTAATAAGGGGGGATGTTAGAGTAATATTCCATCACTTGGGATAATTACCTATTTCCTACTTTAGGTAGATTTTATATTACCACATGGTAAAAAGTAATTCTTTACTTTTTACCACATGCATTTACTTTTACCCTAGGATATTTACATTGTTAGTAAATATCTAGGTTAGTTAGTAGTTAGCTGACTTTGGGGGAGGGCTTCCTCCTATTTAGTCTCCGTTAGCTACAACTTAGGATATTATTTACATAATATCCTAAGGCTATTCCTAGCCTATGTAAATGTTTATTTAAACCCTACTTTTTAATAATATTTTTGATGCTTACCTTTTACATCAGTATGGACCTAACAATTAACCGTAAATTTATCACAAAGATGCGATAATGCATTGGTATTTTGTTGGTTTTCTTTAAGGAAAAGATCTCCTACTTGGAATTCATGTAGATGAACTTTGGCATTGTAAGCACGTTTGAGGCGGTCTTGATAAACTTGTAAATGCTCTAAAGCATTGACTCACCTCTCATAAAGAAGTGTGAGTTGGTCAAGACATGCTTGTCTAGCAGTGTCATCATCTATGAATTCCTGCAAATAAATTTGCAAGGGATATCGAGATCAAGAGTTATGATTGCTTCGGTTCCATAGACCAATAAAAATGTCATTTCTCCTATAGGCATGCAGATGCTTGTTTGATAAGCCCATAATACCAAGGGTATTTGTGTATTCCAATGTCTATGATTTTCTTTGACAAGTTTTTTGAGAATAGAAATTATGGTCTTGTTAGAAGCTTCAGCTTGTACATTTGCTTGTGGGTAATAAGGAGTCAAGAAAATATGTTGAATGATATATTTCTCTCAAAGTGCTCGAACATCCTTGTTCTTAAAATATTTGCTATTGTATGAAATAATTTTTGAGGGAATACCAAAACAAAAAATGATCTGATGAAGTATAAAATTCATAATTCTAGGTCATATCATGTTGGTTAGAGGAATTACCTCAATGCACTTTGTGAAGTACTCGGTGGTTGTGATGATGAATGTATGTTATCCCGAGGAAGGAGGTGAAATTTTGCCAATTAGATCTAGACCCCATTTTGAAAAGGTCAAAAGTATTTGAATAGGCTGTAAAGCTTATGATGGTACATGAGTTAAATTATCATGTTCTTGATATTTATTGCAATGTTTGACATACGTGCAAAAATCACGTTCCATTGTGGGCCAATAATAACCCATGCATAAAATAAGCTTTACAATGGCCATTCCACTAAAATTACCACCACAAGTACCATCACGAGCTTCAAAAATGGCTCTTTGTGCCTCATTAGACTCAAGACAATGAAGGAGGACTCCATGATAACCACGTTTATACAACACATCCCTCGAGAGAATGAAACGAGCTACTTTTTTCTTGAATGTGCGTTTAGTAGTACTAGACATGTTATATGGGAGTGTTCCAAAATTGAGAAAGGCTACTATTGAGCTTGAACAAGGCTCATATGAATCTAACTGGATAAAGCAAACATCCTTTTCATCTTTAGACTTAGAATGGACAATTGCATATTTAGAGACCGTTGAAATGATAAGGAATTGTACCTCTCCAAATGAGTCTTTTAGAATCAATAATCCAAGGGAGTTCATTGCATCTACAAATCTATTAGTCAAACATGGTAAACTATTTATTTTGCACCAATCAAACTTAGAGAGCAACTTCATTGCTACTTCATGATAAAGCTTAATGGTGGTTTCTTTGCATTGGTATTCTCCATTGATTTTTTTGAAAACAATTTGAGAATCACCAAATATTCAAATATGCTTAATACTCATAGTTATAGTTGATTGAAGACCTAAGATTAAGGCTTCATACTCTACAGTTTTGTTTGTGCATTGGAAGTCAAGTTTGAATGATAAGGGGATAGGTACCCCCTATGGTGTATGAAACACGACCCCAATACCTTGACCTTTCATGCATTTAGAGCCAAATATCGACATCTTCCTTCAGAATGACATCTTCTTCTTGTTTAGTGACAAAAAATATAGAATCATCTAGGAGCTCAATAATCAAAGGATGATCACTAGGTGGTGGAGCTTCTACAAATTGATCGGCTATTACTTGACCTTTAATGGATTTTTGGCTAATGAATTCCAAGTTAAACTCAGTAAGGAGTATTATCCATTTAGCAGTGCGGGTGTTATTGTAAGTGTGATATATCATATAAGGCAGAGGATTTTCTCTAGCTATGATGTGAGTAGTGTGGTTAAGCATGTAATGTCAAATTTTCTTAGTGGTAAAAACCACTGCTAAGCATAATTTTTCTACATAAGTGTATCTAGTTTCATAGCTTACCAATGTTTGACTAATGTAATAGACAACTTGCTCTCGATTTTCCTCATTCTTTTGTGCAAGCATTATCCCTAATGCAAAGTTTGTTTCTAAGATATAAAGATAAAATGGAACCCCAAACGAGGAGGATCTAAGACTAGTGGATAAGCTAGGTATTGCTTAATGTCATCGAAGGCCTTTTGACATTCATCTTTCCAAGAGAATGGCACCCCCTTTTGTAGTAGGTGATTGAATGGTCTACATTTTTTAGAAAGTTGCACAATAAAACAATGGAT
This sequence comes from Wollemia nobilis, assembly GCA_028583015.1. Classification (NCBI taxonomy): domain Eukaryota; kingdom Viridiplantae; phylum Streptophyta; class Pinopsida; order Araucariales; family Araucariaceae; genus Wollemia; species Wollemia nobilis. The sequence continues at coordinate 488,985 of JAQPPZ010000856.1, read as the reverse complement.
TGATTGGATATTTCCTTGTAAACTATGTAATTCCTTTAAGTTAGTTGGGGGAGGCATCTCCATGATGACCTTGACCTTGTTAGGGTCCACCTCAATGCCTCTTTTGGAGATAATGAATCCTAGAAGTTTGCCTAAGGTAACACCAAAGACACATTTCTTGGGGTTCAACCTTACATTATGCTCTAGAAGTCGGTCAAAAAATTTCTCCAATACACCAATGTGTTCTTGTTGAGTTTTGGATTTAGCCAAGAGATTATCCACATAGTCTTAGATAATCTTATGCATATAGTCATAGAATATGTATTTCATGGCACGTTGGTAAGTGGCACCCACATTTTTGAGGTCAAAGGAAATTACCTTGTAACAAAAGGTTCCCCAAGGTGTAGTGAATGTTGTTTTGTGTTGGTCATCAGGATTTATTTGAATTTGGTGGTATCCTAAAAAACCATCCATGATTTAAAGCATTTCATGGCCAGCGCAAGTATCAATAAGAGTATCAATCTTTGGGAGAGGAAAATCATCCTTAGGACATGCTTTTTTAAGATCTCGTAAGTTAGTGCAAACATGTATCGCCCCATTAGGCTTGTGAATGGGTACCATGTTTGAAAGACACTAAGGATAGTCGATAGTAACTATGAAGTTTATGTCTAAGAGTTTTTGAAGCTTTGTTTTTACCAAGATGGCCATGGTAGGATGCATTGTCCTAAGTTTTTGTTTAATTGGCTTAGCATCAGGTTGTAAGGTGAGATTATGTAAAACCAAAATAGGTTCAAGACCAGTCATGTCCTTATAGGACCATGCAAATATACCCTTCTTCCTCTTGAGGAGAGCAATTAATTACTCTTGTTCATCGGGTGATAGAATTTTTCCAAGCTTGACAATTTGGGGATTGTCTTTGTCTTAACTAAGGTCCACATCGATAGTATCTTCAATGGACATGTGGGAACCCTCCTCAAGTTTATGAAGTGTAGGGATAAGATGAATGTCATCTAAGATCTCATCAAACTCTTATATCTTATCCTCATCTATTTATTCCTAGAAAACCTCAAGATTCGAAGGTGAAGGTGAAGGTGAATGTGGAGGGTATGGAGGAATGTAGTTGGTGGAAGCCCTTTAAAATTTCTCAGATAAGACAAATTTGGAAAAGGATGGAGGTGAGAAAATCCAATCCATATAAATAAGGCTTATGTAAATTGGAATTAGTTTAGCCTGATCATATGGATTATGGAGTAGGGTGAATAAATCAACAAGATTCATATTAACATATGGGCAAGGTGGATAAGGTTGGATGGAATGAATGGGACCTAAGAATCAATGCTAAGAGTTTGGTTAAACTAAAAATTAGCAAGCAACACAAATAAATGCATCTATATAAATGTTATATACATGTAATCAAAAGAAAGAGTTGCTTAAAACCTATCCCTTAGATGCTTCAACTATAAACTTATCGATTATTTGAAGAAGCTTTAGCTCAGGCTAGTGTCATTGAGGAAATCAAAATCTAAGAAGGAATACTTAAGCCTAAAAAGAAAGAATGGCAAAACAAGGGCCAATATAAAAGCAACTATTTTGGCCAACCAAAATCAACACATGCTGCCCTACCTAGTCAGCCCAATCAAGTTAATCAAGTGGTCATGAACCAGTTGGTAATGGCTCAACAACAATCCATGCAACAAACACCATAACAAATTTCTTATCATGCAGTTTTCTCAAAAAATTAAGCCATGCTAAACATAGTGTCAGCTATGGAAAACCATCCTCGGTGACAGTCTATCCAAAAAAATCGCCAATACACCCCCTTAGTTGAGTCATCTGCTTCCATTTTTTTAAGGTTGTATGACACAAAAAAAATTTCTCTGCCAAAAATTAGACCTGATGATCCCACAAAAAATAGTAAACACTATCAAGAACATCTATTTGTCCTTATCATAGGTAAAATGGGTATGATATTGACAATTTTCATTCATTTAAAGATATAGTGCAAGACCTTATTGACTTGGGGGCAATCAAGCTTGATAATTTCATCACTCAACAAAATTAAATCCTTGGTATATTTCAAACACCACTTCCTCATCATGAGGAGGTGCAACAAAATGTAGGAAAGTCTAACACCAAAACTCCTCATAATCAATTCAATCATGTCCAACAATACCAAGGGTTTATAGGGGCCATTCATGTGGTCACTGGAGGTCAAAGAAGCAATCAATAAAATGTAAGGTAACCACCTCAAGAAAGTGTGTCACAACCTCCAACATTGCCTCTCATACAAGTTTTCCCCCAATCCTTCATCACCTATCCATATCCCTAGCCAATAAAATCTACCAAATCCAACCATAAATCGTCCACCATGACCAATCATCTCATTGAGTAGTTGGTTAACTACAAGTCTAAAGATGGCTTTTGCCAAATTATCAATTTATGAGTTAATTCAACAATCTCCCCCACATCATGAGGCATTAATAAATATTCTCAATTCTATTGAACTACAATCGCAAGATCCTAATGCCTTAACAACTTTGTGGGGAGCATCCAAACATACATGGAGCCTTCCATCACATTCTATGATTTTGAGATTAAGCTAATCTCAGCAAAATCAGTAGACCCTCCATTGCATATCATGGCTCTAATTGACAAGAAGCCGTTCAAAAGAGTGTTAATTGACACCGATTCCTCTATCAACATCATCAGCATATCCACCCTTCATCATTTGAACCTTCCTCCATCCCATATCACCAAATCATTATTTACCCTAAAAGAATTTAATGATGTTTTTTGTTCCACAGTTGGCATTGTTGTTTTGCCCATCGAAGTAGGGGTTAAAATGTTGCACACCATGTTTCACATCTTGGAAGGATCCATTGCGTATAATGTACTCCTTGGATGATATTGGATGAGGGAAATGAGATGTATTCCTTATATTTTACATCAATGCTTGAAATATATTCATGAGGTACAAGTACATTGCATACCGATGAACATCGAGCCATTTAAGTATTGCAATTTCATTTCAAATCCCTATGAATCCATGCTTCCTTCCACTCACCTTTTTATTTTTCCATCATCCAATCCATCCACCACTTCACCAATCTCTTCATCAAAGGATTCCATTCTTGAGGAGCTCCCTATCACAAATCACCATCAATATTCCACACGCCCATCATCTTCATCACTGACTACATGCACATGTGGTCACAGTTAGTCCACATCATAAACATCATTGCCATCCACATCATCATCATCGATTCAAAAGCCTTACCAAACCAATTCATCGCCAGGACTTAATATTTCACAAGTCGAGTTAATGAATTGTGAAACATCCTAATCCTCATCGCTTCCCATGCCATCATATGACCATAGTCCATGCATGTCATCCCAATTCGAGATCCACCTCACTAATACTGGTACTGGTGAATAAGTGGTTCAAGACATCACCATCACACGCCTGACCATTCCTAAGGCTAAGGATTTTGATCACCCATGTGACCCACCTTTGGCTATAGGAGCAGTATATAACATGGGTTCAGCTCCAAATAGCATAAATTTTCTATATAGGGGGGATTGATTCTTCAACAACTCCAGCACCCCTAGAAGAACCCAAAGAACCAAAACTTGCCAAAATTCCAAACATGATAGGATTCCCATCTCGATATTTCCACATAGTCAATTGGAAATTTCATGGCCTAGGATTGCATGAACAGGGAGTGCATCAACCTATCGATATCTCATATCAAGAGGTGTACGATCATTCAAGTCTAGGCTACCATCCACTTTCCACCACATCTTCTCTTGAAAAAGCCTTCCAAAGGCTTAATCTAAATTCAGGAGAAGAAGCCCTCCATCCCGATAATTTTGATGATGAAATCTATGAAGAATTTGAACTTATGTCGATAATTTGGGATGAATCTGAAGAAGAATCGGAGCCCATCATTCCTCATACCAAATAATATGAGTTTTATCTCAACATGTTCCCCATCCATGAGCTCATATTTCACTTTCTTCTTCCATAAGAATGACCCACCCCTATCAGTGAACCACCACCTCCATTCTATTAAGTCATTTCATAAGTCAATGTAACATATGTACATAACACAAAAATAGTGGTTTTCACCACTATCCAAAAAAATTAAACAATCAACAAAAATATTTATCTTTATTTGTATTGCATGTATATAAAATTTATATAGATGAATTTATTTATGTTACTGTTTTTCATGTTACCCAAGCTCATAGCATCGGTTCTTAGGTCTCATTCATCCCATATGACCTTATCCACCTTGCCCATAAGTCAACATGAATCTTGTTGATTTATTCACCCGTTCTGTAATCCATACTATCTAGCTAAGCTAATTCCAATTGACATAAGTCTCATTGATATGGACCATATTTCATCACCTCCATACTTTTCCAAATTTCTCCTGTTCGAGGAATTGTTAAGGGCTTCCGCCAACTACATTCCTCCATCCCCTCCGCCTTTACCTTCACCTTCACCTTCGGATCCCGAGGTTTTCTAGGCAAACATAGATGAGGATAAGCCATAATATTTTGATGACATCTTAGATGGCATTCATCTAATCCCTACACCCCATCAACTTGAGGAAGGTTCCCACATGTCTATTGAAGATACTATCGATGTGGAACTTAGTTCAGACATAGACAATCCCCAAATTGTCAAGCTTGGAAAAACTGTATCACCTAACGAACAAGAGCAATTAATTGCTCTCCTCAAGATGAATAAGGGCATATTTGCATGGTCCTATAAGGACATGCTTGGTCTTGAACCTAGTTTGGTGGTCCATAATCTCACCTTATAGCCTGATGCTAATCCAGTCAAAAAAAACTTAGGAGAATGCATCCTACCATGGCCCTCTTGGTAAAAATAGAGCTTCAAAAACTCTTAGACGTGAACTTCATAGTTCCTATCGAATATCCTGAGTGGATTTCAAACATGGTACCTGTTCGTAAGCCTAACAGGGCGATATGCATTTGTAATGAATTTTGAGATCTTAACAAAGTGTATCCTAAGGATGACTTCCCTCTCTCAAACATCGATACTCTTGTCATGTTGGCCATTAAATGTTTTCACTCATGGATGGTTTTCAAGATACAACCAAATTTGAATAAATTTTGATGACCAACACAAAACATCATTCACTACACCTTGGGGAACTTTTTTTACAAGGTGATGCCCTTTGACCTCAAAAATGTAGGTACCACTTATCAACATGCCATAACATATATCTTCCACGACTACATGCATAAGATTATCAAAGACTACGTGGATGATCTCTTGCCTAAATCCAAAACTCGATAAGAATACATTGGTGTATTAGAGAAATTTTTTAACCGACTCCTAGAGCATAATGTAAGGTTGAACCCCAAGAAATGTGTCTTTGGTGTTACCTCGGGCAAACTTATAGGATTTATTATCTTCAAAATAAACATTAAGGTGGGACCCTAACAAGGTCAAGGCCATCACGGAGATGCCGCCTCCAACTAAATTAAAGGAATTGCATAGTTTACAAGGAAATATCCAATCAATCCATTGTTTTATTGCACAACTTTCTAAAAAATGTAGGCCATTCAATCACCTACTACAAAAGGGGGTGCCATTCTCTTGGACAAATGAATGTCAAAAAACCTTCGATGACATTAAGCAATACCTAGCTTCTCCGCTAGTCTTAGATCCTCCTCATTTTGGGGTCTCAATTTATCTTTATATCTTAGCAATGGACTTTGTATTAAGGACAATGCTTGCACAAAATAATGAGGAAAATCGAGAGCAAGTTGTCTACTATATTAGTCGAACATTGGTAAGCTATGAAACCAGATATGCTTATGTAGAAAAATTGTGCTTAGCAGTGGTTTTTACCACTAAGAAACTTTGACACTACATGCCTAGTCACACAACTTATGTCATAGCTAGATAAAATCCTTTGTGTTATATGATGTCCCGCACTTACAACAACACCTATACTGCTAAATGGATAATGTCGCACCTGATCGTCATTTGAAGAGACAAAAATGCAACACCAAACAATGCTAAATAAATTGAACACAAAGAACCTACAATTGCACAATAGATGATCTTATATTAATGGAGGGAGCCTAAAAACTCCATTGTTACAATATGGATCTTTGAATCCTTTTGATACAGATTTACAATGGCTAGGGTTCTTCGAAACCCTAGCAAACAAGGTTGGTGGTGTCTTCAAGTGCGTCCTTGCTTCTAACAAAAGTGAGTGGGATTTTAGTTATCCGATATCGGACCACTCCAGCTTAAGCAACTATTCAATGTTAATGTCACACCTTCATATTTGCACACAATAACACAATAAACATATTAGTAGCACTTGTGAGGGCTCCATAGTGTGATGCCCTTTATAAGCAATAATATACCCTAACTATCTGCTGTAAATGAAATGGAAAGAAATGAAAGTGCATGTAATAAAATATTAATCAATGAATTTACCTTGTGTATTTGTTGTTTTTTGATCTAATGAATCTTGTTGTAGAGAATTGATGCGACGATGCCCTAGCATCACTCGGAGGTTAGGGAAACCTCATTATATCTAGCGTAAAACACTCACGGGTGCTTGGAGGTTGCAGGAAACACTCGTGGGTGCTTGGTGATGGTGGAAGGCACCCAGGGGTTCTTGGTGGCAGGGAAGGGAGCACCCAGAGGTGCTCGAGAGTGACAAGAAGCACCGAAAGGCATTCAACGGCTAAGGGGAGAGATCTACAAAAGTAGATATGGCAGGGCAAGAGGGACGACGACAGATGTGGGGGCTATAGCAAGTGAAGATGGAAGGCAAGTGTGCTTAGATGCTCTAAGGAACTCCAAGGAAGATTCAAGAAGAACTCAGGCATTCAGGGTACGAATTGCTTAGGGGTTGAGCCATCAAAATGACTCCTATTAATAATCCAATTTAGGGCATACTTAGGGTTTCAACAACACTAATCGTGTGGCTGAGATAAAATTACATCGGAGGGTGGATATTAAATTTAGGTTATGGCATGGATTGATGTAAATGAATGGATAGGATTAAATGAAATCGATGGTTGGGATTAATTCACTTATATAAATATATATAATATAATATATAAAATATTAATATTAAATATATATAAAATAAATAAATAAATAAATAAATAAATAAATAAATATATATATATATATATATATATATATATATATATATATATATATATATATTGTGGGTAGAAATGATAGGAAAACATGGATGGAGGACAAGTGGCTAGGTTTTGGTGTCTACATTTTATATTATAATTATAATATTTCATATATTATATTTATATTTTTAAATAAAAAAAATCGCTTTATAGAGAACATACTCTCTATTTAATAGAGAGCACGTGCTTTCTATTAAATAGAGAGTACGTGTGTTCTCTATTGAAGAGAGAGTACATGGGGGAGGCGACCGACTCCCCATGCTCTCTAAATTTGAAGGGGGGTCGACCGATGGCCCCCCTTTTAGAGGAAGTTAGAGCGGGGTCAGCCGACGACCCCCCTCTTTAAAGAAATAAGAAGGGGGTCGACCGACGCCCCCCCCTCATGTTTTTAAATAAAAATATAAAATAAAATAAATTAAAAATTAAAATAAAAATAAAAAATTAAAATGACATGTGCATGCCTTTCTAAAATCAAACTTTAATTAAAATGAAAATTATATTTTGGCTGATAGTCATTGGCCATCGGTCGATTTCCTTTGCAAAGGAAATTTCGACTTTATATATATTTTATATTATATAATATATGTTTAATTAATTAAGTTTTCCATGCATTTAAATAAAAAAATAATGTAACATTATTATTATTTATTAACAATAATAGTTTATTATTATTATTTAAATTTTGATAATAAAAAATAAATTTGGCTAAAGTTAAACCTTATAAAATATGGAAAAATAAATAATTAAAACCAATCTCATTTTTGTGGACAAGTTTTTGTTAGAATAAATCATATCCTAAGTTGTTACTAGGATAATTTGTGTGGTTGAGATTAACTCAGTTAGTTATGATCCAATGGATCATATTGTATACCTTTGCTATTTAAGCAAGGTCTCTTTCAATGAATAATATCAAGTCTTTTATTTTTCCAACATGGTATCAGAGCAGACTTTCCCTACCTTGTGAACCTGAGGGAGGATTTCCCTCATGGAAATCCCCCCCTCATTTTTTTTTCCTGTGGTATTTTTTTCAAAAAACTGACGGAGTATGCTCTCCATCTCTGATGGATCAGAAACCAAAATTTTAAGAAAAACTCATGGCTACCATTTTTATAGAATTTTTTTTGTTTGAGTTTTAGAGGTTTGTGGTAATCCTCCTGACACCACAGGCATTTGACTTTGGCAATCCGTAAAATTTCATGTTCTATTTTTTTAGGGGGGGTTCTGTTAGAGGTTTTCGCCCTCAAATTTAAATAGTGGAAGAAATAATTTGAGAGTGTTTCACCAGATCTCATGTTTGAAGGTTTTTGGCTAGTGTTGGCCATTTTATGATGTTGCCCTGTGTTGATCATTTTTTGGGGTTGTTGTCTGTGCTACTCCCAAAGTGTTGCTCACTAGTGAACAAGGTCCTTAAGTGGCACCTACATGAGATCTAAAACATCGTGTGCAACATATAAAAAAAATTGTTGTGGCCAATAATATTCAAAGGGCTTTTGCATTTTTTGTTTTTGGTAGATCTATTTTCTAACATATTTTATTTGATGGCCCCCACAGCGCAAGTTCTGCATCAAATCATGGATTTCACTACTGCAACAAGCGATTTTGGTTTAGGATGAAGAGTGACGTAATGCTCATAATATTGGCACTGGTGGTTTAGCGCCTTTCTTTTGCAGGCCCATGCTAGGAAAGATTTCCCAATATTTTACTAGTTTGGTGGTTTGGTGTAACTAGGACATGAAAATATTTTTTGCATGCATTTTATTCGATGAAGATTAGAGGATTTCTCAACGAAACCATCGAGATTGGAATGTGGATCAAATAAGTGGAATGAATATGTATGAGATGCACTAGAGTACAACGTGACATGCTTGGACTGGAGTCCCAATGGGAAATGGATACTCTTCGAATTTTTTGTTTGCATAAGTAATGCACAGTGGAGACTGTGGGCGCATATTTTGCAAGTATTAAAACTCTGATGCTTCATTGTAAGTCTAGAAGGATGTTCCTATGAGCATGTGGCATCGTAATTTTGACTAAATTTGAAAGTGATGTTTCTTTTGAAAATGACCTGTAACAGCCCCTGAGTGCAGCAAACGTGCACTAGGCGTGCAATGTTGACTGTATCTACCATTTTCTAGCTAGGGATTTCTAGAAAAAAAGCACTAAAATGGAAGAACACAATGGGCTAAAGAGTAAGAGGGAGGAAGCAACATCAGTGACAGTGCAGGTTTACAAAGGTTCATGTGCTTCTCATCGCTACAAACATTGTTGATAATGGAATTGTGCAGGGACCTGAGGTAGCCCAGAGGCTAGGATAGCTTGTACTCAAGGACATCTACGTATTTAGTTGATACAACGTATGTGACAGAGTATTTGTATTTGTATTTGTGTCAGGTGCAAGTGGAACGACTCTCAAGAGGAAATCATGTTCAACAGTGCAACTCTGGAAGAGATGAGAAATTTGAAGAGTTGGATGACTTTGTCGTCCAAGAGAGCGAGAGCAGCGTCCAAATCGTGGAGCGCCATATTTGTGGAAGAGACTTCAAGCGGAAGCTGCAGTTTGGTGTTGGAGCTGAATGCACTGTTGAGGTCTCCAAGCGTGATATCCGCCCTTTCTAACTCACGCAACAACGCAGTTGAGGTGTAGTGGGTTTGTCTATCGAAGGATTGTTGGCCTCGGGAGGAGGAATCATTTGCAACACAACAGGCATGACCTGTAGTGCATGGATCTGGACATAAAAATAAAAACTCGATGGCATGCTGTAGCAAGTGCTTGTTAATCGATGGTAGTTGTAGTGGTTAAAGTTAGCGAAGAGATCTGGCCTGTTGCTTACAGTGTGGTGTAAAATTTCTTAAGCCTATGATCGCGCTGACGTTTAGAGAGCTGAAAGGTTGATGCATTGACAAATAAGTTGGTATCAAGCAATGTGTTGAGCATGGGTTATGCAAACCACTTATTAGATTTCATGATTCTATAGTTGATTCTAGAATTTTTAATAGGAGGTAGATACAGTCGCCAGATCTACCAAGTGGAGTCTCCCTTGGGAATGGAAAATAAGATTGGTCTCTATAGAATCGTTGTGGATTGTATTCCTTTTTTGCATTGGGAATTTTTTTGCCTATTATCAGTGCCTTTTTGGTGACTATTAATGCAAGAAACGAAGGGGGGCCACATTCCTTTCTTTAAGGGGTCAACAAAACCACTGTGAACTACAAATCCCACCTAGAGAGCCATCTTGGCACCCACAGAGCTACGTTTTTAGTTCCACTATCAATACCTCTCTATTGTTGTCCATACTCTTTATTTGAAATAAAATTAAATTTAAGATTTAAATTTTTGCCATATTGGAGGAAGGCCACATTCCTTTCTTTAAGTGGCCGACAAACCCACTTTAAGGCCCATTCTACCCATTTTTGTAAGGGGTATTTTATTTCCACATGTGAAGTGGAAGTGGAAGTGACATGGAAGTGAAATGAAAAACCTAGTAGATCATATAATATATTTTTTAAAAAATTATAATTATTTCGAAGGAAAACCTTGTAATATTTTCTTGCAAGAGAATTTTTTTTTCCAAAGCATTTTTGGAATATTCCCATGTGAAGGAAAGGAGAATATTGTTGTTTTTCCTGCAAAATGAAGGCCCCATTGAGAGTGTAACATAGGGGTAATTATAGTCTTCGAAAAGGTTTTTTCAAGACGGACACACTGGTGGTGTCCAATTTCCATTTTGAGATAGTTTAATCTATGTTTTTTGGCCTAAAAAATATTGTATTATGGAGTCCACTCTCGATTGAATCTGACACTCCCAAAGCTTTTATATGTGATCCTAGTATCTAGTTATCTCCTCTATATCACCTAGCGGTTGCAGCGGCTGGTTACCTATGCATTCTAGTAGGATTAGGAGGTCACCATAATGAAACTTTCGAAAGCTACATTGGTGCCCTTCATTTTTTGATCCCTTTATTTTGTTGTTTTTCCATAAGTTTTTGGACCTTGTTATCAGTCCATTATGTTCATATAGGTGGAAACCACATATTTATGCTTATGGAGTCATTTTGGACTACCCTTGCGATTCTGGTGGTTCTTTCTCCATCCTATCTTCTCACTCTCATTTTGTGAGACACTTTGGTTTTAGGGGGTTTTCTTTAGTGACTAATTTTCATGGTTCATAGCCTTTTCATTGTCACAAGCACCAGTCTAGGAGTAAGATTTCATTCAGTTCAATGACGAGACTTCTCTACTTTTTTGAGACATCTCATGGATCCTTTGCAGGCCCTTTTTTGATGGAAGTTGTCCTAAGGGGGATTGAAGAGGACATATTCCTCTCCATACTAATTCCTCATCTTCCTTCTTCTTCTTTTCTAGAAGATGGTGTTCTTCCTTGTGGTTTTTCATCATATTTCAACAGATTTTTCTTATGGATATATTTTGTAAATGAGTACCTTATCAGGCCTTGTTTTCGGGACTCATATTTGTGGATATGCCACTTATTTGTTTTTATTTTTTCACTACCTCCTAGTACCACTTAAGGGGGGGTATTACAGATATTCTAGTACCACTTAAGGGAGGGTATTAGAGTATATTATAATATATCCTAAGTTGTTACTAGGATAAGTTTGAGTGGCTGAGATTAACTCAATTAGTTATGATCCAATGGATCATATTGTAGACATTTGCTATTTAAGCAAGGTCTCTTTCATTGAATAATATGAAGTATTTTATTTTTCCAATAGTTTCAGAAACTGAGAATTAATTTCTTGAAGTCATTTTTGGCCCGTTTTCAATGTGAATAGAGACGTTTTGATCAGTGGATACCACTACCAACCATGAATGAAAACCATTTAATGTAAGTAATATAGTGGATCAATTTCAAAGGCAGTTACAGTTTGTTTTCGGCCTTCACCCATTTTTTTGTAATAGTCGCAGTTATGAGCCATCACTGGAGCAGTTGTAGTTGTGACAATTATGGGCCATCATCAACTCTAAATGAGAACCAATATACAGGCTATATAAGAGAGCAGTTGTAGAAATATCGATCATCAAGTTTTTGTGCAATAATTTTGCAAGAGGTTTTTCTAAGGAGGTGTCTAGTTTACTGAGATCATTTCTAGTGACTTATACCAGGAGCTAGGAGGCTACCAGAAACTAGGAGGCTATTCGTTACATTATTTGAACAGAGTTACAATTTTCTGTTACATTATTTGAATAAAGGATTCTTTTGTAATTGCTTAGTGAGATTTAGTTACATTGACCAGACTTCATTGTAATGATCCATTGATCAATGCAATCCTGCTTCCTCTTTTTAGAAATTTCATATACATTTTTGCTTGTTGTCCCATTTATATGTTACATTATTTGAATGTATAAGTGGCATCTTATTTCGTTGGCATGTTTAATCATCTCTGTTACATTATTTGAATGGATGTGATTGGATCAATTTTATATCTTCCCCCTTCTTTATTCATCATCCTTTAAAGTTTGGCTGCAAATGCCCAATGGATAAGGTACTAGTCTATAGCTTGAAGCATTCACTGGGAGTTACTTCAAGGCTTGGTCATTTTTAATATTATAGTTTTACTTTATTTTTGTTAATCTGGATGAGCATGAGCATATGAGAAGTATTATAGGCTCACCTCCAAGGTGTCCTTACCTTACTCGATCTATCTAGAGTCTTCATGATAATATTTTCTTAAGTTAAAGAGGTGGATCCACCAAAGTCCACAATGTTGTTTGTGAACCAATGATTTTCTTGTGGTGTGACAACCTCAAATTCTTAAGGACACAAAAAATCACCACAATAGGCCCGTGATGATACGACCCTCCCTCAAATACTTTTTATCTGTCTACCACCGATGTGAACTCTATAGAAAAATACCCATTTGGGAGAGTTAGAATTTCGTATTCTCCTTCCAGATGACATTTTTTCCTCATCCATGTGTGAAGGAAGTGCATAGATGGTCTAAAATCCATGAATTTGCCTATCAGATTGTGTTTTGTCTTATAAACTATTTCCTCAACTATCCAGTCCTCGGCTATTTCCAATACTGGTATTTCCTTTGCTTGTGGTAAACATCCATTCACCCTTCTCAATAGAGAATATTCCTTTTGTTGTTTCCCCATGGTGTTTATGATTGTCCTTGTATGTGTTTGATAGTCGTTAAAGTTATCTTGGGTACCATATAGCTTCTCCCAGTATGATATTCCTTGTTTTGGAGGGTTTGCTATTGAAGTACCTATGTCCCTCATTCTTGGTCATGATATGTACTATTGAAAGACCCTCCAACAATATTGATCCTCTTTGATGGTGTTTTTTGCATAAAAATATTCTCCAGGCCTCTTCCCTAGCCTCTGAAACCCTGGTTCGATTCCTCAGACCTCGAGGTTTCGATAGATCCAAATTCAAATATCAATATCAACTATCTTTATTGTTAGTAACTACGTATCCTAAGGAAAATTTCTATGAGAGGACCTTATTTTACATGGTTTTATTAATGTTCTTTGTAAGACAACGTTAAAATTCACTAAAAGTGATCTTGTCATGTTTGGTGCATAAACAACCTTGTTTTTTATTCAGCATTTTGTTCTTTATATTATATTTTATCGTAATTTTATCTTTTTGACTATAGAAATGCCAAATGGTTATAATAAATCCATTTTTTAAAATCAAGAAATACATGGACCCCTTTTAGTAGACATTCCCTATAAAATTATTTTTCTCTTAAAATAACTTATTATACTTTTTTACATCCATGTTTTTATGTATGTTTTTTTTAAAGCTTGATATTTATTATACTTATACTATTATCTTTGGATTCGACTAAACTTGTTAGGCTTAGGGTGTTTTTGTTTAAAACACCAAAAACAATGTATTAAAAAATCATCCTTCTATGAAGAAAATTTGTTAAATAATTCTCCACACAATATCCTTAGAAAATAAAAATTTCCAAGATGATATAACTCAACTTCTCAAACATTGAATTTTGTGTCTATCTTGCTTGGCTAACTCTTTTATTACCTTTTATTGAAATTGCCTTAAATTATTGTTGCTCCAATCAGTGTCACTCCTTAAGGAGGTGACTCAACATTTATAGGTTTGTAACTGTAATCATTTATACCAATGTATGACAAGGGTATTATTTATAATATTTTCATTACTTTATCAGATTTTGCACACTTTATATTAAACTCAAAACATTGGTGGGTTAACCAAATTTTTCATGTTACATCAATATTGTACCCATATATGGTAATATGTCAATATTGATAAATAGTTTGGTAAATAAAAAATCTCCATTATGGAAGTGTACCATGTGAAATATAATTCATTGTGTAACCCACAACATTGAGTAATTGGTGAGATAATATGGTCAAAAGAGCATCCTTCAAACCTATAAATATGCTTGAATCATGTGGTTTAAGGATTAATACTACATGATCCAACTCTCCTTCTTGGACGTCCTCATTGTGCTTGCTTTTATGGTCAAAGGATGTGTGTTTCGACCCCTTAAAATATAGTTTGACATGATTATTACTATTGTCCCTCATATTTCCATACTTGATGTATCATCCTTTGTAATCTTCAATTCCTTTATAATGTTTGCCCCTTAGGCGATATCTATTGGAGGTGGATGTGTTTGTGCTTTCGATATCTATTGTATCAACCTTTCCTTATTTGTTTTTCTACCATGACTTGCTTTAGAATCTTGCTTAGCAACACAAGTGGCATTTCCTCCCCTTCTTCAAGGTTGGTCATTATATTCGTTCATGATTGCAAGTTGATTTTATCCTCATATTTTCTAAATTAGAGCAAACACCAATAGCTTATATGCCTTTATATAGAGAAGTTAAGAAAATGTGGTTTTGCACCTATATGTGCACTAGTTCGGATGGTGGTAGGTGTAGGCTAGGTAGAAGTGAATGAGGAGTTTTGGGCTTAGGTGCCTTAGTTAGGCCTAGTATAATTATTAAGTGCTAATCAAAATTTATAGTTAGATCATTATGACAAGGAGTGTATTACCCTTGACACAAAACCTTCCTCCTTAAGGGTCACTTAAGTCCAATCATAGCTTAGTTTCATCAACAATGTTGCAATTATCACTATTGTTTTCCCCTTTGATTGACTTTGTTGACTCTTCCAAGTTATTTAATCTCACTTTAAACTTTTTTGTTTGTTTCCATACAAAATTTCATGCTTAGAGATACATACTTATAATAATATACCATGGGCTTGCCATGGTTGAATGACAATAGATATTTTCACTTTGTAGAGTTCATTTTTATGTGTGTTACATATAACATCAAGGATATGGCATATAAGGTCATTAAGGAGATCTTAATATTGTGCAAAAGTAAGAGATCTATGAAAACATGTTATACTTGGTATTGTTGATAATTACTTGTATATACAAAACTAGCTAGCTTAATATGTTTGATGCTTTCAATTCCCCAATCAACCTAGAGATGATGAGGTACATAATATGTTTGGACTTTCCAATTAACGGTAATTGCAACTCAAACTTTATATTGCTATGCATTATGAGATTTTGCACCCCCCACCTCAAGCAATTAACCATAATAATGGTTCAAATATTCTTTATGTTTGTTTGGAAATATCTCATACTTTTCTATACACTAATCCTTTTTTAACCCCACTACGTTTAAGATTTAAACAATGCTCATATATGTAAAATCATGCACAAATGTTATGTCCATCACAAACTGTCATTGCCTTGTCTACAAGTTGCAACAACATAATTTAATCATTTCCAATCAAATATATAATTTTTTGCAAAATATAGTAAAACAAGGCCTAATGTAATATAACATTTAAATCACAATCTTTTATAGAACCAACCCACTATGTTTGATACATATCCCATATATATGGTTAAATCATGGGCTATCTTCTCCTTGTTTGTTTGCCTCCCCTTTCCCTTAGCGTTTGATGTTGAAACCGAACTTGTGTTTCTTCAAAATCTTGTGATATTTGTTGTTATCGGCCTAAGTTGGTCTTGACTTCTATGCAATCTAAAGTTATGCCTTTGAAACCCCTTGTCCTTGTTGTAACCTGAGAATAATCTTTGCTAAGGTCCTCAAAACAACACTATAATTTTCATTTAACAAAATCACTAAACTAAAAAGTGTTTACTATAAGTGTCAATAAAAAATTTCCAAAATTGTTAGAAGACATTTCATTAGGAACATAGCAAAAAGACATTGTTAAGGTAGAATGAACCTTCTACCCATCCAGTATTTTATATCTATATAAGAAATAAAATAATTTGTAATATAAGTAAATGAAATCATAGATTATATAAAATGATACTTATATTATTTATTTAAAATATATTTATTCAACCAAATCCTATTAGAACGTTCCCAGTTTGAACCATGTGCAATATGCTTCATTGAAGCAATGGAGCGTTTTAATACAGGGTGTCAGGTGTCAGTCAATAGCTAAAGTTATTAAATCTAATTACGAAAGTACTACATCAACAATTGAAAATAAAACAATCATTCGGCAGAGGAATTGTTTGTGAACCTTTACATTGTTCAGACACCAAATATTCTTATTTGCTGTAGCTTGATGAGTAGCTTATCGTCTCACATGAACTTTAGACATTGAGATCAATCGATGGGGTGATTCTGACTACGGACTGCATCTGAGATATTTGCCAGCACACTCTCCACAACTCTCATTGTGGGTCTATTTTCTGAGGCTTATCGTCTCACATGAACTTTAGACATTGAGATCAATCGATGGGGTGATTCTGACTACGGATTGCATCTGAGATATTTGCCAGCACACTCTCCACAACTCTCATTGTGGGTCTATTTTCTGGAGCCTCAGAAGTGCACCATAACCCAAGTTGCAGCAGACCTTCAAGCGTTGAGTATTTGAGAGCCTCTACACTTCTTTCACCTCTGCTATGAGTCGTCACCCCGAAAGGAATGGTTTCCACACAACTTTGCAGTATATTTGCAAACTTTGTTGAAACCCAACTGGTCAAGGTCATTCCACTTGTGAATATCGGATCCGTAGGCCTCTTTTGGGTGAGCATTTCCAACATTAGTATGCCGAAACCATACACGTCTCCACTTGTCGAGATTCTGCCTCCAAAGCCATACTCTGTGCACAAGAAAAGTATACATATATAAAAAGAGGTCGATAATAAGGACAGAAATAGCATAAATTAGTTCATTATTCAAGTCTGGACGCCATAATATACGGTATGAATCAGCATCGACCCCACAGGCACGCAGTATGGCGGTGTGTTCTGTCAGGTGTTCTCTTTAATTTGAAACCTTGAACATGGAAAATTTATTTAATCAGACGGTGAGGGTCACAAAGACTTTGTGTCTCTTGGAATGGTCCAAGTTGCTTTTAAATACTGAATTGTCTGTGTTAAACTATGTTGGTTTTTCCAATATATTCAGGCTAGGTAGGTACAGAATTTGTTTTTGAATGCACAGGACAATAGATAATACAAAACTGAGACGTCCATAACACTTGTTCCCAAAAGAAACACAGAAAATACTTTCACCTTCAATTATAAATTTATTTGTGTGCTTAGGTCACTTGGGATCTTAGTCCTGTTAGTCAATTAACACCCAATTGAGAGAGAAGCTTCAGGAAGGAAAGAGGAAAGGGGACTGACCTGGTGGAATATAGCCCACTGTTCCTTTGAGTGCGGATGTTGTGGTGGGCGCGTCATCTGTTGGACTGAAGAGCCGCGCAATTCCGAAATCAGCCACGTGACCCGTCATAGTTTCGTCCACCAGCACATTTTGCGGTTTTAGGTCGCAGTGGACTATGGGCGGACAACAGTCATGATGCAAATAACTCATTCCATGTCCCACATCACATAAAATGCTCAACCGCCCTTCTAAACTCAGTTGCTCTTCTTCCCCGTGCAGATGCTCATCGAGACTTCCTTTCGCCATGAATTCCGTGACGAGGGCTTTGAAATCCGCTGTGGAGCAGGAGGTTACGATTTTCACCAGATTACGATGCCGGACTTGTCCTAGCGTTTGGCATTCCGTAAGGAAGCTTTTCTCCGCTTGATCGGAGTTCGATGCCGCGAACACCTTGACGGCAACCGTCTCACCACTGGATAAAATGCCTCTGTAAACCGAACCGTAACTGCCAACTCCAATTAAATTGGCGGAACTGTAGTTTTCCGTGGCTCTCCGGAGTTCCTCCATCGTGATCCTCGGATGCCCTGGTGTTCTTGCAGGACTGGACCGAGATAAGGGGTCAGCAATTCCTTTTTTCCGAAGAAAGGCACACATCCAAAGCCCAAACCCAATACAACATAATACGCCAAACAGACCAACAAACAAAGCAATTAATATTTTCTTCTTCCTCTGCTTTGTGGAACTATTATGGACGATTCTAGCAGATGGGCAGGCTGTCAAACCCATACAATTACCGCACAGCCCTGGATTTCCTATAAATGAAACATTTTCCAGCTTATTGAATGCACCCCCACATGAGATTTTGCCTGTAAAGTTATTGTAAGATAAATTCAAGAGAATAAGCATTTCAAGCTTGGAGATAGAAGGAGGAACCGGTCCTGTTATATTGTTTTGAGATAAATCTAGAGACATTAGGAGTGATAATTTCTGCCCTAGATCCAGCGGTAGAACACCCCTGAGATGGTTATAAGATAGATTCAGGTACAGTACGCCTACTAAGCCTGTAATTTCGGAGGGAATCCTACCTGATAGCTTATTGGCAGAAAGATCTATTCCCTGTACCATTTGCATTCCTCCTATTTCTGCAGGCACGGGCCCTGTCAATGCATTCCCCGATAAATCAAAAAACGAATTCAAATTCCGGAGATTAGCAACTTTTAAAGGGATGGCCCCTGAGAGATTGTTACAGCAGAGAGCAAGTGATTCCAGCAGTGTACACTGTCCAATTTCCTGAGGTATGCTTCCGTAGAATCTGTTCATGCTCAGGTTCAGCTCTCTGAGATTGTCGAGTTTGCCAACCGTGTCGGGGATAAACCTGGACAACCTATTGTCGGCGATATACATGAATTGAAGAGTTTCATGTATTTTTTGAATTTCCGGGGGAATGTTCCCTTGCAACTTATTGGAACTCAGATCTATAGCTACCAGATTAAGGAGATTTCCCATCTCGGAAGGAATTGTGCCAACAAGGGAATTTCCAGCCATGTATAATTGTATCAGAGCAGAGAGATTGCCGAGCTCTCTGGGTATGCTGCCACCAATATTATTTTTTTCTAAGTTAAGAAAAACGAGGCTACTAGATAGCTTACCGATGCTTGCAGGCAAAGCACCTGTGAGACGGCTTGCGGACAGATCCAGTTTCTGTAATTTGGAGCAGTTGGAAAGTGCTTCCAGTATTGGAATAGGTCCAGAGCTTCTTCCACTGATAAATTTATTAAGGGGAGCATTAAGCACGATGAGCCGGGACAGCCTGCCTAATTCCTGAGGTATAACTCCTCCCAGCTTATTATGTGTGAGTTCCACAAATGAGAGACGAGAACAATTCCCAAGTGATTTGGGAATGCTGCCCATGAGATTATTCCAGGCCAGTAGCAACCCCTCTAACTGGGGAAGTCTGACTCCTATATCTGAAGGTATAGGTCCGGAAAAAAAGTTGAAGCTCAGCGACAAGTTTCGCAACCCTGTACAGTTGAAGAGCGACGGCGGGATGCCTCCTGCGAGAAAATTGTTGTCGAGACGGACAATCTGAAGGCGAGAGAGGCTGCCCAACTCCAGAGGAAGCGTGCCGGTCAGATTGTTTTCGGAGAGATCAATCTCTTTCAGCATTGAACAGTTCCCCAATGTCGCAGGAATGGTGCCTGTATGGCCGTTTCCATAAGAAGACAGAGTTTGCAGGCTGCCTAAATTACCCAGTTCAGGCGGAATGCTCCCCCCGAGTTTATTCATGGACAGTTGAAGCTCCTTCAACCGTCCCAACCGTCCCAGCGCCGAGGGAATGTGGCTTGTAAACCCATTGTGGGAGAGGTCCAGGAATTGCAGGGACGAGAGATTCCCAATCTCGGGAGGAATGAAGCCTCCCAAGCTCAGATTTCTGAGATCGATCCCAATAACAACACCCGGTTTGCGGACGTGACATTGGATACCCTTCCACTCGCAGAAATGGTGGGATGTCTCGTTCCAATATTGCAATGCCGAAGAAGGATCGTCTCTCACTGCAGCTTTCAATGCCATAAGAGATGCCACTGGGTTTTGGCCTTCTTGTTTCGCTGAGACCGGCACCAATGCCAGTGCAAAGACAACATATTCTGCCAAGATGAACATGATGAAGCAACCCATAACTTATGTTTCTAAAGCTAAGCGTATGGCCAGACTATGGATTAATAAGATTTTGGGTATTTACTAAAAAAAAAATTTGGGGTATAAAAAAACTTGAGGTATATGTTCTTATCATTGTAAAGTGGATTGGTAAGACTTTGGAAGAAATATAGGTATATGTTCAATAAAGACAAAGGTAGTAGTCTAACTTGAATCGGCTGAGTGCTCCCAAGCTTAACAACATAGATACCAAACCAATCCTAAGTCGGCGGGGTCTCCCTCACTTACCTTGGACCGGAGTTCTTTGTGTTTACGGAGGAGAAGCAGAGGTTATAGAAGCAGCTTCATAATTTGACCTGTTTTGCGAGACAAAAACCTTGGAAAAAATATCTATCAATAAAGGCAAAGGCAGTAGTCTAACTTGAGTCCGCTGAGTGCTCCCAAGCTTAACAACATGGGTACCAACCCTGAGCCAGGAGCGGGGTCTCCCCCACTTACCCTGGACGGGAGGTCTTTGGATTTACTGAAGAGAGGCAGAGGTTATAGAAGCAGCTTCAATAATTTGACTTACGACAAAAACCTTGAAAAAAATATCTAAGCTGTATCCAATTGTTAAAAATATAACGAGTTCTATAATATTAAAAAAACAAGGAACGTATGGACGCACGAGACGGGGTACTCGCCTTTTAAAAGTCTAATCACCTTTTCTTTTTAAAAAAGGTCGAGCTTTCTTGGAAAAGTTCACGGAAATTAATAACTGAATGATCTAATAAAAACAAGACGGGAAAGTTCTTGGCAGCTCCAATTGGGCTAGAAGACCCAAGAATTACAGCACGAATCCTAAACGTCAGGTCAGCTCAATTAGCGCTTGAAATCGATGGTGTCGGCAATGCTTTCGGTGGAAGTAATCCAAGTTTGGACGTTTCCTCTGATAGGGGAATCCGTTACTGATACGTTTCCTCTGATATTTTACCTTGAGGTGTAGCTACATATGTGTTCAGTGCTCTGGTTTTCCTCGATCAGTAAGTCTGTATCAGTCAATTTAGGTTATTCTCTGGACGTGTGTACTTGACATTCTCATGAATATTTTATATTTTATATCAAATCGATATCACGTCGAGAAGTAAAATATGTAGGACCCGTGATCAAAAAATAGACACAAGGTTATAATATTTACAAATCATATTTCTTTTTTCCTTTCACCCACTCCTTTATCTTGTGGATGTGTCTTTTATAGTGTCCCAGATGAAATAAGAGCCCAAGTTCGTCATGAAAGGCATTAAGTATACTTTTGTTAATTACAATGATTAGAAGAAGGGTTACATGTTATATGGTCTAAAATTTAAGTACATCTTCATTATTAAGAATGTAAAGTTTTATAAAGGCATTAACTCTAAATGCCATCATTAGTAATATTTTGATGTAAAGATATTTTTCTCATAAAAGTTTTTAAAAAAATTACTACAATATGAAGTACGTTTAAATAGCAAATCAATAATCATGTCTTGATTATAATTGTAAAAATTAGTGATCCTCAAACTTATAAGAAGCTTAGGGAAAAAGGAATAGAAGCAATCTATGCAAGATGAGCGCAACTCCTTAATAAAAAATTAGACTTGGGAGTTGGTGGAATTACCTTAAGAAAAAAATATAATAAGAAGAGGATAAAAGTATAGGACTAAGTATAAATCTATTAGGAGTATTGGAAACATAAGGCAAGACTTATGGCCAAGGATCACTCTCAAAGGGGAGGAATTGTTTATGGAGAAAATTTTGCTCCAATTGCCAAAAATAATTATATCAAGGTAAGAATTTATACTTGCATCTTATTCTAGATGGGAGATTCATCAAATGAATGTTATAAATTGTTAATAGTGAGATAGAGGAATAAATCTATATCACTCAACCACAAGGATTTGTAAAAGAAGGGGAAGAACACTTGATATGTAGATTGAAGAAGTCACTATATGGGTTGAAACAAGATCCAAGGATTTGGTATGCAAATATTAATGAATACTCTAAACTTGAAAGGTTTAACAATAGTCACTTTGATTTGAACTTGTATATGAAGACCTTCAACAATGGAATACTCATCATAGTACTCTATGTGGATGATTTTATCATCACAAGTAATAATCAACAAAATATCATTAAAGAAAAGTTATGATTAAGGGAAATGTTTCAAATGATAAAGTTAACTTCTTCATTACTTTCTTAGCTTTGAGGTATGGTGAACTAAAGATCCTCTTTTTCATAAAATAAATATGTTAATGTAATGCCTTGACACTACCTTGGAATTCACAATTTTGGAAGGCCACAAAATAGTAATATCATATAGTTGATGCCTTATAAAACCCCTCAAAATTTATCCAGGTAAGTTGTTGATTGCTTTAGGAGCATTTTTCTTGCAAAGTGATCCAATTAGCTCATAGGAGTGAAGTGCTTATGGTCAACTAGCAATTTACTAGCACAGTCGAGTGATTCACTCGCTTCTTGGAGTGAATCGCTCACTAGCCAATGGAGGAGTAAAAATGAAGGCATGGATCCCAAGGAGAATCTTTTAAGAGTGATATTTTGGCATGTAGTGGCGCACTAACTTGTTTTGCAAGCCTTCTAACCCTATTAGAGGTCTATTTAGAGGTATGTAGCATTTGAAGGTGCATCACTTTGTTACTGATGCCCCCAAATCTTTAGTTTTACCAGGACTAATAGTTTCTCACCCTAAGGGGTAAATTCCTATTATAAATACGATCCAAGGGCTCCATTATAAATAGCTCTTAGCATGGGAATTTAGAGGTACACTCTATGAAACCCACATTATGCTTTGTATCTCATGAGATATTTGAGAAATTGGCAAGTCCATTTGCATTCCATCAATGGCATTGCCCTCCTAGTTTTCTAAGTGTGTGTTGATTGAGGCATAGCCCTTTTGTCCATATTATCATTTTATTAGCACTTTCATACTTAACGAATGGAAAAACATTGATGTTATTTTAATTCTTATATGTTCATTGGTCACACACAATTTCTCACTACCATTAACATTGTATTTTATTTAAATCCTTCACAACCTTATTTTTTATGTATTTTATTTAAATCCTTCACAACCTTATTTTTTATGTATTTTATTTACCACACTTTAATTTTTATGTAATTAGTGTAGGTTAGTATATGAATTCTCAATGGGGATAGTGGGGAGTTAGCCTCAATCTAGAGGTTGGGACAAGTCATTGGTCCTTCCTTCCAACTTTATCAAAACTAGAATTGGACCACATAATTAAATTAGAATTTAGGACATTTTATCGTTTCAACATAGTTTCTAGCATGTCTGTTGGGACTCACTCTCATTATAGTTTTTGGCATGCCTAATGGTACTCACCCTTATTATCCATTATTTTTGCTTAAATTTGGCTAAATTCCTTGATTTTTACACCAAAGTTACATTTTTAGAGATGAAACGATTGGATCGATATTGAAGATGTAGACACCAAAACCTAGGCATTTTAAAAAACCCTATTCACCCCCACAACCTTGCATAATAAATTATATACCTAAGTTTAAACTTAAGCATATAAATCCTACACATAATCTTATTTTCTAGATTTTATTAAATTTGGAAAATCCTCCTAGGATACCTTATCTCCCCGCTTGACACGTCTTAGCCACCACTACCCCTCCCTTTATCGCATCTCACACACCTCAGTCCACTCCCACCTACCCACATGCCACCACTCCAACTAAGTGAGACACTCTAGGTGACTCACTATAACTGCCAAGATAGGTGGTTGCCCAGTCCCTACCACTTGGTAGCCCTGGCTTGCCACCTATCCTTTCCCTATAGAACTCCCAAAGGTCTATAAAGATATCACCACTTCAACATCAAAAGGAGTCTAAAATTGCATCATCACACTACCAAAATCGTAACAGGAGGTCATCAGCACTCGGAGAGATCGATTCCTCAAGGTCTCGGATCGAACTCTTGAACATTATGCAAGTCAGCCACAAATATGGGTGAGTGTTTACACAATCACAAATGCGGCCTCATGTTTGCATGAGGTGCATTTGTGATAACATAGTCCTGCGTTTAGCCATCCCTAAACACGATCTTTGTTTTCTCAAAAATATTTTTCTACCATCGACAGACATGGATCAATGCAGGTAATCAGCAAGGTATTGGGTTTATTGTTCTTTTTATTTTCTTGTGCATTATTTACAGTATACAAGCATTAATGTTAGGTTTTGTATGGTAGCTTATTTCATGAACATCAATAGGTGCTACTAACTCCCTTACAATTTCATGTGTGCATAAAGCAGGTTAATGAAGATTTTTGTAGTGAGGATGGCTCGTGAGAATATTTGAAGCCCATCCATCACTTGGTTGTAGCAGATAATATCGAAGACACCACCATTTTTTGATTGCAAAAGGAGATCTTTCCCCTTTTGCCCATTGTAATCTAAGAAAGAAAGCAAAGCATTGTATACGGACCCTTGCATACTCAAGGTAATTTATTGTAAAAAAAGGAGACTAAGGCTCCACTATTTTAATACAAAGATCAATTATTTCATTTGTACTTGCTTGTTTTATGTTCCAGTGCTTGGTGTTGTCTTATTTTATCTTACAAATGACGATCACAGTGGGACCCTCAAAGGGTTCTATGTTTGATTTACCTTACTATTTTTAGTTTGTTGATTTCTATATATTTCTTTCTTATAGGTTTTGGATCTCTATTACGTGGAGACCGAAAATCTAATTTAGAAGTTTTAGAACCCTGTTCAAGCTACTTCTAGACCTGAGCAAATGCAAACGCATGTTTGGAAACGTGATAAAATGCAAAAGCAAGTTTGGATCCCTACGCAAACACGAATAGGCATTTAGAATTCTCCATAAATATGAATGTGTGTTTGGGATTCTGCATAAATGTGAAGTGGCGTTTGAGGAACTGGAGAAATATAAGCAAAAGGATCACAGGTGTGTAATAAATAAAACTCCAATTTACAAATTGGTTTTAAAAAAATAAATTCTTTGTTTTTTGCATATGTTTGCATCATAGGTATTAGATTGAACGCATTTGTAAATATTTATTTTGAAGCTTTTGTAGGTATATTTAAAAGAAAAAGAAAATTGATCAAATCTAAGTTACACTTTAGGGTATTTTTAGCTTTTAGATCATAAAAGGCATAATAGCTGCATTTGGGACTCTTCATACAATATATAGAGAAGGATTTCACCTTCATTGCCTAAAAGTCTATGTGCTTTCCTCGTGTAGACATTAGTTCTTTGTTACGAAAAAAAAATTCTAGAAGAGTCATGGTGAAGTTTGGAGATTGGAGATCTCCATTGCAAGATTGAAATATTCACATTGCGGAAAGAAAAGGCCACAGAATCCTTGATCCAGAATAAAAGGCCATAAAAGCCTTGATATAGAAGAAAATACCACAAAAGCCTTGATACAAAATAAAAGGCCAAAGAAGCCTTATCCAGAAGAAAAAGGCCATAAAAACCTTAATTCTGAAGAAGACTTCAAAGAAGAGTTCTTGTTTCATAAGAAGAGTTCTTGATTCATAAGAAGACTCTAGAGAAGAGTTCCAGAGAAGACTCTAGAGAAGATTTTATGAAATAGGAAGATTGGTGATCCCCATTAAAGCTTACTATTTGCAAAAGAAAAGAAGGACCATCAAGGTTCCATTCTAGAATATAGAAGTAGCAAACTTCAGATATTTGAGAAGATCTCATCAACAACACTTCCAAAAGTAGAAGGTTTAATAAAATGTCTCGGTTGGAAGACCAAAGAAGCTGCAAGATAGGAAACCTTGGAGAGGTCTCAAGGAGGAAAAGAAGAAGGCTTGGACAACCTTGTTGCAAAGCTCATAGAAGCATCATCAAAATATTTCCTAGGAGAACTCATTAGAGAAATCCACTACCAAGGAAAAGCTCCTAATAGTGAAGGACTTGGGACAATTATCGTCATCTAACAACAAGCCCAAGAGAAGAATAATTTGGTAAAGAGTACTAAATATCGAAGAATAATCTAGTGAATACCTCAAGATATTTATAATCTTGATAAGAAGAAGATCTTGTTTGAAGTCGAAATTCAACAAGAATATTAAAAGAGGATTTAGATAGAAGAAGCCTACCAAATCCAAGTGACTTAGAGATTGCCTCTCTAACAAGAAGGTATAGATTAGAGATAAGATATATCTGAATCTACAGATAAAAGGTTTAAGACCACGGTTTGGTGAAGTAAGAAGTTATTTTGGAAAACCAACCAAAAGCTGTGAATTCATCCATTACAAGGTAGAAACTTGGTGAATCAAAACACCAAGATCTACATCTACTACAAAAGTCATTAAAAGGTAAGAAACTTGGGTGCAATTAGTTGAACTTCAAATGAGGGTTTATTATAAAATTCTATTAAGCACCATATTTAGATTAGATTTACAAAGGAAAAGGGCTTATATTATAGTCTTCAAGAAAGTGCAAAAAGGAGAGCTCATTTTAAAGATATATTTGCACATTAAATTGGAGTTGGATATTTTTTGAAAGAAATAAAATGATCACCTACCTATTATCTATCTAGAAAGCAAGAAGACTACATCGTACAGTATTGATTGTAGTGAAAATTGTAGATTATTCATTAAGGGTTATTTATAGATTACTCTTAAAAGTTGCAAAGATCATTAAGTGCATTGGAAATTATTTTGAGAGTTTATTTACAGGTGCAATAAGGTGAGATTATTGTTACCATTAAAGTGCATTATTAATCCATTAGCACTAGAATAGTTGATCTTTAACTAGTTACTCTCAAAAAAGGTTAGTTTGTGTTTGTTGATTGTTAAAGATCAAGGGCACAAAACCAGTAGATTATCAAAGTGTCTAGAGATACTATTTGGTGCACAAAATCTACAACATTTCGTGGCCCAAAGAAGCCACCAAAATCATATCAAATTCCTCCAAGGAGTGAAGAAAAAAGCCACCATCAAAATTAGTAAAAGAAGCTACAAATCGATACTTGGTAAGTCTTAGATCCGAGGTGCACTAAGGGCTATTTAAAGAAATAATTAGTGTAAAAATTACTTCTACAAAAGCTTCTATCTACGTCGTTATTAGCTTGGGTTTATTACCAAATTAACCAAACAAAGGATAAAGTTGTCTAGCAAAGGAGACAACGTCAAATTAGCCCTTACCTACAAGAAAGCCACCATTAAAACCAACAGAAAAGATTGTAAAAGAAGGTGCAAAAAGAAGGTATTCTATTTACAAGTTTATTTACATTTTCTTGCACCATAATATTCTATCCTATGTAGTAAAAAGGACAAGGTCTAAGTGTCATAAAGACACATTCTTCATAAGGAAGAAACATATCCAAGCAGTCATAGAGAAACACTATCCGAACAAGGTAAAAAAGGATCTTCAAGGAACTCAAATAATCTATGGTTTGGATAGCCACAATAAGCAACTTGCACAACATACATAACATAGCACAAAAAGAAGCTATCATCTACAAAGGTAGAATTACAAGAATCTTGAAAGCAGGAGAAAATCTAAGCGTAGAGAAAACAATACCCAAGAGCTAGATGTACGTCTATTAGGAACCTACTATTAAAATAAAGCACACTCACACAAAATACTGAAAAATAACTCACATACATCAAATAACTCAATATCACTATGCAAAAATCAATTACAAAAATGAAACAATCTCACAGTAACACTGAATCGCGGGCCTCTTCGAGGGGGCAACCTCCTTCAATATTTCATTAGCTTGCAAAAGGATAATCTCGTACATGGCTTCATATATTTTTAAAGGAAAACTACATGCAACCCTACCTAAATGCTCAAGAGGTGGCTTACATGCAAAATGCCACTCGAGCTAGAATCTCCCACCAAATGGCGGTTACAATCTTGATAAAAATGGTTACATGAAATGGTACCACTTGGCGAGGTATCTTACTACATCGGTTACAATATTGATAAAAATGGTTACATGAGATGGTACCACTTGGCGAGGTACCTTTATTGCCACCTACATTACTAAGTATTGCATAATAACATTAAAATAGGATCCCCACGTTGGAAGTGGGTTATTACATAGGTAAATGAGAATTACAACATGGTGTTAGGATAGGATCCTAACATGTCCTTCCCCTTCGAAAAGCTTTGTCCTCAAAGCTGAAATTGAGGAAACTGGTGTTGGAGTTGATGGAGAGGCTCCCATGTAGCATCTTCTGGCTGGAGCCCACGCCACTGGACAAGGACATCTGTGATGGTACGATTGCGGAGAGTGCGGGTGCGGCGATCCAACAACTATTCTGGTTCAAGTAAGATGGACCCTTCCTCATCCAATTCTGGTAATGTTGATTGAACCTATACCTATGTGCCCACAACTTTCTTGAGAGATGAAACATGGAAAATAGGATGGAGCTTGGAGGTGGGCGGAAGAGCCAATTTGTAAGCAGTGGAACCAATCCGCTGTAGAACTTGGTAGGGCCCATAGAATTTTGCAGCAAGTTTTTGGCACCGACGGAGTTGGAGGGATGACTGTTTGTACGGCTGCAAGCGAAGGAAAACCATATCACCCACATCAAAGCTACGCTCGGATCGATGTTGGTCGGCCTATTGTCGCATCCGGTTCTGGGCCATGTCCAAATTATGCTTCAGTTGGTGAAGGACATCGGTCTGCTGGCAAAGAGTAATGTCGACTGCCTGGACCCTGGAGCTGCCTGGAATGTATGAAGAAGGTGTGGGTGGAGGGCGCCCATAAACAACCTCAAAAGGAGTGAGTTTGGTAGTTGTATGATAGGACGTGTTGTACCACCATTCGGCCAGAGGAAGCCACTTCGCCCATTGAGAAGGATGATCTGATGCAAAGCAACGAAGATAGGTCTCCAAACATTTGTTGACAATCTCAGTTTGACCATCTGTTTGTGGATGATAAGCTGAACTCATTTTGAGCTTCGTTCCCTACAACTTAAACAACTCTTGCCAGAAATGACTAGTGAAGGTTGGGTCTCGATCGGACACAATGGAGGTGGGCATACCATGAAGGCAAAAAATAGAATCAAGGAAGATTTGGGCAATGGTGGAGGTTGTGTAAGGATGGGCAAGGGGACAAAAATGAGCATACTTCGAAAGGTGATCCACTACCATGAGAATAATAGACTTACCACCCGATTTAGGTAACCCTTCGATAAAATCCATAGAAATATCAGTCCAAACCTGATCTGGAATGGGCAATGGTTGAAGAGTACCCGAAGAATGAACTGTTTCACCTTTCATCCATTGGCAGGTATCACAAGCTGCCACGAAGTCATGGATGTCCTGTTTCATCCCTTTCTAGAAGAATGTGCGCTTGAGGCGTTCATATATTTTGAGAAATCCAGAATGACCTACAGAGGGAGCAGTGTGTAGTTCCTTCATGAAGAGGTCACGGAGTGGCGAGGCACGAGGAATAACAAGGCATTGGCGATAACGCAAATCCTGGCCATCCCAATTGTAGCCTGGGTATGAAGTCGGATCAGCTTGAAGTGAAGCCATCAAAGCTTGCAGGTCTGCATCTTGAAGTACCTCCTATCGTAAGGAATCTATCCATTGGGGGACAGGTGCGGAGATAGCACATATCATACTGAGGGCCTCAAATTGGTGAGAGAGAGCATCAGCCACAAGATTTTCTTTGCCCTTCTTATAGGTGATATCATAATCATAGCCCATGAGTTTAGAAACCCATTTTTGTTGTTCTGGGTAGCAACCCGTTGTTCTAAGAAATATTTGAGACTCTGATGGTCTGTTTTAATGGAGAAATGGCGCCCAATGAGATATGGTCTCCAATGGGTGACAACATGTAAGATGGCCAACATCTCCTTGGCATATGTAGATTTTCCCAAATTACGCTCAGAGAGTGCCTTACTGGTGAAGGCCAAGGGTCTCCCTTCTTGCATCAATACTGCCCCAATGCCACGACCAGAAGCGTCACTTTCAATGATGAATGGTTTAGAGAAATCTGGCATGGCTAGAATAGGTGTGGTGGTCATGGCATGCTTTAATTCCAGAAAGGCTTGATCAGCGGGTCCTGTCCAAGTGAAAGAGTCCTTCTTTAACATAGATGTGAGGGGAGCTGCTATCTTCCCATAATTATGAATAAATTTCTTGTAATAACCTGTAAGTCCTAAGAATCCCCGAAGTCCTTTGAGAGTGCAGGGTTTTGCCCAGTCCTGAACTGCCTGAATCTTCTTAGGGTCGACCTTGACACCATCTTTGGAAACAATGTGTCCTAAATACTCCACTTCAGTCAGACCAAAGGAGCACTTAGACCGCTTAGCAAAAATTTGATGTTGGGCCAATAACTGTAATGTCTGATCCACATGGGTAAGGTGTTCTTCCCACGAGCGGCTATAAACCAATATATCATCAAAGAAAACTAGGATGAACTTTCGCATGAAGGGATGGAAGATGTTGTTCATAAGGCTTTGAAATGTGGATGGTGCATTTGTCAAACCAAATGGCATTACCAAGAACTCATAGTGACCTTCATGAGTACGAAAAGCAGTTTTTGGAATATCCTCATCCTTGAGCCTGATTTGATGGTACCCCGAATGAAGGTCCAACTTGGAGAAGTACATAGCTCCATGTAATTCATCCAACAATTCATCCACTATCGGAATGGGAAATTTATCCTTGATGGTGATCTTATTGAGCTCATGGTAGTCTATGCACAATCGCCATGAGCCATATTTCTTATGAACTAGCAAAACTAGAGAAGAATAGGGACTGGTACTGGGTCGAATGACACCTGCCTTGAGCAATTCTTGTACCATCTTCTCGATTTCTGACTTGAGAGCATGAGGATACCGGTACGGTCTGATGTTCGGTGGTGCACTACTCGAAAGTAGTGGAATAGCATGGTCATGAGAGCGACGAGGTGGCAGTGTAGTTGGTTCTGAAAAGATGCCATTGTGCTTGGTTAGAACAAGTTGCAAATCTATTGGAATTGGATCTGCTGTAGAAGTGGGTGGCTGAATTGAAAATATTTGTGCAATGACCCCACGGGAGGACTTTTTCAACAACTTCTCCATGCGATTGGAACTAATAATTTGTGTAGGGCCAGCCTTGATACCCTTGAGGGTATATGTTTGTCCATTTTGTGAAAATTGCAGCCATAGTTCTACAAGGTTGCAGGAGAAAGTGCCCAAGGTGCTCATCCATTGGGATCCTAACACAACGTCACATCCTCCCAATTGGAGGGTGAACATATCTTGCTTGAGTTCATAATCCCCTATCTAAATTTTGACATTTCGACATTTACCTTTACAAGGTAAGGTGCCTCCATTGGCCACCATGACTTCAAAAGAATTGCATGAGTGTATATAGCAGTTGGTCCGTTTGGCCACCTGAGGATCAATAAAGTTGTGTGTACTGCCTGAATCAATAAGAATTGTGAGACGTTGGCCTTTGAAATAACCCACAACTTTCATGGTTTGTGGGGTGGTAATCTCAACAAGAGCATGGACTAAAATTTCTATTGGTGTTTCTGATGGTTCCTCTTCCTGTGGAGTTGGTGCCTCAGTTGTATCACTCTCCTCATCACTATGGTCATTGTTTTCTGGTTCCTCCACATCTATTAAAAACAATCTCTTATTTGCACATCTATGCCCCTTCGTAAACTTTTCATCACAATTATAACATAACCCTTGGGCGCGACGCGCATCCATTTCCTCTGTAGTCAGCCTCTTGGGAGCAGGAGGTTTATTATCAGTATTGTTTTGGACCCGAGGAGGGAAAGAAGGTCGGTTATGCAAAAATCATGGTGTCCGCCTTTGAGCTGAGAGTTTAGATTCGGCCAATCGGGCTAAACTGATAGCCTCCATCATGGTGTGGGGTTTGAACATCTTGACTTCAGCCTGGAGATCATCTCGTAACCCACTAACAAAACAACTCATAAAAAATCCCTCATTCAAACCCTTAGTTTTATTGGCCAATTTCTCAAATTGGGTCTGGTAATCATGAACTGAGGTGGTTTGTTTCAGCTTTGTCAGTGCACCTGTAAAGTCATCATAATCATTAGGGCCAAATCGGGTGAGTAGTTGGGACTCAAAGTCCTCCCAAGATAGATCAGGGTTAGCAACCCGTAGCCATTGGAACCAATGTAAGGCCTCAGATTCTAGGTTGAAGGAAGCCATCTGAACCCGATGATAGACAGGGACATTATGGAGTCGGAAGAATTGATCAACCCGACATAACCACCCATCGACATCCTTTCCACTGAACTTAGGGAAGTCTAATTTAGGCATTCTAAAGGTTGGATCCCGATCAGAGTGATTGTCATCTGGTGTTCATCGACCTCGTTCAGAGTTTTTAGCATGGTGTTCAGTTTTGGTACTACCATGCAATTTGGTCTCCATCTCTATGAGTTGTTCTTCTAAATGGATTCTAGTGTTATCCTGATCCAGTCGAAGCTCTCGAATCTCTGTGCCTATGTTCTTGTTTGCAGAGGTCAAGTCAGCAATGGATTTTTGTAGGTCGGCCAATAATGTGCCCAAGTCTAAATCCTTTTGTTGTTGTCCTCGAGTGTCACTTGCCATTGCGGTCCCTCTTGTGCTGAGTTACTAAAAATAGACCTCAGATTTTTAGGAGTTACTATTTTTAGTAAGGGTCCAAAATTTAATTTGGGAAATGAGTTGCAACACTAATTTTAGGATAGGGTCCACTCCGATGGTTGTTTGATCTGAGCACTCAATGAGGAGATATACTGAATTTCTTGACTTTTTGTGATCTCCTGTTGGTTGCAAGTCGATGTCAAGGTAATTTCTTCCACTTGT
This sequence comes from Wollemia nobilis, assembly GCA_028583015.1. Classification (NCBI taxonomy): domain Eukaryota; kingdom Viridiplantae; phylum Streptophyta; class Pinopsida; order Araucariales; family Araucariaceae; genus Wollemia; species Wollemia nobilis. Next base: position 455,690 of record JAQPPZ010000856.1, on the reverse strand, counting down.
ACTTAAAATTTCACCAATGAGTCCTTGAGGGTCTTTTGTGCAGAATAACAAGTAGATTCTATTCCCAAAAATTTGGATCAATTTGATGGACCGATGAAAAGTTATGGCCTTAGCAAGAAAAATCAAAATTTGCTATTTTTAGAAATTTGGTGCAAAATTTGACCAGGAGCTGCCAAGGACAATTTTGTCTGGAATAGAGTGTAGAATTTTTTGCTAAATTTTTGAGTCAATATGAGCTCTGTGAAGAGATATCCCATTTTTAATAAAATTTTTTTTTTTTTGTGTTGGTGTTTTCGGTTTCTGATTTGGAGTTACAGTTCAAAATTTGGGACCTGGGATCAACTATTTCGGACCTGTATACTGCACCCTGACCACCGTGTCACTCACTATTCTCTGTTCCTATCACCTGTACTAGGGTTACTGACACAGTTTCTGCTTCTGACCTTAGGGAATTTTTTGACACTGACAACTCTATTTCTGACACTAAAAGTCTACAATTCTGGACTGGTACAGAGGACTGTTACTGTCGACCCGACTACCACTATTATTGTCCTAACTATTACTATCACTATCCCGACTATTCAGATTCTGACCATAGGCTGGTTCAAACACTTGCAAAAATTTGTCTTGATTGTTGGTGCATGCAAGTTGTTTTCTGTGATAGGGAAAGCCTTCTCCGTATGCTCACTTTTGGGGATGGTGAATGCAGGTTAGCAGAACAAGGATGGGTTGATTTGCAAGGGAATGATACTTTGTTTTTGTTTTGTTTTCTTGAACTAGGGTATGCTAAGTAAGGGAGTATGTAATACCCATAGGCCCTCTGTTATACCGTAGTGATGAACAATAGTGCTCGGACCAATATTTTAGGCCACTACTCAAGGAGGATTCCACACATACCCTTGAGCACACTATCTGCCTCTCTGATAGTATGGGAGGGTAATCGTCCGGGATGTTGTGTCCCATGGACTATGGATAATACAAGGCCGAAAAGCTTCCTAATGGATAAAATCTTGTTTAAACCTAGATTGTCTCCCGATATACCCGAAGATACGTGGGAGCTCAATTCCGTGCGCGAGTGTTGTCTGAGGCCTGGGTATTGGAGCCTGATCGCCCCTCACTTCACTAGACGCTTTATGGGCTATCTAGCTTAGCCAATAATGATAGCTCCTTCACGATATTTTAAAACCCCCGACACAGGGTTTCTAACCTACACAACTACTGTATTTTTTTTGGTCTTTTCTGATTTTCTGAGAAAAAAATGACTGTATTTTTTGGATTTTTTTTTGATAAAGGAAAAACAGAAATAAAAAACACACAGGAAAATTATACCTAACAGGCGGAATGACTGGCAAGAATCATCTTAGTTGCAGCAGAACTTGGCCCTGGAAAGCGCTCTGATACCACTTGTTAGGAACCTACTATTAAAATAAAGCACACTCACACAAAATACTAAAAAATAACTCACATACATCAAATAACTCAATATCACTATGCAGAAATCAATTACAGAAATGAAACAATCTCACAGTAACACTGAATCGCGGGCCTCTTCGAGGGGGCAACCTCCTTCAATATTTCATTAGCTTGCAAAAGGATAATCTCGTACATGGCTTCATATATTTTTAAAGGAAAACTACATGCAACCCTACCTAAATGCTCAAGAGGTGGCTTACATGCAAAATGCCACTCGAGCTAGAATCTCCCACCAAATGGCGGTTACAATCTTGATAAAAATGGTTACATGAAATGGTACCACTTGGCGAGGTATCTTACTACATCGGTTACAATATTGATAAAAATGGTTACATGAGATGGTACCACTTGGCGAGGTACCTTTATTGCCACCTACATTACTAAGTATTGCATAATAACATTAAAATAGGATCCCCACGTTGGAAGTGGGTTATTACATAGGTAAATGAGAATTACAACATGGTGTTAGGATAGGATCCTAACAACGTCCACAAGGAGAATTCAAAACACCATTGAAGTATTGTTGCTCACAGTCTTATCTCACAACCATCGTAGCAGTGCTCATTATCCTAGTTGGAACCAACTCACATACCAAGCATTATTGAAGCATTGAGGAGAAAACACAGTGATGAGTTGGAAATAATGCATTGAGGAAGCTTGCAAGGATATGTTGAAGAGGAAGGTTCATGTAAAATATAAAAGGTGCCACTTATCATCATTGAAGAAACCCTAATGAGCACTTAAAATAACGCTCAATATTGCATGCATGAAAGGAAGCATTACATAGGGAGAACATAGGTTATTTTAGAGAAGAGGTGAAACTTGTAACCAAGGCATACAAATGCTCACATAAAGGCTATAATGTCTATCTTCCAATAAATTTCAAGTGTCTTATTTGAACATTGAAATAAGACTGTCGCGAAACTTATCATATTCAACAAATCATCTTCCTATTTAAGGTGCTTGAGACTACGGAAGGAAGTGCATTCGTAACAGTAAGGAGTTACAACATATAAGAAAGGAGAAGAGCATTTAAAGCTCTTGGTTAGGGCGGTCAAATAAGCTAGACTTAAGGCATCCACTGTTCAAATATTGCAGTCAGAAGAGAATAAAAAATCAACTGTCATCCATAATAGGAGTTCAACATAAGCATTACATTCTATCGATCTCATCTACGCCCATATGTTGGAGAATACAAAGCTTACAATTTGTCATAACATCTACGAGGAATATTAAATATTGCTATCATCTATGTCTGAATTCAACATCGAGTACATAGAGGTTTACAACATTATAAAGGTAAGAATTTACCTTATTCTAATTTACTTTCATTAAAAGGAGTTATAAGGGTATAATATAAGGTTGAAACTATAGGGAAATCAACCATATTTGAAAGCAAAATTAAAGGAGAATTATAGCTTAATATTTAAAAAATAAAACATAGAAGAAATAAGGATTTCTACTTAGAAAAATTAAAATTCTATTATAACAAATATTATTGTTTTCTAATATTCCAAATTAGGGAGTTATAAGGAATACTACACCAAAGTAGGATATTGGAATTTAGAAACATTAAATATCAATTATCAAAGGCTATAAAGGGAGGTTCATTAAAGATTATCAAGGGTTGCCAGTTGGAAATTAACTGGTATACTTATCTCAAAACCACATTAAAGGGATAAAATAAATCCAACCATTAGGACCTCATAAAATTAGAAAGTGCTTAAGTTCAATAGGTGTAATAATGTGTAATAGAAGTTGATTTTTACTGTTCACAAAATTTTACAAAATCAACCCAAAATTGAACTACTATTCTCAAAAGCACTTTATCAATCATTTAGCATATCCAAAAACACTAGGGAGACATAAGGTATTCTACAAAACTTGATAATAATAGCATCTTTCAAAATTTATCAAGTACTCAATCCATTTGGAGTCATAAGGAAGCCTACAAAACCTAAGCTCTAAAAAGGTTTTATCAAATCAAGCTCATATACTCTAAACTAGGGAGTTATAAGGAATACTACTACAAAGGTTCTATAATACCACAATGGAAAGAAGAACATATTTTCACACAAAGAAACAAGAACAAGGCACACACACTACATCATGCCACAAATGCAAAAATAATCCAAGCATGGAAAATTCAACAAAGCAGAAGAATACATGGCACATTGACTCAGGAGCTAGTCATCACATGACTGGAAATCTACAATGGTTTGATTGTCTTGAAATCACTAATGGTTATAGACTAAGAATTGTAGATAGCCAAACTTATCCTATACACGGATATGGATGTGTAACACCAAGCAAATCATTTTCAAACTTTCTACTACAAAAAGTATTGTATGTTCCTAGATTAACATTCAATCTCATTTCAGTAAGCAAGTTAGTAGAAAGCAATTGGACAGTCAATTTTAGATATATGAATGAGATCAATACATGTCTTATCATGAACCAAAGTGAGATAGAAGCAACAAGATCAATCCATGGAAATACATATATCCTAGATTCAATGGAAATCTCACAAGACATTGTTGTATTTAAAAATGATACTAACTCATTTCCTAAGGAATAGGTTGAAGAAAATGAAGAACCAACACACCATAAAGGTAAGCATAGAAGAATCAAAATAAAAAATATGAGAGGTCAACAACACTATGCTCTACTCAGCCAACTAGAATCTGAAGAAGCAACAAAACCAAATGAGGATACTCACAAAGAAGAAAACAAAGGAAATCAAAACATTTTGTAAAACAATTACAAGATTTTGTAAATAATTAGGGTTTCTAGTTAAGATTCCTTAAATTGCCAAAAGAAATGTGATTTGAAGATGTAAAATAGCAAAAAATAGGGGTAAAACACAAATAAAATGAAATTCCAGGGTTAAGGAAGTGCCAAGGGGCCGAATTACCTCTCTTAGAGCTTTTTTGCCAAATTTACCACTAAAAATGCCAAATTTGCCACTAAAAATGCCAAATTTGCTACTGCTACCAAATTCGCCACTAGGGAGTGTTAAATTTGATATATGCATGAAAACACAAAAAAAATAGATTTTTTGCTTTGGGGGGTCTATCTGAGTGTTGGAAAAGATGGATGACTATATTTGCAGTTGATCAGAAGAAAAATTTGAGTATGCTTACCTCTTGGAATGGATTTTTGACCTTTTGCCAAATTTACCACTTGTGCAAAATTTGCCACTGGCGAATTTGGTTTGAGTAGAAAATTTGGTTTTGAGTGTTTTCTGTTTACCAAATTCACCACTAACTATGCAAAGTGACGAATTTGGTCTTGGGATGAGTTTTTAATAATTTTAGAGGTCAATTGTGATGGATTTTGATAGGGTTTTGGTTGGATTTTGTAGAGGAATGATCTTAACAATATTTTCTATACTCGTGACTGATAAAATCAGGATCTAAGCCATTAAAATAGAGAATTTAATGACTAATTTAAGATATTTGCAAAATGCGATGAAAGCACAAAATATGACTAAAATTTCAATTAAACATAGGTATAAAAGAGTAGAAAATGAATGCTATGATGTTAGGAATGATAAATGATAGCTAATCTAACTTTTCATGAAAGAAAATTAGCATTAAACAGAGTTAGATCAATGAAATTGATAAAAACATGTAAAGTGCTACCCAAGAATTTATGAAATCTACAACAACAAATAAAAGAAAGGAAGGATTGCAATGGAGGGTGTTTTGTGCTTGGCCAAAGGATGAGATAGCAAGGCAATAACAACCTTGAATCTTCCACACTTGGCCTTGAGAAATGAAAAGGAAATATATATAACTTGCAATGTAAAACTACAAGTAATGCATGGAAGGAAATTGTAAGAAGAAAGAACAAAAACTAGATTTATGCTTGTGAATGAAAGAAATGCTAAATTAAAGAGGCATGGAATGGAAATAGAGATGTTAGTATACTGCCAATTATAAGCAAGAAAACTATAAATAAAGGACAACAAGGAATGTAATATGAAATATGTTAGAAAATGTCACAATACCCTGCAAAAACAAAGGATTATGACTAAAATATGATGATGAAATGAATGCAAGTCAAAATAAACCTACAAAAGAGGTGTTAGAAACCAAATAGAAGTGTTATGATTGAAGAGAAAGCTACAAAAACAATGTTAGAAGGTTGCAAAATTAGTGTAAAAGGTTACAAAACAAGGATTAGAACCCTGCAAGAGAAGTTAGAGCATAAAATGTAGAAATGCACCAAAGAAGAGCAAATAAGTTAGCAAGGCTACAACCTAGAGGAAAAAATGCAATGAAGCAAAGGTGGGAGGAGAGAAGAAAGAAGCTAGGAGAGATATCTTTCTTGCCTCCAATGGTGATCTCCTTGCCCCAAAGTCCTCCTTGCATTGCTTGAATTACCTCCAATGCTTGCAAAAATGCTCCAAATGCTTGATGAAAGCTTAGAAATCTTGGGGAAATCTTGGAAATAGAGGATGCTATGAAAGAGAAGATGCTAGAAAATAGTAGCAAAGATTTGCAACAGTGAAAGCTCATGATCAATGCCTCTCCAATGGGTTCTATTTATAGATTCTTGGAGGGGTAGTTGAGGGGAAAATGGATTCAAAATGCCTTGAGAGAGACAACCAAAATTTGAAATTCATGAATTTGGTGTGTTGTTGGGGTGTGTGGGATCAATGGTAGAGGATAGAGGAGTGCAATATGCATCTTCCTGATTTGTGCCAAAGATTCTGAGCCATTTGGCCAAATTTATCACTGGCGAATTTGGCGATCTAAGTGGTGAATTTTGTTAGGGAGCCAAAATGACATTCTAATGTTTGAAATATGCATTTTTGCCAAATTTACCACTAGCCAAATTCACCACTGGCAAATTTTGTTACTGGTGAATTTGGTTTTGGATAGCAATTTTAGGCATCGATATGTGGCCAAATATAGGTATATTTATACTTTTTGAAAAGCTCTTTTTAAGCCCGATATGATGGTGGTGGTTTTGTGAAGTTTTGAGATGATTTGATAGGTCAAATTTTATCTCAAATATGACCTTACTTTTTAGGGCTATAAACACCCCAAATTTGGGTATGAAGATGATTGATTTGATTTGTTTGATCAAGAGGCTTGTGAAGACAAGGTAATTGATGAGTTTTTGATAAGCTTGGGTATTGATGAAATATGCCAAATTTGATGTCCAATTTGACATGGTTAGGATGTCCTGATGAGGTGTTGCTTTTGGCTAGGTGTGTCAAAATTGGGTGTTTACAACTATTTTTCTAGTTATATTTTTATTATTCTCTCCGCCTCTCCAAGAAAATCAAGAATGCACGCTATTGGAATTAGTGGTTCATAAATTGAACCTTGCGACTCTCGCCATATTGCAAAATTTCTATTAAATAGTTTGAAGCTTTATGTGAAATTTTATATATTAACTACGATAGGGAAAAATATTTATTTTTAAATTTAAATATTTTTTAATATTATTTGAAGGATGTATGAGCGAGATTATAACATGATTAAATATTAAAAAAATATGTAAAATTATTGTATATAAGATACTATTTAAAAATATGTAAAATTACTGTATATAAGATACTATTTTAAAAATATTAAAAATGAATGAATATGCAATTAATTTATGGTATCTAAATTAACATAAAAATTTATTGATTCATCTTTTTAAAAATGAATGAATATGCAATTAATTTATGGTATCTAAATTAACATAAAATTTTGTTGATTTAAATTTAAAAAAAATGAATGAATATGCAATTAATTTATGGTATCAAAATTAACATATGAAAGTTTAGTGATTCATTTTTTTATGAAAACTTTTTATTTTTATTTTTTTATATATAAAGGAATTGGTAACTACTTTTTCTTTTTAACAACTGGTCACATGGTCAAGTAGTATTCATGGTGCTACCATTATAATCCCTATCTCATCCAACTTGGAAACCTCAATGGCTTAGGATTGGTACCATCATCATCAAAGTGACACACAGTCAGCGAACTCAAGTCACACTACTACCTTTACCCAATTTGAACATATACCCTGAAGTTTAAACCTAAATCTCCTCTTAATAAATACCTAACATCATACCAATCCACTAATCCTCTATAAAAAAAAGTTTAAGGCCTCCAAATCAAACCTACAATCTTGCTAAATGCTCATGAACTTGTAACTCACGAACATGATATTTTCAACATTGATCTTGCTTTTCAGGTATTAACTCCCCTTAACCAACCAAGGCAATATTGTTGGGCATGTCTCTTAGTGTTGGTCTAATAGTCAACAAAGACCTCAATGGTTTGAGGTTGGTATCTCCGCCACAAACTGGCGCACATTCAACAAGCAAACTCAGGTCACACTACTACCTTTACCCAAATTAAACATATACCCTAAAATTTAAACTTAAATACCACCTTAATAAATATCTAAAATCATACCGATCCGCTATTCCAAATCAAAACTACAATCAACTTGTAACTCACTAACATGATATTTTCAACATTCTTAACCAACCAAGGCAATATTGTTGAGCACGCCTCCTAGTGCTGGTCCAATAGTCAAAAACTTGCACTCACTCGACACGGAGGTTCGCTCTAGGCGAGGTAGTGGCCACAATCAGAGGGGACGTCGTTCATTCTGGACCAAGTGGCATGATGAAAGAATCGTTCATTTTGACCAAGTGGCATGTTGTAGTGGTTAGAGTAGGTTTAAATGTTAGCATTGTTTTTTTAGGATAATATAGTATTATAGTTTTAGGTTTTTGTTTACTACATTTCAGATCAAACCATTTAATAAAAGAAATGGATTTTTTTTTTTAATTTATATTTTATTTGAAATTTTTTTAGAAAATTTAATTTAAATCATGATATATTTTTAAAAAATTATATTGATAGTGATCAAATATTTGATAATTGACTAAAACTAAAATGACCAAATATTGAACAAAAATACTAAAGATGGTACTTATCCTTTATGTTAAAAAAATGGCATAGGGGACACTCGTTCAAGTTACTTGACTTGACGTTTAGGGTTGATAGAGTGATTGGAAGGCTCCCAAGTCTAACCGAATGAATTTCTCATATGTTGACCGAGGGAAGTTATCTAGAAGAAGTCCGACCAAAAAAATGGCATAGGGGACTCGTTCAAGTTACTTGACTTGACGTTTAGGGTTGATAGAGTGATTGGAAGGCTCCCAAGTCTAACCGAATGAATTTCTCATATGTTGACCGAGGGAAGTTATCTAGAAGAAGTCCGACCTGGGAGAGAAACAACTAAGGTCAACAGCGGATTTAATTAAAAAAAAAATCCACCTAATTGTAATTTTAAAAACAATTTTAACATAATTGGCAATAAGATGAAAAGCGCAGTCTCCATTGCTTTAGCTTGATACATTGGTCATTGCTTTCAGACGTATACACTCGCTTGCCATACGTTTGGCTTTAGAAAAGTAGGTATGGGTTGCTTCATCTTGGCGGAATATGTTGTTCTTGCACTGGCGTTGGTACCAGTCCCAGGCAAACAAGTAGGCCAAAGTCCATTGGCATCTCTCATTGCCTTGTGCATGTCCGCCTCGACGATAATTATTCATCAACCTTTGCGAGTGTATTAGAAGGCAGTATTTAAGCTATCCCTTTCGAAGGGACTGATAACATAGATGAAAACACTGAAGAGAATCTCAAATATTTAACCCTTGAAGGTCTGCTGCAACTTGGATTATGGTGCGCGTCTGAGGCTCCAGAAAATCGACCCACAATGAGAAATGAAATGAAATGAAAGATTTTAATTACGTCCGCGAGACCTAAATATGGTTTATGGGACCTCAAATATGGAAGTACAATTACTCAAATCATACCATATGATATTTAATATCTTTGAGAAGGTTCTTCTCCTGTTGATTTGTGTTAGCAATTCCCCAACTTTTTTTATTTTACTGTTTTCAAATAAATCTGCCATAAACTCGTTCCCAAGTGTTTCTTTGTATTTGTTACGGATATCTGAAAAACTCGGGCATTTATAGATGAAGTGTTCCTCTGTCTCTACTGCCCTTGTGCTGCATAGAGTACATATCCTTTCTTCCCATTGTTCTTTGGGCGTTGTCCATCCCCCTGTTTCACATCTAAGCCTATGAGAGTTAGTTCTTTTGAGCAATGAGTATTTTTCCCTTCCACTTGATTTCAACGCCTATATACGCTTTTTCCTTGTGGTCATATGTTGGGTTAAAATTTGCAATATAATATTGTTTTTTCCTGCTTGCATTTTTCTACATTCCACTTTTGAACTTTTCATTCACATAATTTTTTATGTCTTTGTTGACATTTGGGCATTCATTTATGTTGATTTTCCAACGTTTCATCTATTTCTGATTTTGTTTCATCCATGTATTCTTTCGCCTATGCAACTCTTCGTCCCTAGCTGCCCTAGGCCATCTATCATTTGTCATGTTTTCTGTTTTTTTCAACATAACAGCTTGGTCATAACAATTGCTTATAAAGGGAACATCCCAGTTTCAGCTAGAATAATTTCATAAGGGGTTGTGGCCTTAATTTTGAGAAAATTTGTGATTAGATAATTTTGAATCCTTTCTATTTGCCTCCATTTTGCATTTGTTGTGCCACTAGCCCACACCTCGCAACCATACAACATAACCGGTGTAACAAGTAGGCCAAATAAGACCTTGGTGGTCTTCCAGTCCCACAACTCTACATTCCTACACCTATTTTGAAGTGCATATAGTGCTCTCCAACCACTTTGAGTTCTTTTCATCCTACATGTATTCTAATTAAGTTTGTCATGAAAGTCTATGCCCAGGTATTTGTATTCTACTACTACATCAAGCGGTTCTCCTGCAAACTGAAATTTGAGTTGTTACTTCTTTTTTGCTGAAAAATCATAATTTTTGTTTTGCTCGTGTTCATTTGCATTCCAACTTATTTACAAAAGAGTTCTAGAGCTTGAAGGTGATCTTCTAGATCTTTGGTTGTTTTGGCCACAAGAATTACATCATCTGCATACATGAGGAGTTTTACCACATATTTGGCTAAATGCACACCCTCTCCCCCAAATTTGTTTATCCATTCTTCTAACTTGTCAATGTACAACCCAAATAAGGTCGGAGATAGAGGGTAACCTTGTTTGACACCTATGTCACTACCAAAACATTCAAATAACCCTTCCCGTGTTTCGATTCTAGCCTTTAAATGCTCATATAGTCTGTGAACTACTGCCCTGTAGTGAATTGGAACCTCTAGCTCTTCCATTCTGCTCCATAATGTTTTCCTTGGCACTGTGTCAAATGCCTTTTTGAAGTCTACAAAACAACAAAAAGCCTCCTCTTTTTTGTCTCATATTTTTTCCACTATGTGTTTGAGCGTGATACAATGATCAATAGTTGAGTACTTGGGCCTAAAACCCGCTTGCCCCTTTGCTCTCTTTCCATTTTCTTTTGCCCATATGCTGATACTATTCTCTATCATACTCCCAAACAACTTTTCAAAGAGAGGGTTGATCATGATAGTTCGATAGTTTGAGGGATTATTTACATCTCCATTTTTAAACAAATGAATGGTCAAGCTAGTTGTCCACTCAGTAGGGAAGCCATTTTGTATGACCTCATTGAAAATTTCTTTGATTTGCGGTTCCAAGATATCTACCCCCCATTTTATATGCTCTGCTTGAAGATTGTCTATGTCACAGGATTTACCAGGTGCTAAAATTTTTATCCCTTGAATAATGTCTTCAATTGTGAAAAGTTCTTTCTTGACAATGATAGTAGGGGGTGTCTCCTGCTGGTTACTATGCTGATATAGTTGTTTTGAATATTCCAACCACTGATTAACTGTTATGTTGTTTTTAGTTTGCATCCTTTTCACGCTTAGTTCCTTCCAAAATTTCTTTGGTTCATGCTTCCCTAAGTAAATCAATTCTTTCCTCCTTGCTCTAGTGTATTCTTATTTTTTTGCCCTTACCAGTTTCTCATATGCTTTTTTGTTTTCTCTTGTTTTACCCCTTGGTTCCTTTAGTAATCTTCGCATTTTTTTGCAATCTTCATCGAACCATGGGTTGGTTGGAAAGCTATTCCTTTCTTTCTTTTTAGGTTTATCTCTCTTGCATTTGTTTAGATCTTCTTGAATAACGTGCATTAACCATTCACTCTTACTGTAATATCTACTACGGTGATGTAGTTCTTCCATTTCCTGTAACTTGTTATTTAATACTGCTATAAAATTCTGCCCAATTTTCATCTGTTAAGAGAACGTTTCCCTTGTGAGGATATTTATTTGGATTGCCTTGCAAGTATTTTTCCCTTGGTTTGTCTCCATGCATTCAAAGTTTCATAAAAATTGGGTTGTGATCTGACTTAAGTTCCGATGGATAATCTTCCACTTCTAGCTCCTCTATTTTTGGTATGTAATTTTGTGAGCATATTACATAGTCTATTACACTTTGTCCCTTATATGTTTTGCATGTATACTTTCCTAAATTTTTCTATTTGTTCATCCCATTGCAAATAATCAAATTGTATATGCTGCAGAGACCTAACAACTCTTCTCCATATTGCGTGATAGCCCCATGCTCATCTTCTGAAGTCCTGGTCCACTGTTGATTTTTCTTTTCTGTCATCCAAAGAGGATTAATCTCAATATCTTCGTTACCTTCTAGAATGTTCGCTTGCTTATTTGCTGTCCTTGCATTGAAATCTCCAATTAATATAATCTCCCCCAACTTACTGTATATTGAAATGTCTCTTTTTAGGGGGGAGTATGGGTCTTCTTTGTTTTTTTTTTTTTTGAAAAAAATGAAAAACTTGTATTAATACAAAGAGCAATTACAAGCGGGAGAGAACACATCCCAACCAAGAACAGCAAACAACACAACAAGAGAAGAGCACAAAGGCAACCCAACACAACACAAAGCAAAGAAGTCAACTGGGCACGAAAAAGCGACATGTCGCGAAATCGTGACATGTCGCGAGATCGCGACAGTCAACCCCGGCTCCCCCACTGCGGTGCCAACAGTTGCAAAAATGTGACATGTTGCGAAATCGCGACATGTCACGAAATCGCCCGCCCCCCCAGAACAACAGTGGAACGACATGTCGCGGAATCGCGACATGTCGCAAAGTCGCGACGACAGCACCCACCTACAACCCTTCGACAAAAGTGTCACGAAATTGCGACGAATTCACCATATGGCAACCAGAACGCAAAAGCGTCGCGATATCGCGACAGTTTTCGCCATTCCGCTGGAAAGCCAAAATTGTCACGATTTCGCGACGGGTTTTCCTTATGACACCAGATCGCCAAAAGTGTCGCGATATCACGACGGTTTTTCCTTTCGACGCCCAGTTCTCAAAACTGTCGCGATATCGCGACGAAATTTCCTCTCGGCGCCCAGTTCTCAAAACTGTCGCGATATCGCGACGAATTTTCCACTTTGCTCTCCATCTGCAAAAGTGTCGCGATATTGCGACAGTTTTACCAGTTAGCCCCAAATTGCCAAAACTGTCACGAAATCACGACAACTTGTCCAAGCGCCTTCCCCTAGGGCCGCGATGGCGCGACATGTCGCGATGGCGCGAAATGTCGTAAAATCACGACAAAAACCCGCCAAAGGCCGAGAGGGCGCAACCTGTCGCGATATCACGACAAAAACCCGCTAAAGGCCGAAAGGGCGCAACCTGTCGCGATATCACGACATGTCGCGATATCGCGACAGAAACCATCCTTAGCATAAAAACACTGCACATCATTTCAGAAAACGTTCAAGGCCTTGTCGAATCTCTGCATCCTCCATAGGCATGTCACTGTGCAGCTGCATCCCAACCTCCCTTTCAGCACCCATCTTAGCAAGGAAATCGGCCGCCTTATTGAGATCTCGATTCACATAGACAGGTATCACATCATCTAGTTCCCTCCAAAGCTCTTTGATTTGGAAAACTAAGATCCGCAACCTCCAAGCTTTCGAGACAAAGTTTCTCATACAATCAAGAGCACCCACCAAAATTTGGGAGTCAGACTCAATAATAATCTTCCTGTGTCCCTATTTGGCAGCCTAGAAGGAGGCAGATTTAATGGCAAAGGCCTCGACTTCATTGTTTGTGGCACATCCTAGACCCTGCAGTTACCAATAGAGCAAAGACCCAACATGATCGTGGTACACAACTCCAATTCCAAAGACTTCCCGGATTGCCTTTAGCCGCTCCATCAGTATTGATTTTGATCCATCCTTCAGGAGGAGGTTTCCAACTACCACTCACCCGATTTTGTTGAAAAACAGCTCCCTCGTCCAAAGGCTCAGAAGCAGACTGAATTTCCCCCTCGGTATGAATGGCAATCGTTTCCGCCACTTTGCTCCAAATGACTTGCCATATTCCTTCTAGAGAGGAGAAGGTTTCATGAAAAATATGAGAATTTCTCTCCAACCAGACCTGCCACCAGATAAAAAATAAACCAAGCTCCCAGCCAATTCGAAGAGCTTTGGATTTAAATCTACCTTTCTTCCAGCTTTCCCAAATGTTGTTTCGAGACAAGACCCCATTAGCCTAAAGTTTAAAGTGGGAGAACCAACACTTCCAGATCTGTCGTGTGAAAGAACATTCAAACATTAGATGATCCGCCGTTTCCTCCTGCTTATGGCATAACACACATTGGGAAGGGCCAATGATGCCTCTGAGTCTGAGATTGTCATAGGTGAGAATTCCATTATGCAAAAACTGCCAGGCAAAGAAGTTCACTTTCGGCCAGCCCTGAGGATGCCATATCTTTCTCCAATCATGAACCAAAAAAAAGTGTGGAGGGGGCTCTGGGAGGATCTCACCATATCCTTCTTTCACAGTATAAACCCCAAGGCTTCCATAGCCCCAGGCCAGTTCATCATCCTCATCTCTCCCAGTAAGAAATCGTTCTGCCAAGATTTTTCCCAAAGTAGGTACCAACTCCGGAGGGATTGGTATTGGCCACTCATCCAACCACTTAAACTTTATGATCTTGTAGTCCCCCAATTGACTAGTGTTAAAGTAGCTCTCAATTTGAATCCATCCCTTATCTTCTAAAGCAGATTTTATCGGTTGCAATTCAGGAAACACAACAATAATGGGAGGATTCTGGTCCCAGGAATCAGTCTAGAACCGAGCCTTATCCCCTCTTCCCACTTTCCAAAATAGTTGATCTTTGATGAGTTGAGCTCCAAGCTTGAGCGCCTGCCACACTGGTGATCCAAAACCTTCCAGTGGAAAGCGGCCCACATCATTAGGATAGACATATGGGTCTTCTCTGTTAAGGTCATGTTTCTTATAGAATTTAGAATTCTTGGGAGCAAAATAACATGCTGCTATGCTAATAACTGATTTATTTTCTAGGATCTTTATTCAGATGTACTGTTTGTTTTCATATTGTTTTTCAATTTTAATGACCCTATCCCATTCCTCTTTTATTAAAACCATAATATCCCCATGCCCTTTGCCTTTTTCTGCCGCTTTATTCCATATTGCTATTTTCTTGTATCCCACAAATTTTGGAGTCCTACATCCATCGTGTTCACATGTTTCTATCAATATGATTATATCTTTATCTCTAGCAATGGGCCCTAACCCGGGTCCTCTTCTCCAAGGGAAACCTCTACAGTTTCAACTTACCATTGTACGATGTTCCCGGGTAGGCCATACTCCCTATTTGTTTTGGATTTGTTTAGATGTGATGTATGCCTTCCATTTCTTAAATATGTCTGTTTCCCTTCATTCCTTGCTGCCCTCACCTTTTCCAATTCCTTATTTCTTTCTTCCTGCTGTAAAAATGTTAGGTCATCATCTAAATAAAATTTTGACCCTCTCAGCATGCCTTTGTTTTTAAGTAACCTTATTTTATCCTCGTAGCTCATCAATGTGACTCGAATATGTCTATCTTTGCCTCCTTCTCTCAGCCTACCAATTTTGCTTGCTTTTTTTATCTGACCCTTCCATTGTAATCGATCTGACAAGAAGTCCCTGGTTAAACGATTTGTGTCTTCCTTGTCCCCATAATATTTCAACCCTTTGATGATTATATTTGATAACTTATCATGTATTTCTTTCTCTTCTATTATTTGAATTTTTACTCGCTTCTCTATCAACTCTTTTTGTTGATTGACTGGTTCTTTTTGCAGGGATATTTCTATCCCTTGCACAATGAAATACAAACAAACAATTATTATGCAGACAGAGGACGAAGCGAATATGAAATAAGGAATCACGGTGAATGAATAAAGTAAATCAATGGCCACTTAAGGTGGGCACACCCTTGCGCAGAAGCAGCAGATGAAAAATATAAAAGATATGATGTTTCTCATTTAAATTATTATGAACCATATATAATGAATTTTTTACACAATTGGAAATATAGCCGACTCTTCATGTTTGGAGTGTAACATGACTCCCCTCCTCGGAAAGCTTTGTCCTCAAAGCTGGAAATGTCTGGAAGATACTTTCAGGTTCCCATGTGGCATCCTCCTCTCGGTAAATCTTGCCATTTAATGAGAAATTCTTGAATCCGACGTGATCTCGCTCTTCGGATTCTATGTTGTAGTATATCTTAAGGTTGGAGATGTATGCGTCCTTCCTCATCGAGCACCGGTAAGTCTGATTGACTTTGTATTTTCTGACCAATTACTTTTTTGAGACATGAAACATGAAATACTGGGTGTATTCGTGATGATGTAGGTAGCTCTAATTGATAGGCTACTTCTCCAATGCGACGCACAATTTTGTAAGGACCATAGAATCGTGGAGCCAACTTTTGGCTGGACTTTAACTTTAACGAGGATTGTTTGTAAGGTTGCAGCTTTAGGAACACCCAATCACCTATATCAAAGGTTCTCTCTGATCGGTGCAAGTCTTGTTGTTGTTTCATACGATTCTGTGCTTGGACTAAATTCTCTTTGAGGATGGTGAGTGTAGATTGCCTTTGTTGGAACCAATCATCCACTTTGGCTACTTTGGCTGATCCCTGGACGTAATCTGCAATGGCTGGAGGTTTGGTGCCATACAATGCTTCAAATGGGGACATCTTAATTGAGTAATGGTAAGAAGTGTTGTACCACCATTCTGCCATTGCTAACCAATGGCTCCATTGGTATTGTTTATCTTGAGCAAAACATCTTAAGTACGTACCCAAACATTTGTTAACTACTTCGTTTGACCATCCGTCCGTGGATGGTAAGTCAAGACATGTTCAATTTGGTACCACTAAGGCGAAATAACTCCTTCCAAAAGTTACTAGTAAAAATGGGATCTCTATCACTTACAATATTTTTTGGCATACCATGTAATTTGAAAATTGAATCCATAAATACCTTTGCCAACTTGCTTGCGGAAAATGGATGTTGTAAAGCCTGAAAGTGAGCATATTTGGATAACCGGTCTACGACGACGAAGATTACTGTCTCCGCCTTCCGATTTTGGAAGACCTTCAATGAAATCCATGGATATATGTTCCCACCGCTGCTCAGGGATGGGTAATGGTTGTAATAATCCCGGTGATTTGACTGTTTCTCCTTTATTGCGCCTGGCAAACTTCACATTCTCGCTACCCATTGTTTGACTTCCGCTTTTAATCCTTTCCAACAAAATGATTGTTTGACCCTTAAATATGTCTTCAAAAATCCTGAATGTCCTGCCGATGGAGAAGCGTGTGATTCGTCGAGGATCTTTGATTTGAGTTCTGAATTATGTGGAATGTAAATGCGGTTCTTCTTCCGGAGGATGTTATCTTCATAAGAGAACAAAGGGTGTTTGGAAGACCCTATAGATAATTCATGAATTATCTCGGCAGTTTCACTATTGGACAACCATTCAATTTGTAATTGAGTTACCCATTGGGAACAAGGACCTGAAATAGCATTGATGACTACTTCATCTTCATATTTTCTGGACAGCGCATCGACAACTATATTTTCCTTCCCTTTCTTATATTCAATAACGAAATCATAGCCCAGAAGTTTGGTTAACCACTTATTTTGTTCTGGATAAGAAAACCTTTGCTCCAAAAAATGCTTGAGGCTACTATGATCTGTTTTGATAATGAAGCGGCTACTGATTAGGTAGTGTCTCCATTTTTCTATCGCATGAAGAATAGCCAACATTTCTTTTTCATATGTTGATCTTCCCAAAATTTTTTCGGAAAGTCGTTTACTTTCAAATGCCAAAGGATGACCTTCTTGCATTAATATAGCCCCAATTCCTGTTCCTGATGCATCACATTCGATAATAAATGGTTTGTGAAAGTTGGGAGTTGCTAAGACCGGAGTTGTACACATGGCTTGCTTAAGAGCTTCAAAAGCTAAAGTAGCCTCTTCCGACCAACGAAAAGCATCCTTTTTTGTGAGTGCTGTGAGAGGTGCTGCAATCTTACCATAATTCTGTACAAACTTGCGATAGTAGCCTCGTGAGACCCAAAAAACCACGAAGTTTCTTGATGGTTTTAGGTAAAGGCCACTCTTGAATTGCCTTAATCTTATTGGGATCGACTTTGACACCCTCATGTGAAACTATATGACCAAGATACTCGACTTCTTGAACACCAAATGAGCATTTGGAGCGTTTAACAAATAATTTTTCTTTGTGTAGGATGTGAAGGGCTTTATCCACATGATGTAAATGGTCCGCCCAATTTTTGCTGTATATGAGAATATCATCAAAAAAAACTAACACAAACTTATGGAGGAGTGGACGAAACACTTGGTTCATGAGACTTTGGAATGTGGATGGTGCATTAGTGAGACCAAAAGGCATGACCAAAAATTCGTAATGACCTTCATGAGTACGAAAGGCCGTTTTGGGAATATCTTCTTCTCTAACACGGATTTGGTGAAAGCCAGAGCG
Source organism: Wollemia nobilis (assembly GCA_028583015.1). Classification (NCBI taxonomy): domain Eukaryota; kingdom Viridiplantae; phylum Streptophyta; class Pinopsida; order Araucariales; family Araucariaceae; genus Wollemia; species Wollemia nobilis. The sequence goes on along the minus strand of JAQPPZ010000856.1, from coordinate 437,374 downwards.
AAGGTCTAATTTTGTAAAAAATTTTGCACCATGCAACTCATCTAATAGGTCATCTATGACAGGGATAGGAAATTTGTCCTTGATAGTGAGTTTATTGAGAGAACGAAAGTCAGGACACATACGCCAAGAGTTATCTTTTCGTCTAGCCAGGACTACAGGTGAGGAATAAGGACTAGTGCTCGTGACGAATGACTCCATGATCCAACAAATCCCGAACGATCTGTTCGATTTCTCTCTTTGTGGCCGAGGATAGCGATAAGGACGATTGTTAGGTGGGACACTTCCTGGCATCAAATGGATGGCATGATCATGAGATCGTTTAGGTGGTAATCCTTGAGGTTCTTGGAAAACCTCGTCGTAATGTGTGATGATATCTTGTAACTCAGGTGCAATAATATCCGAAGTTGCTGCCGATTGTTTTTCCAAACAATTAATTTGAGCTATAAACCCATATCCACCCTTTTTTAACATCTTTTCCATACTATGAGAGCTCACCATTTGTGTTGGAGGAGTAGTAATGCCTTGTAAGTGAATGACTCGTCCATTTTCCTTCCATTCCACAAATAATTTTTTGAAGTTGAAGCTAACTCGTGTCTAATGTTTCCAACCATTCAACCCCCAAAATGACATCGTAATTTCCTAAATTCATGACAAAAAGGGAGCCTAACTAGGTATAAGTTCCCATATTTATGGAAACTTGAGATGTGCGACCCACGCATTGTGCGTTCACCCCGTTGGCCACTAAAACCTGGAATTTGTCTTTGTTGGAAGAGTTAATGAATAAATTCAAGGCTTTTGCTGTTTTGATGTCGATAAAATTGTGGGTGCTACCATAATCAATTAGCACATTCACCTTTTTCTGGCGGAGAAAACCTGGTACCTTGATGGTATGGTGGGCGGTTAAACCCATGAGAGCATGCACCGAAATTGCCATTGTATCCTCTTCTTTTTCGTCTATAGTACCCGGTAGGTCTTCCCGGCATAGGTTCTTCTCGATTGGTAAGGTTCATCCTCTTCCCCTTCACCTTGATCACCTTCAATATGAAAGTTTTGTTTTTGGGCACAAGCTTGTTCCCTGGGGTGATTAGTGCGACATTTATAACAAAAATATCTTGATGGTTGATCATTTCTACGAAAGGAATTGTTGCGGTATGAAGGACGACTATATGTTTCCCGCTGTGCGGATAACTGGTGTCTCTTCTCGGCCAACTTGGCTAATCTTATACAACTGTTCAACAAGGTTGGATCGTGCATGTCTACCTCCACTCGAATACTTTCTTTCAAACCATTGCGAAAGGCACCTACCACTGTGTCGGGACTAAGGTCTGAAGTGTATGGTAGTAAACCGGTAAACTCCGAAACGAATTCACTAATCGACCCTTTTTGTTTAAGAGATAACAATCTTACCGTGTAGGATGATGTAGCTCCATCGTCAAATCTTTCTAAAAAAGAGGTAGTGAATTTTCTCCAGGTAATAATAGCTACATTCTCTTTTTTAAGCCATACAAACCATTGGTAGGCCTCAGTGCCTAATTTTGTTGCAACAAAAGGAACTTTATCAATTTCCTTAATTTGATATAAGTCAAGGATGCCTTCCATTTTGGCTAACCAACCACGAGGATCATGACCTTCAAAAGTGGGCATATCAATTCGTGGAAAGTTAATATTAGGGCCTCTTGGTTGGTGATAACCCGTGTCCCTTTCTTTATTTTGGTTATACCGTTGTCTTTGATAGGGATCCCTGTAATTATCCGAATCACCTCGTTGTTGTTGCCAATCATCATTAGGATCGACAGTTTCTTCATTCCGTTGGGCATGGGAGTGATTTTGGGGATTAGTATTGGGATTAGGTTGTTTTTGTGCTTGCACAAGTTCTTTTAGGGTGATACCCATGTCGTGTAGACTCTCTAGTATGCTTTGAAGAGACTCCCTATCAGACATGGCTGAATTACTTGAGTCTCCTTGTGTGATGTTTTCGTGAGTTGGGGAAGGATTAGTAGCCATAGGATCTACTAGGGGATGATGTGGATTATAACTACCAATTTTAAAAGGAGAAGGAGAATTTTTAGTACCTGGGCTGCGGTTAGCTCTTCTTATGTAGGTATTGGTCGTTTCTGAGCTTGATAATCGACCGTTAGGACCCTTGCTCCAACTTTTACTCATGCACTGCTTACAATCTCTTGCTTAGTAGTCTTTGAACTTCAAAATTTCTGCAAAATTTGTTGTCCGCCTTACTGCCACTCCAACTGTGGCACGGGACAGGATGTTGTGGGCTCCGTGAGAACACTTCAGATACGACGCGACTTGATTAGATACGAACAAGACACTGGGACACGTGACAACTTGACACGATACAACAGGGACCCAATGAGACACGGCGAACCGACACTAGAAACGACAGAATCGGACAAGACCCCAACGAGCACCCCAACGGACGGAACTCTAAACGACACGACACTCGAATTTGGACGAAGGACTACGATGCTGCGACGCGACACCACCTCAGCTTAACGGAACGAACACGCTAACGACACGGGACACAGAAAGAATACGACACGCGACTGAGACGAGACACGGGACACAGAAAGAATACGACACACACGCGACCGAGACGAAAGAACACACGACACGCGACCAAGACAACTGGCGACCGAGACGAAAGAACCCGCGACCGAGATGAAAGAACACGACACGCGGAGTAACCCACCGTGTGACCGAAGTCACACCATAGAAGGTGTGACTTTCACCTTTTAAACCGCTACAACAAAATACTGCGTCGAGTGTGGGATAAATATTTAAGCCCACCCGCGAAAATAATAAACGCTGACGTCAACAAATATTTTAACCTTAGGCAAACGGTAATTATAATACTTTCCTGGCTTTTGATTGGACGACGCGTTTTCTGGCGTATGTCTGTTTCGGATGCGTTTTGCAGGCTGCAATGGCTGCACAGGCCGCGACGTGAGAACGAAAAGGAACACGGAGTGCGATCTGGCCGGTGTGTTTGTAAAATTGGGTATGTACGCCTGCTGTTGAGCGCTATGGAGACTGGAAAAAAAAATGCAAACCAGCAACGCCAATGTACCTTCCTTGAAGCCGTTGCTTGCCCTGGCGCCCGGATACGTGCGAAGAAGAACAGCAATGGAGGTCCCGAGGTTCGGAAGATGGAAATCTGATACCACTTGCAGGGATATTTCTATCCCTTGCACAATGAAATACAAACAAACAATTATTATGCAGACAGAGGACGAAGCGAATATGAAATAAGGAATCACGGTGAACGAATAAAGTAAATCAATGGCCACTTAAGGTGGGCACACCCTTGCGCAGAAGCAGCAGATGAAAAATATAAAAGATATGATGTTTCTCATTTAAATTATTATGAACCATATATAATGAATTTTTTACACAATTGGAAATATAGCCGACTCTTCATGTTTGGAGTGTAACACTTTTACTACTTGAGACCATGTATTTGCCTTTGCTAATTCATTTCGTAGCTCATTTTCTCTTGTTTCCATGTTTTGGAGTGTTTTCTGTACCTCTTTTATTTTATTTGCATTTATTTTTTCCACCTCTATTGCATCATTGATTGGGGTGTGGATCACTTTTTTGAGGACATGCCATTCACGTTGACCCATGTTTTCAAGGTTTTGTAGCTTTGACACTTGCTCCTTGAGTTGGTTGTTTTCATTTCCAGCCTCCGAATGGTGTTTATAACCTCATCTGATTTAGTTATTATTAATTTCTCCCTCCTTTCCATGCTTTCAAGTTTCTCTTTCATCTTCATTAGCTCTTGCACATAAAGTCTTGGTGCCCACATGAGTGGTGTAGTTGTGGGACTGTAAGTTTCTTCCTCATCTAAAAACTCATTTTGGTGATTTGCCTTTGATTGTTCCTTATTCTCCACCTGTTTCTGTGGTAGAATATTTTTTATTTTTATTTTTTGATATGCCCTCTTCATTGTTGTTGCCCTTGCTCGAGCTTGTCGATGCCTTAATATCCTCCAGTATTGTTTCTCATTGACATATACTGGTTCTTACAATTATTGCTTCTCTTCTTCCATTTTCAAACCCTTTATAGGCGAGCCCTCTATACTATTGATCCGATGAAATAAATGTGTAATAAAACCCTCCTTGCTCTGCAAACCCTTTATGATAATAAAACCTTCTGCCGTAAACTCCTATAACGAATGTATTTCTCCTATCTACTTAAATTGTTTTATAAATCCCTTCCAATAGATTGAAATATTATGGGTTTGCTTCATTAGGGCCTTTATCCACTCCTCAGTTGTGAGTGGCTCTAAATAATTTTCATGTATGATCTAATTCCATAAACCTTCCTTTGATATTATCTTCCAAACACACTTTGTTTCTAGAGCCTTGCTAAATAGGAAGATGTTCTTAAGTTTCCATCCTTCATTTTCCTTGGGTTTGGTTAAGGATTTCCATTTAACCAAGGGAATACCCATCCTTTCCCTTTTCCTTGCCCATAAGAACATATAACTTAATTGTCTATTTTTTCAAAACTCCTTCTGGTATATGAGCAAAATATTTCTAATACATTGGTATTATCTCCAACACAGACTTGACCAAAGTCAATCTCCTCGACAAAAAGCTATTTTTTGCACCATATATTAATTCTTTCTTCCACCTTCTTTATCAACCAATTCTAGTCTTGTTTAGTGTAGTCATTGGGTTTCAAAAAGAACCCTAGATATTTAAACCCTCTTGAAGATCAAACCTGTTAAAAGAGAAAAATTGACCTATTACTATGGTTTGATTATGATCCATATAGTTAAAAGAGATGCTTGAATTTTGTGCATTAATTTGTATACCTGTTACTAGACAAAAAAAATCTTAAGATTGTTTTAACTAATCTATAACTCTTATTGTTCTATCTATGAAAAGGAGAACATCATCTACAAAAAGTAGATGGGTGACTTCTACTATTCTACCTATTCTAATTTCCTTTATTACTCCTTCCATCTTGGATTCTAAAATATACCTAATTCCCTCAACTACCAAAAGAAATAACAGTGGTGACAAGGGGTAACCTTGTCTAATCCCTCGAGAAGCTTTAAAGAATTGAGAGGCTGACCCATTAACCAAAATTGCAAAAGAAACAAAACAAAGACATCTCATAATCTAGTTCACCATCTACACACAAAACCCAATATGAGTAAGTATCATTCTTAAATACAACCAATTTACTTTGTCAAAAGCCTTGGAGAGATTCAACTTCATTATCAATGCTAGTCATTTCTTTGATTTTATGGTATGAAGACTTTTCTAAGAAACACCAATTGCTTCATGAATTTGTCTACCATGCAGGAAATTGAATTGCTCAATAAATATTGAAGCAGAGAAGAACCTCTTAATTTTTGATGTAATTATTTTTGCTATGATTTTATACACACAGTTACACAAAGAAATGGGCCTAAAATCATCAAAGAAAGAAGGATTATCCTTTTTTAGTATAAGATCAATGAGTCTATTACTTATGAAGGTTATGCTAAATTTATTACAAGAGATAAATGCAAGGTGTTCGCGATTTTCAACATAGAACAAGTAGAAAAAAACTTTCACATTGAATGCAAAACATTGGGGAAAGTTTAACATCATAATTTGGTGAAAATCTATCCTCTTTTAGCTACTTAGAATTAAATTTAAAAGGACAATATAGATTTTTCTTCTCTTTTGTTATAATAAGCATGACAGGGGAGTGATCAGAGTCTCCTTTGAATTCAATTAATTTGAAAATATGTTGTCATGTAATCAACTTTTTTATAAATTTTCATCAATAAATTCAATGCATAATACGTTAGCATGATTGTTAAATATGTTACAAAAGAGCTCAATTGCACATTCATAGGCTAAAATGTAACAATTTTGAACCTTGCACACCAAAATAAAGATGTATGATGAAGAAATTTTTATTGTACAAGATTAATGTATCACTAAATTAATCTTAAATGCATTGCATCAATAAAATATATGTATAGAAAATGATTCAAATAACTATTTAAAGTTAAATTTTAAATATACTTCAATGTTATCTCATATAGGGAGAGAGAATGTATTGTAGTCCAAAAAGTAACGCATATTATTACTTAGGATTCACCAAACCAATATGATCATAATACATTACTTATTTTACTGATATTTTTTATAATCTAATACCAAACAACATAAAAATTTGTTTTTTGAACACATAAATACTAAATTTATCAAGTGAGAACTGGTTATAACAATTTTAAATATTAAAATATATATCACTATCAACGTTCTTGATAATTTATTGCTAAAAAGTAAAAATAGTTGGAAGTTATATTTATTTTTGAAATGTCTCGGGGGATAGTGTAGTAGTTCAGGCTTTAGCTCTTCTTCGAGAGGTCCAAGGTTCAAATTGTGTGTGTGTGACTATGTGTTAAACTCCCTATTGATAAGCTCAACTCTCCCACTTATGTAGATATTACATTATTTTTCCCCCTTGCAATACTAGTTTGATAGATTATTTATATTTTATATGGTGTATGTGGCAATATGAGAAAGAGTGAAAAGTGTCAAGAGAGTATGAAGAGTCACATGATATGTGGTAAGCTGAGAGATTTATATTTATTAGAGGAATATGAAAGGTTGCATATCTAGAATGAAAGAGGAGAGCAATAGTTTAAGAACTGAAATGTCATGTAAAAGGATATATTGGAGGTAAAACTCCACCCAATGTAATCTATCTGTATCATTAATGTAATCTTCGTATATTGTGTGCATCTGAGTTATATTTTATGAGATATTATCTATAACATATTGTTGTAATTTTATTATTGAGTTTCATTGTTAGTAGCATTTATTTTAGATCCTAGATAGAGCTTTTTGTGATTTAATCTATTAAGAAATCTAATAGTGGTATTAGAACCAGAGAGCCAGAGAGCTATGAAGAATGAGTGAAGTTTTTAGGACAATCGTCGCCATCCAATAACAAGTCCAAATTAAAAACTTGATAGTATTTTACGCAGGATACAAATTTAAAGAAAAGAACAAGTTTGGGCAACATTATAAGAAGAGAAGGAGCTACAAATTTAAAGTTATTATATAGTGAGTTGTGGACAATAAAAGGTGAGCAAAACTAGCTAGGAAGGAGGTAGAAAATAAGTTTACAAATTGATATTAAAAGAGGTATTTTGTTAAGGTGTTATAAGTTTATTAATATTAATTTTTTGCAAGTATTACTCCAAGTTAAAAACAACAATAAAATAAGCTACAAATATAATAAGAAGCACTCAAAATAGTATGCATAGTGTATGTTTTTTAAAATGAGATTAAGTGGATGTTCTTGAAGGGACAATAACATCTTTGAACCTACACAAGTTTCAAAAAGAAAAGTTAGCAAAGTAAGTGAAAAAGGAGTAAAAGCATTGGAAAAAACCTTAAGCCAACAAAAAAGCTACATCAAAGCTAAGTTAGAATATACTAAAGCAAAGCAATAGGAGTGGTAGCCAAAGAAGTCATTAAAAGTGAGAGGAGAGGCCATTGGAATATCCAACATATTGGATAGAGGAGCCACTAGCATAGTCTATGAACGTTGGATAATAGATAGCCGAAAGGATATTCAATGGACGTTGAAAAGCCAAACATCAAGGGGCTGTCCAAATGTAGATTAGATGCTATTAGGAAGAGGAAGATAGAGCATCAAGAAGATTGCTATTCAAAAGGAAGTTGTAGGACCAGCAAAAGGAGACAAGAATGTCAATAATTAAACATTCTCCAAACAAAGTCCAAACTCCATTGGAGAGAGAGCTTAAGCATCGAAGGAGATAGCATCATTTTGAATAAGTTGAGACATCACAAAAGTGAGATTAAGAACCAATGAACAACATTATTTGAGCAAGTTGAAGGGCGTTGGAAAGGAGATAAAGCACCAAATAATGGGTGCCATTTCAAGGTAAAGACGTAGAGCCATTAAGGAGATAATAAGCCAAGCATATTTGGTCATTTAACAAGCAATAAGTACAGGAAGGAGGTGAATAGAACATTGAGAGCATTTCAAAGGGAGAAAAAATCAATGTAAATAAACCTAATTTAGGAGCATCCCAAAACATTTTTCTGATTGAGCAAGTGCAAAGGGCCAAGTGTCACTACAAAATATGAAGACACCAATATTCCAGAGCATGCAGTAAATGGAGCATTTGAAGGCCCAGGGAGAGAGAATGTTTTGCTTGTCATGTTAAGAAGTTGAAGTGTTTCATTAGCAGCACAATTTTCAGAGCGAATCACATTTAAAATTTATATCTTAGACAATGAAACATCTAAGTTAATCAAGGATAGTGCCAAGTGGAAGTTTGTGTTGCAAGAAGTTTGAGCAGCAAAGCATCCATTACTCCATCAAACAAGTAACAAGGAAGAAGCCAAAATGCAATAGAAAGAAGGCATGCCTTTTTAGGGAAGTTCAAATGTCTTGATAAAAGTTTTTGTACGTCACCTTGGGAGGTAAAGATAATTTAAATCAACTTTGATTTATTTAGGAGGCATAAGGTTGATAATTATTATTTGGTCTAAGGTTTTGGAGAATTAATCTAATTGAATATAGATTAATTTAATAATTGGAGGAATAAGGTATTAAACTGGAAAATAAATACCTTAGAGACCTAATTAATTATTTTTGGAAAGTTTTTGAAGCTAATTGAAAGGTCAATTTGAAGTTTTGAGAAGTTAATTACAAGTTTTGTAATTAATTTATTTGATTTTGTAAAGCAATTTGAAATATTTGCAAATAATTCTATTTTGGAGAAATAAGGTTTTCAACATCAAATTAGGAATACAAAATTTGCAAATATTTTTTACTAAACTTCTAAATTTCTGATTTGGGAGCTATAAGGAATTCAACTTCAAAACATAGTTTTGTGAAATTTAATATTTAATCAATTATTTAACACTTGGGAGACATAAGGAATCCAACTCAAAGGTTTTTTTTTTAAGTTAAAATCAAAGCTGAAAATTGTATCAATATTATCATTAGTTTTTCATCAAAAAACTAAGGAGATAGAAGGTAGTCTACTTCAAATCAATAAAGGAAAAAATTGTCAAAGGAATTTTGTAACAGAAAAAATGGTTTTCTTATGTATTTTGTGTTTTTTTTGTTAGTTTTTATTTTATTCTATTTTATTTTAGTTTTTAGTTTTTTTTTTTGAGTTTTTGTTGTTTTTATTCTTTTATGTTGTTTTTGTTTGTTTTGTGGTTTTTTTTGTGTGTGGTTTGTTTGTTTGTATTTGTTTTTTGATGTTGTGTTTTTTGTGTTATTATTATTATTATTATTTTAGGTATGCTCTTTAAGTGTGTATAAGTGGGCAGGCCAGGTGAGAGCCCTAGGTGTTTTTTGCAGAATAGATACCCCTGCCTCCTTGGGACTTACCCAAAAGTGGCATACCATTTGGGGTGTTTTCCATAAAAAAAAAGAATTTTTTCTTCTTGCATAGTTCATGAATGATTGAGGATATTCACATTCATATTTTAGTATATAAATGAATGATTATTTTAGTATTATATAATCCTTAACATATTAATTTTCTCATATTATTACCTTGACCTTTAATATTTTAGCTATTTTATATTTTGGACCTATGATATTTGTGGTAGTAAGGCTTAAAAAGCTAACAGTGGTTTCAAAGCTATCACTATAATATATCTAGTCTAATAGAGTTATTTATTAGTCACCATTATTAATTAACTTTATCCACTTTTGATAAAGTTGATTTAGAGTCTATCCACTTTGAAGGTAGTGCAGACTTGGACTCTAATTTTTAAAGGTCTTATTGAGTAGAAAAGGCTAGGATCTTTCCACTAGGTTTAAGGAAAACTAATGAAGACTAGGAATTAGCTATATTGATAGGTAGAACCAACTCAAGATAAAGTTGGTCATCAAGGATAGAGCCACCCTAACATTGATTTGAAGATTGAATATTGAGGTAGAAACAACTCAAAATAAGGTTGGTCATTCAGGGATAGAGTCACCTTGATATTGATTTGAAGATTCATAGGTTGAAGACTGAGATAGAATCAAAACTAGATATAGTTGATCATTTAGGGATTTATATTACCACCCTAACATAGATACTGGATTCTCTAGTAAATAGGAGAATCATCTTGGGTTCTTTGGTGCGACTTAAGACATTGAAGAATTTAAATTCACAAAACAAAGAAGAAAAGCAATAGAGACTAAGTTATAGAGGTCTAGAAGATTTCTATAATATATAGAGAATAATTTTATCTTTTAAGTTTTAGTTGATTGAGAAGCACTCAAAGCTTCCTAAGATAAAAAGAAAGAAGAATGGAAATTAGAAGAAAAAGCAGCAAATAAAGAGAAGAAGAATTAGGTTGATTTGACCTTGATATATTTGAAGAAGAAGTAGAATATTATAGAGTAGAAAAGAGGGAAGTATCTTCCCAGAATATATTGAAGAACTAGGCTTACTAATATATCTATATATCATTTCAATCTTGGTCATGGATCATTTTTTGAAGTAGGTTCTTCAAGGTAGATATTTTTGTAACATAGAAGAGAAAATGTCCAAGTGGTCAATATAGGAAAGAAAGGCCCAAGAGGCCAATATAGAATAAAAGTACCAAGAAGCCAATATTGTATAGAAAATTCCAAAAGGCTAAGATAAAGGAAAGAGGCTCAAGAAGCCATGATAGTATAGAGCAATGTAAGATGTTAATACAAAGGAAATAGGCCCTAGATTATATTATTACAATAGAGTAGGCCATTCAACCATCACCAGAAGGCAACATAGAGGATAAGGCCATTTAACCATCACAAGAAGGTAAAGTAGAGGAATAGGCCATTCATCCAACATTGAAAGTATATTATAGTCAACATAGGCATATTGGCTCATTCAATCAATATTATAATACGAAGCCAACATATAAAATATAAGAAAAGTAAAAGCCTAAAAAGGAAGTGTAGATAATGGTTTGCATAGTGAACCAAAATCTAGTCATAAAAAATACATGGTTCTTCAAGATACACCTAAGCAGTTCATCTATGAAGCAACACAGATGAGGTAAATCAGAACCAAGTGCCTAAGGGAGAGTGAACGAATCAAAATGAACCAAAATTACCTAAAAACAAAGGTGAAGCAAAAATTTTTGGTAGAAGCAAACAATGGTATAACTACCAACTAAGAGAAGAGTTGAACATAGGCGCTCTTTGAAAGAAACAACCAAAGGTGAGAAGATTCAAATGAAGGCATTGTTTAAATCACTAGAAAAATAGTTAAATGTGATAAGAATCAAATGTAGATGTTGCTCAAATCATTATCAAAGGAATAGTTGAATGAAAGAGAAGCCAAAATGAAGTCTCAAGAGGAAGCATAAAATCACCTGTGAAATCACCTATGAAGCAAAAGAGAATAAGTCTCAAGGTGATGTGAAGCAAGCACAAGGATGACGTTTTACATTGCATGCATTAGATCAATTAACATTACCATACCATTGATTCTGAAATCAAATCTAGCTATAATATCATAAAAAAATCATACGTAACTTCCATTCAATGCTAAAAAATTTAGAGGGAATTATAGTAATTGAAATTATTTTTAGCACTAAGGTTATAAGGATATATAAGGATTCATTAAAGTAATTAATTATTTGATTTTTCAAATGTTTGAGAATTTGGAAATTTAAAGAGTTGGAGTGATAAGGAGTATGATCTTTAGTTTTTAATATTTGGAGTTATTTTTTAAGTTTTTAAGGTTGATTATTATTTAAAGTTGTTAGAAAAAATGAAAAATTTTAAAGTTTTGAAAAATTATTTTTTTGAAGCATTTGAATTTTGAAAATTTGCAAATCAAACTAGGGAGTTAAAATGTTTTCGACATCAAAGGAATACAAAATTTAGAATTCATAAATTATTTTATTTTCACTATTTCTAATCTTGGGAGATATAAGGATTTCAAATTAAAAACACAAAATGGATAAATGGAAAAGAAAAATAACTTTTCAACATAGAAGACATTATCAAAATGTAAAACCACACTTTATGAGAGGAAAAGTTCAAAATAAAATTCATATCAAAAGACAATCTTTTGAATACAATGGGAAACATCATAAAATAGTTCTTCAAAACTCTTATCAAAGATGTAAGATAATATCACTTGAGTCTAATAAAAAGGTTCAAATGGGAAAATATGTTTGGTATATAGACTCAAAATTTAGTCATCATATGACTAGAAACTTACATTGGTTTAAATATTTAGAAGTTAGGGATAATATCTCTCTATTACATATGATAAGATATATCAAGTTCAAGGAATTGGTAGAGTAATACCTAGTATATATTTTCATATTTTATGCTAGGGAATGTTTTATATGTTCTTGTACTATCAATAATTCTTATCATAGTTACTCAATTGGTTGAAAAATTAAGATTGATTGAATTCAAATATATAAATGAAATCAACAAATGCATCATCAAGTATCAAAATAAAATTTATGAATGGAATATATTCATTATATTCAATTGGATTTTTCTCAAGAGATTGTTGAATGTATATCTCAATATGAGGTTAATGATAAATTTCTTGAGTTTTTAGAAATATAGAATACAAGGAATTAGATCTAGCATAGTCCAAAGTTTTCCAACAAAAATTAGCAATGGGTGAAATCAAGATTCAAGATGATGAAGAAGATTCCAAAGAAGCAGAGGTTCATGAACAATTTAATGTCACATGAATATTGAAGACTAAATTCTTCAATAACAAAATAATATAATATAGGGGAGTGTTGGGGAATATTTTTTGGACGTTTTGAGTCCCTAAGCTGAAATGTTGTCATTGATGTCAATAGAGCAATAAATGTAAAAATGATCTATGAAGGGTTTTTATGAAAACCAAGGCAGGGAAAATAAAAGATTTATTTAAAACCATGGACAGTAGATTTGATCTGGATTTTTCTTAAAACCCACATTGGGATTTCGTTTCATCGAAAAAGGTGCCTCGGTGATGGAGTTATTTGAGTTTTAATGTTTGGTTTAAATTTTAATTATTTAAAATTTAAATTCAAATTTAAATGGAAAGTTTCCCATCGACGTCATCATGCAAATACAATTTTAATATTTCCATCGACATCTTCAAAGTGTTATTAAACACTATATAAAGGGGTGGCAATTAAACCAAATAATCATCCTTGCTCTCATGTGTTAATTGCCTTGGAATTCGAAAGATCTTGTGCGAATTGTTGAAAATAAAGCATAGAAGAAAGCACAACGATTTGGAAATATCAAACATGGTATAATGCATGGTGCATTGGTGTATTGATTTTGCTAAGACTGTGGGCAGCACAAATATCAGGGATCGAATCTCCTTGATGGTAGCGTGTGGGAAGTACTTTGGCGCTTTGTCCTTTATGATAGGCAAAGGAAGATTAAAGGCCCTTTTGGAATTTGCTTTTACAACAAGCACTTTGGCTCGGTTGGAATATTAGCCGTAGCTAAGACGCTTGTGGTGTGTGGTGGATGGGGGTTAGAATCCCCTTGAGAGGTATTTACGTTTTTGCCTTTAATAATTTTTTAGCCCTAAAGTTTGGAGTTATAAGGTATTTAATGGGAATTAAATTTTATCATTAGGTCTGTGATTATTATTTCAAAAGCATATTTTATTTATGTTTTATTTTTATGGAAATGGAGAATTGATTTTAGGAGAAATAAGGAGTTTTTGTTAAAGTGATTTTGAGAGATTTATTGTGGGTTATTTTTAATAAGGGTTTTTATTAAAATAGACTTTGGTGGATGTGCTTATTAAGTTGGAGTGAAAAGGGTGTAAATTAAGTTATGCTTTTATTGTGATTATTTAAAAGACCACTAACCCTTATTAATATTGAAAAGGAAAGTTGTGATTAAGTGTGGCAAATTTTGTGGACAACTTATTGGCATCAAAAAGGTATGGGTACATTCTCCTATTGATTGTTTGTGGTGGTTGATTTTTGAAATATCATTGGAGTGAAAAGGATTAATTGAAGTTTCCTTTGTGAAGATGGTTGGTTGAATGCTTCAAGGTTTTTCTTATTTGTGAGTTGTATTTAAACCTTGTTTCATTGGAATTGTTGTTGAAGCCCATTGATGATGAAATGAACTTGAAAATGATCTAGAAAAGAACATGAGTATCATTGTTATGTGAGATTTGAGATAAAGCATTGTTGGAAACATTTTGAGTTGGTTGATACATGCTTGAACTAGGGTTTGTGAGAAAGGTTTGTTCCTTGATGTGATTGGTTGAGTTGAGTTGGTTAAGCCTAGTCGAGTGGATGTGTGAAATGGTTGTTCAAGTTCCATAAAACAAAATATTCTATATTATTATTTGAGTTGAGATTATGACATATTGAGTCTCTAAAAATTCTCTTTATGCTTCTATTGAGTTGAGATTGGGATTTGAGTATAGAACATATAGAGTCTCTAAAAATTCTCTTTATGCTTCTATAAGATTGATTTGAGTTGAGAATTAGATTTAAGAATAGGACATATTGAGTCTCTAACAATTCTCTTTATGCTTCTATTAAGTTGAGATTTGGATTTGAGTATAGAACATATGGAGTCTCTAACAATTCTCTTTATGCTTCTATGAGATTGAATTGAGATATTGATTGTACTTTGAGTATAGAACATATTGAGTCTCTAACAATTCTCTTTATGATTCTATGAGATTGAACAAGTTTTGTGTGAACCTATTGAGCAGATTTAGACAGGTTTTGGGTGAACCTATTGAGCAGATTTGAGTAGGTTCTGAGTGAACCTATTGAGCAGAATTATACTAGATTGACTATACTGTGTTTAGTGCAAGATATTGAGCAAAACTATGCTAGATCGACTGAAATGTGTTTGGTACAGTATTGAGACAAAGCTTTGGAGGTGATAGAGTATAGAGGATAGAGTCTCAATGGATAGAGATCCAACAACCAGGATAATTGAAGACAAGATCTGAGTGAGAAGTCTTCAAGTGGAGATAGATCCACTAGTCAGTACATCATAGAGATAAAGTCTTCTAGAAGATCACTAGCCAGAGCAAAATGGGAAAGAGTTCTCATGTGGAAGAGATCCATGAAATTGATATTAGGGGATTAGCATCTCCTTTGGACAGAAGTCCATAAAAATTGTAATTTGGGAAGGATTCCCAATATATTGATTGAGAAAGTTTTACTAAAAAAAATTCTCTGTGGAGGTAGCCCACATTGGATGAACCATGTTAAAATTATGTCTCTTATGTGTGTGATGCTTTGTATGATGTTTATGGTTTCATTAATGTTGATGCTTCTATTTGGGAAAAAGTTTTATGTTATATTTTTCACCCTCCCTCTCAGTATAAGCACATGTTCTTCAATATTACATTATTTGGTACATGGTGAAGTACCCCATGGTACCTTCATGGTATCTTAATGGTATGACTATAAATATGTAATATATTAGGGTTGATTCTATAGTTTAGAGTGTGATTTATATTTCCCCTTTTATGTAAGTGTCAATGTACAGGAAATGCACAAGTGTCTTGTATGTAAGAGTGCAAATATGTAATATGAGGATGTGCACAAGTGTCCTAGATTAGGAGTGCATGTAAAAGTGCAAGAGTCATGTGTGCAAGTGTCCATCTAGTATGCAATGGTAAAATGATAAGCCAAGAGTCATGCAAATTGGTATATGGAGAGAAATAATCAAGTACTTGAAGAGTTACATTACCATGGTTATATCATGGAGACAATACTCCATGAGAAATCAATTCATACAATTCAAAGTACAATCAAAGATATTACAAAGTTGCAACAAGGAGGAAAGCAATAAATCTTGTATACATTTTGAACATTTAATATTGTGAGTTTTTTCATGCATAGTTCATGAATGATTCAAGTTGTTTACATACATATTTCAATATATAAATGAATGTTTATTTTAGTATTATATAAGCCTTGATATATATAGTAATTTTCTCATATTATTCTACTACTCATATTATTATGTTGACCTTAAATATTTCAGCTATTTTTATTTGGTATCTATGATATTTTATGATAGTAAGGCTTAAAAAGCCAACACTATTTTCATTGTATCATTCATATCATGATATATTTTGATAAATATTATTTTTTTAATGATTTAAAAAAAAATTACATCATCGAAATTTTAATATTTTCTGACAAGATATATGGATTTTAGTAATATTATCAAATTTTATGGTTCAAATAATATTTAGATATAGTTGATAGCGATTATGTTCTTCATATGGTTACTTTGTAATTTTTCTCCTTAAAAATTTAGCATAAATGACTTATATTAAATTAATAGTGGAAGAAAATGCTACTGAATAACATGCAATATGAGAAAAATAAATATCATAAAATTTTATATATATTGCAAATAAGTTGTCTACATTTTAAAATACAATATATGAAAACAAAACATTATTAACAAATATTATAACTACACAAAAATATTTGGGACTGGCAAAAATCATTCAAAATTGTATGTCATCCCCAACCTCCTATAGAAAAATATAGAAATACTTTTTAAAAAATAAAAAATAATAATTATTAAAACAACTTGCCAAACAAAATATATATTCAATGTTTAAAATAAATAGTTTAAAATTATATCTATTGATATAACAAAAACAACAAATCATATAAAATTTTATGTTAATAGTTTTGAAGTCATTATGAGTTCACTTAAAGGTGGTTTAAAACACCAAAAAGTACATTTTTTGGTGTTTAGTTGTTATCTATAGGTATAGAAGAACAAAACCATTATATGATATTTTTAGGATGTTAATGACTTAAAAATTCTTCATTATGGTTGTTCACATATTACATCAATTGTTAGAGAGAAGTAAAGGATATAGATGGATCAAAAAATAAGGATACAAAGAGTTGTAGTTTAAGTATCTATTTTAGATGCAAATACACCCAAAGTATAGAATGGAGATAAATCCAAAATATAACTATAGAATAGTGATGTAGGAGAAATAGAATGAACATAGTGAGGGTAATATAACATAAATGGAAGACTAGATGAAGACCTATGATTGAAGTAGGCACCTGATTCATCATCAAGATGAGAGTGAAGAAGGAATCATCTATTTTTTATATTTTATGCTAAAAGGACATTAAATTTGCAATAAAATTAATTTATTATAAACTTTTATCAGACAAATTGAATTTTTGTGTTGTCTTGCAAGTATAACAAAATATATTTAGTCATATTCCTAGAATATGACCTCCATTTTATATTTTTCAAGAATATATGTCAAAGTCAATAAATTTAACTGTCAAATGAATGAATTGAAGCAAGCAAGTTCATTATTTTTCCATTTTGCATTAATTCCTTGTCTCTATGTGGTATAATATACTTGTAGATATATATATTTATTGTGCCAATAGATTTAATTATAGTACTCTCCACTCATGAATAACTCATATTGACATATTTTCTATGAATCCTTGAAGATAATATTGAATTTATCTATGTATTTGTGCATGAGTTAGAGAGCGTGAAAGTATGTATGTAAATGTTCATTTTAAAACAATATGTTTGTATTTGAATATTTTATGTAAAAGAGAATATTTCTAAAATCTTATAATAAAATATCATAGCAGATATAATCTTTACCTAAAATATGTTTATCATAAATATTGATAATACTAGATGTTTAAAAACTTTTAGTGCTTGTTTATGAATAATTTGGAGGCAAAAGGAATTATTTACTTCTTATCCATTTTATGGGTCCCTTTACCTATAGTTCCTTTATTCTACCTTGTAATTTGTCATTTTAGAATAGTATAAAATAAATGCCTTTTGAAACCTCTCAAAATTTGACTACGTCTAACTCAAGTATTGATTTGCTTAACAAGTGATGATTTATTTTAGGAGTGGTCCACTTATAGAATGGCCTAATTGGATCATGGGAGTAAAGTGATCAAGGTCATATAACAATTTTATATAAAATTTAAGCAATTCAATTACAAGAATAGATTACTCACCAACTAATAGAAGGATAGAAAATATAGGCATAAATATTGAGGATAATATTTTTAGAGTGATATTTTGGCATGTAGTGGTCCACTAACTCATTTTTAAAACCTTATACGATAGTTAGATGCATGTGATATTTGGAGGTATCATTATGACAGATATTCCCCCAAATATTTTATTTTACTATAATTAATAGCTTCTCACCCTTGGTAACTTGGGCATAAACTCCTACTATAAATGTAAGTTTATTTGATAATTATGTCACTAGTTGGGCATCAATTATAAAACTATTCATGCTTAGGTCTTGTAGTATGGGTAATGACTATTATATTTTGTTTTAAAAAATACAATACAAAGGTTCGAGGTGTAGACCAATTGGTTCATCCAAAACCCATAAGGGGGTGGAGGTCCAAGGTTCAAATCTCGGGCCTCGTCGGATTGAACGCTTGTCCCTTTCTTGGTGCTTTTTGCGAAGTAAAAAGGTTTAAAATGATTGTGGCATGGTGGTTATAGGGGTGGACTATGCAAATGTGGCAGCTTCCAGGGCAGACAACACAGAATACTGACCTGCCTGAATTCATGGCAGCTTACAATTCCACCCTGTTAAAAAAAAAAACAAAATACAATACAAAGGCATCCCCAAGAAAATATACACCTAGAGGGCTTTAAATACAATTTCAAACCCTAATAATGCAAACTTTATCAACTTTAGCATTATTGAAATTAAAAGAGAATCCACATTTGAGGATGAAGATATATGCACTAATGAACAAGGTATTGGGACTAGGGGCAAGAGTTAAACACCTCAAGAAAACTCACATATTAGAAATAGATAAAGGAATATAAGGATACAATAGGACTTAGGAGAGAAAGGTTACCATTACACTTAAAGGGTAAAACGCTATTAGGCACATAACAACAACAATAAAATGAAAATAAAATGTAGAGAAGATTATCATGGATAAAGGTGAAGAAAAGGTATAAAATAATTACAAATAAGTAGAGAAGGGAAAGGATCCAAAAATAAAAAATAAGAATGGAGAAATAATATGTAAATTTATTTCTAAGAGGATTGATAAGGAAAGGGATAAACTCTAATACGATATTGTGTGATGTTTGAAGTATTCCCATCTCGCTAGTAAATGTTGTGTTGTAGCTACAACATAATATCAAATTTGTATTGTAGGTAGTGAGAGTAGCTCAATCATGTTCAAATTCAACATCATTGCAAATATAAATAATATTTTTTCCAAGGTAATCATGTTTGAGATGCTAGTCTATCTTGTAAATGATATCCACTTTAAGAAGATTTAAAAAAAGTAGGAAAGATGATATGCTAAGAAGAAATAATTAGACCCTAACCAAACTAGAATAGTTGAATAGAATAGAAGGCGGGAATCAAACATCATGATAAGCGGCTATATTCACTATGTAGGAGGGAAGAAAATTTTTTAAAATCCTAAGGGAAAGAAGGCCAAAATTTAAAATTCTGGAACCCAGGGCACCCTCGACTATAGTCAATCTAGCAGAATCCCTAAGGATGGTGAAATTCAAGAATCTATTGTTGTCAATCCGATCAGGTTTTGGGGTGATGAACCCCCCAAAAAAGGTGATCCCCATGGGTCCCCTTCTTGAGGGCCCCATTCTAGAAAAAGCATCTTTCACCAAGGTGGTAGGAGGAGGAAAACATTGCATTCCTGAGATTCATTCTACTTTAGAGCCTATTGGATCAAAAGTTAAAATTCCTGATAACCTGATCCAAAAATATTTTTCATTTGAATATTTTAATTTAGTTTGTAAGCTAATAGGAGGGCATAATGATCTTGAAGTCATTCAAATATGGGCTCTTTCCAAGTGGAATACTATTGGGTCCATGGAGATTTTTGGCCTGTGGGTTTCTTTAGGATTCATTTGAGTAACCGGTGATGACACCAGTAGAATTATCACTGGTGGCACTTGGTTTCTAGGGCATAAGGTCATTTTTATTTGTAAATGGGATCCTAAATTTGACCCTGAGACCCAAAGTATAAATTTTGCACCTATTTGTGTTAGGCTTCCCAATTTTCCTTGGAACTTTTGGCATGTGAACATCCTTTTTGCTATCACCAAAACCATAGGTACTTTTGTTGCTATTGATCATTCTATATTAGCCCAAACCAGAATGACCATAGCTAGAATATGTGTCAATGCTAATCTTGATTCAGAACTTCCAACCTTTATAGATCTTGAATACAGTGATTACTATCACAAGCAAGCTATTGAGTATGAAAATAAATTGGCTTTTTGTGTGGAATGTCGCACTCAAGAATATTTTTGGATCCACTGTCCTTTGCTAAAGACTAAATATGTAGATGAACCCACTAAGATTCCTGAGGTCCCTAATCGTCAAGTGCATGGATGGAAGAAAGTTGGATCTTAAATTCCAAATAATAATACTCAAGGCTGGAAGAGGGTAGGTCCAAAAAAGGGTTTCAAGCAATCTAAGCAAGGACAACATCAAGGTAATAAAGGTATTGTCATTCGTGAGCCTAAAAATTTACAACCCCTGCCTAATATTTTGGATGATGTTGGAAGGGGTAAGCATATTGTCACTTCTCCATCCCCATCTCCATATTCCAATGAAGAGGTATGTCCTGCTCCTCATAGTCCCAATAAATTTTTAGTTTTGGCTGATTCCAATTTGTTTGATCAAGAAAATCAACAAATCATCCAAAATAATGAGCTTCATCTTCCTCAAAATCTTGACTCTCTTACAAATTTTGTACCTTCCCTTCCCACACCTAATACTTTTAGCCCCTCTAAAGTCTCAAATATCCTAATGTTTTTAGGCTCTATAGTCAAGCAAATAGCTTCGTCAAAATTTAGTCCCAAGCATACTCGTAGCTCCAAAAAATCCCCAATTGATTGTGGGAGTGATAAAAAATAAGGATGACCTTCTATGAGTGAGAAATGAAAAAATAGAGTTTAGGATGACATCGATAATGGCATCCAAAAAACCTTATTCCCCCTCGTTAGCTCTCAAGTTAGGGATGAACCAAAAGGCACCAAACCTCCCCAAACCACTGGTAAGGGAGGCAAGAAATCTTCCAAGGTTTCCAAATGAAGATCCTCTCATGGAATGTGAGAGGTCTAAATGGGCTAACCAAACAAAGGGTTGTTAGCTCATTAAGAAAAAAATAAAACCCGCTATTCTCATTTTACAAGAAACTAAACTTGATCCACACAATTTTGCCTTAGTTGCTTTCAAAATCTGGAGTAGAGGAGAACTTGCTTTTAGTCCGGCTAGAGGTGCATCAAGTGGTCTCATCTATTTGTGGGATCCAAGAAAGGTAGATGGAAAATTGGTTCAGTCCAGTAAAAGTATTGTCAGTGTCATGTTTCAAGAAAGAGATTCCAATTTCTCTTGGATTCTGTCAAATATTTATGCTCCAAAATCTTTATCTAAAAGAGCCCTTTTTTAGAACATTCTTGGTAGCCTCAAATAATCCTTCAATAATGTTCCCTAGATTGTTTCTAGAGATTTTAACACACCTCTTTACCCCTCAGATACATTTGGGGGATCAAGGTGTATTGAGAAAAGTATGGAAGATTTTCTTGATTTTGTCAACACTAACAACCTTATGGATGTTAAGCTCAAAAATGCAAAGTACACCTGGAGCAATAGAAGATCAGGGAGTCAGCTCATTCAAGTAAAACTAGACAAAAAAAATTTATCTCAAGAAGTTGTCCAAGCCTTTGGGGATGCCAACCTTCTTCATCATAGTCCCCTTCTTTTGGATGTTATCAAATATAATCCTTTCAGAAGACCTTTTAGATTTGAACCAATGTGGATCCAACATCCTGATCTAAGGCTCATAATTTCTCAATGGTGGCAACAGATGGCCAAGGTTGTCCTTCTTTCTACCTAGCACATAAACTAAAGCATGTTAAAGAAAACCTCAAAATCTAGAATAAATAAGTGTTTGGAAATTTTTTTGAGATCAAACAATCTCTTGAAGACAAACTTCTTTCCATTGAGAACAAAATCCAAGCAGGTCAGTGTGATAATAAAACCCATGCTGAAAAGAGAAACATCCTTTCTAATTATCACACTATTCTAGCTCATGAAGAAATATTTTGGAAATATAAATCTAGAGCCTTGTGGCTTAAATAAGGCAATTTGAACACAAGGTTTTTTCATGCATCCACCATGTGAAACAAAAACTACAATAGGATGGTTCCACTACCTCTGATGTGCAGGAAATCATAAATGAGGTTGTATCTTATTTCACCAACCTCCTTGGTGAGAATAGGATACCTTCTAACCTTGCTCTAAATTCCATGCTCTACCACATACCTCAGCTTGTCTCAAATGATGCTAATTCCAAACTTCTAGCCCCTTTTACTGATGAGGAGATCCACTTAGCCCTATTTTCAATGCATCCTAACAAAGCCCCTGGCCCTGATGGATTTACTCTATTTTTTCAAACCTTTTGGGATATTGTGGGCTATGATGTTTGTTCTACTATTAGAGAGTTTCAGTCTGCAAAATCTATCCCTCGGGGATTCAAATCAACCTTCATCACTCTCATTCCAAAAAATTCAAATGCTAAATCCATGAATGATTTTTGACCTATAATCTTGTGTAACGTGGTTTACAAAATCCTCACAAAGGCTATTGCTAATATAATGAGAGACATCCTTCCTTCCATTATTTATCCTTTTCAAGGAAGTTCTATTCATGGTAGATCCATCCTTGATGGAGTTATTACTATCCATGAAGCTCTTCATTATGTTCACATGTCCAAAAAACCTGCTTTTATCTTAAAATTGGACATGAATAAATATTATGACAGACTAAACTGGGATTTCCTTGTGTCAATTCTCCTAAAGTTTGGATTTCATTTTGATTGGGTTGATTTAATCAAAGGGTGCATATCTACTCCATGGTTTTCAGTTCTTGTTAACGGATCCATTGCTAGTTATTTTCCAAGAAATAGAGGCTTTCGTCAAGGAGATCCCATATCTCCCTTGTTGTTCATAATTACTACTGAAGCTTTGGGCAGAACCATAAAAGTAGCTTGTAATATTAACCTTATTTCAGGAATAAAAGCAGCCTCTCAAACTAGACCAGTTTCTCACCAATAGTTTGTGGATGACACAATTATCTCTTCTAATGCGTTTGTCTTTGAGGCCAGAGTTATCAAACATATTTTACTATTATATGAAGACATTGTTGGGCAAAAGATATTCTACAAAAGCAAAATTTATTTTCTAAATAAGCTAGAGACAAAGTAAGATTTCTACCATCCTTGAATGACCAATATCATCCTTCCTTGCTACTTATCTAGGGCTTCCCTTGTTTTTGGATCAACCTGATGCATCAATCTAGAATAATGTGATTGAAATACTACAAAAGAAATTAGCAGGGTGGAAAGGCAATATTTTGTCTCAAGATAGCAAAGTTACCCTGACACAAGCTTCTCTTCAGACCATTTCTATCTACTTCATGTCTATCTTTAAAGTCTTGACAGGGATTTGTAACAAAATAAAACAAATCTAGAATCAGGCTCTAAAAATAAAAATCATTTTCACCTTGTTGCTTGGGATGAAGTTTGTTAGCCAAAAAATTCTTGTGGGGTTGGCCTCAGAAGGATTCATATTTTCAACTTAACTCTTCTAGCAAAGTAGGCTTGGAGGTTAATCTCAAATATTGGATCTTAATGGATCACTATAGCCTACTGCAAATACCTATAGGGAACTAAATTTTTCAATGTTGTTCCTTCCCTGAGAGGGTCTTTCTTCTGGAAATCCATTCTATAAGTTAGAGCTCTTGTTAAACGTGGCATCAGATGGAGGCTAGGGGATGGGCATCAAATCAACTTTTGGTAGGATAAATGGCTTCTCAATGAACCACTTATGAATAATCCCCGCTTGGCTATCCTCAAAGGATATACTAATAATGCCTTTGGTCCAAAAGTCTCAAGTTTTATCTACTCTTAGGACAATAGGAAAACATGGAAGCATATCTTCAATCTGACTCATCCTAAGGAAGCTAGAGAACTATAGTTTCTTCTCAGCTCTTCTATCATCCCTTCTGGAAATCCTCATGATCAACTGGTTTGGTAACATACTGAATCTGGATATTTTTTTGTTAAAACTACCTATCAGCTTATCTTGCCCCATGATGAATCCTCAATTCCTTTTAGACTTGTCTGGCCTAAGCTTATGATTCCTAAAATTGCCACCTTTGCTTGGGTAGCTATCTAGGAAAATATCCTCACCATAGATAATCTACTGAAAAGAGGCCTACCCATTCCCAATAGATGTTTTCTATGCTTATCTGATTGGGAATCCCCCCATCATTTATTTCTTGATTGTCCTTTCTCATTTACTATTCTCAATAAATTGTTTGATTGTTTCCACATTTCTTGGGTTGAACCATGCTCTATCCCTGATATTTTCATCCAATGGACCAATCCTTTTAGTAACCTTCATCTCAAAGCATTGTGGCAATTTTATCTTCATCATTTATTGTGGTAGATCTGGTTGGAAAGAAACCACAAAGTGTTTTCCAACACTAGTCAAAACCCAAATTATGTCTTGAATAAAATCCTCTCTTTTGCCATTGAGAATGCTTCCCTTTGTCCTTTACCTTCTCATCATGCTTCCTATTTTGAAGTTTTTATGGGGGAGACTCTTAATTTTTCTATTGTTGGATAATACTTGGCTACAACCTATCATTAATAGGGCTCAATCATCTTGGATTCCTCCTCCATCAGGGTGGCTTAAACTAAATGTTGATGGTGTTGCTAAGGGTAACCCTAGTCGGGCTAGAGTGGGTGGTATCCTCAGAGACAATAACGGTAGGGTTATCCTTACTTTTGTGGAATTTTTAGGGATCCAATCAAATCAAGTTGTTGAAGCTCATGCTATATGGCATGGATTGGTGTTGGCCAAATACTTTTCTGACAAAATTTTGGTTGAGGGTGATTCCCTTACTATCATTAACTACCTTAAAAATTCTAAATTCCCTTCTTGGAAAATAAGGAATTGCATTGATGAAGCCATAAATCTTAGTAGAAACTTCCAGGATATAATTTTCCAGCACACTTTCAGGGAGAATAACAAAGCTGCTAACATCTTGGCAAATTTTGGAGCCTGGATTATAGATTTGATGATGTGGACCACTGGATTTCCTCAATTTTTGGCTCATGTCATTGATAAAGAAATTTCATCTTCAAGCATCATTGATGCTGACGTGGAGCAAGTCATCCATATTTCAAATGGATCTAATGCTCATGTGTCTTAATTATTTTATCGATAGCTCCCATGCTACCTCGGTTCATGGGCATCACATGTTTCTTGGTCTTGTCAACCTTGGTTTTCGATTACCCACCTTTCAAGACAAAGCTTTTGCTATTTTTTCTCATCTTGATAGTCTCATTTTTTGACCCCCGATCCATAGTATTTTCTCCCTACCATTTCTCCACCACCCTAATCCCATCTAGCTTCATTTTCCCTTTCCAACTCTTCCTCTCTTCCATCCATGTCATTCCCCTCCCACGTGTCTCACCTTGTATTTTTTTGTTCCACATTGTTCTTTCCTTCATGTGGGATTTTGGTTCGGACTCTCACACGATCCTCTCAGGTGATTGGAATTACTTTTTCTATTGGGAATGCCTCAGGTTGTGTAGTCTTACTCATCCCCATTCTATGGTAATTTCATCAAGAATACCATTGGAATATTTCTATTTTTGCTTTCTCAGTTGTTTCCTTTTATACTGGTCAAGTTTTGGATATCCTCCATTGTTGTGTACCTCAACTATTCATCCAAAAGTGGTCTCATTTTTGTGTGATCATCATGAGTTTTTTTAGTTGTCCAAGGTTTGTATGGACTCCATTGCTCAGGGAATCCTTTCAGGTAAGGGTTTCCTTTTGTTCTTTCACAAATTTGAATGGGAGGACCCTAAAATTACCTTGGCATTCATGGATATATGGGACAATGGTAGGGTCACCATCCATAACAAGACTTATGTCATTGACATCAATGTTCTCACTAAATTAATTGGTCATCAAGCTAAGGGATGATCCATTAGAAGAGATAAGCATAACTAGGATTTCAAATTGAAGGATGTCAAGGATAAGGATATCTACAAGAAGGCTCATTTGGGTATGCGGTGTGATGAGCTACCATTTCTATGGGGGAGCATTTTAAAACCCATAATGGAGTTTGTAACTATTGACGATCCAGATAATCCTATTTGTAGTTTTCATTTTACCTTTTTCAATCACTTTCATGATGTAAGTGCAGTCAACATCCCTAAGTTTTTATTTAACTTTGTTAGTTATACCATTGAGCATTGTAGGAAATAAATGGATCTAAAATACCCACCCATCATGGTCTATTCAATGTCTTGTTTAAACACTAGTTAATTCACTGCCCTGAGGGTATTGTTGTGACTCCCCCTCCCAAACCCAAGTAGAGTCCCTTGAAACCCATATCTTCTCAAACCATACCACAATCCTCATGCACCCCTAAGCTCTCTACTAAAAAGAAAAAAATTGTTGATACTATCCACCAATTAAGGAAGAGACCCAACAATGCTTCCCCTAAACCTAAACTTGAGCCTAATAAAAACTCCTTACGCTCCTCTGTGTGACTGAAGAACAAAGCTAAGCAAAAATAGTCCCTGGTCATTGAGTCTAAAGATGAGGACAAGGATAACCCCGATCATTGCATGTAGATGTTCATCATCAAATCTGTAACAAACTGCATTACCCAACTTGTTGATCTACATAATGCCCTAAACCTATGGTTCTTCAAGAAATCATTCGCTGAGGGTGTAGGATGTGCTCCTACTAAAGATTTAAATGTGGCTTCTATTCCTGAGGACATCCCTACTAAATAAAATGATGCTGAAATGGATACTTCCAATGACAAACTCCAAGAAGTTGTTGTTGAACCTGACATGGAGTCTTAGGTGTTCCCCTCCATTTTGGAAGGTTGCTAGTTGCAATTTTTTTGCTTAATGCCTTATGTTGTTTTTTGGATCCTATTAAGAGTTTATTTTGTTAAGTTTTGTTGTTCTAGCTACCTCATGAGGATAGCCTTAATGGATGAGAATTTTGAAGGTTGGCACCAAAACTAAATTTTACTGGTCTTTTGGCATTTGTTGCCATTTTCTAATCAAGCTTTGGGGCCTTGTTAAAACCCATTTGAATTCTAATCTCTTTAACCGATAAAAAAAAAGAATATTTAAATAGAAGAACATCAAATTGATATCCAAGTGATTGAGATTAAAGAATATTGCTATCTATATCAAATATATTATTAACACTCAAAAATATAAAAATAATAAGCCTTCTCTAGAATACCTTAGAGGATGAAAATAATGAAGATTCATGAGGGCTCTTTATTCAAGCAATTCAAGAACATGTGGATTAAATTATTCAAAAAAAAAAAAATCGTATAGAACATAATACTTAGAGTAATTTATTTAATCATAAAAAAATATTCCATGAATAGTGAAATAAGGGTTATGCATAAGGGATCGGTCCCAAAATGTATTTATAAAAATTTTGCAAATCAGTTTTGAATTCCAGGTGAATAAGGTCCAAAGAAGGTTCACTATTGTTAGGGGCAATGTCAAAAATTTAAACTTAAAATGATCAAATTATTATAAAAATGGGGCGAATCAACCCAAAAAAAATTGCACCCAAATTTTTTTGGCTAATGGACCCTGGTCAAGGGTCCCAAATATTAGCCAATTCCAAAATTTGAAAATCCTAATTTTAGCCAATTTGGCGATAAATAGCCGCTATGCATAACCCTAAGTGAAATACACCCTACAAATATTATGCAAATATTAGGTCACATGAAGTAAATTTATGGATAATATCTAATTCATGGGGTGCATGAATATTTCAATAAGAATATAAATTTAATCATATAACTTCCCAAAGCCAACCCTAAGATTATTCCATTCATAGATTCATTTCCCTTGTTTTATTTTCCATATTTAATATTAAAAATCAAAATTGAAAAAACCCTAGGCTACTAACTATATAAACCCATGGATTATTGTATATAATTTTTGGATAAGAAGAAATACTCACTATTTTCATTTTTATTATATATTGGATAATATTGGATAGGAAAAACCATCCATGAGGGTCATATTATATGGCATATGACCTCATCAAAGTAAAAAACTATTATGATTTTTATCTTTTATATAGTCATCATAGCTATATTAAACAAGTGTTTAGCTTTTATATTTTAGAACACATAAATATATATAGGATGATGACACGAGTATTTTTCCAAAGGAGGCCTGAATACTTTCACACATGATGTACATGTATATGTTTATGTTTATGTCCTGTTTGATGTGTTTATTGAGGTTGTTTGTCTCTAACAATATTGAAAGACAAAAATAAACCTAAGCAAAAATACTACTAAGTTTGAAAGCTAGATGAAACAATAAGGTTCACAAACAATAATACCTTTTAACTTTTAATGATTTCTGATAAAGTAAGAAATATTTTCTTTTCAAGGCAAACAAAGGGATGATAAAAACAAACTTATTTAGCCTAATATGCAACTAAATTATTTTTTATTTCTTGCCTAAGTGATATTGAAAGAAAAGGTTTAAAAATCTACCTAATGGTTCCTTGATTCCTCCAACTTTAGTGGCATTTAAAAGAATAAAACGAACTACTCTAAGTGTTCCTTGATTGATCTAAATTAAATATGTTTTAACATTTTTACAACATAGAATTTAAAAATAGAATACAAAAAATCTAAAGGAAATAGAGGGTCTTAGAAATTGAAATATCTCTTCATGGATAGTTGTGCAGAAGCACTAAAGTTTATAGGAGCACTACACCAACACTTTTATGAGATCTACAAAATTTAAGGAAAAAAATAGTGTAATATTTTTTAGAGTGTCTTTTTGGTTAGAGGTG
This sequence comes from Wollemia nobilis, assembly GCA_028583015.1. Lineage (NCBI taxonomy): Eukaryota > Viridiplantae > Streptophyta > Pinopsida > Araucariales > Araucariaceae > Wollemia > Wollemia nobilis. Next base: position 408,415 of record JAQPPZ010000856.1, on the reverse strand, counting down.
AGTAGTGGATTATTTTATCAGACTGGTCAAACCCCCTTTTGTAACACAAAATAAAATTATACCTTATATTTAGAAGGAATACTAATTTATGCAAAAACATTGTAATCAAAAGCACTACCAATGTTTTTTCTAATGACACTTTTTCTTAATGTAAAATAGAGAGGCAAAAACATTGATTTTCTAGAAACAATAATTATTTATCCCTACAATATGTTATATATAAGTTTTGGGAAGAAAATTGATGCAAATTGGGTCTAAATGTGACTAAAATTGACAAAGGATCAAAACCCCCAATTGTTAGCTTTTGATGCAACATTTAATGGGAGATAGAAAACACAAGATGCATAATTAAATGACATAAAGTAAATCTACAATATGACTGAAAATTATATATATATATATATATATATATATATATATATATATATATATATATATATATATATATATATATATATATATATATATATATATGATGGAGATTTTTACAAAATAGCTCTTAAGGAAATGAACACTCCATGAATAGATCTACTACTCAAGAATGGGCATTGATCATATCACACTCCATATTACATCACACCACTATGACTCTTCTATATGCTATTGTATGCTCTCTTATATTTCTACATATGTATGTTAATCTACCTTTGGCCCTTTATATAGGAAATGTGTTCCTTGGCCAAAACTCTACCTAGATGTGCAAGGGACAACTTGCACATATACAACTTTTACTTTGACACTTGTGCACTTATTACATTGCATGAAGTAACTAGATAACTTCCTCCTAAAGTAATTAATGTCCTAAGTATATAAGGTAAAAGTACATTTACATGATCCAAATTATGTAATAAAATCTATTTATAACACCCCCTATATTACATTATTTGGATATTGAAGACTTTAGTATTCAATGTGGATCTTCATAGAGTCCTTGAGATTCTGAATCTTCTCTATTTTTTGCACCATGTTCAAGCAAGTGATTGGTGTCTTCATAGTCTGTCATTCTTCTTGAGAGAGATTTGATTTCATAATCATCTATCAATTCTTCTAGTTCTTTAATTTCTTCTATCCTCTGAGCTAGATATCCATTTTGATTTCTTTTTTGATACTCCAATTGTGGATAATTGGTTGGATGCTAAAATTGTTATTAATGAGGATTTTCATATTCTTGTGTCTAAAATTGGTTCCCATTATTCATATGATTTCATTGATTTTGATTTTTGGAATTTAACCTACAGTAGCCGGTGCTATGGCATTTTTTCTTGCATATCTGGTAGTACTTGTTGTACCATGCTTTACATCCTTTTGATGAAGTAGCAATGTTTCCCTATGGATTTTCTTTAGATTCCAGTGCATTGTTAGACATTTCATGTTTACCTATATTTTCAACTTCATATTCTTGTAAAATATTGACTAACTCATCAAAATAAGTATCTTTACTTAGAACTTGTAAAGATGTTACCAACTGCTTATAGTTGTTTGGAAGTGCTCTCATAGTTATTTGAGTAAGAAGTTCATATTTTATTTTTTCCCCTAAGGTATATAATTTTCCTTTGATATCTTCTACCTTCCTTAGGAATAGTTCTATGCTTTATCCATTGTTCATTTTTAATGAATGAAGTTGAGTTTGAAGATGGAGAATATTTACCTTATTCTTTCCTTCGAATATTTTCTCTAGTATTGACCATGCATGTGAAGATGTTTTTATAGAACTGATATAGGGTTGTATTTCATCAGTGATAGCAAATTTTATTATCATTAGAGCCTTTGAATCATTTTCTATAAAATTTTGGATTTCAATATTCTCTGTGGTAGGTATTTGTGTTCTCCCTTCCCATAGTTTTTCATATACCAAGATAGCTTTCACCTTATTCTTCCAAGAAAAATAATTAGGACCCTTGAGTAATTGTGATTCGGCTAGGAAGAATTTGTTTGAAGCCATTTAGTTTTCCTAATATCAATCCTTATATTTTGTAGAATACCTTATGACTCCCTAGTATGCTATGGATAAGATATAGTGCTTTTGTATATTATATTTCAATATTTGATTAATTTTGTAAAGGTTTTGTAAATACCATCCTATTATCCCTTATTGCTCCTATTGAACTAAGCATTATTCCCATATTTTAAAGAGGTAATAATGTTGGATATTTTGTCTCATTTTGATATGTTTGAGACAATAATATTATGAATATCCAACCTTTGAAAAATATTTGATGAACCTCTCTTTATGAATAACCTTATGGGAATTAGGTTTAGTATATCTAATTTTCTAATTAATTAATTTGATGTAGTATCCCTTATGACTCCCTAGACTTTGGATAAATTATATCACAATAATATTTGAAAATGATTATTATTTATTCAAGTAGAAATAATTATTGTTCCTAGGATTCATATTGCAAATATTATATTTATATGATAAAGTTTCCCTTTGATAAATTGATTTCAATTAATTAAATTCCTTTAATTACAACCTTTTTTTTTTTTTTGGTAAGTAGTGTTTGTATGTACAGCGGGTTTTAACAAGGATCCCAAAACCTGATTACATAAGCAATGGGCCTAGGGCATCAATCCCTTGAAACCGAACACCAAAATAGAAATCCCGCCCAGCTGTAACGATGAAGCATGAAACAATCCCTCTCGGCGGGAAACAAACAAAAAAGAAAGAAAGTAGTTTTGGAGATCCCGCCCAGCGGGGAGTAGCCAAAAACCACCATCGAGAAGATCCCGCCCAACAGGAAGCAAGGAAAAACCATTACAATAAAATCCCGCCTCGTTGGAAGCGGTCAAAACCACCACAAACAGTCCCGCCTAGCGGGAAGCAACAGGGAAATCCCGCCATCCGGGAAACCAGCAGAAAAGAAGGATCCCGCCTCGTGAGAAAACCGGCGGATTTTGTGGATCCCGCCCTGTGGAGAAACCATCCCGCCCACCAAGAAAACATTCCGTTCAGTGAGAGCCATCCTGCAGGAAGCCGACAGCCACAGACAGAGAGGATCCAGCCCATCAGGAAGTGACTAGAGAGTTGCACCACAAGGAACCCGCCCCGGGAAAATAAGAGAGGATCCCAGCAGCAGGGACCAAGAATCCCGTCCAAGCACAAAGCCCGTCGAGGATTCACAAGAAAAAGGGGGAAGCTGTCCAAACCCTAAACCGTCACCTCCATCGCACCGAGAAACGCAGGGGACTAGATCCACGCGAATAACCTGCAAAAAACCCTAGGGGGAAGCCTGAGGGAAAAAGGGAAGGGATCCCCAACCAAACGAGGATCCCTGGGAAGCACCGATCCGAAAAAACAACCAAGGAAACCCTAGCCGGCCGGGAGGGGCACAGATAGTGGAGAAGGATCTCCCCCCAGGAGATCATCTGCAAACAACCACTCCCCGGGAGGGATGACCTGGGTTGAGCCAGGGACTGGGCAGGAACCAGGAGCCATGGGAGGGGGAGCAGGGGAGGGACCAGAGCCCTCATTTAATTACAACCTTTTGAATCTCACGGAAAGAAAGCAAATAGTAATGGGAATTACGATGTTGTTCTACTGAGAATATAGGGCTACATGTTGTTTACTTAGACCTCTTGATGTTGTGAATGCACCCTCCAATGGAATCGCTTAGAGCTCTACACATTCTAAAACTAGCATTTCTTGGAATCTTTCTTTGACCTCACTTGGATTGAGCATTGAAGGCTCTAACACCTTCTTTCCATGCTACAATTTTGCACTGTACGCATAAACGATGAAGTGTAAATGCCAAGATTAAAATTTACTTAGCTTATCCTTTGACCTCGATCGTTGACGTCCTTAATATGAAGAAGCTTCTTGTCTAAGGTGTAAAGTTGCACATCTGTTTCACCTTGAGTGCTTGACAAGAGTTTGGTGCAAATGATACATTCATATTTCTTCTTGTAATGTTTGGATATTAAACTCTTTAGCAAAATGTTCTATCTTCCAAGGGATAAGTGTATCCCATAAACTCAATTCACCAGCCTGTTTATGTAACTCCTTTCTTTAATATGAGTGCTCTCTTGACTTGAGCATTAGGGTTCTCCTTTGGTGACAAGTGTCACATTCTTCTCTACATGGACATCCTCCCTTTAACTGGTTCAAATTGACCTTTTTGGAGATCATTTAAGCTTCGAGAATCCCCAAATCCTATTTTGTTCACCTGTGCTTGCTTTTAGCTAGGATATGGAGTAACAATATGGAGGCTTTGAACACCGATTTATACCAACAATTGTGGAGCAAGTGATACACCAATGGTGCTTTGTTTTCCTTTATTACTTGTGTGCTTACATCCTCCTTCCATAGATGCCATTGCTCTTGATTAATTTTTTTTCTCCCTTTATTTTGCATATTGTATCTTGTAGGTTCGACCGTCTTGGATGTGAGGAGTATGAGCCCATTGATTAGCTCCTTGAACTAAGCTTGATTGTTGCTAGCATACGATCATTTTTCATTGATTTTTATAGAAAGTGTAGTGCCTTTGGAGCACATTTAAATCTGTATTTTCTCCCTATATAACTATATTAGGATTTGTGGAATATAATGTAAAATAGGTTTACATAAAATATCCTTATTGCACCTTCTTTCACACTCTTCTTTTTACATCTAAATTTCTAGTTTTGAGGCAGAATCTTTGATTGCAATATAGGGATTTATGATGCAGAAGCCTATTTTTAGAGGATTTTTTTTAAAAAAGTTTTAAAGTAATTTTATATTACTCAAAATGGAATTATTTTACGTAAAATATAATTTTTCGAAAATGGTTATTACTAAAAAAGGAAATATTTTATGAAAAAATAATTTGCCGAAAATAGTAATTTTTTTTTTTTAGGGTTTCTTTGGGGATATATATTCCCTTGGTATTGCACTATAAAAGGGAAGTGAATCCATGAATGGGAAAAAAAATTATTTACTGGTTTATTTCCATGTACTATAGTTTTTATGTGAACGAAGGGTTTTACTGATTATTTCCATTTATTGCAGTTTTTATGTAAATGGAGGGTTTTACATATTATTTTCATTTACCGTAGTTTTTATGTAATGGAAGGTATTTTTTTTGACCTCTTGCAGCTAGATTCACATCATTTGGTATCAGATCAAGTTGGATCTTGTTGGGAGGAGAAAAAAGAAGAGAAGAAAAGAGAAAAGGAGAGGTGAGCAAAGAGGCTCAAAAAAAAAATTGGCACTCTGTGCAGTGCTTGTCAAAGGTTTGTAAAACCTTGGAGACAAAAATTGACACTTTTTGTAAGTGCTTGTAGAAGGTTTTTTTTATGTAAAAGCCTCAAAGAAAGATATTGGCACTTTGTGTAGTGCTTGCAAAAGGTTTGTAAAACCTTGGAGAAAGAAATTGGCACTCTATGTAAGTGCTTGTAGGAGGTTTTTTTATATAAAACCTCAAAATGAGGAATTGACACTTTGTGTAGTGCTTGCAGAAGGTTTGTAAAACCTTAAAGAAATAAATTAGCACTCTGTGTAGTGCTTGCAAGAGGTTTTTTTCATTAAAAACCTTAGAGGGAAGAATTGGCACTTTGTGTAGTGCTTGCAGGAGGTTTGCTATTTTAAAACCTCGAAGGAATATTTGGCACTATGAATAGTTTTTGTAGGAGGTTTGAGATATAAAACCTCATAAGAATATTGGTACTTTGAGGAGTACTTGCAGATGTGTGACACTCTATGGAGAGCGATTATGAGTTTGATCAGAGGAACTCGCAGGAGCAGAGTTCTTTTCAACCAAAGGAGAATGATGTAGGAGCCTATTTTTAGAGGGTTTTTTTAAAAGAAGTTTTAAAGTAATTTTATATTACTCAAAATGGAATTATTTGATGCAAAATATAATTTTTCGAAAATGGTAATTACTAAAAAAGGCAATTTTTTATGAAAAAATAATTTGTCGAAAATAGTAATTTTTTTATTTTTAGGGTTTTAAGCTTTAGAGTTTTCTTTTAGGGTTTCTTTTAGGGCTTAAAGTTTTATAGTTTTGTTTTAGGGTTTTTTTGGGGATATATATTCCCTTGGTATTGCATTGTAAAAGGGAAGTGAATCCAAAAATGAGAAAATAAATTATTTACTAGTTTATTTCCATGTACTGTAGTTTTTATGTGAATGGAGGGTTTTATTGATTATTTTCATTTATTTCAGCTTTTATGTAAATGGAGGGTTTTACATATTATTTTCATTTACCGTAGCTTTTATGTAATGGGAGGTATTTTGTTTTAACCTCTTGTAGCTGGATTCACATCAGTTTTGAGATTGTTCTTTAGAATGGACACCTTCATTGGATCTTTTATGAATGGATCCAAGCTTGTAACCACATGATGGAAGATTTATTTTGCTATATTTTTCTGCACTATTATTATGCCTTGAACTTGAGACTCACAAAGTCTCATTCAATGCTTCCTTTGATGCTCTTTTTGGTGGTTACCTTCTTATCCAATACTTGGAGAATTGAGATTATTTTGTGGCTTCCTCAGGAAACCCTAAGTTGCAGATATTTTTGCACTAATAGTCTCTTTAGACACTGATTAATTCTATTTTTGTGTCCTTCTCATGAACACAAGGAATAATCCTTTTGAGAGCAATATAATAGTGTAAATCTAGTAATATTTTAATGCACTAATAATACCACCTTATTACTCCAATTAAATATCAAAAAATAATGCACTTAATCAATCTAATGCAACTAATAAAAAATAATATCAAATGAATCTTCAAGAATTATTCTAAAATTTCTTTAACAACAAGGTAATTGGAGCTAGTCTTCATTTTATTTTCCAAAGTAGATAATAGGTAGTTGATAGATATTTTAAAATTCTAAAATCTAATCAACTCCTAAAGTGCAAATAAACCTTAAATAATCCTTTCTTTTTGCACCTTTTGAAGAATCTAATTTAATTCTCCTTTTGCAAATTCAATCCATTTAAGGTGCTTAAACAAATCTGATAAGTAATCCATTTAATGAATCTACTTGCACCAATATTACTTAGCTTTTTATAAAAGCTATTTTCACCACTTTTGTAGAGGATGTAGATCTTGGTGTCTATGATCATCAAGTTATTGTCTTAGATAAGATCTTGTAAATTTTTCTAGGCTATATTGAACAAATTTGTCTTCACCAAAATATGGTCTCCCTTTCATGAGCCTAGAATTTTTGGTGTCTTGTTCTCCTCTTGTAGTCTCCTTTTTTATGTAGATGTGAAAAGATCTTTGAATCTGAAGTGGTGCCTTCTTGCTGTGAGAGGTAATATCTAGGTCTCATGTATTTGGTAGGCTTCTTATGTCTGAATCTTCCTTCAAATAAGATCTTCTTCTCAAGATATGTCTTGAGGTCTTTTGATATTTTGCACTCCTTGCAAATTCTTCTTCTTGGGCTTGTTGTCATATGGTGATAATTGTCCCAAATCTTTCACTATCTCCAATAGTGAATTTCTCCAATGATCTCTCCTTGGAACTCCTTTGATGAATTATTCAGTAAGGCTCATTAAGCCTTTTACTAGATGACTGTAGGGACCTCTCCAAGGCCTTTGATCCTACAACTCCTTCTGGTATTCCTTGAGATATTATCTTCAAACTTCTGCTTTTGGAAGTATTGGTGGTGAGATCTTCTCCTAGATCTCTTATTTTGTTGTCTTTGTATTCGATCAGGAATCTCCTAGTCCTTCATCGATGATATATTGGCACTATGCATAGTGTTTGTAGGAGGTTTGAGATATAAAACCTCAAAAGAATATTTTTACTTTGAGGAGTACTTGCAGATGTGTGACACTCTATGAAGAGCAATTATGAGTTTGATCAAAGGAACTCGCAGGAGTAGAGTTCTTTTCAACCAAAGGAGAATGATGCAAGAGCCTATTTTTAGAGGGTTTTTTTAAAAGAAGTTTTAAAGTAATTTTATATTACTCAAAATGGAATTATTTTATGCAAAATATAATTTGCCAAAAATGGTAATTACTAAAAAAGGTAATTTTTTATGAAAAAATATTTTGTCGAAAATAATAATTTTTTTATTTTTAGGGTTTTAAGATTTAGGGTTTATTTTAGGGCTTAAATTTTTAGGGTTTTATTTTAGGGTTTCTTTGGGGATATATATTCCCTTGGTATTGCATTGTAAAAGGAAAGTGAATCCAGGAATGAGAAAATAAATTACTTACTGGTTTATTTCCATGTACTGTAGTTTTTATGTTAATGGAGGGTTTTACTGGTTATTTCCATTTATTGCAGTTTTTATGTAAATAGAGGGTTTTACATATTATTTTCATTTACCATAGTTTTTATGTAATGGGAGGTATTTTGTTTTGACCTCTTGCAGCTGGATTCACATCAGTTTTGAGATTGTTCTTTAGAATGGACACCTTCCCCTTTTAGATTGGATCTTTTATGAATGGATCCAAGCTTGTAACCACATGATGGAAGATTTATTTTGCTATATTTTTCTGCACTATTTTTATACCTTGAACTTGAGACTCACAAAGTCTCATTCAATGCTTCCTTTGATGCTCTTTTTGGTGGTTACCTTCTTCTCCAATACTTCGAGAATTGAGATTATTTTGTGGCTTCCTTAGGAAACCCTAAGTTGCAGATATTTTTGCACTAATAGTGTCTTTAGACACTGATTAATTCTATTTTTGTGTCCTTCTCATAAACACAAGGAATAATATTTTTGAGAGCAATATAATAGTGTAAATCTAATAATATTTTAATGCACTAATAATATCACCTTATTACTCCAATTAAATCTAAAAAAATAATGCACTTAATCAATCTAATGCAACTAATAAAAAATAATATCAAATGAATCTTCAAGAATTATTCTAAAATTGCTTTAACAACAAGGTAATAGGAGCTAGTCTTCATTTTATTTTCCAAAGTAGATAATAGGTAGTTGATAGATATTTTAAAATTCTAAAAAATCTAATCAACTCCTAAAGTGCAAATAAACATTAAATAATCCTTTCTTTTTGCACCTTTTGAAGAATATAATTTAATTATCCTTTTGAAAATTCAATCCATTTAAGGTGCTTAAACAAATCTGATAAGTAATCCACTTAATGAATCTACTTGCACCAATAGTTACTTAGCTTTTTATAAAAGCTCTTTTCACCACTTTTGTAGAGGATGTAGATCTTGGTGTCTATGATCATCAAGTTATTGTATTAGATAAGATATTGTAACTTTTTCTAGGCTATATTGAACAACTTTGTCTTCACCAAAATATGGTATCCCTTTCATGAGCCTAGAATTTTTGGTGTCTTGTTCTCCTCTTGTAGTCTCCTTTTTTATGTAGATGTGAAAAGATCTTTGAATCTGAAGTGGTGCCTTCTTGCTGTGAGAGGTAATATCTAGGTCTCATGTATTTGGTAGGATTATTAAGTCTAAATATTCCTTAAAATAATATCTTCTTCTCAAGATATGTCTTGAGGTCTTCCGATATTTGGCACTTCTTGCCAAATTCTTCTTCTTGGGCTTGTTGTCATATGGTGATAATTGTCCCAAATCTTTCACTATCTCCAATAGTGAATTTCTCCAATGATCTCTCCTTGGAACTCCTTTGATGAATTCTTCAGTAAGGCTCATCAAGTCTTTTACTAGATGATTGTAGAGACCTCTCCAAGGCCTTTGATCCTACAACTCCTTCTGGTATTCCTTGAGATATTATCTTTAAACTTCTACTTTTGGAAGTATTGGTGGTGAGATCTTCTCTTAGATCTCTGATTTTGTTGTCTTTGTATTCGAGCAGGACTCTTCTAGTCCTTCATCAATGATATCTTCTCCTTATCTTTTATTTAGGTGTTGGATTGATTCTAAATAATATAATCCTCCTAACATATTTGTATGAAGTTTTTTCAAATCATTAAATCTTCCTTTCCTACAACAAAATATTAGTACTAAAATATACTTATGAATTATATACTTCATTTAGAATTCTTCTTCAGGATCAAGGCTTCAGTGGCATTTTTTAGTATCAAGGCTTCTATGGCATTTTTTAGGATCAAGGATTTTATATCCTTTTTTCAGTATCAATACTTCTATGGCCTTTTGTAATACCAAGGCTTTTATGGTCTTTTATTCTAGATCAAGGCTTCTATGGCCTTTTTTTTTGGATCAAGACTACTATGGACTTTTCTTTTGGATCAAGAATACTATGGCCTTTTAAGGCTTCTATGGCATTTTCTTTATGAAGTTTCTAATATAGCAATGAATAACTCTTATCTCCCAAATTCACCATAATTCCACTCCAAAAGTTTCTTTTGTAGTATAATTCTCTTGCAGTAAATAATCTCTACACTATGAAAGCACTTCATCATTCGGGAAGCGAAGATGAAATCTCCTAGCTTTCTATTGTAGGAGGTATCCCAATCACCTGAGAATAAATTCCATATAGTAAAAGAAAATTCAAGTAAATTTCTTTAGATCTCTTAGATGAGATTCACTAGTTGACTCATCAAACAAGTGGATCAAATGCTAAGTCTTAGTCTTCACAAGTTTTCCCTTGAAACTCTATGGAAAGACTCCAGCCATATGCAATCTCAGTATTCTAGAAATTATAATTTATTTCAGTTCTAACTTGTGGCTCTCCTTAATTCTACCACCCAGACTCTCTTGAGTATTTTTGATAGTGAATGGTCCAATGGCGTGTCAAGTTGACAAAAAATTAGGGTCAATAATAATTGTGGTTTTCCTATTGACTTACCATAGCTCTAATACCTATGTTGGATTTTTATGCAACATCTAATGAGAAATAGCAAACACAAGATGTAAAATTAAATGACATAAATTAAATCTATGAGATGACTAAAAATAATATATAGAAATGATGGAGATGTTTACAAAATAGATTTGGATGAAATGAACACTCCATGAATAGAGCTACTACTTAAGAATGGGCATTGAGCATATCACACTCCATCATATCACATCACACTGCTACATCACACCACTCTGATTCTTCTATATTATACTGTATGCTCTCCTATAATTCTATATATGTATGCTAATCTACCTATGGCCCTTTATATAGGAAATAGGTTCCTTGGTTAACACTTTACCTAGATGTGCAAGGGACAACTTGCACATATACAAATTGCACTTTGACACTTGTGCAATTATTACATTGCATGAAGTAACTAGATACCCCATAAAGTAATCTAATGTCTTAAGTATGTACCAAGGTAAAGGTACATTTACATGATACAAATGATGTAATAGACTCTATTTCTTACACCAATTCCTAGTGCTTGGGAACTTTGGGATTTACAAAATCTTAATAAAAGATTTTCAAAATTTCTAAAAATTGTGGAATTTATGAATTATTGTAGGGGTGAAAGATAAATGATATTTGGCTATCCAAATTGAATGAAATTCGATCCTATGGTAACCTAAATAGCAAGAAAATTACCCTAAATTATTACAAGATATAGCCAACAAGTTGCAAGACGTAATTGAGGCTAAGATTAGGAATGTATTGTGACTATTGTTCTATGTAAAATTAGTAGATATAGTGCTATAATATCTAGATAGGGGCCTACAATAGTGATTTGAGCAAGTTTTAGGACCAAAGGTAGACAAATATGAGATTATAAAGCACAATAATATTAATGATAGATTAAGATAATATAATCCCTAAAATAAAAGACAATGTGAGCATAAAATATGTACATAATATTACAAATTGAATTAGTATAAATTGTAGTAGATATTAAGGATTGAATAACATGAAAGGAAGATAATTAGTATCTAAATAGATACATTATGCATGTAGTTAAGACACTAAATGAGTGTCACCATTCTACCTTGGAATATCTGGAATGAAAGGAACAACTAAATTTTTAATAAATAAAGATAGGATGTTCACTATATCTGGAAAAAGACCATTCCTAACTTAGTTGAACCAATCCAACAAATCCTTAATCACTTCCAAAATTCCTACCAAACATGGTTTCAAGTGATATAAATATTAAATATTAACTCTTCTAAGGGTAACCAGCTTGAAGGGAATGTGATTAATTGCAAGATTGAAAGAAAAAGAAATTGGCAGCCTCCTCCTGAGGATTATGGAAAAGTCAATATCGATGGAGCATCTAGGGGGAACCCTAGAAAATATTGTGTAGGAGGAATTTGTAGACTTTCATATGGCTCCCTGGTTTTCACTTTTACTAAAAAATTGGGTATCCTTTCCAATAACCTTGTTGAGGGGTATGGTATCCTCACAGGCATTCAAGAGGCTACTAAGGTTGGATGGAAAAATGTTATGGTTTAATATGACTCTCAACTCATGATTAATCTTCTGAAAACTCCTAAGAATCATAAGGTTGATCGAAGAATAAAAATAATTGTTGAGAAGATTCAATTAATCTATATGGGCATTTTGAAATTTGATTACAATCATATGGTCAAAGAATAGAATAGGAGTGTTGATGATTTAGCTAATTAGGCATTGGATAAAGGTGATCTTACTTGCTACGACCACCATCCCAGATGGTGGGCTTCACAAATAAAGAAAATTCTACTTTTTATCCTTTTTTTGGATGGTTCCAGTACTAGAGGTACCTAGTTCATTTTTTATTTGTTTTTACTTCTCTTTGGTTTTGTTAGGATATTTTAGTTCCCTAGATCAGAAATATCTTTCTTATATTTCCTCTGTTGAATCTTGCCTTAAAAGTCTTTTTTCCTAGAAAGGTCGTAGTTGTGCTTTATTTTTTTGTTGTTTTTCCTTTTTTTTAGTTTTTTAAGGAGTGTGTGTGTTTTTGTACTATTTTGTTTTTGTGTTGTTTTTTTGTTTATTTTGTTTTTGTTTTTTTTTTCCTTTTTTGTGTGTTTTTGTTGTTTTTCATGATTTTGTTTTTTGTGTTTTGCATTTTTTTTAAGTGTTTGTGTTGTTTTTTTTGTTTTCTTATGTGTTTTTTATTTCATGTTTTATTTTATTTTTTATTTTGTTTTTATTTATTTATTTATGAGTATTTTGTTGTTTTATGCTTTTATGTTGTTTTTCTTTGTTTTGTGGTTTTTTGTGTGTGTTTTTTGTTTCTTTGCTTTTTTCTTTAAAGTTGTGTTTTTTTGTGTTTGTTTGTTTTTGTTTTTGTTTTTTTAGGCATGTTTGTTGAGTGTACCGAAAGGGGGTAGGCAAGGTGTGAGTCCTAGGTGTTTTTGGTGGAATATACCTGCTCCTTGGTACTTACCCAAAAGTGGCATCCCATTTGGGGTGTTTTTGACAAAAAAAAATTCTAAATGAGTGTCAAGATGATTTTAAATATAAAAAGAAGCCAAGATGTATGAAAAATGGTTAAAAATTGAAAGAGCAACCAATATTAGACATTATAAGTGCATAAAAAAAAATAAGATAAGCTTGTAATCAAATAAGAGAAATAAGCCTATATAAAATGATTAGAAACTACAAATAAATGGAGATTGTTGTATATGAACATAAAATAGACACAAGACACTTATTTTTTTTGAAAAAATTGAAAAACTTGTATTAATACAAAAGGCAATTACAAAAGGGAGAAAACTCATCCCAACCAACAGCAAAGAACTAGACAACAAGCGGAGAGCACAAAGGCAACGCTAACCCCCACAGAGCACAGAAGACAACAAGGCACGAAAACGCGACATGTCGCGAAATCGTGACATGTCACGAAATCACGACAATCAACCCCGTCGCGGCCGCAGCAGCGCCATCAGTCACGAAAACGTGACATGTCGCGATATCGCGACAGACAAAGCCCTCCGCGTCCGATCACCAAAAAAGTCGCGAAATCGCGACAGCAACTCCCTCCGTCGGTCTATCATCACAGGCGTCGCGAAATCGCGACAAGAACTCCAAGAAGCATCAAATCTCCAAAAGGGTCACGAAATCGCGACGAAATTTCTCCGAAGCGCCCAACCAAAGAAAGTGTCGCGATATCGCGACGAATTTTCAACTTGACTCCCAATCCGCAAAAGTGTCGCGATATCGCGACACTTTTACCAAAGCCATCAATGTGCCAAAAGTGTCGCGAAATCGCGACGAATTTTCCTTTCAGCTCCCAATCTTCAAAACTGTCGCGATATCACGACAAGTTATCCTCATTGCAACCAGTCTTCAAAATTGTCGCGATATCACGACAAGTAATCCAGATGACGCCAGTGTGCCCCAACTGTCGCGATATCGCGACGATTTTACCATGCAGCTTTCGATCGACAAAAATGTCGCGAAATCACGACGAAATGTGCCCTTTGCTCAAGTTCACCAAAAATGTCGCGATATCGCGACGATAATCCTCCTTATCACCCCTGCGCCAAAAACGTCACGAAATCGCGACAGCAAGCAACCAAAGGCCGCGACGGCACAACAGGTCACGAAATCGCGACAAATTCCAACTGGAGGCAACGACAGCAAAACAGGTCGCGATATCGCGACATTTTTCAACCTTGTCACCCCTTCGCCAAAAACGTCGCGAAATCGCGACGGCTTCCATCCACAGGCCGCGATGGCGCAGCAGGTCGCGAAATCGTGACAAAATCCCATAGAAGGCCTCGTCAGCAAAATAGGTCACGAAATCGCTACAACTTCGCATCATGGGCAACGAAAGCGCACCAAGTCACGATTTCGCGACATGTCACGATTTCGCGACATGTTCCCTTCGAAGGCTGAGAAGGCGAAACCTGTCGCGATATCGCGACAACTTCCAACAAGAGGCCACGTCGCCGCTACAGGTCGCGAAATCGTGACAAAAACCTTCCTTAGCAGCAAAAACTTTGCACATTATCATAGGTAGCATTCAAGGCCTTGCCTAATCACAACATCCTCCATAGGCATATCACTATGCATCTGCACTCCAACTTCCTTCTCAGCACCCATCTTAGCAAGGAAATCGGCCGCCTTGTTGAAATCCCTACTCACATAGATGGGAACCACATCATCTAATTCTTTCCAGAGATCCTTTATCTGAGAGACAAGACTCCGCAACCTCCAGGCTTGCAAATCAAAGTTCCTCATGCAATCGAGAGCGCCCACCAAAATTTGGGAGTCGAACTCAAGAATTATCTTTCTATGGCCCTGCTTGACACCCCAGATAGAAGCAAATTTAATGACCCAAGGCCTCCGCTTCATTGTTTGTGGCATGACCCGCACCTTGCAGCTCCCAAGAAAGCACAGACCCACCATGATCACGGCACACAACTCTAGTTCCAGCGCTACCCGGATTTCCTTTTGCAGCTCCATCAGTATTGATTTTGATCCACCCTACTGGGGGAGGGTGCCATCTATCATGAGCCTGTCTTTCAAGAGCAACAACTCCATCAACCAATGGCACAGAAACATACTGATGTTCCTCCTCAACGTAGATGGCAACCGATTCCACCACTTTGCTCCATATGACCTCGCCATATTCCATCAAGTGAAGAGAATGTTTCACAAAAAATGTGGGCATTTCTCTCCAGCCACACCTGCCACCAAATAAAAAGAAATCCCAGCTCCCACCCAATTCGAAGAGCTTTGGATTTAAATCGCCTCTCTTCCATCTGTCCCAAATATTGGTCCGAGTCACATCACTGTTGGCTTGAATTTTGAAGTGGGAAAACTAGCGCATCCAAATCTGCCGTGTGAAGGGGCATTCAAACATCAAATGATCAACAGTTTTCTCATGCTTGCGGCATAAAACACACTGAGAAGGACCGATGATGCCTCTGTGTCTGAGATTGTCAAAGGTGAGAATTCCATTGTGCATAAGTTGCCAGGCAAAAAAATTCACCTTCGGCCAGCCCTTGGGGTGCCATATCTTCTTCCAAACATGGACCGAAAAAGAGTGTGGGGGGGCTCTGGAAGAATCTGATCAAATCCCGCCTTCACAGTGTAAACCCCAAGGTTCCCAAAGCCCCAGGCAAGTTCATCCTCCTCATCATGCCCAGTAAGAAACCTAGCTTTCAAAATTTTTTCCAAGATGGGTGCCAGCTCCGGTGGGATTGGAATTGGCCACTCTTCCAACCTCTTGAACTTTTTGAACTTGTACTCCCCAATGTGGTTGGTATTGAAATAACTCTCAATTTGAATCCAGCCCTTGTCTTCTATGGCTGATTTAATGGGTTGCAATTCGGGAAACACAACAATGATGGGAGGATGCTGATCCCAGGAATCAGTCCAGAAACGGGCCTTCTCCCCTCTCCCCACTTTCCAAAACAATTGATCTTTGATAACTTGAGCTCCAAGCTTGAGAGTCTGCCATACTAAGGATCCATTACCCTCCAAAGGGAAACGTCCCAGATCATTGGGGTGAGCATGGCCCAGTTATTTACTAGAAAGAATTCTGCTAAAGAGGGATGTTGGTCGGGAAATCCACCTCCAAGATCAGCTTTACCAGCAAAAGCTTGATTATTAAGCTTGGAGCTTCTCAGTCCCAGCCCTCCTTTATCCTTGGGCTGGGTAACCTTATCCCAGCCAACCAAGGCCCATTTCTTCTTCCCTTTTGCACCCTCCCATAAAAAGCTTCTGGCCATTTTGTCAAGCTCTTTCCATATAGAATGTGGGGCAGCCAGGATGGAGAATTTATATATTGGCATTGCCTGAATAACTGATTGTAAGTAAGTTAGTCGGCCTCCATAGCTTAACCATTTATGAGACCAATGATTCATTTTCTCTTTGATGCCATCCAAAAGATCCTTCCAGATATCAATTTTCAGTTTTTTGAAATGCAGAGGAACCCCCAAGTAAACAACAGGTAGAGAGGTCCTAGTAAATCCCAGGATCTCAGTAACTCTTTCCTGTAACCTTCGGTCAAGATTGAAGAAGACCACTTTGGATTTTTTATCATTAATGACTTGATTTGAGGCCCGAAGGTAGATGTTTAGAGTATCTCTGATTCCTCTTGCTTCCCTGAGGCTGGCCACTCCAACCAATCCTGTGTCATCCACAAACTGTAAGTGGGTCAAAACTTCCGTCCCCACTTTAATACCTGTTAGCAAACCTAGATGTCGTCTTCTCAGGAAGAGTCTGCCTAATCCTTCTGCTAAGATGAGGAAGAGGTAAGGAGAGCAAGGGTCTCCTTGACGAAGACCCCGAGAGGCTCCAAAAGGAGTCGAGGGGAGCCCATTGATTAGAACAGAGAAAGAAGGTGTGGAGATACAGCTCATGACCCAGTCAATCCAGTCTTGAGAGAAGCCAAAGGCTGCCAGCATCTTTGCCAGGAAGCCCCACTCCACCCGGTCATAAGCCTTAGACATATCCAACTTTATGAACATTCCTTTGTTGCCCGAAGTTTGCATTGTATGGATTGCCTCCCGAGCAAGGACCACTTCATCCAAGATCTGTCTTCCTTCAACAAAACCCCCTTGCTCGTAGGAAATTATTTTATGGAGAAGAGGTTTTAGCCGTTCAGCCATAATCTTCGTGACTATTTTATAAATAACATTACATAAGGCAATCGGTCTGAAATCATAGAGATGAACCCCCCCTCCCCTTTTGGAATTAAAGTGATGAAGGTGTGGTTGAGAGCCTTAAGCATTCTTTTATTAGTTCTGGACTCCTCTGTGACAACCAAAACATCTTTCTCCAGAGTATCCCATAAGGCCTAAAAGAATTCAATAGGAAAGCCATCTGGACCTGGCGATTTTCCAGTTGCTCATCCCAAAGACCACTTTCTTTAGTTCATCACTCGTCAATGGGTCTAAGGAGAGTCCGATTCTCTTCGTGAGAGATAATAGAAGGTATGACATTAATAACTTCATTTTGAGCTTCCACATCTTGTTCCATACTTTCCTTAAAAAGGTTTGAGAAATAATCCATTGAGTGGAAATGCATTCCAAGAAGAGTATCAAAAGAGTGTCCATTCTCATCTTGAAGGACTTCCATGTTATGCATTTGTCTCCTTGCACAGGCTGAGCGGTGGAAAAATTTTGTATTTCTATCACCTTCTAGTAACCAAGTGATTCTTGCTCTCTGTTTCCAGTAAATTTCCTCTTGATTATCAATGTCCTCAACCGCTTTGCGCAGAGCATCATCCTCAGCTTTAAGGTGCTCAGTAATGGTACCTTCCCTGAAGTGTTTTTGCACCTCCTCCCATCTAGCCATCAAGGGGGCCCTTTGGAGCTGGAAGTCCGACTTATTGTTTTGTCTCCACTGTTTCAATTTACACTTGACAAAATGAAGTCGTTTATGGAATTTGAACATTGCAGTCCCAAAGGGTAGGCGGCCTTCTTCCCACCACTGTGGAATTTTCCTTCGGAGATCCTCCTTTTGCAACCAAAAATTTTCAAATTTGAATGGCTTGTGGTGTTGACCTGTCATCGGCCCTCCCTCCAACAAAAGGGGATAGTGGTCTGAGACTGGGCCTTCCAAAATCTGGAACTTAAGATTCCATTTAATAAATGCCTCTTCAAAGACCAAAAACCGGTCTAAATTAACCTTCCCCGCCGTGTGGCTCTCTCCTCTTATTTGTCCAAGTAAAGTAGGTTCCGAGGCCTTTGATATCAACCAGATTAAGGGCCTGGATTTGGGCAATCAAGAACCGGTCCCCCGGATCCAAAACTGGGGCACCACCTTCCTGATCCCTAACAGACAATTTGGCATTAAAATCCCCAGCTATGATCCAGTCAAAAACTTCCCGGGAGGACCTCATGTTGTGTACAACTTTCCATTGGAGCCGCTGGCCATCAAAGCATTGAGCCCCATAGAAGTTTGTAATAAGAACATGTTCAGTTGTGGCATTGTTTCTAAACAGAGATGTGAGAACACCCCTCCAAGCTATGTGTTCTAAAGCTGTCCATTCCTGAGGGTTCCAGAGAGTAACAATCCCCCCCGAGGCACCCTGAGCAGCCACATCCATATAATCAGCACCCCGCCATATTCTGTTAGCAGTCTTGCACATAAGATCTACAGACATTTTTGTCTCCTGGATGAGCAAAAAGTCTGTTTTACATTTTCCTAAAAGTCCTTGAACAACAGATTGATGGGTTCTCACTGTTTAAACCCCTAACATTCCAGGATTGAATAATCATTGAGGACCTTGAGAGCAATAAGACTCAATTGGCCTCACCGATCCTCCATTGATCAGCTTGTCTCCTTGTACTGCTAGTAGATCCTTATTGGATTTTCTGCCTGCTCCTTGGGAATTACTGTTTTTAGACCTCTTCTCCACCTGGGTAATCCCTAGAACCGGCCTTTCCCTATTCTTTTCAGAGCTTCCCATATTGACGTCCTTAATAACCGACTGTGCTGGGGAGTGGATTACCAGTGTCCCTGAGTTCTCTGGCTGCATTGTCCCAGAGGGTTCCATTACCTGTTCTAAGACAGGAGTAGAAGAAGGGGAAGCCTGAGAGTGAATGTTAATATCCTCAACATTCCCATCCACTCCCTCCATAACTTGGTCCTCTTGATCCACTAGGGATTTAAATATTTCATACCGATTGGTTGGCTTAAGTTGTGCCTGCTCCTTGGAATTTTTCTTTTTATTTCTCCTTCGCTTCGGTTGTTCAAAACCATCTTTCTGGAGATCAGAATCCTGAGGAATACTAGATGGATCTTGGACAGGGGTAAACTTGCCCTCTCTGGGGCGATTTGGATTTCCAAGCGGAGCCTCCACTTTTGTGCTCAGAATATTTGGGCAGAACCTCGCCAGATGGCCGTGCTTATGGCAGACTCTGCATCTAAAAGGTAGTGCCTCATAATCTAACTGTTGTATCCAGGAGAGCCCTGTCAACTCAAGTTCCACCTCGACTGGTAGAGGCTAGCTAATGTCCATTTCAACACAGATCCTAGCAAAGACAACTGTGTTTCCCTCTATAGTATCTCTGGAGACTCCTAGAAATCTGCCTAATGAATTACCAATCATTTCTAAAACTTGCTCACCCCAAAACTCCATCGGGAGAGCATACAACGGATCCAGATCGGGACTGCCGTGGGTTCAATACGAGGGTCAAAACCCACTCTCCATGGTTGAACAAATAACCCAACCGGGCCATGGTTCCTCTTCTCTGATTCAAATGCTCTGTTTCTATCTGCTAAAGAAGAGAAACTAATAATGAAATAACCATTACTGATAGGCCATAAGGAGTACTCACCTAGTGGCTCCCAGTTCTGTCTAACCCAGGTGTGCATAAAGTTCAGAGTGGGACGAATACCCATGAATTTGCAAATCAGGTCATGGTGAGCACGGTAGGAGATTGTGTCTTCAACCAGCTTCGGTTCTATAACAATCTTTGGTCTGGTAGCGGATTGCGGGAGGCAGCCATTAACTCGGTGTGCAAATGCACCCTTGCCAGCATTCTTGAGTAACGTTTGAAAAGCACTTCGCTGAGCTTCATCAGAGGAAGACGA
The DNA here is from genome assembly GCA_028583015.1 of Wollemia nobilis. Lineage (NCBI taxonomy): Eukaryota > Viridiplantae > Streptophyta > Pinopsida > Araucariales > Araucariaceae > Wollemia > Wollemia nobilis. Next base: position 388,130 of record JAQPPZ010000856.1, on the reverse strand, counting down.
AGGGTTTTCTTTTAACATCTCAGCATACAAACTCTTTCTCCCAACAAGAGGAACTGGAGGAGACCCCATTGGGCCCTCCCAGGGCAGCGGAAGAACCTTCAGCCAAGCACACTGTCAACCCACCACAGTCCCTGGTAGAGCTTCCACACCAGAAACCCTAGAGAAACGCCCGACACCAGCTCAGAGGTTTTTCCCGCCAAATCGCCAGAGCTCAAAAACCAACACAAGACACTTGTTAGAGAGATATAAAATAGTGATTATAAGTCCAAATTTTGAATATTAAAAGTAAAAAAATAAAATTCAAGTGTTAACAATGATTGAGCAAGAGAAAGATGCTTAATTGATTAAGCAAAGAAAATTAAAAAGGAAAGGATTTGACATTTTATAGTGTAGCAGTGCCTTCTTATTACACTAATATGATATCCTCAATTAAATTGACCCTTTATATTTTTTCACTTGATCCAAATGCTATTGAAGATGCTCAAAATGAAAGAAATATTGAGAAAACAAATTGACATAGTTTGGATGTTTTTAGAATGCTTGTTGAATACCCATCTCATGGGCTAAATTTATAAATTTTTAGAGGGTAGATCTTTGGAGGGAAGGATGAGTCAAATATGTCATTTGGATAAGGTAAGACATTCAAAATTTTTAGGTCTAAGGAGAGATGGAGAATGCATAATCAAACCATGGAGTGGGGGAAGGAATTTGCATGCATTTGGGTCATGTCATAGAGATTTCATTTGTGTTTGTAAAAGATCTAAAATTGTAGAAGCATTTATGTAGCACTTTCCCAGACAAGTAGTGCTTTTGATCAATGGTCATGTTGACATACCAACATGTTGAGAAAATTATATTTTGAAAAAGTTCTACAAATAACCAAAATAATTGGTGCAACACTTTTGCTTTGTTATACCTAGGTGTTATTTTCTTACAGTTTGAGGTATTGATCATTATACAAGTGTAGGAATATCAATACTACATATGCAAAGAATTACTTAAAGATAAAAATTGATTGATTATTCCATAGAATCAACTTTGTATAAATAGAAAATTTGATCAATGTAGGTCGTTGGATTACAACAACTCAACACGTCTAAACTAGTCTAGACTAAGAGTTCACCTGACCCATGGAAGAGTGGTAACTCAGGTTAGACTATCCTAGTAGAAATTAAGAGAATAAATATTTATTCTAACACCATCATTAAGTGATACAAGGGGTGAATGAAACTACAGGAGATGAGTCCCAACAACAAGGCCTCATGAGATACTCATGTACAATATTGGTGCTACCCAAAAAACTGAGTCCCAAAAAAATGGCCTTATTGGGTACTCATGTACAATGAAATTATTTATAGGAGAGATGGTTAAAAAAACACATGGGAAAAAACCATCTTCCTAGAAGAAAAAAAAGAAGAAGAAGAAGAGAGAGGTGAATGAGGCATGTCCTCGAATGGTGAGGATTGTCCTCTTCTGAATTGAGCCTCTCAAAGATCTTTAATTGAATGAGCACCCTTCTAATTTAACTACCTAACCCCAAGTTTCTCATGCAATTGAATGTAATGTGGAGAAGGAAAGGATTTGGTGAAGATGTCTACAATTTGATTTTATGTGGTAATGCACTCCAAGTTTAGATCCCCTTGTTGAAAATGCTATCGAATGAAGTGCATGTGAATATCAATGTGCTTGGTGTGTTGATGATCAACTAGATTATGGGTAATATGAATTGTGATCTGATTGTCACACCAAAGGGTAATAGTTTGGTCATGAAAAAAACCAAATTTCATCACTATATAATGAAGCCAAAGAGCTTCTTGAGTGGAAAAAACTGTTGCCCTGTATTTTGCCTTTGTAGATGATAGTGCTATTGCTTGTTGTTTTTTGCATGACCAAGAAATAGGTGAAGAACCAAGATAAAAAACATAGCCAGAGGTGGAACATATATCTTCAACTAAACCTGCCCAATCAGAGTCTATGTAACCAATGATATCCATGGATCCACCCTCATATAAAAGCCCAAAGTTAGTTATTCTTTGTAAGTAGTAGATGATTCTCTTTTGCTACTTGCCAATGGCTGAAATGAGGTTGATGTGAGAATCTAGATATTAAGCCAAAAAATTATGAAATATATGGGTGAGTATGAGTGAGGTATAATAGACTTCCTACAAGTTTTCTATAGAGAGTAGCATCACATAGAGGTGACTTGCATAAAGTAGTTAGAGTGAATCCAAACTGAAAAGGTGTGGAAGAAGACTTGCAATCAATCATCTTAAAATGCTGAAGAAGATCTAGAGTATAATTCTATTGACACAAAAATTCTTGCATTTGTTTGAGTTATCTGAAATCCAAGGAAGTAATGAGCCAAACCTAGATTAGCCATCTCAAATTTCTCAGAAAGGGAGTATTTGATAGTATAAATGTGAGAAATGGCACTACTAGTGAGCAATAGATCATCAACATAGAGAACAAGTATGGTGATGTGTTTTTCATCCCTCCAGATGTATATTGTTGCATTAGACTCACAATGAGAAAACACTGAGGAAAGAAGGAAGGAGTCCATTTTTTCATATCAAGCTCTAGGAACTTGTTTAATACCATAGAGAGATTTCCTTAGTCTACAAACAAGGGAGGAGTCTTGAATAAATCCAGCAGGTTGTTCCATGAATATTTCCTCTTTTAAGTCACCATGCAAGAAAGCACTTTTAACATCCATTTGAAAAATTGGCCACATTTGAGAAGCAATAAGTGCTAGTATCAACCTCACAGAATACATTTTTGCAATTGGTGTAAAGGTTCTAGAATAATTAATGCCTTCAATTTCTGAAAAACCTTTACCTACAAAGTGAGCTTTGTGTTTGTTAATTTCTCCATCAGCTCCATACTTAGTTCTATAAATCCATTTACAATGAACCGATTTTCTCCCTTTAGGTAGAGGGACTAGATCCTAAGTTGTTTTTTTTTATTAAGGAATAAAATTCATTCTCCATGACATTATATCATTATTTTATACCAGTTTCTTCTTTGAAGGATTAAGGATCTGTGGAAATGGACTGATAGACAAGATCATAACCCATGGAGTTGCTTAATATGGATGATGGAATATTTTGGATGTAAGGGGTGGCCTTTTGAACAATGGTGCGGGCCCATTTTGGCATTGTGGAAGGAGTAATGAATGTGATAGGACTTTGAGCTGGTGTTTGAAGTATAGGATCTTCATTTTGGTTATCTAACTCAAGGATGGTATCTTCATTATATTGAGGCTCAAATATTGGAGATAGCTCAAGAGAATTAATGTTAGAAGAAGATGATTGAGGATCTTTATAATGGAATATTTCATCAAATTGAATATTTTTATGAAAAACAACCTCATGAGTTGTGGGATCAAGGATCCTATAGGCTTTCATTTCCTCACAATAACCAACAAATATGAGTTGCTTACTCTTTTTGTCTAGAGCCTTCCTATTTTTCTTTGGGATATGTTCCCAAGTAGTACACCAAAAAACTTTGAAAAAAAGACATAAGGTTTTGAGCTAGTCCATGCTTCCTTAGGAGTTAAATGTCCAAGAGATTTATGAGGTGTGCTATTTTGAATATAATTTACACAGTTAATTTCCTTAGCCCAAAATACTACTGGAATATCTCTTGAGTGGAGCATACAATTTACCATTTATTTTTGAGTTCTGTTTTTCCTTTCTGCAATACCATTTTGCCACGGATTATGGGATATTGAATTTTTATGAATTATGCCATGAGTTAAGAGAAATATGGAGAACTCATTTTTGAAGTATTCCCCCCCCATTATCTGTACGAATTTGCTTGATTTTCAACTAAGGCCTTAAATATTTTGAAGTGGGATAGAACCTCATCTTTGTATTTTAGAAAGTAGACTCAAATTCTTCTTAAAAAATTATTAATGAAGGTTAAGGTATATTTTGCTCCTTTGAAATAAGGCTTTGGGAAGACCATCAAGTCACTATGGATTAAATGTAGAGGGGATGAGGCTCTTTGAGAACTACTTGGGTGAAAAGGATCTTGATGTTTCTTTCCAATAGCACATACAGGACATACTCCATCAAAAGAAGAAACTTTTGGAAACCCTGTTACCATTTCATGAGTATTCAACTCCTTTAGATAGATATAACTGAGATTTCCAAACCTCTCATGCCAAATTTTGCTTTCAATATCTCCATGTGCAACAAAACAAGAGGTCCCATCTAAATTTTTGAATCCCTTGAAGTAAAATAGGTGAGTTTTATGATCAATATCTCCTTGATCTATGATAGAGTGTGGTTCTTGAAAGTCTCTTATCTCAACTCTTGTTGGTGAAAATAGAATTGTTTTGCCCTTTGCAGAAATACAAATATGATAGATGGAGAGGATATTTATAGCTATATTTGGGACATAGACAAAATTTTTGATACAAACACCATCAATGGATATGCCACCTTTTCCTTTGACCGGGATAAAGGATGAGTCATCAACTTCTATGCTACAAGTTGAGCTGGAGGAGATTGAAGTGAATGACTCATGTGAGGAAGTCATATGATGAGTTGCTCCTGAATCTAGAACCCAACATTTTTATGAAGTTTTTATAGCTTTGCCTTGAAAATTTAAGGCTTTTCCTATTTTCTTCTTAATTCCTATTTTGTGATCTTTTATTGTTGGCTCTAGTTGTTGTAGTCTTTTCCAACATTTTTTCATAGAATGTCCATCATTTTTGTAATGTGTACAAGTTATAGGGCCTCTTTATTTATTTTTGAATTTTTATTTAGTGGAGGTGGATGCTACTAATGCTTTTGAGGAAGAGGAAGAGATCTCATATTTTGCAAGTTTCGTTTCCTCTCTAGTTAGCCTATCACAAAACTCCTCTAAAGAGGGCATTTTAAAACTTGTACCAAGTGCATCTTTTGTAGACAAAAAGGTGGTAGCAAAAATTTGAAACACTCTATTTAACTTAGAGAGAATAATATAGATGTATTATTCTTCTATTTTATTCTTACCACTACCTTTTAATTGAGTGAGGACTTCTTTAAATTTGGTGAGAAAGTCAACAATATTTTTGAAGTCTTCAAGAGATAATGTTGTTAACTCTACCTCTAGTTGCATTGACGTTATTTGATCCACTTTACCAAACAAGTTCTTTATTTTTTTCCAAATTTTAAATGGGGTTTTACATTCTAAAATATGAAACCATAAGATTTCATTTACATTTGTGCTTATAATACCCATTGTTTCATACATCTTTTCTTTATGAACAAATATTTCATATTCTTTTTTAAATTTGGGTCGCTTCTCTTCTAGAAAGTGTGTGAGCCCTTTTTGAGGAATGAGATTTAATATATTTAGTTTCCATGTGTGATAGTTATGAGGGATGAGTGGGTCAATTATATTCATTTTTACAAAAAGAAAATTGTAGTGAACCAATATTCCCCCCTTTAACTGCAAGAAACTTGAGATAAGATAATGATGCACCCCTCCTTAAATTAGAAAAATGTGGAGTAAGAAATATTAAAAAACAAGGCAGCTTGAAATATTAAAAAAAAAGGCAGCTCAAGCCAAACCGTTATACCAAACTCTTTAGTTTACCTGCCCTTACGTGAGGGAAACTATAAGTAAAATGAGGAGAGTGATACATGGAACATAGACAATTTGAAGTAAGAATAACCCGCCAGACCTTTATATTGAATCTTCTCAATCACCAATCCTTACGTAAGGGAGACTATAGGTAATTTAGGAGAACGATACTTGGAACATAGGGGATTATTTAAAAATTGTGGGCCAATTTTTTGTGCCTTTCTTGATTATTTTTGGTTGCTTTTGAGTGAATTTTGAAGTGTTATTGCAACTATAACATGTAGTAAACTCTCTAGGAATGAGATGTAAGCATAAAAACATCAAATGGCCAAGAGAGTTCCAAAAATAGAATACAACAATTTGTGCTAAGTACCTCCTCTAAATGCAGTAGTAGTAAACCCTTCCTTCTATATAGAAATACCAAAATATTACAGTAGTAGAAGAGACTGCAATTCAGTAAATTGAGACACATGAAGAAGCCCCCCTTGATTGAAGCCATTAAGAGTAGGTGTAAGAAGTAGCACCACCATAAACAACCCCCCTTCCCCAAAAGATATTTTTATTGATGGTTTTACAAGGAGACTTCTCACTTAAATTACATTTATAGAAATAGGCAGATAAACATTGAGAGGATCTTACTAAAAATGTATTACAATACCATTTTTTGAAGATCTGATAGAAATTTTTTAAGATTTAGATGTGAGCTCATTTTTAGAATAATATGAGCTGACTAACATCAAAAAATCACCCTCCTCACAGAAAATAAACTCAACATTTTATCCTTTTGAAAAAATTGTTTGCAAGGGAATGAGGAAAAAAAATAAAATAGCCCTCGAACTTCGAACTTGCTTGCCACGCTTCCAATCCCACTATTTCAACCTTATGAGATGCATAAGTGTTTTTCATCTTCTCTCTTCATGCTATTGCTTTTATTATATAAGACTCCGTCAACTCTGCATTCAAGGTAAAAAATATTTTTGCCCCAAATTTTACGTAGCCTCAATGTTGAAGGTGGCACCACCAATGTTGCGAGATGCTTTGAACCACAAAACCATGGAATTGTTATCTTGACAATGGAAACATACCTGATGATAATGAAACAATGGATTCATTATCTTGGAAATGGAAACACGCCTATTTAGTAGATGTCGCTCACTTATCTTCCTAGAAAAAATAGTCGATAGCTTCAAAGTGCCACTTCTTAGATTCCTTGCAAAAGAAATATGTTATCACTTAAAACATAGTTTGTGAGGCACTTAGAAAGAGGAGGAGATGGTGTTTTATAGCTTTGAAATTGATTCTTTTAGAAGAGAATCCATTCACGATATGGAGAAAACTAACAACTTGATGTCAGTTCTAAAGCGAACGTTAGAACCAATCTGAAGTGATCATTGGATGCCAAGGTTTTTATAGGTGGAACACACTGGAAGGCAACCATTGGATGGGTTCCAATATTGTAGTAGTCTTGAACACTCGATGGAATAACTCCATGTTGGGCACCAGGCGAGCGAAGAGAGCATTAACACCTCAACACTACTTTCTTGAGTGGAACACTGTAGGTAAGGTGCACATGTCAGCCAAATCACATGTGTGATAGTAACAAAGGAAAAGTTCATTAATTCTTTAGTGCATATGCCAATGTGCTCTCCTTTAGAACTAGTGTCGAGCTACCCTACGCAACTGCAACTATGTCAAACACCCACAAGGTGAAGGTAATGAAGTTTGCAGCGGTAGTGCCAAGTGAGATCGGAGGCAAAGGTCTAACACCTACGAGGCCAGTGTGATGAAGTCCATAGGAAAGAAAACAAGGCAGCGTCCTCTTGATATCCTATGAAAAAAACACTGAAGAGATATGCTTTACATTAAAATTCAAGCTGCGTAGGCTTGAGAGTAGATCTTGGTGTCATGGGCACACTATTCAAAGGAAGCGTGACATCTTGATTACCTTGCTTTAAGTAAAAAAATGCTTAATAAAATTTGAATCATGTGCTTTGAATTTTATTTATACCATATAGGTATAGTTACAACATAATATCAAATGCACTTTCAATTATCTCAAATGAGAAACAAGGCTTGAAAAGTCAGCAACAATAAAAAAAATTACAGTCATGCTTTGAGAAATACGCAGGAGGCAAGATCCAACTGCCTTTCAACAAAATAAAATAATTTGTTTTTGTTGAAAAAAATTCAATGGATTATGGATAAAAAGTATGACTACTATAACTCTAAGCAAGTTGAGATAGTCAAACGAAACTATCCAAAGAAAGTGAACCAGCTCTATGAAAAACTGAATGCATGCAAAATCTAGCCTAGCTTTGGTACCATGTAGGAATATCTATACTAGATATGCAAAGCATTACTAAAATATCAAAACTGATTGATTATTCCATGGGATCAACTTTGTATAAATAGCAAAGTTGATCAATGTGGGCCATTGGATTACAACAACTCAACACATTTGAACTAGTCTAGACTAAGAGTTCACCTGACTCATGGAAGAGTGGTAACTTAGGTTAGACTATCCTAGTAGAAATTAAGAGGAACAAATATTTATTCTAACAAGTATAGGAATATTTATACTTGTTTGAAATATCTTTTTTATCCTAATCTAAAAATGGATTTTTTGTAATTTTTTATGAAGGTTTTATAGATTACCCAAAAATGATGTTACTTTTAGGTCCACACACATCCCAAAATTGTATGTGAAGAAGGAATATTCAATTTGTTTGATTAAAAGGCTTATGAATGAGGGTTAATTGATATTTTTTTGTAGATTTGATGATTGGTAAAGTGTACCAAAATTGGGTGTCTATATTTTATCCCTTTTTGATGTGCTTATTGTATAGTAAAAATGTAAACAAAATGATTTAGATACCTCAATTTTATGTTTGTGTCTACGGTTGATAAGGATTATGAAGATTTGTTGTGTAAAATGATGTTAAGGATTGTTTTTTTGGAAGAATTAAATGCTACCATACCCTATGTGTACCCCCTTGGGCTTCAAATCCCAGGATAAAATTGAATCAATGAGTTTGATTCACATGGGATGATGGAAACATATTATGGAAACATATTACCTAATATGATTTGAACAAGGGGTGAGTTGATTAGGATGATGATTGATTGTAAAAGAACACATAATTGGATGGTCCTAATTATGATTTTTAAATTTTTTCCTATGAGTGGAGGATAGCTGATATTTGAAGATGTTGTCTCAATATATGTACAATATTTCATATCAATCTACCCTTAAGTGTTGGGCTTGGAGCCTGATTATTGTACAAGCACTTAAAGTGTGTTTCAAATGATGATGCATCCAAGTTAAAAAAATATGTACAAAAATCTCTTAGATAGTGTTGAGATTTACCTAGAAGATATTATTACCTTTTCCCCGAGGACTTTGTTAGATTTGCCTTGAGGACTTAGTTAGCATTGCCTAAAAATATTAATTAGCATTGCTCATAAGAGTTAGTTAGAATGTACCTAGAGGACTTAGATAGTATGTTCCTAGAGGACATAGTTAGCATGTTCCCTAAGGACTTAGCATTTGCTTGGACTTAATTAGCATTACCTACAAGACTTAGCATGTTCCTAGAGGACTTAATTAGCATGTGCCCGAAGGAATTAATTAGTATTTTTCCAAAGGTATTAATTAGCATTTGATATAATATAATATGTATATCTCATGCATTTGAAGTATAATATATGTACAAATTGGTTGACAATGTTGGGATGGTATTTTTGAGATAATAATATGTACAACATTGGGATATTATTTTTGACTACCCTAAAGGATGGGACTATCATGTGAGTGTGACCAAGGGGGAATTTCAAATATCTATGTCTAAGAGGAAATTTAAAAGCTTATATTTAATAGGGAATTCAAGTCATGATGAAGTGTTTCCAAGGATGGCAGTTGAGTCATTTTGAGACAAATGTGTAAGTGATGTTTCAAGCTATATATTTTACCCCTAGGTGAGGGTCAAATGACATAATATGTGGAAGGAATAGATGTGAAATATGTGTGTTCGATGTGTTATAGTGATGAGTATAATTATAATATGTTTTGATTCATGACCCTATGTGTAAACTAGATATAGAGGCATGATAGGAAAATTAGTGTGATGAAAAACATGTAGAATCATTTTAATTATAGGAAAGAAAAAATCATAGTTTATAATAATTTAAAACAAATCAATTTCATAAACAGGTGATAGAGCTTGATGCGCTAAAGATAAACGATCAAATTGAAAAAAAATATAAGGATGTCCAAGTAAATAAAGATGGATAATGCTTTTAAGATATTTTAAATTGATATTAAGATCAAGATAAATTTATGGAGATATAGTTGGATAAGTCCCAAATTATATTATAATTAAGGGACTAGAAGGATCCACTAGCATCAACCACCTAGTGGAAGTTCAATGTATGTGAGTTATTCATAACTAGGATTATCATTGCGTCTTGGTGGATTTCCATAATCGACATGCAATAGGTAATCCATACAAAGCTAAGAACATGCATGCAAGAAAAATATGATAGCAAAAAATTAACGTAAACAAGGACCCAAACATAAATAGTTATATGAGTAAGTAGTCAATGTATATTCATTTGTAGATCTAAATACAATATTTTATTAGGATGCATTATCAAGAAGCTAAATTAATGATATAGCTAAAGGAAAGTATTCCTAGACATTTTGACTTACTTTGATCTACTTATTGACATGGTACAACTATGTGACCCAAAAATTAAAGGAGTTAGTTTTATTGTCATGGAGGCACAAAACTAGGATGGAACAAGTATACTACTATTGGAGGGATACCCTATCCCATGGCATCAATATCTTATAATATCAATCAAGGGAATATATTAAGATTGAAGGGCCTTAATGTGCTATATATTTTCAAAGGAACTAATAGACAATACATAAAATATATCATTCCAAACGCTAATTGAAGGGGTGATAGTATGAATTTGGGACATTTTTGTAGCAAATGTTGTTTTTTCCCTTTGGTTATGGGTAGGTGACGGACCTTGGAAGGTTATAAGAATTTGATATAGGATAGTATGGGAACCATAATTACTAAGGACAATATATCCATTATCTATCAAGTATTGAATTAAATTTTGAATGCCTATACAATTATTGATTGTATGCCCACTAATATGGTAAAAAGCACAATGTTCATTAGGGTGGAACAAATGAGATCTTTCTTTTGCAATGTTGATAGGGTTGATAGGTGGAGTTTCTATCATTTTGTATTGAATAAGTTGTGCTAGGATACTGGTAAGAGATTAATCTGACTTAGTGAAAGTTAGTTGTGCAACAATCTTCTCATTATTGATAGTAACATTGACATTATTGATCTAGTCAAAATTTATAACTCCATTGCCCATAATATGTTTGTTCTCATTTATCCACTATAGGTAAGGTGAATATTTCTCTACTTTCTTAGGGATTTTAGTTTAAAATTACCCTATTATATAGAGGAAATTTTCTACCTTCTTGATCATTTCTATGGGGATAAATTGAAGCCTCCCCAGCAAGGATTTCCACCTTGCTAGGAATCCAATAAGAATCTTGTCTTCTACTTGTTTGAGCTCAAAATAGTCACTAATTGTGAACTTCTTTTCAATATAAATGAATAATTTATTGGTGAATAATTTGATAAGGTCTTTCAAGATTTTGGGAGAGTTCCTTGGTAATTGGTAGTACCACTCCAAGGTGGGGCCACTAAGGCTTTTAGGTACAGTTTTTAGTAACAACATTTTATCATGTTCAATGTTAATATATGTGATTTGGAAAAGCCTAAGGTGATTGATAAGGTATTCATTTCCTTCATATATTTTAAGCTCATGTGTTTTAAGGTTTGGAGGAAAGGGATGACTATCTATGATAAGATCTAGTTGTTGATTGAACAAGTCTTTATTGGAGTAATTTATGGTTGGAAGAGGATCCTTGGATGGAAGTCACATGTTTCTCTAGTTGTTCTAATTTAGAGTCTTTCCTTTCAAATTGTTCTAATCTAGAGTTTATATTTTGATATTCAAGGAGAAGTGGATTCAGAGGTACTTGACATAATATCAAAGGATATTATGAATTAACATAAGGATAATATTGAGATAATGGAAGGGATGGTATCAAAGATAATATCATATAGATTATCCCAAAATTATTTATATTAATAGGTCCAATGAATGTAGATCAGATGGTAGAAGAAATAGATTCTTGAGCAAGACTCGTATTTGCACTAAAATAATTAGAATTATTGGTGAAAGAATGAGGGATTGAAACACTATTAGATATATATACCATGTTGGTTTGGAGAGAAAGGGGATAAAATATACCATGTCTTAGGAGTTCATCATGAAATAAGGTGCGATGGTGCATCGAAGGTTGAGTATCTTAGGTTCTAATATTTTTTGAAGTATTATTGATAAAAATAATGGCTATGTTTAATATTATTAATATTTGTAGTAAATTTTCTATGATGGAGACTAGAGAAGAAAAGAGTAAATCCTAGGGGAATATTTTGTTAAGGGAATGTTGTATTTATTGTTATCATTGTTGATGGCAATGAGAATAGAATAAGAGGGTAATCGATCAAAATTGTATTATGAAGAAAATTCTTTAAGGGATTATTTAATTAGGGGAATATTTTGTTCTCTATTAATATTATTATAAAATTCATTGATGATATCTCCATGTTCTTGCAAAAGAACTGACATATTATTGGTGGAGTTGGAAGTTGTTCACTTTTCATTGTTATTAAGGATTTCTTGGATGATAGTTTTACATTCTTGTTTTGAAGATAATATGTGATTAGGGGATTAAATAATTATTCTATTTTTATCACAGGTAGGTAATTTATTAAGGAATTCATTAATAATATCTTCATGCTATTGTAAAAGGATATAGTATGAGTAAGCAATTTTGGTGCTATTATCTCTTGATCATTACTAAGAAATTTATTAAGGAATTAATTAATGATGTCTTCATGCTCTTCCAAATATTTTATCATTTTATTAATGTCATGTAATGGGTGTTACGTTATTCATAATATTCTATTAAACTTTCTAGATATGTAGCTACCTTACAAGTTGTATAACATCTTTGGAGTACTAGGAATATTTGAAAATGAAAGATAATTAATTTTAATAAATTTATAAGGTTTATCAAAATGGCCATTGAATAATGTTGGTAAATATATGGTTGATTGAATAATTGGACCTTAATTAATAAAGGTAGAAAATGCTATGAATATCTATCAATTGGTAGATATACCTTAGGAGGATCTCTCAATATACCTAAACCTTCTCAATATACTTGCCCTTTTGATACACCCATTGGTACTGGAAGTGACTTTTTCCCTTGATATATGAGGTCATATGTGAGGGAAAAACTTAAGGTACATGACCAAAAAATTGTGTGAGGATCAGTCACACCTAGATAGATGACTTGGTATTAATACTTTAATTATGGTAAATGAACCAATTATTAATATTGAGTAATGTTATCTAACTAAAAAAAATGAATTTAAATGGTCTTGCTTATCTTGATTCATCAAAATGTAGAATGCACCAATCCACATGGGAGGATGAATTGAGTCTCTTTCCAAAGGAGACATAAATACTTTCATTTAGGTTGGCCTACCTCCATGTACATGTATATGTTATATGTATATATTTATGTTTTTTTAAGTGACCCTTGGGGTGTGGGGAATGGGGGTTTTGTCGGCCTCCCTTTTGGGGTGGGCCCTTTTCCCCCTCTCCCCGGGTTTATTTATGTTTATGTGGTGTTTGATGGGTTTATTGTAAAACGCCTAAGGGTTTTTATCTCTAATAATATTGAAAGATAAAAATAAACCTAATAAAAATCACTACTAAGTTTGAAGACTAGATGCAATAATACAAGATGCAACAAACAAGGTTCCTAAACTATTATGCTTTTTAACACTCAATGATTTGGAATAAAGTAAAAGGAGGTTTTATTTTCAAGGAAAAAAAAGGGATGATACAAACAAAAAAGACTAACCTAATATGCAACTAAAAAAAAATATTTCTTGCCTAAGTGATCTTCAAGAAATGGTTTTTAAACCTTCCTAATGGTTCCTTGATTACTCCAACTTGAGTGATTTTTGAAAGAAGAAATTGAATTACTCTTAGTGATTGATCTAAATTAGATGTGTTTTAACCTATTTTACAAAAAAACAAAGAGTCTAAATATAGAAGACAAACAAATTATAGCAATCAAAGGGTCATAGAAGATGAAATGCATGCACAAATACTTTTGGTCCACTATTGCAGTTTTTTAAAACTTGCAAAACTTGAGAAAAAATTAGTGCACTGTATTTTAGGGGGTTTGTCTAGTTAGAGGTGGATAGTGGACTATCTACTCATACTGATTAGACACCCTTTTGTAACACAAAATTAAATTATGTATTGGATTTATAAGGAATATTGATCTATGCAAAAGTGTTGCAATCCAAAATATTGAGTGATTTTGCTAGTGGCTCTTTTGCTCTATGTAAAACATAGAGGTAGAAGCACTATTTTTTAGAAACAACAATTTGTTTATACCTAAAATGGTTTGTATGAGAATTTTGGGAAAAAAATTGATTTCAATTGGGCCTAAATGCTACTAAAATCATCAAATGAGAAAATCCCTAGTTCTTAGGGCCTAATAACTTGGGTATTTACAAAATATTAATGAAATATTTCAAGTGTCAAAAGTTTTTTTTGATTATTTTTTTTTTATGTTTTCTTGTGTTTTTTTTTCTTTTTCGATTTTTTTTTTGTTTGGTTTTATGAACTATATATCGATTTTATTTTGAGTATTTAACTATACTCTATTTAATTATTCCCCCAAAACTTAAAATAAAATTGAAAACAAGAAAACTAAGTCCTGTGGGAAGTAAAAACCAAAGAACCTGAAAACAACAAACACCTAGGTGAATAATCCCCTTCAACAAAACAAGGGCGGAAAGACCGGATAAGTATGCCTTTAAAGAATAATAGTTTTATGGTTTATAGATCTACGTACTCTCCTTTTTGCCCATTTTTCAGGATCCCACTTAGTGATTTTTTATGTAGATATTCTACTGGAGTATAGGTATCTATTCTGTTTTTTAAGAGTTTAGCGCCTGATCTTCTAATTTTACTTTTATGCTCCCCTTTAGCTTTTTTTTTGAGGTAGCAAAAATCTTGAGATCCAGAGTCATCAACATTCAAAGGAGCCTTCCCATGATTAGCCATCTTAGCCACCAATCTTGGACCACCTAGTCCCGTATTAATTACCTCTTGACACTTTTACAGGAGATTCCACCACCCTATCCACATAATCTACTAGAGGTGTATCATGATATCTTCCTAACCCAAAAAATTGGTTTTTAGATTTAGTATCATGATAGAATTTGCCCTGTTAAGGGGATTCAAGATGCCATCTCCATCTAGTCCTCTAAATTTAACCATGAAATCAAAGAGCATATTTACCATACCCTAATGAATTGGTTCTAGGGCCACACATTTTTTACCCTACAAATAGACTTAGCAAAATACTGGTACAAGAAGGATGAAATGTTCATCAACCTCTTGTGGCAGAGGTGGTTGAGGAACATGAAATGGTAGCTTCATAGAATTTTAGGTTTTCATTGAGGATGAAATATTACATTATAACTAGGTCCACTCAATCCCAAGGAGACTTTAATGATTTTTGCTTAAAAATATTCTAAATTTTGACCAACTCTTCTTATTCTCCTAGGAAAATCTATGATTCCTTTTCCAGGGAATATTTTTCCATATTACGAACAAAAACCATCTGCTACCATACTAGTTACTTATGCAATTAATGGGATATTGATTTCAAAATCAATAGCAGCGACACTAACTACACCATTCCACCAATATTACATTAGATTCTTAGCCATATCCCTATTGTGGCCATTGAACTTTAGAAGATATTTTAGAATGGTATCTTTCTTTAAAAAATTTCTAACATCTTCATTGACCATCAAGGAATTTGACTCTAAGATCAGAGTTTGCCATCCTGAAAAATGCTCTATTACCAATAAGAGATTCCCACTTAGCTCCTAAATCCCCTATACCACATGAAAATCCTCGTGGATCCATTGGGATACTTAGGCGAATAAAAAATCCTTGACATAAATGGAAAGGAAAACCAAACCTATTAACTACTCATCTTGGAGACTTGTGAATAGTCACTAGGATTGAAAATGGGAATAGATTTCTAAAATGCATGACCAAAAGATAAGGTAGGATATTATAATATCAACATGAATCAAAACCCATTCATAACCTTCATGCTAGCTCATGAAGTGGGAGTTGTACCAAGGAAAACATATCATGTTTACCTTACCAAGAAGTTTTAGGAAGTTAATAATCTAGGAAACATTGATTCTAGAAACTAGGTGTATCAAACTAAGTCAAAGGGTGGTGACAACAATAAAATTTTTATGCAACACCTTGCACATGTTATATAGCCTCCAATTTGAAAAATTAACGACTCTCACTTCATGCCTCCAGCTCAGAATCTCAAACACTGACAAGGAAGAAAACCATCTAATCAAGCCAATGCGATTGAGCCAAAGCCTAAAAATGCTCCACTTGTCCTTCCACCTGGAGGTCTCCATACCATGAGGTTCACTAGGCCAAATCATCCCCAAAGACTTCTCCCAATGCCACATCTAGATATGATTTATGATAGGATTGATATCACGAGTGTTATCCTCCTACATGCTTTAAGAGAACTTATGACAAAGTTCCTTCACAACCAATGATGGTCTTTCACATCAATTAAGAAGAAGATTTTATCATCCACATTTTTGGTGCCACCATATTGATTGTTGCCAAGATCCATAGGTTTCTACCTAGGAAACTTCCACCATAGCCCTGAGGTAAAAAATTTAATGACGATGAGTAAAACTAGAAGTAAAGGCCTTTTAAAGATACAATAATGCCAACTATTATGTAGCATGTGCCTTTTCCACCTATGAAATTTTTCCCTACTTAACTTGAATAGATTTCCATTGGTTCAAAACATGGCCTTATTTGAATTCAAACTTTGGAAGTTATTTGGATCTAAACCTCTCAGAGTGGGTTCCATACCGAAAAAATTCCAAATATTCAGCTTAACAGAAGAAAATGGAAGAGGGATAACTTTATCTAAATTCATTATCTGATAAGTTTAGCCCAACTAGGAAATTTCCCCACAAAATAGATTAATATTCTTGGGAAAGGCCTAGGTTCACCAAGAAATTTGTTGATCTATTTCCTTACCTATATAAATTCTTGAATTGAACATCTTCCAAACTTTGGATCATTCTTTGTACTTCCATGAGAAGGTTTAAAATGGTCAATGTGGGGGTCTGAATTCCTTTAATCATGTTGATGATTGTAGACACCCAATTTTGACATGCCAAGCAAGATCTTCCAAAACTAGTCACAAATACCCCAAAACTTCCCAAAACTAGTCACAAATGCTACAAAACCTCAATATTATCATTTTACAAACTTTTGGGTATCATTTTTTCACTTTTAAAAAATTTTCCACCCTAACCAAATTTGCTAGTGGCAAATTTGGCAAGTTGAGTGACAAATTTGGCAAAACTATAGAAATCGACTCATGAAATCCAGAATCAGCTCTGACCAAATTCACCACTCCTACCAAATTTGCTAGTGGTGAATTTGGTTGGTGGTGAATTTGGAAAAATCTAAATATTCAAAGTTTAAAATGTCATTTTGGCTCCTTGACCAAATTTTCCACTTGGGTTGCCAAATTCACCAGTAGTGAATTTGGTCAACAGTGGTGAACCTGGAAAAATGACTTGGAATATTTGGCACAATCCAAAAGGACATGGATTGCAATACTCCATTCTCCACCATTGGTCCTACATGCTCTAGCAAGGTCTCAGATGCATTTATTTCAATTTGTTCTTATCTCTTCTTCCTTGCAAATCCTCTCCCAAATCTTATTTAAGGAGGTCCTTGGGTAGACATTTGACATAATTTTTCACTTTAGCAAATATCTCCCAAGATTTCTAAGCATTATCTTATTTCATAGTCTTCTCCATTTTCAAGTTCTCTCCAAGCATTCCAAGCATTTGGAGCATTTTGTAAGCATTTATGGAGGGCAACTAGGTAAGGCAAGGGATCTTGGTGGCAAGGAGATCTTGATGCAAGGGAGAGGCCATAACTAGGTGAAATCTAGCATAGTTCTCTCCTTCATTCTCTTGCTACCCCTTTCATTTTAGCTTCCTAAATTTAGCTTTGTAAATTTTCTAACTCCATTTACTTGCTTTGTTGTATTTCCTTTTGCATACTTTATCATTGTGTTGAGCTTACCTTTGTTTTGTAGGCTTTAACATTCTTACTTGTAGGTCTGATTTCAAGGATTTGTAGCCTCGTTTATATATTTAACATATCTCTTGCAAGTTTACTTTAAATTGCATTCTTTTATCATCTATATTTGGGCATTTATTGCACTTTCTCTTCACATATTATATCACATTATTTGCTGCCCTCTTATTTTATAGTATTCCTATATATGTAGATAACATACTAACTTCTTTAATTCCTCCACACTTATCTACTTTAATAATTCTTTCATTTACAAGCATTCAACCTAGCTTTTGCACATATTTTAACACTTTATTTCAGAACTTTTTATGTAGTTTTACATTGCACATACATATCTATTTTCCCTTTATCTTTCAAGGTTAGGTGTGATATTACAAGCAAGGTTATGCATAATGGCAAATATTCACAAATTGGGTGAATATTAGGATTTTCAAAATTGAAAATTGGCGAATATGAGGACCCTCGATGTCGGCCCATTCACCTAAAATTTTTAGGACCAATTTTTTCTTAGGGTCAATTCGCCACAATATATATCCAAACATAGGCATATTTGTACTTGTTGGAAAGATATTTTTGAGCCTGATCTAATGGTGGTGTTTCTATGAAGTTATAAGGTGATTTAATAGGTCAAAAGTTATCCCAAATATGACATTACTTTTTAGGGCTTCAAATTCCCCAAATTTTGGTGTGAAGATGATTGATTTGATTTTCTTAGGATTCACCATGATTCACATTGATTTTGATTAGGATTCACCATTTTTTTACAAGTACATTTTGAGTCCAACCCCTTATGCATAACCCTGATTACAAGCCTGTTATTGCCTTGTTATCTCATCCTTTTACAAAGCTACAAACATCTTCTATTGTATATTTTCCTTATCTCTTGCTTACTATTGTATATTTTACAAGCTTTGGGCAGCATGTACATATCTCAATACTTTCATTTTCTTTCCTCATTTGAACACTAATTAGAAGTTGGGTTAGTTGTTTTAGGCCATTTCTAAGAAAATTACACCATTTTCCTACTTTCTTCCACCTTTGTTTAATTAAATTTTTATTCATTTTAGGTATTTTTATTATCTTTGCATAAATCTTAAATTTAGTCATTAAATTATCTAATTTAGTGGTTTAATCCTCTGATTTTCTTAGTCCTAGACTTAGAAAACTCTGTAGGATAATTCCTCCCCAAATTCAGCCCAACACCCTACCGAAATCTATTCAAATCAGCCTCTAAATCCTTCAAGAACTCAATCCTAGGACTAAATTTGCCACCCTGCATAGTTAGTGGTGAATTTGGTAGCTTGAAACACTCCAAACCAAATTTTCCACTCATACCAAATTTGATAGTAGCCAATTTAGAAAAGCTAGTGGTGAATTTGGCAAAAGGTCAAAATCCATTCCGAGAGGTAAGCATACTAAAATATTTCATCAAAAAGAGGTCATATTAGCTATTTGGACAATTTTATCCTTATTCAGCCCTCAAATAGACCTGTAAAAGTTGAAAACCCTAATTTTTTTGGTCTTTTGTGCAAGTTTACGAAAATCACCACCCCAGTTGCAAATTTAGCACTTTTAGTCGTAAATTTGGTAGACAAGCTCTAAAAGAGGTAATTCGGGCACTTGGCCCTACCTTAGCCCTAACATTTCATTTTATTTGTGTTCTATTCTTGATTTCTATTGTTTTGCATCAGAAATCATACTTATTTTGGTAAATTAAATAATATTATGTTAGAGTAATTATCCCATTACTTGGGTAATTACCATAGGTTAATTATTCTACTATACTAGGTTAGCATCTTACCGAAATTTCTTTCTATCGATGGATATTATTTGTTAGATATTATTTTGTTAGTTGTTAGCATGATTATTAGCGTGAGTTGTTAGGATATTATGTAAGGCTATCTTTAGCCTTAATAATTGTATTTAGAGGGCATTATCATCAATATAATTTTAATTACTTCCTACCATCCAATATGGTATCAAAGCAAGATTTTCTTCACTCTGTATTTGGGCCTGGATCTGATTGACTCATTCACCCATATTTGGGTGACTCAAGTTTGAACCTACCCCAAGGCTGACTGGATGTAGAGGTAGATATAACAGATCTGACAAACATGTCAGACACTAGGACTGATAAGAGGTCAGAATTTAGACCTTGACCTACCACAAAGAGCACTTGCATCACGAACCTGTCAGCCTAATACTTGATGTGTGGACTAGATAGATTACCTAACGTACCTGACCTATGGCACGCTAGCTGAGATCTAACCTAATATGACCCGATAGACATTATGGTAGATAGCCACTAGCATGAGGTGACAACTAGATCCTAAAATAGTACCTGATGATCCTGACATGTAGCCGAACAAGCTATTGATATAGAGTCCAAGATTAACTACCAATGCAAGGACCAAAAGCTAATATGTGTGAGGATGAATGACACCTTCATAGATAGAGAAGGTGCTAACACCTGGGTGACCCATGATAGCTATACAACTGATGCATCACTACCTACCTGGACGTGGGACTATCTAGATTGACAGATCAGACCTCTGGTTGACTGCTAGATGATGGGTGACACTATGATGTGACCTGGACAGGACCTATCTAGCTTAATCCTAAGGACACATTGAACACGATGTGACACGACAGACCGCACTATGACATGGAATGAGATGTGAGTGGACATGGTAGACACATTATGACATGGACGTGTGGGGACAAAATCTATTCTCATGGCTTAGAATTGGTGAAGACATGAGGGATAACTTCAGTTAGTATAGTATACCCTAAGGTAGACATAGGTCTATTAGAGGTTTTGTTCTTTTAAAAATCTCTATGGTTTCCCACACAACATATGTGGGATAATTTTTTTCTCCCATATTGCCATAAAAAATCATTACCACACAGGTGGAGTAAAAATTGTAGGGGTACACTGCCAAATATGCATGAATCATCCCATTGCAGGCAGATCGTAGTAGAGATTTAGAGATAGTTTTACGCAGAGATTCAACAAGAATAGATCAGTTGAAAGCATCATCTGGCTTGGTGGACCCAGTGGCTAATCTGTAACGTTCATTTATTTTTTCATTTGAGCTATCTAAAGTTCATCACAGTCAAGAGGATGATCTGATCTGTCTAGATCATTGTGCGTAGGAGACCAACACCTCAAATTATTCAAACCAAAAGATTCTGATCATAGTGTAGAATCCCATATCATGAGCAAGCCACCAAGAAGAGTTTTTAAATGAAGCTTAGATCACAAATTTTTTTTGGCTAAAAAACTAGATTTGCAAGCTTAAATTCTACGAGATATAACGACGATTTGTCATATTTCGATGCCCAATGATGCCAATAGCCGTAATTGTAGTTAGAGATGCTGATGAGCTCTAATGGTAAAATAGCACTGTGATATCATTTATGAGCAAAGGCCAAGCTTGAGATAGAGGATGAAATTTGTAGACACAACATAACATCACTTGTAGCAGGCTTGGAAACATCACACATGCACTAGTTAATTTTGTAGGTGCAACACAGCCCAGACACTTGAGATGTTTGATGCAGACGCCTAGCCCGATGAAGAAGGTAGAATGACCACTGTCGTAGGACGTCCATATTCCACAAAAATAAAAAGATCCAGTATTAGAGATCATAATCACAAGCATAGAATGACCAAAAATTATTTTGGAGCTTGCTATATTTAGTAGGATCATAGCTCAACTGGTTGCTCGGGAGGTACTATGATGTAAAAAGAACCGAATCAATTTGCTGATGGTATCATGCAGGTTGTCAAACCAAAGGGGAAAGGCTTGAAGATGGAGGTATCTTCACTTCGTTCTAGTTTTGCACTCAAATTGGTATGGTTTAGTACCTATAGCTAAGGTGATGCCCGACAAGCCGTCGAGGGTTCAAACCCCTAAAGGTATATTTTTTTACAATTTTTTTTTTATATATATAAGTTTTTTCATTTTTTTTTAATAATTAAATAAATTTTTGCTATAAATCAATTTTATTCAAATTAATTTTGATAATATTATTGATTTTAGTAGAACTATTTTATTATTAATTAAATTGTGATTAAATTTATTTTTTTGCAAATAAATACCCAAAGGAAACAAGATTTTAATGACTTAATTTGAGTGAATTTTCCAATTGCGTTAAAGGAAATATTGTAAAAGCCCAAGAGGCTTTCTTTTTAGGAATTTTTTGCCTAAGGGGGGATCACAATTTTTTCTCCATCATTGATATGGGAAGAGCACTCGAGAACAAATTTAAGAATGAGCACGATGAAAAACTAATTTTTATTGCACACCAAAAACATATTTATAGGCATGTTTGCCTTTACAAAGAAGATTTAAATGCACCAAAATGTGTGCTTATTAAATGTTGTTCAAAATGATCCATATGAATGGGGATGATATGTAATATCAATCCCTATCATTCCTCCCCACCCTAGAAGCATTGGTCTCCAATGCATCCAAAAGGGATGGAAAATCTTGAGCCAGTTGTGCTAAAGTGATCCACTTAGCTTGGTGAGGAAGCTCTCTGCGTTGCACAACCAGATACAAAGTGGAGGAACCCTGGTGAGTGTGGCGAGTCCTGGTGTCAAATAGATGATCCTCCTCCAATGGAAGCTAGAAATTAAGAACAACATCAGATGAATAACCAATGGTCGACGGGCTCTCTAGTGTGGATTCATGATACGAACGGATCAGATCAACATTGACAGCATCATGAATACCCAGGTGTACTAGAAGATCCAACCTGAATGTATTCTTAGATAGTTGTTGAATTATTGTGTAAGGCCCATAGCAGAGAGGTTTGATCTTGCTATGTGCCTTCTCTTGAAATATCTTATGATCAAGGTATAACCAAACTCGATCACCTATTTAAACGGAGTGTGGAAAATGGTGGTGATCCATAGCCTATTTTTGCTACTTTTGTGTCTATTTTAGGATGTGTACAACCTTTGACTATAGCTGATACAGATGCTAGATGAAGGACTTTGATTTCTCTTGTTCATGTTGCATGCGAGCGGTGACTGGAGATGGAAGAACCAATGGTAACTCATATGGAGTGACAGGTTGAAACCCTAGACATACCTCAAAAGGACTATGACCAGTGGACGTATGGAATGCTCTATTATATGCATGCTCAATATGAGTTAGACTAAGATTCCACTTGGTTGGTGGTGTATGGTGGTAGACTTGAATACTCTGGATAAGTGTACGATTGACGACTTCTGTTTGACTATTAGAATGAGGATGAAATGTTGTGGAAAAAGTAAGGGAGACACCTAATAGTTTTCAAAAGGACCTCCAAAAATGATTGACAAAATAGGAATCACGATAAGAAACAATACTTGTGGGAAGACCAAAAGATCGCCAAATGACATCAAAGAATAGTTTGGCTAAGTTTGCAGCAGAATTTTTTTTTGAATTAACTTAGCCATCTTATTGAAATGATAGACTATGAGAAAGACACAATCATGTTGATGGACAGTCATGGGAAAACTACTAACAAGATCCATAGATATAATTTTCCAAGGATAGGAGGTGATGGGTAAAGGCATACTGAGACCAAGCCTACGGTTGGATGACTTAGACCAACTACATGGGACACATTATTTTAAATATTTGAGAACATCTCTCTGCATGTGGGGCCAATAGAAGAATCGTTGCAGATGGTGAAGAGTCTTATTTTTGCTAAAATGACCTCCATAGAGTGTGGAATGAGCCTCTCTTAGAATGGATGGTATGATCTGAGTAGGGACACAAAGCTTATCAAGATGGTAAAGCAACCCCTCCTTGAGATGGAAATCTTGAAAGGGACTTAAATTGGAGGAGGATGGATGTTGTAATTTGTGATAAACTATGGCAAAGTTGGGATCATTAGGGTACTCAATAGGCCAATATTGAAAAGCTAAATGATAGGTTGTGACAATGGTTAAGGTTGTAGCATATGGAGGATGGTTGAGGCAATTGACAACAAAATTTTGACTACCCTTCTTGTATTTTATGACTAAATTAAAGTACTGTAGATAGGAGCCCATTTTAGGTGTCGTGCTTCTTGGATTTTTGTTTGTGATTGAAGAAACTGTAATGGCAAATGATTTATGTGGACAATATTTTCTTTACCAAGAAGGTAGTGACACCAATATTTTATAGCTTGGACTAAGGCATAGAGTTCCTTATCATAAGTGGAGTAATTTTGTTTGGTTGTAGAAAAAGACTCAGAATGATAAGCAACCGGATGGCCATTTTTTTTTAGAACAACATTGAGAGCAAATTGAGAGGCATCAGTTTCTATATTGAAGGGTTGTCGAATATCCAAAATGGCTAAGATAGAAGCAGAGGAGAGTTTTTATTGTAGATTGGCAAAAGCTTGATTGTGGGTATTTTTCCAATAAAACACAAATTTGGGTTTAGTCAATGAATGCAATGGATCAAAAATGGTTGAGTACCCTGGAATAAATTTATGGTAGAAGTTAGCAAGGCCAAAAAAAATTTTGAGTTCAGTGATATTTATGGGAGAAGGTCATTTGAGTAGGACTTCTACTTTGATAGGGTCAACCTGGATGTCATCGACATTGATGATGAAACCGAGTTATAAAATGGAAGTTTAGGAAAATGAGCACTTGTTCCTGCTAGAAAACAATTGGTTCTTTTGAAGTATGGAAAGGACATTCTCTAGATGTTTCAAGTGTGTTGGCCAAGTTTTGGAAAATATCAAGATATCATCCAAATAAATAATGACATAGCCATCTAGGCATTCTCAGAATACTTCATTCATGATTCTCATAAATGTAGCTGGTGCATTAGTGAGGCAAAATGGCATAACTAACCATTCAAACAAGCCCATCTTAGTCTTGAAAGCTATTTTCCAAGTATCCTCTACCTGTATTCTCACCTGATGGTAGCCACTTTTAATATCAAGTTCACTGAATAATTTAGCCCCTTGTAGTTGATCTAAAAAGTCATGAATCCTTGTAAGGGGATACCTATTTTTGATAGTAATTTTATTGAGTGCCCTAAAATCAATACAGAAATGCCAAGAGCCATATTTTTTTTAGAACAAGTAAAATTAGTGAGGCACAAGGGGAAGTGTTGTGTTTGATGAAGCCTTTATCCAAAAACTCTTGTAATTATTTTTTATCTCATCATATTGAATGATGGATTGCTTGTACATTGGAACATTTGTAAGAGGTACTATTGGAATGATCTCAATTGAATGATTAATTGCCCTTTCAGGTGGTAAAGAAGTAGGTTCTTGAAACACACTTTCATATTTTTGTAGTTTTTTGAGTACTTGTGAATTGGTGACTTGAGAAGTAGTTGTGTGCTTGTGCCTTTTATATTGTGCTTGTTGTACTTTGGAATAAATGAAAATTAGTGCAAGTGCTTGTGCATTATTATTGACTTTTCTAGATTGGCAACAAGTAAGAAAAATATTAGTGGATTGCTTTGCTGATATTGGAGTGCTCTTAATGAGAAAATGTTTTTGATATTTTTGCAGCGTGTATGTATTTTTATATGCATCATATGTTGGTATCCTATCATATTGATATGGTTTACCCAAAAGTAATCTACAACAATCCATTGGTGTGACATCACACATTATTGAATCTCAAAATTTGGGGCCAAATGCAAAATTCAAAGTGCACGTGTGTGTTATGTGTGATGTGTTTGTGTTGTATTTCCACCCAAGAGAGTATGGTCAAGGATGTTTTGATGTAGGAAGCTTAAGATTATCGATAATAGATTGTGCAATGAAATTCTTCTACGATCCATTATCGATTATACAATCAACTACAAAGTTATGGAGCAAGTGAGCTCGAGTGACAAACAAATGATCACGATCACCAGCTCTGGAATGGTGATTCATGAGTGTGACATTATTGAGTTGCCCTCTCAACTCTTCATAAATTTCTTCTTCACCATAAGTATCGATGGGGTTATCACAAGTCCCCTCATCGGACTGTACAAAAAGATTTTTCTTTTTCTGTAATTGTGGGCATTGAGTTTTATCATGGTCTTGCCTCTTACAATAGTTACAAAAATTATTTTTTGGAGCAAAAGAAAAGGAAGAAGAAGAAGAACTTTTAGAAGCAAGGGATGCATAAGAAGTGCGAATAAAATAAGAAGTATTAGGAGATCTCTTTCTATAAACCTGGTTCTTGTACCCATCCTTTGTTGATTCACCAAAGTAGTGAGGCTCCTGACATTGTGCGATGAACTTATCTTAAGCTAAAAGTGCATGTTTGAAAACATCATCCAATGTACTTCAAATAATGTATTTGACTTCCCTATAAATGTGGGCTAGAAGACCACTTTTAAGCTTTGCAATCAGGACCACATTAGAATATGATATCCCAAGCAATACTCAAAGGTAATTGAAGTGATGGATAAAATCCTGCATTGATTCCCTCTTCCCTTGACAGAGGTGTAGACATTATTTCAGTAAGTCGTCCTCATAATTTGATGGATAAAAATAATATTTTAAAATTTGTACCATCTCCTCCCATGTAGCAATTGTGCGATTGGCTATGAGGACCTTGGCTATGTTAGAAATTCTGCACTTTTCAATTGAAACTTTCATTGTATCCGATGTCTAGTTGTATTCGAACCAAGTCTCCATGTCAAGAATCCAGCTTTGTAGAACATCAGGATCTCATGAGCCTTCATATAATTTCACATCACACTTCAAATTTGAAGAATTGGAAGAACCTTGTAGGTTTTGCAATATGGCAACCATTTTAGCCATTTGTTCGTGTTGTGCTGCCAATTGTTCCTGTTGAGCTACCCTTTGTTCATCATGAGAAGTTGTCAGTTAGGCCAGCTTTTCAATGATAGATATGTTTGTCACCATTGGTCTGCTAGTGGTGGACAAAGATTTACTTGGTTCCAGGTCACTTAGTCAGGTCACTAAGCCAATTTAAAAAACAACAAAATTGTGTTGCAAAAATTTATTTTAACTTTTTGTAATAATGGGTCCTCCCCTCCTAATTGGTAGAATTTTAATGCAGCTGAAAATCCAATGCCTAATGGTCAAACTTCACCAATGGATAGGGTAGGAAGGAGCAACTTACAATAGCTAGCTATCAAAATCCAAGGCATGGTCAACAAACTCCCCAACGACTATTAACTAACGACCAAGGAACAACGACCGCAGGGCACTCGGCTGGAACAACGACAATGAACAATGACCATGAGGTAATCAACCAAAACAATGACCACATGGTAAATCGACCAGAATAGCGACCAAGGAGTAGTGACCATAGGAAATTGGATGACACAATGATCGATACAAGGAACCAATGGCTAGCAAGGAGCAATAACTGTGGGTAATTGGCCAACATAATAACCGAGATAGGGAACCAATGACTAGCATGAGGGAGAGAACTGGTCAACATCACAATGACCAAGAGTGAACAATAGTGCATTAATGGTGACCAATGAAGGCACAATAGATGATGGTAAGTCTACGACCGACGGAGACTGACAGTAGGGGGCAGCACAAACTCAGTGATAGATAGCAAGGCGACAAACCACTCATGAGGTGACAACTAGAATGAGGACATAAGGCTGGCTATAGGGTTTAATTGAAGCCATATAAGAGGGGAGGGTAGCCAGCGTAAGTTGGCTACTCTCTAAGGTGCACTGTAGGGATTAAAAATGATGGATATCCCCTACACGCAAAAAATGTGGGATAAACCCACAACAAAAAATTGGATGCTCGTCCTAAAAAAACCTGCTTCGGCCAAAAACTTATCGCCAAAGCCAAAAACTATCATTGGGAAATATTATGTCAATGCAAAACTTAGGGATTAATTTTATTTACTCACCAATTTTTTTTTAACTCTCCAAAAACATAGGAACTCCTACACAATCATTGTGTCTATTGTTGAGCTTCCTTTGATGGTAGTTTGGTGGGCGTTCAACGGCGTAGAATGGGTTTACAGGTTGTTCCTCCATAGAATGGATCTGGTGTGAAGGGCCAAAATGAGGTGGTGATGTAGACGTCATTCAAACAGTGCCGAATAAATCGAACGACATCGTGAATCTTCTTTGGGGCAAATGTCAGTGGTGCGATCTCTCTCGGTCACCCTGGATATCTACGACTACTACATGGTATGAGAAGCACTCGTTGAGGGTGAATGTGCTACATAGTGTGGTCAAAAAATTTGCTTATAGATCTGGTCATCCAAACATGCACTGATATTTTCCCAAAAAACCTTCTTCATAGATCTTCTCTGTCTTCGAATGCGTAGACTAGATAGATCTAACCCGAGCACCAAATATCTTGATCCAACTAGGGTTTGGAGGATTGAGTTAAATGAATTTCAAATCCAAGTACAAAAACCTAGATCATGAGTCGAGGGTTGAACTAAAAGGAACCCTGGCTAGCTAAAGGTCGGTGACCAGAGGGACCTCTGCAGAGTTTCCAAATCAAAAGTTCTCAAAAGACGTGGAAAAAAAACAAAAGAGTGTTCCTCCCAAGCCTAGATCTGCTGGTGGTTTTCTCGTTCCCCTTGTGAACCAGCCTAGCCTAGGGAAAGAGAATACTTGTCAATCCAAAAATCTGCTCTGATACCACTGATATGGGAAGAGCACTCAAGAACAAACATAAGAATGAGCATGATGAAAAATTGATTTGTATTGCACACCAAAAACATATTTATAGGCATGTATGCCTTTACAAAGTAGAATTAAATGCACCAATATGTGTGCTTATTAAATGTTGTTCAACATGATCCATGTGAATAGGGATGATATGGAATATCAATCCCTATCAATCATCTCTTATTTTTGCAACCATGGGGAATACATTATAATTTTACAAAAAAAGGGAGGGAAGACTTATAAGGGTGCATTTTTAGAAGTGACTGACATCTTAGTCAATTATTTTTGCAAAATTTCATTGTAAAAGGTGCATTTTCGATAGCGATCGACACCTTAAAAATGGGTATATCAAAGAAAAATCAAGCCCCTAAACCAACTGATGATGTTGTTACATCAGTTAAAGGTCCTTATTTTCCACCTAAGATGGATGGGCCTGATTTCTATGAGAAGGACACATTTCTCACACTAAACAATGGTTTAGTAGCCCTACTTGAATATTTTGAGTCTTCTACAGACCTTTAGACAAATGGTTCTAAATTTCCTATTGGCATTATAAGGGGAATATACATGCCATTGGTTGCTCTTGATCTTGCCCAACGTAAAGTGGAAATATATGAGGAAAAAAAGGTCCTAATGGTCGACGCTTGTTGTGACACAAGTGACCTTCAACCCATTGTGGTGAATGCTTGTTGTGACACGAGTGACCTTCAATCCATTATGGCAAATTATTTTTGTGATACAGGAGACCTCCTACCTTCAATGGTAGATATCAATTGTAGCATAGGTGATCTCATATCAGTAGCATATTTTGCTTGCGACACTAGTGACTTAAAAATTGAAACTCCTCAAAAAGAGCTCCATAATCTCATCAATAATGACAAATGCCATATTGTTAAAAGTATTGATGAAGATGATGAAATTGGGTGTTTTGAACAACACACCAAAGGATTTGGTTCCAAACTGATGAAGAAAATGGGATTCAATGGTGAGATATTAGGTAAACAAGAACAAGGCATTAAAACTCCTACAATGCTAAATGTCAAGGCAAAGAATGAAGGCCTTGGCTATACTGGACATGCAAGTACCAAGTAAACCATGTTTGTAAAACCTAAATCTCCTATAAATCCTAAAAGGATTTGTTGTAGTCATTGTGGAAATACAGGATATGTTGCAACTAGATGTTGGAAATTACATCCTTGTGATTCATGTGGATGTATGAATCACTCTTCTTCCAGTTGTTGGTACAAAGTAAAAATGGCCAACAAGGTTCATATAGATTGTGGATGGATAGATCACACACAATGGACCATGATGAAGGAAATATTGTATGGATTCTACAAAAAAGGTAAAACCTATGGTAGACCCCACGACAAATCCAATGACAGATTGAGTGGCAGTCCCAGAGACAATGACCTAGAGATAGACCTAAAGATAGACCTAGAGACAAAGTTCTAGAGGTAGATCTATAGGAAGATCCAAAGGTAATGATCTAGAGGAAAATTCATAGGTAGATCCTAAGATAGACCCAAAGGTACACATCCAGAGGTATGCTTAGCACTAGAGCCAGAGCCATGAGCCAAAGCTAGAGCCAAAGACAAAGCACGAGCCAACATTCTTTCATTTCTCTTCTTCTTCACTATATTGGGGCAGTTATATACTTTACCCAAATATTGTTGTATAGGAGGATGTATATGTATTACCCAAATAATTTAATAAGGGGGGATGTTAGAGTAATTATCCCATTACTTGGGTAATTATCACAGGTTAATTATTCTACTATCCTTGGTTAGCATATAACCGACATTTCTTTCTGTCGACGGATATTATATGTTAGATATTATTTTGTTAGTTTTTAGCATGATTATTTAGCATGAGTTGTTAGGATATTATCTAAGGCTATATTTAGCATTAATACTTGTATTTAGAGGGCATTATCATCAATATAATTTTAATTGCTTCCTACCGCCCAATATCTTAACTAGAAATTCCAATTGTTCATAAAATCTTGCAATTACTTTAAAAAGTTATAATTTCTTTATAAGACACCTTAAAATCAATCAATCAAGGAATCCTATACTTAATATTACCTTGCTAATCATTTTCAAGTACATAGGCAAAGAATAAAAAATAATTTAGTTGCATTTATGCTAACTTGTCTTCCTACATTTTCCCTTGTTTTACCCTGAAAAATCAAATACTCCTATCTAGTTCATTCAAACTTGAAAAGCATATAGGATAGCTCTTGTTTATGTGCATTTGTGTGATAAGATCCTTAGTATTTAGATAATCATTAATAATTTAGGTTTAAATAATTGTGAAGGCTCAAAAAATAGTCAAGATAGATAGTGATCCAAAACCTTAGGTGTTTTCTTTTAATAAACCCATAAAACACCAATAAAATAAGCATATCATCAACTTACACACAAAGGAGTCTAGTTGTGTAGAGAATATTTGTATTCTCAGAGTCTCCTTTGGAAAGAGAATCTCAAGTTGGGAAGCGAAGATTCTATCAAATATCCCCTGCACACACTTGACATTAAATTAGATTTAAAGGGAAAAGAACACAATTTTTCCCACCATATACATATTTGGTGAAATCGATGTGAACACTATTTTTTCCTAAACAAAGGTAATTTTTTGTTAAACTTAAACAAGATCATCTAATTTGCTTTCTTATATTATATTACATTAAATTAAGATAACAAAAATATAACCAATTGTTAATCCTACTGTGGTAAGAATAATGACCCCTTGAGTAAGCCAAAGTATGAAGCTTAGGGGAATAATATTATTTAGATAGTATATCACGATGGATTAATGGGAGTCATAAGGAGGGATGCTTATCAAGGTGACATAAGGATCTCAAACATATTCTCTTCTTTGCTATAAGTACTTTGGAAACAAAACTCTAATAAATTAACCCCCTTGAAACTCATACTTTCAAACCATATCTTAACATCCTTACAACACCTGAAACAAGGGTGTTCCTTCTACATCTCATGAGAAATATTCCCATGAACAAGTTGAACAAGAAGTAAACCCTTGGTCACAACAAGCACCTAGGGAACATGAACACATTTCTTCTCGAACTATAGATCAGGTCAAATAATACATCAAAAGAAATAAGGATATATTATTAGATGCTCTTAGAGATGAACTTAGGAAACAAGAAGAAATATAATCTACCAAAATGCATGATAATATCAAATATTCTAATGATAAATCAACTGTTTCTAAAATCAATGAAACTCAAAACAACTTGGCAAGTCTCAACATGGCTATGACTCAAATTACCAATTCTATAACACCTCCAACCATATCTATGGTGACGCTTGCTATAGGAAATCTATTTTTAACACCTCCTAATGATGCAACTAATACTACAAATCTTTTTCACACTCATCACACGAGAACAACTCAAGTCCCTCTTACCATGACGTCGATTCAAAACTCTTCAACTCTCATGAATATACCTTTTATGTCACAAACCTTCATTCAACCACTTACACAACCATTAACATTACCTACACCATCAAACCCTTCATCAAATGATATTCAAGATATCAACACTAAAATATTGGACTTAGAAAAGAGGGACTCCAAGTTTAAAGTGTCAAATTACCTCTCTCTAGGGGTCATATAATTTAATGTACTCTTTTGAAGAGTTCTACAATGAACCATTGGATCCAACCATCCTTAAACATCCATTTCCAAAGAACTTTGAAACCCCTAAATTTTAAATGTACAATGGAAATCAAGATCCCATTAACCATCTAAGGCTATTTCAAATAGCTTATAGCACATCAATCATGATGAAAAACTCCTCCTTAGGTTATTCCCTAAATATGTTAGTGGTTTAGCCTTATAATGGTACTTTCAAATACCTCGCATTTCCATCACAAAGTTAAAAGAACTTATGGAAGCCTTTGTTAAACAATTTTTGATCTACATAGATTATTAAGTTACCATAGGTGACCTTTATCAACTTAAATAGTCTAATACTAAGAAATATTGGATTTCTTAGCCAAATGGAAAGGATTAGTAGGAAAAATTTAATATATTCCTCCTCCTAAATAAATATTACATATTTTCATATGTAACCTTCATGAATAGTTATCATATTCCTTGAAAATGACAAACCTAACTTGCTTTGAAGAAACCATCAACACGGCTAAGAGGGTAAAAGTCATACTCATAAGGTAAGGGTAACTCAACTATAACAAGAAATAATATGAAAAATCCCCTAACAAGGGGCAATACAAAAACAAGTATGTCATAGGAGCGTGTAACCAACTCTCGTCAAAACAGTAATATAAACACTACTCATAATGTTCCTCAAAAGTTGGTTATCCAAAGAGAAGATAAACCCCAAAGGCAATATACAAATACCAAACAAAGTCAAATTTCTATTCTAAAAATACTCCTTGATTCTAAAGTGATAAAACGTTTTCCTATCACACCTTGGAATCTATCCAAAGGAGCACCTTTCTAGTATAGGTAAGATGAATATTGTAACTTTCATTGAATATAAGGACACGCTACCAGAAAATGTTGAACTTTAAAGAACATTATCCAAGATCTCGTTGAGGAATGACAAGTAACATTAAATAAAATAAAAAATCTCGACAAAGGCATGAGGATCTGTCAATACCCCTTACCAATGCACAATAAAAGATTAGCCAACTTCATAGGCACCATTCTGAAGAACACAAGCTTATATTGAGAGGGGAGGGTGAACAATATAATACCACTTTTTACTTTTCTTTCCCAAAAAATATTATCTAATATATCAATGGCAATATAAAAAATAGTAATCAAAGCAATGCACAAATCATCACACACAATAGACACACCAATTTAATGTGGTTCACCCAATGTGGGCTACTCCATGGAGAAAATATTTTACTAAAATTTTCTCAACAAATCTCTTGGGAATCCTTGCCTATTAAAATGTTTATGGACCTCTATCCAAAGGAGACACCAATCCCCTCTTCAAGTTTGTGGATCTCTATCTATAGGAGAACTCTTTCTCCTCTGCTGGTTTGTGGATCTCTTATCCATAGGAGAACTCTTTCTCCTCTACTCTGGATGGTGATGTTCTAGAATATTATTGTCTCCACTACACTGGATTGTGGATCTCTCTCCACTTAAGACCTCTATCCTCACTCATAAGACCTCTATCCTCACTACCTTGGATAATGTATCTCTATCCATTGGAGACTATTGTTCTCTACTATGTCACCTCCAAAGATTACTCTAAGCTCTACTCAATCTCTATCTCAAATCTGCACTAAAAATTGTCCTTCAATCTAGAACAAATTTGCTAATTAATATTTCTATAGTCTGGCAAAAATCTACCCTCAAATCTACACCAAAATATATCCTCAAGCCTTAAAAAAAATCTTGATCCAATCACAAATCAACTCTACTTATATCTGCTCCAATATTTAACTCAAGGCTTGAACAAATCAATCAATCAATTCTGCTCACAAGTTTTCTCAAATACTTACCTCAAATCTATCCACAAGTCTTTTCAAGAACTTGCTCAATCTGCTCAAACAAGTCTTCACTAGGACTTACCTCAAATCTGTCTATAGGTTTTATCTAGAACTTTTCCAATATGCTCAATAAGTCTTCACCAAGATTTACCTCAAATCTATCCACAAGTTCTCCCTAGAACTTGTCCAATCTACTCAAAAAATCTTCACCAAGACTTGTATCAAATATGCTCTACAAGTCTTCACCAAGACTTATCTCAAATCTGCTCTAAAAGTATTCATCAAGACTTATCTCAAATATGCTTGCAAAATTTCACAAAAGCTCACAAAAATATGTCCTTAAGATTTTACAAAAGCTTACTCAATTTTTTCCTTAAGTCCCCTCTAGGAATTACTCAAAACTATCCACTAGATTTCACAAAATCTTATTCAAATCAATTGCAAAACTTGCATACAAATATCAATTTAATATCTTTCAGAAAACCTCTTCAATACCAAAAACAAGTTTCACTCATAATATTGTTTAATCACAGAAAAATATAGAGAATGGTAAGAGACTCAATATGTTTCACACTCACAAAACACTTAATCACTTTCAAACTCTCTTTCAAATCAATTTAGAAATAAAGTATAATTTGTTTCATAGCTCTTGAACTATCACTCCAATGCTTTCAATCAACAATGCTCAACCAACTTCACTCAAACATTCACTCAATGAAACACAACTTATTTACAAACCTTAATCAAGTGTTTTCACTATACTATTCAACACATAAAATATCAAGCTTCTTTATAAACACCTTTAAACTCCAAAAATCAATATTCAATCTATAAAAACAAATTCCTTATTTAACCCGTATAACTCCAACCTTTGTTTATTTTTCTAAGCACCAAAATATAAAATATTCCAAATAACCTTATGACTCCCTAACTTTCACCCTAGGGGCTATTTAAAATATCACATGGCCTTTTCAACGCATGTTCCTCTCAAACCTTAGCATAATTTAAAACAAAAATTATAATGTGCTTACCTCATACACCTTTGGCCCATGTTCAAAACAATAGCACACACTTTGGCTGCACTTCAAACCCATGACCAATTGCCACCGCGGTGCTCTAGCCAAAGGCTTGGCAGCCATTGAGCCACATGCTCACACAAGACCTAAATGTGTGCACTCCCTCTTATTGCCTTCGTAGATTTCAATGAATGAAAAAAACAAAACCTCCTACTTCACAAAATGATCGCGTGGGGATTCGAAACTACAACCTCTACCTTGTGAAAGACTTAACACATCCTTGGACATCGTTTGTGCTACCCAATATTATGAAACACTTTGGTCACACCACATGCACTTATCCGAATGTCTGCCCTCAAATGATTTTAAAAACATGAAAACCTCTTCTTACTCACAACAAAGAAGCGCATGATTGTTAGCATAATATTTTTATTTGAATGCATGGATGGGGAAAAATAAAAATTAATTCCCCTTTAAATACACCTTGTCTTTTTGCACTTGACGTCGGTTCAAATTCAAATTTCAAAATTTGAATTATAAATTTAATTTTTAACCTTTTAACTTTGGTGCCCATAGTTATTTAAATTAAAATTTTAACCTTTAGGTTAAAATATTTTAATTTAAATAAATTAAATTAAATCCTTTTCAAACTGCTCAATGGGTCTTTTCAAGGATAAATTATTTTTAATAATTCCTTGGACCTCGTTTTCTTCACCTCATCCTTTTCCGAAATATTATAATATTAAATATTATAATATTATTATTTTAATTTAAACCTGCTTCTCCTTCCTTGGGTCTTCAACCTTTTAGGCTTCTTTAGGCATATAATATTAAAAATAAATATTATATCCAATTCATTTTAAAAACTTGCCTCTTGGAAAAGCCACTTGATGAAATTAATGATGACAAAACTGAAACACCAATCTCTTGACATCAATGACAACAAAAATTGCTCAAATTTCCAACACATTCGTTTATCAAGGTCTTCCCATATCATGACTACGTAACAAGCAAATAATCAATCTTTGAATCAACCTCTATTGGTCATCCTAAGAGAAAATATCAATGTACCTAATATGTCACCTTTGGTGCTCATACCTTATCAAAAGACCTTGCATACCTTCAATGTTCGTCAAAAATTAGACAAGGTACCCGCCAAGATCTCCCTTCTAGAATTGCTAAAAATATCACCTCCTCATAGGGAAATATTGCTAAAACTTTTAAGTGAACAAGAAGTACCTCAAGACATATCTCTAAATGATATCGCTAATATGGTTGGACTAGCTACAGTGAACAATGCTATCTTAGCCTTTCATGAGGAAGATAGTCCTCTTGAAACCATATAGAGAGATTCCTATTTTTACATCATAACTCAAATAGGTGATAAATATGTCAATAAAGTCTTAGTAGACAATGGATCAGACTTGAACGTATGCAACATCAAATTCTTGTAAAATTTTGACTTAAATTAAAATGATTTGCAAAAATCGGATCTCATCATTAGATCCTTTAACAATTAATAATGAGAGGTAACCAATACCATCATTTTATCTATCAAATTAGGGTCATGAAAAGTAACATTAAATAAAATAAAAAATCTCGACAAAGGCATGAGGATCTGTCAATACCCCTTACCAATGCACAATAAAAGATTAGCCAACTTCATAGGCACCATTCTGAAGAACACAAGCTTATATTGAGAGGGGAGGGCGAACAATATAATACCACTTTTTACTTTTCTTTCCCAAAAAATATTATCTAATATATCAATGGCAATATCAAAAATAGTAATCAAAGCAACGCATAAATCATCACACGCAAGAGACACACCAATTTAATGTGGTTCACCCAATGTGGGCTACTCCACGGAGAAAATATTTTACTAAAATTTTCTCAACAAATCTCTTGGGAATCCTTGCCTATTAAAATGTTTATGGACCTCTATCCAAAGGAGACACCAATCTCCTCTTCAAGTTTGCGGATCTCTATTTATAGGAGAACTCTTTCCCCTCTGCTGGTTTGTGGATCTCTTATCCATAGGAGAACTCTTTCTCCTCTACTCTAGATGGTGATGTTCTAGAATATTATTGTTTCCACTACACTGGATTGTGGATCTCTCTCCACTTAAGACCTCAATCCTCACTACCTTGGATAATGTATCTCTATCCACTAGAGACTACTGTTCTCTGCTATGTCACCTCCAGAGATTACTCTAAGCTCTACTCAATCTCTATCTCAAATCTGCACTAAACATTTTCATTCAATCTAGAACAAATTCGCTAATTAATATTTCTCTAGTCTGGCACAAATCTACCCTCAAATATACACCAAAATATATCTTCAAGCCTTAAAAAAAATCTTGATCCAATCACAAATCAACTCTACTTAGATCTGCTCCAATATTTAACTCAAGGCTTGAACAAATCAATCAATCAATTCTGCTCACAGGTTTTCTCAAATACTTACCTCAAATCTATCCACAAGTCTTTTTAAGAACTTGCTCAATCTGCTCAAACAAGTCTTCACTAGGACTTACCTCAAATATGTCTACAAGTTTTATCTAGAACTTTTCCAATATGCTCAATAAGTCTTCACCAAGATTTACCTCAAATATATCCACAATTTCTCCCTAGAACTTGTCCAATCTACTCAAAAACTCTTCACCAAGACTTGTATCAAATATGCTCTACAAGTCTTCACCAAGACTTATCTCAAATCTTCTCTACAAGTATTCATCAAGACTTATCTCAAATATGCTTGCAAAATTTCACAAAAGCTCACAAAAATATGTCCTTAAGATTTTACAAAAGCTTACTCAATTTTTTCCTTAAGTCCCCTCTAGGAATTACTCAAAACTATCCATTAGCTTTCACAAAATCTTATTCAAATCAATTGTAAAACTTGCATACAAATATCAATTTAATATCTTTCAGAAAACCTCTTCAATACCAAAAACAAGTTTCACTCAGAATATTGTTTAATCACAGAAAAATATAGAGAATGGTAAGAGACTCAATATGTTTCACACTCACAAAACACTTAATCACTTTCAAACTCTCTTTCAAATCAATTTAGAAATAAATTATAATTTGTTTCATAGCTCTTGAACTATCACTCCAATGCTTTCAATCAACAATGCTCAACCAACTTCACTCAAACATTCACTCAATGAAACACAACTTATTTACAAACCTTAATCAAGTGTTTTCACTATACTATTCAACACATAAAATATCAAGCTTCTTTATAAACATCTTTAAACTCCAAAAATCAATATTCAATCTATAAAAACAAATTCCTTATTTAACCCGTATAACTCCAACCTTTGTTTATTTTTCTAAGCACCAAAATATAAAATATTCCAAATAACCTTATGACTCCCTAACTTTCACCCTAGGCGCTATTTAAAATATCACATGGCCTTTTCAACGCATGTTCCTCTCAAACCTTAGCATAATTTAAAACAAAAATTATAATATGCTTAACTCATACACCTTTGGCCCATGTTCAAAACAATAGCACACACTTTGGCTGCACTTCGAACCCACGACCAATTGCCACCGCGGTGCTCTAGCTCAAAGGCTTGGCAGTCATTGAGCCACATGCTCACACAAGACCTAAATGTGTGCACTCCCTCTTATTGCCTTCGTAGATTTCAATGAATGAAAAAAATAAAACATCCTATTTTACAAAATGATCGCGTGGGGATTCGAAACTACAACCTCTACCTTGTGAAAGACTTAACACATCCTTGGACATCGTTTGTGCTACCCAATATTATGAAACACTTTGGTCGCACCACATGCACTTATCTGAATGCCTGCCCTCAAATGATTTTAAAAACATGAAAACCTCTTCTTACTCACAAAAAAGAAGTGCATGATTGTTAGCATAATATTTTTATTTCAATGCATGGATGGGGAAAAATAAAAATTAATTCCCCTTTAAATACACCTTGTCTTTTTGCACTTGATGTCGGTTCAAATTCAAATTTCAAAATTTGAATTATAAATTTAATTTTTAACCTTTTAACTTTGGTGCCCATAGTTATTTAAATTAAAATTTTAACCTTTAGGTTAAAATATTTTAATTTAAATAAATTAAATTAAATCCTTTTCAAACTGCTCAATGGGTATTTTCAAGGATAAATTATTTTTAATAATTCCTTGGACCTCATTTTCTTCACCTCATCCTTTTTCCAGAAATATTATAATATTAAATATTATAATATTATTATTTTAATTTAAACCTACTTCTCCTTCCTTGGGTCTTCAACCTTTTAGGCTTCTTTAGGTATATAATATTAAAAATAAATATTATATCCAATTCATTTTAAAAACTTGCCTCTTGGAAAAACCCCTTGATGAAATTAATGATGACAAAACTGAAACACCAATCTCTTGACATCAATGACAACAAAAATTGCTCAAATTTCCAACACATTCGTTTATCAAGGTCTTCCCATATCATGACTACGTAACAAGCAAATAATCAATCTTCGAATCAACCTCTATTGGTCATCCTAAGAGAAAATATCAATGTACCTAATATGTCACCTTTGGTGCTCATACCTTATCAAAAGACCTTGCATACCTTCAATGTCTGTCAAAAATTAGACAAGGTACCCGCCAAGATCTCCCTTCTAGAATTGCTAAAAAAATCACCTCCTCATAAGGAAATATTGCTAAAAATTTTATGTGAACAAGAAGTACCTCAAGACATATCTTTGAATGATATCGCTAATATGGTTGTACTAGCTACAGTGAACAATGCTATCTTAGCCTTTCATGAGAAAGATAGTCCTCTCGAAACCATATAGAGAGATTCCTCTTTTTACATCATAACTCAAATAGGTGATAAATATATCAATAAAGTCTTAGTAGACAATGGATCAGACTTGAACGTATGCAACATCAAATTCTTGTAAAATTTTGACTTAAATGAAAATGATTTGCAAAAATCAGATCTCATCATTAGATCCTTTAACAATGAAGAATGAGAGGTAACCAATACCATCACTTTATCTATCAAATTAGGGTCATGCATCATAAACACCCTCTTCTATGTCATATGATGTGATGTAACCTATAACATGTTCTTTGGTAGACCTTGGATACACGCTATGAGGGAAGTCCCGTCTACCTTACATCAATGTCTCAAATACAAGTATCAAGGAAGGATTATCCATGTTCTTGGAGATCCAAAATCTTTTACCATGTGTAACTCTACCGACTTACAAGATATTAATCTCTACCCTTCCATACTATCAACTAAGTCAAGAAATCAACTGAAAATAGGTAAATTAAAGAAAATACTAGAGGAACCCCTCATAAAATTAGAGGATACTCCATAATCATCCTCTTCCAATGATCAAGTCAACTTCATTCATTGAAAACCAAATCCTTTCACATAAGTAATAAGTATGTTGCTATCTCCTTACAATAAAGGCATACCCAATAGGAAAGGATTTAAATTCCAAATAGGATCTTGTACTTTCATTTATGGGGGAACTATTGACAATTCCGTCACATTTCTCAAGGGGTAGAAAAGAAAAGAAATTTTGTACAGTGTTGTGTAAAGTTTTTCTTTGTTGTTTTTATTTTGAAAAGTTGCAGCAATTTTGGCTTCCAATGCCACCCATTTGTATATAAAGTAGAAAAGAAAGAACTTCGCTGCCGAACAAGCTAGAGAAAAGAGCTTCACCGAAGGAAAATGAAAAGAGCTTCACACCCGAAGCGTTTCAAGCACTACTTCAGGTAAAATTTTTGCGAAGTAGTTTCGCCGAAGTAAAATACAAAGAAACGAGAATGAAACTACTTCACACCCGAAGCATTTCCAGCAGCTACTTCGGGTGGAAGTCGAGTGAAGCAGCATTCAAAAAAGAAAGAGCTTTGCACCCGAAGCATTTCCAGCATTACTTCGGGTAGAGTTTTTACGAAGTAGTATTACCGAAGAAGAATACAAAAGCGGCGTTCGAAAGAATAACTTCACCAAAAAAAGCGAAGGCAAGAAATCTACTTCGGGCCCGAAGCATTTTCAGAAACTACTTCGGGCGAGATTTCTATGAAGCGGTGTGCCAAAGTGAACTACAAAGAAAAGAGGGTGAAACTACTTCGCACCCGAAGCATTTCCAGCAAATACTTCGGTCCAGAAATCAGCGAAGCAAAACTCAAAGGAGCATTGAAAGTTCTTCGCTAGAAAGTTGCCAAAGTACTCACTTCGGGCCCCTCCATCAGCGAACCATTTTTACTTCGCCAAAATCTCATTGCGAAGCATTTGCTTCAGCTAATTTTGTGCGAAGTACTTCTACCCGAAGTGAAAGGATGCAATGTCTTTTGAAGACAATTGCTTCAACTGAAATCTTCTCGAACCATAGTTTTGAAAGAGGATCGCAACGAAGCATTTCTCAAGGGCTTTAGCGAAGTAATTTAGTTAGCGAAGCGGCAAATACGAAGAGTCCCATTTTGCGAAGTGAGTATGCTTCGACACTCCCCATCCCCGAAGCAGTTTTGCGAAGCTCAATTTTGTGAAGTACAAACCAAAGAGGAGTTTTTGCTTCGTCCTGGAACCATTGTGAATTGAAGTTGTGAATGAAAACTTAGCGAAGCACTTCACGGGCACACGTTCCAAGTCGGGTATTTTCCCGAGGTAATCAAGTGCCTCATAAATGCAATTTTTTGTGCTCGGTAAGCTCGCTACTCATTTTTTGCAATCAGAAACAAAGTATCAAGCCATGATGGAGATCCCGACGAGCATGGCGACCACTCGAGCACCGCACCCGAAGATCAAGGACGTCCAAACGGCTCATCAATGCACCTTTCCATGGTTGACCCGCTTGTAGTTGCCAGTTTTGGTAACAGATTTGAAAGCTCTATCAAGAGAGCCTTGGGAAGCCAAATTTTTAGGGCTCAAGGGCGTACTCTTCCTTGCTAATTAATTATGACTCAGAGGGCCGGGTCCTCTATAAAAACCTAGACATTGTAATAGAAAGGGGGGGAACTATCTGCTAGAAAGCTGCTGTAATTTGATATCCTGTGATTAATACTAAAAGGCTTTGAGATCAATTCTTATCTTTTATGTTGCCTTCTATGCTTGATTCTTTTGTCTTTCTTTGTTTGTATATCAAGATGTTGAACCCTGCATCCAATGTGTGATCAGGAACTGTACCCTAAAACTCGCTCTGAAGGATACATAGGAGCTGAAAAGCGTTGTATTGGCTTTCTTTTATGCTGCCTTCTATGCTTGATTCTTTTGTATTGTCTGTATACTGGATGTTAAACTCTGCATCTGGTGTGCGATCGGGGAAGGTACCCTGAAACTCGCACGAAGGATACATAGGAAAATTGATATTGCATTTCTTTCGTTTATCCTTGGTGTTCCTTGCTGCTATTCAAGTTTTCGGTTAGTGATCGTGCTTCTTGTTCTCTCCCACCTTACATCATCGATTTCTCTAACCCTAACTCCTTTTACCTCTTTCCCGCACCCTTATCTTCAAACACCCAAGTAGTTTAGCATAGGATTCAGCCTTTCTTCGAAGATTGGCACGAAGGGCATCTCTTCCCTTCGGAATTTCAATGTTGGTCTAGGTCTAGGGTGCATACACTGACTCAAAATCCTCTCCTAGGCAGATTTTATGACCAACAGTTTCTGGCACGCCCAGTGGGACCGACTGTGTCTGTCTCAATAAGATCCATAACCAGTCAAAGTCCCATATTTTAAATCTCAAACCCATCTTCATCGAGGCCGATAGTTCTAACCAGTTCTTGATGTGACCCAGTTAGTCTCACCTGACTAGTGGTAGTGAGGACCGATGCCCTCATTACTGAAAGACTCTTAGCATCTGGCAACTCTGTTTACCCAAGAATCTTTAATTCATAAAGACTAGTGCCAAAATTATGTGCCTTCATGCAAACAAGATGGAGAGTTAAGAATAAAGGAGAGGAAACCAATTTCTTCGAGCTAGATATCGATGCCTTCAGGGAACAATCAAGGTTGGTCACCCCCGAGTTTTACATTGAGATCAAGCCCACAAAATTGGTTCATGGCCGTGCATTGTGTCAAGAATTAGCAAAGAGTGCATCTACCGAAGCTGCAGAATCTCAGTGGGATGACTTACCAGCTGAAGGATGCTTCGCTAACTAGGAAGAGGATGAGAAAGACTGGGTCAGTGAAATAGTCAAATACTTTCACACTAGCAGATGTCCTTCGCATCTAAATGCTTCGTAGCGAAGACATTTTAGGATGCGGTCCTCCCGATACACTTTGTGCCCCGAAGGCCTATTTTTTAGAAATATTGATGGGATCCTTCTCAAATGCATCAAAGACCATGATAAAAGAAAAGTCTTAGGAGAGTTCCATTCGGGACTATTTGGAGGTCACTTCACAGGAAGAACAATGACACTAAAGATTATCAAAGCTGGTTATTACTTGCCCACACTCTTCGCTGATGCCTTCGCCATTTGTTGCAAATGTGAGCAGTGTCAGAAGTTCGCTGGCCAAAGCAAAAATGCTTCGATGCACCTTCACCCGATACAGGTAGAAACTCCCTTTCAGTAATGGGGATTGGATTTTATAGGGGTCGTATCACC
Organism: Wollemia nobilis; assembly: GCA_028583015.1. Lineage (NCBI taxonomy): Eukaryota > Viridiplantae > Streptophyta > Pinopsida > Araucariales > Araucariaceae > Wollemia > Wollemia nobilis. Next base: position 344,454 of record JAQPPZ010000856.1, on the reverse strand, counting down.
GAACTCCTCCATGGGACATAAGTTCATCCTGATCACAATGGACTACTTCACCAGGTGGGCCAAAGCGATTCCCACCAAGCATGCAGATCAAGAGAATATATTCACTTTCCTAGAAGGATTGATCACCAGGTTCGGCATCCCCAAAGCAATCATCACAGACAATGGCCCTGGCTTCACAGGTGCCAAAATTAATGAATTCTTCTACAGATATGGGATATACCATAAAGTATCCTCCAACTACTACCCACAAGGCAACGACTTGGCATAATCCACCAATAAGACTCTGTTGAGAATGTTAAGAAAACTCATAGAGATGAACAAAAGGAATTGGCACCTCCTTCTAGATCGGGCCTTGTGGGTCGATTGAATTTTTGTCAAAAAGTCAATTGAGACTTCGCCTTATGCCCTGGTCTACGAAAAGGAGGCCATATTACCCATCCATGTGGAGATCCCTGCACTACAACTGTTAGAAGCAGAATATGGAGTTAGTCCGATGGAAAATAGGTTATCTCAGATGCTGCGACTAGAAGAAGATCACGAAGAAGCATAACAGAACTTCACTAAGCACACTCAGGTCACCTGAGACTGGTTCAAGAAAAAGTCATCCGATCACACATTCAATGTGGGAGATCTGGTATTGAAGTGGGACTCTTGGAAGGCCAAGCCTGGGAATCACGACAAGATGGATGCATTTTGGGATGGGCCGTTCGAAATTACGAAGGTGAACTCGGCCAATTCATTCATCCTAAAAGATCCAGATGGTCAAGTTCTACCGATCTCTGTCAATGGTCTTCATCTGAAGATTTTCACTGCTAAGGTAAAAAACATTTTTCTTTCTTTTAAAAAAAAAAATGTGTGTGTATATATATATCTGTATATAATTTGCATTTGTATATACATCCTCTTCCAAGATCACAAAATCCAAGTACCACTTCCAAATCCTCTTCAGGGACTTTTGATGCGAAGTAGCAAGTACAAGGAGGTTCGCTGCGAAGTAGGTTACTCTCAAAAGGACCAAACCAAAGGCACAAAAGGAGCTTCGCACCCGAAGCATTTTCAGCAGACACTTTGGGCAGCAGTTTTGCGAAGTAGATTTTAAGAGTGTCCTGGCGAGGCAGTTCTCCCGAAGTAGAATTTGGCGAAGCAGTTTCCAAAAGGGTAAAATCTTCGGTAAGCGACCTTCGTGAAGAAGAGTGGCAACGCGACGAAGAAGAAGTACTTCGGGCCCGAAGCATCGAAAAGTAGTCCGAACCAAAGGTTCATCGCGAAGCATTTCAACATTAAATTTCAACTTCACCGAACTGAACACATGCGAGGTGGAGAATTCAAAACGTGACTCAGAGAACGTGTCGAAAACAGCCTTGAAAGGAGTACGAAGCAGACGAATTTAAGGCAAAAGGGTGGTGGAGCACTTCTTGAGATAATCGAGTCATAAAAGGGGAAAGGAAAAGCTCACACCAAGGTACGAGGTGGTAGCGGGTTGCGCCTCCAGTACAAAAGTGTAATCATCAAAGAATGCAGCCCTGTGTACCACATCGCTGCAGAATCAATTTAAGAATACGGCAGCCTCTTTCGTTCGAAGTACAAATTTAATTTTAGTAGGTGCCATAAATTCAGGTGGTTGCCTTTTTAGGTTATAAAAGCGAATTCCTGGCAAGAGGGAAGTTATTTGTCCATCAGTTCAAGCTAGACTCAAAAATTTCAGGGACTCTACAACCCTCCTGTCCTTTGCATCCAAGATCATTCACATTAAGGCCCTCTATATCAATAATTCTACTGCCATCACTTGCAACATGGGGAAGAAGAATTCCAAAGAAAATGGGAAGGAACCCGAAGTTGCAGGCCCTGAAAAAATAAAGAGGGGCAAGGAAGAGAAAAGGCATACTCCAAAGAAAGTTGACCCCACCACTTGCCCAGAGAAGTGGCCGATGGATCAAGGGGATGATTCTGAAGAGGAGTAGCTTGTGGACCCACCAATTGATGGGTGGGAAAATATTAGAGACACAGAGCTCTTTAAGGATGTATCCGAGCTCCGACACACTATTGAATTTATGGTGAGCAAACTAACCCCAGAGAATAAAAGGGCTGTTGCCTATTATTATTAGATTTATTGGTATTTGACCCTGCCTGCTCACCACTACCCAGAGCTAATCTATGCTATTGCACAGAATTACCAGCCTGCATCTAGGCAGGTATTAGACTCTTCAGGCCATAAATTGTTTTCCATTCTGAAGGAAGATGTGCAGGCAACATTTGCACCATGGCAAGGGCCATCCAAGGGATATTTAGTTCGCAATGTTATTCTGAGCGAACAGATGGAGAGGTTTACCTCCAATAACTTCATATTGAATTTTTTGCGTGAGAACCTCAAGAGTGGGCTCTCTTAAAGCAAGCTACCCCAAATACCTCTACCTTTGGCAGCTTTCAAGAACACTGATATTTTCTCCATCATTGCATAGGTGGCAGACCTGTCGATGAATGCTTCGGTTAAGCTTTGGTAGGTGTCCTTGGCCGAATGTATTTCAAGAGGGGAATTCTATGCCCCTGATACTACGAGACCGAGCACCAACCCAGTTTTCTTTGATTGGGCAGAATGGGTGGCCCGAACCCTGCATACGCGACTTACCAGTATGAAAAATTCGATGACGGGTCAGTACTTCACACCCTGCTCCATCCTAGTCTGGTTGTTTTTCTACCAGGTTCATAAGAAATTCCCTCATATCGCCATCTCTTCAAGCGACAAGGATGGAAATCCTTTGCCCGTATACCAGTGGACTCCCCTCCTATTAAGGATAGAGTCCTATTATTCTTTTAACCAACAATTCTTGGGGCCCGCCATGCATTTGTTGAAGGGTTCTTGCCCTCGGGTCCCCCTTAGTCTAAGAGATAAAATAGTGTAAGAAAATAGGGGAGACGTTTTTCAATTGACACAGGGATTGGTCATTCGTATGTTCGGCTTTACAAGAAAGCCTTTCTTGCTTCCTGTTTTCCCTTTTGAGTATCAATTTGCGTTGGAGGTCACTCGACAGAGCGACGCAACCAACGTCGTGTATGGCCATGGTTGGAAATGGGCACATACTTGCGACTTCCCCTTTAGGATGGGAGTAATTGAGGTATCTTCCCTGAAGTAGAACATTTTCCTGGAGGAGAAGGTTGCCAATTTTGGTCTGCTCCAGATCCCTCAGCAATGGCTCTATGATCCCTTGGGAGTAATGAGGGATCACCTAAAATTCAAGAATTTCCACATCTGCCCTCACCCTAAAATTGTGGAATAGAGGAACAACCCGAATGGGAAAGATCTGGAGTGGCATTTGGAGAAGATGAGGACATTGCCACCCTGGCATGAATTCTATCCTATGGAGGTCAAATTTGACCCTGACCAGTACCCCCTCCCAACTCCAAGCTCCACATTCTGGAGGAAAGCAAAGGATGATTTAAAAGAGGAATTGAAATATTGGAGCGAGGAAAAGTTAGGAGAATGGTGGATAATGAGGGTCCATTGCCAGAAGATGAATTCCTACGGACTCTTGGCAACAGATAAAGACTTCGTGATTCTCTATGATGCCAACATTGAAACCTGGAGGTCTATATCCTTCGCTGATTTTGTTCCTCCAGCTCCCCCAGGATCGGGTGAAAGTCCAAAAGGAGCCGAAGATACCTCGGAAGAGGAAGAATCTGAGGCCAATCTAGAGGCATTGCCACAATGACCATCAGAAAGCCATGACACAAGTGCCGAGGAGGTAGAAAAGCCATTGGAGAGAAGGAAAAGGAAGAGGTAGGAGTAGATTCAAGTGCCCCCGAGCCACCCGAAGTGACCTCATACAAGGCCCCCAAGCGCTCATGCTGAACAACCTACATCAGATCCAACCGAAGTAGGTGTTGAAGTTGTGATGCCTCAAGCGCTGAGACGGTCCCAGACATAGATGTCATCAATGTGGAGGAACTCCTCCAACAAGAAGGGGACCCTAAAGTAGAAGTCATGGAGGTCGGAGATGCCAAAGCCCAAAAAGGCCAAGAGCCGATCATGCAAGTTACTACGATCACTTTGCTAGGAGGGCACATAGGTATGCACTCTCTCCCCTTCGCCTCGATCTTTGACACGTCCACCATGGTCCTAGTTGAAGGTCGTCATCAACCCCTTCTCCCCCTGCAAGGCCAATCATCTCCCCAAGCATTTCCTATTTCTATGCCTAGCCCCTCCACCCAAGCCTTCTGACCAAGCCAAGCCGGTTGAAATCACTTTGCCCACCCATTCTGCTGTTCCAAAAATCCTAAGCCAAGGCAAAGGTAGTGTCTCGATGCCAAGCCCCTTAGCCCACTCTCCCATCGCTCATAATTAAATCCCACTGGCCGAAGCCCTTGCTACACTGGTCACCGAACCTTCTAGTGGGGCATTCCCCATTAATTCTTTGTATTTGTTCACACCTTTGGCTGGAGATCCAACCTTTTTTGAGATGGATTTATCTCTAATAAAGGAGCACCCCTTAGCCGAGAAGCTACTCTTAGCTCGAAAAACACAAAGAAAATGTTGAAGGAGGCAAAGAAGAAAAGAGGGCGATCTCTGGCCCAAGTTGAAAAATGTGTTGTTTTCGACTTGAAAGGCGAAAAGCTACATAAGGTGAAGAAGGTCCCTAAAGTTCAGAAACCTCTGGATGAAATGACTCCAGCTGACTATGAGTACCAGGAGAAGACCAAGGACCTGGAGCATCTGAATATAGATAATGAGTCTACGTCCATGCATGTCGGGATCGAGACCTTTCGAGCGCATGCAAATATCGCCAATCAGCGTAGGTTTGAAGCAGAAAATGCCAACATCAAGTTGGAGGAAGAGTTGGCTAGAATCCACTCCAAGCTGGAGGATTCACAAAAATAGTGCAAGTTGTTGAAAAAGGAAACGCACACCCTCAAACAGCAAATCCTACAACTACAGTGTTCAACCAAGCAACAAGCACAGAGGCAGGCCGAGAACGAGCTGAAGGCCAAGGAGCTTGAAAGCAAAATCTTGCAAACACAACAACAATTGTTTGAAAAGGTAAACTTGGAATTGTTCGACAGAAATAGAATCAAGGAGATTCGCTCGCACCTGCTTAGAAACTTTAGATCTCGGGCTTCCAGTGCCTTGTCAATTTTGGCCTATATTATAGAAGCCCGAAGTGCCACTGTCGAGGGAGGACCAATCATCGATCAGATAACCCAAAAAGCTAGAAGCCGCCTCAAACTAGCTTTCGATGTCCAGAATGCTAAACATCAAGACTTGTAGGTCCCTGTAATGAGTCGGATAGCTAGGGATTGGTCTACAACCCGGGCCACAGTTCGTGCTTTCTTCTCTAAGGTGTGAAAAACATAGAAGGCGAAGGACCTCTTAGACATGTTCGAGAATGAGCAGCGCACATCAATGGGCTACTTTCAAGACCTTTCTTCCATGGGCTTCCCAAGCTTCACAGATGACAATGGGAACCTCCTGACTAAAGAAGAGATTAAGCCAACATGGCTTCAATTTGAAAGTGACATCTCGAAGATAGATGGATGGGCAGAGCCAATAACAAAAAGGCAAATCATAGATTACCTCTTGAGGTACTACAAGATCGTGGCCTGCCTAAATGATCTATATACTAGAGCCCAACATGCAGATATTGGGCAAATCGATCGGTTCTACGTGTTGATCAAGGCACTGCAAGATCTAGAACCTTTCTCAAAGAGTGCCTGGTCCCAGGTCCACCGAACCATGAGAAAAATCCATGAGCGTCTTGCCCCATCACCGCCATAAGAAGCTACTCCCAAAGAGGCTGCACCAGAAGAAGAGGGTGAAGAAGAAGAGGAAGCAGAAGAAGAAGGAGAACAAGAACCAGCTACGGAAGCGCTCCCAGAGGAAGAAGGAGAAGAAGGATCGAGAAAAGACTCTGGCCCAATGGATCAAAATTAAAGGGTTCTCCCATCGAGATGAGCTCGTTGCCCCACGAGCCACCAAGAATGTTGACAATTCCATCACATTTCTCAAGGGGTAGAAAAAGAAAACAAATTTTGTACAGTGTTGTGTAAAGTTTTTCTTTGTTGTTTTTATTTTGAAAAGTTGCAGCAATTTTGGCTTCCAATGCCACCCCTTTGTATATAAAGTAGAAAAGAAAGAACTTCGCTGCCGAACAAGCTAGAGAAAAGAGCTTCGCCGAAGGAAAATGAAAAGAGCTTCGCACCCGAAGCATTTCTAGCACTACTTCGGGTAAAAGTTTTGCGAAGTAGTTTCATCGAAGTAAAATACAAAGAAAAGAGAATGAAACTACTTCATGCCCGAAGCATTTCTAGCAGCTACTTCGGGCGGAAGTTGAGCGAAGCAGCATTCAAAAAAGAAAGAGCTTCGCACCCGAAGCATTTCCAGCATTGCTTCGGGTAGAGTTTTTGCGAAGTAGTATTGCCGAAGAAGAATACAAAAGCGGCATTCGAAAGAACAACTTCGCCAAAAAAAGTGAAGGCAAGAAATCTACTTCGGGCCCGAAGCATTTTCAGAAGCTACTTCGGGTGAGATTTCTGCGAAGCGGTGTGCCGAAGTGAAATACAAAGAAAAGAGGGTGAAACTACTTCGCACCCGAAGCATTTTCAGCAAATACTTCGGTCCGAAAATCAGCGAAGCGAAACTCAAAGGAGCATTGAAAGTGCTTCGCCAGAAAGTTGCCGAAGTACTCACTTCGGGCCCCTCCATCAGCGAACCATTTTTACTTCGCCAAAAGCTCATTGCGAAGCATTTGCTTCGGCTAATTTTGTGCGAAGTACTTCTACCCGAAGTGAAAGGATGCAATGTCTTTTGAAGACAATTGCTTCGGCCGAAATCTTCCCGAACCACAGTTTCGAAAGAGGATCGCAGCGAAGCATTTCTCTAGGGCATCAGCGAAGTAATTTAGTCAACGAAGCGGCAAAGACGAAGAGGCCCATTTTGCGAAGTGAATATGCTTCGGCACTCCCCACCCCCGAAGCAGTTTTGCGAAGCTCAATTTTGTGAAGTACAAACCAAAGAGGAGTTTTTGCTTCGGCCCAGAACCATTGCGAAGCGAAGTTGTGAATGAAAACTTAGCGAAGCGCTTCACGGGCACGCGTTCCAAGCCGAGTATTTTCTCGAGGCGATCAAGTGCCTCATAAATGCAATTTTTCGTGCCCGATAAGCTCGCTGCTCATTTTTGGCAATCAAAAATGAAGTATCAAGCCATGATGGAGAGCCCGACGAGCATGGCGGCCACTCGAGCACCGCACCCGGAGATCAAGGACGTCCAGATGGCTCATCAATGCACCTTTCCATGGTTGACCCGGTCACGGTTGCCAATTTTGGTAACAGATTTGAGAGCTCGATCACGAGAGCCTCGGGGAGCCAAATTCTTAGGGCTCGAGGGCGTACTCTTCATTGCTATGTAATTATGACTCAGAGGCCCGGGTCCTCTATAAAAACCTAGGCATTGTAATAGAAAATGGGGGGAACTATCTGCTAGAAAGCTGTTGTAACTTGATGTCCTGCGATTAATACTAAAAGGCTTTGAGCTCAATTCTTCTCTTTTATGCTGCCTTCTGTGCTTGATTCTTTTGTCTTTCTTCGTTTGTATACCGAGATGTTGAACCCTGCGTCCGGCGTGTGATCGGGGACTGTACCCTGAAACTCACTCTGAAGGATACATAGGAGCTGAAAAGCATTGTATTGGCTTTCTTTTATGCTGCCTTCTATGCTTGATTCTTTTGTCTTTCTTCGTTTGTATATTGGATGCTGAACTCTGCGTCTGGTGTGCGATCGGGGAAGGTACCCTGAAACTCGCCCGAAGGATACATAGGAAAATTGATATTGCATTTCTTTCATTTATCCTTGGTGTTCCTTGCTGCTATTCAAGTTGCTGGTTAGCGATCGTGCTTCCTGTTCTCTCCCACCTTACATCACCGATTTCTCTTCCCTTATTCCTTTTTTATTTCTTTCTCTAACCCTAACTCCTTTTATCTCTTTCCTGCACCCTTATCTTCAAACACCCAAGTAGTTTAGCATAGGAGCCGGCCTTTCTCCGGAGATTGGCACGAGGGGCATCTCTTCCCTTCGGCCTTTCAATGTTGGTCCAGGTCTAGGGCGCATACACTCACTCAAAATCCTTTCCTAGGCAGATTTGATGACCAACAGTTTCTGGCACGCTCGGTGGGACCGACTGTGTCTGTCTCAGTAAGATCCATAACCAGTCAAGGTCCCATATTTTAAATCTCAAACCCATCTTCACCGGGGCCGATAGTTCTAACCAGTTCCCGGTGTGACCCGGTCAGTCTCACCTGACTAGTGGTAGTGAGGACCGATGCCCTCATTACTAAAAGACTCTTAGCATCTGGCGACTCTGTTTACCCAAGAATATTTAAGTCGTAAAGACCAGTACCAAAAGTATGTGCCTTCATGCAAACAAGATGGAGAGTTAAGAATAGAGGAGAGGAAACCGAGTTCTTTGAGCTAGATATTGACGCCTTTGGGGAGCAATCAAGGTTGGTCACCCCCGAGTCATTGTTACAAGGAACATCCGCTGTTGGTGAACAAGGCCTAACTCTTGATAGTACAACATCTAGTTTTCCTCCCAATCCTCCCAACTCACCGAAGCGTCCTAGTCCCTCCATTCCTATTAGTTGTCCTACTAGCAATCAAGGAAGAGCTTCGGGAATCCCTGTTTCTCAAAATCCAGGAGCAAGTATGGCACAACAACAACAACAACAATAGCAAATGCAACAGCCACCACCGCCCAGGTTGTCCCCAGCATGGGATTCTTTGTCACCACTAAATCTAGTGGGACAAGGGCAAGTGCCGCCTGTTGCCATAAAGAAAATCCCAACATTCGATGGAACTGGGAAGACTGCTCTAGAGCATATCCAGGATATAATATCTCTGGCGGCGATCCATGACATCACAGAAGAGCCAATTATGGTAAAGCTTCTGGTCCTTTCCCTTAGAGGGAAACTCCTCTACTGGTATAGATCTCTACCACCCGGTAGTATTACGGGATGGGACCAGTTAGCTGATCAACTGATGGGAAACTTCAATGAATCTTGTGATCCTACCTCTCTGCTACACCAGTTCACTTCGATCAAGAGACATCCACAAGAAGAGATCGTAGATTTCAATGTTAGGTTCGCTCGAACCTGGCAGAGAGTGCCAATTGGACTTCGGCCAACCGACAAGGCTACAACACTCTATTTCCTTCGGGCTTTCAACCCTGATATCAGTCTCATGGTAAGATATTCTAACGTTAATACTTTTCCCGAGTTGTATGAGTTAGCCAAGAGGGCAGAAATGGATTTGATAGTTGTGGGAAAGCTTCCCCAAAGGATGTCGACACCCATACTTCTCGAATTCCTTCAATTCCAGTATGCAAGCGTAGCCGCTTTGCAAATCTCCACAACCCCTACACTCCCAATTTCATCTTGGAACCCAAATCCTATCGTGTCTCAAATCACCCCTCCACAAATTCATTTCCCTACATTTTCAACTCCATAGCCCACTATCACTTCGGCATTTCTTGTACTGCCAGCACCACCTCAACATCCCGCCCTTCCTCCAATACCGACGATGGCTTCATTGCCACTCGTTCCGAAAGCCGATGATATACAAACTAAAATTCTGTAGGAGATGCAGTCTCTGAACTCTACAGTTCAGATGTTGTCCAATGACATGACCATTGTGAAGAAGAAGCAAGCGCAATAGGAATTCCTACCGAGAAGATCTTATCCTACGCTTGCGCTTACCAAGGACCAAGCGGTCCAGCAAGGGAAGGCTACGACGAGAAATGCTACGATTGATGAGGCTCCGAGCACTTCCGACTATGTATATTGGTGCTCTACGTGCAATGATCCGCATGAAGAGAATACCTACACCCTACACCAACACTATGTACAAATGCTGGCAAATAGTAGTCATAGCGGTCAAGTCAACGTCATTAGGCAGATGAGTCAAAACCTGACAATTGGCGAGGAGGAGCCGGTTGCAATGCTTACCAGAGGAGGAAAGAAGGCAATAGAAGTAGATGCTACTCAGATGGCTCCTTCAAAAGAGCAAGTTCGACCCGAGAAAGGACAATCATCTTCTTTGGCTCCGAATGAAGCTCCTCCACTTGCATCGATCAAAGAAAAGGCTCAAAAGGCCTCTGTCGAACCACCTCAGGCAAAAACTAAGGAACAGGCTAAGGAAAAGCTCAGGTTTCCTTCACTAACTAAGCGACAAAGAGTTGAAGCCACGGAGCAGTATCGCACAAGATATGAGCCCAGAAAGGAGCCCGAAGCGCTCAAATCCCTGGCATACAACATTGTAGAGGAATTGAAGAAGATTCCAGCCAAGATCAGCCTGTACGATGCACTGCAACTACCTGGACAAGTAGACCTGCTACAAGAATCATTGAAGACAATTAAAGTAAAAAAGGTGGCACCGCCTGCTCTTGTGCAGACCCTATCCACATCCATCATGGGGAAGAACAGACCACCTCCGTTCTACCTATCCCTACAAATGGAAGGGTATATTGTACATAATTGCATGATCGACTCTGGGGCCGCTACAACAGTAATGCCAAGAGCAGTCTGCGAAGAAATAGGGATGGAATATACACGAAGCAGCCAAGGTGTACTCTAGTTGGATGGTACTCCAGTGAAGACTGTAGGGGTGATCAAGGACATTCCTATCCGACTACATAAGATGCCTCAGATCATAGTCATACAAGAGGTAGTGGTAGTCGACTTGGAGCCATATTTCAGTATGTGCTTGTCAAGGGAATTCACGGCAAAGTTGGGTGGATATCTATCTATGGATTACTCCCATCTGGAGATTCCATTCAAAGGAAAGAAGGTGAAGATCTACAATGAAAAGCCTTCTTCCTTTCTTGTGCAGAAGATGTCCGAGGAAGAAAGTAGCGAACCAGTGAATGCAATGGTGGAGGAGATAGAGCAGGTAGACCTGGTCGAGGAATCTCTTGCGCAATTAAGTTATGAAGATGAGTTCTCATTGGCAGACTTTAATGCCATGGTGGAGACCGAGATAGGATGTTATGCGATCGCCAAGCCTAAAAAACACTCCCAACCAGGGAATAGAACAAGTGCCCAGGAAGAACTATGGAAGTTGTTCTTCGACGGCGCCCGATGTAAAAATGGCATTGGGGCAAGGATTCTTCTAATTTCACCCTCCGGAGAGCAAAAGGAATATTGCTACCGGTTGACATGGAGCTACACTAACAATGCAATAGAATATGAAGCATTATGCCTAGGACTCAAGAAAGCTGACAAGTTAGGCATAAAGCATCTCCAAATCTTCGAAGATTCCGAACTGGTTTGCAACCAGGTCACAAATAAGTGTACTTCAAAAAAGCATTATCTAAAATCATACCGCAATAGGGTATGGGACCTGTTCGACTAGTTTGAATCTCTCAATCTGCAGTCAATCCCACGAGAAAAGAACCGACATGCCGATGTTCTGGCATCCATCGCAGCCAAGTACTCTCCAGCAGAAGACATGGTGCACAAGCCCAAAGCTGTGAGGATGATCTATAGACCCTCTGTCCCAGACAAAGATCTGCATTGGCAAGTCTTTGACAATGACGAGCAGATTGTAAATTTCATGATCCAAGAAGCCGCCACAATCGAAGACAGAAGCTCGATGAAGGAGAATATGAAGGGCTGATTCAATTGAAGAATAACCACGTTCCCAAGGGACTAATCACCCTTGAAAGCCTCTTTGATCGGAATGACCGAGCTCTCTCTCACATGATCAAAGTCAATGAAAAGCAGTATCAGGATTTAGAGCTTGAACCTGGAAAAGCAATAAAGGTTGGAACCGACTGCACTTCAGAGGAGATAGAATAGATACAGAATCTATGCAAAAAGTTTTCCGATATAATTGCTTGGTCTTATCAAGATCTCAGGGGATACAATCGACAGCTGGTTCAACACACAATCGAATTGCAGGAGGGGGTCAAACCCTTCCGACAAAAGCAAAGACCGGTTAATCCCAAGATCGAGGTCCTAATGAAGGCCGAACTCCTAAAGATGCTCGAGGCAAAGATCATATATCCCATCAAGCACTCTTCATGGGTAGCAAACCTGGTCCCAGTCAGAAAAAAGAATGGAGATATAAGGTTATGCGTGGACTTTCGCAACCTAAACCAGGCTTCCCTCAAGGACCACTATCCTCTCCCACAAATCGATCAAATCTTGCACTCGATGGCTGGAGCTCAACGCTTCTCTCTGCTCGATGGTTTTTCTGGATACAATCAGATCTGGGTCAGGGACGAAGACCAGCACAAAATAGCATTCACCACCAAGTGGGGGACATTTGCTTACCAGCGAATGCCATTTGGCCTTTCGAATGCTGGTGCCACTTTCCAGAGAGCAATGGATCTTGCTTTTGGTGAGCTTCTAAATAAGGTTATCGTCATCTATCTAGATGACATGACCGTTTTCTCCCGAAGAAGGGAAGATCACCCCACACATATACAACAAGTTTTCAAAAAATGCCGAGAGTTCGGCATCTCGATCAATCCAAAGAAGTCCATATTCGCAGTCAACGAAGGAAAGTTGTTGGGACATGCGATATCAAAAAAGGGCCTCATTGTAGATCCTGACAGAGTCGAGGCTCTAATGAAGCTCCCACTCCTAGCAGACAAGAAAGGACTTCAATATTTCTTCGGCCAGATCAACTTCGTGAGGAAGTTTGTCCCTGACTTCGCCCAAGTCATCAAGCCAATGTCCCAACTCCTAAAGAAGGGCACCGAATTTAGCTGGACAAAAGAAAGAAAGGAAGCATTCAAAGAGATTAAGGCTCGAATCGCTCAGGCACCGGTCTTGATCAATCCTGATTACAGTAGGGATTTTATCCTATATGCTATAGGGGAACCCGAAAGCTATGCTGCTGTCCTGACACAAAAGGGGGAAGATGGCGAGGAGCGCCCCATCGCGTTTCTGAGCCAAGTGATCAATCCCCATGAAGAGAAATATAATTTCATAGAACGTCAGTGCATGCAGTAATGAAATCCCTCAGAAAGTTCAAACAATTCATCTCTCAAAGTCGGGTCATAGTCTTTGTCATTCACCCCGACGTGCACAATTTCATCATCCAAGGAGAATTGGGAAGCAAAAGAGCTGGTTGGGTGAACAAGATACAGGAGTTTGACATTGAGATCAAGCCCACAAAATTGGTTCACGGTCGTGCATTGTGTCAAGAATTAGCGAAGAGTGCAACTGCCGAAGCTGCAGAATCTCAGTGGGATGACTTACCAGCTGAAGGATGCTTCACTAACCAGGAAGAGGACGAGAAATACTGGGTCAATGAAATAGTTCAATACTTCCACACTGGCAGTTGTCCTTCGCATCTAAATGCTTCACAGTGAAGGCATTTCAGGATGCGGTCCTCCCGATACACTCTGCGCCCGAAGGCCTATTTTTTAGGAATATTGATGGGGTCCTTCTCAAATGCATCAAAGACGATGATAAAAGAAAAGTCCTAGGAGAGTTCCATTCGGGGCTATCTGGAGGTCACTTCGCAGGAAGAACAACGGCACTAAAGATTATCAAAGCGGGTTATTATTGGCCCACACTCTTCGTCGATGCCTTCGCCGTTTGCCGCAAATGCGAGCAGTGTCAGAAGTTCATCGGCCGAAGTAGAAATGCTTCGATGCCCCTTCACCCGATACAGGTAGAAACTCCCTTTCAGCAATGGGGATTGGATTTTATAGGGGTCGTATCACCGAACTCCTCCGTGGGACATAAGTTCATCCTGACCGCAACTGACTACTTCACCAGGTGGGCCGAAGCGATTCCCACCAAGCATGCAGATCAAGAGACTGTAGTCACCTTCCTAGAAGGATTGATCACCAGGTTCGGCATCCCCAAAGCAATCATCACAGACAATGGCCCTGGCTTCACAGGTGCCAAAATTAATGAATTCTTCTACAGATATGGGATATACCATAAAGTATCCTCCAACTACTATCCACAAGGCAACGACTTGGCAGAATCCACCAATAAGACTCTGTTGAGGATGCTAAGAAAGCTCATAGAGATGAACAAAAGGACTTGGCACCTCCTTCTAGATCGGGCCTTGTGGGCCGATCAAATTTCTATCAAAAGGTCAATCAAGACTTCGCCTTATGCCCTGGTCTATGGCAAGGAGGCCATCTTACCCATCCATGTGGAGATCCCTGCACTGCAGCTGTTAGAAGTAGAAGATGGAGTTAGTCCGATGGAAAACAGGTTAGCTCAGCTGCTACGACTAGAGGAAGATCGTGAAGAAGCATACCAAAACTTCGCTAAGCATACTCAGGTCACCCGAGACTGGTTCAAGAAAAAGTCATCCGATCGCACATTCAATGTGGGAGATCTGGTATTGAAGTGGGACTCTTGGAAGGCCAAGCCTGGGAATCACGACAAGATGGACGCCTTTTGGGATGGGCCATTCAAAATTATGAAGGTGAACTCGGCCAATTCATTCATCCTCAAAGATCCAGATGGTCAAGTTCTACCGATCTCTGTCAATGGTCTTCATCTGAAGATTTTTCACCGCTAAGGTAAAAGACCTTTTTCTTTCTTTTAAAAAAAAAAAAAATGTGTGTGTATATATACTTTTGTATATAATTTGCATTTGTATATACATCCTCTTCCAAGATCACAAAAGCCAAGTACCACTTCCAAATCCTCTTCGGGGACTTTTGATGCGAAGTAGCAAGTGCAAGGAGGTTCGCTGCAAAGTAGGTTACTCTCAAAAGGACCGAACCAAAGGCACAAAAGGAGCTTCGCACCCGAAGCATTTTTAGCAGACACTTCGGGCAGCAGTTTTGCGAAGTAGATTTTAAGAGTGTCCTGGCGAGGCAGTTCCCGAAGCAGAATTTGGCGAAGCAGTTTCCAAAAGGGTAAAAGCTTCGGTAAGCGACCTTCGCAAAGTAGAGCGGCAACACGACGAAGAAGAAGTACTTCGGGCCCGAAGCATCGAAAAGTAGTCCAAACCAAAGGTTCACCGCAAAGCATTTTCAACATTAAAGTTCAACTTCACCGAACCGAACACGTGCGAGGTGGAGAATTCGAAATGTGCCTCGAAGAACATGTCAACAACAACCTTGAAAGGAGTACAAAGCGGACAAATTTAAGGCAAAAGGGTGGTGGAGCACTTCCTGAGATAATCGAGTTAGAAAAGGGGAAAGGAAAAGCTCGCACCAAGGTACGAGGTGGCAGCGGGTTGCACCTCCAGTACAAAAGGGTAATCATCGAAGCATGCAGCCCTGTGTACCACGTCGCTATAGAATCAATTTAAGAATACGACAGCCTCTTCCGTCCGAAGTACAAATTTAATTTTAGTAGGTGCCATAAATTCAGGTGGTTGCCTTTTTAGGTTATAAAAGCGAATTCCTGGCAAGAGGGAAGTTATTTGTCCATCAGTTCAAGCTAGACTCAGAACTTTTAGGTACTCTGCAACCCTCTTGTCCTTTGCATCCAAGCTCATTCACATTAAGGCCCTCTGTATCAAGAATTCTACTGCCATCACTTGCAACATGGGGAAGAAGAATTCCAAAGAAAATGGGAAGGAACCCGAAGTTGCAGGCCCTAAAAAAACAAAGAGGGGCAAGGAAGAGAAAAGGCATACTCCAAAGAAAGTTGACCCCGCCACTCGCCTAGAGAAGTGGCCGATGGATCAAGGGGATGATTCTAAAGAGGAGCAGCTTGTGGACCCACCAATTGATGGGTGGGAAAATATTAGAGACACGGAGCTCTCTAAGGATGTATCCGAGCTCCGACGCACTATTGAATTTATGGTGAGCAGACTCACCCCAGAGAATAAAAGGGTTGCTACCTATTATTCTCGGATTTACTGGTATTTGACCCCGCCTGCTCACCACTGCCCAGAGCTAATCTATGCTATCACACAGAATTACCAGCCTGCATCCAGGCAGGTATTAGACTCTTTAGGCCATAAATTGTTTTCAATTCTAAAGGAAGATGTGCAGGCAACATTTGCACCACGACAAGGGCCACCCAAGGGATATTCAGTTTGCAATGTTATTCTGAGCGAACAGATGGAGAGGTTTACCTCCAATAACTTCATATTGAAATTTTTGCGCGAGAACCTCAAGAGCGGGCTCTCTTCAAGCAAGCTGCCCCAAATGCCTCTACCTTTGGCAGCTTTCAAGAACACCGATATTTTCTCCATCATTGCATGGGTGGCAGGCCTATCGACGGATGCTTCGGTTCAGCCCTGGCAGGTGTCCTTGGCCGAATGTATTTCAAGAGGGGAATTCTATGCCCCTGATACTGCGAGACCGAGCACCAACCCAGTTTTCTTTGATTGGGCAGAATGGGTGGCCCGAACCCTGCATACGCGACTTACCAGTATGAAAAATTCGATGACGGGTCAGTACTTCGCACCCTGCTCCATCCTAGTCTGGTTGTTTTTCTACCAGGTTCATAAGCAATTCCCTCATATCGCCATCTCTTCAAGTGTCAAATTTCATTTTAAATCAAATCATTAGCTAATATGGTATACCCTCTACCCTAATTATTGATAATGGTACCCATTTTAAAAATAAATAAGTTGCAAAAATGTGCACAAAATATAAAATTTAACAAAAATATTCTACGTCATACTACCTACAAGGAAATAGACAAGTTGAATCCTCCAACAAAATGTTAATCAAAAACCTCAAGAAGCTAGTAAAAAAAATGGTCAAGACTCATGCTTGAAACTCCACCCTACCTTATGGGTATATTGCACAAGTGTGCATACTCCCATAGGGGCAACACCATACACCTTAGTTTATGGCAATGAAGCAATATTTCCCTTTGAACTTGAGATACTTTACCGAAGAGTCTTATTACAAAAATATTTGATAGGAGATGCGTATCGCTCAAGTAAAATACAATAGCTAGAACACTTAGAATAAAAATACATAAATGGTCTAGAGCACCTTAGAACATACCACAATATATTCAACATGAATATCATAAGAAGGTACATCCAAGATCCTTTGAAGTTGGGTACTTAGTCCTCAAAGAAAACTAAAAGAATAATAATGCCGATGTTGAACTAAAAGGAAAGTTCATACTTAATTGGGTAGGACCTTTCATCATCATAGCTAAATTTAAATCTAGAGCCTATCACCTAGCCACATTGTATGACCATGAACACAAAAAACCAATCAATATCATACATCTTAAGCGATACTACGTATAAAACATCGAGTTGTTTGCTTGTTCATTTGATTGAATGCACAACAAATATCATCATATACACTTCATCCCTTGCATGTTTTCCTATATTTCTTGATCATACCATAGAGTCAAGAGGTTTTACTATGATGCAAAAGCCAATCCTTATTACGAATGCATATACATTACATCCACCTAGGCTAACCATATGTTGAGTAAACTCTCTCAGTCCAAAAATATTTTCCACCAAATCTTCTTCTACATCCCGTTTCACTACTATCATACTTTTCTTTTCCTCTCTCTTGGGTTAAGTTATGTATGATGCAATCATCCATAGCCCTGATGACCCAACCTTTCCCCTTTCTTCTATCCCAACCTTGGGGTATCCAACAATAAACAACAATCAATTACACTTACTTCCTTATCTCTCATCCATCACACTTCTTCCCTCTCTTTGGAATAAGTAATATGCATAACCTACTTTCCTCTATTTCATACACCATCACATCATTAATATCAATAAAAATTTACAACAACATTATCAAACAATATGTATCTACAACATTCTCCAACAAAAAAAATATTTTGATCAACACTCACGATTATTTAATAAGACTCCTCAAGGACACATTTTCTCTCCTATAATGCATTAGTAACTTTTGTAAAATTGCAAAATGATGTATTGTATAAGAGGATTTTAAGAGCAATATATTAAATGTATCATGACATATATTCATCACATTCTTCAAACATAAATCATTTGATATGCCATCTAGGGAAGGGAAATCACATTCATCCAATCTCTCATGAATTCATAATCATATGTGAATATCACTAGTTACTGATTGAATAGGGTTCTCTTCCCTTATTGGCCTATCATATGATTTCATAAAATCATACCTAATATACCATCACTAGATTACTCATTTGGTAAGTTGTACGGGCTAAGAAGCCGCTAATTATCCATTCTCCTATGGATTAAAAATTACTTGTCAACTTTATATAAGAATGAATTATTATGGGCACTCTTACCCATTTGAAATACCATTTTAGTATGCAATCAAAACATAAATCAAATCCTCATGCATTTTTATAATAATAATACATAGGGATCGTAGGGTTCCCTTGATCCAATATCTCATAGGTTTACAATTTTTTGTGAATCTCATTAGGCAATGGATCAATGATATATTTACTTTCTCTTTGATTTATTGTATTAGCACGCTATAACACTTTATAAATATCACTGATTGTATTTGATAGTCCATGTAGCTTTTGAATACTCTATTGATCCAATATCTTGTAGATTGTATAATCATTTGTAAATCTTACCAGGCACTGGATCGATATTGTCCTCTTAGTTGCTTGGTTCATGTCATTGGCATTATATCAAAAAAAAATCAATATCTCTCACAATTTGTTGTTCAAATAGGTCTATTGAACTATGAGGCTCCATAGACCCAATGCTTGGTATGTGTACAATTATTTCTATGGCTCACTGGATACTAGGTCTATGTTGTCTTCATAGCCACTTGACCTTCTAAAATAATAGAAAATCTACAAATCATACTCTCTTCATCATCTATTTGCCTAATAAGTCATTGGATCAACAAAAAATTGTTTCCAACTGGTTCATTATACAAATACATAATAAAAATTTAATCTCAAAGTAATCACTCATCTAGAGTGCTATATATTATCTATCTGTTTGTATAAAATATCATTCAATAGATAGAGAAATTCATCCATCTTGATGTATGACAACAACCTATCATTTCTTCTTTTATTCAAAATAAAAAAATCCAAATGTACTAATGGGTCTTTCAGGGATATTGGGATTTTGTAATTGGCACTTCATGTACCCATAATAATTCATATAAGCTGGTACGGAAGTTATCTATTCATTCATATAAATAAGATACTTTACACTAAGGACCATGTTATTGCATGGATATCCCAAAAAAAGAGATTTCTTTTCTCATGTTCTGCGCATATACAATTCTTTGCACACATGCCAATCAAGGGAGAAGGGCTTATTCTTTCCTTAAATTATATATGTGAGAGCATTATTCTCAATCTGAGAGATTTTAATTACCACACAAATTCTCGAATATTTCAATACATTAGAGGTGGAAACAAGTATTAATTCATATTCCTCATTTACATGTAAATATTTGTATATGTGTTATGTAATGGAATTATATACTCTTGTTACCCTCTCTCATGTATTAAGAAACTCAACAATATCAAGTCATTATATTTATTAAAACATCCTTACTTTCAAACAACGAGAGCAAAAGAATGACATAAAATCATTGTTGGAAATTTTGAGTCCCTAAGTCAAAGTTGTCATTTATGTTGAGCAAGGTGTTGCAAGAAGTTTGTCATTGTTGTCAACACAGGAAGTTAGATCTAATGATGCAGTGGACAGATAGTTCAAGAGTCATTCAGATGCAGAGGACAGAAGTTCAAAGGATAGTCAGATTATGTAAAGTGCAATTCCTGGAAAACAGAAGTGACCCAGTTTCAAAAATTCGAAGAAAAAGACAAGTTAGAAAACTGTCGCGATATCGCGACATGTTTTCTGTCACGATTTCACGATAGGTCGGAGGAGAGAGAAGGCATAGCTAAAATGTCATGATTTCATGACAAAAATGAGGAGAGAGAAGGCACAGCCAAAAATGTCATGATTTCATGACAAAAATGAGGAGAGAGAAGGCACAAGGCAAACTGTCATGATTTCATGACATGTTGGAGGCCAAGAAGCTAAGTCGAGAAACTGTAGCGATTTCGCTACATGTTGGATTTTCGCTGGCCGAAGCAAGGAGAAAGCGTTAAGTGGAAAAGTTGTAGCGATTTCGCTACATGTTGAAATTTCGCTGGTCGAAGCAAGGAGAAAGTGTTAAGTGAAAAGTTGTAGCGATTTTGCTACAAGTCAAAAGTGCAGAACACAAAAGTGTAGCGATTTCGCTACAAGTCAAAAGTGCAGAACACAAAGGTGTAGCGATTTCGCTACAAGTCAAAAGTGCATAACACAAAGGTGTAGCGATTATGCTACAAGTCAAAAGTGCAAGGCACAAAAGTGTAGCGATTTCGCTACAAGTCAAAGTTTCACGGGTCGAAGCAAAGTTGGAAGCATAAGGCACAAAGTTGTAGCGATTTCGCTAGTGCATGAAGCGAGAAATGTACGGAAGATGAAAGCATCATGATTTCATGACAAAGATGAGGATGACGTGAAAGTGTCACGATTTGGAGTTGCAAGAAAAGCCTGGAAGCCGAAAGCGTCACGATTTCATGACAAGAATGAGGATGACATCGGAAAGCGAAAGTGTCACGATTTCATGACAGGTTGCAAGAAAAGCCTCTGAAGCCGAAAGCGTCATGATTTCATGACAAGAATGAGGATGACGTCAACAAAAGTTTGAAGTGTCACGATTTCGTGACAAGAATGGTGGCAAAGCTATCAAAGGCCAAAAGGGTCACGATTTCGTGATAGCAAGGACAAGAAGGCGTACGGCTACAAAAAGTGTCATGATATCATGACATGTTTCTATTTCATGGCAATAGTTACAGGAAGGTGACAGAGGTGGCAGTAGCAGTTGAGGCCGACAAAGTTGAATCTGGGCCGACATATTTTAGGGTTTTGTAGCCGACAATTTCTAGGGTTTTGCAGCCAATGTTCTTAGGGTTATAGTCGATAGATTTCTAGGGTTTTGCAACCGACAATTTCTAGGGTTTTGCAACCGACATTCTTAGGGTTACAACCGACTATTGTTTAAGATTTGTTCCTGAAATTTCTTCTATAAAAGGAGGGGTACTTCAAGTTTGAGATATGTGAAATGCGAGTAGAGTTTTGTGCAAGTGAAGTTCGCGTCGAGAGCGAGTCGTATCGAACTTGTGCGAATGAGGTGCGGGGTGCAGATGTTGAGTCATATCGTTTCAAGCTGAGTGCGAAGTCGTAGTTCGAGTTGAAGCGAAGTGTGCATATCGTGATTGCATGAATTAAGAGCGCGAGGTGCAGAGGTTGAGTTCTAAGTGCGAAGTGATAGCGCATAGATAGCAGAAGTGATCGATCATCTGATTGCAGCAGAGAGTGCGAAGAAGTTCACAGAAGCGGTCGGATAGTGCGAAGCATTTTGCGTAGAAGCAACAGAATGCAGAGAAACAGCAGACTATGAGAAATAAGGTGAAAGTTTTATTCTGTAATTTTCATTATCATTATTGACTTCCAAGTTGCAGCTTGGCATAAGGGGTTGGTGCCTCTTTCCAGTAGGTGCTGGTAAATTAGGAGTTGGTGCTCCATTCTGTTTGAAACAGATAAAGCTAAGGGGTTGGTGCTCCTTCCAGTTGGTGCTGGTAAAAGATATTGTAAAGTTGTAGCTTTGCATTGGCTGGATTTGGATGGTAGTCCAAGCAGTCATTTTGAGGAGTAGCCACATTGGTGAACCTCGTTAAATTACTGTGTTGTGTGTCATGCTTTCTTGCTGCATTTGATATTTCTTTTATCAGTTTTAAATAGCTGCTGGATTTAAAACTATATATATTAGAAATTTTAAAGATCACACTGATTCACCCCCCTCTCAGTGTCACTGTGATTACAACAATTGGTATCAAAGCTAGGTTCCTGAATAGGCTCAAACAGCTAGGGTGATCTTGGAAGTGACGCAATGGCAAGTGGTGAAGGGTTCTCCTCGAACAAAGCACCATTGTTTGATGGAACTAATTATGCGTTCTAGAAAATTAGAATGCAGACATATCTCAGTGCTTTGGGTTTTGACATCTGGGGTGCAGTAGTTAATGGTTACAAAGCTCCCGCCACCGCTCCAACAGACACTGCTGGTAAAAAGGCATTTGAAAATGATTCAAAAGCAAAAAATGCCATCATGTGTGGACTAGTGGAAAGTGAGCTAGTCAAGATCATAAATTGTGAATCAACAAAAGATGTATGGGATAAACTAGAGAACATTCATGAAGGAGATGATAGGATCAAGGAGGCCAAGCTTCAAACACATCGAGCTCAATTCGAATCTTTAAAGATGGACAATGATGAGAACATAGAGACTTTCATGCAAAGAGTCAATGGGATCACCAATTCAATCGGAGGTCTCGACGAAAATATAAACGATGCTACTATCGTGAAAAAGGTATTAAGATCGCTCCCTCCTAGATTTGATTCTAAAGTCTCCGCCATAGAATAAGCCAAAGATCTAAATCATTTTAGTATGGATGAGATGCATGGTTCTTTGACTGCTTTTGAAATGAGAATAGGAAGGTCTAATCCCACAGATAGAGAAGCTACTTTCAAAGCCCTAAAAGGCAAAGTCACAAAACCAGAGTCTGAAGAAGAGGATGTATCAGATGAAATGGAAGCAAATTTTGTCAAAAAACTGAGAAAGGGAAAAGGAAAGTACAGAGGAAAGCTACCATTTAAATGCTTTAACTACGGAGGCATTGGGCACTTTGCGACAAAATGTCCTCTCAATGAAAAGAACCAGGGTGAGGAAACTTCGCACCAAGAAAGAAGTGACTGGAAGAAGAAATCAAACTTCAGGAAAGGCAATTTCAAAAAGAAAAGTTTTATCTCCCGAAATGCAGATTCTTCGGAGGACAGCTCTAGTGAAGACTCTGAAGAAGGAACAGTGAGGCTCTCTTTATGGCGTTTGAAGTAGAAAAATCAGAAGAGGCAGAAAACACAGAAAAGAGAGAAGGAATGAACTCTAAAGTGTCTATTGAAAAAGGTGAGGCTGAAGTTGATTTAGAAGGTGAGCTGGTTTCTGCTCTTATGGAATGGAAATCTGAGAAAAGAAAGAATAAAAAACTGTCAAGGAAGCTTGAGGATGCAAATGACATTATAACCAGTCTAAAAACACAGACATAAGAGTACAAGAAAATGTCCGAAGATCTTGAAGTACAGGTAACCATGAAGATAGATTACTGTTGCAAATTGGAAGAAGAAAATGTTGGTCTTCGAATACAGATACAAGAGTTGGATCAAAAAATTAGCTGCCATTTCAAACGTGAAGAAAGTTCGATGAAGCTGGACAAAATCCTAAGCGATCAAAGACCCGCAGGTATCAAATTCGGTCTGGGCTTTATTGAAGGAGAATCATCAAACGGACCAAAGGCAAGCAATGTTGAATGTGAAAAGAGTAAAGACAAGAAACAGAGTTGTTGAAAGAAAAACAAATCAGGCAAAAGAAAGCAAGAATGCCACTCCGAAATAGGAACCGACAATGATGGTTTTACCAAGGTCACACATCAAAAGAAAAGAAGATCTAAGGCTCCTGCAACATCTTGGCAAAAACCATCTTTCAGGTTCAATCATTACTTTTATGGTTTCTGTTTCAAATGTAATGGTTATGGGCATAAAATTGCTAACTGCAAGTATAATGTAGGTCCAAGAAGTTTCACTAGTAGAAATACCTTTGCTCCTCTAATGAGTTATGCAGTAGAATGCTTTAATTGTCACAACTTTGGGCACATTGCTAGAAACTGTCATAGTACTTCTGTTTCAAATCAATCTCAGAAAAGAAGAATTCAACCATATAGGGCAAAACAGAATAGAAATATTTCTGAAAGATATGTGCAAGATTCTGAAAAGGGGAAATCCAAGTTAGAACCCAATACCATAGTCAAAATAGAATGGAAACAGAAAGAACAACTCAGGGAAGAAAAGGAATCTTTAATAGTGCAGACAACTTTCAGGGCTCAGAATAAATGTGTACCGTGGATTCTTGACAGTGGTTGCTCAAGTCATATGACAGGTGATAAACAAAAATTTGAAAAACTACAGAAATATGAGGGTGGCTCTGTGAAGTTTGGAAATAATGATGGAGCCAAAATAATAGGAAAAGGATCTATCAAAATTAGTGAAGGGAAAATCAAGTCAGAAGAAGTTTTATTTGTGGATGGTTTGAAACACAACCTATTAAGTGTCAGTCAAATCTGTGATAAAGGACATGAAGTAGTCTTCAAAAAGTAGGGTTGTGAAGTCAGAAAAATAAACAGTGGGAAATTGATAGCAACTGGTTCAAGGACGTCTGGAAATTTGTACACACTCTCAAAAACTTCAGAAGGTACGTGTTTCATTGGACAAGAAGAAGAGAACTGGCTGTGGCACAAGAGGCTTGGACACATAAGTTTTGATAATTTGGTGAAAATCAGCTCGAAACAAGCAATGAGAGATATTCCAACCATTAAAAAACCTTCAAACAATGTTTGTGCTTCATGTCAGAAGGGAAAGCAAACCAGAGTCTCATTTAAAACAAAAGAATACCACACTAGCAGGCCCTTGGAACTTATTCATACAGACTTATGTGGACCCATGAGAACTCAAAGCATAAACGGCGACAAATACTTTATGCTGTGTATCGATGATTATTCCAGAATGACATGGATATTTTTCCTAAAAGATAAAACAGAAGCTTTTGAAATGTTCAGATCCTTCAAACAACTAGTTGAGAATGAAACAAAAAAAGGGTCAAATGTTTACGATCGTACAGAGGAGGAGAATTCATTTCGAATGAATTTATAGAATACTATGAAAAACATGGTATCAGGAGACAATATTCAGCAGCTAGAACTCCACAGTAGAATGGCGTAGTAGAAAGAAAGAACAGAACTATACAGAAATGGCACGCACCATGTCGGCAAAAACAAAATAGCAGATAGATTCTGAAAGAAGCAGTTCACACCGCAGTATACATCCAAAACAGATATATGTTAAGAACTCATGAATGCAA
The DNA here is from genome assembly GCA_028583015.1 of Wollemia nobilis. NCBI lineage: Eukaryota > Viridiplantae > Streptophyta > Pinopsida > Araucariales > Araucariaceae > Wollemia > Wollemia nobilis. Next base: position 319,546 of record JAQPPZ010000856.1, on the reverse strand, counting down.
AACACCTTATGAGTTGTGGTTTGGTAGAAAAGCAACAACAAAACATCTCAAAGTATTTGGTCGTAGGTGCTACATCAGAAAAACTGATGACAACCTTGGGAAGTTTGAAGATAGAGCAGATGAAGGTGTTTTTGTTGGGTATTCATCAAAAAGCAAAGCTTACAAATGCTACAACAAGAGACTCAAGAAAATTGTGGACAGTGCAGATGTTAAATTCGATGAAGGTGGGAAACGATTAGCCGACTTTGAGGAAAACTACCCAATCTATGAAGAAGTCGTTGAAGGAGATGAGGTGAATGAAACAGAAAATAAATCTACGTTTGATTCAGATGAATTAGTCGATGACTCAGAGGTGCAAGAAAACAAGAAATTCAAAACAGAGCTGGCAGAAAAATCATCCAAGAGACCAAATAATTGGAGATCCCACAACTGGTATTCAGACAAGAAGGAAAGTAATAAGTAATTACTCTCTTTTATCTAGCATTGAGCCCAAAAACATAGATGAAGCAAGCAAAGATGATAGCCGGATGAAGGCAATAAATGAAGAGTTAGATCAGATTGAAAAGAACAGAACTTGGGAATTAGTACCTAGACCTGCGAATAAGAATGTAATCGGCACCAAATGGATATTTCAAAACAAATTAAATGAAGACGGACATGTCATTAGGAACAAAGCAAGACTGGTTTGTAAAGGATATGCACAGGTCGAAGGCATTGATTTTGAAGAGACTTTTGCACCAATGGCCAGATTAGAAGCAATTAGAATGTTTCTGGCCTTAGCAGTTCACAAAAACTTCAGAGTTTATCAGATGGATGTAAAATCTACCTTTTTAAATGGGAAACTCGAAGAAGAGGTCTATATTGAACAACCGGATGGCTTTCAAATTAGTGAGGATCCTAACCTTGTCTGCAAATTAAAGAAAGCATTATATGGATTAAAACAAGCACCACGGGCATGGTATGCAAGGCTAGACAACTATCTCTCTCAACAGGGATTCAAGAAAGGTTTAGTGGACAATAATCTGTATGTGAAAACAGAAGGTGGGCATCTCATTGTTCTTGTTGTCTATGTAGATGATATCATATTTGGCAACAACAAAGATGAATCTTGTAAAGACTTAGCAAATAAGATGCAGAATGAATTTGAAATGTCTATGATTGGTGAACTGTCTTACTTTCTTGGGCTACAAGTTAATCAAAATGAGAAAGGCATATTCATTTCCCAAATCAAATATGTGAAAGAAATGCTAAAGAGGTTCACTATGGAGGACTAGTAAGCCGCTTAGCACTCCCATGACAACAAGTCGCAAATTGAGTAAAGAAGACAAATCTCCACCTGTAGACCAAACCATGTACAGATCTATGATTGGAAGTTTACTATATTTAACAGACTACCAGACTTGATATTCTACGAGCAGTTTGCATGGTAGCTAGATTTCAGGCCAGTCCCAAAGAGACTCATGTGACAAGCAGTTAAAAGGATTTTTCGGTATCTCAAGGGCACCATGGAGTATGGGTTGTGGTATCCAAAAGGCAAAGACTTCACTCTTATATCATATTCAGATGCAGATTGGGCTGGATGTGTTGATGACAGAAAGAGTACAAGTGGAGGTGCTTTTTATCTCGGTGACAGGTTGGTTGCTTGGCACAACAAGAAACAAGAGTCGCTTTCTTTATCAACAACTGAGGCAGAATATATTGCAGCAACAACTTGTTGTACTCAAGTTTTATGGATGAAACAAACTTTGAAAGATCTTGGAATTAATTTCAGTGAACCAATATCGCTTAAGTGTGATAACACCAAGTGCAATTAACATCTCCAAGAATCCAGTTATGCACTCACGGACAAAACACATTGCTATAAGGTATCATTTCTTGAAGGAGAAAGTTGCAGAAGGAGAAGTTAAATTGGATTTTGTCCCAACTACAGAACAAGTAGCAGATATTTTTACAAAACCATTGCCCAAGGAAGTGTTTGAGTACCTTCGAAGCAAATTAGGAGTAGTCACACTTCCTAAGAAGTGACTAGCTACAGGGATCACTTTCTCAGGGGGAGCATTTGAGTATTTGACTATTCTTTTGCTCATGATCATAATTTGTGCTAGATGCAACAAATTGTGCCTGAGAATTGTGAGGATGGACTCAGGGGGAGTCTGCAGCAGCCCTTTGGTATTATTGACAAAGGGGGAGAAGAGTTACAGGAATGTACACAGGTGTTGCCAACAATTCCAAAGGGGGAGATTGTTGAGCAAGGTGTTGCAAGAAGTTTGTCATTGTTGTCAACATAGGCAGTTAGATCTAATGATGCAGTGGATAGACAGTTCAGGAGTCATTCAGATGCAGAGGATAGAAGTTCAAAGGATAGTCAGATTATGTAAAGTGCAATTCTTGGAAAATAGAAGTGACCCAGTTTCAAAAATTTGAAGAAAAAGACAAGTTAGAAAACTGTCGCGATATCGCGACATGTTTTCTGTCATGATTTCATGACAAGTCGGAGGAGAGAGAAGGCATAAGAAAATGTCATGATTTCATGACAAAAATGAGGAGAGAGAAGGCACAAAAAATGTCATGATTTCATGACAAAAATGAGGAGAGAGAAGGCGCAAGGCAAACTGTCATGATTTCGTGACATGTTGGAGGCCAAGAAGCTAAGTCGAGAAACTGTAGCGATTTCGCTACATGTTGGATTTTCGTTGGCGAAGCAAGGAGAAAGCGTTAAGTGGAAAAGTTGTAGCGATTTCGCTACATGTTGAAATTTCGCTTGGCGAAGCAAGGAGAAAGTGTTAAGTGAAAAGTTGTAGCGATTTCGCTACAAGTCAAAAGTGCAGAACACAAAAGTGTAGCGATTTCGCTACAAGTCAAAAGTGCAGAACACAAAGGTGTAGCGATTTCGCTACAAGTCAAAAGTGCAGAACACAAAGGTGTAGCGATTATGCTACAAGTCGAAAGTGCAAGGCACAAAAGTGTAGCGATTTCGCTACAAGTCAAAGTTTCACGGGTCGAAGCAAAGTTGGAAGCACAAGGCACAAAGTTGTAGCGATTTCGCTAGTGCATGAAGCGAGAAATGTACGAAAAAAGCGGATTTCGGAAAGAATGAGGATGACATCAAAGTGTCACGATTTATGAAGGTGCAAGAAAAGCCTCTGAAAGCGAAAGCGTCACGATTTCGTGACAAGAATGAGGATGACATCAGAAAAGCTGAAAGTGTCATGATTTCATGACAGGTTGCAAGAAAAGCCTCTGGAAGCCGAAAGCGTCATGATTTCACGACAAGAATGAGGATGACGTCAGAAAAGTTTGAAGTGTCACGATTTCATGACAAGAACGGTGGCAAAGCTATCAAAGGCCAAAAGGGTCATGATTTCGCGATAGCAAGGACAAGAAGGCGTACGGCTACAAAAAGTGTCACGATATCGTGACATGTTTCTATTTCACGGCAATAGTTACAGGAAGGTGACAGAGGTGGCAGTAGCAGTTGAGGTCGACAAAGTTGAATCTGGGTCGACAGATTTTAGGGTTTGTAGCCAACAATTTCTAGGGTTTGTAATTTTAGGGTTTGCCCGAGATTTTAGGGTTTGTACTCGATAATTTCTAGGGTTTTGTAGCCAATTCTTAGGGTTACAGCCAACTGTTGTTTAAGATTTGTTCCCAAAATTTCTTCTATAAAAGGAGGGGTACTTCAAGTTTGAAAATGTAATGCGAGTAGAGTTTGTGCAAGTGAAGTTCGTGAGAGCAAGTCGTATCGAACTTGTGCAAATGAAGTGCGCAGATGTTGAGTCATATCGAGCTGAGTGCGAAGTCGTAGTTCGAGTTGAAGCGAAGTGTGCATATCGTGATTGCGTGAATTAAGAGCAGGGTGCAGAGGTTGAGTTCTAAGTGCGAAGTGATAGCACGTAGACAACAAAAGTGATCGATCATCTGATTGCAGCAGAGAGTGCGAAGAAGTTCACAGAAGCGGTCAGATAGTGCGAAGCATTTTGCGTAGAAGCAGTAGAATGCAGAGAAACAATAGACTGTGAGAAATAAGGTGAAAGTTTTATTCTATAATTTTCATTATCATTATTGACTTCCAAGTTGTAGCTTGGCATAAGGGGTTGGTGCCTCTTTCTAGTAGGTGCTGGTAAATTAGGAGTTGGTGCTCCATTCTGTTTGAAACAGATAAAGCTAAGGGGTTGGTGCTCCTTCCAGTTGGTGCTGGTAAAAGATATTGTAAAGTTGTAGCTTTGCATTGGCTGGATTTGGATGGTAGTCCAAGCAGTCATTTTGAGGAGTAGCCACATTGGTGAACCTCGTTAAATTACTGTGTTGTGTGTCATGCTTTCTTGCTGCATTTGATATTTCTTTTATCAGTTTTAAATAGTTGCTGGATTTAAAACTATATATATTAGAAATTTTAAAGATCACACTGATTCACCCCCCTCTCAGTGTCACTATGATTACAACAATTTATGTCACCAGATGAAGTCATTAGACATTGTCAAGAAACAAATTTGTCAAGGTTGTCATTTATTATCCAAGAAGAAGCTTCAAATAACACCAAAGGTCAAGAGAATCAGTGCAGAAGTTAAAGGCAAAAGGGCTCCATAATATTTTAATTTTATATGGAAGCTTAGTTTAAAAGGTGTTTCATAAAAACCTAAGGAGGCTTATTGCAAAGTTAAAAGGAGGCCTAATATTTATTTTATAAAATATTTAAATTCAAAATGAATTTAAATTTTATAAATAAATATCATTAATACCAGGTTGTGCAATAAGAGAAGGCCCTAGTAAAACCAAAGGTTTTATTAAATTAAATTATAAAATTTAAATTTAAATAAATTTAAATCACTTATAAATTAATTTGAATGCCGACATCGAATAATATTGGAGGAGCATCGATGTGTTTGTATAAAGGATGAAAATCTATATATATACCATACCTTAAAGGAGTTTTAATCATCCTTGCTTCAAATGTTATTTTGTATGTGAATTGAATGAAGAGGAGCTTGTGAGAAAAGACAATAAATTCATATTTTGTGTGATAGCGATTGAGAAAAAATAAAAAGCACTAAAATTTTGAGATCCAGTTGGGCAGCGTGGCCTAGTGGTGATGAGGCATTGGCTACAACGTTGAGGTGCCGAGTGGCCTACATTTGAAACATGGTGGCAATGTTTACATTGTGTTGGAAGCACAAATGAATGACACACATTTTTATTTGGTAGAGAGAGGAAGGTTCATTGAGCATTTTGTGCTCTCCACTTACCAAGCAAGCGCTTAGCTCGAGCGGTAGTTGGAGCCATGTCAAAGGCATTGGTCATGGGATGCATTGAGGGTTCCAATCCCTCCAAAGGTAAGGTAATTAAATTTTGATTATTTTTAATATTTCCTAAAGTTGGGAGTTAAAAGGGTTGCTAGTTGGAAATAGTTGAAAGGGTTGCTAGTTGAAAATTGGTGTTTGTTGGAAATTATTTTTAATAATGTTTGGAGTTATAAGGAGTTTGATTTTTATTTTAAAATAAAGTCTTAATTATTATATTTGCATATTGAAGGAGTAATACTTTAAGAGTGTTGATTTTATTTGTAAAGGGAATTTTTCCAAAGATATTATTATGAAGATGTTGGATATTATTTTAAAGTTGAAGTGATAAGGTGTATTATGTTTGATATCATTTTGTATTGTGATTCATTGAGAAAATTATTAACTTATAACCTTTCTTTGAGATTGGAAAAGAAGTTATTATGAGTGTGGTAGAGTTATGATATCCCTTCATCATCAAGAAAAAGGTATGAGCACATTATTCCATAGTTGAGTTGATTGATTGACTTTCTGGAAAACAAAGTTTGGAGTGAAAAGGATTTGATTAGGGTTTCCTTTTTAAGAGTGTTTGAGTTAATGCTTCAAGGTTTTCTAGAATAAAGAGTTGTTGTCAAAACCTTATTTGATTAGCATTGTTGTTGAAGTCATTGGTTGTGTGAAGAACTTGAACTAGGGTTTAAAAAAAACTTGAGTATCATTGTTATGTGAGATTTGTTGTTAAGAATTATTGGAAATATTTTGAGTTGATGTTTATATGCTTGGACTAGGGTTTGTGAGAAAGGGTTGTTTCTTGAGTGATTGGTTAAGTAGAGTTGGTTGAGCCTAGTCAAGTGGATGTATGAAGTGTTTGTTCAAGTTCCATAAAACAAACTATCATATATTATGATTTGAGTTGATAAAGTGTTTGAGCATTGAGTTGAAAAATATTGGGTCCCTAAAAATTCACTTTATGTTTCTATGAGATTGGTCAAGTTCTTAGTGGACTTGTTGAGCAGATTTGAGCAAGTTTTGAGTGAGCTTGTTGAGCAGGTTTTATCAAGTTCTAAGTGGACTTGTTGAGCAGTTTGAGCAAGTTTTGAGTGGTCTTGTTGAGCATATTTGAGCAAGTTTTGAGTGAGCTTGTTAAGAAAATTTGAGCAAGATTTGAGTGGACTTGTTGAGCGAATTGAGCAAGTTCTAAGTGGACTTGTTGAGCAGATTTGAGAAATTTCTGAGTGGACTTGTTGAGCAGATTAAGCAAGTTATAAGTGGACTTGCTGAGAATATTGAGTAAGTTTTGAGTGGACTTGTTGAGTAGAATTTAGCAAGTTGGACTTATTGAGAATATTGAGCAAGTTCTAAGTGGAATTTTTGAGTAGATTTGAGCAAGTTTTGAGTGGACTTGTTGAGTAGATTGAGCATGTTCTGAGTGGAATTATTGAGAATAATTGAGCAAGTTCTGAGTGGGCTTATGGAGCAGAATTTGGTGCAGATTTGAGGATAAGTTTATGCTAGACTAGAGACAGAGATTGAGCATATTTGTGTTGGACTATTTTTAGTGTAAATTTGAGACAGAGCTTTGGAGGTGACAGAGAAAAGATGATAGTAGTCTCTAGTGGATAGAGATACATCATTGAGGGCAGTGAGGACAAGTATTATGAGTGGGGACAAGAGTCTTCAGTGGAGAGATATCCACAAGCCAGTGTAGTGGAGGTAGTAGTTTTCTCGAGGATCACCAGCCAGAGCAGAGGAGTTATCCTATGGATAGATATCCATGAACTTGATTTAAGGGATTGGTATCTCCTTTGGATAGAGGTCCATAAAAATTGTAATAGAGAAGTATTCCCAAGATATTTATTGAACAATTTTAGTAAAATATTTTCTTCGTGGAGTAGCCCACATTGGGTGAACCACGTAAATTGGTGTCTCATGTGTGTGTGATATTTTGTGCATTGTTTTGGTTTCTGTTGTTGATATTGCCATTGATATATTGCATAATATTGATTGTGAAAAGAAAATTAAAAAGTGATCTTATACTGTTCACCCCCCTCTTAGTATAAGTTTGTGTTCTTCAATAATTCTACAAGCATCTCTACAAACACTTACAAACATCAACATCATTACGTTGCAAAACATTTTGCAATTGCCAAAGCATTACATTATAAATCATTTATAAATCATCATTTTAATATCTTGCAAAAGTCCTTTCACAAGCATTCACAATCATATTGTAATATATTTTTCAATAATATGAACATTGTAGTGCAAACATCATTTTGATGCCTTACAAAAATCTTGTAAGAATCAACATCATTATGCAACATTCCAATATATTTTGTGATAATAAAACTACATTGCTCAAAATAAACTACAAAATCATTTCATCACTTAGAAAAACATTTGAAAAGACCACAAAATTAATTATGAAAGTATTTCATCACTTTGCAAAACATTTACAAATAATTACAAAAGCATTTTGCAAAACATTTGCAAAGACCGCAAAATCAATTACAAAAGTAATTTACAAAACGTTTACAATGAGCACGAAATCGATCACAAAAGCATTCCAAAATATTGTAAAACATTTTGCAATCAGTATTTAAGATTTCAAAAGCATTATCAAACATCATCTCAAAATCTTTTGCAAAAGTCTTGCAAACAATAAACAATCTTATCTATGCAGTCAAGTGTTTCATAGAGAATTGCACTTGAACATTGATAAGAAGCAAAAACTTCATCTATGTAATTAAGTGTTTCATAGATAATGGTACTTAAACATTGATTAAAATCAAATATATTATCTGAGTAGTCAAGTGTTTCATAGGTAATCACACTTGAACATTGATAAGAAGTAAAAACTTCATCTACATAGTTAAGGGTTTCATAGACAATGACACTTAAACATTGATGAAAATCAAATACCTTATCTATGCAATCATGTGTTTAATAGAGAATGATACTTGAATATTGATAATAAGCAAAATATTCATCAACACAGTTAAGCATTTCATAGAGAATGACACTTAAACACTGATGAAAATAAAATATCTTATCTATGCAGTTAAGTGTTTTATAGAGAACGACACTTGAATATTGATAAGAAGAAAAAACTTCATCTACACAATTGAGTGTTTCATAAATAATGGAACTTAAACACCGATGAAAATAAAATACCTTATCTACGCAATCAAGTGTTTCATAGAGAATGGCACTTGAAAATTGATAAGAAGCAAAAAATTCATCTATGAAGTTAAGTATTTCATAGAGAATGACACTTAAACACTGATGAAAATCAAATATCTTATCTATGCAATCAAGTGTTTCATAGAGAATGACACTTGAACACTAATAAGAAATAAAAACTTCATCTATATAGTAAAGTATTTCATATATAATGACACTTGAACATTGATAAGAAGCAAAAAATTCATCTACATAGTTAAGGGTTTCATAGACAATGACACTTAAACATTGATGAAAATCAAATACCTTATCTATGCAATCATGTGTTTAATAGAGAATGATACTTGAATATTGATAATAAGAAAAAAATTCATCAACACAGTTAAGTATTTCATAGAGAATGGCACTTAAACACTGATGAAAATAAAATATCTTATCTATATAGTCAAGTGTTTCAAAAATAATGGTACTTGAACATTGATAGGAAACAAAAACTTCATCTACATAGTTAAGTGTTTCATAGAGAATGACATTTGAACATTGATAAGTAGAAAAAATATACACATATACATCATATAAATATTGCAGGTACCTCATCTACATAGTTAAGTGTTTCATAGAGTATGGCACTTAAACATTTATGAGAGAAAAAATATTTTCAAAAGACTATACATCATATAAATATTACATGTAACTCATCTACGTAATTAAGTATTTCATGTAGTATGGTACTTAAACATTGATGAGAAGAAAAATATTATACTTCATGTGCATATTACAAGTACCTCATTATGTCTTATATATTATAATGAATGTGGTATAATAGGCCACCATTTAAACAAAATGATATTATGTTCCCACCCATAGGAAAAAATAAAAGGTAAAACATTTGCCTCTAAAATGCATGATCATTCTCCTATATCTGGTCTAAATACCACATATCATAGCATACTTTTGGATGGTCATATATCATACATAAACTCAATACATCTCTCAAATGGGGCATCTACCTCCTCGCAATAATTAGTCATCATCATGATTTTACAAAACCATCACTAAGCAACCAATCAAGACTACAATCACTTAGTCAACTATATCATAAAATCTTAACACATCAATGCATAAAATATCACACATCAAAGCATCATATTTTCAATATCTAAATCAAACCATAAAGAATCAAAATATCATATCAAACTCAAAATACAAGGATCATATATATATATATGTGTGTGTGTGTGTGTGTGTGTGTGTGTGTTGTGTGTGTGTGTGTGTACCTCATATCATACATGCTATTGGAGAAGGTGTGTCACAAAATAAAACAACATGATACACTAAAATCATGAAAGGAGTGTGTAACATAGCCCCAAAAATTTGTACACTCACTCCTAGAAACCCCTAAACCTGCCTAACATGTGGAACCAATATCTCCATCACCTCCTGGAGGAGGAGGGCAAAACCTGATAGAGCTTCAAGAGGTGTCACTCATCAATGGAGCCCTCGATCATGATCCTGAATATGGAAATGCTCACCACTCTATCAATACCTCTATGTGATATACCTCATGGTAGTACATGGTCCTAACTCACTCCCTCTCAACTCAAAACTTTGCACACTATAGCCTAATTGTAAGATCTACCCTAAGAGTCTGCAATACTATCCTAGAAATCTCCAAATATCACTCTAATGGTACTTTAATCATGGCCACTATCATAACATCCAATCCCCACCCAACCTATGACCATGACTTGTCCCTCTCCCTCCTCACCTACTCTAATTAATACCTAAGACTAACAATAATTATATGATCCATAGCCCACTACTTCTCGACTCAATCTAAATATGATTGGAGCCTAGATATGGTCCACTTGTTGTTAGCCTGCATCTAGGCCATATCATCTTGAACCCGGGCCATATCATCTTAAATCTTGGTTACCTCCTCTACCCACATGACCTTAGAGACTAACAAATATCTCCTCACCTCCTCCAAAGTATAGTGTATAGCCCTCAACTCCACCATCGAAGCCTCCTCTATAGTCCTACTAAAACCTCCCTCTGCACCAAAACTCAATACCACTCCACCAAGTGGAGCACATAGATATGGAATTACATCTAATGGGGATACATTCAAAGGGGCACTAAATGATCCTCCATCCATCTATATAGTTTTTATCCTCTACCATTTCTCCCTCCCACAGTGGCACTTGGCTCCTCTCAAGGCATTAATCATATCTTGCAAGGCCTGTATCTAGTCCCTTGATGAGGGCCCACAATCAATCGATGAGGTCTAAATAGCTCATAGTAATTAGTTTACTCTTTTTAATCTCTACATAATCTAGCCTAGGGGTTAGTACTACCATATTATCATCATCATCATCCATATAGGTATCGATGTCCACATAATTCCATCATGACTCACAATGCACTTTTTGTATTCGATCCTTGCCTACTATTGGTATCTCCTATACCTACCCATGATAATGTGTCACATGATCATACCATTATAAATTGTAGGTCTTATTCCCATAATATAACCATCATGTCTACCTCACCCTAGATAACTTCTTATGGTCATATAACCACATATACCTATCTCTCCATGGTCTCTAAATAACATATGCCACCCTCATATCATAAATTAGATGCCTCACCCAAGCTAGAGAATAAAGAGAAGGAAGGATACACCTCTCCCACTTGTAGAATATTGGTCTCGTAGGGTCAAAATCCTTCATCACTACAATAGATCCATGGATAGCTATGTACTCCTACACTTAGACCTATATAAGAGTGTAACATGTCAGACCCTATCCCTACTTGTATACCATCTTATACTGAGTGTGGCATAATATTTCTAATATAGTAGGAGCCCATGCATAGATAGTCTGATCATCCCTTAATACTTCTATAATATATCCCCATCTCCATGGCATAAAATACATACTCGTGTCATCCATCATCAACCCTGACATGAATGATCCTAGGAATGTAGTAAATTGATCGATGTGTCCTCCCACATGGGCATTAATGATCCTAAATCCATCCTTCATCCTCAAAAAGTTAACCCTCCTTGATAAGGCTAACTTCCCAGCCCTCACACTTGTCCCTATGTGAACAGGAACATATTGAATAGGTACTTTGAGGATATGTCATACATCCTCCAATATAACTATCATCTAACCCATCGGTAGCCTAAAGAATTAGTATATGGGTACTACCTCTCCACTATGTCTATCAATAATGAGTAATCAAACTCCAACTTAGGTTATATACACCATATAGTATAGTCCTATCACTACCAAGACTCCCACATCCTCCTCCCTTTGCTATCTTGCTAAGATGGTCCCAAAGCACTTGGGTGATGCTCTTGACTCACCAAAACCTTTATCATCTATGAAAATCACATCCAAAATATTCAATTATAAAACCTATCAATTCATATAAAAATTATATAAAAATGTTACCATTAGATAGGACTCAAAAAGGTCTTTCCAATGAGTATAAATATGACTATATTTACACATATATTGATGCTTAAAACTACAAAACAAAAATTTTAATCTAGTGCCAAATTCGCCACTAGCACCAAATTCTTTAATGCCAAATTCACCACTGGGATCAAATTCACCATTGGCACCAGTGCCAAATTCACCATTGGTGCCAAATTCACCACAGTTTTCAAAAATTGAAAAAAATGACCCGAAAGCAAAATTTTTGATTCAGGATAAAATGTACCTGTTGAGTGGTATTTTCACCCGATTGTGAAAACACACTCTCCGATAGGATTTGGGTTCTAAATCCTCTGCTTGCAAAGAAACAATTTCTCCAAGGTTCCTGTTATGTTAGCATTCTGCATCTGTGTATTAATAATCTCAAATAAAGATATTTAATTAAAATGCTTGGAACACCTTAGTGGTTGCAAGTAATTGAAAACAAGGGGCACTGTGGTTTATTTTACTGTGATAATTTAGTGATTGTTCATTGAACCCTGATAAAGTAAATGTGATTTGATCCTCATATGACCATGTTGTAACTTCAAAATGAAATTTAATGAAATGCCATAAATGAAGGAATTATTTATGGATTTTGAAGTTTTTTAATTTTTTTATTTTATTTTAAAGCCTGTAAATAAAATTGGAACTTCTGAAAATAAAATGCAGCAAGAAGAAAAATAAAATGCAAAAGAAAAGAAATTTAAAATTGCATTCAGTTTGATGCCATCCCGTCCTGGCAAAACCGAAGATGTGAGGTTTCCATGCATGCAACCTAACCTATTGAACCTGCAAAATACGCACAATCCAGATAAGTTAAGTGCTGGTCTCTAGGGTTTACTGTTATTTTTCAGATTTAGACATTCGCATGAAGCAACCAAGAGAACTTGCATTAAACTTCATCTATAAGCCTAGAAATCTGAAAAAGGGAAAGATAAACATTAAAACATGCATGCAAAAAATAACTCCTTCTTTCTTGCCAACAAGATGCAAATTTCTGAATGCTCTGCATTAAAAATAAATCATGTTACAATAGCAGACTCTCTGGTTTTCTCAAAACCAACAAAAGGAAGGAAAACAGCCTTGAAGCAGGCCCAGAATGACCCTCTGGCCTCTAGCACTGCAACTCTGCTCCAGCGGTTTTCTCCCCCTATCTGTCCTGTGCTTCTACTTTTAAAGCATGGCAATGCTTTCTATTTCGGCCTGTGATGCTTCGTTTCATATTCCCGCCTTTCGAATTGTTCTTGAATTTATGTTTAATGCTGAAACGTTCGATAATATTCTATGCATGTAACGTTTCTGTAACCCTTATACATGTATGCCATGTGTTCTGCACTTTCAGCATCTTTCGTAATGGCTCCCTGTAAATCATGACCAAAAATAGCATGCAGCTTTGTCCGTCTTCCTGGCCGCGAAAACGCGACATGTCGCGAAATCGCGACATGTCGCGATATCACGACGTTTTCCTGTCAGCAGCCTTTCTTGCCATCACGCCCAGCGAAAATGTGACATGTCACGAAATCACGACGCTTTTCTCGTTCCGTACCATTTGCCACCTCAATCGTGACGCTTTTCCACTTCGGCACCTTCGCAACTTCGTGAAATCGCGACGTTTTTCTTTCTTTTTTTTTTCTTGTCCCTTTTTTTTCTTTTTTTTTCTGTCTTTCTCCTTTTCGTGATTTCAGACGTTTTCTATCTCGGGCCTTTGTGACATGTCAGATTTGCGACATATTTTGCATTCCGTACAACTCGTTTTGGAGCCAACGTGACATGTCACGATTTCGTGACATGTTGCGTCTTCATGCTCCTTTGCCGTTTCTTGTCGCGATTTCGTGACGCTTTTCTACTTCGTCTTTCTCTCTCCTCTCGATGCCACGAAAATCAAACACGTCGTGATTTCGCTACGCTTTTCTCCCACCTGCTGTCGTTGACTGCGTTGACCACGATTTTGTGACATGTCACGATTTTGTGACACCTTTTCATTTTTGGCCATGATTTCGTGACATGTCACGATTTCGCGACACCCTTTCATCCTTGTGCAATTTTGCCTTTTTCTTGATTTTTAGCATCTGGGTCACTGAGATCTTCTTTGAAAGCATGCAAAAAAGGTGGGTCCCCAATTTTGGGGTGTGTTGTGGATCAGCCACAACAAATGGCGACTCTGCTATCAAATGCTCCTGAGCATTTGGTGAGAACCCAACCTGGAAATATAAAAACTTGGAAACCAGCATTAGCACATAAGAAATATAAACAAATGCCCATAGATCAAAAATACATGAATCATCAGAATCATCAAGTATTAGCTCGGTGTGTGCAATGTGTTTTCATTCCCTATCGTTTGAAATTGATCAACATTCCATTGTCAGTTTTACATGAATGCATATGTGAGATTGTGAATGATTTGTGTAACCTAATGAATATGCTAGGAGATCTTGCTTTTATAAAAGGCATAGTCTTTCTTCTAGTATCATACACAAACATTCAAGATTGCCAAACCCTCTTAGGATCCACTAATTAATTACTTTATTATATCCCAAAGTTGGTTATGAGTCCCTACTATCTTGAACCCATGTGCAAGTGAATGTGAAATCAGAACTTTGGGGAATCAGACTCCCAACCTAACCAAGATAGGAGTTTAACCCTATCCTTACTATTCTGATTTAGAGTTCATTACCTCACTTTGAGCAAAATAATTTAACCAATTATGGAAGAAATGGTCATGCTAGTCTAACCCTTTGAACAATCAATGGTCTTGTTTTTTAGACAAGACATGTTGCCATGCATGGGCATACTTAACCCCACAATCCAAAACTTATCTTCATTTCTTTGGACCTTAGGGATGACTACCCATCCTTTGCAGAGGACAAGTAGTACGATCCTTCCAATCCAATATAAATATGAGATGGGAAAAATTTATTTTTTACTTCTTGGACCTTAGGGATGACTACCCATCCTTGTTAGGGACATGTAGTACGATCCTTCCAATCCAAACTTTAGATGTAAATGGAAAATATTAATTTTGTTGCTTAGACCTTGGGGATGACTACCCATCCTTTGCAGAGGACAAATAGTACGATCCTTCCAATCCAAGATTTATTATGAAATGAGACATAGGAGCTTTGGGGAATCAGATTCTCAACCTAAGCGAGATGAGAATTTATGCCCTATCCTTACTACTCCATGTAGGTCAAATCAAAGCTTTGGGGAGTTGGATCCTCAACCTAAGTTCGATGAGGATTTAGCCCTATCCTTACTACTCTGATTTTAGGCTTTAAGCTTTATGGAAGTGGTCAAAACCACTGTTTTAAGGATCATGTTGCATAATAGGATAGACCTGAAATACTTCTTTCGCCCAACCTTTCCTTCCAAGTTAGGTTTTGATCATTTTGCTCAAGATCCTTTTTAATGTATAAGACGTGCTTGGTTCTAGATATCTCAAGACTCAGTTTCCAACCTTAGGATTTTTCTTATATTTATGTTATAACACAACCCTAAGAGGATTTGACATACTTTAATGATTTGTATTTGAAATGCATTTGCAACTAAGATGGCATGTATTGCAAAGTGAGATGTAATATGAATGCATTGTCCTTTGAAATGCAGATGAAATATTGCCATATAAAACTGACTACTTCATGCATCACAAGTTTCAAACGATATTATTAAATTGTTTGTGTTACTTGTGGAGCTTTTACAAGACAATTCCAATGTTTCATATTCTCCCGATCTAGAACATAAGTTAGCATCTCAAGGCAACTTTTTCATCATCATTTTTTTTTTTTTATAGACAAACAAAACATGTCAAATAAACACACAACTTTAAATCCAAATCCAAATAGCAATCCCAAAATGAAACTTTGAAAACACAAACCCAAAACCAAAAACCAAAATCTATATACAAATGTACACTATAATACAAAATGATGCAAAGCTTGGATTATCACTTTCCTGGATCCCACACATGATTAGAACATTTCAACAAAAATATGACATGATATGCATGCCAAATGTTGTGGGAATCCAACACAAACAAGACTAGACCAAACAATGCAACAAATTTCCACTTGCCATGCTCACCATACCAATTTGATTTAGTTCCAATAATACTCCCATAGGTGAGCATCAAATTACTAGAATGATTAGACAATAAATGATTTTCAATTTTATCATGTCTATTCTTTAAAATATAATCTTCATAATTCCCTCCTTGATTTAGAATTAGGCTATCCTTTTCAAATATGCAATTTTGTAAGTAGTAGCCTATTTCTACAAATTTCTTAGCCAAATCATTTTCCAAATTTGTAGGCCAATCAAATTTATGCAACAATTTACAAGCATCTAGGATATTTACTAAATTAGGATCATTAAAAGTTTTTATCCTAGATTCAATTAATAATTGTTGATGAATTTGGTTTAACAATTCAAGTGCATCAACTTCTTTTCCATTCATTAAAACCATGTTATTAAAGGTGTGATTAAAAATTATACCTTGTTTTTCATTTACCTTTAATGACATTTCACCATAAACATTATTTAAATTCAAAATATGGTCATCCTTTTCAATCCTCAAACATTCTTGGTCAAAGTGTATGTCAAGTAATCTGCTTTGATGATCACTTATTTGAGTTGCTTCCAATTGATCCATCTCTTTATCATTTGGTTCTAATTCTTTGTTCACTATCCATGGTATCTCTTCATTTGAATCCTCCAAATCATCATGCAAACTTGCATCCACACTTTCAATGAATTTATATTTTGTCCCCTTTTCAAATCTTGTGAATATGAGATCTTCGTATGATGTAGAAGGTTCAACATCCTGCATATCAAGTAAAATATGAGTTTTATCTATAGGGATGTGAGAAAAGAATGCATCATCATATCTCCCCCAACCATTGTAAAAATCGTCATCCAAATCCATAGAATGAAAATCCATGATGTTTGTGACATGATCTCTTGATTCATTCATAAATTCTTTTTCTTCTTTGTCCTTGGCGATAGGATCATTATAATCTTCCAAAATTTGATGAGATTTGAAACCCTCTTCCAAAACATCCTCAAATTGTACAGGAGTTGTAATATCTTCCTTTGAGTAGGCAATTATGTCGTCCTGCATATCAATTGGCACACAAGTTTCATTAGTAGCTTTGGAAAGAGTGAAGTCTTCCCACTTCTTCCAAGCATCATAATAATCATCTTTCAAAATCAAGTGGTGACGTTCAACTATTTCTTCAACATCTTCCAATTCATCAATGTGCTTCTCATCAAATTCATCTTCACCTTCCTTAGATGGTTCAATTATTTCCAAAAGTGGGTTATTTCTTGAATTCAAATTTATAAGGCTATCATTGTCCAAATTAGTAACCCATGATTCATTATCATAATTTGGAGGGTGAAGAATTTCTTGATCCTTAATTTTACACATCTCATCAATAGTATCTTCCAAGAACAAGTGGTGAAATTCTATCATGTCTTCAAATTCATTTATTGATTTTCTTTCCATTTCACTTTCAACCACTTCATTCAATTCTATGGTGGGTTCCATCCATTCACATATATCAAACATTGTTGAATTTAGAACCCCTTCCTCCGGATAATCGTGTATCTCTACATGATCCTCACTAGTGGATGTTGTCTTAGCAATTTGCACCTCCTCTTGGACTACATCTAAGGTGGTCATAAAATTTGGGTATTCAAATTCATCCCCTTGATCACTCACCTTAGGTATCATTGGAGTGGAGGGTGCTATGTTTGATGGTTGGTGTAGGTTGGCATCAAAAGAACAATCTCTCATGTGAATATGTTGTGCCTTTTCTTCTTCAAGACCTTGTCGTTCTAACTCTTCTAAGACCTCATGGATTTTCTCTAGGGACAAACCACTCAGTTTTTCCTCAATGAGTGAAGCAAGTGTGGGGTGTATGGCTCCTAGGTATACTTCCATGGCTTCTTCTTCCAATGTGTTAAAATTTTCCCACATTTGGGAGTGCAATTCACGAAATCTTCCATTGAATTGACTCAAGGATTCATTAGGCTCTTTACATATGGAGGTAAACTGATTTTTCAATATTTCTAAGTCAGTCTGATTACCAAAATGATTAAGATAGGCTGCTTCTAGTTGTATCCAAGAAGTCCTAACCTCCATGGGTAGTTGGCTATACCAAAAGAATGGTCTATCATCCAAAATGTATGCAAATAACTTACAAGCTACCTCCTCATAGAAAATCTGGAATTTACATAATGCATCCTTGTAGACATGCAGTTTTTGCAAGTATCCTAGTGGCACCTCTTGATTAAAACACCGTAAAAAATCCAATAACATTGTAGGAATATGATAGGGTATCACATGTATAGATAAACCCTCATAATAATCCTCTATCATTGATACCATTCTCTCTCTTAGAGACATTATTTCAGCTCTCAGGGATACCATTTGCTCCTCAAGTGTTGCCATTAGTGAAACTGAAAATGTAATTTCAGAACCAAATCTGTTGAATATTCAACCTGCAATTTAAAAAAAAATCAAGTTAGCATCAACCAAGAGATGTATTCATTAAAATCAAATGAAAAGTAATTGCATGAGACCAAAATTCTGAAAAATCAAATCACATATTTCTGAATGAACAATCAAAAAAGTGTTATAATAATATACAACATACCTGAATTAAAATAGAACAAGTAAATAAATTCAGGCCGTCCTTTTTACAATCTGACTGAGTGTTAGAGGACTAATGCATACAAAAATTTAAATTTATATTACACTAAAAATAAACCCGTACGGCCCTCCTAGCACCAAACCGTTGAGTGGTGTTAGAGGCCGAAGATGCTAATAAAATGGACTTGAAATATTTAGCAATGTAAAGCTCTTAAACAATTAAAAACCCGTAGCATCTAAAATCATGATAAAATAAACCCTAACCTGCCCTCCTTCTAGCGCCAATCTGTTGAGTGGTATTTTCACCCGATTGTGAAAACACACTCTCCGATAGGATTTGGGTTCTAAATCCTCTGCTTGCAAAGAAAAACAATTTCTCCAAGGTTCCTGTTATGTTAGCATTCTGCATCTATGTATTAATAATCTCAAATAAAGATATTTAATTAAAATGCTTGGAACACCTTAGTGGTTGCAAGTAACTGAAAACAAGGGGCACTGTGGTTTATTTTACTGTGATAATTTAATGATTGTTCATTGAACCCTGATAAAGTAAATGTGATTTGATCCTCATATGACCATGCTGTAACTTCAAAATGAAATTTAATGAAATGCCATAAATGAAGGAATTATTTATGGATTTTGAAGTTTTTTAATTTTTTTATTTTATTTTAAAGCCTGTAAATAAAATTGGAACTTCTGAAAATAAAATGCAGCAAGAAGAAAAATAAAATGCAAAAGAAAAGAAATTTAAAATTGCATTCAGTTTGATGCCATCCCGTCCTGGCAAAACCGAAGATGTGAGGTTTCCATGCATGCAACCTAACCTATTGAACCTGCAAAATACGCACAATCCAGATAAGTTAAGTGCTGGTCTCTGGGGTTTACTGTTATTTTTCAGATTTAGACATTCGCATGAAGCAACCAAGAGAACTTGCATTAAACTTCATCTATAAGCCTAGAAATCTGAAAAAGGGAAAGATAAACATTAAAACATGCATGCAGAAAATAACTCCTTCTTTCTTGCCAACAAGATGCAAATTTCTGAATGCTCTGCATTAAAAATAAATCATGTTACAATAGCAGACTCTCTGGTTTTCTCAAAACCAGCAAAAAGGAAGGAAAACAACCTCGAAGCAGGCCCAGAATGACCCTCTGGCCTCTAGCACTGCAACTCTGCTCCAGCGGTTTTCGCCCCCTATCTGTCCTGTGCTTCTGCTTTTAAAGCATGGCAATGCTTTCTGTTTCGACTTGTGATGCTTCGTTTCATCTTCCCGATCGATTCGTTTCATATTCCCGCCTTTCGAATTGTTCTTGAATTTATGTTTAATGCTGAAACGTTCGATAATATTCTATGCATGTAACGTTTCTGTAACCCTTATACATGTATGCCACGTGTTCTGCACTTTCAGCATCTTTCGTAATGGCTCCCTATAAATCATGACCAAAAATAGCATGCAGCTTTGTCCGTCTTCCTGGCCACGAAAACGCGACATGTCGCGAAATCGTGACATGTCGCGATATCGCGACGTTTTCCTGTCAGCAGCCTTTCTTGCCATCGCGCCCAGCGAAAACGTGACATGTCACGAAATCGTGACGCTTTTCTCGTTCCGTACCATTTGCCCGCAACCTGTCGTGAAATCGCGACGCTTTTCCACTTCGGGCACCTTCGCTGCAACCTGTCATGAAATCGCGACGTTTTTTCACTTGAAGCTGTCTTGCGGCAACCTGTCCGAAATCGCGACGCTTTTCATCTCCGTACGCCTCCGCAACCTGTCGCGAAATCGCGACGCCTTTTCGTTTCTTTCACTCTGGCAGCTTTCTGTCGCGAAATCGTGACACTTTTCTATTCCGTACTGCTCTTGCTGTTTTGGCCGCGAAAACGCGACATGTCACGATTTCGCTACGCCTCTTCGCTCCGTACACCTTCGTGTCGCGATATCGCGACGTTTTTTCACTTCGGGCACCTTAGCTGCTACCTGTCGCGATTTCGCGACGTTTTTCTATCTCGGGCTCCCTTGCTGCTTCTGGCCACGAAAACGCGACATGTCACGATTTCGCGACATATTTTGCATTCCGTACAACCTCGCTGTTTGGAGCCACGAAAACGTGACATGTCACGATTTCGCGACATATTTCCGCTTCATGCTCCTTTGCCGTTTCTTGTCGCGATTTCGCGACGCTTTTCTGCTTCGTCTTTCTCTCTCCTCTCTGGGCCGCGAAAATCAAACACGTCGCGATTTCGCTACGCTTTTCTCCCACCTGCTGTCGTTGACTGCGTTGACCGCGATTTTGCGACATGTCACGATTTCGCGACACCTTTTCATTTTCGGTCGCGATTTCGCGACATGTCGCGATTTCGCGACACCCTTTCATCCTTGTGCAATTTTGCCTTTTTCTTGATTTTTAGCATCTGGGTCACTGAGATCTTCTTTGAAAGCATGCAAAAAAGGTGGGTCCCCAATTTTGGGGTGTGTTGTGGATCAGCCACAACAATACCTCTTGATCTCTCTCACATATCCACCATCCCTCAAATGGTGTCTACATGATGCACCCAACCCTAGTTATGCACCATATTCTCTAGAAACTGTCTCTCTCTCCAACTTTCTAAAAATGGTAAAGTGCAAATGAGAGCACTTTCACCTTTCCTTTTGCCTTTTAAACCACCAACCTACCATTGCCAACTCAACCAAGCATCCTGTATTCCAAAAGTTTATCCTAAAATCTGTTATCAGGTATGCTATTCTAAAATAAGAGACTATGTCATAGGACAAACATTTTACATAGGGTAAAATAATCTTCTCTAGATATCAAGACATGCAAAACGAGGCATATGTATGTAATGATACAAAATCATCAAAATAAGCAAAATCACAATCATCTCTTCAAATCAACAAAGCAATACAATAGGAATACATCACAATGTCAAAATTGAGTATCAAAACTTAAATTTTGATGCAATATCACAAACATCATGTCAAAACTAGGGCAAAATGTAGACACCCAATTTTGACATGCCATGCAAGATATTTCGAAACTAGTCGTAAACACCCCAAAAATTCCCAAAACTTATCACAAATGCTCCAAAACCTCAATATGAGCATTTCCCAACATTTTGGTTATTATTTTTCACTTTTATCAAATTCTCCACTCTGACCAAATTTTCTAATGGTGAATTTGGAAAGTTGAACGATGAATTTTGAAAAACTATAAAAAATGACTCTTGACATCTAGAATCGGCTCTAACCAAATTCATGAATCCTACCAAATTCACTAGTGGTGAATTTGGTGTATCGCTCCAAATTTTTTGCATCCTTACCTTCAGGCTATAGGATCCGTGCCCGGAAGGAGGATGGGAAAAGGATGTCGCGGTACCTCGGACTGAGAGGACTTTGCGAAGGTCCCGCCTCTCAAGGGAGGTGTATTTTGATGATTTTTCGATGGATGGTGGGTTCACCAGGAAACATTTAATGGCGGTTTCCACGCCTAGGTTTGGAATGTGTTTTTATGTGTTCGTTTTTAGCCTTAAGCATTCATATCCTAGGTTTGGCCAAATGAGTCTAAATTAATCTATATGAAAATGCAGATTTTAATGAATACAGAGAACAAATTTAAGACAAAAAAATAGAGAAATTAAGGAAGAATAAGAAGAATACCTGATCCGGATGTCTGATGGAGATTCTGATGTTTGAAGCAGTCAGGATCGTCTGGAATTCGACAGAATCATCTGAGATCAGACAAGATCGTCTGAGATCTGACGAATTCGTCAGAGACCTGCAAACAGAAGAACAGATGCAAAATACAGAGAATACTACTATTCTAGTAGAGGGAAACTATGCAAAATAATAGTGACAACACTGAACTAAAACTTAAAGACCGAAACATGTATGAATGATGCTGATTAAATCACAATTATGGATTAATTATGCCTTTGATCTAGATGGGTGAACTCCAAAATGCAATATAACATAAAATATCAAATAAACTAGCTAATTTGCAGAATAAAACAACAGAGAAAAGGTGAAGAAATGCAAACTTATGGCACTGATTGCCTCAATGTGGACTGCAGTCGAGATCGTCTCGCATCAGTACGAAATCATCTCTGATTCGACAGGATCGCCTCCGATCTGAACAGGTTCATCGACGACGATGTATGCTTGCTCCGACTGAAAAACAAGATGGTACCTGCAACAAAATTGATATAGGACTACTGCAAATGAAAACTTAGGATGATTTAACGTGCATGAAGTTAAGTTACAGAGAATTTCAGCCAGGGGTTGGGAGGGGAAGGTCCTAAGGATTAAATAGGCTTAGGGGAGTAGTTAGGAGGTTGGAGATCATCCCTATTTGGGAGATCTCCAATGGGGGAGGGTCTCTAACGGTGCAGACACGCTTCTGCCCGGATTAGAGGCCCGTTGGAACAGAAGCTAATTGTGAAAAATCAGTTTTGCGACAAGATCGTCTGGACGTCCTAGCCCAGACGAAATCGTCAGATCTGGGGCGATATCGTCTGATCGACGACGATATCGTCAAACGGTCAAAACAACCTCTAAAAATGGTGCGAAAAAGGGGAAACGGATTACCCGACGGTTAACGGGCGGTTTGGGAGGTTAAAATTTGAATTTAAATTATTTACTAAGGTGAATGTAATTATGACAATTTTATTGCGCCAATTTTAGGGTGCTACATTTTGCCCCCTCTTTAGCGAATTTTCTGAAGAAAATGCGTTAAAGATGAGTTCTTCTCGATCTACGAGAAAGCAAAAAATTATTCCCATTTTTAGGCGACGATTCTTGGTCGAATCGTACGACAACTTACTATGGTGCCCCCTCCGTGTTTTTACCCAAATCGAACGTTTGAGGTAAAAACATGGAAAAGCAAAAATTATTTTTGAATAAAATTAAGAAAAATAGGGTAAAACCCTAATTCATTTTTACTGTTCATTTTCTGGTTTTTAGAGCTCTGAAGCAAAAATGGTGGAGACGACGCATAGATCAACAGAGGTCCGATGCGGTCTACGGGTAAGAGTCTAGACTTAACTAGAATGCTTTAATTTGATTTTACATGCTTTTTAGGTAGATTTTAGATGAATTTTGAGCATCACGGCCATTTTTGGGCCATCGACGTCGTCGGGACGAAATCGTCTCAATTTCGTCAATTTCGTCCAAGGGCGAAATCGACGAAAGGGGGACGATTTCATCAAATTAGAGACGATTTCGACTTGCAAAATCGGAGACGATTCTGCTCAAATTTGGGATGATATCGTCCAATAGTGGGCGATATCATCAATTGCATAAAATTGAACTTTTAACTTGCATTATTAATTACTTGAATTGTTTATTAATGATTGTTTGTTGTTTTGTTGTTTATGTTGCAGAGAGGTTTGCTAAAGAGCAAGGAATGGAAGTATGGAGGTTTGAGGGATGACTTGGCCGCTCTCACATAGGCAGAGCGAGATCAGCTGGCATAGGCCAGCTTGCAGCATGTGGCAGAGATGCCACAGGTGTCTACGGATATGGGGCTACTGACGGCCCTAGCAGAGAGATGGTATCCGGGTTCCTCATGTTTTTGGCTACCGACAGGGGAGATGACTCCCACTCTAGAGGATGTATGGAGGATTCTAAGAATCCCCATACAAGGACGATTGATCACTCCTACGGCCAATCAGGGCCACGCTATGGGACGATTGTGTGGTGACCCGAGCTTCACCCTGGAGAAGGGCAAAGTTAATATCGAGGCACTACGCCAGATGCTTAGGGCATCTAGACTCACACGGGTGCTAGCTGGAGTAGTTGGTGGACTTTTGCTGTGCCACCAGAGCGGGTGCAGGGTGCCGTGGATGCTCGCAGATGTGATCTACGACATGCGGGACCACGGCTACAGGTTCTCTTGGGGCAGCTATGTACTATGCCGATTGTACAGGATCCTATATGGGGTCGTGTACAAGGGCGGCCGATGTCTGGTGATGACATCGCTTCTACAGGTTTGGTGTTGGGAGCACATTGTAGTGCGGAGGCCGGTAGGGCTTCCTCTGATAGGGGTAGACGGGGAGAGGCCCCGAGTCTTCTACTGGTGGCTCCGAAGAGGGTCACAGTGGCGGATCGACCTTTCGATGTCCCGGAGGCTATTGGATGACTTAGTCCCGGATCAGATTACCTAGAGGCCATGGAGGGAGCATCCAGGGTGGGCCGAGGATGGACAGGAGCTGGCTCGCGTCAGGCGAGTTTGCTGGCTATGGATGGAGAGGGGAGAGGTGGAGCTCCACCGCTATGACCGAGTTTTGCGTCAGTTCGGTCTATAGCAGGGGATCCCATCTCTGAGGGATTATGAGTTTTCTCGGACTATCCGGGATAATACCACAGTTAGCGGGGCTCCAGACATGCAACGGTTCTGGAGTCAGGACGCGGATGATGCCCCCATCCAGCCAGTGGATGGGGATGATGCAGGTGTAGCCGATGGCTACGATGCCTGGTACGTAGGCATCCGCCCTCCTCGGATGACGAGGGCTCAGGGTCCGATACATGCAGTCGTGCGTCGGATAGGGAGGCGGTGCCAGGCGGCTATGGAGGCGGCCCAGGGTCATGGTGGGAGAGAGCCGAGGAGGCCACAGGCACAGGAGAGGCCACGACAGAGGGAGAGGAGGGAGGCGAGACCCCCATCTCCATAGAGGGAGAGGCCACCATCGCCCGATAAGGGCAAGGGCATTGACATGGGGGAGAGTAGCGAGACCGCTACTCTCCGAGCGAAGAGAGATCATCTCCAGGCATAGGTGCAGACTCTACAGGATGAGGCTGCACGCCATCGAGCTGAGGTGGCACAGCTGCGAGATGAGATTGCACGCCTCAGGGCACGGGGCGGAGGGGCGAGCACTAGGGAGCTGACACGGGCTATTGCCCAACTTACTTTCTACTAGACTTTGTACTATCAGCTGGTGCCAGAGGCGGATAGACTACCCCTGCCAGCCAACATCGCAGATCCGATCAGGATCGGGTCATCGAGGACCTCATCCCGATCGAGGACTAGGACTACTCAGACTATGATGGGGCCACCTCGTCCACCTCAGGGCAGGGGAGGAGATGAGGCGGAGAGCTCGAGGGGCTCTCGAGGCTAGAGGGCTGCACAGCTTTGTACAGATTGACATTGTATTATTATTATTTTGTTGATAGAGGATTGAGTATGTCGAGGTACAGATTGTGGCATACCAATCCAGTTTTGATGATGTATATATACTGTGGATATATATATGATATGTTTTTGATCATATGACTTGTGTTATGTGTATGCTTATGATGCTTTTATGTTTGATTGATTGATTTGATAATTGGATTGAGGATTCATGAAATTATGTCGTTTTGAAAATTTATAATTTTGATGTCATGCGGTAATATTTTAAATGAAATAATCTGATGTAACAAATTGATTGTTTGTAATGTGATGTAATAAAAAATAAAAAGAGACTTCTAACAATAATTTCAAAGGACATTGTCGCTATTATAGACCATTTCATGGAGTCGTTGCTCACTCGGTCGTCAAGCTAATCCCAGGATAGAAATATTGTTAAAAGTAAAAGAGTGCTTAAGAGACTGTCTTAAGACTTTGGTGCAATGGTGAAAATGATGGTGATGATGGTTTGTTTTCAGATTTTCATAAAAATAGTATGCATGAAATAATGTTAAAATGATTTTTGCTAGGCATAAATTCCTAAGTGTGATAAAATTTTTGGATAATTCCTTAGGAATTATACCATCATTGCAAAATTGAAGGTTGACATAATGACATGAAATAATGAAAATGTGTTTGCTTTTTAAAAGCATAATTTGTGTAACATAATGAATTAAGTCATATGGTTTTCATGATTTTTAAATAAATGGGGAATAAAAATTGTTACAATGGTTTGCGCTAGGCATAGAATATGTAGGTATAGACTTATACCATCATCACGAAAATCCAAAGAAAAGATAGTTTTATTGCATGGTTGATTTTTTAATAAATAGAAAATATGAAGATGAGGACTTGCGCTAGGCATAAAATTCCAATTTTGGTTTTGGAACTATACCATCGTCACGAAAGTCAACCAGATATATATGTTTTGATTGTATATTTTGAAAGAAATTTTGATTTTTCTATTATATAGTTGTCTTTATGGTAAACAACTGTACTTGATTTATTCCAAACAAGTTGCAAAAATAATATTTCAAAGTATTTTGAAGACAAAAGTTAGATTTATAAGGAATCCCATGTGCATATGTGAATTCATTTCCGATCTTGATTTATCATAATGATACACAAAATCTCTCAAATACAAATGTGTGTGCAATTGCTTTGTGCATTTACTAGTTTTGAGCAAGATAATATGATACAAGTGATTTGAAGAAACCAAATAAGTGTTCATTAACCATGATGTAGATGCATATAACCATACTAGACTACTATGTAGGTCGGATTATCAAGAGCTAGCTAATCCATAAGCAGACATAGGTCTGTACAAAAGAAGGTCGCTAATGTGACAGACATATCACCACGCTAGGAGTTACCCAAGGCCAAGCAGGTTGGGCACAAACCACCTGTTATGGGGCTTACCTCACAGTTTTCGAATAATTGAGAATTCCAGGGATTCAAGCTCATCAACCCTTCTTTTCTTTTCAAAGGGTAGGGAAAGGGATTTTATTGCTTTTTTGCTTTCTGCTTTCTTTTGAACTTTGCTTCTTTTTCTTTTGTATTTTTGTTTGCTTGATTTTTGAGATAGTGCTTGAAATATTGTTGTAATGATATAAAATAACATTTTTCTTTTCTCTTTTTCTTGAACTTTTCTTTTCTTTTTCTTTGCTAGGGATACTTGCTCGGATTAGCTGTAGAGCAAGGGATTTTTATTCTGGGTAGGGGTGAGCTTGTCCTTTTGCCAATTCTCAAAGATTCTAGACCATGTGCATGATAGGATAGCAGGGGAAACTTTTCGCTCAAGAAATCACTTCTACTATGTAGCAAAACATGGAAATTACAAATATAATCATTTTATTGTGAAAAGATGTGCTTGGTTTAAGTAAATAACAAGATCAATTCTCTATGCTCAAACTTTATTTAATTGAATTTTGTGGACTTTGATATAAGAGAGATTAGTAATCATGCTAGATAAAATCAAGATATTTATTTTTGTGAGTGTGCAAGTGAGGGATTCCAAATAAATGCTAATTTATCCAAAATAATTTGAAACATATAACTGCAATAATTGTAAGAAAATATATATAAACACTTTTGAGAAGTTTTGAGAATGTTGACTCTCTCTTTCTTCTTTATATTGTTTTGGTTTCGAAAGAGTCAAGCATATTGTTGTTTTGATATTTTTATTCTTTATTTTGTTTTTTGGTTTTATTTTTGTTTTTGAACAAAAAATTTAACAAGTGCCATAAATAAATGCAACAAATAGTTTTGAAGATTTTTGATGATTATGAATGTTTTTGGTGTTTTTGGATTTTATAAATTTGAAAGAAATACAAGATAGTGATTTTGAAATATTTTAAACAAATATATACATGGATGAAATGACCAAATTTATGCATAGTAACGTTTAAGATGCAAAATATTCATGGGTTCTTTAAGTTCTTTACCATCTAAGGTAGATAATTTGTATGCTCCTGATTCAAATTTAGCAATAATAATGTATGGTCCAAGCCAGTTGGGCTCAAATTTACCTTTAAGGTCCTTAGTTGCATTAGTATTTTTTTGAAGATTTTGAGGATTTTGATTTTTTTGTATTTTGATTTTAATTTATGAATTGAAATTGGTGGTATATACAAGATGATCTATATACACTATACAAGGTTATTTGAGTATAGCATGTCTAAGGTTGCTTCAAAATCAAAGGAGGTTTTGAAGGATAATCTGGTTGAGGTGAAGGTAAGAATAGAAGGTGATGAATAAAAGGTAGTGATAACAAAAGCTTTGTTATAATGTAGAATAATGTAGCAAAAGATTTGACTTTTATATGTGGAAAATTGATCATGTTACAAAATAAAATGTAAGAAGGATAAGAAAGTTCTTCATTCTTATCACTATATTCCAAGTCTTGATAAGATGGAGAAAGTATATGTGAAAGATATGCATGGATGTTATTTGGTAAACAAGGATGATCATATATGGATGAAGAAAAGTGATGGATAGAAGATAATTGTGATAATAGAGAATGTATAGAACTTGATGTTTCAACCATTAAATATTCTTCAAATGGTGTTGGGTCACCATGTATGGTAACAATTTTATTTGCAATTTCAAACTTCAAACATTGGTGAAGAGTGGAAGGGACAACCCTCATCGTATGAATCCAAGGACTTCTGAGAAGTAGGTTGTAATGTGAAGGGCAATATCCTACATAGAATAAAGTATCCAGGATCTTGGATCCAATATTAAAGGGAAGAATTATAGTACCTTGAACTTCTTGAATTTCATTGTTAAAAGATTTTATAATAACATTTGATTCATTAATATCTTCTTCCTTTGATTTGAGTTTTTGGAATAATTGATAAGTGCATAAATTAAGAGAGGAGCCATTATCTACCATGATAGTTTTAACAAGTGTTTCTTTACTAGATCTTGTAATGTAAAGATAGTAGTCTTCTTGTGGAGTAGAGGAAGGAATCTCCTCATCATAGAATGAAATATGGTTAACCTCAAGAGGGTTTACACCATTAATTATGTTCTTAGAGAAAATATGATGAGGAACAAATTGTTGGCTAGGTATTTTGAACAAAATTTCCTTGTGATAAATTTGTAATACTTCTAAAAGGGATATCTTTGCTTGAGGATTAATCACTTGTTGTTGGCTATCAAAGTGGATTTCAGATTGAGATTTTGATTCTAAAGATGAGCTTTCTATGCTTACATTCCATTTTGGATCATTCTCTAGAGCCAAAGATAGTTTTGAAGGTTGGTCAAATGAGGAATCCATATCTTGAATATCCGATTGAGTTGATTGAACTTGAGGTTGCTCATTTGTAGTTTTTGTTACAATATTAATAATATCATCATGATGGGACACATTAACATGCAATATTTGATTGGTTTCTTGTTGTTGATAATTGAATAGGGGTTCTTGGGAGATCCCCATGTCTTGATTGATTATTGGTATTTGTTGTGTAGGAGTTTGATTGTTTACTGGAGATTTATAATCAGTTGTAGATTGTAATTCCTTTATATTAAAAAGACCCTTATCAATCAAATCTTGAATTGCACATCTTAAATCTTTACAATTTTGTGTCATATGTCCATCTACTCTATGATATTCACAATGTAGCTCAGGTTTAAACCAATCTGCTGTGGTATCAAGTTGTCTTATGGAAGGGAGTTCAATCTTATTTGTGTCAAGTAAATACTTGAGAATTATATCCATTGGTTGATTGAGCTTAGTAAATTTACGTGATGAAGGTTTTTGAGAGGTTTTTGATAAATGCCTTAGGAATTTCATCATAAAAGGACCTAATGGTTTCTCACCTCTACTTTCTTTATTATGGGTAGAATGATGATAGGAAGATTGCGAAGCATGAGGTGAGTGCATGGTAGAATTGGAAGAATAAGTATTTTCTTGTTGAAATGGATGTGTTGTATTGAAAGAAGAATATTGAAAAGGTGGAGGAGGATTATATGTGGATTGATAGACATAATATGGATATATGGGAGAATAGATAATATCGTTATGAAGAGGATTGGCAAAGGGATTGTTTTGTTGGGTTATGGATGAAAAATGAGAAGAGTGTGATGGAGGTGATGTTGAATAGGGATGAGGTTGGTCATAATCAACAAATGTATTTGGCTGAATTCTTCCAACATTACTGATGGGCTCATATTGATTTGAGTAAAAACTCATGGTTTCTTTAGTACTTCTAAAAGTAATATTTAGCATCTACTATTTAGAATTGAATCTAAAACATACAAACTTGAAATGATGATTTTGTTTTTGTTTTTCTTGTATACATATATATATATTTTTTTGTTTTTGTTTTCAAAAGGTTTACAATGCATTCACGTCGGGTTCACCAAAATGTATCGCTCCAAATTTTTTGCATCCTTACCTTCAGGCTATAGGATCCGTGCCCAGAAGGAGGATGGGAAAAGGATGTCGCGGTACCTCGGACTGAGAGGACTTTGCGAAGGTCCCGCCTCTCAAGGGAGGTGTATTTTGATGATTTTTCGACGGATGGTGGGTTCACCAGGAAACATTTAATGGCAGTTTCCACGCCTAGGTTTGGAATGTGTTTTTATGTGTTCGTTTTTAGCCTTAAGCATTCATATCCTAGGTTTGGCCAAATGAGTCTAAATTAATCTATATGAAAATGCAGATTTTAATGAATACAGAGAACAAATTTAAGACAGAAAAATAGAGAAATTAAGGAAGAATAAGAAGAATACCTGATCCGGATGTCTGATGGAGATTCTGATGTTTGAAGCAGTCAGGATCGTCTGGAATTCGACAGAATCATCTGAGATCAGACAAGATCATCTGAGATCTGACGAATTCGTCAGAGACCTGCAAACAAAAGAACAGATGCAAAATACAGAGAATACTACTATTCTAGTAGAGGGAAACTATGCAAAATAACAGTGACAACACTGAACTAAAACTTAAAGACCAAAACATGTATGAATGATGCTGATTAAATCACAATTATGGATTAATTATGCCTTTGATCTAGATGGGTGAACTCCAAAATGCAATATAACATAAAATATCAAATAAACTAGCTAATTTGCAGAATAAAACAACAGAGAAAAGGTGAAGAAATGCAAACTTATGGCACTGATTGCCTCAATGTGGACTGCAGTCGAGATCATCTCGCATCAGTACGAAATCGTCTCTGATTCGACAGGATCGCCTCCGATCTGAACAGGTTCATCGACGACGATGTATGCTTGCTCCGACTGAAAAACAAGATGGTACCTGCAACAAAATTGATATAGGACTACTGCAAATGAAAACTTAGGATGATTTAACGTGCATGAAGTTAAGTTACAGAGAATTTCAGCCAGGGGTTGGGAGGGGAAGGTCCTAAGGATTAAATAGGCTTAGGGGAGTAGTTAGGAGGTTGGAGATCATCCCTATTTGGGAGATCTCCAATGGGGGAGGGTCTCTAACGGCGCAGACACGCTTCTGCCCGGATTAGAGGCCCGTTGGAACAGAAGCTAATTGTGAAAAATCAGTTTTGCGACAAGATCGTCTGGACGTCCTAGCCCAAACGAAATCGTCATATCTGGGGCGATATCGTCTGATCGGCGATGATATCGTCAAACGGTCAAAACAACCTCTAAAAATGGCACGAAAAAGGGGGAAACGGATTACCCGACGGTTAACGGGCGGTTTGGGAGGTTAAAATTTGAATTTAAATTATTTACTAAGGTGAATGTAATTATGACAATTTTACTGCACCAATTTTAGGGTGCTACATTTGGCTAGTGGAAAATTTAGAAAATTTTAAAATTTCATTTTGGCTCCCTAACCAAATTTGCCACTCAAGTTACCAAATTTTCCAATGGTGAATTTAGTCGATAGTGGTGAATTTGTTTGATAGTGGTGAATTTGGCCAAATAAACTAGAATATTTTGCATGATACAAAAGAACATGGATTACAATCCTCCATATTTTTCCATTGATCCTGCACATTCTAGCAAGGTCTTAGATGCATTTATTTCAATTTTTTCTTATCTCTTATTCACCCCAATCATCTCCCAAGTCCCATTTAAGGAGGTATTTGGGTAGGCATTTGACATGTTTTTAATGTAGCAAAGCTCTACTAGGATTTATAAGCATTCTCTTATTTCATAACTTTATCCATTTTCAAGTTCTCCCCAAGCATTCCAAGCATTTTACAAGCATTTGGAGTATTTTACAAGCATTTGTGGAGGGAAACTAGGCAAGGTAAGGGAAACTAGGCATTTTATTGTTATAACTTGTAGGTCTTATTCCCATCATCTAACCATCATATCTACATCATACTCACTAAATCCTTGTGGTCATATAACCACATATACCTATCTCTCCACAGTATTTAAATAACATATGCCACCCTCATATCATCAATTAGAAGCCTCACCCAAGGTAGAGAATAAAAAGAAGGAAGGATACACCTCTCCCACTTGTAGACTATTGGTCTCTTAGGGTCAACATCCCTCATAACTACAATAGGTCCATTGATAGCTATGTGCTCCTACACTTAGACCTAGAGAAGAGTGTAACATGTTAGACCCTAGCCCTACTTGTATACCACTTTATATAGAGTGTGGTATAATATTTACAAGATAGTAGGATCCCATGCATAGATAGTCTGATCATCCCTTAATCCTTATATAATCTATCTCCATCCCCATGGCATAAAATACATACTCATGTCATCCATCATCAACCCTAACACGACTGGTCCTAGGAATATAGTAAATCGATCGATGCATCCTCCCACATGGGCATTAATGATTCTCAACCCATCCTTCATCCTCAAAAAGTTAACCCTCATTGATAAGGCTAACTTCCCACCGCTCACACTTGTACCTAAGTGAAAAGGAACATATCGAACAGGTACTCTAAGGATATGTCATACATCCTCCAATATAACTATCATCTAACCCATCGGTAGCCTAAAGTATTAGTAGATGGGTACCACCTCTCCACTAGGTCTATCAATAAGGAGTGATAAAACTCCAACTTAGGTATATACACTATATAGTACAGTCCTATCACTACCAAGACTCCCAGATCCTCCTCCCTTTGCTCTCTTGCTAAGATGTTCCCCAAGTACTTAGGGTGATGCTCTCCTCCCCTTTCTTTGCCTTTTTTTTTTTTTTTTTTTTTTTTTTTTTTTTTTTTTTTTTTTTTTTTTTTTTTTTTTTTTTTCCAATTTTTTATTCGGTTTCTTGCTAAGATGTTCCCCAAGCAAAATTTTTGAGTCAGGATAAAATATGTACCTCTTGATCTCTCTCACACATCTACCATCCCTCAAATGGTGTCTACATGATGCACCCAACCCTGGTTATGCACCATCTTCTCTAGCAACTGTCTCTCTCTCCAAATTTCTAAAAATGGTAAAGTGTAAATGAGAGCACTTTCACATTTCCTTTTGCCTTTTAAACCACCAACCTACCATTGCCAACTCAGCCAAGCATCCTGTATTCCAAAAATTTATTCCAAAATATGTTATCAGGTATGCTATTCTGAAAGAAGAGACTATGCCATAGGGCAAAAATTTTACATAGGGTAAAATAATCTTCTCCAGATATTAAGGCATGCAAAACGAGGCATATGTATGTAATGATACAAAATCATCAAAATAAGAAAAATCATAATCATCTCTTCAAATCAACAAAGAAACACAATAGCAACACATAACATTGTCAAAATTGAGTATCAAAACTTAAATTTTGATGCAATATCATAGACATCATGTCAAAACTAGGGTAAAATGTAGACACCCAATTTTGACATGCCAAGCAAGATCTTCCAAAACTAGTTGCAAACACCCCAAAACTTCCCAAAAATAATAAAAAATGCTACAAAACCTCAATCTGAGCATTTCCCAACCTTTTGGGGATTATTTTTCACCTTTATCAAATTCTCCACTCTGACCAAATTTTCTAGTGGTGAATTTGGAAAGTTGAGCGATGAATTCTGAAAAACTATAAAAAACGACTCTTGACATATATAATCAACTCTAACCAAATTTGTGAATCCTACCAAATTCACTAGTGGCTAGTGGAAAATTTTGAAAATTTTAAAATTTCAAATTTTAAAATGTCATTTTGGCTCCCTAACCAAATTTGTCACTCAGGTTACCAAATTTGCTAGTGGTGAATTTGGTCGACAGTGGTGAATTTGGTCGATAGTAGTGAATTTGGCCAAAAAACTAGAATATTTTGCATGAGCCAAAAGGACATGGATTGCAATCCTCCATCCTTTGCCATTGATCTTGCACATTCTAGCAAGGTCTTAGATGCATTTATTTCAATTTGTTCTTATCTCTTATTCACCCCAATCGTCTCCCAAGTCCTATTTAAGGAGGTATTTGGGTAGGCATTTGACATAAGTTTTTAATGTAGCAAAGCTCTGCCAATATTTCTAAGCATTCTCTTCTTTCATAACTTTATCCATTTTCAAGTTCTCCCCAAGCATTCCAAGCATTTTACAAGCATTTAGAGTATTTTGCAAGCATTTGTGGAGGGAAACTAGGCAAGGTAAGGGAGCTTGGTGGCAAGGAGATTTTGATGCAAGGTAGAAGCCATAGCTAGGAGAAATCTAGTATAGTTCTCTCCTTCATTATTTTTCTGCCCCTTTAATTTTAGCTTCCTAAATTTAGTTTTGCAAATGTGCTAATTTCATTTGCTTGCTTTATTGAATTTCCTTTTGCGTACTTTATCATTGTGTTGAGCTTATCTTTGTTTTGTAGGCTTTAACATTCTTACGTGCAAGTCTGATTTCAAGGATTTATAGCCTCTTTTATACTTTTAACATCTCTCTTGTAGGTTAACTTTAACTTGCATTATTTTATCATCTACATTCTAGCACTAATCCTCTATTTTGCATGATTTATTACACTTTCTCTTCACATATTATATCACATTATTTGTTGCCCTCTATTTTTTTAGTCTTCCTATTTATGTAGGTAGCATACTAACTTCTTTAATTCCTCCATGCTTATATACTTTAATACTTATTTCATTTACAAGCATTCAACCTAGCTTTTACACATCTTTTAATAATTTCTTTCCACACTTTATATGTAATTTTAAATTGCACACACACACACACACACACACACACATATATATATTTATATATATATATTCCCTTTATATTTCAAGGCTAGGTGTGAAGATACAAGGTTGTTATTGCCTTGTTATCTCATCAATTTGCCAAGCTAAAAGCACCTTCTATTGCATATTTCCCTTCCCCTTTGCTTACTATTTTATATTTTACAAGCTTTGGATAGCATGTACATATCTCAATACTTTTATTTTCTTTCCTCATTTGAACACTAATTTGCTATAATTAGAATTTTGGTTAGTTGTTTTAGGCCATTACTAATAGCATTAAACCATTTTACCATTATCTTCCACCCATTTTTAATTGAATTTTCAATAATTTTGGGCATTGTTATTCTCTTTGCATACATCTTAAATTTACTCATTAAACTATCTAATTCAATGGCTTAATTCTCTAATTTTATCAGTCCTAGACCTAGTAAAATCTATAAGGATCATTCCTCTCAAAATTTAGCCCAAAATCCTATCAAAATATATCCAAATCGACCTCTGAAAGCTCCAAAAACTTGTCCTATGAATAAATTCACCACCCTGCATAGTCAGTGGTGAATTTGGTAGCTTGAAACACTCAAAACCAAATCTACCACTCAAACCCAATTTGCTAGTGGTGAATTTGGTAAAAGGCCAAAATCCATTCCAAGAGGTAAGCATACTCAAATATTTCATCAAAAAGGATTTTGATCAATTTTTTAGACAAGTTTTTTCCTATCCAACCCTTATACAGACCCCTCAAAGTAGAAAATCCTAATTTTTTGGTCTTTTATGGAGGTTTACCAAACTTGCCACCCTAGTGGCGAATTTGGCACTTTCAATGGTGACTTTGGTAAACAATATCTAAAAGAGGTGATTTATCCACTTGGCCCTACCTTAGCCCTACAATTTCATATTCTCTATGTTTTATTCTTGATTTTTGTTGTTTTGCATTAGAAATCATACTTATTTTAGCAAATTAAAGATTCTTAACTAGAAACCTCAATTGTTCACAAAATATTGTAATCACTTTACAAAATATTCTTATCTCTTTAAAAAACACCTTAAAATCAGTCAATCAAGGAATCTTGGACTTAATATTACCTTTTTAATCATTTTCAAGTACATAGACAAAGAATCAAAAATCATTTAGTTGTATTTATGCTAACTTGTCTTCCTACATTTTCCCTTGTTTTATCCTAAAAAATCAAAGACTCCTAGCTAACTCATTCAAACTTGAAAAGTATATAGGATAGCTCTTGTTTGTGTGCATTTGTGTGATAAAATCCTTAGCATTGCATTTATATGAATTTATGATTTAGGTTTAAATAATTATTAAGGCTCGAAAAAGATTCGAGATAGATAGTAATCCAAAACCTTGGGTATTTTCTTTGAATAAACCCATAAAACACCAATCAAATAAGCATATCATCAACTTCCACACAACCTAAGAAAAAACCATTGAGTACAAGTCTAGTCATGTTGAGAATCTTAGTATTCTTAAAGTCTCCTTTGAAAAGAGACTCTCAAGTGGGGAAGCAAAGATTCTATTGAATCTCCCCCATGCACACTTGAAATTAAATTAGACTTAAAGGAAAAAGAACAAGTTTTTTCCCATCATATACAATTGTGTTAAGAGAATCGCCCTCTATTATTACCTTTCTATAATCTAGGGACTCTAATTGAGAGACCCCTTGGTAGAGCACCCTTGGTTCCACAAAATGACTAGTCTGGAAGCCCAAGTTTTTAGAAAAAGCTAATAATATGTCCCCATTCGAGTTTCTAATTATACCCCAACATTAGATGGCCCAGGATTTCCTTTGTATGCTTCATCAAAATTCATCTTCAAAAAACTAGGAGGAGAGGGTTCCCACACTGTTTTAGCCCTAGATGATGGTTTCGGTCCTATTGAAGGATGTTTTTTGGCTATGAAACCAAGAGATAATTCTATATCAATCTCTCTATCGATAGTGACCCTATCCATTTTTTGAATCTTAATATTTTACTGGTGTTCACAAAAACACATAGGGAGACTAGCCTAGTCAGGTGCGAGAGGTTTTTAAAAGCCCTAGAGTTTCTTTCCTTCGAAATACACCACCATAAGTGGGGTAAACCCAACTTCCAAAAACTACAAAGTTTAGAGGAAGATAAAGGAGGATTCCACTGCTCCACTAAAACATTTATATCATTAGGAAAAATCGAATGAACATGTAAGGATCTAAGGAAAAGGTAGTAAAATTTCTGAGTGAAGAGACAAAGGGACAAAAGGTGAACTGAGGATTCTTTCTCACACCTACACAAAAATCATCTATTCATGAGATACATCCATCTCTTCAAGATATTCTCTAATGTGAGAAATTTTCCTTGGACTGCTAACTAGAAGAAAATATTTATCTTAGGAGTTAGTCCCTTTAACCAATTACTACTAGTCGGGAACCATGGGTCAACATAAGTATCCAAAAAAAAGTAAGTAGACCTAATTGAGAAGACTACATCATTCTCAGGACCCTAAATTAATTTATTTAGATTATCTCTACTAGGGAAAATAATCCATCTAAGGATAATAGATTTATTTAAAAGCATTATTTTCCTCCTACGACAGACCAAGGAGGGCAAAGAATTTCCAATAATACCAACCATTAACCAATTCAAGGAAATTATAAACCTTTGAGTCAAACTAATTGTTGGTAATTGGTTTCACCATACACAAGTCTAGGTAATATTCCATAAGATATTCAGTAGCTTATGGGTCACTCCAAAAGTAAATGGATTGATCGTCAACCAATTTCCATCTTCCTCACTTCCAAATATTTGAATGACTTTTGATGATGCTATTGCTTGAATAGAAGGTAGAACCTTGAGAGGGGATTGGACCATTGAGTAACAATCTGCCATTATCCAAGTATTTAGCTTTTAATATTTGGACCCAACTAACATTTTCATTTTGATCCAACCTTCAACCTTGTTTGGCAATCCATCCTTGAGAGAACATTATAAGTTGGTAGAATAGAGTGTTGCAGAATTTCTAAAGTATTCCATGCAAAGAGAAGATCTACATAGTAGCCTATGCTTGCATTTTTAGATAGAAATTTCTAGTTCAAAATGGTGAGAGGGTAGAAGGTGTAGAGGAGTACTAAAGAGGTACAAGATAGGCTAAGCAACATCCATGACCCTATAATTACAATTAAATCAAAGTTGAAATCTTTAGAGAAGGGTTAGAAGTAAGAGGAATAATATTGTCATCCAAAATACTTGAAGCTACTCCATGGAATTCACTTCTATATAGATATATACACAATTTTCTCCACCCCTGTTTCAATCTAGTTAAAGCCATTGCATAGAATTATAACCCAAAAATAGCAATGGTGCACGACATAGAATGGAATAGATTATTTGTTATTATGAATGATGAAATCAAAAGAGCTTTCATAGGAGGATCTCAAATAGGTATAAAACCCAAGACACTTGAAAGAAATGAACAAAAGGGTTATGTAAAGAAATATAATCTTAGAGCTTGGTTAAGTAAAAATATAGGGAAAATTTCAAATGACTTTTCAAAAAGCCTATGAAGCTTGATAAATTTAGCAATTTTATACAAATGGTATTGTTGATGATAGTCGTAATTCTTGGATTGTATACTGACACATATGTATATGACCACCAATTTTCAATTGCATATGTGGTCACCAATATATGTAATTATAACAATTCAAGTGCAAATAACCCTATGTTCTTCGATTGGGCCTATTTTTTGAGTTGTCAAATTCATAGTTAGTTGGTCACCCTAAAGCTAAAAGAATGATTCATTTCATTACCCATCATATTTAGTATGGTTTTTCCTCCTTCATATACCTCCAAGTATGCATAATATAAAGCTATAGGTAAAATATAATGAACAATATCATCCTATAGTTTATTGGACCCTACTCCTTAGAGAAACCCATTCATATCTTGAGTTCAATAGACTATTCCTAGGGCCTGCACTTGCATGTGTTTATGGTAAAATTCCTCATAAAATATTTGAATTTGTTGATAAACTATGGGACAAGAAGCATGAATTAGGGGATTGGTATCTTATTTAAAATAACAACATTATTAGTGTATACGACTTTCATGGAAATCCCTATTTGTTGCCCTATTATGTCACAAATTGGGTGTTTGGAATGGAGCTATGTAGATAAATTGATAAAGCAGATGAGAATTTTGGGTCTATAATAAAAAAGGCTTGCACTTATCGATATCATTTCAAATTCAAGGATATAAGCATGACAACAATAGGTCAAGCAAAAGTTTTGGATGAAAATCTCTATGGGCTCTAATTGCTGATAGTGCCACACTTATGAAAATCTCTATGAACATTAAACTTGCATCATTTGATCATATTCCATAACCATAGATTGAGCAATTCAAAAATATTGAAGAAGATAAAGCTATTGATATTGATATTAATGAAATGCAACAATGATTTCCATGGAGAAATTGCTATGATTTTAAATGACTTTATGATCCAATAATAAATAAGGAATAATGATAAGCGAGAAACTGGTAGAAAACATTGAAGATAAACTAAAATGGATAAAAAACCAGATTCAAGAGTGGTGGATTTTACAATGTGAGTGAGACAAGCAAAAGAAGGCTCTCCCTAGCACTTCAAACAAGTTATTCAAAAATAAATTTGATGGCAAATAGTTGGATGGAAAAGGACTAGGGAGAAAGATCTCCAATGTTGATGATATTGAGGGATTAAGAAGAAGAAACATATTATGAAGAATAGGAAGTAGTTTCTCAACAAAACCCCACTCAAGTAGAATCTTTAGTTGCTTACAAATATTTAGAGGAGGATGCAGGCTCAAAATAACTCCCTCTACATAGGAAATAATACATCCAAGTTGAAAATACTAGCATTCATGAGCATGTTTTAACAATAAAAATTATGTTAGAATCTAGTCAAGGAGAACCAACAGAACACATAGTAGGAGTTAAGGTGCCACAAAAAACATTGCACATAAGAGAAACAAGTGTTGTAGTTGTGAAAAATATTTATAGAAGTAAGCCTCAACCAAATGTTCAATATAATAAATCTAGAAATAAGGAAAAGAGAAAAGGTCAACTAAGTATTCAGCAAAAGAGTATCCCAAAAAATACCAATAAATAGTAACTAGAGTAGGATATTATAAGAACTGATACAAAAATTGAGGAATTTGAGATGACAAATTAGGACTCAATGCTAGAAGCAAGAGGACCAAGTACGTTTCCTATCTCTACTCCTTATTTACACAAAATTCATATGCCACCTGCATGATTTTCCCCAAAAAAATCACTCCTACCATATTCCCCTACATGAGAGGTGTTACCCTATCACAACATTCCACTAGAAATAACTCCCACCTCACATACACTTGAAGGTCAATAAAATCCCAAGAGTATAGATTCACATACACCTATAAATACTAGTATGGTATCATTTAAACCCCCATGAATAATTTTCTCCCCTTTCTAATCTACCTTTATTACTTTACCTACTTCTCGTCATCAACTCCTGGAGGTTTTCAATTCAATTTGTCAAGTTGAAGCAAACATCCAAAAATGGATATAGGAGCAATAAATTCAAGATGAATCAAAGAAAGCAACCATGAATAACAAATATACAACTATGAATAAGATGCTTGAATCATTGGAGCAAAATTTGAAGAAGCGGGACATAGAGAAAAGTTCTCTGAAAATTGATATTCAGGACCTAAAATGCTTGCTAGACAAATCTCCTACTAAAGAGCAACTATAGAAAAAAGGATAAAAGGATCCAGAACTTGGAGGAACAATTTCAACAAGAGAGTACTAGGATTCAAACATAGGATAAGGAACTACAAGAATTAAGGTTGAGGCACCAGAGAAAGGAAGAAATATTGGCCATAGCCCAATTAGAGCTAGAAAAG
This sequence comes from Wollemia nobilis, assembly GCA_028583015.1. Lineage (NCBI taxonomy): Eukaryota > Viridiplantae > Streptophyta > Pinopsida > Araucariales > Araucariaceae > Wollemia > Wollemia nobilis. Next base: position 278,256 of record JAQPPZ010000856.1, on the reverse strand, counting down.
GAAAAGATAAATCCACAAAGCTAGGTAATTTCCAAAGAATTGCTAAAGTAGTTTAGAGACCAGTATTAGATCAATATTAAGAAAGTTTCAATGAAAGCTTTCCATTTGGTTTGAAAGATAACATATATTATGAAATTGATCTAAGATGCAAAAGAAGAATTTATAAGAGGAAGAGAGGAATTGATGAGTAAAGTGTAATAGGTAGAGGCTACACTCCATAGGCTATTAAACAAAGGGGAATACCCTCACCTAGTAAAATTATTTAAGAGATACTTGAGTTAGTCAATATTCTGCTCAACCTAGGTAATATCTAGAAGTTAGGTAATCATAGGAGGAGAGATAATGAGTGCACTCATAGTAAGCACACATAAAATAAAATTGGTAGAGCAAGAGGTCATGGATCTCATCTTCTTGAGATTTTGGGATAGGAATACCACTTTTACAATACAAAACAACTCAACCAATGACTAGATAACAACTTAACAATGCAAATAAAATTGATGCATTGCCTGAACCTTTAGACATAGAGCAAATCATTGCTCTCTTCCATAGGTTCTCTATGCTACTAAATTGGATGGAAGATATGGGGACCTCTCTTATGATCTTCAATTTTAATTACAAGAATTTATTTTGCAAGTTTAAAGTAATACATGTCCCATATCAAAATGCATGGGATAAAATGTGTAAGTTATTCTAGTTTATAGTAGCTCCTTCAGTAGTTCAAGCAACCAATCATCAAGGCAAGATATCTAGAGAACCCATGGAAGAAGAATAGGTAGAACATATTGGTATAGCTGGGACCTTAGATATGGGAAGCATGCATGGAGGCCACCCTTGTACAAATAGTTTTTGTTTTTGCTCTTTTGCTTTTGTTTCATTTTGACTCCATTACCTAATAGGATAAGGCTATGTGACTTTTATATTTCAACCAAGTAGAAACCCCTCATAAGGCACCAATAATATGGGTAGAATAATTTTCCCAACATCCATATCTTCAAAATAGAAAATTTTGGTATCAATATTCTACCATTTTTCTAAGCTAAGTAGCTTCAGAGACTCAATCAAGCATGTGAAAATTCTTGTCAGATCAAAAGGGAAGGTAGGTAAGACATAGCTAGCCCAAAGCAACACCAAAATGATAAATTTTTCTAAGTATGGAGAGATGTCAAATTTTTGATATGCTAACGTCAAAAATAAGAATAAATTTATCTAACATTTGACATTGTTGAAGCTTAAGTTTTGACTAAGGTAGAAGAATCCAGTTTTTGTTGCAACACCAAATCTAAATTTTGACTAAGTACGAGGAATAACCAAAGATTTAAAATATTTATGTTAGCAAATTCTTGATAATATTTAGCATCTAGTTCTATAATAGAGCCTACCAGGCAAGGAAATATTTTGGGCTAAGTATCAAAGAGGACCAGATTTTTAGGTCCCTAACGTCAGCATAGGCTTCACAAAAGTTTGACATAGTAAATAATAGATCCAAAGCAAGAAACTATGCTAAGGCATTAGGCCTGACACATAGGAGCAATATAAAGTGAAAGCTCATATGAAATCTAACATAATTATTTGAAGAGAATTAGTTAAGTTTCAAATATTGTAAGATCTTTTAAATTATAATATTGCCATAAGGCACATAAAAGTCTGGTAGGAATATTTTATAAGGAATAGAGCTTGATAGTAAAGCTTCTACCATTCAAATCTATGGATAGGTATTACACTAACTAAAAAAGGTGGTAAAAATATTAGAACAATGATGTCATCAAGGAAATCCTAAAAGCCTATTATTCGACAAAGAAAGCAAAAAATAGAGCCAAATAGAAAATAAAGCTGACATCATGTAAGCAAAGAAAAATTGGGCATTTTCTAAGTGGAAAGTAGACTAATTTTAGCTAAAATAAGAATCTAAAAAAGCAACAATGTGTCCAAACACACTCTTGATAGTCCTAATATACTATCAAAATATCTTAATAGCCAAAATCTTCCATGATTGACACCTATACCAATGCAACTAGGTCAATAGTGGAGTAACCTAAAATACAACAAACTTATGTTGTTGATGGATTGGTTTGGTTAGCCATTCTATAGAGTCATCTTATATTGGAGATATTTGTGATTATAAATTTAATATGCTTCATCATCAATATCTCGGGTTTAGTGTTTTCCCTAAGGCTACTTGTTGTGTTACCACTTTGAATGCACTAACTATTGCTTGGGGAACTAAGATAGGAATTGGATCATCATTTATTCCCTTGCAACTAGTCACTACATGTAGGTCTTATGGTTTTGATGGTAACCAATGCTTGGAATCCTTTATGTCCTTGGTAGGTTCCTTTCAAAAAATATTTTTTCATGTTGCATTTGGAGTCATGGTTGCAACCATTTGTGTTCTTCTTATTCTAATCCTTGATACTCATCTTCCACCACAAATCGTAGGGAGGCCTTTCGAGAGTCGGTAAGTCCAAAAGTTTGAATAACATGTTAAAGCCAAAGAACTTTAAATTTAATCTATTCTTCCCTATCCTTCAAGTATTAAGCTCCTCTTAGAGGAGGGAAGGGACTTTCCCTACTGCCTCCATACTTGGCCACCTTAGATATCCCTTCTCCTCGTTTGAGGAATGAACTTTAGTCCCTATTATAAACTAGTGGTATCAAATTAGAATTGCACAATGGATTAGGGAACACCCTTAGAAATGGAAAGGGACTGGACCTATGACCTTCATATTTTGGGGAGAATAAGAGGTCATAGGAGCTAGGTGAAGCAAGGTCCTATTAGTGATGGGTCTCCTTTAGCCATCACCAGAATGGCTCAAGGATTATAAGTATTATTAGGACCTAATTTGGCCACCATAAAAAATGATTTTATTTATTTGATTGGCTCTAGTCTGATGGGTTAGTTGGATTATGTGGCATGGGGAGTTTTAGGTTCAACATTAGTCAAAGGTAAGGATTCCTCCTCGGTTGCACTTTGGATGTTCTTCTAGATTCAAGTGTTTTGTAAGTAGCAAGAGCTTTGGGCCTCTTCATTTTGGCTTTAGTCAACACTTTTGATCAAAATTGTATTTTGTGGTAGGATTTTCCTAGTATAGTGAATTTTCACTACAACTTGGTGACTTATAGGGGAATTCTTGCAAGAAATATTCAAGGAACCCTAAGAAAAAGGTCCTTGTCCATTGGATGTAGAGTGTGAATGGGATAAAATCCTAAGGGTTTTGCAATAGTAATGGATGTTGGTGAAGGATGGCGTCAGAGGTAAATATACTCAAGACTTTATGAAGAATAAAACAAGGATTGTGCCTCATCTTATAGGCCTCATTACTTGGGAAACTCCCAAGGTTTGTTTACCATTTTGTTGATTTGTTGACGATAGGTGGATATGAAAGGACTCATTCCATCATGCCTAGGCATTGGGGGATGTCATCATCCTTTATGCGTCCTTATGTCTAAATATGGTGGTTGTCATATTTTCAATCAAAGGCCTCTATTACTAATCCTAAGATGGTTGGTATACAAGCCTTGAACTCAACAATCTCATCCTTCTAGTGTGTGTAATATTAATCCTTCTACTATGAGTCTAAACTTATTTGTGTCATGAAATGACCAGATACACATGTAATAATAATAAAATTATATATAACAAAACAATGACCTTTTTAATATCCCCTACCCTTTATTTTTTTAGGGTATGCCAATCTGGAGCTAGTTGGATTGGCTTCAAGGTGTTTGCAGTTTGAACCTCATCACCATTGATGACGGAGAAAGACTACGAAACCTTGATAATGAGAATGAGATATAAATCCTTGAGATAGATCCTCCTCCTTGTATCACTATGATCAAGCTCATCTTGAGCATATTTTTGCTTCTCACAGTCCTCTAGCATATGACTAGGAGCCACAACACATATTCTACCAAGATCTAGAGTCTGATCTCAATATTACCTTAAGTTCATTCTCTAATAATTCTTGGGCACCAAATCCCTCTAGAACTCTATAGTTAAGCATTCAAAATTCAAGTAGTATTGGAATGGGTGGCCACCTAGGAAGTCCCAGTGCTGCACCTAATTTTTTGAAAAAAACCCACCTTATATAGGATTTTTGCAATTCCTCCACCATGGTCCATGAATCTTTCTCCAAGATTTATGGTTTCTAATCCACTTAGAAAGTGGAGATCATACTCCCTAAGCAATGGATATTGAGGGTTTGGAACTCCCCCCTCAAGTCTACAGGGTAGGAAAGCCTGCTTTAATACCAAATATTGGCACAATAATTCACATATTACTTTTAGATTGCTGGTGTATATAATGTACAAAGGATGATGACACATGTCACCACATAAAAACAAATGACAAGTGTCAAGGAAACATGTCAAGTAGAAGTACACATTAACTTTAGCATGTTAGACATCATTAATTAAAAGAAGCATCAACAAACCAATTGAAAAAAATCTAGATTGGTAAGGCTACAAGGATCCTGATTTGATTACATTAGCTTGAGATTAACCTTTCATTTGATATTTGGTATTATTATAAATACCCCTCAACAAGGATCCATTTGTATGATGTGTGCAAGTAAAATATGATATATTAGGGTGCCCATGGGAATCTATATTATACTTCTACTTGTCATTTCTCTTCATTTTTTTAAGTAATTTTCTATTGCTATCTTTTAATCACATTTTTTGTCTTGTTAGTATATGATTCTTGTAAATGCATATTTTGAAATAATTTTTGAAATTCATTACAAATTAAAATATTATATTAGAGCCAAGTTTGAAGTAGCTTCACTGAAATGTAGAAGAGTGAATTCATCCTATGTTGACATCAAGTTTCTTTCAGTCTCTTTATTTTGAATTTTTAAATTTTCAATATTTTGAATTATATGTCATATATTTTTAGAGTCATTATCATGGCCTTTGCACCTATTTGTGCATTATTTATGTGACTTGTTGACACAAGTCTATGAATATTGATGTAAAATTGGCACGTTAGTGTGGACATGATGGTTTCCAAGTCCTTCATCCAAGGAGTTGGGAGGTTGGGCATTCAAATCCTAGCACATCCTCTTTGATTCCATAGTCATAAAACCTTATTTGGTGTTCTTATCATTCCATTTGCCATGAAGGGAGTGGTGTGTTTTCAAGGTTCATCGTTATTTGGGAGGTGGTCACAAGGTCAAATTTCCAAAAGTTGTAATATTTTTTGAAGTATACATTCTAATTGGACATTGAATCTTTACCGCTAATAAGTGATAATGGTGTAGTCTAGTTTAAATCCTAGTAGCATGGTTTTATAAGGTATACCAAGTTGAATAGTACAAGGACATATTTTATCTCCATCTCAATCATATTTGCACCCATGGTGTAGTAGTTAGGTGCTTTCTTTACAACATGAATGCCACCAAGTTGAATCACTATAGGTATCCTTTTGTTTGAAGAATTCCTCATGACTATTAAATTTTTGTGGCTAAGTCAAAGGATATATTCTCCTACCTCAACCAACTACATAGCATAGTTGTTTGGATGGTTCATTTGTGGTGAATAAGTGTTATGTTTAAAAATCAGTGATGGTATTTTTTCTTGTGGAAAACATCTTTAGCTAATCCACTTGGTCAAATTTATTGCTATCACTTTACTTCATAGTTGAGTTTGTGATGCAATAGTTTACTCCCTTATTTCAAAGTAGGCCATCTCATGTTCAAGCCCCATTGGTTCTAAAACTCGTTTATATATATATATATATATATATATATATATATATATATATATATATATATATATATATATATATATATATATATATATAAGACATATAGATAGATAAATATGAGACCATGAGTAATCAATTAATCATATCTAGTCAAGTGGTAGACTCTAAGCTTTGGCATTTGATTTTTTGTTGATTTAAGTGCTAATTTAACCAACTATTACGGAGGCCATAACCTTCACATATAAAAGCATTGGAGCCCATTTTCACCTTCATTTTACATGATTTTTCAATCTCTACATAGTTGTGACATTAGTTTATAGCCCTAGTAAAAAATTGTTTAGGGTTTATGGAAAATGGATTTCTTAGGATGTGTTACTCACGTTGATTGACAAAATTTTACATTTCAATAATGTGAAGGACTGTATATATCACTTTAAAGCTCTAAAAGTTGATCTAACTATAGTAGGACACTAAGTAAACAATGATTCAAGAGTATATCAATTTCATTACTTCCAATTTTTTTCCTCCTTTTCATTCAATTGGCTTAGTTTTTATTTGTATGCTATGACTATCAAAAAGACACAACCCATCTCTCTTAAAAGACTTTTTAATCTTGTAATCCATTATGAAGTGAGAATGAAAAATTGTAAAGCCCTTTCTCCTACCCAAACTCATCCAAAATAACTCAATGGAATCTAAAGTTTGGATACCCATAATAAATCTAAGATTTTGAAAAGTTAAACATTTATAAATATTTTAAACTTAAAAACATTTTTAAACATATTTTTATTTAATAAAAATAAACATTATAATACCTGACATCATACCAACATTCCATACATTAAAAATATAATTTCATATCCCCATATTCCGTAAGGCGATATTCCTATCCCTAACTTTGTGTACCTAACATAACATTAATCGTCACACTAATTAAAATGCTTACCACAGAAAGGTCCTATAAACCAGACTTTGTGGAAGAGAGCATCAGTAGAGATGCGATCCCAAACGAGGTTTGGGCAGAGCAACTAGAGGCACCGCCTTGCGTACTACAATCCCATACTGTTCGCGCATGTCCAGCTTCTCCCCCGCCGGCAATTCCCAATCGAAGGAATGCAGCAAAGAAGCCAACGTGTAATGTACCATGCGCGTCCCCAGAGAAAGCCCCGCGCAGATCCTCCTCCCTGACCCGAACGGAAAATAGTCAAAATCACGTCCGTTGTAACCCCCCTTGCCGTCCACAAACCTCTCCGGATCGAACACCAACGGATCCTTCCACACTTGCGGATTCCTCTGAATCTTCCACACATTCACCAGCACCTGAGTGCCCTTCGGAATCAGGTACCCTCCAATGTCAACGCTCTTTGCCGCACAGTGGGGCGCAAGCAGAGGCAGCGCCGGGTGCAGACGCAGGACTTCCTTCACAATCGCCTCTAAGTAGTGCAGTTGGGGTATGTGAGATTCCTCCACAACCTGGTGAAGCCCCACAACTTCCTCCAACTCCTTCTGCGCTCTCTTCATTACCTCCGGCCTTTGCATCAGCTCCGCCATTGCCCACTCCACCGTGTTGGACGTCGTGTCCGTCGCCCCCGTCACCATGTCCATGAGCACGACTTTAATATCCTTCATGGTGAGCTGAATACTCTCGGTCTCGTCGTCGCTATGTACAATTCCTTTCGCGAGATCGAGCATCAGCTGCAAAAAGTCGGATCCGCAGCTGCGCCCAGAAACCCTTTCCTCAATTATGCTGTCAAACAGCCTATCGAATCGAACGAACACTTTCTGCATCCTGCGATAGACACCCTGCAGATCCAGCCGCTCCAGGAAGGGAAACAGGTCCGAAACGTTGGGAATTCCCAGCAAATAGACCAGCTCCCCCATCATGTCCTTGAACTCTTTCCCCTGCGCTGACGTGTCGGAGTTTCTGCTCCACATCATGGAGGTCACAACATTCAGGGAGGTCATAAAAGCTCTGGCTCCCACGTCTACGCGGCCGGAATCCGCCCCTTTCACGGAGTCCTCGTAGATGCCCCGCACCGTTCGCCGGACCTCCACTCGCCTGATGTGGTGCATGACCTCCAGACTATTGGGGCTAAAGAGCTCCTTGACGCAGATTTTTCTAAGCAGGCGCCACCGGGGGCCGTAGGGGCTCCACAGGATATCCGAGGCGTCGTAGGCGATGCAGCGGGCGACGACCGGGACGCTCCGGTTGGCGAAGTTGAGGTCGTGGTCCTTGAGAATTTCCTTTGCCATAGCGGACGAGGAGGCCACGACCGTTGTCTTCATTCCGAACCTACTCAATATTTAAAAATGTGAGTAGGAAGAATAAGTGTTTTATTAAAAGGTAAAATGAAATAGAGGCTACTAGATAAGTTGAAAATGGAATATACTCCTTAGATTCTATTGGTTTTTGACAAGATTTTGTAATGGTTCAATATAATACTAATGTCTTTTCTAAGAGATAGATTACAGAAAACAAGGAATCATTCTACTATGGAAGTAGATGGGGGAATATATGATTTATACAAAGAAAAGTGAGAGGACAACAAAATATTGCACTACAGGGACATTTACAGATCAAAGAAAAAGATGAACTTAAACAAGATGAAAAGTACCTATAGGATGAAGATCCATATTGAAGACTAAAGTCTTCAATAACCAAATAATTTAATACAAGAGGGTGTTGGAATATATTACATTATTTGGTACATGCTAATGTACCATATTGGATACATATTTAGATTAATAGAGTGTCCTAGATTAAAGTGTGAGCATTTACTATTGAAATGTAATAAATGCACAAGTATTATTAGAGTGTGCAAAGTATTTTGCTAATGTAAATGTGCATAGTAGTCCATGTGTACATGAGTCCATAGAATAGGAATATGAAGAGTCTTTAGAAGAGTGAAGGACAAGAGTGCTCCATATGAAGAGTCAAATTCCATTATATATGGATCTATGACTATGAGTGTGAGATATAGATTTGTATAAGGAGGGTATGTGGAAGTATGATTCTTTATTCAATGGAGATACAATTTTCATGAATATTTATTAATGGAAATTCTATGAGTTATGGTTGAAGTTATTTATGAGTTTTATATGTTTAAAATATTTTTATTATCTTATATTTCATAATGCAACATTATTTTTAGATCTTGTTATCATTTTATCTTAAGTATCTAGCATCAAAATCTAACAAATATGTAATAGATTAAGAATTGTTTCTATAGTTTATATTAGAGATTTTTATTTCCCTTTTATATAAGTGTTTGTGTCCAAGATATGCACAAGTGTCATGTAAGAGTGTAATGTGCAAGAAATGCACAAATGTCATGTAAGTAAGAGTGCAAGTGTATATTGAGAGAATGTCCACAAGTATCATGTATGTAATAATACAAATATGTAATGTGAGGATGTGCACAAGTGTATTGTATTAGGAGTGCATGTAGGAGAGTAAGATTCATGTAGAAGTGTGCAAGTGTCATGAGTTAAAGAATGAATTTAAGCAACAAGTGAAGATTCTTGTATACAAATGGCAAGATGAGAAGCCAAAGGTCAATGATAGGAAAGGTTCCATCTCTCATATATGTGTGGAGTGCAATAGACAAGTATTGAAGAGTCACATGACTATGGATATATTATGGAGATAAAGCTCCATACAATGTAAGGGAAAATGGTCTATAGCGATCACCACATAGCAAGCATTGATAATAAATATTGTATATAGATTTTGAGCAATTTTATTGTAAGTATTCTTCATGCATGTACATGAATGATTTTGACCATTTACATTCATATTTGATAATATAAGTGAATATATTTTTGTTATTATATTGGCCTAAATATATATTTGATTGCTCATATATATAATTCTACTCGTGATTATTGATATTTTGACCTATAATATTATGGTTTCTTTATATTGGGACCTATGATAGTTTGATATAGTAAGGCTTGAAAGCCAACATATCTCATATTTTATGTAAAGACATGGAAGATCAAGGAGATTTTCTTCTACAATAATTTCTTAATGTATATTTTCAAATCCTTGCTAGGGACAACAACATTAGATTATCAAATGATCTAATGAAGGGAATACACCCTTATTGGTATGTATAGAATTTATCTACTTATATATTTGAGTGTTCAAATAAGTGATTAAATTGGTGGTTCTTCCCATCAAACCCACTAATTACTTAATCGTTAAGGAGTTTTGCTAATAGTTTCTCTTGTTTCATTAGAAGATTACTAGAAAGCACCATAGTGGCCTAGTAGTGTTTCCTTTAACTATTGGTTGTGACATTTATGATTCAAAAAGAGACTTGAAAACCATGTAGAAAGAGGTTTAACAATTTGGTTTTACACATGTTTCTTAATGAAGGAATAATGACAAAAAATTGTAGCAAAAATGACCTACACTAAAAGAATAGACATTATTTTTTGGCACATAAAGTTGATGAAGAATTTTGGGTCACTTAAGATGGCAATAAAAGTGTATACAAAATATAAACGAAGGACATAGGTCTTCTAATGTAGATGAAATTTAAAAATTTATAAAAAGTAATTGAGGAACCAAAATTAATGGAGTCTAAGGATTCATTGAGAAATATGGATACTAGGGAGGACCTGAAAGAAATGTTGTCTATAAATTTTGTGTTAAAACTATATTATGCCCTTAATGGAAAAATGGTTACCTTTGTAAAATATGCCCCTATAGGGGAATCTTCCTCTAATGAGGAAATAAGAGCTGATTTTTGAGGATCAAGTAGCATATATTTGCACAATGGGTGAAATTCCTCCTAATGGTTCACTTAATTATTTTTCCACAGTAAAAGAGAAAGAAATTATCATAATTACTATTAGTTTCCAAAGGCACAATAGTCACCACAACAATCTTCCTCAAGGTCAAGCTTTGAGTACATGCCCAAAAGATACTCAACAAAGTAGAAATCAAGTGGAGGCATGGAGAAGTATGTTGTAAGAGGCAATGTGGATGGTTATTCTGGACACCTAAAAAGTGTCACATTGGTATTGGTTAAATGTTAATATTTAATAAATTTTATAATAATATTAATTAATACATTGCAACTGTATAGATATTAATGTTGACTATCCTATCCCCTTTGACCATCATAAGCACCTTTCTATGTCTAACCCATGGTCATCATGAGACTATCCATATATTTTAACCTAGGTACACCTCACTCTAGTTGGAATTTACTACCTTCACTCATACACATTCCAAGCTATTAATACACACATGTGAGGATTCCCTCCACCCAAGAACTTTCATGAAGCATATTATTTTGGTGTGTGAATAATATCTCCACCCAAGAGACATTAATGAGGCATATCATAACATGTCATAGTGTATCATATCCTAAGTAGATAATATTGCATAGCTTTCCATCCAAGTAGCCAAGTGGGGAAACTTAAGATTCCTCCCTTATCTCACCTAGAAAAATTATCTCTCATCCTATTGCCACCTCATCATTCTCCTCAGCATTGGGAAATATTATAAATATGCTCCCATTTCATTCTCTTAAGGAGAAAGTACACAAAACACTACTAAAACTTTACCTAGAACTTGTTTGGTCCTTCTTGTGGATTTTTGAGTCTAGGAATACAACTACTTCATTTTAAGATCTTGAGAACATCAATCATGGAGTCTTTTTATAATGCATGCTAATATTAATTTTGTAGTCACACTCATCATTGACAAGCAAACAACACTAGATATGCACTAGAGACCCCAAGACACTTCCAAAAAGGTCCAAATTTTAGTTTGAAGCCCCTACTAGAACAAATATCCAACCACCCTAGGTGGATACACAAAATCCAACTGTCCCATGTGGATACACATAGTCAACTACCCTAGGTAATTGAGTCTCAAAGGTAGACAAAGCCCCAAATCAATAGCAAGCAACCAAGCAAGATAAAATAAGACAATTTATAAGGTTTTGCAACCCTTTTGCATTGTTTTGTAGCTTTTGCAAAAGATTTTGTAAGCTTTTTGTAATCCTTTTTATTGATATTGGGCCTTATCTTGAAATGCCCAATATATTCTATTGATACTTTCAATGTGGGCTTGTTTGTAGGTACTGGGATCTACATAGACTCTTGGGAGGTCAAGCAATGGGACTTCAAAACCCTCCCTAAAATTTATTGTGTGATCGAGGAGATGATTTGTGGAACCATTGAACTCATTTGCAAATAAAAACCTCCCTTTTTGGGAGGTCCATTATAATAAAAAGGGTTTATTTAAAACAAACAAAGTCTATGAATGAAATATAAAAATTTATTTTGTTTATTTACATGTTATGGTGCATTTTATTAGTCACATTTATAATAATTATTATGATAATTATCTTAGAAGTAAAATAAAGTTTTCACAAGAGGAAAGGAATCAAAAGAGTTAAAAATATAATATGTAGTATATTGCGGGGGGGGGGGGGGCCGGGGGGGCGCCCCCCCCCGGGGGGGGGGGGGGGGCCCGGGGGGGCCCCCCCCCCCCCCCCCCCCCCCCCGGGTGTTATTGATGATATTACTGAAGCCACTGATTAAATTATAATAAAAGTAGTTGAGGAGGAAAGAAAAGAAAAGGGCTTGGACATGGAGAATCAAACACTAAATTATTGTGAGGACTTCCTCACATAAATGTTGAAGGAGGATCAAGAATTGGATAATCTCTCTAAATTGTTTAATAATATTTTAGCCATCGTAAAGCCAAAGGGGTCAAGTCAGAAATGGCCTACGATAATGGAAAGAAAACACTTATAGTATAGCAAGTTGTCATGAATCCCAATAATCCATATAGCATAAAAATTATGAAGGAATAATTCAACATTGTTACACATTTTGTGCACTTTTTGACATCCTTGGAAATATTGGACTATTTAGATATGCACTTGAGCTCACTAAAGATAATTTTAGAGGTCTAGTCACCAAGAATGCAAATATGAAAGTAAATAAGAAACAAATGAATAGAATATTTGATAAGTTTGTGGTAATAATATTAAGGAGAAATATATTGTATCTTTTAATTTTGAAGTGCCATAGTCTAAACAAAGCATCAAAAATCCCAACACACTAAACAAAACAAAAAATCCATTACAATAAAAAAGGAGGCTCCACTAATAGAGGAAAGAGAAGCTAAAAAGACTATATTAAACCTACAGAGAATATCTAATATTGCTACAACTAGAAGAATCCTAATAGATTTGGCCATCAAGATGTATAATGAACTTATAATAATGACAAACAAGGTATTATTACTATTCATAAGGTACAACCAAATGTTGTTCAATCTATGGGACTGTGATAACATATCTTGAACTAGGATAGAAACATATAAGACATATTTGTAGCTATTCATAGAACTATGTGTAGAGGGGGAAAATAACCCTTGTAGATAATTCTTAATAGATTCATTGGGAACGACTATTATTTCTCTGCACTGGGGGCTTAGGGATTGAAGGGTTCACCAAGAGCATTTTAAGGACTCACTCCAATTTTGGGATGGAAGATTTGATGTGTTTATTTTTTTATTTTATTTTATTTTTTATTTTTTTAATTTACATGGTGGAATCAGTAGCTGCCACAAATCTGGGCAAGTTGTCCAACTTTTATGGCTGCCACAGTATTCTGCATTATCTTCCCTAGAATCCGCCACACAGATCTTCGTGATATTCCACCCCTATAACCACCATGCCACAATTATTTTAAACCTTTTATGCCCCTGAAAGCATGGTTTGATGTGTTTATTGAAAAAATACTTAAGTTTAGATTTAACTAAGATATAAGGTATAAAGAACTAGAGAATAATATTGTAAAGTGATATAAGGCAAACAACAATGTAGGCAAATTAAATTCTATCCTAAGATGATTCTTTATTTTAATGAAGACTACACTTAGCTTTGCAAGAAATTAAAATTGTTTACTCTAGACAAAGGTCCTAGAAAATGTGCAAACAAGATTATCCTAATGCAAACTATCTGATTTTCTTCTTTTATGCTTAGGAATGAAATCAAATATCATCTTCTTCTTGTTATCTAAATCTAGAAAAAAAATGAACACATACATTCATCAAACAACCAAAATATCTATCAAAACACTTACTTGACCTAGTGGTTGATCCTAGCCAAATTCACACCCTAGAATCTGCAAGCGTGAATCCAAATTCAAACCCCACAATCCATGACCATGAATTCAGTCAAACTTGTAAAACAACTAAAACATTTTAGAAAGAATGATCAGCTTTTAGGGGCCTACTTAGGCTACTATAAGACTGATCTTGGAGGCACAACAATAAAGCCTCCTTGGTCCTTTCAGCTGACCATTTGAAAGAAAAATGGTTGGTGAACTTTTTGGGAAACAAACAAAGATAACGCAATAGAGCATAATACAAACAAAGAAGATGATTAGCAAAAAATAGATATGCATGAAACAAAAATGAGGGTTTTTTGGAGCAAAAAATGCCCTAAATAGCTATAACTAAATTTGTGTCCTCTAAAGGGTGACCACAAATTCAAAAATAGAAAATTGGTAAAACTAAAGGTTTTTCAAAATTCATGCCCTGTAAGGGCAAGGTGTAAATTCTAAATAAAATCTAAAAATTCTATTCTATGAATGTAAAAATGTAAACAAATAAATTGATGATCTAGAAAACTAATAATATAAGAAAAACTTGATTGATCTATGGAAAAATCAAAGGAGCAACAAAAGAGTGAAGACAAAAACCAAAATGGTAGACCATTTCTCCTTTTTTTGGAAGATAAGTCATGCACATGATTTTTCATCAAGGCTCCTCCACTTGTTCACCTAAAGCAATTAAGACAAGAAACACAAAAACAGAGCAACAATGGAGCATTCCAAAAGAGTTAATTTTTGAAAACCTTGGATTGTTAAAAATGGGAGTCCAACCCCTCTGTTTATAAGATGTTCGAAGGGCTTTTAGGCAGAAAAAAAAAAACACAAACTTGGGCTAAATCCAGCATAGGATGCAAGGTTTTAAGAGAAAAACCCCAAGATTTCCAAATTCATACCCTACATTTCGTGATAATGAATTTGGCAAGGTTAGAAAATAAATGCTAGACAAAGGGGAAAAGGAGCTCAAACTTGCACTTAGCAATTTTGAGTGGTTTCAAAGGGGAAATAACTCATTTACATGGATCAATTTTTTGTGTCTATATTTTCCCCCATTTTTGATGCATTTATGTCTTAATAAATACATCAAAGAAATGTGTAGACACCTATGAGCAAAAAAGGGGCAAACACTAAAAGGGGTAGTATGTTTAAGGAGAGAGATGGTGCAAAAATAGTATAATTTTGAACACTTTGAAATTTATGCTTTACAACGCATTGATGACATTGATGCCCTTAAGTTTGAAGTACCCCCTTCAATTTTAGAAGGAATGCCAAATTATTAAATAAAATAAAAAAGGTAAACATAGAAGAACAAATAATAAATAGAAGAAAGAAGAAAAACAAAATAAAAAAAGGAGAGTGAAAAGAAGGGATAAAAGGAGGGGGAGGATGAAAACCAATTCATTTTCACCATGCAAAGAAGAAGAAAATATCTATGGATAAAATCGAGATATGGTGATATTGACACACTGTGCAGTCATAACAAGGGGTGAATTAAGCATCGTATTAAACTGAGCATTGGTACGCACATAAACCTAATTTCTAGACTAGGCTAGACTAGAATTTAGCTTAATTTTTAATTTTTATTAAAATTTATTTACAAAGAATCATTGCACAAGAACTCAACACAAATTTAGGGGTTGACTACAAATTTTGGCACACATCATGCAAACTAAATTCATACCCCATCATTTTTAGGCATAAATTCACAAAATAAGAAGAAGAGAAAGAGAGAAACAGGAAAAAAAGGAGAAGAGAGAGAGACAAAATATAATAAGAAGAGCTTTATGTACATGTTGTTATTAGATCATGAGTTTTATGAGTTTTTTTAAACTAATTAATTTTTGCAGCAATATGTACTCAAGAGCAAAGAGTGGTGAGTGAACACTCTAGAGGAGGCTATGAGGTAGCTCACAATGATTGATACGGATATCCTATGGGTGGTGGGACTGTTGCATCTAGCAAAGATACCTCAGGTGGATACTGATAGAGTACTACTAATGACACTTATTGATAGGTGGTATCCAAAGTCATCCACCTATTAGCTACCAATGGGTGAGATGACCATCACATTGGAGGACATGTAACACATCTTGAGGATCCCCATCAAGGGGAGGATGATTTACAGAGCACAAGTACCCCAGGTAGCATTATAAATATTATCAAGATACCTGATACATAAGGTTTTCCAGACTTTTCTTCATGTCAATGAGATGTTGCAACAATACAAGGTTGGGGCATTGATGACTGCACTTTCTAGGGTAGTGGTGAGGCTCTTGGTGTGTCATACTAGTAGGTGGCATTTTACATGGGCACTAGTAGGGGTCATGGAAGACATGCATGACCAATAGGTGAGGTTCACATGCGGCCTATATATACTAGCCTAATTGTATAGGACATTATAAAATATCTTGTACATGTAATACACAAGGATTATCTATACTACATTGCTCTTGGTATGGTGCTAGGAGCACATAGCCATTCATAGACTACAAGCATTACCAATCATCCAACAACATTCATATGGGACCAACACTTGGAGAATGTGTGAAGGACATACATGGGTATCCTACCATTAGGGAGGAAACTGATAGATGAGCTACAAGAGCACATGATAATCTAGTGATTGTGGCATCGATATCCTAGATGGGAAAATAATGGGGAGAATATGGCTTAGGTTTGAAGGATCATATGGGTTGATATAGAGAAGGGTAATCTAAAGCTCCATAGGTTTGACAAGGTTTAGTGATAGTTCAACATAATGCAAGAGGTGCTAACCTTGCTAAACATTGTTGGACATTTTGAGCTTATTTAGTTGTCATTGATGTCAAGGTGAAAAGTCGTCATTTATACCATGGAGCACACCATCAATAGCACCAGGAACAATGCGAAGAGTTGAAGAGAAAGTTGGAAAAATAATATTTTATGAGGGTTTATGGTAAACCCATGATGGAAGATTAAAAGGTTTCATTAAAACCATTATAGTTGGCAAAATAATATTTTATGAGGGTTTATGGTAAACCCACGGTGGCAGAATATATTACATTTAAAGGTTTAAGTTTAAACCCAAAGTTAAAGTTTATAAAAATAATTTATAAAATTTAAATTCCTTAGAATTTAAATAATTTATAAATTATAAAGGTGGAAGCGCCGACGTCATGCAATAAAAGGAAGCACCGACGTCCAAGCAACAAAGGAATTTGTGTATAAATAAATGCCAAGGAGGCATTCGAAATTCATCCCTTCGATTGATTAATGTATGCGATAAAAAGTGAAAGGTTTTCGTGCTTGTTGATCGTGAGGAAGAAGACAAGAAATTTCGCTTGTCTTTAGCGCCAAGTAGAGGACAAAAGAGGAAGGGCACATTGATTGAAATGCATAGGACACGGTGGTCCATTGGTAGCACATATTTTGCGAAGGCATTGGGAGTTGAGGAAGCATGCGATCGATTCGCGTGGAGTGGTGTGTCTTGGGCACCAAGGGAAGTTTGTTTTGCACATGGTTTTTGCATGCCAGCCGAGGAAAAAGAAGATGAAGAGCGCTTAGGCTCTTAACCGTGCGTCTAGCACACGCGACGATTATAGCCATGGCTAGAGCACTCATGGAGGCAGAGAACGTGGGTTCGAAACCCACTAAGAGGCAAAGGTAACTTTTTGATAATTAATTTTTGCCTAAGGTTTTTCAAAGGATATTGTGGAGTAATAAGGGTTTGTGAAAAGTTGTGTGTTTGATTTATGTTATTGTTGGAGTTATAAGGGTTTGAGAAAGGTTGTTGATTTGATATTTGATTTTTATTATTGTGGAGTAATAAGGATTAATGTGAGGTTGTTTTATTGATGAAGTGATTTATATCTTTGGAACCATAAAGAAAGTTGATTTGATTTTTATCAAAGTTTCTCTTGCCATTAAAATAAATTAAAGAGGTTTGAATTAATTTTTGGTGGATGTTAAGTTTATTCTAGTTGGGAGTTTATAAGGTGTTATTGGATAAATATTTTATGTATGTTGATGGTTGTTTTTGAAAGGTGGAGTGATAAGGTGTATTTGAGTATTTACATTATATTGTGAGAAAGATTTATCTTCTAACCTCTTTGAGATTGGCATAGAAGTTGTTGTGGTTGTGGTAGATTTATGAGATCCCTTCATCATCAAGAAAAAGGTATGAGCACATTCTTCCATAGTTGAGTTGATTGATTGGTTTTCTAGAAAATAAGTTTGGAGTGAAAAGGACTTGATTAGGGTTTCCTTTTTGAGAGTGTTTGAGTTAATGCTTCAAGGTTTTCTGGAATAAAGAGTTGTTAAAACCTTGTTTTATAAGCATTATTGTTGAAGCCATTGGTTGTGTGAAGAACTTGAGTTAGGTTTTGCAAAAGAACATGAGTATCATTGTTATGTGAAGATAGTTTTATAAGCATTGTTGTTGAAGTGAGTTGTTGTGCAAATAACTTGAACTATGGTTTGAAAATAACATGAGTATCATTGTTATGTGAGATTTGTTGTTGAGTATTGTTGGAAACATTTTGAGTTGGTTGATATATACTTGGACTAGGGTTTGTGAGAAAGGGTTGTTTCATTGAGTGATTGGTTGAGTAAAGTTGATTGAGCCTAGTCAAGTGGATGTGTGAAGTGATTGTTCAAGTTCCATAAAATAAACTATTCTATATTTTGATCTGAGTTGAAAAGTGATTGAGCATTGAGTATAGAACATATTGGGTCTCTAAAAATTCTCTCTATGTTTCTATGAGATTTGGACAAGTTCTAAGTGAGCTTGTTGAGCATATTTGGACAAGTTTTGAGTGAGCTTGTTGAGCAGATTTGGACAAGTTCTGAGTGAGCTTGTTGAGAATATTTGGACAAGTTTTGAGTGAACTTGTTGAGCAGATTTGGACAAGTTTTGAGTGAGCTTGTTGAGTATATTTGAGAAAGTTTTGAGTGGAATTGTTGAGTATATTTGAGCAAGTTCTAAGTGGACTTGTTGAGCAGATTTGAGCAAGTTATGAGTGGACTTGTTGAGCATATTTAAGTAAGTTCTGAGTGGACTTGTTGAGCATATTTGAGCAAGTTCTAAGTGGACTTGTTGAGAATATTTAAGCAAGTTTTGAGTGAACTTGTTGAGTATAATTGAGCAAGTTTTGAGTGGACTTGTTGAGCATATTTGAGCAAGTTTTGAGTGGACTTGTTGAGTAGATTTGAGCAAGTTTTGAGTGGACTTGTTGAGCAGATTTGAGCAAGTTCTGAGTGGACTTGTGGAGCAGAGTTTGGTGTAGATTTGAGGATAGGTTTGTACTAGACTAGAGATAGATATTGAGCAGATTTGTGCTAGATCGAAGGACTATGTTTAGTATAGATTTGAGATAGAGCTTTGGAGGTGATAGAGTAGAGAGGATAGTAGTCTCTAGTGGATAGAGATCCATCAGCTAGGGTAGTGAGGATAGGTCTTCTGAGTGGGGACAAGAGTCTTTAGTGGAGAGAGATCCACAAGCTAGTGTAGTGGAGGCAGTAGTCTTCTAGAGGATCACCAGCCAGAGTAGAGGAGAAGGAGTTCTCCTATGGATAGAGATCCATGAACTTGATTTAGGGGATTGGTATCTCCTTTGGATAGAGGTCCATAAATATTGTAATAGGGAAGGATTCCCAAGAGATTGATTGAGAAAATTTTAGTGAAATATTTTCTCCGTGGAGTAGCCCACATTGGGTGAACCACGTAAATTGTGGTGTCTCTATTGTGTATGGTGTTTTGTGCATTGCTTGATTACTGTTGTTGATATTGCTATCTATTCATTGCATAATATTGATTGGGAAAGAAAAGTAAAAAGTGGTCTTATATTGTTCACCCTCCTCTCTAGTATAAGCTTGTGTTCTTCAATTGGTATCATAGCGGGTTCCTTCAGAAGAGTTTAACAGTACTTGAAGGAAAAGCTAACAAGAACACAATGGATCCTAAGGAGGTGTCCTCAAATAATTCAGCACAAGTATTTGATGGAAGTGACTATATGTATTGGAGTATGATGATGAAGATCTACCTGATGGCACTTGGCAATGAAATTTGGGAATAAGTGGAATTTGGATATGATCCCTTAATCAATCCTCCTACAGATAAGGAAGGTAAGCTTTTACAACACTATAATTCAAAAGCAATGAATGCACTTGTGAGAGGTTTACGTAGAACAGAGTCTATGAAAGTTATGCATTGTAAAACTGCAAAAGAGATGTGGGATAAATTGCAAAATATATATGAAGGAGATAAAAGTGTCAAGAAAGCAAAGATGCAAAATCTCAAAGGACAACTTGAAGCATTAAGAATGAATGAAGAGGAAAATATTAGTGCTTATCTAATTCGAATTGATGAGGTTGTTAATGATATGCAAGGGCTTGGAATGAAGATTGATGAATCTGATATTTGTGATAAAGTATTAAGATCTCTTCCAAAAATATTTAGTGAATAGGTTTCTACTATAGAAGTATCAATGGATGGTGATACTTTGACAAGAGATAAATTTCTTGGTATGCTCACAACTTTTGAGATAAGAACAAAAGATCCTATTCCCCAGAAGGAAGCAACATTCAAAGCAATCAATAAGACAAAGGGTAAGAAGTCAGAATCAAGCAATGAGTCATCCAGTGATGAAGAAGCTAATTATGGTAGAAGAGATAAAGATTCTAGAAGATCCAGAGATCTAAGATCTGTTAAGTGTTTCAATTGTGGAAAGTTTGGACATTTTGCAACAGATTGTCAAGAACCAAAGAACAACAATGGTGAAGAAAAACAGGATCACAGGTACAGGGAATCAAAAAGATATAGGCACCAGAAGAAAAGTAAGGATGGACAAAGCAGACAAGGAAAGAAGTTCTTTCAAAGACAAAAGAGGAGCTACTATGCGGATAAGGCAAGTAAGTACTCAAGTGATAGTGATGCTAGTTTTTCAGACAATGATAGAGATGAAGTCCTATTTATGATTGAAGAAAAAGAGCAAGTTAAGAAAAGGACTCCAGTAATTCTCAAGTGTTTTAGATGTGGTAACTTTGGACATCTTGAAGATGATTGTACAAGGGATGGTTATAGTTTCAGTGATGATGAATATGAGAATGCACTTGAAGGACTAGATGAAAATCTTCTAATGGCTTTAGAAGAAGAAGTAAGTGATCCTATAGAAGACAAGCCAAAAGAAAATAAAGTTTTGGACAAAGGTAAACAAATAGAGGAATATTCAGAAAAGGATGGTTATGATCTCAAGGGAGAACTTATCTATGCCCTTGACATGGTAAAGAAGGTAAGGAAGCAACACTCTAAACTTGAAATTCAGTTTCAAGAATGTGATGAAGAGAGAAGATTGCTCATAGAGGATTTAGAAAAATCAAAGGCTAAGGCAAAGAGGTTCAAAGATAAGTTAGAAGCAAAGATCTTGGAATGTGAGAAGTTAGCACAAGAAGTGGCACTACTAAAAGAAGATTTAGAAGACTCCAAGATCAAGATGAAAGGGTTTAAAAACAACTCAAAGAACTTGGATAAGTTCATCAAGACACAAAAGACTACATCAAGCAAGATAGGTCTTGGATTTGAATAGGTTCAAAAGAAATGGGAAGGAGAGTCAACTTCAAGTTTTGGAGGAGAAGAAACTTCAGATGAAGATACTTCAGAAGAAGATAGTGTAAAATAAAGTGAGACATCTAAGGATGAGTTGGACAATAGAGAGTTCAACAAAAATAGGAACAATGCACAAAGAAGATACATATGGAACAACAATCATAATAGGAGACCAATGAGGTCAAGACAAGGAAACTTCAATGGAAGATGCTTTTCATGTCACAGGTTTGGGCACATGGCTTCACAATGCAGGACACATGTAAGATAGGAATATGGGAACATACAACTTTTCCATGGGTATTGCTACTCATGTAATCAGTTTGATCACAAGGCAATGAATTGCAGGGTTCATGATAGAAGAGGATATGGCTTCACTAGGAGAAATCCTAAGATATTTGCACCTCCAAGGAATAATAACATTAAGTGTTATAAGTGCAATAATGATGGTCACACAACAAAATGGTGTAGAGCAGACATTCCATAATCAGGTATGAACAAGAATAGGAATAGGAACATGGATATGAATAGGAATAGGAATAAGAACATGGACATGAATAGGAACATGAATAGGAACAGGAACATGGACATGAACAAGAATAGGAATAGGAACATGAATAGGGACATGAATGTAGACATGGACAGGAACATGGACATGGATAGAAACAATCAGAGGAATCAAAAGATTCAGATAAGAAGGAAAGAGGATAAAGGTAAAGAACAATGCCTTCTGGGAGTAGAAATACTCCCACCCTAGAATTAACCACCTCAATAGAAGGTGGGGGAGGGGCTAAGCTAAGAGGCTCATTCTTAGCCCCGAGCCCCAAAGGTGACCCTTTGCCATTGATGTCAAAGGGGGAGAGATTTGAGTAAGGGGGAGAGATTTGATATTTGAGAGAGCATTGAGCCAGGGGGAGCAATGTCCCAGGGGAGCAGAACAAAGGAAAAGTCAAGTTTTTAGTAAAAGGAAATTGGGTTGCCATCAATGAAAAAGGGGGAGATTGTTGGACATTTTGAGCTTATTTAGTTGTCATTGATGTCAAGGTGAAAATTCATCATTTATACCATGGAGCACACCATCAATAGCACCAGGAACAATGCGAAGAGTTGAAGAGAAATTTGGAAAAATAATATTTTATGAGGGTTTATGGTAAACCCATGATGGAAGATTAAAAGGTTTCATTAAAACCATTATAGTTGGTAAAATAATATTTTATGAGGGTTTATGGTAAACCCACGATGGCAGAATATATTACATTTAAAGGTTTAAGTTTAAACCCAAAGTTAAAGTTTATAAAAATAATTTATAAAATTTAAATTCCTTAGAATTTAAATAATTTATAAATTATAAAGGTGGGAGCGCCGACGTCATGCAATAAAAGGAAGCATCGACATCCAAGCAACAAAGGAATTTGTGTATAAATAAATGCCAAGGAGGCATTCAAAATTCATCCCTTCGATTGATTAATGTATGCGATAAAAAGTGAAAGGTTTTCGTGCTTGTTGATCGTGAGGAAGAAGACAAGAAATTTTTCTTGTCTTTAGCGCCAGGTAGAGGACAAAAGAGGAAGGGCACATTGATTGAAATGCATAGGACACGGTGGTCCATTGGCAGCACATGTTTTGCAAAGGCGTTGGGAGTTGAGGAAGCACACGATCGATTCGTGTGGAGTGGTGTGTCTTAGGCGCCAAGGGAAGTTTGTTTTGCACATGGTTTTTGCACGCCAACCGAGGACAAAGAAGATGAAGAGCGCTTAGGCTCTTAACCGTGCGTCTAGCGCACGTGATGGTTATAGCCATGGCTAGAGCGCTCGCAGAGGCAGAGAACGTGGGTTCGAAACCCACTAAGAGGCAAAGGTAACTTTTTGATAATTAATTTTTGCCTAAGGTTTTTCAAAGGATATTGTGGAGTAATAAGGGTTTGTGAAAAGTTGTGTGTTTGATTTATGTTATTGTTGGAGTTATAAGGGTTTGAGAAAGGTTGTTGATTTGATATTTGATTTTTATTATTGTGGAGTAATAAGGATTAATGTGAGGTTGTTTTATTGATGAAGTGATTTATATCTTTGGAACCATAAAGAAAGTTGATTTGATTTTTATCAAAGTTTCTCTTGCCATTAAAATAAATTAAAGAGGTTTGAATTAATTTTTGGTGGATGTTAAGTTTATTCTAGTTGGGAGTTTATAAGGTGTTATTGGATAAATATTTTATGTATGTTGATGGTTGTTTTTGAAAGGTGGAGTGATAAGGTGTATTTGAGTATTTACATTATATTGTGAGAAAGATTTATCTTCTAACCTCTTTGAGATTGGCATAGAAGTTGTTGTGGTTGTGGCAAATTTATGAGATCCCTTCATCATCAAGAAAAATGTATGAGCACATTCTTCCATAGTTGAGTTGATTGATTGGTTTTATAGAAAATAAGTTTGGAGTGAAAAGGACTTGATTAGGGTTTCCTTTTCGAGAGTGTTTGAGTTAATGCTTCAAGGTTTTCTGGAATAAAGAGTTGTTAAAACCTTGTTTTATAAGCATTATTGTTGAAGCCATTGGTTGTGTGAAGAACTTGAGTTAGGGTTTTGCAAAAGAACATGAGTATCATTGTTATGTGAAGATAGTTTTATAAGCATTGTTGTTGAAGTGAGTTGTTGTGCAAAGAACTTGAACTATGGTTTGAAAAGAACATGAGTATCATTGTTATGTGAGATTTGTTGTTGAGTATTGTTGGAAACATTTTGAGTTGGTTGATATATACTTGGACTAGGGTTTGTGAGCAAAGGTTGTTTCATTGAGTGATTGGTTGAGTAAAGTTGATTGAGCCTAGTCAAGTGGATGTGTGAAGTGATTGTTCAAGTTCCATAAAATAAACTATTCTATATTCTGATATGAGTTGAAAAGTGATTGAGCATTGAGTATAGAATATATTGGGTCTCTAACAATTCTCTCTATGTTTCTATGAGATTTGGACAAGTTCTGAGTGAGCTTGTTGAGCAGATTTGGACAAGTTTGAGTGATCTTGTTGAGCAGATTTGACAATTGAGTGAGCTTGTTGAGTAGATTTGGACAAGTTCTGAGTGAACTTGTTGAGCAGATTTGGACAAGTTTTGAGTGAGCTTGTTGAGCAGATTTGGACAAGTTTTAAGTGAACTTGTTGAGCAGATTTGAGCAAGTTCTGAGTGGACTTGTTGAGCAGATTTGAGCAAGTTCTGAGTGGACTTGTTGAGCAGATTTAAGCAAGTTCTGAGTGAACTTGTTGAGCATATTTGAGCAAGTTCTAAGTGGACTTGTTGAGCATATTTAAGCAAGTTTTGAGTGAGCTTGTTGAGAATATTTGAGCAAGTTATGAGTGGACTTGTTGAGCATATTTGAGTAAGTTTTGAGTGGACTTGTTGAGCATATTGAGAAAGTTTGAGTGGAATTGTTGAGCATATTTGAGCAAGTTTTGAGTGGACTTGTGGAGCAGAGTTTGGTGCAGATTTGAGGATAGGTTTGTACTAGACTAGAGACAGATATTGAGCATATTTGTGCTAGACCGAAGGACTATGTTTAGTATAGATTTGAGATAGATCTTTGGAGGTGACAGAGCAGAGAGGACAGTAGTCTCCAGTGGATAGAGATCCATCAGCCAGGGTAGTGAGGACAGGTCTTCTGAGTGGGGACAAGAGTCTTCAGTGGAGAGAGATCCACAAGCTAGTGCAGTGGAGGTAGTAGTCTTCTAGAGGATCACCAACCAGATCAGAGGAGAAGGAGTTCTCCTATGGATAGAGATCCACGAACTTGATTTAGGGGATTGGTATCTCCTTTGGACAGAGGTCCATAAACATTGTAATAGGGAAGGATTCCCAAGAGATTGATTGAGAAAATTTTAGTGAAATATTTTCTCCGTGGAGTAGCCCACATTGGGTGAACCACGTAAATTGTGGTGTCTCTATTGTGTATGGTGTTTTGTGCATTGCTTGATTACTTTTGTTGATATTGCTATCTATTCATTGCATAATATTGATTGGGAAAGAAAAGTAAAAAGTGGTCTTATACTATTCACCCCCCCTCTCAGTATAAGCTTGTGTTCTTCAAATATTTGGTTTAGATGGGTGTTAAGGGATCCATAATAGGTTAGAGAGGAGCTTGATGTGGTGAGGTTTGTTAAGGAGAACCTAGATGATCCCCTATATGTCAACACAGGGGTGGATGATGTCAAAGTATCCTTTGGATATAGGAGATGGTACAAGGGCATTATACCCTCGAGGATATCCTCAGAAATGTCAGTGTAGAGGCACCAGATCATGGAATAGGGCATGTAGTTGGCACTATGAGAGGTCATCCAACGGACTATAAAATGATGACAGAGGGTGGTAGGCTAGCCCAAAAATATATGGGTTCAAGTTCAAGTAAATATGGTGATGACCATTAGGCTGACCATCACTATATCTGACTCAATGGGATAGGGGATACCAAGAGCCTCCCCTATGATGAAAGAGGTGGGACCTAGTGATACAATAGGCTAGTAAGACCTGATGAGAGTGGTGAAGGCACTATAGGTTAGTATGGTTTCCATGTAGAGGGATATGGATACCATTCGCATAGAAAGGGACCAAGCCCTTATAGAACGAGACATAACAACAACAAAGAGGGACATGAGGGATGAGGCAAAGCGCCTTAAGTGAGATATGGACCAACTAGAGAAATATCATCAATAGGACCATGTAGAGGGTATGGTTATCATTATTGAAATCCAATAGCACAAGGGGATCTAGCTACTACAAGAGGATATGTAGAGAGTGAGGGAGGCACATGCAGCATTGGTGCAAAGGGAGACAATCTACAAGATGGCCTATTACCAAGCCATCACAACATATTAGAGGATACCTCTATCATCCTCCCTACAATCACAAACTCACTCACAATATTGGAGGCAGTCTATTTCATGGTCTATGAACATGTCCCCACCAAGACCACCTCTAATAGATAGGGTACAAGAGACATGCTCACATAGTTAGTGCAGGGATTAAGATGGCATGTCAATTTTGAGTATGGCATACATTCTTTTGGATGGTAAAGTGTTATATGACTTCTATTATGGCACATCCAATCGACTGACATGTACTCATATGTTTCAAGTAAAAGATATATTATTGCATTATTTATTTAATATGTGTTTTATGATATGTGTGCTTTTTTTCATTATGCATAAATGGGTAATAGAAATAAAGGAATGAACTTGATGAACAAATACATGATGAAAATATGTGAACAAGAAAAGGAAATGGAAGGAAGAAAATCAAGGAGAAGAGGAGAAAGAAAAAGGAAGAAACAAAAGAAGAAGGCCAACAAAAAGGTTAAAGAAAACAAAAAGTGCTTAGAACATGCTATTTGAATTAGCATAGACCAAAATAGATCAATGTGATCAAATGAGAAAAATATAAAGAAAATTAAAAGAAAAAATATGAAGTAGAACATTATGAGGATGTATGTTTGTAAATGGTAGAGAATGGAGCAAAACATGCATGGGTGTGATGCTTGTGAGTGGCCATGAATCTATCCTATGAGGGTGTAATGCTTGTTGATGCGAATAGGAGTAGTGGAGTGGTACCCACTATGGATGTGTGCTCACTACCGACCAAAAGGTTGAGAAAAAACTAGCTTAAGGTGTGTGCTAACTAGTGGTTGTATGTGGAGCAATACCCACTAGGATGTGTGCTCATAAATGGCTTAAGGTTGAGGCTATGCTTGCTGAAAACCATGAAGCTATCTTGTATGGAGTGTTGTGCTCACTAAGATCTAAAAGGAGTGTAACCCAATAGGGGTGTAATGCTTGTTGATGGTCAAAAATAGTATTACCCTATAGGGGTTTAAGGCTCATTAAGAGGACAATAGGATTGATCAAACGAAAGGAACAGGGTTTTGTGTGTGCATGTGTTAGAAAAATAAAGATAGAATAAGAGAAAATAAAATGCAAAGTAATGTGTATGTGTATCCTTGTTGAAAATATCAAGATTTAATAAATATATAAAATAGTCAGTGGTTGTATGAACACCATAAATAATATTCATGCAATTTTTATCCTATCTTACAAGGACCCCTTAAAAATCAAAAGATCTAGGAGGAAAAGTGTGATCAAAATAAGATATGGAGATAGAAAATGTGAGACTGAAGAACTATATCCCTTAACTTGGAGAACTTTTTGATAATTATGGACACTTTCAACATCAAGGAATATGGAAGAAAAAACTAGTTTTGTTCCAATAGATGCAAGAATGTAAAAATACATGAAGATGAGATTCCTACTAGAATAGAAATACCTCATGTATGTATGTGAACAATAAAGGTAATCATCAAAATACTAATGAGAAAAAGCAAATGAAGTACACTATGTTGGGTATTTGCTAAACATGAGTGACCTAGTATGAGTGCAATGCATATGATCTAAACCTAATTAGGTGTCATCATTTGCCTCATTGTAATATCCCTAAAAATCAACAAAGTAGTTAGATGCAAATATGATAAAGAAACGAACTAACTATATGACAAGAATAAGTGCAAAAATAAGAGTATGTTAAGTAGTCCATGCAATGTATGACAAGCAATAATCTAGAATGAGCAAGAAAACCAACGCAAGTTGGCATAAAATAAGTTGAAAAAAGAGAGGAGAAAGAAGAATACAATATAAGAAGAGAGATGATCAAAAAAATAAGAACAGAAGAGAGATGATGTGAATTCATGTATAATATCATTTTAAGTGCATTATGTTCATTGCCTCTTTAAGTTATTTACCATGTAACATTGCTAAATGATAGGCCCCCAAGCCAAACTTCATTGTTAGGACAAAGGGGCCTAGCCAATTAGGCTAAATTTTACCTTCTAGATTGATGTGAGAATTTGTGTTCTAGTTTTCCTTGAGGGCGAGGTACCTATCTTCAAAATAATGATTACAAAATTTCTTAGCGTAAGTTCACTTGAGCCTATTTTTATAGCCTCAAAGATGCTCTAAGACATGGATGTGCTTTTCATCCAACAACTCCAACTAGTTTAAATGATCTAAATGAAAGTCAACACATATTTTGATTGTGTCTTCCTTCTTAGAAATAAAAATGATGAATCATAATTGCTCAAGGTCTTTAGGAAACATATGAATTGAATCCTCTTGAGACTTATGTAATATCCCTCTTTGGTAGAACTCTTTATTATCAATGAATTATGTACTGGTGTGAATGGTTAAGAGCACAA
This sequence comes from Wollemia nobilis, assembly GCA_028583015.1. Taxonomy (NCBI): domain Eukaryota; kingdom Viridiplantae; phylum Streptophyta; class Pinopsida; order Araucariales; family Araucariaceae; genus Wollemia; species Wollemia nobilis. Next base: position 249,600 of record JAQPPZ010000856.1, on the reverse strand, counting down.
ATTCATTTAAAAATATCTATATGATGGAAATATTTGCAATATTTTGATCTTGGAATATGGTATTGATGATGTACTTGTGCGAGTAAGACCAGGTTCTCACTCTCTCTGGTGGGAACATATGGGTAAACAACCTACAATGAGATATATTTTGAGAAATTATGGTGATGACTTGCTCATCAACAATTTAAGGTAACAAAGACCTGTTGGTCAAAAAAATTATCTAATGGAAAGGTTTGTGTGCCCAAATATCTTGACTAACATTGAAATACTAGGGAGCTCATGAGAGTAGTAGCAGTCAATCTCCAAAGGATACCGGTTCCTTGAAGTCCTAGCTAACTATTCCTAAAAGCTGGGGAAAAGGGTGTTGAAAGAAATAAACTACACTATTGCCAAAACATAAAGTGGTACATATTAAGAAACATCAATACATATGCAATAAAAATGATCCTCCAACTAAAAAACCAACTCCCTAATAGACCAACTAGTTACAAAAACAATCATAGAGTATTCAATTTTAATCTATTGTATACTAATCAGACCATGAATTATAGACAAGTAAATGAGTACAATGGAAATCCAGGATTCATAATTATCACCATAAACATTTAAATGCTCAAATTAGAAATAAAAATTCATCATATAACATTCAATTTTGACTCTCTATATCTTTGGAAGACCCCAAATTCCAAACATGTAAATGAGTACAACAAAAAATATAGGATTCAGAATTATCACCATAAACATATAACATGCTTAAATTAGAAATAAGAGGTCATACATACACACATACTCTACAAATTTATAGAACCAGAGGTCAGAAAACAACCAATTTGTATTAATATGCAGTTTCCATCCTTATAGATGAATTGTAAATGCCTAAGAGCTAACCAGTTTTCATTCTACATCCTTGTATATATAAACATTTTACAATCATGTAATTATCAAAAGACACCATTATTATAGAAATGGAATGTTATTGTTTTAGAGGGAGTACCATATGATTGGACTATTAGGAAGTATGGTCACTCCAAGGGCCAAGAAACATCATATGAAGAGTCACATTCCATCATATATATGGATGTGCAATTGTAATAGAATATCATCAAAAAGGAAATATCAAGAGATGGGACATCATCCATGGAGCAATGGAAGGTGATGTAATATGATGTATATGAGGTCTTTTATTCAATAAGGGTTTATTGTATTTTTCAGCATTTGTCATTAGCAATTTTGGAGTTACTTCATATTCTGAATATAAGCTTATTTGCTTACCATTATTATTTCCTTAATATTGAGTTGAGTATTATTGATTTAGTGGTTATATTATTGAGTGGTTATTCATTAAAATCTAATATATCATTGCAAGTTGAGCACTAGTAAATGGACTCATAACTTGAGGAAGAAGGATCTTCCTCCTGATTAGCATACATAGCATTTGGCTTTTCTAGGGGATTTCTAGTGGAAGCAACCTGATTTCTTATGTCAGACGGAAACCTTCATGGCTGAAATTCCTCTGAGATTCTTGTATCTTCATGGTTGTGACCTCATTTGTGATATTCTTAAAGCATACCATAATTTCCCAAAGGGTAATTGTTTAGGATTTCAAGCCTAGTAATGTTGGGATAGTAGCAGGTGTCCAAAGTAGTGGGACTATCGAGGGAGCAAGTAATGCTTTTTGATCTAGAGTAGGAGGCTAGGATGATAAATTGACCGTTGGGGTAATACACCAACAAAAAATTTGGCCAAAAATGGTGGTTGTTGTTGAGGATATTTATGATATATGGAAATAACAAACTTTAGAGGCAGTCTTCCTACAACAATAAGGTCTTTCTTAGCTCTTATTTCTTCTTGAAAAACCTTTGAGAATGTTTGTACATTGGATTTCCTTATGTACATCCCTATATTAGAAGGAAATATCCTTAAATAGTGATACATTTCTTTTTCATAAGTTGGGCATAGGCCTTGTGGTACTCTTTTCTTGTTTTAGATGAACCTAATATTGAAGTTAGTTATTTCTTCTTGAAAATGTGTTTGGATGCTAGTGAACTAGTTCAAAAAAGAGAAGGGATCTACCTGTTCATTAAATTCTTCAATCATTTTTCTGGCCAGTGTGTTCCATGAAGTTATGGTTAGATCTGAAAAGGATCTATATCAGTATAACATATTTCCTTTCATTGATATTACCAACAACCTTATCATTATGTCTTCCTATTGGATACTATGTACGATGGCTAATACTACTATATCTTGGCAATATTCATACAACATTTTCTAGTGCCATCATATGTTGGTAGCACTTTCAGGTAGCCTAGGGAATGGGATTTTTGACCGCTACATTCAGAGGTCTAGTATGGTTCTAGGTTGGATAGTTATGGACATTCTTATTTGGGTTTACAACCATTACTATTGGTACAAGAGGATAAGTTATTGGAGTTGGGTTGATAGCAACTAGAGTGGTTGCAGTTACTACTAGAATCAGATATGGTGTGTAAATAGGTGGAAATATCAAATAAATTTTGAAGTTGTCAAACTATAGTTCTAGGAATTCAATTGGTCCTTTATATTTTCTAGTTGCTTTTCTTGTGATCATATATCTAGAAATATGAGGGCAACTTAAAGAAATATGGATATGCAAGTATTTTCTAGGTCTTGAGAGATAGAGTCACTAGGTGATGGATATTGTGGATCAAAATAGAGTATCATTAGGTTTTGTTCAGATGTGAAGGAAACTGGTCTTATGATATGCATATCTAGATTTTAGTAGAGTCACCAAGTGATTTTGGTGAGATATGATAATATAGGAAATCACCTATCCTTGTACTATCCAACTAAGGGACCTTCGGGTCCCATCGAGCATGCCAAAAATTGTTGGTCAGAAAATCATTCTAATGGAAAGGTTTTTATACCCACAAATATTGACCAACATTAAACACCAGGGAACATGAGAAAGGTAGTGGTCAATCTCCAGAGGAGGTTAGTTCCTTGAAGTCCTGGCTAACTATTTCTAAAAGTGGGGCAAAAGGGTGTTGAAAGAAAAAAACTACACTATAGCTAGAAATTAAGGTGGTACAAATTAAGCAACATCAAGACATATGCAATAATAAGGATCCTAAAACTAAAAAAACAAACTCCCTAATAGACCATCTAGTTACACAAATAATCATAGAGTATTCAATTTTAATTTATTGTATCCTAATTAGACCACGAACTCCAAACAAAATTTTAGGATTCAAAATTATCACCATAAATATTTAACATGCTCAAATTAGAAATAGGCAGTCATCAGAGAACATTCAATTTTGACTCACTATATCTTTGGCAGACCCCAAATTCTAGACAAGTAAATGAGTATAGCGAAAATCCAGGATTCATAAATTCTTAAATTAGAAATAAGAGATCATACATATACATACTCTACAAATGGATAGAAATAGAGGCCAAACAATAGCCAATTTGTATTAAGATGCAATCCTTACATATGAATTGTAAACGCCTAAGAGCTGACCAATTTTCATTCTACATCCTTGTATATATATACATTTTACAATCATGTCATTATCAAAAGACATAATTATTATAGAAATAAAATGTTATTGTGTCAGAGGGAGTGCCATATAATTGGACTATTAGGAAGTATGGTCGCTCCATCTACCTCATCATGGCCTTCTAACTTGGACAAAATCTATGCTATGCTGGGTAGTGTTGAATATACTTCTTGCATTTCGTTCATCGCTTTTCACTTATCATTTTTGGTTGAGCTACCCTATTTCTCGCATTATGCTATGAGGACAACCACCCTATTAATATTCTTTTGATAAATGATTTTATCATCAAAGTATCATCGTATGGTAGAAATTCTCATGCAAGTGGTTTAGCACTAAATTTGATTAAACCATCTACCAAGACTATGCATCATGGAGTCATGATATCATATATTCAAGATCTTGTAGGACTCTGGTTAGGTAGAGGAGCTTTATCAATATCATTACTTGTTTTTATTTTTCAATAACCTCTTATATCAGGTTAGGAATTGGGTACCCATTTAGGCATTGATTGAGAAAAAATCTTTTGGGCCTCCAAAATTGGACCTCAGCAACAGGTCGGGGATTTGGTATCCTTTCGGGATTTAGTCAAGTGCAAATCATATGGTATCATCTAGAATCCACCTTTGTTGGCCTCTAGTATCTAGGTGGATAGTTGACCATATTTCGGGTCCCTTCTAGGTTCAAATCTTCTAGCGATATCCTTCCTCTGTGGGCTAGGACTTTGGCATCTTATCGGGCATGATTCCTTTGGCACTTCTAAGACTTGGTCATTTTTTTGTATGTATGTTTCAAAACTTATAGATCACCCTGATCTCCAACTACGTGCAAAATATCTAGTCTCTCCTAGATAGTCTAGACATCTGGGACCTCACCGGATTTTGATTGAGTGTAATTCTTCCAGTCGCTACAAGCTTCCTAGTCTAACGGGATCTCTAGACCCCTCCCGGGCTTGGATGGAGGACAAAATTTGGCCTCTCCTAGACTTGGTAGATTTGAAATCCCTAGTTGAGCCAAGTTTTTGGGAGAAATTTAGGCCCCAATCAGGTGCAAAAATTTCAATCATCTCTAGACTTAGCCAATTCTACACCGGATAATTTCATGTTGCATAGTTTATTTAATCTTCAACACTTTGTTTCCAAAGTGCATGTGGGTAATGTTCAAAAACACCCACAAGACCCTTCATGTACACACATTTGCATTTTGCTTGTTTTCATGTTCACACCATTGGGCTAGGAAGATACTTGTGCAATGAGTCTCCTTAATAGGTTGGTAATAGCACTAGACTATCTTAAAATAGATTGTCTACTTAAGAATAAAACAATGGTGTATAATATTATTAGTGTTAATCTATGTTGCTTGTGGCATGCATAGATTTTTATTGGACAATAATTATTAAGTATTAATTATTTGGTAACATTAATACTTTGGAATTATTAAGTATTAAGTAAATAATGATTTTAATACTTTAGATAAGTAAAGTATTGATTAGATTAATGGCATTAATATTTTGGATAATTAAATAATACTAATGTCAATACCAAAAGCTAAAGTTAGTGATTGAAATTAATTTAGTGAATTATTCATTTAATCATTGCTTTTCCTCTAACGTTTTTGGTTTAAATTAAAATAGCTTGCAATTTAAATTCAGCCTTCTCCTTTTGTTTACCATGCTTGGGTGGCACCTTTAATGGCATAAATGTGGTGTTGAAGGTAACATCTTCTTGTGCTTGAGAAACACCATTTCTTTCATGCAAAGTGGGTGCCTTATTCCTTTATAAAAAGGGATATGAATGCATGGAAGGGGGATTGGGATTTTGGGAGAAGCAAAAGAAAGGATTTTAACCCTACAATCCAACTTCTAACTAGAGGATGTCGTATAAAGTTATCTTTCTTAAGCTACCTGAATTTGTCCCCACTACATTCATTTGTTGGCTTGTGTTTGGGTCTATAGGCATTAACTTTATTGGCAGGGTAGTATTAGTGTCATAGATTATCCAAGTTGAGTCTTTTGGTTTGAAGTGTCCAATTTCATTAGGTTTGTGGAATCTTCTTATGGTTTGAAGGCTTTGAGTATTGTTGTCTTTTTATTTGGTCTTTGCCTTAATTGGTATATATAGTTTTTAGGGAAGTAAGATCTTTCTTAATTATTTTGCTATAAAATTTATGGCTTTGAATTCAGTTACTATGTAATTTCTTATGCTTTGGATCCACTATAGTTTTGAAATAAATATGAAAGTCTTTGCTTGGAAAAGAAAATGTTGTTGATTGCAAATTGAAATATGGAAATTATAAATGTGCTTTTTAAGTTTTATGCTTGGTTATTAGGAAGTGAATTCTCTATGATAATGGTTATTCTCTTTTATAATATGGATTATTGTATGATGGTTTTGAAAGAGAAAAAATATAATGATTCCTAAGACTTTTGTGAGTTAAGGGATCATTATAAAGAGAAGTATGGGATTCTCTTTTATAAGATGAATTTTTGTATGATGGTTTTGAAAGAGAAACTATATAATGATTCCTAAGACTTTTGTGAGTTAAGGGATCATTATAAAGAGGCGTATATTATATTTTCTAAGATGGAATTTTATATGATGGTTTTGAAAAAGAAACTATATAGTGGTTCCTCGGACTTTTGTGAGTTAAGGGATCATTATAAAGAGAAGTATGAGATTCTCTTTTATAAGATGGATTTTTGTACGATGGTTTTGAAAAGTAAACTATATAATGATTTTTGAGACTTTTGTGAGTTAAGGGTTCATTATAAAGAGTTGTATGGGATTCTCTTCATGTTGGCTTGTTTTCATTATGTTTTTATGCATGGTTGTTTACATAAATAGAAAATGGTATGTCTTAAGTTGCATTGCGTTTAGAGTTTTCCTAATCCATAAATATTTCTCATGAGCCATGGGTGGTTTCCCTATCGTAAATAAGCTTGCATATTTATGGATGACTTCATTGTAATTTGAATATATAGATGTTGTGGAAAAATAAAGTTTGTGTAAAAGAATATTTTGCTCAATGAGTTTTGTAAATATGATTATTGTATAAATTAAAAGATTGTGTTGCTTTAATGATATCTTGGGTTTTTGAACTTTAAATTAATCTTAGCAATATTTTATTTTGATAGTTAGTATTGAGTTCTATCAATTGTAGGAATGCATATTTATGTTAAATACTTGGTTTATTATGTTATAGCAATTTATGTTATAGGAGTGCATCTTTTGAAGCTTATGTCAAGCATTTGAGTTAAGAAAAATGTGGTTTTATTTAAGAGGCATCCTTGTTTATATATTATAGCATTTTTATTAAATGGATTATGACATGCTTTAAAATGCTTTTGATATGATGTGATTTGCTTTACTTTAGAATTATGTTTTAAAGTGCAAGAATTATTTAAGATAATATTATCTTGGGGTGATTATAATATCTTGTGAACTTAAGTCAAATAAATTAAAGCCCAATACTTGAAGGAGTTGCATGAAAACAATACCCAGGTAACCATGAGCTTAGAAGGAGTTACAAGAATGCAATAGCTAGGGACTCATGAACCTAGAAAGAGTTGTGTGAATATGATGTTGGACATTTTGATTGATAAGTTATCATTGATGTCAAGAGTGAGTGGTCATTGATGTTGAACCTTCAACACCAGTCAGTGGTAGTTTCAGTTGGCAACATTCGTTTCGGTTTCAGTTTCAAGACCTAGTTCACGGAAGTCAAATGAGGTCCAAAGTGCAAGAAAAATCCCAAATAAATAATATTATAATATTATTTTATAATATTATGCCAAGGAAGTTTAAAATTAATTATAAATTAATTTATTAGTTAATTTACTTAACTTATAAAGTTATTTAAATTAATTATTAATTATAAATAAATTTAAGCTAAGGTTAAATAACCCTAAGGTGGGTTATCAAATTTGAAATTCGAAATTTGATTTCGAATAAAGTGCCACCGACATAAGGAGAAATTAAAAGCGTGTATAAAAGGGGGAAACTCCCACCCTACCATACTTACCATGCCTTCAAAAATTAATGTGAGCCTAAGAATTGAGAGCTATACGAATTGCGTTGCGTCCAAAGTGAAGGAGGAGTGTGCACGTTTAGAAAGGAATAGATGGCAAGTGAAGGCATAAGAGGAAGGCACTATACCTTCCTTCACGTGGGCATTAGTAGCCCATGTGGTGGGCTCCCAAGCGCTAAGGTGCTTAGGCTAGAGGAGACGGCAGATCGAATCTCGCCGAATCCCCTTTTTTGGGAAGTATAATGTATGCTTGTAAATTGGTCGCCAAAATTTTTAGAAATATAGTTGGGCATTTAAAAATTATTTTTTGCATATTTAAATTGGTTCTAATGTTGCTAAAGGAGTTATAAGGGTTTTTGTAAAATTAAATTTTTAATGTTGGGTGCTCAAATGTTTTGAAAAGATTGTAAGGTGTTTTGGTTGATATTATTATGGTGTTGGATATTATTTTAAGTTGGAGTTTATAAGGTGTATCAAGGAAATTATATTTATGTATGGTATGATGAGTGTTGTTCTAAAAGGGAGCAATAAGGCATAAATTGAGTTGTGATTGTTTTATGTCCAAGGAATATTTTTGGAAAGTGTTGAAGTAATATTGTTGTATCTAACCATTGGAATTGGAAAGAAGAAAATTGTGATTAAGACAGGTTTTATAAAAGCACTTCTACATCCAACAAAAGGTATGGGCATATTCTTCCTAGTGAGTGATTGTTGAAAATTGTGAATGAAAAATTGGAGTGAAAAGGATTGTTTGGTTTGCATTGTTGAGAGTGTTTTGAATTAATGCTTCAAGGTTTTATGGAATTAAGAGTTGTTGATAAAACCTTGTTTTATAAGCATTGTTGTTGAAGTGTTTGAGTTGAGTGAAGAACTTGAACTAGGATTTACAAAGAACATGAGTATCATTGTTATGTGAAGATTTTATTATAAGCATTGTTCTTGAAGTGAGTTGTTGAGTGAAGAACTTGAACTAGGGTTTGGAAAGAACATGAGTATCATTGTTATGTGAGATTGGTTGATAAAGCATTGTTGGAAAAAATTGAGTGAGTATTCATATGCTTGGACTAGGGTTTGTGAGCAAGAATCATTTCCTTGAGTGATTGGTTGAGTAGAGTTGGTTAAGCCTAGTCAAGTGAATGTGTAAAGTGATTGTTCAAGTTATGTGAAACAAATTATTCTATATTCTGAATTGATTTGAGAAAGAGGTTGAGTATTGATGAGTGTGAAACATATTGAGTCTCTAACAATTCTCTATATGTTTCTATGATAAGAGAGTGATTGAAAGTGATTGAGTATTGAGGTGAATGTGAAGCATATTGAGTCTCTAACAATTCTCTATATGTTTCTAAGAGAGTGATTGAAAGTGATTGAGTATTGAGGTGAATGTGAAGCATATTGAGTCTCTAACAATTCTCTATATGTTTCTAAGAGAGTGATTGAAAGTGATTGAGCATTGTGATGAATTTAGAGCATATTGAGTCTCTAACAATTCTCTTTATGTTTCTATGAGATTGGACAAGTTCTAGTGTGGACTTGTTGAGCAGATTTGAGACAAGTCTTTGAGAAGACTTGTGGACATATTTGGGTAAGCTTTTGTGGAAGCTTACAATACAGATTGAGAGCATATTTGGACGAGTTCTTGTGAGGACTTGAGGATAAATTAGTGTGAGCTTTTGTGGAAGCTTACAAGGCATATTTAAGACAAGTATTTGAGAAGGCTTGTGAGAAGAGTTGATTTATTGATTTGTTCAAACCTTGAGTTAAGGTTTGGGGTATATCCAATAGAGTTGATTTGTGATTGTGTTAAGATTTGAATTAAGGCTTGAGGACAAAGATTGAGGACAGATTCATGCTAGATCGAATGACTATTTTTAGTAAAGAACATAGGACAAATATTGAGGATAGATTTGTGCTAGACCGAAGGACTATGTTTAGTGCAAAACAGAGGACAGAGATTAAGGATAGATTTGTGGTAGACCGAAGGACTGTGTTTAGTGCATATCAAAGGACATATATTGAGGATAAATTTGTGCTAGATAGAAGGACTGTGTTTAGTGCATATTTTAGATAGAGCTTTGAAGGTGATAGAGTATAGAGGATGATAGTCTCCAATGGATAGATATCCATTAGCTAGGGCAGTGAGGATAAGTCTTTAGTGGATAGATATCCATTAACCAGAGTAATGGGGGCAATAGTTCTTCTAGAAGATCACCAGTCAGAGCTTAGGAGAAAGGAGTTCTCCTGTGGATAGAGATCTGTGAACTTTATTAGGGGATTGGTGTCTCCTTTGGATAGAGATCCATAAATATTGTAATAGGGAAAGGATTCCCAAGAAATTTATTGAGAAAATTTTAGTGAAATATTTTCTCTATGGAGTAGCCCACATTGGGTGAACCATGTAAATTTGGTGTCTCTATTGTGTGTGGTGATTTGTGCATTGCTTTGATTACTATTGTTGATATTGCTATCTATACATTGCATAATATTGATTGGGAAAGACAAGTAAAAAGTGGTCTTATAATGTTCATACCCCCCTCTCAGTAAGCTTGTGTTCTTCATATGATAGCGATGTTTCTTGTGAATTTAGTGCACCTTGATTCAGAATGCTTAGGTGTACTCCAACTAAACATTATCAAAACTTTTACAAGACAGTAGTGGTGATGCCTTGAATGCATGGAATCTAGTGATCATGTTCATTGCCAATGAAGTGGTAATGACCTTAGTTAGCCCATGGAGGTGTGGTAACTAAGCACCAAGTATCTATATTTGATTAACCTACCTGGATGGATCTAGAGTAAGGTTAGGTAATATGCATCCCCTTTAAGTGTTATGGGCCTTACAGGATAATCCCTACATTGTGGTTACATTGTACTATGTTGATGAGGGTATGGGAAAGGTAGGGTGATCACTTTTGGAATCCTTTTGAACATGTAGCTTTAGTAAGGTGAATCCTAGAAACCATGGGAGTTGGCCACTCTTATCCACTAAGTATCATATACATCAACTTGGAACTCAAATGTGGTGAAGCCTTGTATGTTGGAAAGATAAAATAAGGGTTTCCTCCTTATGAACCTTTGCTTGCAATTATTCTTTACAAAAAAATGGGGTTGGTAGTTTTAGGTTTTTATAGTTGGTATTAGATATCTAGGTCGTAGGACTAGAAGCTTTTGCAGAGTCTACCTAGGTTGAGCATTGACTTGATGTGCATCTTTGGGTTTGGCACCTTGCAATAAAGCAAGTGTGACCCTTATCATTATCCATTGAGTGATAATATTTATGCTAGTTCATGAGGAGAATGAAGCTAACATACTATAAGTACAATCAAGAGGAAATTGTAACTTACCCAAATTCATTTATGAATAGGATATGGCACCTATATTGAGATCCTCCAAAAATGTGGCGCTAAATATATAGAAGGAGATTTAAATATGCTCCTTGAAGAAGCCTAGAGTAAAGAAGGACTTGGGCAAGAGGAAGGGAAGTGTCATGGATATCCATCAAATAGTTACCAAATTAGAGGGATCCAATAGGAATGTTGGAAATTCGAAGGACCTTGATGGGGACACAACCAGTGATACTTCTCTACTCAAGTTACTTCATGGAGAGGTAAGTTAGGTGTTGTCATTAGTGAAGTTGCTACAAGATGAAATGGGCCAACACCAAGATTGGTAGAAAATATTATTGAACAAGGTTTCAATGAGGAAAATACAAAAGGACCTAATACTAGTAAGAAAGGTAATATAAGAACTCAAATACCCAAGATAGGGTGCTATACCTATGGAGGTCATCACCATGCTAAAATGTACCCTCAACATTTTCTATCAAGCAATAGGACAGAAGAACAACAACATCAAGGTTACACAACTATCGGGAACCTGAGTGGATAATCAGCCCTAATGTTACTATGTGGTAAGTTGTTTTAAGTTTTAATAGATAGTGGATATAAAAATAGTTTTATTTCCCCTTTATATGTTATGAAGACCTAGATTTTTGACACAAGGGTTGAAATTCAAGTATGTTTCTAGATAGACCTACTCAGTGGATCAATGTTTTTCCTACAATAGAGATAACTCTACCCAAGGGATCCACTATATGGTTCTATATGTGGCACCCCTCCATGGTTTTGATATTATCCTAGGGGTGGATTGGTTGAAGGCACATGGAGCCTTAATTAAATTTCAAGATAGGTGGATGGATTACACCGAAAAATATAAGAATAGGGTGAGAATACAAAGTAAGCAAGGTTATTTTAAATCTCACTTGCCCTTGGCTATGCAATAAAAGAAAGTTGTTAAAAGACGTAGTATGCTCTATGTAGTGAAGACCAATGGAAAGCCAAGAGAAAAAAAGGATGAATAAATATTCAAGAAAAATCCAATTCTACATGAATTTCGGGATGTATATAACTACCATCAATCAGTCAAAACTAGGGTAATGAAAATATGGTTCAATCTTCTAGGTCTATGCATAAAGAGGCTAATGTTAGCAACAATAGTGAGTCAGTTTAGGGAGGATATGTGTATAGAGGTTAACTTATAAAGCAATACTAGTAATGTGAAAGCGACTGTATCTGATATGGTGCAGGAAGTTTGTGACCTTGTATCGAGGGATATTTTTGATAAGTCTGTGAATGTAAATAACTCTCTTGTTGTAGATAATAATATTCAAAATATGAATAATGGGTTGGGAGGCGGTGATAAGGAGGTTGTTTCTAGTTCTAATTGCAGGCAGGGCTATGCCACGACCCAACCCGAGAATGGTGTAGGTGTGAATCTCAATGCACAACAACTTGCTTTAACATCTCTCAGATAGAGAGCTAAGGAAAGGCAAAGAAATAAGAGTTTGAATATCTTTGGAATAGTATCCGAGGTTGAACTTAGTGCTAATGAAGAAGTCTCTGACTCAGATACTCTCCCAAGTCGTGATTATTCAAATTCTTTAGATGAGACCAATTCAAACATGAATCTTGATCTCCAGGATCATGAGTGGTCAGAGGTTGTTAAAAAAGAGAGGAAAAGAGTAAATGTTTCTAATGACAAAGGTAAATCTCTCAGGGGTATTAAGAAATTGGCTAGAACGTCAGGGGCCTTGAGTCCCCTGATAGGAAGTACTTTGTCAGGAATCATATCAGATCTCTTGGTCATATTGAATGTATCTTACTACAAGAAGTCAAGGCTTATGGGGTTAAATTGCATAGTGCTATTAAGGTTATATGGAAGGATGCTTGGTCACTCTGCTCTGAACATTATTCTGGAAGAGGTGGAACAGTTCTTTTGTTGGCTCCTTCTTGGTCTCAGTATGTGGTAGAGACTAGCCACTCACCCTACAACTTCGCGGTGTGGGTTGTCTTGCAAATCAATAATATAAGGTTTGGTATTTGTTCAGTGTATGCCAGTAATGATTATAGGGAAAGATGCTTTCTTTGGCATTGGTTGCTTTCTTTACCTAAAATTCCATGGTTATTCGGAGGTGATTTTAATATGACAGAAGAGAGTGAAGATAAATGGGGAGGTGCCTTAGGAATTTGGAAGGGAGATGAGCGTTTATGGTGGATGGAATTCAAATCTCACTTTCAGCTGGTAGATCCTATTCAAGGCTGTAAAAATGATTTTCATGGGATTTGGCATACATGGTGTAACATGCAGAAAGGGAGTAATAGAATGTATGAAAGGCTTGATCGATTTTATGGTACCTGCCCTTTTTTTACTTTTGATCACATTCCTAATAATGATAAAATTAGTGTTCAACCGACTATTTCCTCTGACCATTGTTCTATTTTGGCTTGTGTCATTATTGCTGATATTATTCAAAACACTTCTGTTGTCAAGTGGAAGTTCATTTTAAATGTGTCTCTGTTGAATAATAGGGATTGCATGGATGCAATCTACACTTTGAGGGAAATTAATAGAGTTAAGTATAAAGGCAACAATGCTATTGAGAACTGGAATAGAAATGTTCATGGATGGAAGAGGATATTTCAGGCTGTAGGTAAACATGGGGCTTGTGAGTTGAGGAAAAAGGAGTATTTCAAGAACAGACTATATTATATTGAATATGTGCTTCAACATTCTCCTGATGATATCTATATGTTATCTGAACTAATCAGTGTTAAAAATGAGTTAAGCAAGCTGTAAAATTTTAAAATTCAAGGTCAAAGGATGAGAGCTCGAATGAATTGGCTGAAATCAGGTGACAAGGGTACAAAGTTTTTCTTTAGCATTCTTAGAGAAAAAGTAATAAAAGAGAGTATATTGTGCATGTCTGATGGACAGGAGTTGATTTATGATCCAGATAAAATTAAAGGATTGTTCTATAACTTTTATAGAAATATTTTTACCTCAAAAGATAATATTGACAGACTACAGGATAGAAATATTTGTTGTCAGTTGATCCCCAGGAAGATTTCTTTACAAGAAGCCATGGAATTAGGCAAGCCTATTTCAAAAGATGAAATTATTCAGGCTATTAAGTGCATCAAATTTGATAAAGCACCGGGGCCTGATGGCCTACCTATAGAATTTTATAAGAAGAACTTAAATTGGATATCTGAAGATCTTTGTCAGGTTTATCATGAAGCCATTGTTAATGGTACTTTGGGGGAACACATTAATTCTGGTATAATTAGACTTCTCCCCAAAGGGGGAGATAGATCCCTAGTTAAAAACTGGAGGTCTATTACTCTTTTAAATGTTTCTTATAAAATATTAGCTATTGTTTTGGCCTTAAGACTTGTCAATCTCTTGCCTAAGTTTATTAATCCTTCCCAAACTAGTTTTATCAAAGGGTGTTATATTTTGGAAAACCTTGTCACGGGTTGGGAGGCTATGAATTGGTCTAGGTCTTCAGGACAAAATGATGGTATGTTGTTGTTAGATTTTGAAAAAGCTTATGATCGGGTTGAATGGGATTACATCTTAAAAGTGCTTATGGCTTTTGGTTTTCCAGATGAATTCTGCAGGATGGTTAAGACACTTTTGTCTCAGGTAGTAGCTTATGTAGAAGTGAATGGGTCTCTTTCTAACCCTATACATTTGCAGAGGTCTATAAGGCAAGCCTACTCTTTAGCCTCTTCACTCTTTGTGATTGCCAATGACCTGTTATTCTATCTCTTAAGGGAGTCTTCCATTGGTCCTAATATTAGAGGTCTTAAATTGCCCAATGAAAAGGAGCTTTTAAATCTTCAGTTTGTGGATGATACTACAATTTTTTTGAAGATGGAGGATGAAAATTTTGAGGCTTTATTCAACAAGTTAGCCTTATTTTGTAGTGCTTTAGGGGCAAAGATATCTATGCCTAAGTCTGTTCTTCTGAGCTGGAATGACAGTCCTCCTCTTTGGCTTAACAGGTACAATATGACTTGGCATGGTCCAGAAATGCAGGTGAGGTATCTTGGCATCCCTTTTGTTGTCAGTCCTAACTTAAGGAATATGTGGACATGGGTGAAAGAGAAGATTTTCTCAAAGTTTAATAAATGGCATAATAGATGTTTGTCTTTGGCATATCGATTTCAAGTGTGCCACAAAATTTTATCTACATATACAATTTACTTTTCCTCTGCTTGGTTGTTTAATTTTTATCAAGTTAATGAGCTCCATAAATATATAAAACAATTTTTGTGGGCTGGGAAATTTGGAAATAATAAAAAACATGTTGTTAAATGGGGTTGGTGCATTATGAATAAGTTAAAATGTGGTATGGGCTTGACTAATCTAAGGATAAAAGGTATGGTGCTTGCTATAAAGTGGATTGTTAGCTGTATTCAGGGTGATGAGCCTTGGAAAATTCTGGTAAGGCATAATATTATGAATGCCAATGTTAAAAGGAATAAGGCCTGGCAGGGTCTGTCTTTCATTGACTTATTATTTGGCAAGTTTAAGTCTCGGCCTGCTGGTTCAGAGGTATTCAACAACCTATGGAAGGCGTGGGAATATGTGAAAGGAAATATTTGTATTGATCCAGATTTTTCACAGGATAATGATGTGTTGTTCTTGCATAGCTCTCTATGGTGGAATTTGTCTCATAAAAATAAATGTTTAGCTCTGTTGCAAGGTTGCAATGCAAAGCAATGGTCTCGCAGAGGCATAAACTCCTTTCATGATCTGTTTTGTGACGACAAGATAAAGTCATGGGAAATTTTGCAAGCTAAATTTGATCTTCCATATCAGCATAAAAGAGCTTATAATACTGTGGTAACAGGGTATTAAGGAATCCTATTTTGATTTCTTCAGAATAGGAGTTTCTAGATAAATTAAAATGACTTGATGGTACTTCTTTTTCTATATCAAGCCTAAAATTTTGTATAACTTGCTAACTCTGATGAAATTTTTGAGCATGTAAACATGAAATGGCAAATAAATATTACTCTGATTCAGGGCCAAAGATTCCTACATCATATCTGGTCCAACGTTATAGAGTCTAATAAGGCCTATTTTAGATGGTTGTTGCTTTTACACAGGTTGCCTATATCCAAAGATCCTAATTGTCTCCTATTGTGTGCGTTATGCAAAGTTCCAAAAACTATATATCATATTTGTTTTGACTGTATTTATGCAAAGGAGGTTTGGATCAGTTTTTGTTCTGTTCTACAGGGTTGGAATGTTAACAATGGGCAGTTTATTTAGCATGTTCTATTTGGTTTTATTCCTCATATGCAATATGCTTATAATTTATTCTGGCTAACTTTATCTTCTGAGATTTTATGGTATATTTGGAAGGCTAGAAATGATGAGATTTTTTTGGGCAAGCAGAGGCATCTTACTGGGTCTCTCCGGAGACTCATGCAATTGTCCATTTTATTTCAGGTGGAGAAGAATATGCAGGTTTCTAAGAAAAATATGAAGAGCCTGATCAAGCAAGCCGAAGGTCAAAGTCAATAGGAAATTCAAAGTTGGAATATGCAATTGTATAACTATCATGTAGTTCCTTTTTTAGTCAGATTGTGTTTCTAGGAATTTGTAAGACAGTATAATATCTCGTGTATAAACAATGTTATATAATCAGCAGTAATGGGATTGGCCTATATAGGATAGTATTTATTAGAAGCTATAGTTTATACTTTAATATGATCTGATGACTTTGATGTAATTTTGAATCTTTTTAATTAATATAAGTTTATTAGATGTTTTCAATTTAAAAAAAATAAAAATAAATATTTTTCCTTAGAGAGAGCATTACAATTTTTTGTTTCCATTCATAATAAATATGATAGTTTTTTACTTAGAACATAAAGTAGTTTTAAAATCTATAAAAAAACAATGAATATGAAATAGATTTATGCTTATTAATATGTGAGTCTAATAAGAAGTCGAATATCCCTATAATTTTATAAAATAATCGTTAAAAGACTGAATTTTTTTTTATTAGTAACGGGTTTTATAAGAGACCCAAAACCTTATAAACAAGTTGCAAGGAGGATCCCGTGAAGGTTCAACTCCCTACAAAACAAGTCAAAATTGGACCATTCGCAGAGTCCATAATCTAAAACAGTCTAAACTATTACAAACATACCGCCCATGGGCACAAATAGAAACCAGAAACAACATAGATATCGCAAGGACCTTCCCAAACGATCGCAAACAGAGAGGCAGGGAGAGCATGGAGACCATCCCAAGAAATAATATGTTGTCTATGCACGGTATCTGTCCTTTTTTTGTGAGTGTCAATATGCCACCTTGGCATTGCAGTGTGATAGGGTCCCTTGATGCACTTCGCATTGTGGGCCAACACGGTCCTTGACATCATGGCATTAATCAACATTGGTAGCTGCAAGTTCACTACAGGAATCAGTGATACATTGGGGAAGATTCCCCTGCCATGTCGAAAAGGATTGAATAGTTAACCCAAATTTTGCCATTGTATCTGCCGCCCGATTGCCTTCTCTATACACATGTTGAATACACCTATTGTTAATCGCCCTTAGCTAGACAATGGACTCTTTAGTGGTTGGTCCCACATTCCAAGGAGGATTCGAGACCCCTTTCAAATAGTTTATGGTGTTTAAGGAGTCTCCTTCGACTATAAGGTATTGGATATTAAGATCGATGGCCATTTGGATGCCTCGAAAAGCTGCCCGAGCCTTTGCAAAATTATTATATTGGACTCCAAGTTTTTTCGCATAAGCCAAAATGAGTCAACCTCTGTCATCCCGGATCACTCCTCCATAACTCGCGTCACCAGGATTACCTTTTGATGCACCATCAAAATTTAGCTTGAACCACTAAGGGGGGGGGATCCATGATACAAGGGATCTGTCCACAACAACCTAGGGATGACCAAAAACCTCAAAAGATAGATTAGCAGAACACGCCACTTGAATATCAAACGGGGATGAAGGACAATTATTCGAAGGAATGATATTAGCATTTTCTGTGGCAAACATGATAGTTCTCAAAGAAATTGACTCTGGGTTAAGGCACAAAAATTGGAAAGCATGATTGTTCCTTTCCAGCCAAATTTACCATATAAAGTGAGGGAGAATGATCACCCACCAGAACTTTAGATGAGTGAACTTAAAGGGGTTTGTCCATTGCATAATAATATCACTAATAAGCTGAGGAGCAACCCAAGAAATGGATACACTTGACATGATCAAGGAAAAGATAAGGTAAGAAAAGGGGTACTCTAGAAACAGGTGATTAACTGACTCCCATGCGGATTTGCAGAGGTAACATCTGTTGGGCAAGATCATACCACGGGTTATCAAGTTATTGGTGGTCAATAGTCTATTTTTTTGTTGCCAACCAATAAAAGTGAGAAATATTAGGAATAAGATTTTTGATCCAGATACTATTATAGGGGAACCAATCATCTTCAGGTTTGTTCATAGCCATATATGCAGTTTTGACTGAGAAATTCCCAGACTAGTTGAGTCGCCAGAAGAGAACATTAGATGGCCTGGTGTATGGAATAAAATGAGTTCAAAGAAGCTCATATAGATGGAGGTGGGCAAAGCGAAGCTTAGGAGAATCCAAATCAGTAGGGATGTCAACCCAGCGGGGAACCACTTATTCATTATTAATGAAATTCTCAACTTTGGGACCAAAAGTTAGATCAATTTAAGGTTTAAGAATACTTACAGACTGATCACGAATGAGGGGCTAAGCCATAATCCATGGGTCTTCCTAGAATCTAATTCATGATCCATATCCAAGCTTCTAGTGTCCACCCTTTTGAACGATAGACCGGGTTCGACACATCGAGTTCCATAATGCAGACCCAACAGGTATAAGGGAATTGTCCATCAGAGACCGTTGCCTGAGGTATTTGGTCTTAACAATATCAACCCACTAAGATGGGTAGTTAGACACAATATTCCATCCCTGCTTTGACATCATGGCCATATTCATCTGGTGAACTCTCCTCAGACCTAGTCCTCCCCTACATTTTGGAAGGCAGACCTTATCCCATGCAACAAGGGAAAATATGCTTTTATTCTCTATTCCTGACCATAGGAAATTCCATAGAAGTTGTTCCAATTTATTACAAACAACTATCAAAGTTCGAAACAGGGACATAAAGTAGATTGGTATACTCTGTAGATAAGATTGGACTAGAATGAACTTCCCTATGCTGCTAAGCATGGATCCCTTCCAGCTAACAAGCTTCTTCATAACCCTCTGAATGACACTGTCCCACATACTCATGGTTGGATGCCCTTGGAACAATGGAAGGCCAAGGTAAGTTGCAGGAAACTTAGTAATGGCACATCCTAGGATATGAGCTATTCTCACCTATCTATCAACTGGAGTATTGATGAAGTAAATGTTGCTTTTCAAATAATTAACTCTTTTCCTGGTAGCCTTCTCATAAGCTTCCAGTATAGATTTAATAACTCTGGATTCGGGAATACTAGAGAGGTTGGCTAATATTGTGTCATCAACAAATTGTTGATGAGACACTGGAGGGAGCTCGGTTGAAGCCTTGATCCTTGAAATACCACCCTCAGAGCATGCTACATTAAGAGTCCTTCCTAAGTTGTCCACCACTAGGATGAACAGGAAAGGTGAGATCGAATCACCTAGTCTTATTCCCATTTTGCTCCTAAAGTATCTTGCAGTTGCTCCATTAACAATGATCTAAAACCAGGCAAAGGACATGCTCACTTTAATCAGACTAATCCACCTATGGTGAAAACCAAACTGGGTTAGGACAACAATGAGAAACTCCCAAGAAATCCTGTCAAAGGCTTTAGTGATATCTAATTTTAGGAAAAAACTTGGGGACCTATTGACCGTAACAGAATATATTAGCTCATGGATAGTAATCACACTATCTGTAATAACTCTCCCTTGGATAGAGTTGCCTTGATACTTGTCAATGATTTTAGGCATAATGAACTTCATTCTATTCACCATGGCTTTAGTAAGGATTTTGTATAACACATTGCACAAGCTGATAGGATGGAAGTCAGAAATGGATCGACACTCATGGGTTTTTAGGATAACAACAAGGAATGTGGATTTAAGCTCTCTAGGGATAAACTTGGTTCTTTGGATTTCCAAAATAGCTTCAAAGACATCTTCTCCAATGATATCCCAATAGAATTGAAAAAATCTAGGAGGTAAACCATAGGGGCTAGGGGCTTTGTCATCTATCATAGAAAAAAGGGCTTCTTCAATTTTGTCACGAGAGAAGGGTTGTAGCAGAATATGTAGAACTGCAAAGTATGTCATAGCCCTCAGTGAATTCAACATAAATTTTGTAAACCAAAAATCGCTAAAAGGGCAAGTAATAGTTGATCAGCTTGTTACTGCTCCTTTAGAGTTATAACATCCTATAAATATCTCTTTTCCTAATGATATGGTCTCATCAATAGAAGCCCAAGAGCTCAAAAATTGGGTTCTATACTTTGATGAAGCTAGATGTACAAAAGGTGCAAGGACATAATTATCCTAGTCATCCCACAACAACAACTCATCCCACTATACTTTAATCTTTCTTTCTCATTCACCAATAATACAGTAGAATACGAGGTACTCATTCTAGGTCTTAGGGCTACAACAAAACTAAATATCAAGAACATAATAGTGTACAATGATTCACAACCAGTGATCAACCAAGTGAATGAAACTTATCAAACCAAAGATAAGAAGCTAAATCCATACAAAGACATTATAGACATGTTGAAAACTCACTTTGACCGTTAAATGTTTTCTTACATCGTTGAATGGTGTATGGCTTGAAAATAGTCATTTTATTTGAGTAAGCCTCAATTCTTAACTCTATTTGACTTCTCTCTTGCTTCGCCCTACTGCTTTCTACTTCACACTATTGTATTCTACTTTGTTATCCAAGATCGACATCTTAAGTAAGATGGGCTTTGTGACAAGTTTCACAAGAAGCGTTACAAGATAGGTTTCTTCAACATACCTTTGGCAATGATGAGGTTGGTGGTAACCTCCAAAGATCTTAACTCCCTCCAAACAAATGTAACTCCCTTTAGGTGAGCGCTTGGGTCTTCATGAACATTGGGAAGCTTAGAGAATTTGTGCCAAGTGGAACTCAAGGCTTGTGCATGCAAGCCTCCTTTCTAAGGCTCCAAATATAAGCTTACAACCCTAATTCTTCCTTTATATTTGTATCCTACGTGATCTTACTATGTTTCTTGATATGCAAGCTTCATTTTGCACGTTGGCTTGGTGAGGATGATAGACGGCTACAACTGGATTGCTTCATGGTTCTATGGCACACTTTTGAGCTTTCCTTTTGGTGGACGTTCGCTTCAATGGATGCCTTAGGTATAGCTCTTATCTCTGCATCTATTTTTAGGTTTCATAGCTCGTTTTAATGCCGATTTGTGCCCTTCTTCAGTGCTTGAAAAGTAGTGTTGGTTATAACAACCAATAGGTAGCCCTTTTGCTTTATCTTTTACGTAGATAACCTGCCACTGAATGCTTCCCTTTTTTATGTAAGCATGAATGATAATACTTTCTTTCAATGGCTCCACTATTGCAGGTGACACGTTGCTTATAGGGTTGGATTTGATGGAGGAAAAGAACTCTTGGATGTGTGAGCTCTTCGGTGGCTCCTTCCTCTTATCACAAATTTGTTGATCGTGTGAGCTCTTTGGTGGCTCCTTCCTTTGGCCACAAATCTACTGGATAAAAAATTCCTTAATACCCCCTGTAAATAGTAATACTTTTGTTTTTCCAAGGAACAAAAGAGGTGCCTTTTGTAATAAGTAAATCTTGCACCAAAATGAAGAATTTTTTTTAATCCTTATTGATTCTTCTTCTTTGGATGATAGTCAATCCAAGCTAATGAAATGTTGTTTTGAATAAGAATTCTTGCACTATGTGCTGAAACAGAAACCCTTATATTCTCCTTGATTCTTGAGACTTCCAAGGTCTCGATTTAAGGCTTCCTTCAAGGACATCAATGGTAGTTTTCTATTCCACCTTTTTTCTTGTAATGGTGGCTTCTTTTGGCCACAAAAGTGCTGCAATTTTTTTGTAGTTTTTGTGATTTTTAACAACACAAACTAATTGAGAGCAACTAGTTAAAAAATCAACTAGAATGGTGCTTAACAATGATTTCACTTTATTGCTCCACTAATTTCTTAAAAATGCTCTTAACAATTCCATTGCAACCTTTCAAACATAATCTGGAATAAATTCTTGCAAATTTCACTACAAACACAGTTGTAGGATCTAGTCTTATTTTTCAAGATATAAGATAGGTAGTTGATTATAACTTCTGAAATCTAATCAACTCCTAATGTGCAAATGAACCTTAAAAGGTTTTTTTCTCTTTTGCACTTTTGAAGACTATAATTCAATTTTCCTCTTTGCAACTTCTGATCTAGTATAAGGTACTTTAACAAATCTGATAAGTAATCCAATTAATGAATTTACTTGCACCAACAGTTGCTTACCTTTTTTGACAACTTTTATAGAGGATGTAGAACAAGCTTGTTGCTTTAGATTTCTGCAACTTTTGTTAGCTTTTCCAAAAAACTCATCCTTCACCAAAAAGAGATCTTAAAAATTCTTTCACGAGCCTGGGGTTTGGTGGTTTGTTCTTCTCTAGTAATCTTCTCCTTTCTGATGTGGATTTAGAGGAATCTTTATGCCTTCTTGAAAGGCAATCTTCAAATCTCTCGGCTTTGACAAGCTTCTTATGTCTTCAAGTCTTCTTGTCAAATTCTGACTTCAAGCAAGATCTTCTTCTCAAGACTTTGAATATCTTGAGGTATTTTGTATATTCTTTGGCACTCCTTGCCAATTCTTCTTCTCTTGATTGGGCTTGTTGTCGGATGGTGATAATTGTCCCAAATATTTCCCTTATCAAAAGTTTCTCCTTGATGAAGAATTTTTCCAATGAGTTCTTCTAGGAACTCTTTTGATGATGTTGCTTCAACAACAAGGCTCTCCAAACCTTTTTCCTTGAGACCTCTCCTAGATTTTGCAGCTACTTTGGTCTTCCTTGAGACCTTATTTTTCAACTTATGGAATTGAGATCACCTTCCTGGATCTCTTGATTATGTTGCTTTTGTATTTGAACAGGACTCTCCTAGCCCTTCTCGTCCTTCCAAGAATAGAAGTTTCTTCAATGAGATCTTCACCTAGTCTCTTCACCTTCAAGTTTGCTTCAGGTGCTGGATTGATTCTAAAGAAAATACTCTTCATAACTTTCTTGTAGGAAGTTTCCCAACTCATTGAATCTCCTTTCCCTACAAAAAATGATAAGTATTGAAATCTAAATCTGCTTCTGAATTAGGTACTCTCTTTTGGAGTCTTCTTTAGGATCAAGGCTTCTATGGTCTTTTTTTAGATCAAGGCTTTTGTGGCATTTTTTTTAGATTAAGGCTTTTGTGGCATTTTTTTAGATCAAGGCTTCTATGGCCTTTTTAAAATCAAGGCTTCTATGACCTTCTTTTAGATCAAGGTTTTTGTGGCATTTTTAGGATTAAGGCTTCTATGGCCTTTTCTACTGTGAAGTTGAATTTATCGATGAAGATCTTCAATCTCTAGACTTCACTACAACTCTTTCTCCTAAAGTCTTTTCTATAGTATTCTTCTCTTGCAACAACTAATCTTTGCACTATGAAGGCACTCCGACCTTCGGGAAAAGAAGTTGAAATCTCCTAGCTTTCTATTGTAGGAGGTGTCCCAATCATATGAGAGTTAGTTCCCTGTAATAAAAGAAACTTCAGGTAATAGTAAACTTTTTAGATCTCTTAGATGAGCTTCACTAGTTGATTCATCAAACTAGTGGATCAAATGTTGAGTCCTTATCTTCACGAGTTTTTCTGTAACTCTGTGGGAAGACTCTGAGCCAAATGAATTTCATAATTTCTCTTTCTAGTCTGTTCTACCAGACAATCTTAAGCCAATAAAATTTACATGCAACGGGTTCAATGGAACATCCAGTTTGCAAAAATATAAGCTTTGGTGACTGGCCCTATTTTAATAATAGTAATTTCTCGAAGCTCTCTCTACCACCTTGATTCTTCTAAATATTTTTGCAAGAGGTTGTGCACTATGGCGAATCAGATTCACAAAAATTCAGTCTCAATAATAATGGTGGTTCTCCTCTCAATCTATAGTAGCTAGTTCTATTGTGATTAGATCTACCGTGGCTCTAATACCACTGTTAGCTTTTGAGGTAGATTGCAATGAGAGATACCAATGACAGGATGCAAAAATATAAGAGAAAGTAAATTACGAGATTGTAGAAATATATTATAATTAGAAATAACGAAAATGAATACAATATTGTTATGGAGAAAATTGACACTCCATGCAAGATGCTACATGACTACATTATACTCCATCACTAATGGAGTTACACAGTAATACTACTACTACCTACTGTCTTTTCAATCTCTTACAATGAGACCCTTTTATAATGGAAGATAGATTCCTTGGCCAACACTCTACCTAGTTGTACAAGGGACACCTTGCACATTTACACTTGTGCATTTATTACAATGCATAAAGTAACTAGATAACTTCCCCCTAAATTAATATAATGTCCTAAGTATGTACCTAGGAAGGTACATTTACATGATCCAAATGATGTGATAGAATCTAACTCTAATAATATCACTTTCAAGATTGCTAATAGGTATAGCATTAGAAATTGATAAAATTGAAAGAGACTTTCTTTGGAAAGAATGTGAGGAAAATTTTAGGTTTCCTCTTTATAAGTGGGATAGGGTTTGCAAAGGAAATAATATGGGAGTAGGCTTGTAGAATAACAAACTTATGAGTTTGGCCTTGGGGGTAAAGCTTGGGTGGAGATTATTCAAAGATTAAGGAAACAATTGGGAAAAATATTACTTTAAAATATGTAGGTTCTCTTGATGTAATAAAATTACCCTACCCAAAGGCTCATATTGAACTTCATATCAGATAGTTTGCAATTGATCAAAAAATATATTAAATATTTAGTCAACGAGGGAAATTATACAATTTTTTGGTTTGATGTTTCATTGAAGCCTTATCCTCTTATCTTTAACTTAAAATGGAAACCATTGGCTTAGACATGTCTAACTTGTAAAGGTTAAAAAATCAAAGACGATATTAATATGAGTAACAACTCCAAGTCATGAATTCTTATTAGTAACCTGGTTGAAGGAGAGGAACTCAAACAACTTGCAAATGAACTTCAAAATATGCTTCAAGAGTTTTATATGTCGATTTTTACATGAAAGGATGAGTTGGTTTGGAATATATTAAAATATGGTGGATACTTGGCCAAGATGGGATATGAGGATTTAGAGCAATACAAATTTTCTACTCCCCAAGACTTGCCTTGAAATAATGTTTGGTTAGTAGAGTGTTGAGGATATTATTATACCTTAGGCTTAATTATAAGCCTAAGTTATTATTATTATTATTATTATCTATTTATTGCATTGTAATACGTGAGGTATAGTATTACCATGTTTAAAATATGTTTTTTATTTGTTAGGATGCTTAGTTAGACTGTTAGAGATGTCTTTTATCTTCTAGCAATTAGTTGGCATCCATGTTTAGCAGATTGTTATCTGTTAGTTACAAGTGGTTGGTCTTGCAGGGCAAATTGTTACAACCACTGTAACCATGTGATTCCTTTGTATGCATTATATATTCATTGCACCTAATAGAATAATCATCTTCACATTGAGTTTCCATATTAGTGGTAATCAGAGCCATAGGATAGATAGGTGACTAGTTTTGTTTTTCTAGTGCACCAAGTCCTAGGGTAGTTGTTGCGAGGATTTGGCTTGGGCCAACCCGTAACATCATTTTGTGAAGCTTCGAAGGTGGTAGAGGGTTGAAAATTACCCCTGCACCGAATACCACTGATAGATCAAAGGATAACCTAACTTTCCTTGTGTGGGTAAGAAATTGTTTTTTCTTGTTTGGAGATTGAAGAATATGTCTACTTTGAAGATCAGAGAGAAGAATGGAGGATTTTATGCTACAGATTTGAAGATCAAATTACACCAAGTTTGAGGTCAAGTTGTGGCCAAGAGGAGGTTTATCGAGGAAATAACCGAACAACTATTTAGTGTGCAGGTTCTAGTGGTGGACAAGGGACAAATAAGCAACCCATTACAGAGAAAAATTGGTTTGATTTCCATTCTTCAGATCATTTTGTTCCCTATTTGGCAACCCTTTTCATCTTTGCCTTGATCGATTGATTGCTTGGCCGATCAACATACTCTGGGTGGGTGCCAACTTAGCACACCGTGACCTAACCTCGATCACCCCTCCCTTCCCTTATTCCTCCATACCCTTCCCCTTATCCCTCCATCCTTCTACCTCCCCTTCCATTCGCTATCCACCTCCTACCACAGGACATTGTTCGATCGTCCGTGGACGAGAACGACCATACTAGGCCGACGACAAACATCATCGACTCGATGATGCCAAGTATAGTAGCCTCAAGTGACTTTTAATAGCCCAGGATGGAGCTACTCTCCCTACCTTGACTTGCATAATGATTTCGCAAATACATAGGCGGATCGCAATGACGATCAATTGTAGAAAAAACCAATGCAACACGATGAGAAAATTTATTTTTTTTCCTAAGGTATATAAATAGACCAATCACGAAGGATATTCAGACCTAAACCAGTGCTCAATCCCTGATAGACATGTGGAACTGTATAATTGCTCAGCCAAGATTCGAGCACAGTTATCCATCGATGGTGATGATTTCCAACCAACCTATCAATTTTTGACGTGTTTTTCAATAAAAAAATTGAGTCCCAATGATCACAAATTAAAATTCGATGTCCTCCCAGTGAAATTATTTGTTTTTGGTGATTTGTAATGATTGCAATCATTGAGCAGGCATGAAAAACTCTTTATAAATGATGTTCGAGATATTTTGGTGTCCCTCGCGTTGGATTTTCGATGAATTTCTAGATGATGTCAACATTTTCGATGGAAGAAATTCACGTTTTCGGTGAATAAAATCATATTCATGGTGATGTAAACCAGCTCCGCAACATTCTAGTGAGAAGAAACCAAATTCCTACGGTAATCGATATTTTGTGGTAACTATTTCAATTTTTCGATGGTAATCGATGTTTTGTGGCAAATATTTCAGTTTTCGGTGGTTCAGTTGTCTTTCGACGTCAACTAGCATTTTTTGGCAAACAAGTCGTGTTTCAGGCGCTCGTTTGTTTTATTGTAGGGGAATTATCCCACATCGGGCGTGCAAAGGCCCGAGTGAGATTTATAAGGGCCAACGTGCCCCTACCTTAGTGACCACCTTATGATGGTCACCCACTGATCGCGGCTTAGCGTGCACGCTAGAGCACCTTGTTGGCACCGCATGCAATTTGAAACTGGCACCGGTTGGTGGTGCGCACGATGGTGACCGTTGGATGATTTGACCATTTCAAATTTGATTATTGGCTAGACCGTTGACCTTGTCGTGGATTTGACTTGCGCATAGTTGACTTCTTCGGGAAGTTGACCGCACCTTCGAAAAATAATATTTTTACTATCGTCGACAATTTTTTCCCATCGATTTTCAAAAATTCAAAATTCAAATTTTGGCACCAAGACAGAAAGGTGAAACTTTTCAAATTTTTGCAAATTAGGCCTTATATTTTTACAATTTTCTTCGATTTTTGCAAAATTTGGCCTTATTTTTTTGCAAAAATTCATAATTTTGCCTCCATTAAATCAATTTTGTTGTATAAAAGGGTGAAATTGTAAAATCTAGGTGCTTAATTTTTGTTTACCACTCGAATTGAAGGGTAAAAATATGGTTTTTGCCATTTTTGTAAAAGCACTAGATTTATCCCTTTTGTAAATTGGAAGGCATTTTTGTAAATTTAGGCAAATTGTGCATTAGGAAACCTTACAAATTGTTTTTAAGAGCCTAGATAGTTCTTGCAACCATTTTGAAATCCTCCTAGTCTGGCATATACACGTAATCAAATGGTTGTTGACCTCAAAACAAACATGGAAAATCTTACTATTGCAGGTAGATATTTTTGCGAGATAAAGTAAAATATATTGTTGTCTAATTGACTCCTGGTGATGCCAAAATTTATCACAACAATGCCAACAAGGCAAAATGTGAGGTCAAATTGTATGATGGATCAAGGGATCCTGATGTCTTATCTACTTGGCTTTTAGATATGCAAACTTGGTTCACCTATGCTAAATTCCTGAAGATGACCAAGTTGCCTTTGCCACAGTCAAATACACAGACTTAGCAAAAGTTTTGATTGTAGAAAGACAAAGCCATAATGTTGCCATGACTTGAAAAGAATTGATATAAATTTTGAAGAACACCTTTTTCCCACCAAATTACCAAAGTGACCTCACGACCAAGTGGTATAGATTGAGGCAAGCCTATAGTATGTCAGTTGTTGACTACATTTTTCAATTCAATAGGCTAAGGGTGCTTCTTGGTGTGAAATATTTAGAAGAGGTTTTGATTAACAATTTCACTCATGGATTGCAAGATCATATTTTTTAGGGAAAATCAAGTTCAATGATTTCCTCACTTTGGATGTGGCATTCAAGCATGCCATTCTTGTAGAGGAGAAAGTTGGTGCCTCTCATAGATATCGACAGGACAACAGTTCCAAAGGAGCGAATCAACATCAAAAAAAGGTGAAGAACAATTCTCATTCTTCCCCTCATTCTTCTTCTCCTCCCACTTCTCCTAAAGTACATTCTTCTTCTTCTCACTCTAAAGATTCTTCTTCTTCTCACTCTAAAGATTCTTCTTCTTCAACAATGTATTGTGATTTTTGTAAAAAGCATGGTCATACAAAATCTAAATGCTTTACATTTGAAAGAATGAAGAAGAAGTCCCTAATTATACAACCTACAAATGAGGAACCATAATATGGTCCCATTGTGACTATAGGGACAAAAGAAGAATATCCAACTTTGAAGGGTAAACTAAACAAAGCTACCCTTATGTCAAATATTTTTGGTCAAAGGGGTTGTGACCATTTGTTTGTCACTCGATCCCACCTTATGCATGATTTTTATGTGGATTGTATCATAGATAATGACTTGCAACGACGATCAATTGTAGAAAAAACCAATGCAGCACGATGAGGAAAATTTTTTTTTTTCCTAAGGTATATAAATAGACCAATCACGAAGGATATTCAAACCTAAACCAGTGCTCAATCCCTGATAGACATGTGGAACTGTATAATTTCTCAGCCAAGATTCGAGCATAGTTATCCATCGATGGTGATGATTTCCAACCAACCTATCAATTTTTGACGTGTTTTTCAATAAAAAAATTGAGTCCCAACGATCGCAAATTAAAATTCGATGTCCTCCCAGTGAAATTCTTTGTTTTTGGTGATTTGTAATGATTGCAATCATTGAGTAGGCATGAAAAACTCTTTATAAATGATGTTCGAGACATTTCGGTGTCCCTCGGGTTGGATTTTCGATGAATTTCTAGACGATGTCGACATTTTCGATGGGAGAAATTCACGTTTTCGGTGAATAAAATCAGATTCATGGTGATGTAAACCAGCTCCGCAACATTCTAGTGAGAAGAAACCAAATTCCTGTGGTAATCGATATTTTGCGGTAACTATTTCAATTTTTCGATGGTAATCGATGTTTTGTGGCAAATATTTCAGTTTTCGGTGGTTCAGTTGTCTTTCGACGTCGACTAGCATTTTTTGGCAGGCAAGTCATGTTTCAGGTGCTCGTTTGTTTTATTGTAGGGGAATTATCCCACATCGGGCGTGCAAAGGCCCGAGTGAGATTTATAAGGGCCAACGTGCCCCTACCTTAGTGACCACCTTACGATGGTCACCCACTGATCATGGCTTAGCGTGCACGCTAGAGCACCTAGTTGGCACCACATGCAATTTGAAACTGGCACTGGTTGGTGGTGCGCACGGTGGTGACCGTTGGACTATTTGACCATTTCGAATTTGATTATTGGCTAGACCGTTGACCTTGTCATGGATTTGACTTGCGCATAGTTGACTTCTTCGGGAAGTTGACCGCACCTTCGAAAAATAATATTTTTACTGTCGTCGACAACTTTTTCCCACCGATTTTCAAAAATTCAAAATTCAAATTTTGGCACCAAGACAAAAAGGTGAAACTTTTCAAATTTTTGCAAATTAGGCCTTATTTTTTACAATTTTCCTCGATTTTTGCAAAATTTGGCCTTATTTTTTTGCAAAAATTCATAATTTTGCCTCCATTAAATCAATTTTGTTGTATAAAAGGGTGAAATTGTAAAATCTAGGTGCTTAATTTTTGTTTACCACTCGAATTGAAGGGTAAAAATATGGTTTTTGCCATTTTTGTAAAAGCACTAGATTTATCCCTTTTGTAAATTGGAAGGCATTTTTGTAAATTTAGGCAAATTGTGCATTAGGAAACCTTACAAATTGTTTTTAAGAGCCTAGATAGTTCTTGCAACCATTTTGAAATCCTCCTAGTCTGGCATATACACGTAATCAAATGGTTGTTGACCTCAAAACAAACATGGAAAATCTTACTATTGCAGTAGATATTTTGGCAGATAAAGTAAAAGATATTGTTGTCTAATTGACTCCTGGTGATGCCAAAATTTATCACAACAATGCCAACAAGGCAAAATGTGAGGTCAAATTGTATGATGGATCAAGGGATCCTGATGTCTTATCTACTTGGCTTTTAGATATGCAAACTTGGTTCACCTATGCTAAATTCCTGAAGATGACCAAGTTGCCTTTGCCACAGTCAAATACATAGGCTTAGCAAAAGTTTTGATTGTAGAAAGACAAAGCCATAATGTTGCCATGACTTGAAAAGAATTGATATAAATTTTGAAGAACACCTTTTTCCCACCAAATTACCAAAGTGACCTCACGACCAAGTGGTATAGATTGAGGCAAGCCTATAGTATGTCAGTTGTTGACTACATTTTTCAATTCAATAGGCTAAGGGTGCTTCTTGGTGTGAAATATTCAGAAGAGGATTTGATTAACAATTTCACTCATGGATTGCAAGATCATATTTTTAGGAAAATCAAGTTCAATGATTTCCTCACTTTGGATGTGGCATTCAAGCATGTCATTCTTGTAGAGGAGAAAGTTGGTGCCTCTCATAGATCTCGACAGGAAAGTAGTTCCAAAGGAGCGAATCAACATCAAAAAAAGGTGAAGAACAATTCTCATTCTTCCCCTCATTCTTCTTCTCCTCCCACTTCTCCTAAAGCACATTCTTCTTCTTCTCACTCTAAAGATTCTTCTTCTTTTCTTCTTCTCACTCTAAATATTCTTCTTCTTCAACAATGTATTGTGATTTTTGTAAAAAGCATGGTCATACAAAATCTAAATGCTTTACTTTTGAAATAATGAAGAAGAAGTCCCTAATTATACAACCTACAAATGAGGAACCATAATATGGTCCCATTGTGACTATAGGGACAAAAGAAGAATATCCAACTTTGAAGGGTAAACTAAACAAAGCTACCCTTATGTCAAATATTTTTGGTCAAAGGGGTTGTGACCATTTGTTTGTCACTCGATCCCACCTTATGCATGATTTTTATGTGGATTGTATCATAGATAATGACTTGCAACGACGATCAATTTTAGAAAAAACCAATGCAGCACGATGAGAAAAATTATTTTTTTTCCTAAGGTATATAAATAGACCAATCACGAAGGATATTCAGACCTAAACCAGTGCTCAATCCCTGATAGACATGTGGAATTGTATAATTGCTCAGCCAATATTCGAGCATAGTTATCCATCGATGGTGATGATTTCCAACCAACCTATCAATTTTTGACGTGTTTTTCAATAAAAAAATTGAGTCCCAACGATCGCAAATTAAAATTTGATGTCCTCCCAGTGAAATTCTTTGTTTTTGGTGATTTGTAATGATTGCAATCATTGAGCAGGCATGAAAAACTCTTTATAAATGATGTTCGAGACATTTCGGTGTCCCTCGGGTTGGATTTTTGATGAATTTCTAGACGATGTCGACATTTTCGATGGGAGAAATTCACGTTTTTGGTGAATAAAATCAGATTCATGGTGATGTAAACCAGCTCCACAATATTCTAGTGAGAAGAAACCAAATTCTTGTGATAATCGATATTTTGCGGTAACTATTTCAATTTTTCGATGGTAATCGATGTTTTGTGGCAAATATTTCAATTTTCGGTGGTTCAGTTGTCTTTCGACGTCGACTAGCATTTTTTGGCAAACAAGTCGTGTTTCAGGCACTCATTTGTTTTATTGTAGGGGAATTATCCCACATCGGGCGTGCAAAGGCCCGAGTGAGATTTATAAGGGCCAATGTGCCCCTACCTTAGTGACCACCTTACGATGGTCACCCACTGATCATGGCTTAGCGTGCACGCTAGAGCACCTTGTTGGCAACGCATGCAATTTGAAACTGGCACCAGTTGGTGGTGCGCACGATGGTGACCGTTGGACGATTTGACCATTTCGAATTTGATTATTGGCTAGACCGTTGACCTTGTCACGGATTTGACTTGCGCATAGTTGACTTCTTCGGGAAGTTGACCGCACCTTCAAAAAATAATATTTTTACTGTCGTCGACAACTTTTTCCCATCGATTTTCAAAAATTCAAAATTCAAATTTTTGCACCAAGACAGAAAGGTGAAACTTTTCAAATTTTTGCAAATTAGGCCTTACATTTTTACAATTTTCCTCGATTTTTGCAAAATTTGGCCTTATTTTTTTGCAAAAATTCATAATTTTGCCTCCATTAAATCATTTTTGTTGTATAAAAGGGTGAAATTGTAAAATCTAGGTGCTTAATTTTTGTTTACCACTCGAATTGAAGGGTAAAAATATGGTTTTTGCCATTTTTGTAAAAGCACTAGATTTATCCCTTTTGTAAATTGGAAGGCATTTTTGTAAATTTAGGCAAATTGTGCATTAGGAAACCTTACAAATTGTTTTTAAGAGCCTAGATAGTTCTTGCAACCATTTTGAAATCCTCCTAGTCTAGCATATACACGTAATCAAATGGTTGTTGACCTCAAAAAAAACATGGAAAATCTTACTATTGTAGTAGATATTTTGGCAGATAAAGTAAAAGATATTGTTGTCTAATTGACTCCTGGTGATGCCAAAATTTATCACAACAATGCCAACAAGGCAAAATGTGAGGTCAAATTGTATGATGGATCAAGGGATCCTGATGTCTTATCTACTTGGCTTTTAGATATGCAAACTTGGTTCACCTATGCTAAATTCCTGAAGATGACCAAGTTGCCTTTGCCACAGTCAAATACACAGGCTTAGCAAAAGTTTTGATTGTAGAAAGACAAAGCCATAATGTTGCCATGACTTGAAAAGAATTGATATAAATTTTGAAGAACACCTTTTTCCCACCAAATTACCAAAGTGACCTCACGACCAAGTGGTATAGATTGAGGCAAGCCTATAGTATGTCGATTGTTGACTACATTTTTCAATTCAATAGGCTAAGGGTGCTTCTTGGTGTGAAATATTCAGAAGAGGATTTGATTAACAATTTCACTCATGGATTGCAAGATTAGATTTTTTAGGAAAATCAAGTTCAATGATTTCCTCACTTTGGATGTGGCATTCAAGCATGTCATTCTTGTAGAGGAGAAAGTTGGTGCCTCTCATAGATATCGATAGGACAACAATTCCAAAGGAGCGAATCAACATAAAAAAAGGTGAAGAACAATTCTCATTCTTCCCCTCATTCTTCTTCTCCTCCCACTTCTCCTAAAGTACATTCTTCTTCTTCTCACTCTAAATATTCTTCTTCTCCTCACTCTAAAGATTCTTCTTCTTCTCACTCTAAAGATTCTTCTTCTTCAACAATGTATTGTGATTTTTGTAAAAAGCATGGTCATACAAAATCTAAATGCTTTACATTTGAAAGAATGAAGAAGAGGTCCCTAATTATACAACCTACAAATGAGGAACCATAATATGGTCCCATTGTGACTATAGGGACAAAAGAAGAATATCCAGCTTTGAAGGGTAAACTAAACAAAGCTACCCTTATGTCAAATATTTTTGGTCAAAGGGGTTGTGACCATTTGTTTGTCACTCGATCCCACCTTATGCATGATTTTTATGTGGATTGTATCATAGATAATGACTTGCAACTGACGATCAATTGTAGAAAAAACCAATGCAGCACGATGAGAAATTTTTTTTTTTCCTAAGGTATATAAATAGACCAATCACGAAGGATATTCAGACCTAAACCAGTGCTCAATCCCTGATAGACATGTGGAACTGTATAATTGCTCAGCCAATATTCGAGCATAGTTATCCATCGATGGTGATGATTTCCAACCAACCTATCAATTTTTGATGTGTTTTTCAATAAAAAAATTGAGTCCCAACGATCATAAATTAAAATTCGATGTCCTCCCGGTGAAATTCTTTGTTTTTGTGATTTTAATGATTGCTCATTGGAACCTATTTTAATAATTGATGGTTGTTGGAAATCTCCCATCGATGGTATGTGTCATCTTACCAAAAAAATTGAGTCCCAACGATCGCAAATTAAAATTTGATGTCCTCCCAGTGAAATTATTTGTTTTTGGTGATTTGTAATGATTGCAATCATTGAGTAGGCATGAAAAACTCTTTATAAATGATGTTCAAGACATTTCGGTGTCCCTCGGGTTGGATTTTCGATGAATTTCTAGACGATGTCGACATTTTCGATGGGAGAAATTCACGTTTTCGATGAATAAAATCATATTCATGGTGATGTAAACCAGCTCCGCAACATTCTAGTGAGAAGAAACCAAATTCCTGTGGTAATCGATATTTTGCGGTAACTATTTCAATTTTTCGATGGTAATCGATGTTTTGTGGCAAATATTTCAATTTTTGGTGGTTCAGTTGTCTTTCGATGTCGACTAGCATTTTTTGGCAAACAAGTCGTGTTTCAGGCGCTCGTTTGTTTTATTGTAGGGGAATTATCCCACATCGGGCATGCAAAGGCCCGAGTGAGATTTATAAGGGCCAATGTGCCCCTACCTTAGTGACCACCTTACGATGGTCACCCACTGATCGCGGCTTAGCGTGCACGCTAGAGCACCTTGTTGGCAGCGCATGCAATTTGAAACTGGCACCGGTTGGTGGTGCGCACGGTGGTGACCGTTGGACGATTTGACCATTTTGAATTTGATTATTGGCTAGACCGTTGACCTTGTCATGGATTTGACTTGCGCATAGTTGACTTCTTTGGGAAGTTGACCGCACCTTCGAAAAATAATATTTTTACTGTCATCGACAACTTTTTCCCATCGATTTTCAAAAATTCAAAATTCAAATTTTGGCACCAAGACAGAAAGGTGAAACTTTTCAAATTTTTGCAAATTAGGCCTTATTTTTTTACAATTTTCCTCGATTTTTGCAAAATTTGGCCTTATTTTTTTGCAAAAATTCATAATTTTGCCTCCATTAAATCAATTTTGTTGTATAAAAGGGTGAAATTGTAAAATATAGGTGCTTAATTTTTGTTTACCACTCGAATTGAAGGGTAAAAATATGGTTTTTGCCATTTTTGTAAAAGCACTAGATTTATCCCTTTTGTAAATTGGAAGGCATTTTTGTAAATTTAGGCAAATTGTGCATTAGGAAACCTTACAAATTGTTTTTAAGAGCCTAGATAGTTCTTGCAACCATTTTGAAATCCTCCTAGTCCGGCATATACACGTAATCAAATGGTTGTTGACCTCAAAACAAACATGGAAAATCTTACTATTGCAGTAGATATTTTGGCAGATAAAGTAAAAGATATTGTTGTCTAATTGACTCCTGGTGATGCCAAAATTTATCACAACAATGCCAACAAGGCAAAATGTGAGGTCAAATTGTATGATGGATCAAGGGATCCTGA
The DNA here is from genome assembly GCA_028583015.1 of Wollemia nobilis. Classification (NCBI taxonomy): domain Eukaryota; kingdom Viridiplantae; phylum Streptophyta; class Pinopsida; order Araucariales; family Araucariaceae; genus Wollemia; species Wollemia nobilis. Next base: position 213,713 of record JAQPPZ010000856.1, on the reverse strand, counting down.
TGTCTTATCTACTTGGCTTTTAGATATGCAAACTTGGTTCACCTATGCTAAATTCTTGAAGATGACCAAGTTGCCTTTGCCACAGTCAAATACACAGGCTTAGCAAAAGTTTTGATTGTAGAAAGACAAAGCCATAATGTTGCCATGACTTGAAAAGAATTGATATAAATTTTGAAGAACACCTTTTTCCCACCAAATTACCAAAGTGACCTCACGACCAAGTGGTATAGATTGAGGCAAGCCTATAGTATGTCGAGTTGTTGACTACATTTTTCAATTCAATAGGCTAAGGGTGCTTCTTGGTGTGAAATATTCAGAAGAGGATTTGATTAACAATTTCACTCATGGATTGCAAGATCAAATTTTTAGGAAAATCAAGTTCAATGATTTCCTCACTTTGGATGTGGCATTCAAGCATGCCATTCTTGTAGAGGAGAAAGTTGGTGCCTCTCATAGATCTCGATAGGACAATAGTTCCAAAGGAGCGAATCAGCATCAAAAAAATGTGAAGAACAATTCTCATTCTTTCCCTCATTCTTCTTCTCCTCCCACTTCTCCTAAAGTACATTCTTCTTCTTCTCACTCTAAATATTCTTCTTCCATTCACTCTAAAGATTCTTCTTCCATTCACTCTAAAGATTCTTCTTCTTCTCACTCTAAAGATTCTTCTTCTTCTCACTCTAAATATTCTTCTTCTTCAACAATGTATTGTGATTTTTGTAAAAAGCATGGTCATACAAAATCTAAATGCTTTACTTTTGAAAGAATGAAGAAGAAGTCCCTAATTATACAACCTACAAATGAGGAACCATAATATGGTCCCATTGTGACTATAGGGACAAAAGAAGAATATCCAACTTTGAAGGGTAAACTAAACAAAGCTACCCTTATGTCAAATATTTTTGGTCAAAGGGGTTGTGACCATTTTTTTGTCACTCGATCCCACCTTATGCATGATTTTTATGTGGATTGTATCATAGATAATGACTTGTAGAAGAATCTCATCATGAGGACCATTGTCGAGAAGTTGAAGCTTCCCACAAAGCCACATCCTCAACCCTATGCACTTGGATGGAAGGATGTAGACTCTACATCTAACATCACACACACTTGCACCTTGAATTTTGCTTTTGGTGATAATTTTGTGGATAAGGCACGATGTGATGTCACAAAGATGGATTATTATGGACTATTACTTGGTAAGCCCTATCAATTTGATAGGGAAAACAATGTATCATGCTAAAAAGAACACATATACCTTGGACTTGCATGATAAAACATTTTTGATACAAAGCACTACACCCATATCAAATTTGATTCTAAGTTATAGGTAAGCTCGTAAGCCATTAAGTCAAGCACTTGTATTGGCTCTTACTTGCATAAGTCCCACACAAGAGAAAGAACAAGAACATCCAAAGACTCATGATAAAGAAGAAGCTTCACTTCCACAAATTGAACAATCACAATAGATCATGGTTAAGGAAACCATCACTCTCACTCATGAGAAAGATACCAAGCATTCCATTGGCATCATTTCGGGTACACCTATGAACACACAACCACTTTCTCCATAGAAGTTGCCTTTGACTTTGCCCTCTTCCACCATTGCACATACGGAGGAGCAAGCTAAGGTCACTTCCTTATTAGCATCGATAGAGTCTTTAGGGCAAGATAACACAGGACTTGCAAAAGACTTAGTAAGAGCAGCAGAGAGCGATGGGTAAGTATCACATTCCTCACTCATTTAAGGTTGGAGACAAAGTTTGGCTTCCCTTGGATAAGTAACGCTTTCTAGAGATACCATATTAGGAACCTCCTTTGGTACCTAAACCTATCATCAATCCTACAACAATAGTGACACTTGACCCTCAAATTTTGCTCATTATAGATAGAGTTTTTGAGATGAAGACTCATCACACTCGATAGGGTTCTTCCACTTCTTACCTTGTCACCCGTCATGGTCACTTTCCACATATGGCTCGCTGGATTCCTCACCATCAGATGGCCCATGACTTTCCACATTTACTGAGAGCATTGGGGTCCAATGCTTCTATGGTTGGGAGGAGTGTTGAGGATATTATTGTACCTTAGGCTTAATTATAAGCCTAAGTTATTATTATTTCCTATTTTTTTGCATTGTAATACATGAGGTATAGTATGCCCATGTTGGAAATATGTTTGTTATTTGTTAGGATGCTTAGTTAGACTTATAGAGATGTCTTTTGTCTTCTAGCAGTTAGTTGGCATCTATGTTTAGCAGATTGTTATCTGTTAGTTACAAGTGGTTGGCCTTGCAAGGCAAATTGTTACAACCACTGTAACCACGTGATTTATTTGTATGCATTATATATTCATTGCACCTAATAGAATAATCAGCTTCACATTGAGTTTCCATATCATAAAGGTTCATCCTAAAGCCTCAACATTCCTTTGGTTAGTAGTTCAAAGTAATATTCTTAAAGGAGAGAGTCTATAAAGAAGAGGATATCATGGATCTTTTAGATGTGCCTTATGTGAGAAGGATTTAGAAACTTTAGATTATTTACTTCTTCATTGTCCCATTGCTTAGAGTTACTTTTTAAAAAATATGAAAATATATTGGGTAACTCCATCAACATTGAAAGAGTTGATAAAAAATTGGGTTAATTATTTCAAAGCTAAAGCATTATGTATTCTTTGGAGGATTGGTCATGCTTTTATTTGTTGTAATTTATAGCTTGAAAGGAATAATAAAATTTAAAAAATTTAAAAGTCAAAATTATGTCCAAGTTTGGAATTGTAATATTGCCTCACTTACAAAATGTTTACAAATATGGTGCTCATCATGGGAAGTCTCAAGTGCAGAAGAAGAGTCGATAACAACTTGGTTACAGGATTTGAACATACTTGGAAAATTCATCAACAATAATGGCATTAAAGCAAATGATTTACTTCAATCTCAGGTAAAAGGAAAATGTCCAAAAATTGGGTTTGTCAATTAATTTTGATGGTGTTTTTAAACAAAATTTGGAAAAAACCGATGGAGGAAGTGTTTTCAAATAATAAAGGCAAAATTCTCCTCACTCACTTAGAATCACATGGAACTTCAACTAAAGCTAAGACACTTCTTAAAAGGAATTAAAATTACAATAGAAAAATGATAGAAATATATTTCAATTTAGGGGATTCACAAATTATTGTTAATGCTATCAACAAAAATAGATGTGTGATTAGATAAAAAATAATATTATTGTTAATGTTCATCATTTATTATTGGAGGCAATCTCTTGAAAATGTGAGCATATTTATAAAGAAGGAAATTGAGTTGCAAAAAATTTAACCAATTAAGTTGTTGATCTTCATCTTGGTGAAATTCAAAATTTAGAAGACAATTGGTCAAGTGAGATTTTATCTCTTAATCAAAATGAAGTCAAGAAGTTAATTATAGAAACATAAAATTATTTGATAAAAAACAAAATGAAAAATATTTATGATAAAAATAAATGTTGAATATTTTTTTGATATGTTTTTAGGAGTGGCCCCAATAGAAGCCATATATAACTTATTGAAAAAAATTAAAAAATATATATTATAATTTTCAAATGGCATTAGCTCAACTGGTTAGATTCCTCAACATTCAAAGAGTAGAACAAGTTTTGAATCTTGTCAAGCGATAAATGAATAATATCGAAGCTTTATTGTAATACCACTATATGGGTGGGGTTGTTTCAATCCCTTATAACCAATTAAATTATTTTATAATGTTATATATACATAATATATAAAATATCAAGTAGTATGACAAAATACCACCCTTTTAATGGGTTAAATTTATTAACTTAAAAGAAAAAAAATATCAAAGCATTAGTTCAATCTAAAAGAAAAAAATATCAAAGCATTAGTTCAATCTAAAAGAAAAAAAGTATCAAAGCATTAGCTCAGCCGGTTATATTCCTGAACTTTGAAAGAGGAAACTCAAGTTCAACTCTTGCCAAGGATATATGCTTAAAATAGTTAACTTGTGATAGTGTTACTAAAAATAGTGTGGTTGTAACCAGCTCTCGTATGAATAATTTAAATAAAATAAAGAAACAAAATTTAATCATTGATTCAACCTCAATAAAAATATATTTAAATAAAATAAAGAAAAAAAAATTAATCATAGATTCAACCTCAATAAAAATATATGGTTAATATGTTACTATAACATTCCAACAAACTATATATTTATATTATAATTACGCCGTAAACAATTTTTTTTTTATTTAAAAAGTCGACATTAACAAAAACATTTAAAATATTTAAACTAAAATATTTAAACTGTTTAATAAAATATTGTATAAATACATGAACATCCATTGCAATATACCAAAAACAATCCACAATGCAATTGATTTTGAAACGGGACTGGTTCTGTAAAGGTTTGAACAATGATATAGAGTTACATTCACTGGCGTTATTTAGTTGGGCGGGCGCAAAGATGTAATCCTTCAAATGGTGCCAGGTAGCATAATTAGAAATTCTTGACATCATTGAAATTAAAAATGCACACAATCGATACTAAAAACCTTTGATCTAGGATTTTATTGATTTATCAAAATGTATATATTATATATTATAGTATTAATATAAAGTATTAATTTCTAGGGTTTCATTGATTTATCGGAATGTATGATAACTATAGTATTATTATAATATTAATATTAGTATTATAAGTTGGACTATAGTATTATTAATATAAGATTAATATTATATATTATAGTATTATATAATATACTATTATAATATATATTATAATATTATTATAATAATGTATATTATTATTATAGAATACTAATAGTACAATATATATATTTATTTATATATTGTACTATTTTAATAATTATTAATTTAAAATAATAATATTTAAAATATTTTTTTACAGGAACAAATGGAAAATACACCAAAAATAAATATATCAGAGGAAAAGAAGCAACAACGTTTGGCATATCAAAGATAATATCAGAGACAAAGACGTGCACAAATGACAGTTAGCCAAAGAGAAAGAGAAAATGAGAAAAAAAGACAATCGTACAAAACGCAAGGCAAAATCAATAGTTGAAAAGATACAAGAAGAAAGAGAAAAACAAACAAAATGAAAAATAATGTCTTGTGCACAAACGACACAGGAACAAGACATAAGAGAGCACCAACAAATGATAGTCACAAAAAAAGAGGGAAGATGGTTTGCAGGTATGTAGAGGTAATTCAAAGTATTTCAACTATTCCACATATACATAAAAAATTTGTAACTAATACCATTTATCTTATTTCTTTTATTTAGGTACAATGCACCATGGCCTCTGAATTTAGAAGGTTCAAAATTATACGAAGATCCTGAAACAGAAGATAATAAGGATGACAAGAAATTATGAGCAAGTAAACACACATAATCATTACATTTTACAGTTATGGAGAGCAAATGTAGATTGGCAACCTGTTCTTTCAAAGCATGTAGTTATAAACTATATTGCCAAGTTTGCTGTGAAAGCTGAAAAAAGCTCGAAAACTTATCAACAAATGTTGATGCAAATAGCAAATATGCAGAATAATGATGATCCAGCAACAAGAGCATATAGACGTCTTCTAACATAAACACTTATAGAGAGAGATATAGGAGCACAAGAAACATGTCATATGCTATTAGAGATTCCATTGGTTGAATGCAGTCAAGTATTTATTCCTCTAAATGTTGGACGAAAAGTATTCAAGGAGGTGGAACATAATGATGAATATGAGACCGAAAGAGAAGTTAAATCTTTAATTGACAGATATATGCAACGCCCTTATAACATGGAAAGTGTTTCACTTATAAATGCAGCTAAATCTTGGATATATAATACTAAGAGAAAAAATGACTTCAAATGAAAAGCTAGAAAAGAAGCAGCTATTGTGAGGGTATTTCCACGATTTATCACCATTATTGAATGACAATAAATTTTTTTTGTTGATTTTTGTTGGTCAAAGCTGCTACTTTACAAACCATTCAAAAATATAGAGAGAGATATCGGACTTGATGATGGAAATATCATTTCAAATTGGGAGTCATTCAATTACAACCAATGGCATGTTGAAAGGATAAGTAGGCAAAACAATACAAAAGAACATTATAGTGAATCTTAAGATGATGATGTTGGATCGGTACAACAAAACACGACTGAACATGAATGGGAAATTATATCTAAACTATACCGTGGGCAAATCATGGACGTACGTGAAATAGATATCCTTGGAAGAAGAGATTTTGAAAAACTTGTGCCATGGAATATAGAATATCAATGAGAAGATTACACAAAAAAAACAATACAACATATAACCTTCATGAAGGAAAATAGCTTGGTCATTCCTGATGATACCACTTCGAATTATCCATATGAAAGCTTAAGCATCCAACAGAAAAAAAACTTTTGATATAATCAAGGAACACTATAATGAAGGTCAAAATGTACCTCCATTGCACATGATAATACAAAGAACAATAGGAACAAGGAAATCTTATCTTATATGTGTAATTCATCAATTAATTTATAACGTTGTCCCCTATTACTACTTGCACCAACTAGAGTTGCTGCATTTAACATAGGTGTAGCTACTATACATGGAAATCTGTGAATTTCTATTGCAGATTTTGAAAAATTGGAAGGAACTAGATTAACAAGTTTTCAAGAAGATTTACAGCATATAAAATATATATTTATTGATGAGATGAGCTTCATAGGCCAAAAATTATTGGAACAAATAGATTCACGTCTTCGTCAAGCATTTCCACAGTATTATAACATATGCTTTGGAGGAAGGTCAATCATTTTGGTCGGTTATTTAGGACAGTTACCACTTGTGATGGATAGCCCACCATATTCCAGCGATAAGTATGCAAAATTATTATGGCAAGAATTTTCAACAGTCATAATATTGGATAAGGTATTCCGATAAGAAGGAGATAGTGAAGAACAAAAAAAAAATCAACTTCTTACAAATATCAAAGATGCAAATCCAACTATTGATGACTGGCAATTATTGATGAGAAGGACCAATACATCATTAGATGCAGCTACAATAGAAGAATTTGACAATAGCTGCCATCTATTTGCCACGAATGAGAATGTGCATAATCATAATAGGAGACAATTGTTAAAATCAAAATATCATGTGGCACGTAGTATTGCAACAACAGGGGGAAGAACTAATCCAGGAGGACGTGATAATGAAGAACTCGAAGTTGAGTTACTAATTGCCAAAAATGCAAGAGTTATGTTAACAGCCAAATTATGGACTGAAGCTGGACTTGTTAACGGTGCATTAGGCTATATTCAAAATATAGTCTATAAACATGGAAGGTCTCCACTAGATCAACCAACATATGTTTTGGTGGAGTTCGATAACTACATCGGGATGCTATTTGATGATACATCTCCTCGAATTGTTCCAATTACACTAGTAGAAAAGAGAAAGATAAGACAACTTCCATTAAAATTAGCTTGGGGATTGACAATTCATAAGTCACAAGGTTTGACATTGAATAAAGAAACAATTGACATAGGACAGACAGAAAGACAAGGTTTAACTTTTGTTTCCATCTCAAGAGTTAATGCATTGGAAGGACTTAGAATAATACCACCCTTTTTATATGATCGATATGAAAAACTGAAGTCGAGAAAAGGAGTTGCTAAGAGAAAGGAAGAAGAAGAGCGACTAAAGTCTTTGGGGCTTAAATGATTGGCTCTAACTAATCTATGAAATAATAAGGTGTTTATCAACATCAATCTTTGAAATAATAAGGTTTTTATCAACACCGCCTATTGGGATTCAGATTTGTTATCACTTGAGCATTTTCATCTCACTCAAAGCTATTTACGCCAAGAGGCGTTCCTACAATGGCAGACAGGGGGGTGGGAGGCAAAAAGGTCATACATGTCACACCGTAATATTTAAACTAAAATAGTCGACTAACCAATCGTTGCAAACATTTAAAATATTTAAACTAAAACAATCGACTAACCAACCGTTGCAAATGTTTAATAAAATATTGTATAAATACATGAACATCCATTGCAATATACCAAAAACAATCCACAACACAATTGATTTCAAACTGCTTTTGTAAATTGTGAATAGCGAGAAATTCATTCAGGACTGCTTCTGTAAAGGTTTGAACAATGATATAGAGTTACATTCACCAACGTTATTTAGTTGGGCAGGTGCAAAGATGTAGATGGTCCCAGGTAGCATAATTGAAAATTCTTGACATCATTGAAATTAAAAATGCACACAATCGATACTAAAAACCTTTGATACTGCTCAAAACATTTTATACTAGAATTGACTTAGTATATTATATTATTATATATATTATATATATATATATATTATAATACTATATTATTAATTTCTAGGGTTTCATTGATTTATCGAAATGTATATATTATATATTATAGTATTAATGTAAAGTATTAATTTCTAGGGTTTCATTGATTTATCATAATGTATGATAACTATAGTATTATTATAATATTAATATTAGTATTATAAGCGGTGAATGACTCATTTGATGGCTTCAGCAGCAGCTCCCTTCGCAACGGTTCCCACAGCATCAGCATCAACTTCGATCGCAGCTGCCCTGGCTTTCCCTGGAAATGTTTCCCAAACCCTCCCCAGGGATTTAGAACTAGGTGATATCCCTGTTGATCTCACGGATGATCCCGATGCCCCTAATTTGGATCTATGTGGAATACAAAGACCTTGGGCGAAAGGTTTTTTTCCCCCATTTCCCCCTTCCAAATCCCCTACCTCGGCCGTTCTGTCATTCAGCTTGATGGTCTCAGGATCCCCTTCTCCCAAACCATTTGAAGTCGTTTCCCTTCCCCCCCTAGTCTCAACTGGGGAAAATATAGTTATCCCGATTTCTTGTATGGCTCCAAAAATTTTCCTCAAATCCATATCTGGTTGGGAAATTCGTTGGAGGCCGACCTAACATGGAGTCTATCAGAATATGGGCAAATTTCAAATGGTGAATAGAGAGAAGTTTTCAGCTAGTTGCTCTGTCTAGGGGTTTCTTTCTAATTCAGTTGAACAACCAGAATGATTATGCAAGAATCCTCACCGGAGGACCATGGTTCTTTGGCAGGAAAAGTCTATTCCTTAAGAAATGGGAACAGGATTTTAACCCCCAAACCCAGGACATCAATGTCGCACCCATTTGGGTTCGTCTTTCGGACTTGCCAATTCAATTTTTTCATGAAGACATCCTTCGAGGAATCGGAGGATACATCGGAGACCTGATTGCCTTTGACCCGATGACAAAATCCCGATCCAGAATGACCTTTGCTAGAATTTGTGTGTCTGCAAACCTAGCATCCTAGCTTCCCACTCGCATCAATCTCATCTATGGGGACTTCCAGTGGTGCCAAGCTATTGAGTACGAGAACAAACCAATGTTTTGCATCGAATTCCAGGCCCAAGGACACCTCAGATCCCAATGCCCTTCGTTGAAAGCCGCCAAAGAGGTTCCTCAGCCCCATGTCCCCCTTGCTCAGCATCCGATCACCCACCCGAGACCCAAAGCTACTGGTGGCCCTCTTCGAGGGAAAACTGACAAAGGGAAATAAGTCCCCTTCCACAAATCCTTCCCCCACCAAGCTTCATCAAGTTCTAATCAGGTATGTTTGCTGTTTGCCTTTCCCAACAACTTTGGTCCACTCTCTGGTGTTGATGACGATGTACTCTTTCCCAAATCCATTTCCCCCCTTCTCCTTCGCCCTTGCCTCCACTCCCTCCCCTCCCCTCCCTTTCCATTCTCAGCACCTCCCTGATCGCACATTTCTCCCCAACCCCTCCCACCTCTCTGCTCTCTCCCACCTCTCCTAAACCCCTTTCCCCCTTCCCCTTGAGGAGGGCTTTCCCACCACTTCTTTAGCCGAACCTTTGTCTCCAACCAAGTCAATTTTTGACTCCCTTGATGAGGGATCCAGCCCGTTCTACAACCGCTCGGATTCTAGCTCCATCATCACCAGAATTAAGAAAGGACCAGTGGATACATGAGGCGATAAAAAGAGAGGCAGACCGTCTATGTCCGACTAGCTTAAGAAAGACACGGAGAATCAAGTTGCAAATGGGGTTCAATCAACCCTCTTCCCTGATCTATTCGGCCAGCCCTTGGATGATCCCAAGAATCCCAAACCCCATCCCGTACCCACAAAGGGTGGTAAGAAACTTTCCAAACTATCCAAATGAAGATCCCCTCTTAGAACATCAGAGGGCTTAACAGCTCAGGCAAGCAGATACTGGTCAAAACCATCATGAAGGATTCCAAACCCATCATCATCATGTTACAAGAAACCAAAGCCGATGTAGCTAGAACCTCGAACATCGTCAAATCAATCTGGAAAGACTGCTAGTGGGCTTCCTCCCCCGTAGAGGGATCTACTGGGGGCCTTCTTTGCCTTTGGGATCCTCTCCAAGTTGAGGGAATGGTGGTCTCCTTCACCAACAAAACCCTTAACATGGTTTTCCATTGCAAGACCAACCAGTTCACATGGGTCCTATCCAATATCTAAGCCCCCAACAATCCCTTGGAAAGGCGCCAGCTGTGGGTTTCCTTGTCCCTTCTAAAAACTGCTTTTTTTGCCCTCCCATGGATGTTAAGTGGGGATTTTAACTCTCTTCTATTTGCTTTTGACAAACAAGGTGGCTTATCCACTCCCTCCAAAAGCATAACTGATTTCCAGGATTTTGTGTCAACTAATGAGCTTATGGACATCCAGATTAGAGGTTGTCGGTTTACTTGGAGCAACAAAAGAGTAGGGCAAGATCACATTCAAGTCAAGCTGGACCAATTTTTCTTATCTGAGCAAGCAATCTCTCTCTTTGGCGATACTCTCCTCACATCTCTCCCCAAAGTTGGGTCTGACCATTCACCCCTCCTCCTAGAATCCAACAAGGCCTCGTCCTTCAAAACCCCTTTCAGGTTTGAAAACATGTGGATTCACCACCCAGAACTCAAACAACGAATCTCTGAGTGGTGGAATGTTCCATGTTCAGGATCCGCCATTGACCAAGTTGCCTGCAAACTCAAATCAATGAAAGAAAACATCAAAATTTGGAACAGGGAAGTTTTTGGAAACATCTTTGAGAACAAGTAGCTCATTATTGATAAACTTAAGACGTTGCAGGAGCAAATCCATCACAACTAGTGGACTCCTCAGTTGAGGAATGAGGAGAGTCAGCTGTTGTCTAAGTATCACAACATTTTGGCTAGAGAAGAAACCTTATGGCGGCAAAAATCTCATGCCCTCTAGCTCAAAGATGGGGATGCCAATACCAGATTTTTTCATGCCTCCATGATGCGAAACCGCAACTCTAGCAAAATCAGAGAACTCACCTTATTTGATGCCTCTATTTCCTAAGACATTATCGAGATCAGATCAAAAGCATCTGCTTACTATTGGTCATCAAATCTGCCTAGGAAAGGATTTGGATGAGTGTATGCGCCCTAGACCTAGACCAACATTGAAAGGCCGAAGGGAAGAGATGCCCCTCGTGCCAATCTTCGGAGAAATGCCGGCTCTTATGCTAAATTACTCGGGTGTTTTGAGATAAGGGTGCAAGAAAGAGATAAAAAGGGTAAGGGTTAGAGAAATCAATAGTTTAAAGTGGGAGAGAACAGGAAGCACGATCACTAACTAACAACTTGAATAGCAACAAGGAACACCAAGAATAAACGAAAGAAACGCCATATTGACTTTCCTATGTATCCTCTGGGCGAGCTCACAAGGATTCTCCTTCTCCCTTTCGTCGAAATTTAGAGTTCAGAGTAAAGACGATTAGGATAAGGGAATGTAACAGAAACCACAACTCACAAGGCAGCATAAAAGAAAGCCAATACATAATTTTTCCTCTCCTATGTATCCTTCAGGCGAGTTTTAGGGTACAGTCCCCAATCGCACATCAGATTCAGGATTTAGAGTCTCAGTATGCAAATGAAGAAAGACAAAAGAATCAAATGCAGAAGGCAGCATAAAAGAGAAATTGAGCCCAAAGCTCTTTAGTATTAATTACAGGACATCAAGTTGCAGTAGCTTTCTAGCAGAAAGGTCCCCCCCATTTTTTCATTACAATTCCTAGGTTTTTATAGAGGACCCGACCCTTTGAGTCATAATTACATATCAAGGAGAAATACGCCCTCGAGCCCTGATAATTCAACTCCTTGAGGCTCTCGTGATCGAGCTCTCAAATCCGTTACCAAAATTGGTAACTATGATCGGGTCAACCATGGAAAGATGTATTGATGAGCCGTCTGGACGTCCTTGGTCTTCGGGTGCGCTACTCGAGTGGCCGCCATGCTCGTCGGGCTCTTCATCATGGCCTGATACTTTACTTCTAATTGCCAAAAATGAGCAACGAGCTTATCGGGCATGAAAAAATGCATTTATGAGGCACTTGATCGCCTCGAGAAAATACCCGGCTTGGAGCATGTGCCTTTGCAGTGCTTCGCTAGTCTTTTAACTTTGCTTCGGAACGGACTTGTGCCAAAGCAGATTCTCCTTGATTTGCACTTCGCATGGTGAAGCTTCGCAAGACAACTTCGGGGGTGATGGAGGCCGAAGCATATCTCCTTCACAAAATGGGGTCTTCACTTTTCGTTGCTTCGCTGTGCCAAAACTGCTTCGGCGTGGTCCTTGGCCCAAAGTAGATACTTCGCTGATGAGTCTTTGAGATGCTTCGCTGCGATCCTTCATCAAAACTGCGGTTCGGGGGTGTTTCGGTCGAAGTGTATCCCTGCCTTCAAAATGCATCTTCTACTTCGGATGAAAGTACTTCGCACGAAATTTTGTCAAAGCAGATGCTTAGCAATGAATTTCGGTGAAGTAGAAATGGTTCGCTGTCGTAGGACCCGAAGTGGATGCTTCGGTGGCTTTTCGGCGAAGTGTTTTAAGTATTGCGTTCTTTCAAATTCTGCTTTGCGAAACTTTTGCCCGAAGTAACCTTTTGAAATGCTTTGGGTGCGACGTAGTTTCATTCTTCCTCTTTTGTATTTTACTTTGGCAACACCGCTTTGCAAAAATCTCACCCGAAGTAGCTGCTGAAAATGCTTTGGGTCCGAAGTAGTTTTCTTGCCTTAGTCAATTTGGACCGCGGTCTGGACCTTCCTTCTTCGACAAAGTTGTTCTTTTGAACGCCGCTTCGCTCAACTTTTTCCCGAAGTAGATACTTGAAGTGCTTTGGGTCCGAAGTTCTTTTTATCGCTACCCTTGTATTCTACTTCGGCAATACTACTTCGTAAAATTTTTACCCGAAGTAGTGCTGGAAATGCTTCGGGTGCGAAGCTCTTTCCTCTAGCCTGTTCGACAGCGAAGCTCTTTTTTTTTTTTTATATACAAAGGGGTGGCATTGAAAGCCCAAAATTGCTACAACTTTTCAAACAAAGAAAAACTTTAGAAAACACTGTACAAAATTTGATTTCCTTTTCTACCCCTTGAAAAATGTGACAAAATTGTCAACATTCTTGGTGACTCGCGGGGCAACGAGCTCGTCTCGGTGGGAGAACCCTTAATTTTGATCCATTGGGCCAGAGTCCTCTCCATATCCTTCTCATCCTTCATTTGGGAGCATTTCCATAGCTGGTTCTTGTTCTCCTTCTTCTTCTGCTTCTTCTTCTTCTTCACCTTCCTCTTCTTGTGCGGCCTCTTCAGGAGCAGCCTCCTGCGATGGTGATGGGGCAAGACGATCGTAGATTTTCCTCATAGTTTGGCGGACCTGAGACCAGGCACTCTTAGAGAAAGGTTCTAGATCTTGTAGAGCCTTGATCAAAATGTGAAACCGATCAATTTGTCCGATATCAGCATGTTGGGCTCTAGTATACAGATCATTCAGGTAGGCCGTGATCTTGCAGTATTTCAAAAGGTAATCTGTGATCTGCCTTTATGTTATTGGTTTCGCCCATTCGTCTATCTCCGAGATGTCATCTTCAAACTGAAGCCATGTCGGCTTAATATCTTCCTTGGACAGGAGATTCCCATCATCATCTATGAAGCTTGGGAAGCCCATGGAAGAGAGATCTTGAAAATAGCCCATTGATGTGTGTTGCTTGTTATCGAACATGTCCAAGAGGTCCTTCGCCTTCTGCATTTTTTGCACCTTAGAGAAGAAAGCGCGAACTGTGGCCCGTGCTGTAGACCAATCCCTAGCTATCCGACTCATCGCAGGGACCTGCAAGTCTTGATATTTGGCGCTTTGGACATCGAAAGCTAGTTTGAGTCAGCTCCTAGCTTTCTGAGTGATTTCATCAATGATTTGCCCTCCTTCAGCAGTAGCATTCCAGGCTTCCATGATATAAGTCAAAATTGACAGGGCACTGGAGGCCCGAGATCTGAAGTTTCTGAGTAGGTGCGAGCGAATCTCCTTGATTTTGCTCCTGTTAAACAGCTCCAAGTTTGCCTTTTCGAACAACTACTGTTGTGTCTACAAGATCTTAATTTCAAGCTCCTTGGCCTTCAGTTCATTCTCGGCCTGCCTCTGTGCTTGGTGTTCGGCTGAACACTGCAGTTGTAGGATTTGTTGTTTGAGGGCGTGCATTTCTTTTTTCAACAGCTTGCACTGCCCCTCTGATTCCTCTAGCTTGGACCGGATTCTTGCCAGCTCTTCTTCTAGTTTGATATTGGTGCTCTCTACTTCGAATCTGTGCTGATTTGCAATGTTTGCATGCGCTCGAAAGGTCTCGATCCCTACATGCATAGACACAGACTCATTGTCTATGTTTAGGTTCTCCAGGTCCTTAGTCTTCTCTTGATAATCATAATCTGCTAGAGTCATCTCATCCAGAGGCTTTTGGACCTTGGGGACCTTCTTCACCTTATGTAATTTTTTGGCCTTCAAATCGAAGACCGCACACTTCTCAACTTGGGCCAGAGAGCACCCTCTTTTCTTCCTAGCCTCCTTTAGCATCTTGTCTATGTTTTGTCGGGCCTAAAGTAGCTTTTCAGCTAGAGGATGTTCCTTTATTATGGACAACTCAGATTCAAATAATGCTGGACCTCTAGCCGAAGGGGTAAACAAATATAAGGAATTGACCAGGAATGCCTCACCAAAAGGTTCGACGATGGGTGTAATGGGGGCTTCGGCTAGTGGGAGAACGTCGTGTATGATGGTAGAAAGGGCTATGGGTTTCGATGTTGGATTATTTTCTTCGCCTTGAATGAGGACGGAAGGAACAACAACGTGGGAAGGTGAAGCGGTTTCAATGGGCTGGTCCTGGCTGGACGAGTCAGGTGGAGTGGGGCTAGGCAGAGTTGGAATGGAAACAGGCAATGCTTGAGGGGGTGATTGACCTTGTAGGGGAGGGAGGGGTTCATGGTGACTTTCAACCAAGACCACAGTGGACGTGTTAGAGATCAAGGCGAAGGGGGGAGAGTGCGTACCTACGTGCCCTTCTGGCAAAGCAACCGTGGTGACTTCTTGCATGATCGGCTCCTGCTCCTTTTGGGCTTCGGCACTTCTGACCTCCACGACTTCTACTTCAAGGTCCCCTTCTTGTTGGAGGAGTTCCTCCACATCGATAATGACTATGTCTGGGACCGTCTCAGCACTTGGTGGCATCGCACCTTCAACACCTGCTTCGACTGGGTCTGATGCAGGTTGTTCAGCATGAGCGCTTGGGGGCCTTGTACGAGGTTGCTTTGGGTGGCTTGAAGGCACTTGAATTTGCTCTTGCCTCTTTCTTTTCCTTCTTTCCAATGGTTGTTCTGCCTCTTTGGAACTTGTGTCATGGCTTTCTGATGGTCCTTGTGGTAGTGCCTCTGGAGTAGCTTCAGCTTCTTCCTCTTTTGAGGCATCTTCAGCTCATTTTGGACTTTCACCCGATCCCAAGGGAGCTGGAGGAACAAAATCAGCGAAGGATATAGACTTCCAAGTTTCAATGTTGGCGTCATAAAGAATCGTGAAGTCTTTATCTGTTGCCAAGAGTTCATAAGAATTCATCTTCTGGCGATGGACTCTCATTATCCACCATTCTCCTAATTTTTCCTCGCTCCAGTCCTTCAATTCTTCTTTTAAATCATCCTTTTCTTTTCTCCAAAACGTGGAGCTTAGAGTTGGGAGGGGGTACTGGTCAGGGTCAAATTCAACCTCCATGGGGTAGAATTCATGCCAGGGTGGCAATGTCCTCATTCTCTCCAAATGCCACTCCAGATCTTTCCCATTCGGATTATTCCTCTGCTCCACAATTTTGGGATGAGGGCAGATGTGGAAATTCTTAAATTTTAAGTGATCCCTCATCACTCCCAAGGGATCATAGATCCATTGCTGAGGAATTTGGAGTAGGTCAAAATTGGCAAGCTTTTCCTCTAGGAAAACATTCTGTTTCAAGGCAAATACCTTGATTACTCCCATCCTAAAGAGGAAGTCGCAGGTATGTGCCCATTTCCATCCATGGCCATACACAATGTTGGTCGTGTCACTCTGTCGAGCGACCTCTAATGCAAAATGGTACTCGAAAGGGAAAACAGGGAGCAGGAAGGGTTTTCTTGTAAAGTCGAACAGATGAATCACCAGTCCCTGTGTCAATTGAAAAACATCTCCCTTCTCTTCTTACACTATTTTATCTCTTAGACTGAGGGGGAACCGAGGGCAAGAACCCTTCAACAAATGCATGGTGGGTCCCAAAAATTGTTGGTTAAAAGAATAGTAGGACTCTGTCCTCAAGAGGAGAGGAGTCCACTGGTATACAGGTAGAGGATTTCCATCCTTGCCGCTCGAAGAGATGGCGATATGGGGAAATCACTTATGAACCTGGTAGAAAAATAACCAGACTAGGAGGGAATAGGGTGCGAAGTACTGGCCCATCGCTGAATTCTTCATACTGGTGAGTCAGGTATGCAGGGTTCGGGCCACCCATTTTGCCCAATAAAAGAAAATTGGGTTGGTGCTTGGTCTTGCAACATCAGGGGCATATAATTCCCCTCTTGAAATACATTCGGCCAAAGATACCTGCCAAGGTTGTACCGAAGCGTCTGTCGACAGGCCTGCCACCCATGCAATGATGGAGAAAATATCGATGTTATTGAAAGTTGCCAAAGGTAGAGGCATTTGGGGCAGCTTGGTTGAAGTGAGCTCGCTTTTGAGGTTCTCGCACAAAAATTTCAATATGAAGTTGTTGGAGGTGAACCTCTCCATCTGTTCGCTTAGAATAACATTGCGAACTGAATACTCACCACTGCCTAGAGCTAATTTATGCTGTCGCACATAATTACCAGGTTGCATCTAGGCAAGTGTTGGACGCTTTAGGCCATAAATCTAAGAATAATAGGTAGCAGCCATTTTATTATCTGGAGTGAGTCGGCTCACCATAAACTCAATAGTGCATCTGAGGTCAGACACATCCTTAGAGAGCTCCGTATCTCTAATTTTCTCCCACCCATCAATTGGTGGGTCCACAAGCTGCTCCTCCTCAGAATCATCTCCTTCTTCTATCGACTATTTTTCAGGGCGAGGGGTGGAGTTGATCTTCTTTAGAGTATGCCTTTTCTCCTCTTTGCCCTTCTTTGTTTTTTCAGGGCCTGCAACTTCGGGTTCTTTCCCTTTCTCTTTGGAATTCTTCTTCCCCATGATGGTGGTCGAGTCCTTGATATAGAGGCTTGATGTGAAAGACTTAAATGCAAAGGGCATGAGAATTGTAGGGTAATTGAAGGCTCTTAGTCTAGTTCGAACTGATGGATAAATAACCTCCTTCTTGCTAGGATTTCGTGTTTTATAACCTAAAAAGGCAACCACCTGAATTTATGGCATCTACTAAAATTAAATTTACACCTCGGACGAAGGAGGTTATCGTATCCTTTAATTGGTTCTAAATCGACGTGGTATGCAGGGCCACATGCTTTGATGATTACGCTTTGTGCTAGAGAAGCAACCTGCTGCTACCTCGTACCTGGGTGCATGCTTTTTCTTTCTAACCCAGTTGCCTCGGGATGTGTCCCGTCACTTTTGCCTTAAATTCACCCGCTTCAAACCCTTTTTGCGGTTGTTGATTGTACGTTCTTCAAGGCATGTTTTAAATTCTCTTGTCTTGCGCTTTATTGGTTCGGTGAAGTAAAACAAACAACATCGAAAATGCTTCACTGTGAACCTTTGGTGCGGGCCGCTTTTCGACACTTCGGGCCCGAAGTACTTTTCCTTTGCCGTGCTTCGCAAGAACCACCTACCGAAGCTTGCGTTCTTGAAAATTACTTCACCAAAGCCCCTTTCAAAATTTACTTTGAAAAAATTTCTACCCAAAGTAGCTGTTGGAAACGCTTCGGGTGCGAAGCTCTTTTGTGCCTTTATTTGAATTTTGGTTCGGCCCTTTTGGGGGTAAAGTGCTGCGAATCTCCTGGCAACTGTTACTTCGGATTAAAAATCCCCGAAGGAGATTTTGGAGTGTAGTTCTTGGCTTTTGCATCTCGGAAAAGGATGTATATACACAAATGAAAATAGATATATACAAAGGCACATATACATACATTTTTTATTTTATTTTTTATTTTTTTTAAAAGAAAGGTTTTACCTCAGCGATGAAAAGTCTTCAGATGAAAACCATTGATAGAGATTGGAAAAACCTGGCCATATGCTTCTTTGAGGATGAAAGAGTTGGCCGAGTTCACCTTTACAATTTCGAATGACCCATCCCAAAATGCATCCAGCTTGTCGTGATTCCCAGGCTTTGCTTTCCAGGAGTCCCACTTCCATACCATATCTCCCACTTTGAACATGTGATCGGATGATTTCCTTTTGAACCAGTCTCGGGTGATTATAGCATGCTTAGTGAAGCTCTGGTAGGCTTCCTCACGATCTTCCTCGAGCTGCAACAGCTGAGCTAATCTGTTTCCCATTGGACTAACTCCATCTTCTTCTGCTAGCAGCTGCAGTGCAAGGATCTCCACATGGGTGGGCAAGATGGCCTCCTTACCGTAGACCAGGGCAAAAGGTGAAGTCTTGATTGACTTCTTGATTGAAATTTGATCGACCCACAAGGCACAATCTAGAAGAAGATACCAAGTCCTTTTGTTTGTCTGTATGATCTTCCTTAGCACCCTCAATAAGATCTTGTTGGTGGATTCTGCTGATCTATTGCCTTGCATATAGTAATTGGAGAATACTTTATGATATATCCCATACTTGTAGAATAAATCATTGATCTTGGCGCCTGTGAATCCAGGACAATTTTCCATGATGATTGATTCGGGAATGTCAAACCTAGTGATCAAACCTTCTAGGAAGGCGATTATAGTTTCTTGATCTGCATGCTTCATGGGGATCGCTTCGGACCACCTGGTGAAGTAGTCAGTTGCAGTCAATATGAACTTATGCCCAACAGAGGAGTTCGGCGATATGACCCCTATGAAATCCAACCCCCATTGTTGAAAGGGCGTCTCTACTTGTATCGGTTGGAGAGGCATTGAAGCATTTCTACTTCGACAGGCGAACTTTTGACATTGCTCGCACCTGCGACAAACTGTGAAGGCATCGACAAAGAGTGTGGGCCAATAATAACCTGCCTTGATGATCTTCAGCATCGTTGTTCTCCCTGCGAAGTGACCTCCAGATAGTCCTAAATGAAATTCTCCCAGGACTCTCCTTTTATCATCATATTTTATGCACTTAAGAAGAACACCATCAATGTTTCTGAAAAATAGGCCTTCGGGGCGCAGAGTGTATCGGGAGGATTGCATTCTAAAATGTCTTCGTTGCGATGCATTTAGATGCGAAGGACATCTGTCGGTGTTGAAGTAGATGATTATCTCACTAACCCAATATTTCTTGTCCTCCTCCTGGTTCGTGAAGCATCCTTCGACTGACGAGTCATCCCATTGATATTCTGTAGCTTCAACCGCTACGTTTTTTGCCAATTCTTGACACAATGCGTGACCGCGAACCAGTTTGGTGGGCTTGATATCAATGTCAAATTATTGTATCTTGTTTACCCAACCAGATCTCTTGCTTCCCAACTCTCCTTGGATGATGAAATTGTGCACGTCTGGGTGAATGACAAAGACCGTAACCCAACTTTGGGAGATGAACTGTTTGAACTTTTTGAGAGATTTCATTACTTCATGCACCTGACATTCTATGAAATTGTATTTCTCTTCATGGGGATTGATCACCTGTCTTAGAAATGCGATGGGACGCTCTTCGCCATCCTCTCCATTTTGTTTCAAGACAGCGACATAGCTTTCAGGTTCCCCTATGGCATACAGGATAAAATCCTGACTGTAGTCAGGGTCGATCAGGACCGATGCCGGAGTGATTCAGGCCTTAATTTCTTCGAATGCCTCCTTTCTTCATTTTGTCCAGCTAAATTCGGCACCCTTCTTCAAAATCTTGGACATTGGATTGATGACTTGGGCGAAATCAGGGACAAAATTCCTCACAAATTTGATTTGGTCGAAGAAAGATTGAAGTCCTTTCTTGTCCGCTAGGAGTGGGAGCTTCGTTAGAGCCTCGGCTCTGTCGGGATCTACAGTGAGGCCCTTTTTAGATATCGCATGTCCCAACAACTTTCCTTCGCTGACTACGAATATGGACTTCTTTGAATTGATTGAGATGCCAAGCTCTCGACATTTTTCAAAAAAAATTTGGAGGTTTACAGGGTGATCCTCCCTTTTTTGGGAGAAAATAGTCATATCATCTAGATATATGACGATTACCTTATTCAAAAGCTCAGCAAAAGCTAGATCCATAGCCCTCTAAAAAGTGGCACCAGCATTCGAAAGGCCAAATGGCATTCACTGGTAAGCAAATGTCCCTCACTTAGTGGTGAACGTTGTTTTATGTTGGTCTTCATCCCTGACCCATATTTGATTGTATCCAGAGAAACCATCGAGCAGAGAGAAGCATTGAGCTCCAGCCACCGAGTGTAAGATCTGATCGATTTGCGGGAGAGGATAGTGATCCTTGAGAGAAGCCTGGTTTAGGTTGCGAAAGTCCATGCATAATCATATATCTTCGTTCTTCTTTCTGATGGGGACTAGGTTTGCTACCCAAGAAGAATGCTTGATGGGATAAATTATCTTTGCCTCGAGCATCTTCAAGAGTTCGGCCTTCATCAGGACCTCAATCTTCGGATTAACCGGCCTTTGCTTTTGTCGAAAGGGTTTGGCCCCCTCCTGCAATTCAATTGTATGTTGGATCAACTGTCGATCGTATCCCCTGAGGTCTTGATAAGACCAAGCAACAATGTCAAGATACTTTTTGCATAGAGTCAAGATCTATTCTATCTCTTCTGAAGTGCAATCGGTTCCAACTTTTATTGTTTTTCCAGGTTCAAGCTCTAAATCTTGATACTGCTTTTCATTAAATTTGATCCTATGAGAGAGTGCTCGATCATTTTGATCAAAGAGGCTTTCAAGAGTGATCAGTACTTTGGGAACATGGTTATACTTCAATTGGACCAGCCCTTCATATTCTCCTTCATCAGGGCTTCTATCTTCGATTGTGGCGGCTTCTTGATTCATGAAATTTACAATCTGCTCGTCATTGTCAAAGACTTGCCAATGTAGGTCTTTTTCTAGGACAAAGGGTCTGTAGATCATCCTCATAGCTTTGGGCTCGTGCACTATGTCTTCTGCAGGAGAGTACTTGACTGCGATAGATGCCATAACATCAGCATGTCGATTCTTTTCTCGTGGGATAAACTACAAATTGAGAGACTTGAATTGGTCACACAGGTCCCATACCCTATTGCGGTATGAATTTAGATAATGTTTCTTTGAACTGCACCTATTTATGACCTGGTTGCACACCAGTTCAGAATCTTCAAATATTTGGAGGTGCTTTATGCCTAACTTGTCAGCTTTCTTGAGTCCTAGGCATAATGCTTCATATTCTGCCGCATTGTTGGTGTAGCTCCATAGCAATAGGTAGCAATACTCCTTTTGCTCTCCTGATGGTGAAACTAGAAGAATCCCTGTGCCAGTGACATTTTTACATCAGGCGTCGTCGAAGAACAACTTTCTTAGTCCTTATTGGGCACTTGTTCTATTCTCTGGTTGGGTGAGTTTCTCAGGCTTGGTGATAGCATAACACCCCATCTCGGTCTCTACCATGGCATTAAAATTTTCTAATGAGAACTCATCTTCATAAGTTAGTTGCACAAGAGCTTTCCCGACCAAGTCCACCTGCTCTATTTCTTCCACTATTGCATTCACTGCCTAACTTATGCCTAAGATTTGGAGGTGCTTTATGCCTAACTTGTCAGGTTTCTTGAGTCCTAGGCATAATGTGTCATATTCTGCTGCATTGTTGGTGTAGCTCCATAGCAACCGGTAGCAATACTCCTTTTGCTCTCCGGATGGTGAAACTAGAAGAATCCCTGCCCTAGTGTCATTTTTACATTGGGCGTTGTCGAAGAACAACTTCCATAGTCCTTCTTGGGCATTTCTATTCTCTGGTTGGGTGCGTTTCTCAGGCTTGGTGATAGCATAACACCCCATATCGGTCTCTACCATGGCATGAAAATATGCTAATGAGAACTCATATTCATAACTTAGTTGCGCAAGAGCTTTCACGACCAAGTCCACCTACTCTATTTCTTCCACTAATGCATTCACTAGATCGTTTCTTTCTTCTTCGAACATCTTCTGTACAAGGAAGGAGGAAGGCTTTTCATTGTAGATTTTCACCTTCTTTCCTTTGAATGGAATCTCCAGATGAGAGTAGTCCATAGACAGATACCCACCTAGCTTCATTGTGAATTCCCTTGACAAACACATACTAAAGTATGGTTCCAGGTCAACGACCACTACCTCTTGTATGACCGTGATCTGAGGCATCTTATGTAACTGAATAGGAATGTCTTTGATTACTCCTACGATCTTTATAGGGGTACCATCCATCTGGAGTACGCCATGGCTACTTCGTGTGTATTCCATCCCTATCTCTTCACACACTGCCCTTGGCATGACTGTTGTCGCGGCTCCAGAGTCGATCATATAGTTATGTACAATGTACCCTTCCATCTATAGATACAGGTAGAATGAAGGTGGTATGTTATTTCCTATAATAGAGGTGGATAGGGTCTGTACAAGAGCAAGCGGTGTTGCATTTTTTGCTTTAGTAGACTTCAATGATTCTTGCAGTAGGTCAACTTGTCCAGGTAGTTGCAATGCATCGTATAAGTTGATCTTGGCTGGAATCCTCTTTAACTCCTCTACAATGTTGTACGTCAGGGAACTGAGCACCTTGAGTTCCTTTCTTGGCTCATATCTAGTGCGATACTGCTCCGTAGCTTCAACTCTGTCATTTAGTTAGTGAAGGAAACTTGAGTTTTTCCCTAGCCTGTTCCTTAGTTTATGCCTGAGGTGGTTCGGCAGAGGACTTGTGAGCTTTTTCTTTGTTAGGTGTAGGCAGAGGAGCTTCTTTCAGGGTCGAAGAATATGGTTGTCCCTTTTCAGGTCGAGTTTGCACTTTCAAGGGAGCCATTTCGGTAGTATCCACTTCTATCGCCTTTTTCCCCCTCTGGTAAGCACTACGACCAACTCTTCACCAATCGCCAGGTTCTGACTTGTTTGCATGATGACGTTGACTTGACCACCGTGACTACTGCTCGCCAGCATTTGTACATAGTGTTGGTGCAACATGCAGGTATTCTATTCATGTGGATCATTGCATGTAGAGCACCAATATACATAATAAGAAGTGCTCGGAGCTTCTTCAATCGCAGTGTTTCTCGTCAAAACTTTCCCTTGCTGGACTGCTTGATCTTTGGTAAGCGTAGGTGTAGGATAAGACCTTCTTGGTAAGAATTCTTGTTGTGCTTGCTACTTCTTCACAATGGTCATGTCGTTGGACAACGTCTAAACTGTGTAGTTCAGAGACTGCATCTCTTGCAGGATTTTAGCTTGCATTTCATCGGCTTTTGAAATGAGTGGCAATGAATCCATCGTCAATATTGGGGGCAAGGAAGGGGGTTGAAATGGTGCTGGTAGTACAGGGAATGCTGAAGTGACAGTGGGTTGCAGAGTTGAAAATGTGGGAAAATGAATTTGTGGAGCGATGATTTGAGACACAATAGGATTCGGGTTCCAAGGTGATATCAGGAGTGCAGGGGTTGCAGAGATCTGCGAAGCGGCTACGCTTGCATATTGGGATCGAGGAAACTCGGGAAGTATTTGCATAGACATTCTCTGGGGAAGCTTGCCCATAGCTATCAAATTTGTTTCCGCCTTCTTGGCCAACCCATATAATTCGACAAAAGTATTGATGTTAGAATACCTTACCATGATACTGATATCAAGGTTGAAAGCCTAAAGGAAATAATATGCTGCAGCTTCGTCGGTTGGCTGAAGTCAAACTGGTACTCTCTGCCAGGTTCGAGCTAACCTAACATTGAAGTCTACGATCTCTTCTCGTGGATGTCTCTGGATTGAAGTGAATTGATGTAGGAGAGAGGTAGAATCAGAGGACTCATTGAAGTTTCCCATCAACTGCCCGACTAACTGGTCCCAAAGCTCTTTAGTATTAATCATAGGACATCAAGTTACAACAGCTTTCTAGTAGAAAGTTCCCGCCATTTTTTCATTACAATGCCTGGGTTTTTATAGAGGACCCGACCCTTTGAGTCATAATTACATAACAAGGAGCAGTATGCCCCTGATGTTGCAAGACCAAGCACCAACCCAGTTTTCTTTGATTGGGCAGAATGGGTGGGTCCCAAAAATTGAAAAACATCTCCCTTATCTTCTTGCACTATTTTATCTCTTAGACTGAGGGGGAACCGAGGGCAAGAACCCTTCAACAAATGCATGGTGGGTCCCAAAAATTGTTGGTTAAAATAATAGTAGGACTCTGTCCTCAAGAGGAGAGGAGTCCACTGGTATACAGGTAGAGGATTTCCATCCTTGCCGCTCGAAGAGATGGCGATATGGGGAAATCGCTTATGAACCTGGTAGAAAAATAACTAGACTAGGAGGGAACAGGGTGCGAAGTACTGGCCCATCGTCGAATTCTTCATACTGGTGAGTCAGGTATGTAGGGTTCGGGCCACCCATTTTTCCCAATCAAAGAAAACTGGGTTGGTGCTTGGTCTTGCAACATCAGGGGCATATAATTCCCCTCTTGAAATACATTCGGCCAAAGATACCTGCCAAGGTTGTACCGAAGCGTTTGTCGATAGGCCTACCACCCATGCAATGATGGAGAAAATATCGGTGTTCTTGAAAGCTACCAAAGGTAGATGATGCGTAGTCGTTATACCATCATTAATTCTCAAAGAATCTGTCAATCCAG
Organism: Wollemia nobilis; assembly: GCA_028583015.1. Lineage (NCBI taxonomy): Eukaryota > Viridiplantae > Streptophyta > Pinopsida > Araucariales > Araucariaceae > Wollemia > Wollemia nobilis. The sequence continues at coordinate 188,444 of JAQPPZ010000856.1, read as the reverse complement.
GGCAGTGTACAAGGCTATCTGCGGAAGAAGAAGTGAAACAACTATAACTTAGGTCAATCTAGGGCAACAAGTCTTTATTGGTGGAACCGGTTTTGTGGGGGGTTTTGGAGCATTCCTATCTCTAAATTGCATGAATTAAATCTTAATCTAAGTTGCGGAATTGGAAACTAATCATTAACTACAGAAATGAAGTCCTAATTACAATTGCAGAATGAGACCTAATTATACTGCAGAATTAACAGTTGCAGAATTGAAAGTCTGATCCTAATTGCAGAAAGGAAATCTAATTACTTTTGTAGTAAAGAAAGTCTAGATCTAATGTGGAAATAAAACTATCAAAATTTTGTAACAGAAGGTTGTCAATCCTCTGTTCAGATTTTGACAGCAAAACACAAAAATGCAGGAAATTGCTGAAAAACAGTAAATTCTGGAAATAACAGTTCTGAAAATAAAGTGAAAGCTTGGCTGAAAGTAAGATTGCAACTAAAACATTAAGCACAAGATTTATTTTAACATGAATGAACTAATACTGCAAATATTGTCAACTTATTCACAAGCAATTTACATAACAAGTTCTGCAACTCATTCTGCTGCAGCAAAATCAGAATAAAAACCTGTTCTGTTAGTCCTCCTCCTAGGTCTGGAAGTGGCCAGCCTCTTTGTCCAGAAGAAGGTGTAAGTCTCTCTCTCTTTCTAAATCTTAATCACACTCATTTACAAGTAAATTGAAATAGAAACTGGTGCACTTTATTGATCAAAAGACATGATTACAAGAATTCTAGTGAAAAACTGTTACAGGACTGTAACAGTCAATTTCTAGTTATACTCTGTATTTTTTGCTAGCTTTCTCTATATTCTATCTTCTGCTACTTCTCTACCCCCTTACTCGGCTCAACCTGAACGGGAGCAATATTTATAGCTATCCTATGATCTGATTACAAACAAAGAATATCTCAAAAGATCTAACCCTACAATGCTGCAACAAATTCTGGTTTTATCCTAGAAGAGGACTAAAACCTGATCTTTCCCTTAATGATGGCTTTGGTCGGCAATGACGGCAAAAACAGATGGCAGATATTTCTCTTTACTTTTTCCAACCTTTATTTCCCTTTTTTCGTCTTCAAAAATCGGTCAAAAAGGTCAAAATCACATTCTGTTCTTCATTCCGAAGATAAGTGGCTTCATTTCGAAGACAGTGCAGTTTTCATTCCGAAGATCGCTCATTCCGAAGATACTGCATGCTTCATTCCGAAGATCCGCTCATTTCGAAGATGTTGCATTCTTCATTCCGAAGATCCGCTCATTCCGAAGATGCTGTGTTTCTTCATTCCGAAGATATCTGTTCATTCGAAGATGCTTCGGAATGAACAAATGTGTGCTTTTCCTTTGATTTCTTCTGCATCTCTCAGGTGGGTTATCTCTTAAGATCAAATTCTAATGGTCTCCATTCCTTTCCTCATGTGAATTCCATGCCTTGCTATTTATGGACAGTGGCTGGAATTTATATGGGAAAGACCGATTTCTTTGCACAACAACGGTTTGCTTGCACTGTTGCAGATTTAGGTGAAGTAAATGCTTGAAACAAATCAAAATATGATTAGTGAAATTCTGCTATTATTCTAAGCATATCTCATTGTAGCAAATCATAACAAAAAGAACACAAAACTATGCAAAAAGCTGTAAAATCAGCATATAATATCTCAAATACATTGATCATGCAAAATGGTTAATATACAGCATATTAAATCAACTTAACTAACATATCAGATAAAACATAAGAGTTTATAGGCATTTTTAGTGTACAAAACATGTTATGATTGAGGCATTTCCAGGCCTCATCATTTTCCCCCAACTTATATTGATGCATGCCCTCATGCATTACATTGGGCTATGGAATCACGAGATGTCCATGTTCGGATTCCATGACACTGTAGAATAACTTCTTGCCTATGTAATATCCTCTGTTTTCTTGAATGTTTCTAAGCCAATCTTCAAATTGTTCATCAGGTTGTTCATCTTCTTCAAAGTAAAATGGAACTGGAGTAATGATGGTTGGAGGCCTGAACCTGAGACCTATCCAGTTATGCTGCATGACCTGGATCAGTTGGACTACACCTTCTGCTCTTCTTCCGGACCACTCTAGATTGATGGGGGAGATAGGTTCTCTTTTTCTTAAAGACATGGAAAGTTCATTCCATCTGTCTCTGCATACTGACAATGTTGGAAAGAAATTGTGATCACAGAAATTGTTAAATCTGGTCACACAGTCCCTCAAATTGTTCAAGTACATTCTCTTAATATCATCCCTGTTCATCATTGAAAAGTGTTCTTGAGTGATATTTAGGTGATTTGGCTGGATTGCTCTGACTAACAACTCAGCCCTTGTTTCAATCACTTTATTCTGCCTTTTCTCATGATCCCAATAAAGCTGATTTTGCAAGGTAGACATAAATGCTCTCAACTGAACATCTCCAATGTAGATTTGAGGATGAGAGTCAACTTCCTCTGGAATGAAGAAACTATGCAAAAACAGTTCACACAGGAGATTTTTCTGTTCAAAGGGACTGTCAAAATATGCCTCCAGAAAATCTTCAATAGTGTCCAATTTGTATGGAAGGTTTGAAGTAATCCTCATGACCTGCCATCTAAGGTATTTTTCCTTCAAAATAAGGTTGTAAAATCTGGCTGGCCGTCTAAATTGGACTAAAAACTCAGCAATTTGGCACAGGTCAGATACCTTTTCTTTCAATGCCTGAATTTTTGTGTCCTTGGCTTCTAGCTGTTTTGCTTCCAGTTTGAATTTTTTAGTTTTATTGGCAAGCTGTTCATATCTAATCATCCAGCTAGCTATGTCTGCATTGTACTGCTCTAAGGACACAGTATTAGGTGGTCTTACTACAGGGGGGATCCTAGGCACCAGATTTGTCTGAACTCCTTTTTCTGCCACTTCCACTGGCTGTTCATCTGTCAATATCTCTACTTGCACCCCCTTATTTGCTATTTCTATGGGGTTATCATCAAATAGTATTTCTACTTGTACCCCCTTATCTGTTGTTTCTATTGGAAGTGTAACAAGTTGAAATGCAGGGACCTCAGTAGGAGTACTTACTTGAACTTTTTCTTGCTGTTGGGACTGTTCTTGTGCTGGTGGCTCATTTTCAGCATCCTCTGCAATATTCCTCACCATTTTTGAAGCATCTTCAGAACAAGAAGGCACTGCTTCAGAATGAACAGGCACTTCTTCAGAATGAAGGAGTGCTATTTCAGGATGAACTTCTATGTCTGCCTCAACAGAATCATCTGCTCTTGATAAACCCAGAAGCAATTGAGCCAAATTATCTTCATCATGGAACACAGCTGGCTGCTTTTCAGATTGTGCCAACAACTTTTTTAGTTCTGCCACTTCCTGTTGGAGTTCTACAATTTTTCTTTCTTGCATCTCAATGATGCTTTCTTTCTCTGTGATCCATCTGGTCTGTGTCTTGACAACACTCCTTGCTGCCCTCAGCTGCTCAGTGATGTCTTCCACTTCTATTTTCACTTCAGAAGCTGATGCAGACAAATCAGTTGCAGTTGGCTGTTCAACCAAATTTTCCTCTTCTGCTGCAACATTATGTTCTTGTTCAGGAGGCTCTGTGAGACTGTCTACAAGGACATCCACCATATCTGTAGCCTGTTGAATTGTAGCCTCTTCCAAACCAACTTGCTCAGTTTCTGCTTCAGCTATCTGTTCAGGGAATTCTGGAAAATTGTCAGATGCTGGTTGTATCTCTGTGACATCTGGGCTACCTGGTCTATCTTCTTCCTCCATGACCTATTCTGCAGTCTCTTTCAAATGGATTCTTGTAGACCTCCTAGTTCCAGATGCAAACTTCTTCTTTTTGCTCTATTTTTTGGTGACAGCAGGGGTCATGGGGTCAGTTTTTGATGCCTCTGTTTCCCTTGTTTCACTTCTCTGTTCTGACAAGTCAGTTGCAGCTTCAGCAAACCGAACTCTCTTTTGTTTTTCTGCTCTGCTGCTAGTTCCAGATCCTCTTTTCTTTTGTCTCTTAGCCTGTGAAGTTGAAGGCTCAGGAGCAAGTTCTGTAACAGCTTCAGGGGCATCTTCTGCAGCTTCTTCTGCAGCAACCTCTGCAACATTTTTTGCAGCAACTTCTACAATATTTTCTGTAGCAACTGTTTCCTCTTCTGCAGCAACATCAGCAGTATTTGACTCCTCTTCTTCTTCACTTTCATCCCCAAAAATGACATCATTTAAATTAGAGTAAAACCTGTCAAAACTCCTAGGGTTTCCTCTGAAATGATGTTGGCAAATTAATTTGATAAGGCCATGATGGCGAAGGCTTCCTTTACCCTCCTGATATCTTTTTGCCATGTTCTTTAACTCTTGGTACAAATACAAGGGAAGATTAACCCTAACTTCTGGTTGTTGTCTACCATGTCTGAGATGGTTTAAAATTCGTAGATGATGCCCTGACAACAGCACATACTGCCCTTCACAGGTCAAAAACTTAATCACCCAGGTGGCTACTTCATCCCAGGGTTCTTGCAGGCTAGCCCTTTTTAACCCCTTGCATGTGTTGTTATGGGTTAAATATTCAGGTTCTCTATCATTCTCTTCTACAAACTGATTAACTACATTTGCCAATGTGTTCTTGCCAGATCTAGTAATTGAAATTCCCTCTAATGGCAGCTCTGTAATTTGACTTAAAATTTTAGGGCTTACCTCAATAGACATGCCGTTGACATGTGCTCGGTTGTTTCTGAACGTGTGGGCAAACATGCCAGCTAAATCTTCTGAAGACCCATTGAATTTGTCCAGAAATGTCATAAACCCTCCGTCTTCAAAAATCTGCACAACTGCCAGATTTTCTCGGAGGAAATTGGTATCTGCAGGTTCTGTTCTGATCTTGCGTCCCATTTTTCTCTGTTTAAAACTTGTACACTACGGCTGCTGTCCTACTGCAGGATTTTTTGGCTGTTTCCTGTTGCTAATTTGCAGAGTTTAGAACCTTCGCTGCCCTGTTTCTCCTTCTTCTTCGTCTTCTTCGGAATGAGCCGTATTCTGTGCACTGTACCTCGCAACACGTCTTCGAAAAGAAGGATGGCACACATATCTACTTCTGCACTGTACACCTGTTCGTTGATAATTGCATGGATGTCCTTGCCGTCAGATCCACGTCATCATTTTTGCGATTCTCACGTGCATGTTAATTGACATTAAAACTGGTGGCATATGGTTGCAGATTCTCCGTATTTCCAATGAGTGCAAAAACAGACCATGTGCTGATTGACACGTGTCCCTTCTTCGCATGCAACTAAGAAAAAATCTTAATTTTGTCGTATCTTATTTTCTTGGACGCCACGTGGAAATGCTCTTTCCGAAAATGCAAATAAAATTTCATTCCGAAGATTATGACCTCATTCCGAAGACAAGTCTTCATTCCGAAGACAAATCCTCATTCCGAAGATTATGACCTCATTCCAAAGACAGGTCTTCATTCCGAAGACAAATCCTCTTTGCAGAATTTTCATTCCGAAGATAGATCTTCATTCGAAGATCAATCCTCATTCGAAGATTAATCCTCATTCCGAAGATCAAGCTGTATTGTGAAAGTAAATCGTCATTCCGAAGACAGACCTTCATTCCGAAGATAGATCTTCATTCAACGAAGATGATGCAACAAATCGTCATTACGAAGACCAAGTTTCATTCTGAAGACAAATTGTCATTCCGAAGACAAAGTTTCTTTCGAAGATAAAGTGCAACATTCATTTTCTTGTCATTACGAAGACAATTTCATTCCAGAAGATAATACAACAAGTATTGTTTTTGGCATTCTTGTTCGAAGATTAGGCAGAAATCAATATTATCATTCTTAAAACATGTTTTTAAGTATGCCAACTCTTATGAATACCTTTTATGCTAATGGTTAATTGTCACATACTATATACCAATCATTTTACAATGAAGAAATGTAAGAAATATATACCTGATAAAAACAGTTAATGCCAGTTTTGAAGAATGACTGCTTTTGTTGATATTCTGCTGAGATTTTCTGCAACATTTCAAAACAAGTGCACTAGGTGAATTTGTACAATGATGATTCAAAAATTTCTCAAGGTTATGCATGCCAGAAAACTGGTTTTCATGCATACCAACCCAGTAGTGCCTTAAAAAGGTTTTCACTGCTGAGTTATTCATTTTTCTCTCTTTTTTTTTTTTTTGATTTTTCCCATTTTTTTTATTTTTACCTCTCCTTTTCTCTTTTTTTTTTTTTTCTTGATCCTGACTATGCCCATGAAGGAATTTCATGATTTCCCCTGAAACCATGCCCATGAAGGAATTCATACTCAGAATTTATTCATCTTTTTGTTTTCTATTTTTCTGATTTTTTTGTATTTTCTATTTTCTTGAAATCCACTGATCATGTTGATTGTTTTGAAGTGGAAGAAGGATTCTCTTCCACTGCTTGTGTATCCAAACTATCAAGTTCCTTGCAAGAATTCTTCTTTAGTCGGAGGTGTATGGTATACCACGAGGCGATGTCCATTCACTACCAACTTTCTTCGTGACCCATCAATGGGGGATAAGCGAGCTGCTCCATTGTTGAATACCTCTTCAATCCAGTGAAGGTCCCAACCATCTAGTTCTCGGTTTTCCAGGGAAGTCCTCATATTGAGAATCGAACAGTAAAGCCCAATCTCCTTGTTGGAGTTTCCTCTGCTGAATGTGACTGTCATGCCACGGCTTCCTCTGCTCCTGAATTACCTCAGTTTGGTGCAGAGCATCCAATCTAAGTTCATCCAATGCATTCAGCTGCAGAATCCTGTCTATCTGTGCCTGCGACAAGTCAATTCCAATTTCCAGTCTTGTGCGCAATGTTAGTAGCTCAAATTCAATAGGTAAGAGAGGCTTTTTACCAAAGACTAGTTCATAAGGTGTGAATCCAGTAGTGGACTTCCAAGTAGTATTGTAGGCCCAAACTGCTTGGGTAGTTTGTCTAGCCAATTTTTCCTATGAAAAGCTACTTGTTTTTGTCAAGATGCGTTCTAGTTCTCTGTTTGTTACTTCAACCTGGCCATTTGCTTGTGGGTGGTAAGGTGATGATTTCCTATGTTTGATTTCATACAATTCTGTAAATACTTTTATGACTTTGGATGCAAATTGGGGTCCTTGGTCTGTGGTGATAGACCGTGGAGCTCCAAATCTCTGAAAAATCTGAGTATACAAGAAATCAGCGACCTTCTCTTCACGAGCATGTTTGAAAGCACGCACCTCTACCCACTTTGTCAAGTAATCAGTGCATACTAGAATATGCACCTTTCCTTGAGAAGGTGGATCAATAGGTCCTACAAAATCAAGCCCCCACCTCTCAAATGGTTCTAAAACCATTTGAGGCTGCGATGGCATCTCATTTGTATGAGTGGGTTTCCCCATTCTTTGGCATGCATCACAATGCCCGATGTACTTTTCACATCCTTGTGAAGAGATGGCCAATAATATCCTATCCCTAAGATTTTTCTAAGCGTGCTTTTTACAAGAATAGTGTCCACCTGAGGGTTCATCATGACAAGCTCTAAGGATATCATACACTTCATCCTTTCGGATGCACCTACGTAACACATGGTCAGGACTGCACTTAAAAAGCATACCCTTAATCCACTCAAAAGAAGAACTCTGTTTGATCAATTGTTTTTTCTGTTTTGAGGTGAAATGTGGAGGAACTTTCCCTGTGGCCAAATAATTGGCTATATCTACAAACCAAGGTGATTGAACTGATATAGCAAATAGTTTTTCATCAGGAAAAGTGTCATCAACTAATTCCCCTTCATCTGTGTTCTGCAACCTGGACAAAAAATCTGCTACAACATTAGCTTTTCCTGGTTTGTTGATTATGGTAATATCAAATTCTTGCAGCAACAGCAACCAACGAATAATTCTTGCACTTACCATAGGTTTATTCATCAAATACTTAATGGTTGTATGATCTGTGTGAATAAATATTTGATAACCTGTGATATAATGCCTAAATTTGTTGATGGCATAAATCACTGCTAGGAATTCTTTCTCAGTTGTTGTATAATTTTTCTCTGCTCCTGTCAAGTTTTTGCTAATGTTGTAGATGGTATAATGTTCACCATTATCAATTTGCCCTAATGCTGCTCCAATTGCTGTATTGGAGGCATCAGTTTGAATGTGAAATGGTAATGTCCAATTAGGTCCTCTAAGCACAGGTGGAGTTATCAATTTCTCTTTCGAGCTTCAAATGCTTCCCGACACTTTGCAGTCCGAGGGAGAATTCGAGAATCTTTAGTCAATAAGGCAAACGAGTGGGTGGCTATTGTACTAAAGTTGGGAATAAACCTGCGGTAAAAACCAATGTGTCCTAGGAAACTTCTGACATTAGTCCGAGTTTTAGGAGGAAGGAGGTTCTTGATAATTTCAACTTTCTTTGGATCAACTTGGATCCCTTCAGGAGAGATGTGATGACCAAGAACTATCCCTTCCTTCATCATCATGAAGCATTTATATGGATTTAAGGATAAGTGGTATGTTTCAGAGCGAGTTAAGACTTTGTCAAGATTTTCCAATGTAAAATCAAAAGTTTGTCCACATCTTGTGAAATCATCCATGTAAATTTCAACACTTTTGGTGGTCGGATCAGCAAAAATTGCTAGGACTCGCTCGTTGAAAAGTTCCTTGGGGCATTACACAAACCAAAAGGTAAAACCCTATAGGCAAATGTTCCCCATGGACATGTAAAAGTTGTCTTTTCTTGATCTTCAAGTGCAATCTGAATTTGATTATATCCACTGAATCCATCAAGAAAACAAAAGTATCTTTTTCCAGCAAGAGTATCTAACACTTGATCTATGAAAGGTAATGGAAAATGGTCTTTGTATGTCACCTTATTCAATTCTCTGTAATCTACACATACTCTCATTTTTCCATTTTTCTTAGGAACTATTACCAATGGAGAAACCCATTGACTATCAGAAATTGGGTAAATGAATCCTACTTCCAAGGAGTTTTTCAATTTCTTCCTTCACAATATCTCTTAAGGCAGGATTCAATCTTCTTTGAAATTGTCTGACTGGCTTGACTTCTTCGGTATAGATCTTATGGGTACATATATCAGGATGAACTCCTGACATATCTTTGTAGTTCCAAGCAAAAGCATGAACATGCTTCTGCAAAACAACTATCAATTTTTCTTCCTCTTCCCTAGTAAGCTGGCTGTAGATATTCAAAAATTTGCACGGCTGGACTTCTATTTGTTTTGTATTTAGAAGGACTGAATTCACTCCTTCATACTTGGTGATTAAGGGATTAAGAGGACATTGTTGTGATTGGAGAAGCGAAGCAGTTTCTGTTTCATTGTTGCTTGAGGGAAGCATTTCTTGTATGGAGCAGGTGAGAAGGAAAAATCGGATGATGGTGCCATCCATGTGATAGTGAAACAGAGTTTCCTTGTGATAGCACGAGATGATTCATCTTCAGATTTTTGATTCTCCTCATTACTTATCAATTGTTGGATATTTGTTGCTTCCCCTTCTAAACCTTGTTCATGCGGAACATTCATCGGGATTGTTTCATTTTCTAAGTTTTACTGTGTCACTTGAGGTCTTACTGTGTGTTCTCTTACTACTAAGGTAGCTAGTGTAGAGATGACCTCTTACGGTTCTTCATCTGAGTCAGAAAACCATAACTGGCCTAAAAATTTGCTAGATGGTTTTGCAGGAGGATATAAAGAAATTTGTTTCAGCTCAATACCATTTGAAATAGTCATATTTCCAGATCTGCAGTCTATAAAGGCTGCTGCAATTGCAAGCCAAGGTCTTCCCAAAATAATGGGATATCCATGTGCTGAATTTCTTGGTTGTAAAACCGAGAAAATCTGCAGGGAATTCCCAAGAAGAAACTTCTATAGGGACATCTTCAATGATTCCTTCGAGGTTTTGCAAGCTGACCTATCGGCCATTTCTAAAACTGTAAATGTGGGGCTGAGATGTTTGAGCTGTAATTGTTCCATTGTATCTTTAGTCATGACATTTATTGCAGCTCCTAGATCCACTAAAACATTTGATATTGGTACTTGAACCTATGGTGAACTGTGATAACTGGGCTTCCTGGATCACTATACTTTGGAGGTAGTAGTTTTCCAGATAAGAGATCAGCTATCTTCCCTTCAACCTGCATAGTCTTGGGGAATGCTTTCTTCTTTCTTCCTGCTCTTTTAATGCACAAATTTCGGACAGTACTGTTGATTTCTGGTATTTCCTTAATGGCTTGCAATAAGGGCAATGAGATAGTCAACTTTTTGAGTTCTTTGACCAATTCTGACTCAGAAATTTTTGGTATTACATTAAGTCTTTCAGGATATGGAACTATCCTTGGTAATTGTTCCGCTTGTGTCTCTTTTTCTATTGTTGGATCCAATTTTTCTGTTTCTTTTGTTGGTTGAATTCTCTCTGATTCTGATGATTCTTGCTCTTCATTATCTTTGGTTTCCATTAAAACTGGTTCAGGTACAACTTTTCCTGAACGGAGTTGAATATCACTACAATCAAGAACATTAATTTCAATATTTTCTTCAGCTTCAGCCACATAGACAGGAGGTGTCTGTCTTACACTATTGGGATTAGTGATTGGTTGAGCTGGCAATTGAGGTTGCTTCACTTGTTGTGTTTGCTATTTTTCTTGAAAATTCTGATTAGGTGCAGGCAACAAATCTTGAGTTTGACCTTGATTCCTTTGCTGCCTTGGATAGGACTGGTATTGCTGATTCCATTGTGGTTGGTTTTGCACCCAATGTGGATTAGTCTGATTTTGATTCCATGAGGGGTTGTTTTGATTCTGATTCCATGAGGGGTTGTTTTGATTCTGATTCCAGGCTGGATTACTCCAATTTGATTGTGGCCATTCTTGGGAATTTGTCCATTGAGGATAATTCCAAGGACGTTGGGGTGGTTATGATTGTCCCCAAGGCATAGTACCAGGATTATGCCCCCAATTTGTAGGAAAACGAGGGGGATTTTGATATTGAGAGAAATTTCCCCCTTGTTTTGGTCCAATATAGTTGAGTTCCTCGATCTGGTTTTCTAACACGGTTTTGAGTTGTGGTAGCAGGTGGCATTGATCGAGTTGAATGCCTTTTTGAACGAGATACTACAAATGGTTGAGATGGTTGTTTTATTCAAAGGACATTCCTGCAAAGCATGTTTACTTCTACATCTTGGGCAATAAATTGCCAAAGGTTCTGTGTTTTTAGCTTTTGCGAGAGATTTCCCCTAAAGTAGTGTTTAGATGCACTAGGATATCAGTTTTGAAATTTGCAAGTTCCTCTATCAGGTCCTTTACATCAGTGCCATTTGTGCGGCTTTTTCTTCTTCTCTGCTTAGTGCGAGAGTAATTCCTGCAGAGATCCATAATTTCCTCATTACTGAGAGTGGTTACATCCCCTTTTCCCATTAAATCCAGAACTTCTCTGGATTCATCTTGCAATCCTCTCAAAAAGATAGTTTTACACAATTCTGGTTCTACTAGTCCACATCTCCTTTGAACAAAGGAGAACCTATCAAGGTAATCTTCCAAGGTCTCATCATCTTCTGCTTGATTCTAAATAACTCATCTTTTCTATTCCTTACACGGCGGTATTCCCGATATTTGTCTAAAAAGACAGTCTCCATTTGATCCCGAGGTTCTTATGGAATTTGGCTCTAAGCTCATGAACCGGCGTAATCTTTGAATCCTTGAGAGTTGAGGGAAAAACCTTAAGTTTTTTATTGTCATTTATATAATCATAGGTCCGACACACTACCTTGAATTCAAACAAAAACTGGTCGGGATCTTCGGATACAACACCTCGAAAGGTGGGAAGTACTGAAGGTGAAATGGTCTTCATGGGAGAGTTTTGTGTTGGATTCAGATGAATAGGATATTCAAATGTTCTGGATGGTTGGAGCACATCCTGATCATCCCCTTCATTATGAACATAGCCATGCTGGCCATCTACATTGCCTGCCATAGTTTCTTGTTTCCTAGGAGAAGTTAAAGCTTCCCAAATTTTTCTCTCAAGAGGTCCAAGCTTTTCTGTTGATGAGTCTGATGAATTATCTTCCTTAAGATATTCTGTTGATACAATTGGTGATTTTCCTTTCTCAAAATGTTCTACTGATGGTGAGACTGGTGATTTTTCTATCAGTCTTTCAGGTAGTTCAAACACAGGTGATTCACCCCTTAGGCGTGAAGATCTCCTTAATGGGACAAGCCGGGGATCCTTTGGGGTCTCCCTAGACTTACTCATTCATGTTTACTCCTAAATGACATAAATTAAGTCAATAGTTGTTATCTTACTCTGCTGTTATATTCAGATTTTAACCTGAATGTTCACAGTTTAGTCTGATTACAGCTATTGGACTATTTGTTTTCTTCTGGCAACACTATATCCCCGGAAACGGTGCCAAAATGATGCGTAGTCGTTATACCATCATTAATTCTCAAAGAATCTGTCAATCCAGGGCAGTGTACAAGGCTATCTACGGAAGAAGAAGTGAAACAGCTATAACTTAGGTCAATCTAGGGCAACAAGTCTTTATTGGTGGAACCGGTTTTGTGGGGGGTTTTGGAGCATTCCTATCTCTAAATTGCATGAATTAAATCTTAATCTAAGTTGCAGAATTGGAAACTAATCATTAACTGCAGAAATGAAGTCCTAATTACAATTGCAGAATGAGACCTAATTATACTGCAGAATTAACAGTTGCAGAATTGAAAGTCTGATCCTAATTGCAGAAAGGAAATCTAATTACTTTTGCAGTAAAGAAAGTCTAGATCTAATGTGGAAATAAAACTATCAAAATTCTGTAACAGAAGGTTGTCAATCCTCTGTTCAGATTTTGACAGCAAAACACAAAAATGCAGGAAATTGCTGAAAAAATAGTAAATTCTGGAAATAACAGTTCTAAAAATAAAGTGAAAGCTTGGCTGAAAGTAAGATTGCAACTAAAACATTAAGCACAAGATTTATTTTAACATGAATGAACTAATACTGCAAATATTGTCAACTTATTCACAAGCAATTTACATAACAAGTTCTGCAACTCATTCTGCTGCAGCAAAATCAGAATAAAAACCTGTTCTGTTAGTCCTCCTCCTAGGTCTGGAAGTGGCCAACCTCTTTGTCGAGAAGAAGGTGTAAGTCTCTCTCTCTTTCTAAATCTTAATCACACTCATTTACAAGTAAATTGAAATAGAACTGGTGCACTTTATTGATCAAAAGACATGATTACAAGAATTCTGCTGAAAAACTGTTACAGGACTGTAACAGTCAATTTCTAGTTATACTCTGTATTTTCTGCTAGCTTTCTCTATATTCTATCTTCTGCTACTTCTCTACCCCCTTACTCGGCTCAACCTGAATGGGAGCAATATTTATAGCTATCCTATGATCTGATTACAAACAAAGAATATCTCAAAAGATCTAACCCTACAATGCTGCAACAAATTCTGGTTTTATCCTAGAAGAGGACTAAAACCTGATCTTTCCCTTAATGATGGCTTTGGTCGGCAATGACGGCAAAAACAGATGGCAGATATTTCTCTTTACTTTTTCCAACCTTTATTTCCCTTTTTTCGTCTTCAAAAATCGGTCAAAAAGGTCAAAATCACATTCTGTTCTTCATTTCGAAGATAAGTGGCTTCATTCCGAAGACAGTGCAGTTTTCATTCCGAAGATCGCTCATTTCGAAGATCGCTCATTCCGAAGATACTGCATGCTTCATTCCGAAGATCCGCTCATTTCGAAGACGTTGCATTCTTCATTCCGAAGATCCGCTCATTCCGAAGATGTTTGTGTTTCTTCATTTCGAAGATATCTGTTCATTCCGAAGATGCTTCGGAATGAACAAATGTGTGCTTTTCCTTTGATTTCTTCTGCATCTCTCAGGTGGGTTATCTCTTAAGATCAAATTCTAATGGTCTCCATTCCTTTCCTCATGTGAATTCCATGCCTTGCTATTTATGGACAGCTGGCTGGAATTTACATGGGAAAGACCAATTTTCTTTGCACAACAACGGTTTGCTTGCAGCTTGTTGCGGATTTAGGTGAAGTAAATGCTTGAAACAAATCAAAATATGATTAGTGAAATGCTGCTATTATTCTAAGCATATCTCATTGTAGCAAATCATAACAAAAAGAACACAAAACTATGCAAAAAGCTATAAAATCGGCATATAATATCTCAAATACATTGATCATGCAAAATGGTTAATATACAGCATATTAAATCAACTTAACTAACATATCAGATAAAACATAAGAGTTTATAGGCATTTTTAGTGTACCAAACATGTTATGATTGAGGCATTTCCAGGCCTCATCAGTAGAGGCATTTGGGGCAGCTTGGTTGAAGTGAGCCCACTTTTGAGGTTCTCGCACAGAAATTTCAATATGAAGTTGTTGGAGGTGAACCTCTCCATCTGTTCGCTTAGAATAACATTGCGAACCGAATAGCCTCGGGACCATCGCCCGTAGGCTAATTGTATGTCTGTCGCATAGAATTACCAGCTTGCATCTAGGCAAGTGTTGGATGCTTCAGGCCATAAATCTAAGAATAATAGGTAGCATCCCTTTTATTCTCTGGAGTGAGTCGGCTCACCATAAACTCAATAGTGCGTCTGAGGTCAGACACATCCTTAGAGAGCTCCGTATCTCTAATTTTCTCCCACCCATCAATTGGTGGGTCCACAAGCTGCTCCTCCTCAGAATCATCTCCTTCTTCTATCGACTATTTTTCAGGGCGAGGGGTGGAGTTGATCTTCTTTAGAGTATGCCTTTTCTCCTCTTTGCCCTTCTTTGTTTTTTCAGGGCCTGCAACTTCGGGTTCTTTCCCTTTCTCTTTGGAATTCTTCTTCCCCATGATGGTGGTCGAGTCCTTGATACAGAGGCTTGATGTGAAAGACTTAAATGCAAAGGGCAGGAGAATTGTAGGGTAATTGAAGGCTCTTAGTCTAGTTCGAACTGATGGATAAATAACCTCCTTCTTGCTAGGATTTCGCATTTTATAACCTAAAAAGGCAACCGCCTAAATTTATGGCATCTACTAAAATTAAATTTACACCTCGGATGGAGGAGGTTATCGTATCCTTTAATTGGTTCTAAATCGACGTGGTATGCAGGGCCACATGCTTTGATGATTACACTTTGTGCTGGAGAAGCAACCTGCTGCTACCTCGTACCTAGGTGCATGCTTTTTCTTTCTAACCCAGTTGCCTTGGGATGTGTCCCGTCACTTTTGCCTTAAATTCACCCACTTCGAACCCTTTTTACGGTTCTTGATTGTACGTTCTTCAAGGCACATTTTAAATTCTCGTCTTGCGCTTTATTGGTTTGGTGAAGTAAAACAAACAACATCGAAAATGCTTCACTGTGAACCTTTGGTGCGGGCCGCTTTTCGACACTTCGGGCCCGAAGTACTTTTCCTTTGACGTGCTTCGCAAGAACCACCTGCCGAAGCTTGCGTTCTTGAAAATTACTTTGCCAAAGCCCCTTTCAAAATTTACTTCGAAAAAATTTCTACCCAAAGTAGCTATTGGAAACGCTTCGGGTGCGAAGCTCTTTTGTGCCTTTATTTGAATTTTGGTTTGGCCCTTTTGGGGGTAAAGTGCTGCGAATCTCCTGGCAACTGTTACTTCGGATTAAAAATACCCGAAGGAGATTTTGGAGTGTAGTTCTTGGCTTTTGCATCTCGGAAAAGGATGTATATACACAAATGAAAATAGATATATACAAAGGCACATATACATACATTTTTTATTTTTATTTTTATTTTTTTTTTAAAGAAAGGTTTTACCTCAGCGATGAAAAGTCTTCAGATGAAGACCATTGACAGAGATTGGCAAAACCTGGCCATCTGCATCTTTGAGGATGAAAGAGTTGGCTGAGTTCACCTTTACAATTTCGAACGACCCATCCCAAAAGGCATCCAGCTTGTCGTGATTCCCAGGCTTTGCTTTCCAGGAGTCCCACTTCCATACCAGATCTCCCACTTTGAACGTGCGATCGGATGATTTCCTTTTGAACCAGTCTCAGGTGATCTGAGCATGCTTAGTGAAGCTCTGGTAGGCTTCCTCATGATCTTCCTCCAGCTGCAACAGCTGAGCTAATCTGTTTCCCATTGGACTAACTCCATCTTCTTCTGCTAGCAGCTGTAGTGCAAGGATCTCCACATGGGTGGGCAAGATGGCCACCTTACCGTAGACCAGGGCAGAAGGTGAAGTCTTGATTGACTTCTTGATTGAAATTCGATCGACCCACAAGGCATGATCTAGAAGAAGATACCAAGTCCTTTTGTTTGTCTGTATGAGCTTCCTTAGCACCCTCAATAAGATCTTGTTGGTGGATTCTGCCGATCCATTGCCTTGCGGATAGTAATTGGAGAATACTTTATGATATATCCCATACTTGTAGAATAAATCGTTGATCTTGGTGCCTGTGAAGCCAGGACCATTGTCCGTGATGATTAATTTGAGAATGTCGAACCTAGTGATCAAACCTTCTAGGAAGGCGATTACAGTTTCTTGATCTGCATGCTTCATGGGGATCGCTTCGGACCACCTGGTGAAGTAGTCAGTTGCAGTCAATATGAACTTATGCCCAATGGAGGAGTTCGGTGATATGACCCCTATGAAATCCAACCCCCATTGTTGAAAGGGCATCTCTACTTGTATCGGTTGGAGAGGTATTGAAGCATTTCTACTTCGATAGGCGAACTTCTGACATTGCTCGCACCTGCGACAAACTGTGAAGGCATCAACAAAGAGTGTGGGCCAATAATAACCTGCCTTGATGATCTTCAGCATCGTTGTTCTCCCTGTGAAGTGACCTCCAGATAGTCCTGAATGAAATTCTCCCATGACTCTCCTTTTATCATCATATTTTATGCACTTAAGAAGAACACCATTAATGTTTCTGAAAAATAGGCCTTCGGGGCGCAGAGTGTATCGGGAGGATCGCATTCTGAAATGTCTTCGCTGTGATGCATTTAGATGCGAAGGACATCTGTCGGTGTTGAAGTAGATGATTATCTCACTAACCCAATATTTCTCGTCCTCCTCCTGGTTCGTGAAGCATACTTCGATTGACGAGTCATCCCATTGAGATTCTGTAGCTTCGACCGCTGCGCTTTTTGCCAATTCTTGACACAATGCGTGACCGCAAACCAGTTTGGTGGGCTTGATCTCAATGTCAAATTATTGTATCTTGTTTACCCAACCGGATCTCTTGCTTCCCAAATCTCCTTGGATGATGAAATTGTGCACATCTGGGTGAATGACAAAGACCGTAACCCAACTTTGGGAGATGAACTGTTTGAACTTTCTGAGAGATTTCATTTCTTCATGCACCTGACATTCTATGAAATTGTATTTCTCTTCATGGGGATTGATCACCTAGCTCAGAAATGTGATGGGATGCTCTTCGCCATCTTCTCCCTTTTGTGTCAAGACAGCGGCATAGCTTTCAGGTTCCCCTATGGCATACAGGATAAAATCCTGACTGTAGTCAGGGTCGATCAGGACCGATGCCTGAGTGATTCAGGCCTTAATTTCTTCGAATGCCTCCTTTCTTCCTTCTGTCCAGCTAAATTCGGCACCTTTCTTCAAAAGCTTGGACATTGGCTTGATGACTTGAGTGAAATCAGGGACAAACTTCCTCATGAAGTTGATTTGGTCGAAGAAAGATTGAATTCCTTTCTTGTCTGCTAGGAGTGGGAGCTTCGTTAGAGCCTCGGCTCTATCGGGATCTATAGTGAGGCCCTTTTTAGATATCGCATGTCCCAACAACTTTCCTTCGCTGACTGCAAATATGGACTTCTTTGAATTGATTGAGATGCCAAACTCTCGACATTTTTCAAAAAAAAATTGGAGGTGTACAGGGTGATCCTCCCTTTTTCGGGAGAAAATAGTCATATCATCTAGATAGATGACGATTACCTTATTCAAATGCTCAGTAAAAGCTAGATCCATAGCCCTCTAAAAAGTGGCACCAGCATTCGAAATGCCAAATGGCATTCACTGGTAAGCAAATGTCCCCCACTTAGTGGTGAACGTTGTTTTATGTTGGTCTTCGTCCTTGACCCATATTTGATTGTATCCAGAGAAACCATCGAGCAGAGAGAAGCGTTGAGCTCCAGCCACCGAGTGTAAGATCTGATCGATTTGCAGGAGAGGATAGTGATCCTTGAGAGAAGCCTGGTTCAGGTTGCGAAATTCCACGCATAATCATATATCTCTGTTCTTCTTTCTGATGGGGACTAGGTTCGCTACCCAAGAA
Source organism: Wollemia nobilis (assembly GCA_028583015.1). NCBI lineage: Eukaryota > Viridiplantae > Streptophyta > Pinopsida > Araucariales > Araucariaceae > Wollemia > Wollemia nobilis. The sequence goes on along the minus strand of JAQPPZ010000856.1, from coordinate 170,106 downwards.
GAATGCTTGATGGGATAAATTATCTTTGCCTCGAGCATCTTCAGGAGTTCGGCCTTCATCAGGACCTCAATCTTCGGATTAACCGGCCTTTGCTTTTGTCGAAAGGGTTTGGCCCCCTCCTGCAATTCAATTGTATGTTGGATCAACTGTCGATCGTATCCCCTGAGGTCTTGATAAGACCAAGCAACAATGTCATGATACTTTTTGCATAGAGTCAAGATCTATTCTATCTCTTCCGAAGTGCAATCAGTTCCAACTTTTATTTTTTTTCCAGGTTCAAGCTCTAAATCTTGATACTGCTTTTCATTAACTTTTATCCTGTGAGAGAGTGCTCGATCATTTTGATCAAAGAGGCTTTCAAGAGTGATTAGTCCTTTGGGAACGTGGTATTCTTCAATTGGGCCAGCCCTTCATATTCTCCTTCATTAGGGCTTCTGTCTTCGATTGTGGCGGCTTCTTGATTCATAAAATTTACAATCTGCTCGTCATTGTCAAAGACTTGCCAATGTAGGTCTTTGTCTGGGACATAGGGTCTGTAGATCATCCTCACAGCTTTGGGCTTGTGCACTGTCTTCTGCGGGAGAGTACTTGGTTGCGATAGATGCCAGAACATCAGCATGTCGATTCTTTTCTTGTGGGATAAACTACATATTGAGAGACTCGAACTGGTCACACAAGTTCCATACCCTGTTGCGGTACGACTTTAGATAATGTTTCTTTTAAGTGCACCTGTTTGTGACCTGGTTGCACACCAGTTCATAATCTTCAAATATTTGGAGGTGCTTTATGCCTAACTTGTCAGCTTTCTTGAGTCCTAGGCATAATGCTTCATATTCTGTTGCATTGTTGGTGCAGCTCCATAGCAACCGGTAGCAATACTCATTTTTCTCTCCTGATGGTGAAACTAGAAGAATCCCTGTGCCAGTGCCATTTTTACATCAAGCATCGTCGAAGAACAACTTCCTTAGTCCTTCTTGGGCACTTGTTCTATTCTCTGGTTGGGTGCGTTTCTCAAGCTTGGTGATAGCATAACACCCCATCTCGGTCTCTACCATGGCATTAAAATTTGCTAATGAGAACTCATCTTCATAAGTTAGTTGCATAAGAGCTTTCCCGACCAAGTCCACCTGCTCTATTTCTTCCACTATTGCATTCACTGCCTAACTTATGCCTAAGATTTGGAGGTGCTTTATGCCCTAACTTGTCGTGTTTCTTGAGTCCTAGGCATAATGTGTCATATTCTCGCTGCATTGTTGGTGTAGCTCCATAGCAACCGGTAGCAATACTCCTTTTGCTCCCCAGATGGTGAAACTAGAAGAATCCCCACCTCGGTGTCGTTTTTACATTGGGCGCTGTCGAAGAACAACTTCCATAGTCCTTCTTGGGCACTTCTATTCTCTGGTTGGGTGCGTTTCTCAGGCTTGGTGATAGCATAACACCCCATATCGGTATCTACCATGGCATGAAAATCTGCTAATGAGAACTCATATTCATAACTTAGTTGCACAAGAGCTTTCCCGACCAAGTCCACCTGCTCTATTTCTTCCACTATTGCATTCACTAGATCGTTGCTTTATTCTTCGAACATCTTCTGTACAAGGAAGGAGGAAGGCTTTTCATTGTAGATTTTCACCTTCTTTCTTTTGAATGGAATCTCCAGATGAGAGTAGTCCATAGACAGATACCCACCTAGCTTCGTTGTGAATTCCCTTGACAAACACATACTAAAGTATGGTTCCAGGTCAACGACCACTACCTCTTGTATGACCGTGATCTGAGGCATCTTATGTAGCTGAATAGGAATGTCTTTGATTACTCCTATGATCTTTACAGGGGTACCATCCATCTAGAGTACGCCATGGCTACTTCGTGTGTATTCCATCCCTATCTCTTCACACATTGCCCTTGGCATGACTATTGTCGCGGCTCCAGAGTCGATCATACAATTATGTACAATGTATACTTCCATCTATAGATACAGGTAGAATGGAGGTGGTCTGTTCTTTCCTGTAATAGAGATGGATAGGGTCTGTACAAGAGCAATCGGTGTTGCATTTTTTGCTTTAGTAGACTTCAATGATTCTTGCAGTAGGTCAACTTGTCCAGGTAGTTGCAATGCATCGTATAAGTTGATCTTGGCTAGAATCCTCTTTAACTCCTCTACAATGTTGTACGTCAGGGAACTGAGCACCTCGAGCTCCTTTCTTGGCTCATATCTGGTGCGATACTGCTCCGTAGCTTCAACTCTATCATTTAGTTAGTGAAGGAAACTTGAGTTTTTCCCTAGCCTGTTCCTTAGTTTATGCCTGAGGTGGTTCGACAAAGGACTTGTGAGCTTTTTCTTTGTTTGATGTAGGCAGAGGAGCTTCTTTCGAGGTCGAAGAAGATGGTTGTCCATTTTCAGGTCGAGTTTGCACTTTCAAGGGAGCCATTTGGGTAGTATCCACTTCTATCGCCTTTTTCCCCCTCTGGTAAGCACTGCGACCGGCTCTTCGCCAATCGCCAGGTTCTGACTCGTTTGCATGATGATGTTGAATTGACCACCGTGACTAATTCTCGCCAGCATTTGTACATAGTGTTGGTGCAGCATGTAGGTATTCTCTTCATGTGGATCATTGCATGTAGAGCACCAATATACATAATCAGAAGTGCTCGGAGCTTCTTCAATCACAGCGTTTTTCGTCGAAACTTTCCCTTGCTGGACTGCTTGATCTTTGGTAAGTGTAGGTGTAGGATAAGACCTTCTTGGTAAGAATTCTTGTTGCGCTTGCTGCTTCTTCACAATGGTCATGTCGTTGGACAACGTATGAACTGTGGAGTTCAGAGACTACATCTCTTGCAGGATTTTAGCTTGCATATCATCGGCTTTTGAAATGAGTGGCAATGAATCCATCGTCGGTATTGGGGGCAAGGAAGGGGGTTGAAATGGTGCTTGCAGTACAGGGAATGCTGAAGTGACAGTGGGTTGCAGAGTTGAAAATGTGGGAAAATGAATTTGTGGAGCGGTGATTTGAGACACAATAGGATTCGGGTTCCAAGGTGATATCGGGAGTGCAGGGGTTGCAGAGATCTGGAAGCAGCTACGCTTGCATATTGGGATCGAGGAAACTCGGGAAGTATTGGCATAGACATTCTCTGGGGAAGCTTGCCCATAGCTATCAAATTTGTTTCTGCCTTCTTGGCCAACCCATATAATTCGAGAAAAGTATTGATGTTAGAATACCTTACCATGATACTGATATCAAGGTTGAAAGCCTAAAGGAAATAATATGCTGCAGCTTCGTCGGTTGGCTGAAGTCAAACTGGTACTCTCTGCCAGGTTCGAGTTAACCTAACATTGAAGTCTGTTATCTCTTCTCGTGGATGTCTCTGGATTGAAGTGAATTGATGCAGGAGAGAGGTAGAATCAGAGGACTCATTGAAGTTTCCCATCAACTGCCCGACTAACTGGTCCCAAAGCTCTTTAGTATTAATCGTAGGACATCAAGTTACAATAGCTTTCTAGCAAAAATTTGCCCCCCTTTTTTCATTACAATGCCTGGGTTTTTATAGAGGACCCGACCCTTTGAGTCATAATTACATAACAAGGAGAAGTACACCCTCGAGCCCTGAGAATTCAGCTCCTCGAGGCTCTCGTGATCGAGCTCTCAAATTCGCTACCAAAATTGGCAACTGTGATCGGGTCAACCATGGAAAGATGCATTGATGAGTCATCTGGACGTCCTTGATCTTCGAGTGCGATGCTCAAGTGGCTGCCATGCTCGTCGGGCTCTTCATCATGGCCTGATACTTTGCTTCCAATTGCCAAAAATGAGCAGCGAGCTTATCGGGCACGAAAAAATAAATTTATGAGGCACTTGATTGCCTTGAGAAAATACCCGGCTTGGAGCGCATGCCTTTGCGATGTTTCACTAGTTTTTTAACTTTGCTTCGGAACGGACTTGTGTCGAAGCAAATTCTCCTTGATTTGCACTTCGCATGGTGAAGCTTCGCAAGACAGCTTCGGGGATGATGGAGTCCGAAGCATATCTCCTTCGCAAAATGGGGTCTTCACTTTTCGTTGCTTCGTTGTGCCAAAATTGCTTTGGCGTGGTCCTTGGCCCGAAGTAGATACTTCGTTGATGAGTCTTTGAGATGCTTCATTGTGATCCTTCATCAAAATTGTGGTTCGAGGGTGTTTCGGCCGAAGTGTATCCCTGCCTTCAAAATGCATCTTCTACTTTGGGTGAAAGTACTTTGCACGAAATTTTGTCGAAGCAGATGCTTCGTAATGATTTTCGACGAAGTAGAAATGGTTTGCTGTCGCAGGACCCGAAGTGGATGCTTCGACAACTTTTCGGTGAAGTGTTTTTAGTATTACGTTCTTTCAAATTCCGCTTCGCAAAAATTTTGCCTGAAGTAGCCTTTTGAAATGCTTCGAGTGTGAAGTAGTTTCATTCTTCCTCTTGTATTTTACTTCGGCAACACCGCTTCGCAAAAATTTCACCCGAAGTAGCTGCTAAAAATGCTTCGGGTCCGAAGTAGTTTTCTTGCCTTAGTCAATTTGGACCGCGGTCTGGACCTTCCTTCTTTGGCGAAGTTGTTCTTTTGAACGTCGCTTCGCTCAAATTTTTCCCGAAGTAGATACTTGAAGCTCTTCGGGTCCGAAGTTATTTTTATCACTACCCTTGTATTCTACTTCGCAAAAATTTTACCCGAAGTAGTGCTAGAAATGCTTCGGGTGCGAAGCTCTTCTCATTTTCTTTCGATGAAGCTCTTTCCTCTAGCCTGTTCGGCAGCGAAGCTCTTTCTTTTCTTTTTTTTTTTATATACAAAGGGGTGGCATTGAAAGCCCAAAATTGCTGCAACTTTTCAAACAAAGAAAAACTTTACAAAACACTGTACAAAATTTGATTTCCTTTTCTACCCCTTGAGAAATGTGACAAAATTGTCAACACTTACTCCAGTAATATGATGGGAAATCCCTCTCCCTCCCACTTGGCAGCCCAGGAATCTCTTTTTCAGAATATTCCCCCCATGGTTACTCCAGAGATGAATGCCACCCTAACTCAGACCCTCTCTCCGAAAGAGATTGAGACTGCTCTCTTCTCCATGCAAGCTGACAAGTCCCCTATTCCAGATGGCTTCCCCCCTCGATTTTTTCAAACCTTTTTGGACATTATCAAGGAAGACATTTGCAAAGCCATCATTGAACTCCAATCGACTAAGTCCATTCCAAAAGGTACTAACTCAACTTTCATTGCTCTGATCCCCAAAACCCACCCCTACAAGACTATGGCGGATTTTAGGCCTATTAGTCTCTGTAACATTATCTACAAGATCTTAACCAAATCCCTAGCCTTGAGGCTAAAGAAGATTCTTCCTACTATCATCGATCCTTGTCAAGGCAGCTCCATGGAAGGCAAATATATCACTGACGACATCATATCCCTTCATGACACTCTCCATTCTACTCACTGCAACCGCAAGGTAGCCATGTTTCTTAAGTTGGATATCAGCAAAGCTTTTGATAGAGTCAATAGGGATTTCCTTCTGGAGGTCCTTGCCAAGTTTGGGTTTATAGAGAATGGATCAAGCTCGTCGAAGGTTGTATCTCGATGCCATGGTTCTCTGTGCTCATTAATGGCTCAGCTGCAGGTTATTTCCCAAATCATAAAGGCATAAGGCAGGGTGACCCCCTATCCCCTTTCCTCTTCATCATCCTGGAAGAATCCCTAGGAAGATCTTTCAAGTCTGCCTGTACTTTCGGACATGTGAAAGGGATCAAAGCTTCATCCTCCATGCCCCCCATTTCTCACTAGCAGTTCATTGACGATACCATTACAGCTTCTTCAGCTTCTGTCATCCAAGTTAAGTCCATCAAATCTATCCTTGACACCTATGCCAGAGCAGTAAGCCAAGAAATCAATTCCACCAAAAGTGAGTGTTTCTTCCTAAACACTCCGGATAGTAGGCAGCGCAAGATCGCTCATATACTACAGTGCAGAATCTTGAGTTTACCCACCTCTTACCTGGGCCTTCCTCTTTTCATCAAGATCCTGAAAGAGTCCATGTGGTATAATGTCATCGAAAGGTTCAAGCACAAACTTGCAGGCTGGAATGGTGCCCTCCTATCCTAGGAAGCTAAGGTTACCCTCACTATGGCGGTACTCCAAAGTATTCTAGTCTACTTCATGTCTGTCTTCAGAGCCCCAGCATCTGTTCATGCTAAAATTGAGCAAATCCAAAAAAATTTCCTGTGGTCAGGTCCTGAAGAAAAAAGTAGAATCCACCTTGTTAGCTGGGATAGAGTTTGCCAACCTAAATCCCAAGGGGGCCTGGGTTTGAGAAGGTATTTCAATCTAAACCTTGCCCTCCTCACCAAGCAGGCGTGGAAACTCTACACCAATGCCAAACCTGAATGGGTAACAATTGTCAAGAGCAAATACTTCCCTCGATCGTCCTTCATGAATGAACACCTCCCTTCCTCTAGATCTACCTTCTGGAAGGCAGTAAGTCAATCCAGACCTCTTATCACCAAAGGATCCCGTTGGCAACTTGGAAATGGCTTCGAGATCAAGTTTTAGGATGACGTTTGGTTAAACGACTAGCCCCTCATAGTTATCCCAGGTATGTCTGCTCTCAGATCCTTTCTCAAGCGTAGATGGGGCAATAGGGTCAGGGATTATTTCAATGATCAACGGGAATGGAAGCAAATCCCCATTGGCGGCGATGCCCAGATAACCCAAGTGGGAGCTTCCTTGTCTCGGCTTCTCAGAACCACCATTATTCCTATTGCAACCATTCCAAATTATCTAGTTTGGTCAAGGATGGACAACGAGGTTTTCTCAGTCATGTCGGCTCATTCCCTCCTGTTGGACAACCAAGTTTCTGCCTTTTCGTTTGGGTTGGTTTGGATCAAACACCTATTCCCTAAGATTGGGTTTTTCTCTTGGACTGAGGTCCAAAACAAAGTGCTCACCACTAACAACCTAATGAAAAGAGGCATCTCTATCCCTAATAGATGTCATCTTTGTCTGTCTAATGGGGAATCGTTCAACCACCTCTTTTTACATTGTGAGTTCACCCAAGGGAGTTTTAACCACTTGCTATCCCTATTCCAAATCCAATGGGCCCAACCCCGCACTCTCCGAGATCTCTTCATCCAATGGCCTACCCCTTTTCAAAATCCTAATGCTGCCTTTCTTTGGAGGATCTGCCTCCACCACCTTATTTGGAAGATCTGGCTAGAGCGCAATCGCAGAGTGTTTTCCACCCTTTCCAATGATGCCATATCTACGGCCACCAAAGCCATCGCCTATGCCTCTGAAAACCTCCATTTACTCCCTTGGTCTAAGTCCCCGATTGGCAACGTTGAAGGGGAGATTTTCCAATCCCTCAACATCCCTATCCTCGACCGCCATCACCCCATTCCCCATACCAGGCGGTTGGCCCTTTGGAATCCCCCTCCCGCAGGTTTTTTAAAGCTAAATTTTGATGGGGCGTCCAAAGGGAACCCGAGACTGTCAGGAGCTAGCGAGGTCTTTCGAGACCACAAAGGGATGATCATTCTCGCCTTTGCTGAGAACCTTGATCACTAGAAAAATAACTTTGCTGAAGCTTGGGCTCTCTAGTGCATCCTGAACCTGATCAAAGACTCTCATATCTATCTTCACATCGAGGGGGATTCTTTGAACATCATCCGTTACATCAAAACTAAGAAAAACCCCCCTTGGAACATTAGCTCGCTGATCTGAGAAAGCAAAGTTATCATTGGTCAACAATGCCAGGTGGCAGTTTCCCATGTTTCTGTGAAGCAAACAAACTCACTGACCAGCTTGCCAACATGGGTCTATCCAATCTCTGCTAACGGTGTGGCACAATTCTAATCCGCCAAGTGTCTCCCACATAGCAGATGCTGACAGGCAAGGCAGGTTTGTGTCACCCCCTCCTCGCTAGCCAATGGGTTTCCTTTCCAGGTTTGCAACTATCCCAAGGAGTATTTTCTCCAGCAAGCTCCTCCTCCACCGCTGGCTCACGATTGGCATCCTCGTTGGCACTGCCAGTCATCAATTTCCCATATGGACGATTGGTCTCCTCAATTACAATCCCCAATACATTTTGCGATACCCCAACGCCACCCTCAATGCTCCTGTCCAATCCACTTCCCTGCCCATCCTCACTGAACCCAAGTGGCTTTGGATTCCCCCGGTTCCCTGTACTGACTCAGACCCAAGAACTGTCACCAATCCCCACCCTACCTGGCCTTTGTCCACCTGTCCCCTCCCCGATCGGATCGACATGCTTGATCATCCCTTGTTGGCCCTTTTAAACAACCCCCTTGTCCTTCCCTTTAGAATTCGTCACCCTCTACCTTGGTCGCTATCTCTTCCCCCGTCCCTTTCCCCCGACACTATGGCTTACATCGAACCTAGCTCCCTCTAGCTCGACCCTCTGGCGAAACCCTTTATCGACACCTTCAACCTGAAGCCCTTTTTGAGCAAATTCCAGGGCCCCGAAGCTGATATTTCTGCCAACATCGTCCAAACTTGGAAGAATGGCTTTGTCGTCATCCGTAGTGTCCGCTTCAAGGTTACCCCCGAGTTGATGGCTGAGGTGTCTTGCCTTTCCTTGTCTGGTCGTTGTGTCCGTCGTGACAAGCACAGTTGGGAGCCCGAGCTGGAGGGGTTCCCCAATTACCAATATTTCAAGTGGATAGGTGTTTCTCTTGAACGCACCTCCCTTCCCTACCCTTGATCCACTGTTGCTATTCCCCTTATCTAGTATTTGGCCTCTGACAACCCCACTAAGTCAATGTCCAACTTCCATCTAGCTCTCGTCAACCATTTCCACGATTACAAGCCCATGAACATTCCTGCTTTCCTCCACCGCTCCGTCCGTTTATCGGTTTCCGCCGCTCGCAAGAAACATTCCCCTCCCACCCACTAGGGCCTTTTCGATGTCCTCTTCTGCCATGTTGCCGCCAATCCTCCCCTGGCAGCCACTCCCCTCCAATCCACCCCTCCCATTCCCCCCCCGCGTCTTCGCCAACCCACTCATTTTCCAGCGAGCCCTTGGTCAGTGAGTCGGGTCCCGAGCATCAAACCCCTGAATCCAAGAGGACCCCCCCAAGCAGTCTACCCCTTCTAAGCCCACCCCTTCCTCCAAGAAGGCGATGTTGGGAAAGCGCAAAACCGTAATTGAGGATGTTCCTGTGATCCGCAGATCATTGGGGACAAAGAAGATCAAAATGGAGTTAATCCAAAACTCCCCTGTTAATGTCCCTTATTATAACAACGAGGACTCAGAACCTGCCCCTGAAACACTAAGCGCATGACAAGGATGTTTATTAAATGTTTCATTTCTACGTTTGAAAGTACCACCCAGGCTATGAAGTGCTTCTTGGAGGAGCTCACTGCGGACGCAAAGGAGAACCCCGCGGAGGTCGACCCCTAAGGATTCCCTTTCGGTTTCCCTGTTTGTTTTTGTTATGTTGGTCCTATGTGATTACCTCAAGTTTTTGTTTTTTGGAAAGCCCTTGGGGCCATGTCACCATTTTTGGGTAGGTTTTGGTGCTAGAAAGGAATGCCCCTGCGTGGGCTATTCGGCTGTAGATGTTAAGGTTTTAATCCCCTGCGTGGGAATGTTGTCATGCTTATCCCCGAAGAGGGATTCTTCCAGGGCTTGGGCTTCCATTTACCGCTACAAGTTTTTTGCAATATCAATACCCACCACCCTAGCAAAGGTTTTTGTATATCTGGGACTGGGACCCAGTTAAAACCCTGATAATCAAACTACTACTTACCAAAAAAAAATATTAGTATTATAAGTTGGACTATAGTATTATAATATTATTTAATATACTATTATAATATATATATTATAATATTATTATGATAATGTATATTATTATTATAGAATACTAATATCAGTTTATATATATAAATATTATATATATATATATCAATATATAATTGTACACCAAAAATAAATATATCAGAGGAGGAAAAGAAGCAACAACGTTTGGCATATCAAAGAGAATATTAGAGACAAAGACGTGCACAAATGACAGTTAGCCAAAGAGAAAGAGAAAATGAGAAACAAAGACAAAATCATGCAAAACACAAGGCAGAAACAACAATTGAAAATATACAAGAAGAAAGAGAAAAACAAACAAAACGAAAAATAATGTCTCGTGCACAAATGACACAGGAACAAGACATAAGAGAGCACCAATAAATGATAGACACAAATAACAAGGTGAATAATGAACTTCAAATCCTCCATCAAATAATTGAGAGAATTAGACAATCTAACCAAGACAGACAAAGGCAACAGGGTAATGGAGAAAATATTAAAAACAATGTAGTACGATAGATGGATGCATCTGAAGCATCTTCTTTTCTTGGAAGAATTCTTCAAATATAGCTATCATTCAACAGACACAAAGTGGATGCAATGATATTAACATGGAGATGCATCAAGAAAGGACATCACAACCTCGAAGAGAAGGAAATATTGAAGGTATAGCAATAAATATACAACAAATTCCAACATATGGTGTGGATTTCAATGAATCGCAGACTATATTTTGACATCAATTAGACAGTCTTGCATCACCATCAATGTGTTATATTTGTGATGAATGCTATCCTAGAATAAAGGTGTGTTTGACAGACAAAGGTCCAGTATGTAATAGGTGTTGACAAGAAAAATGTCCTAATCAATTTTTTGTATAGAATAATATGGATCCTGGACTACAACCATATGAACTTGTGAATTTGACACAAATTGAAGAAATGTTGATAGCCCGTGTTAATCCCATATTATAGGTAACACATGCTACGGGAGACCAATACAAGTATAAAGGGCACACAATAAGTTTTCCTCAAGAGGTGAAAGAAATTGCTAAGGTATTGCCTCATTCAATAAGTGCCAATCATTATTGTTAGGAGAAAAGATCAACGTGGTACAAATTATAATTTTACAGTGAATAAAGAGAGAGTATACAAAGCTCTTAAGTATAAGGTTGAGCATGATAAGTTTTATAAGGATGTACAAATTGATGAAAATGTTTTGAGTGAACTCCCAACAGACACCACTACAAATGTCTTTCATAAACTTAATTCTGTCCATATGGAGTTCGATTCTAATATGAATGAATATGTATTTCTGGGTCCAATTCTAGAGACTGATGAAGGAAATATAATTGATCACACCACATCAATGGCCTCCAAATCGCCTAATGCTCTGAGGGAGATGTAACTCATTCGTGTATGGGTATACAACCCTAATGCGGATCCTGGAACACTTGTTGATTTTCTTGGAATTGAAGCATCTCCTATAAATGAGTATGTTATAGAAGGGTTACTGGATATGGCCTTCCCGACATTATTTGGAGATGGAAATTGTGATTGGTTGCAGCCTAGAATGAAAAAACTTCATCTACATGAATTCGTAAAACATCTAATTCGTTATAAAGATCATCATTTTGGAAAACATCCAAGATTTAGATATTTCATGATGAACATGATTACGCGACATCAAGCACAAAATTCTTCAACAGTATTTGTAAAGAAGAGTCTTCAAGACTTACCCATTACAATCAATGAACTGCGTGAACATATGGAAAATATCCCTCAATCCCATCTTGCAGATCACTTAATGCATTTTGGTACATCGTTAAGAGGCACAAGATCTTACTGGACAAAGTGTCGTGCTATGTTAAATGACTTATTACATCAAATTGGTTCACCCACTATTTTCTTCACCTTAAGTGTAGCTGATATGTATTGGCCCGACCTACATGCATTGATGCTAGGAACTCCACCAATTGATCCTCATGAAGCACAAAAATAGAGAAAACAAAATATTATTGACTATCCTCATATTGTAGCTTATTACATGCATATTCGAAACACCACATTTCGAAAGGAGGTTTTGTAAAAAAAATGAAAGTAATAGAATTTTGGTATAGATAGGAATGGCAACATAGAGGCTCTCCACATGTCCATGGTTTATTAACGTTAGAGGGAGCTCTGAATAAGGACAATTTAGATTAGAAAAATGAAAATCAAGTTAAAAATGCACAAAGATATTTTGATAATATTGTGCATGCATGGAATCCTCGAGAAGACCCTCACCAATGGAATATATAGGTAAATATAAATAATTGTTTAGATTTATATTTATATGAGTTTATATTTAGGTTTGCATTTATATAGTTGTGAATTGCACGTATTACAAAGTTACGATCAACATTAATGTTTGATAAATACACGACAACTTATGCAAATTGATGCAAATCTAGATTAAGAAGAGATTCTCAACTGAGTAGAGCGGCACACACTATGTAGAGAGGGTGCTTGTTTACAAAAAAAAAGAGGTAAGATGGTTTGCAGGTATGTAGAGGTAATTCAAAGTATTTCAACTATTCCACATATACATAAAAATGTGTAACTAATACCATTTATCTTATTTCTTTTATTTAGGTACAATGCACCATGGCCTCTGAATTTAAAAGGTTCAAAATTATACGAAGATCCTGAAACAAAAGATAAGAAGGATGAACCAGCAAGAAATTATGAGCGAGTAAACACACATAATCATTACATTTTACAGTTATGGAGAGCAAATGTAGATTGGCAACCTGTTCTTTCAAAGCATGCAGTTATAAACTATATTTCCAAGTTTGCTGTGAAAGCTAAAAAAAGCTCAAAAACTTATCAACAAATGTTGATGCGAATAACAAATATGCAGAGAGATATAGGAGCACAAGAAACATGTCATATGCTATTAGAGCTTCCATTGGTTGAATGCAGTTGAGTATTTATTCCTCTAAATGTTGGACAAAAAGTATTCAAGGAGGTGGAACATAAATATGAAGATGAGACCGAAAGAGAAGGTAAATGTTTAATTTGCGGATATATGCAACGATCTTATAACATGGAAAATGTTTCACTTATAAATGTAGCTAAATCTTAGATATATAATCCTAAGAGAAAAAATGACTTCAAATGGAAATCTAGAAAAGAAGCAGCTATTGTGAGGGTATTTCCATGATTTATCACCATTCCTGAATGACAATCAGAAAAATTTGTTGAGTTTTGTTGGTCAGAGCTGCTACTTTACAAACCATTCAGAAATATATAGAGAGATGTCGGACTTGATGATGGAAATATCATTTCAAATTGGGAGTCATTCAATTACAACCCATGGCATGTTGAAAGGATAAGTAGGCAAAACAATACAGAAGAACATTATAGTGAATCAGACGATGATGTTGGATTGGTACAACAAAACACAACTGAACATGAATGGGAAATTATATCCAAACTATACTGTGGGAAAATCATGGACGTAAGTGAAATAGATATGCTTGGAAGAAGAGATTTTGATAAACTTGTGCCATGGAATATAGAATATCAAGGATAATATTACACAAAAAAAGCAATACAACATATAACCTTCATGAAGGAAAATGGCTTTCTCATTCCTGATGATACCACATTGAATTATCGATATGAAAGCTTAAGCATCAAACAGAAAAAAGCTTTTGATATAATCAATGAACACTATAATGAAGGTCAAAATGTACCTCCATTGCATATGATAACATAAGGAACAACAACAACAGGGAAATCTTATCTTATAGGTGCAATTCGTCAATTACTTGAAAATTTATGATCTTCGGAACGTTGTCCCCTATTACTACTTGCACCAACTGGAGTTGTTGCATTTAACATAGGTGCAACTACTATACATGGAACTCTGCGAATTCTCATTGCAGATTTTGAAAATTTGGAAGGAACTAGATTAACAAGTTTTCAAGAAGATTTACAACATATAAAATATATATTGATTGATGATATGAGCTTCATAGGCCAGAAATTATTGGAACAAATAGATTCACGTCTTCGTCAAGCATTTCCATAGTATTCTAACATATGCTTTGGAAGAAGGTCAATCATTTTGGTCGATGATTGAGGATAATTACCACCTGTTATGGATAGCCCACCATATGCCAGCGATAAGTATGCAAAATTATTATGGCAAGAAAATTCAACAACCATAATATTGGAATTTTCACCTCGTCCTCGCTAAGCGCGGCCATGAAATCCACGTTTTCACTGCTAGTCCCTGCGACCCTCTTTTACTCTGACCCCTTTATTTTAGGGTTGTATGTATATATATATTTTTTCGAATTTAAGATTTATTTGTCGAATTTATTCGTTAAGTTTCGAATTCTACAAATTTCAAATTTTATAGATAAAATTCTACGAATTTGATAACTATTAACAATATTTATCAAATGGGATTGGTAAGCCAAGAACCTACACTGTTTGCCACCTCCATTAAAGAGAACATTCTATTTGGAAAGGAGGGAGCCACCATGGAGCAAGTTATTGGTGCTGCCCAAATTTATAACTCAATTCCCGGACGGATATGATACCCAGGTTGGTCTTTCTATTTTTCTTATTTCCTTCATCAGGTATGCAGTGGTTCAAGGTGGTCAGGTGATCGGTGATCGAATCAGGTATGCATAATGAGCTTGTTAGTAAAGAGCTTGGAGCATATTCTACATTAGTGCAACTCCAACAAGAAGCGACTTGTATAGATGAGCCGGTAGAAGATGGAGGCTATGAGCATAGACGTTCGTCATCTGTAAGACCAAGAACCTCAAGCATACAGAGCAGATCTAATTCAGACATGTCCATTTCAGGCAATCTAGAACTAAAAGAACAAAGGTGGTTAGGTGATCGAATCAAGTATGCATAATGATCTTGTCAGTAAAGAGCTTGGAGCATATTCTACATTAGTGCAACTCCAACAAGAAGCGACTTGTATAAATGAGCCGGTAGAAGATGGAGGCTATGAGCATAGACGTTCGTCATCTGTAAGACCAAGGACCTCAAGCATACAGAGCAGATCTAATTCAGACATGTCCATTTCAGGCAATCTAGAACTAAAAGAACAAAGGGATTCTTCAACGACCCCTTCCTTTTGTCAATTAATGCTTCTAAATGCTTCAAAATGGAAGCAAGCTCTATTGGGTTGTTTAGGCGCGATGGGATTTGGAGCAGTATGGCATTACACTTGGAACTATGATATTTGTGTTTTTTCTAGAAGACCACAATGAGATGAAGTCCAAAATTAAAATGTATTCACTCATGTTTTTTTTGCCTTGGGTGTGTTTTCCTTTTTTAGTTAACATTGTCCAGCACTACAACTTTGCAGTATTGGGGGAATATCTTACAAAAAGGGTCCAAGAGAGGATGTTATCCAAGATCCTTACATTTGAAGTTGGATGGTTTGATCAAGAAGATAATTTTAGTGGAGCAATTTGCTCCAAGATTGACAAAGAAGCTAATGTGGTATGTTTCTCACCAATTTCACTATCTCTACATTTACTATTTTCTATTAAAGCATTATATAAATATATTCTAGTTTTTTATGTCTTAAATTTATTATTCAGGTGAGATCTATAGTGGGAGATCGTCTATCCCTTCTTATTCAAACCACATCAGTTGTGGGTTTAGCTTTCACTTTGAGCTTAATTTTAGCCTGGCATTTTGCAATTGTAATGCTAGCAGCGCAACCACTCGTAATAATATGTTATTACAGTAGACGAGCTATACTTAAAATCATGTCGACAAAGACCATTAGATCTCAAGCTCAAGGAAGCCAAATGGCATCAGAGGCTGTAGGTAATCACAGGACTATTACAGCCTTCTCATTACAGGAAAATATACTTAGTCTCTTCAACAAAAGTCAAGAGGGCCCTCAAAGAGAGAATACTAGGCAATCTTGGATTGCAGGATTAGTTTTAGGAACAGCACAATGTGCACATTTATGTATGTCATCACTAAGTTTTTGGTATGGAGGGCAACTTGTCCATAAAGGATATATTACCTCCAGAGCTCTTTTCCAAATTTATATAATTTTGATGAGCACCAGGCGACTGATAGCAGGGGCAGGGAGTATGACAAGTGATATTGCTAAAGGATCTGATGCAGTAAAATCTGTGTTCAATATTTTAGGCAGAGAAAGCCACATTAACTCCAATGATGAGAAGGGTGAAACATTGAACATGATAGAAGGGAATATAGATTTACAAAATGTGGAATTTGCTTATCCATCTCGTCCAGATATTATGATCTTTAAGGGTTTTAGCCTCCACATAAAAAAAAGTAGAACGATTGCACTTGTTGGGAAGAGTGGCTCTGAAAAATCAACAATAATTGGATTGATTGAGAGGTTCTATGACCCACTAAAAGGCACCATAAAAATTGATGGGAAGGACATTCGTGTGTTCAACTTGAGGAGTTCGAGGCAACATATAGCCCTTGTCAGTCAAGAGCCTGTCCTATTTATAGGAAGCATTCGAGATAACATTTGTTATGGAAAATGAGAATGCAACAGAGGTAAAGGTAGAGATGATCAAGGCTGTAGAGAGGCTGCCAATGCTCATAAATTCATAAGGTAAGATAATACATAAATTAATGGTCATTTTTAGTTACACTTCAATTATAAAAAGTTTAATTAATTTAGTTACAATGGAATCTGCAACTACAGCTACTTGAAAGACGGGTACAATACAAACAATGGAGATAGAGGAGTGCAGTTATCACGAGGGCAAAAGCAAAGGATAGCAATAGCAAGGGCAATCCTAAAGAATCCAAGAATATTATTATTATACGAAGCAACCAATGCTTTTATGTTGAGGTTAAGTGAGATTTGAACTCAAATATATGTTAAAAAATGAAAATGTTTTTTTCGTTTTGTGGAATATACGTGGCTTTATGCCCTTTACCATAAATGTGGGAAACCTTTCATTAGCTTTTAATTCTCTTCTTCATGTGGGAAATCCTAATAATTATGATTCTTCAAAAGTAAGATGTCTACGGTTCTTGGATTTACTAAGTCAACTTTCTTTGTCCACTCCCAAAATCACAAGTTAAACTTTTCGAATATGAGTTTTACTATGTTGATAAGGTTCTAACTATTAACATCAACATATGTCATCATTAGAAATAAATAAGATGTTAAGAGGAATGTTGTTGATTATAAAATAATACAATTGGAATCATATCAATAGTACATAACAAAATTTAAAAAATAATAAATATTATAATATAATAAAATATTATTATTATATACACTATAAATAATTAAATAATATTAAAAAAAATAAAAATAAAAGTAAAAAAAAAAAAAATCTTGAGGTACTCCTCACAATGAGTTTTAGGGCAAGGTATTTTGCCCAAGCACTTCCCTCAGTTTCCGAAAATATATATTAAAACTTTTTAATTAAAATAATATATTATAATTATTATATATATACACCATATTACATTTATCATAAATAAAAATTTAACAACACAAGATCTTTCATTATTATAAAAGTAAATGAAAGAAACTATGGCTAACCATGTGATTATAAAAATTTAGGAGCTTAACAACTAAACTATACATTAACAACTAAACTATACATGCATGTGGTCATAAATTTTTTATTAAGATATTACATTATTATAAAATATAAATATAATAAACTATGTCTAGCAGTCATAAGAATTTAATTAAGATATTACATTATTATAAAAAATAAATGAAAAAAACTATACCTAACAAAATAATCATAAAAAAGAGTTAACTGTGAAACACAATATATTACATTATTATAAAAATAAATCAAAAAAACTATGCTAACTAACTAGGTGGTCATAAAAAGATAAACCAACTACGAAGTGTTGCGGATTGTATTTTCCATTAGTGATGAGGGCCAACCCCACCCGTCGGGGGACAACCCAAATATACTTAAAAAATTACTAGAAAGATATTCAATGCTAGTTACGGGGATCAACCATTTCCATCATTGATGTTGTTCGAAAAAGGACAAGGTCGGAGGCTTGGAACGCCATGCCCGGACCCTTCACCTCGTCCTCGCTAAGCGCGGCCATGAAATCCACGTTTTCACTGCCAGTCCCTGCGACCCTCTTTTACTCCGACCCCTTTATTTTAGGGTTATATATATATATATATATTTTTTTTTTCGAATTTAAGATTTATTTATTTTATTCGTTACAATGTTACAGTTTCGAATTTGTAGAGTTTCGAATTCTACAAATTTCAAATTTTATAGATAAAATTCTACGAATTTGATAACTATTAACAATATTTATCAAATGGGATTGGTAAGCCAAGAACCTGCACTGTTTGCCACCTCCATTAAAGAGAACATTATGTTTGGAAAGAAGGGAGCCACCATGGAGCAAGTTATTGGTGCTGCCCAAATTTATAACTCAATTCCCTGACGGATATGATACCCAGGTTGGTCTTTCTATTTTTCTTATTTCCTTCATCAGGTATGCAGTGGTTCAAGGTGGTCAGGTGATCGGTGATCGAATCAGGTATGCATAATGATCTTGTCAGTAAAGAGCTTGGAGCATATTCTACATTGGTGCAACTCCAACAAGAAGCGACTTGTATAGATGAGCCGGTAGAAGATGGAGGCTATGAGCATAGACGTTCGTCATCTGTAAGACCAAGGACCTCAAGCATACAGAGCAGATCTAATTCAGACATGTCCATTTCAGGCAATCTAGAACTAAAAGAACAAAGGGATTCTTCAACGACCCCTTCCTTTTGTCAATTAATGCTTCAAAATGGAAGCAAGCTCTATTGGGTTGTTTAGGCGCGATGGGATTTGGAGCAGTATGGCATTACACTTGGAACTATGATATTTGTGTTTTTTATAGAAGACCACAATGAGATGAAGTCCAAAATTAAAATGTATTCACTCATGTTTTTTTTGCCTTGGGTGTGTTTTCCTTTTTTAGTTAACATTGTCCAGCACTACAACTTTGCAGTATTGGGGGAATATCTTACAAAAAGGGTCCAAGAGAGGATGTTATCCAAGATCCTTACATTTGAAGTTGGATGGTTTGATCAAGAAGAGAATTTTAGTGGAGCAATTTGCTCCAAGATTGACAAAGAAGCTAATGTGGTATGTTTCTCACCAATTTCACTATCTCTACATTTACTATTTTCTATTAAAGCATTATATAAATATATTCTAGTTTTTTATGTCTTAAATTTATTATTCAGGTGAGATCTATAGTGGGAGATCGTCTATCGCTTCTTATTCAAAACACATTAGCTGTGGGTTTAGCTTTCACTTTGAGCTTAATTTTAGCCTGGCATTTTGCAATTGTAATGCTAGCAGCGCAACCACTCGTAATAATATGTTATTACAGTAGACGGGCTATACTTAAAATCATGTCGACAAAGACCATTAGATCTCAAGCTCAAGGAAGCCAAATGGCATCAGAGGCTGTAGGTAATCACAGGACTATTACAGCCTTCTCATTACAGGAAAAGATACTTAGTCTCTTCAACAAAAGTCAAGAGGGCCCTCAAAGAGAGAATACTAGGCAATCTTGGATTGCAGGATTAGTTTTAGGAACAGCACAATGTGCACATTTATGTATGTCATCACTAAGTTTTTGGTATGGAGGGCAACTTGTCCATAAAGGATATATTACCTCCAGAGCTCTTTTCCAAATTTATATAATTTTGATGAGCACTAGGCGACTGATAGCAGGGGCAGGGAGTATGACAAGTGATATTGCTAAAGGATCTGATGCAGTAAAATCTATGTTCAATATTTTAGGTAGAGAAAGCCGCATTAACTCCAATGACGAGAAGGGTGAAACATTGAACATGATAGAAGGGAATATAGATTTACAAAATGTGGACTTTGCTTATCCAGCTCGTCCAGATATTATGATCTTTAAGGGTTTTAACCTCCACATAAAAAAAGTAGAACGATTGCACTTGTTGGGAAGAGTGGCTCTGAAAAATCAACAATAATTGGATTGATTGAGAGGTTCTATGACCCACTAAAAGGCACCATAAAAATTGATGGAAAGGACATTCGTGTGTTCAACTTGAGGAGTTCGAGGCAACATATAGCCCTTGTCAGTCAAGAGCATGTCCTATTTACAGGAAGCATTCGAGATAACATTTGTTATGGAAAAGGAGAATGCAACAGAGGTAGAGATGATCGAGGCTGCAGAGGCTGCCAATGCTCATAAATTCATAAGGTAAGATAATACATAAATTAATGGTCATTTTTAGTTACACTTCAATTATAAAAAGTTTAATTAATTTAGTTACAATGGAATCTGCAACTACAGCTGCTTGAAAGACAGGTACAATACAAACAATGGAGATAGAGGAGTGCAGTTATCACGAGGGCAAAAGCAAAGGATAGCATTAGCAAGGGCAATCCTAAAGAATCCAAGAATATTATTATTAGACGAAGCAACCAATGCTTTTATGTTGAGGTTAAGTGAGATTCGAACTCAAATATATGTTAAAAAAATGAAAAAGTTTTTTTCGTTTTGTGGAATATACGTGGCTTTATGCCATTTACCATAAATGTGGGAAACCTTCCATTAGCTTTTAATTCTCTACTTCATGTGGGAAATCCTAATAATTATGATTATTCAAAAGTAAGTAAGATGTCTACGGTTCTTGGATTTACTAAGTCAACTTTCTTTGTCCACTTCCAAAATCACAAGTTAACCTTTTCGAATATGAGTTTTACTATGTTGATAAGGTTCTAACTATTAACATCAACATATGTCATCATTAGAAATAAATAAGATGTTAAGAGGAAGGTTGTTGATTATAAAATAATACAATTGGAATCATATCAATAGTACATGACCAAATTTAAAAAATAATAAATATTATAATATAATAAAATACTATTATTATATACATTATAAATAATTAAATAATATTTAAAAAAAAAAAAAAAAGTAAAAAAAAAAAATCCTGAGGTACTCCCCACAATGAGTTTTAGGACAGGTATTTTGCCCAAGCACTTCCCTCAGTTTCCGAAAATATATATTAAAACTTTTTAATTAAAATAATATATTATAATTATTATAGTTATATTAATAAGAGAAAAATTATTTATATATAATTGAAAAAATCCACCATATTGCATTTATCAACAAAATTAGACATAAAACCAAAAACCAAAAAACTAACAAAGACAACAGTTTAATATGAAGTTTTATAATTAGATTGGAGGCAGAGGGCTTTCTTAATTTATCTCTAAGTAATGATAATTAAAAAATTTAAATACTGATGACTATTTAATTTTTCATTATTTGTAAACTTAATCATTAACCTTTATTTCATGAAAATTATTTTATAGTTTAACTAGAAGTTTTGTATGTTTTCACCACTATACAAAAACCTTTTAATCTAACAAAGAGTTGTGCACATCCTAATGTATTATGACATATAAAATGACATATAGAATTGGTTGGAATTACCAGTATTATCTTACAGTATATCAAATTTAAAATTTGAAATGTGTTAGATAAGTTCACAGTGTCAGCGTCGCCTACGCTCCCTAAAAGTTAAGAGAATTTTATCAAAATTAAGTGTTTAGAGTTCACAGTGTCAGCGTGCTTTAGAACATGCCATTAAGAAGGGAAGTAGAGAAGCTGTCAAATTCCAAAGTCTAGACAGCTAGTAGCTATAGATCTTTCCATACCAATTCCAGAAATCGTGCTTTCTAATCGTGCTTTTTTATCATGAAGGGCATGTGACACAGTTGACAGTGTCATTTAGAAATTCATCCATTAAATAAATTTATATGTATTTCAGTGGTCTCATGTCATGATGACACACATCTACCTACCTGCCTTGTAATGCTAGGTCCTGTTGTTTATTCTTTATTTTATTTCGAAAGTTGTAAACCTAATCATTTTTTTAAAACCTGCTCTAGACTTTCTATTGATCTATTATTCTATCATATACATACATGTTGTGATATTGAGAATCATGTTAAAAAATAGTGTCTCCTTAGTTGGAGGGTAAGTTTATTTAGGAGAGTCTTTGTTTAAAAGAGAGCCTAAAGAAATAAGTTGAAGGGTAAATTTATTCAGAATGAGATAGGTTTAGATGGTATGGTAGTTGTTGATTAGTTGTTTCAAGATAAAGTTTATAAAAACAATATTTACCAGTTTCTCTATATTAAAAAAACATTAATAAATAAATATAATAATTAGAGGGTAAGGTTATTTAGAAGGAGTGTTTGTTTAAATGAGAAAGCCTATTTACAAAGGGTAAGGTTATTCAGAAGAAGGTAGGTTTAAATGATATGGTAGTTGTTGATTAGTTGTTTCAAAATAAAGTTTATAAAAACAATATTTACCAATTTTTCTAAATTAAAAAAACATTAATAAATAAATATAATAATTACATAAGCATTTTAACTGTTTTATAAACATTAATAAATAAAAATAATAATTACAAGTTAAAGAAAGGGTATTAAAAAAATCCACTCACAATGACGATCTTAATCACAAATCTCGTCATTCATAAACCTCTTCACGGTCGTCCAGAACGCGCTTCCGTCACAGGTGCAGGGCTGGTGGGATTGCTTCAAATATGTCTACAGCCCCAATTCGTACATCAAAATCCCCGAAATTGACGGTTACTGCGGCGTGGACGTGAACGACCTCTATCGGAGCGTCCAGCTGCGCCTGAGCAGCCTTGATGTGGCCGCCCAGTCGAGGCGGGTGAGCGTCACCCACGCCACGAACTCGCGCCAGCTGTCTTTCACGTCGGCGCCCAACCAGACGATGGCGGACGCCTTCGAGGGGTCCAGGATGCGGTGGACGCACCACGTTGAAACGTCCCACGACACGCTTGGGGAGAAGCGGAGCTTCCGCCTGCAGATGAAGAAGCGCGACCGCGCCGAGGAATTCGACGGCCACAGCCGCGACCGCAAGCTGTACACCAACAGCGGCCATGCCTCCCGCGGCTAGACGGCCGTGCCCTTCCGCCACCCGGCCACCTTCGCCACGCTGGCGCTTGACCCGCTGGTGATGGACGCGATCCGGTCTGACCTGGACGCCTTCACCGTGGGTAAAGACTTCTACCGCCGTGTCGGCCGCACGTGGAAGCGCGGTTACCTCTTCCACGGTCCGCCGGGCACCGGGAAATCGAGCCTGATCACCGCCATAGCCAACTACCTCCACTACGACCTGGAACCGACAAAGGTCACCGACAATTCCGAGCTCCGGGCGCTTCTCATCCAAACCACCAAAAGATCGATAATCGTTACTGCTCGATCGATCTGACAGAGCGCCTCTCGCGGCTTCTGCCGTCGGAAAAAGGCCGTACCGGTCGACGGCGATGACACCAGCGTCACGCTTTTCGGCCTCCTCAACTTCACCGACGGCCTCTGGTCCTACTGCATCATAGTCTCCACCTGCACATCCTACTCTCCACCTTTGGCTTTCCGGCCTTCAAACGCCTCGCTTTCAATTACCTCGACCTCGGAATCGAACACCATAACCTGTTTCCCGTTGTGGAGTAGAGCATAAAAAATAAAGGCGATCATTGGTGCCATTCACCTCTCTCTCTCTCTCTCTCTCTCTCTCTCTCTCTCTCTCTCTCTCACAGACCTGTCGTCGCATTTTCTGATTCAAGGGCGGCGGGAGAAGGACAAGAAACGGTGAAGCCTCCGGTGGAGTGAAGAAGAAGCCTCGGGTGGAGCGATCGATGGTGAAGAAACAACCGTTGATTGAGGGCCGGCGGAAGCGGGAGCGGGACAAGAAACAACCGTTGATGGACAAGAAACAACCGTTGATTGAGGGGCGGCGGGAGCGGGAGCGGGACAAGAAACAACCGTTGATTGAGGGGCGGCCGTAGAAAAAGCAGCCGGCCGAAACAACCGTTGAGCTTGAAATACATTGCGTACGGTGCATGGGATTCCATATCATAACTGAATATCTGAACTGAGGGGAAACAACGGCCACCCACAATGGGATTCACCTGCGGAGATGAACGATTTAAACACATCTGGCAGGATGGCGACGGCTCTCGGAGGGCATTAATGGCGAGCATTTGGTAAGTTTGGCGCCCTAGTGAAGTCTTTTCAACCTCGCGAGTGAATTCTTCTTTTCTCGGTGCACTCCGCATTTGATGTGCGCTACCATGTAGATAGAATGTCAGATCGTCCACGTAACGAAATTATACAAAAATGGTTGGGAAAGAAAGGCTAGTAGGTATAGGCATTGTCTTTGGACAAACTGGGCTCGCCGTTTTCGCCGTTTTATCAAAGTCGCTTTTATTTTCTAAAAGTGAGAAATATATAGCTTGTCTTCATTACATATTACGGTCCCTCTAATCTTCCTCCGTGATGAGTGCGTTGCCTTGCTGTAGTGGGCTCGGTATGGAAGGTTCCTATAGATTTTTTTTCATGAGACCTAAGATAATTTGGAGGAGTATTATTTAAAGAAGAGTAGTGTTTAGACTATTTGAATCGCAATAAATTTATTTATTTTTTGATTGGCGAGAGAGTTTTGAAAGGTTTATTTAATTAAAAAAAATAGTTAAAAAATGTTTTTAATCATTTGAAATAAAAATGAAGTATCTTTTTCAAAATAATTAAGAAGAAAGATAAAAACTTATATAAGAATTTTTATACAAATAATTCTCAAAGTGTTAAAACATGTTAAGAAGTATCTTTTAAGAAGAAACATAAAAATAGATGATATAAATAATTTTCAAAGTGTTAAGACGTCTTCATTTTGCTTTATAATTATTTATAAAAATAAAAAATAAACTTTATCAAAATTTATGCCTTGTTATAGTGGATAATGTTTATACCATAAAAAAACTATTAATTTGATTTTTTTTAATATCAAATAGAATTTTTTTGAATGGACAATAATGGGTTGTACTCGGGTCCCCTAACCTTGACAAATTACATCTCTCTTCTTTAGAGCTTGAGAGTTTATAAATAGATACACTTCTCATCTCAATTGAGATGCTATAACTAGAAACCTACATTATTTTATATAAAATGTTTGAATTCTTGATTTTCATTTTTTGAATCTATTCAATTTTCTGTATTAATCCAAATATAACATCTTTTTTGACATTTTCCTATAGTAACCTTCACAATGCCAAAAATTTACCTCTACTATTTGTCTTTCATCTTAGTAGAGTAATATTTCCAAAACACCACACTATCATAGTTCGCTTTAACAAATCTCTTGTACCCAACATCATAATTCCATTTAATGAGTTGACTCCATCTATCAAGGCTCTCTACTTCCAAAGTAGGGACTGGGTGAGTTGATAGGGTTGGTTTAGACTCCTCTATGGCTAAACATATCTTCTTTTTCATTACCTCTAAACTGTTTTCCTTTTCTTTAAATATTCCTCTATTCCTTTCTAGCCGTTTAGTCCAAAGTATTGTATCTTTTGAAATTATCCCATATTGTCTGTAAAGCCTCAATTTTATAAGTGTTCTGCCATTGCTTTAACCAATCTTCAATTATGTTATTCGTCACCATACATTTTCTAAACATATTAAGAATCCATTACCATATATTTCAGACTATTGAGCAATGTTCCAAGATATGGTCTATACTCTATTCCTTTTTACAAAAAAACACATTGAGAGGGGCCATGAAAACCTCTTTTCATAAGGTTATCCCAGGATAAAATTCTTCTATGACCTACTCGCCAAACAAACATTTTGACTTTAGGAATGCTTGGACTATCCCAAATATCTCTCCATATTCTAGTGACATTGTTATTTTTTTGGTGTTGTACATTATATTCACTTCTTGTTATGTATTATTTTGAGCTATTCAACTACCAAACCAATTTATCCTTGGCTCCCCTCGAAATAATCATAGTTGTTATCTTTCTACTCAATTGCCTCCCAACATCAATGTCTTGTATACTTGTTAAAAAATCTTCTTTCCATTTGTATCTTCCTTCTCGATCCTTGTACAAAGTGTTTGAAATCCTATCACCATATTTATCTTGAAGTAATCTCATCAAGGGTTTCAAAATTAGATCTAAATTGAGTGGTTTTTTATCACACCAAGTATTCATCCAAATAAAAAAAATTTCTCCAGTTCCCACCACCCATCTTAAACCTTTAATCATAAGATTAATAGATTTTTGTAAACCATTCCAAAGAGCGAAACCATTTGGTACAGAGAATACATTAATATTAAACTTGGGTCACTGGGATCAACATACTTACTTAGAAGAATTCTTGCTCATTGTATTTGACTCTCTTAGTATAATCTCAATATTACATTTTTCCTAACAGCTAAGTTTCCTTCTGCAAGAACTCTTAAACCAAGACCTCCCCTAGTTTTATCATCACACAACTTGCTCCATTTCACCGAAGAAAATTTCATGTTATCATGTAAACCTAACCATAAAAAGGGTCGTATAATATAGATTAAACTATTTTCAACTGATTTTGGCATAGAATACAAAGATATAAAATATATTGGAATGGCTTGTAATACTGACATAATTAACCGCACTCTTCCTGCTAACAATAACCATCTACCTTTCCAAACTAGAAGTTTTTTTTTATAACTTTACTAACAACTGGATTCCATAAATCTATCCTCATTTTCCCCTTAGATAAAGGCATTCCTACATAATTTGTTGGTAGATTTACCTCCTCCATTTCAAGCAACCTGTAAATTATTGCTTTGATATTAGTAGGAGTGTTAAGGAAGTAAATTTTGGATTTAGTCCTTTTAACTTCTTGCCTTGAAGCTCTTTTTTACTCTTTTAAAAATTTATTCAAAGCTCTGGCCTTATTTATCCTTGTCCTTCCAAAAAGGGTTGTATCATCAATAAATTTTTGATGGGTGATTGTATCGATGTTATTACTAACCTTAAGTCCACTTATAAGCACATCTTTGTAAGCCTTCTTAAAGTTCCTACTCAAGACCTCTACCATAATAATGAAAAAATAAGGAGATAGAGGATCTCATTGTCTAAGATCTCTCTTAGCTTTAAAATATTTTGTCACAAACCCATAGACCAACATTGAATAAGAAACTAAAGAGACAAGTTTTAATCCATCTAACCCATTTATTTTTGAAACTAAACTTTTCTAAAAGTGCAAAAGGAAAGTCCCATTTAACCCTATCATAGGCTTTACTCATATCAAGTTTTAAGATCATTAATTTCTCTTTTCTTGAAGCTACTGAATGTATAATTTCATGGGCTACTATGATCCCATTCAGAATTTATCTCTCTTTCACAAATCCTCCTTACTCTTCTGAAATGATTTTATCTAACAACGGTTTTGATCTATTTGTCGTCACTTTGGAAATAATCTTATATGTCATATTACATAGGCTTAAGGGTCTAAAAAATAAAACAATTAAGAATCCTTATTTTTTGAATTAGGGTAAGATATATTGCATTTATTTTATAAGGTATGTATTGTTTTACCCTAGATTGTTCCACTACCACCAATAAAGAATCCTTCACCATATCTCAATTATATTGATAAAAGGCTATAGAGATCCCATCTAGACTTGGGGATTTGTCCTTATTAAAAGAGAAAAAAACTAAATGAACTTCTTCTAGAGTAATAGGTTTCAATAGTTTTCTATTGTCTTCATTCATTATAACTAAAGGAACATCTTGAAGAAGTTTATCATTAAGAACTTCGGTCTCCTCAGAACCAAGAATATTATGATAAAAAGACTTTGCATATTTTCTAATTTCACTCTGATCTTCAATCCAAACCCCTTCTATTTATTTAATTCTACTAATTTTGGAAGTCAATATATGTACTATAGCCATCCTATGAAAACTTTGTATTTTTATCCCCTTATTTTAACCAAGTTTATCTTGATTTTAGTCTCCAGAATTTTTCTCACATAAAATATTATGATACTCACTAAGAAACTCCCTTTCCTCCAAGATTGGATTATTATGATCACCTTTTTGAAATTTTGAGAGTTTATCTTTTAGTTCTTCTTTATTCCCAAAAACATTTCCGAATGTGTTCTTGTTCCATTATTTTAATCTAGATGTCATAGATTTAACTTGATTTGGAAGAGCATACAACCCACAATTACTTAAAGAATTCCATGTTTGAGCTATCATATTAGTAAATTGAGGATGGTATTCCCACATCTGCTCGTATTTAAAATATGATCTTTTTTAAATTCACTTACCACCACTTTAACTCTTATTGGCTAGTGATCTGAACCAATCCTTGTTACGGTATTAATTTTAGCACAAGTTCTTTCATCTAGCCAATGATCGGAGAGAATGCATCTGTCTAATTTTTTTGCTATTAGATTCTAGCCTCTCCTATTGTTGGTTTAAGCATAGTTGTATTCTTCAAACTCAACTTCCCGTAGATTATTATTTTAAATAAAAGCTGAGAAATATTTCATAATTTGGGTTAATTTTCTAGTTCCCCCAAAAAATTTATCTAGCTTGGTTGTGGCATAAAAATATCCAATGATCATGAATCATGTTTCTTGATCTTTACTTCTCATAAAGGCTTCAATCCCATTCGAAACTTCTAATATACCTGACTGAGTTGTAGGTCCATAGGTATTGATAAGGATGAAATAAATATCTACAAAGTAGCAAGTGACTAAAGAGACTATCCAATATCTAGTTTTATAAATGTTTACAGAAGAGGTTCTAAAAGGATTTCAAAAAGTTAGAATTCCTCATGTCGCTCCTTAAGAATCCATAGCATCCCATTCACATCTTGCCCATACTACTTTCATAGTTTTTGAAACTTCTTCTTTTGTCATTTTAGTTTATTGGATAAAAATAATATTAGGTTTACTACTTAAACATAGGTCCCTAATACACCTCTGCTTTGATGGGGCATTAACAACCCTTATATTCCATGAGATGAAAATCATGTCTCATTAGGGGCTTTTGGCCCCACATGTGTATTACCAATATTATTGTGTTTTTTGGTAAAGAGAAGTTCAACCAACTTAGTTTGTGTTCCTTTCTCTATGTTTGCTCTTGCTTCCCACAATCTTGATTGATAATTTGAGGATTTTCCTCTTTTTTTCTTGCCTATATCAAGAATAGGTCTTATTATTCTATTCTTCAATATTCTTTCATAATTTTATTTTTCATAATATTTATCCTATTCTAGCTCTATTATAGAATATTTTTACTTATTATGTTCATTTTCTAGTATTTCCTTATTAATGCTAAAAAAAATAACTTCTAAAACTACACTTTCTTTACTAGTTTTTGTCTCTTGAATGGTGCATGGTACTTCAAGAGAGTCTTCAAAATCTAATGAGAGACATTCCTTAGGTTCATCAAGAATGTTCTTCCTTAAATTAGGATCATACTACATAGACGGTTCCTTATTAATATGTTGAAATTTTTCTATTGTGTCCTCAAGGTTTTAATATACTTTTTCTTCATAGGCTAAAGCCTCAAAAGAGTTGGTATTTATTTCAATATCCTTTCTTATTGGTATCTTTTTCAAAATAATTAAGAAGAAAGATAAAAACAGATATCAGAATTTTTATATAAATAATTCTCAAAGTGTTAAAACGTGTTAAGAAGTATCTTTTAAGAAGAAAAATAAAAATAGATGATATAAATAAATTTCAAAGCATTAAAACGTCTTCATTTTTATTTATAATTATTTATAAAAATAAAAAATAAACTTTATCAAAAGTTATGCCTTGTTATAGTGGACAATGTTTATACCATAAAAAAAATTATTAATTTGATTTTTTTTAATATCAAATAGATTTTTTTTGGATGGATAATAAGGGGTTGTACTCGGGTCCCTTAACCTTGATAAATTACATCTCTCTTCTTTAGAGCTTGAGAGTTTATAAATAGATACACTTCTCATCTCAATTGAGATGCTATAGCTAGAAACCTACATCATTTTACATAAAATGTTTGAATTCTTGATTTTCATTTTTTGAGTCTATTCAATTTTCTGTATTAATCCAAATATAGCATCTTTTTTGACATTTTCCTATAGTAACATTCACAATGCCAAAAAATTACCTCTACTATTTGTCTTTCATCTTAGTAGAGTAATATTTCCAAAACACCACACTATCATAGTTCGCTTTAACAAATCTAGATTGCTAGTTTCCTTCGTGAAACACAAGTGCAACCATAAAACTTATAAAAATTAAGTCTAAATGAAAACACATTATTGTTACAAAATAAAGCAGATCTTACCAATGGAAAACATTAAACTAAATCTTAATCATTAAATGATTCAAGCAATTAACATTTTATTGTCAGTTTCAACTAAACTTTCTACTTCCTCTAACCATGGAAAGGAGAATTTAACTTCACGATCCTCAATCAAAACCCCTTTATTGGCTAGTTTATCTGCACATTTGTTTTCTTTCCTTTAATATATGTGTAAACTTGATTTCTTCAAACTCTTTAGCAAGATCTTGAATTTCCATAATTATCTCTTGTATGTTCCATGGAGCCTTTTCTTTCCTCAAAATTACATTTATTACTATGAGAGAATCACCTTCCATCCATACTCTATTCAATTTCATTTATTTATATATTTTTAACCCTTCTAAAGCTTCCCAAGATTCAGCTTCATTATTTGTCTTATATCCACTATTGAAAGCATAATGAGATAAATCCTCTCCTCTATAATTTCTAATTATTCCTCCTCCTCATGGTCTTGGATTTCCTTTAGATGCTCCATCAAAATTCAATTTAACCCACTCCACATCTAGTGGTTCCCACCTTATATTCTTTGTCTTCTTTCTTATTCTCTTGTACCCAACATCATAATTCCATTTAATGACTTGACTCCATCTATCAAGGCTCTCTACTTCCAAAGTAGGGACTGGGTGAGTTTATAGGGTTGGTTTAGACTCCTCTATGGCTAAACATATCTTATTTTTCATTACCTCTAAACTGTTTTCCTTTTCTTTAAATATTCCTCTATTCCTTTCTAGCCATTTAGTCCAAAGTATTGTATCTTTTGATATTATCCCATATTGTCTGTAAAGCCTCACTTTTATAAGTGTTCTGCCATTGCTTTAACCAATCTTCAATTATGTTATTCATCACCATACATTTTCTAAACATATTAAGAATCCATTACCATATATTCCAAACTATTGAGCAATGTTCCAAGATATGGTCTATACTCTCCTCCTTTTTACAAAAAAACACATTGAGAGGGGCCATGAAAACCTCTTTTCATAAGGTTATCCCAGGATAAAATTCTTCTATGACCTACTCACCAAAAAAACATTTTGACTTTAGGAATGCTTGGACTATCCCAAATATCTCCATATTCTAGTGACATTATTATTTTGTTGGTGTTGTACATTATATTCACTTCTTGTTGTGTATTATTTTGAGCTATTCAACTACCAAACCAATTTATCCTTGTCTCCCCTTGAAATAATCATAGTTGTTATCTTTCTACTCAATTGCCTCCTAGCATCAATGTCTTGTATACTTGTAACAAAATCTTCTTTCCATTTGTATCTTCCTTCTCGATCCTTGTAGAAAGTGTTTGAAATCCTATCACCATATTTATCTTGAAGTAATCTCATCAAGGGTTTCAAAATTAGATCTAAATTGAGTGGTTTTTTATCACACCAAGTATTCATCCAAATAGAATTTTTTTCTCTAGTTCCCACCACCCATCGTAAACCTTTAATCATAAGATTAATAGATTTTTGTAAACCATTCCAAAGAGCAGAACCATTTGGTAGAGAGAATGCAATAAATATTAAACTTGGGTCACTGGGATCAACATACTTAATTAGAATAATTCTTGCTCATTGTATTTGAATCTCTTAGCATAATCTCAATATTACATTTTTTCTAATAGCTAAGTTTCCTTCTGCAAGAACTCTTAAACCAAGACCTCCCCTAGTTTTATCATCACACAACTTGCTCCATTTCACCAAATAAAATTTCCTGTTATCATGTAAACCTAACCATAAAAGGGTCGTATAATATAGATTAAACTATTTTCAATTGATTTTGGCATAGAATACAAAGATATAAAATATGTTGGAATGGCTTGTAATACTGACATAATTAACCGCACTCTTCCTGCTAACAATAACCATCTACCTTTCCAAACTAGAATTTTTTTTTTAATTTTACTAATAACTGGATTCCATAAATCTATCCTCATTTTCCCTTTAGATAAAGGCATTCCTACATAATTTGTTTATAAATTTACCTCCTCCATTTGAAGCAACCTGTAAATTATTGCTTTGATATTAGTAGGAGTGTTAAGGAAGTAAATTTTGGATTTAGTCCTTTTAACTTTTTGCCGTGAAGCTCTTTTGTACTCTTTTAAAAATTTATTCAAAGCTCTGGCCTTATTTATCCTTGCCCTTCCAAAAATGGTTGTATCATCTATAAATTTTTGATGGGTGATTTTATTGATGTTATTACTAACCTTAAGTCCACTTATAAGCACATATTTGTAAGCCTTCTTAAAGTTCCTACTCAAAACCTTTGCCATAATAATGAAAAAATAAGGAGATAGAGGATCTCATTGCCTAAGATCTCTCTTAGCTTTAAAATTATTTGTCACAAACCCATCTGTTGGTCCAGCTTTCATGCACACCCCGGGAAAGGATGAGGCAAGGAAAGCTCCGGAGACACCCACGGGACGGATCCCACTCATCTTTAGGATCTAGCTGGTTATCCAAGGTGCGAGTTACAGAGTTGGGTCGAATGGCAATTCACTCTTTTTCACTTCTAGAATAGATTTCAATATGGACTGCTCTGTTACCTTACAGGGGGTTATTGAACTTGTTCAGTAGTTGCAAAAGTTGTTGACAATCAGATTTAACTTGAATTCTTTGATCTAGCTCTCATGGGTCAGCAGATTTAAATAAAAGACAAACAAAGAAAATAAAAATGGATCATTCACCGAAAACAAAGAGAGGGCAGGGTAAGGCAGAAAAGAGAAGTTTATCAAACATCAACTATAAAACCCTAAACTATCAATCTTATCTATGCTACTAGCTTCACAACAGAACAAATCAAAGAAGAAAGTGTCCAATCAGTCTAAGATCACTTTCAACTAAGAGCACAAGGCAGAGTGAAACAGATCTAGCAAAAAATTATAAATCCAAGGGCAGTTGGTTAAAACTGGTATCTTTCACCGGCAGCCTAGCTCACACAAGTGAAGACAGAGAAATTATAACAAACTTAACCTCAAATCTGTAATTTCCCCTAGCAGACAATAGAACAACTGAAGCCTAACAACATATTTAAACTTGATAATACAGATTCACAGCATATATCTAACAAACTTTAAAATGGAACGGATAACAAAAAAAGATACACTTATCACACTCTGCAAAAGATTAGGCTCCTGGCAATGCTATCACAAAAAAGCTAAAGCACATCAACTCCAAGTCCAGAAACAAAGGATTTCACAAAATTTGCAAGAAATTGCTTATAAGCCTTTTATTTCTAAGTCTCCGCCTCCTGCGATTACATTTAGAATCTGTATTTATAGACTCAGGATAGACCCTGATATTTTCAAAATATCTTCTTCAAACCCTAAATCTTATCGCACTTAAACCCTAGGACCCGAGTTTTACAATAAAAATCCATTTAAAATCAAAGTCCGGATAGAACTTAACCCTTCGGCAAATCAGTGCAGTCACTGCCATAAATGGAGAAGATAAAATCAAATGCAACTTGCATTCATCCGCAACTGCAAATAAATGCCTCCATTAATTCTGCTGGTGAGCCGGATGAGTCACCACTTCTCTCAGATCTGGTCTCCGTAAAGCCATCCCTGTGTTGAAATGGTCTTCATGCTATTAAGTCTGCAATAAATTTGTCATTGAATGCTCTCACCGGCAACTTCTCTTCTAGCATGGCGGTCCTTGACTAAATCCGCACTTTAACTTTGCCTTTATGGCCTTTCCCGGTTGTCCCGCAAGTGCCAGATGGAATCCTGCATGAAAGACAAAAATATTATATTAGTACTTTAAAAATCATTAAATCAAAAGCTTTTAAACATTAAAAACAGATTAAAATTAGCTAAAAAGCTTGCATGTCGGCTTCTGCTCTGTCTCATTCACTATTTGACATGTGTCGCTACCCCAAGATTCCTTCTATTTCCCGCCGAAATGCACTTTCAGGTCAACTTATGACTTTCTCTCTCCTGCCGCAATTTTGCGACATGTCACGATTTCGCGACATGTCGCGAAATTGCGACGTCCCCAGCGCATCGGCAACTTGTCTCCCCTCAGGCCGCGAAAATGCGACATGTCGCGATTTCGTGACATGTCGCGAAATCGCGACCCTTCTCCACTGTCGCACAACTTTCTCTCTCCTACCGCGAAAATGCGACATGTCGCGATTTTGCGACAGTTTTCGTACCTGCATGCGTTGACCGCGTTGACCGTGATTTTGCGACACATTTGCGACTTAGCCGATTTTTCATTCTGCAGCCCACTTTCTCTCTCCTACCGTGAAAATGCGACATGTCGCGATTTCGCGACATGTCGCAAAATCGCGCCCTTCCGTACAGCTTGCTTCTCTCTCCAAAAAACTGTCGCGATTTCGCGACATGTCGCGAAATCGTGACCTTTCTGGCACTTAGCCGATTTTCATGCATTTTCTCTCTCTTGTCGCGAAAATGCGACATGTCACGATTTCGCGACATGTCGCAAAATCGCGCCCTCCGTACGCTTTCTTTCTCTCTCCTCCGGTCGGCAGCGATTTTGCGACAGTTTCCAAAAATGGAAACGTCACGATATCGCGACACTTCCAAAAATGGAAAGTGTCGCGATTTCGCTACACTTTTCCGACTTAGCTGCATTTTTATTTACCTGTCGCGATATCGTGACATTTACGAAAATGGAAGTGTCGCGATATCGTGACACTACCAAAAATGGAAAGTTTGATTTTTCATGAATTTATGCAACTGTTTTCTGGATTTTTCTTGGTACCGGTGCAAGATTTTACTTGTGCATGAATGATTCTAGCATGTAAAAAGTGAATTCTTGGATAACACAGCTGGAATGCAAGAAAAAGCACAACTTTAAAAAGGAGGCAAGCAAATTTGGATTTAAAACCTGAAAAACATCTAGAGGGTCCCTGCTGCAAAAATGGAAGTTCAGAATTTTCTAAGGATGGAATCTCATTTTTCAGTGGGGGTGTGTTGCTTATCAACAAATGGCGATATCTGCGGGTAAAATAGTAGCACTATTTTAGAACCCAAGACTCTGGTTTCAAAACAAAAAGACCATGCATCATGCCTTGCCACGAGACATTCTTCACAATAAATTGACTACTGCCAACTGTTAAAATTTTCCAAGGACATACTGGGTTGGATTACTTCAAGGAAGATTTCTGATGTGCAATTTCAAAGGGTATAAAACTTTCTTCAAGGATGACTGAATTGAATGATAAACTTGGATTAATCAACTTTTCTAGATTGTAAAAGGGGAAACCGAGTAGAGCTCTGTTTACTAGTTTAGCCTTTTATAGCCTAGACAGAGTTACCCTTTAGATTTACACGACCCAATTTACAACTGCAGGGCAGAATCTAATATTGGCTGCCTCTTTTAATATATAACTCTTTTTTCTCTTTTTTTTTTTTTTTCTTATCTCTCTTTTTGAAATATATCACTATCTGGAAGACCTTAGAGAAATTACAATTTTCTTTTATCATTTGATCAATCTGGAACTGTTTCAGTCTAGGCATTGATAGCCTCTGGTGATACCCAAATAATTGCCATTCGACCCAACTCTGTAACTCGCACCTTGGATAACCAGCTAGATCCTAAAGATGAGTGGGATCTGTCCCATGGGTGTCTCCGGAGCTTTCCTTGCCTCATCCTTTCCCGGGGTGTGCATGAAATCCAGACCAACACCATCGACCAACACTGAATAAGAAACTAAAGAGACAAGTTTTAATCCATCTAACCCATTTATTTTTGAAACTAAACTTTTCTAAAACTGCAAAAAGAAAGTCCCATTTAACCCTATCATAGGCTTTACTCATATCAAGTTTTAAGATCATTAATTTCTCTTTTCTTGAAGCTACTGAATGTATAATTTCATGGGCTACTATGATCCCATTCAAAATTTATCTCTCTTTCACAAATCCTCCTTACTCTTCTGAAATGATTTTATCTAACAATGGTTTTGATCTATTTGCCATCACTTTGGAAATAATCTTATATGTCATATTACATAGGCTTAAGGGTCTAAAAAATAAAACAATTAAGAATCCTTCTTTTTTGAATTAGGGTAAGATATATTGCATTTATTTTATAAGGTATGTATTGTTTTACCCTAGATTGTTCCACTACCACCAATAAAGAATCCTTCACCATATCTCAATTATATTGATAAAAGGCTATAGAGATCCCATCTAGACTTGGGGATTTGTCCTTATTAAAAGAGAAAAAAGCTAAATGAACTTCTTCTAGAGTAATAGGCTTCACTAGTTTTCTATTGTCTTCATTCATTATAACTAAAGGAACATCTTGAAGAAGTTTATCATTAAGAACTTCAGTCTCCTCATAACCAAGAATATTATGATAAAAAGACTTTGCATATTTTCTAATTTCACTCTGATCTTCAATCCAAACCCCTTCTATTGATTTAATTCTACTAATTTTGGAAGTCGATATATGTACTATAGCCATCCTATGAAAAACTTTGTATTTTTATCCCCTTATTTTAACCAAGTTTATCTTGATTTTAGTCTCCAGAATTTTTCTTACTTAAAATATTATGATACTCACTAAGAAACTCCCTTTCCTCCAAGATTGGATTATTATGATCACCTTTTTGGAATTTTGAGAGTTTATCTTTTAGTTCTTCTTTCTTCCCAAAAATATTTCCGAATGTGTTCTTGTTCCATTATTTTAATCTAGATGTCATAGATTTAACTTGATTTGGAAGAGCATACAACCCACCATTACTTAAAGAATTCCATGTTTGAGCTATCATATTAGTAAATTGAGGATGGTATTCCCACATCTGCTCGTATTTAAAATATGATCTTTTTTAAATTCACTTACCACCACTTTAACTCTTATTGGCTAGTGATCTGAACCAATCCTTGTTAAGGTATTAATTTTAGCACAAGTTCTTTCATCTAGCCAATGATCGGAGAGAATGCATCTGTCTAATTTTTTTGCTATTAGATTCTAGCCTCTCCTATTGTTGGTTTAAGTATAGTTGTATTCTTCAAACTCAACTTCCCATAGATTATTATTTTAAATAAAAGCTGAGAAATCTTTCATAATTTGGGTTAATTTTCTAATTCCCCCAAAAATTTTATCTAGCTTGGTTGTGGCATAAAAATCTCCAATGATCATGAATCATGTTTCTTGGTCTTTACTTCTCATAAAGGCTTCAATCCCATTCGAAACTTCTAATCTACTTGACTGAGTTGTAGGTCCATAGGTATTGATAAGGATGAAATAAATATCTGCAAAGTAGCAAGTGACTAAAGAGACTATCCAATATCTAGTTTTATAAATGGTTACACAAGAGGTTCTAAAAGGATTTCAACAAGTTAGAATTCCTCATGTCGCTCCTTAAGAATCCATAGCATCCCATTCACATCTTGCCCATACTACTTTCATAGTTTTTGAAACTTCTTCTTTTGTCATTTTAGTTTATTGGATACAAATAATATTAGGTTTATTACTTAAACATAGGTCCCTAATACACCTCTGCTTTGATGGGGCATTAACAACCCTTATATTCCATGAGATGAAAATCATGTCTCATCAGGGGCTTTTGGCCTCACATGTGTATTACCAATATTATTGTGTTTTTTGGTAAAGAGAAGTTCAACCAACTTAGTTTGTGTTCCTTTCTCTATGTTTGCTCTTGCTTCCCACGATCTTGCTTGATAATTTGAGGATTTTCCTCTTTTTTCTTGCCTATATCAAGAATAGGTCTTATTATTCTATTCTTCAATATTCTTTCATAATTTTATTTTTCATAATATTTATCCTATTCTAGCTCTATTATAGAATCTTTTTACTTATTATGTTCATTTTCTAGTATTCTCCTTATTAATGGTAAAAATTTTTCTTTTTTTTTTTTTTTTTTTTTTTTTTTTTTTTTTTGGTCCTCAAATCTATCTAATAAAGACATTCCTTAGGTTCCAGAATGCTCTTCCTTAAATTAGGATCATACTAATGTTTCTAATTAATTTTTTTTTTTTTTTTTTTTTTTTTATACTTTTTCTTCATAGGCTAAAGCCTCAAAAGAGTTGGGTATTTATTCCAATATCCTCTTCTTATGTGGTATTTTTTCAAAATAATTATTAAAAAAAAAAAAAAAAGATATAAAAATTTTTATATATATTCTCGTGTTAAAACGTGTCTCGAAGTATTTGTGTTAGAAGAAAGATAAAAATAGATGATATAAATAATTTTCAAAGTGTTAAAACGTCTTCATTTTTCTTTATAATTATTTATAAAAATAAAAAATAAACTTTATCAAAAGTTATGCCTTGTTATAGTGGACAATGTTTATACCATAAAAAATTTATTAATTTGATTTTTTTTAATATCAAATAGAATTTTTTTGGCTGGATAATAAGGGGTTGTACTCGGGTCCCCTAACCTTGACAAATTACATCTCTCTTCTTTAGAGCTTGAGAGTTTATAAATAGATACACTTCTCATCTCAATTGAGATGCTATAACTAGAAACCTACATCATTTTACATAAAATGTTTGAATTCTTGATTTTCATTTTTTGAATCTATTCAATTTTCTGTATTAATCCAAATATAGCATCTTTTTTGACATTTTCCTATAGTAACCTTCACAATGCCAAAAATTTACCTCTACTATTTGTCTTTCATCTTAGTAGAGTAATATTTCCAAAACACCACACTATCATAGTTCGCTTTAACAAATCTAGATTGCTAGTTTCCTTCGTGAAACACAAGTGCAACCATAAAACTTATAAAAATTAAGTCTAAATGAAAACACATTATTGTTACAAAATAAAGCAGATATTACCAATGGAAAACATTAAAGTAAATCTTAATCATTAATTGATTCAAGCAATCAACATTTTATTGTCAGTTTCAACTAAACTTTCTACTTCCTCTAACCATGGAAAGGAGAATTTAACTTCACGATCCTCAATCAAAACCCCTTTATTGGCTAGTTTATCTGCACATTTGTTTCCTTTCCTTTAATATATGTGTAAACTTGATTTCTTCAAACTCTTTAGCAAGATCTTGAATTTCCATAATTATCTCTTGTATGTTCCATGGAGCCTTTGCTTTCCTCAAAATTACATTTATTACTATGAGAGAATCACCTTCCATCCATACTCTATTCCATTTCATTTATTTATATATTTTTAACCCTTCTAAAGCTTCCCAAGCTTCAACTTCATTATTTGTCTTATATCCACTATTGAAAGCATAATGAGATAAATCCTCTCCTCTATAATTTCTAATTATTCCTCCTCCTCCTGGTCCTGGATTTCCTTTAGATGCTCCATCAAAATTCAATTTAACCCACTCCACATCTAGTGGTTCCCACCTTATATTCTTTGCCTTTTTTTTTATTCTCTTGTACCCAACATCATAATTCCATTTAATGACTTGACTCCATCTATCAAGGCTCTCTACTTCCAAAGTAGGGACTGGGTGAGTTGATAGGGTTGGTTTAGACTCCTCTATGGCTAAACATATCTTCTTTTTCATTACCTCTAAGTTGTTTTCCTTTTCTTTAAATATTCCTCTATTCCTTTCTAGCCATTTAGTCCAAAGTATTGTATCTTTTGATATTATCCCATATTGTCTGTAAAGCCTCACTTTTATAAGTGTTCTGCCATTGCTTTAACCAATCTTCAATTATGTTATTCATCACCATACATTTTCTAAACATATTAAGAATCCATTACCATATATTCCAGACTATTGAGCAATGTTCCAAGATATGGTCTATACTCTCCTCCTTTTTACAAAAAAACACATTGAGAGGGGCCATGAAAACCTCTTTTCATAAGGTTATCCCAGGATAAAATTCTTCTATGACCTACTCGCCAAACAAACATTTTGACTTTAGGAATGCTTGGACTATCCCAAATATCTCTCCATATTCTAGTGACATTATTATTTTGTTGGTGTTGTACATTATATTCACTTCTTGTTGTGTATTCTTTTGAGCTATTCAACTACCAAACCAATTTATCCTTGGCTCCCCTCGAAATAATCATAGTTGTTATCTTTCTACTCAATTGCCTCCTAGCATCAATGTCTTGTATACTTGTAAAAAAATCTTCTTTCCATTTGTATCTTCCTTCTCGATCCTTGTACAAAGTGTTTGAAATCCTATCACCATATTTATCTTGAAGTAATCTCATCAAGGGTTTCAAAATTAGATCTAAATTGAGTGGTTTTTTATCACACCAAGTATTCATCCAAATAGAATTTTTTTCTCCAGTTCCCACCACCCATCTTAAACCTTTAATCATAAGATTAATAGATTTTTGTAAACCATTCCAAAGAGCGGAACCATTTGGTAGAGAGAATACAGTAAATATTAAACTTGGGTCACTGGGATCAACATACTTACTTAGAAGAATTCTTGCTCATTGTATTTGACTCTCTTAGTATAATCTCAATATTACATTTTTCCTAACAGCTAAGTTTCCTTCTACAAGAACTCTTAAACCAAGACCTCCCCTAGTTTTATCATCACACAACTTGCTCCATTTCACCAAAGAAAATTTCTTGTTATCATGTAAACCTAACCATAAAAAGGGTCGTATAATATAGATTAAACTATTTTCAACTGATTTTGGCATAGAATACAAAGATATAAAATATGTTGGAATGGCTTGTAATACTGACATAATTAACCGCACTCTTCCTGCTAACAATAACCATCTACCTTTCCAAACTAGAAGTTTTTTTTAACTTTACTAATAACTGGATTCCATAAATCTATCCTCATTTTCCCCTTAGATAAAGGCATTCCTACATAATTTGTTTGTAAATTTACCTCCTCCATTTGAAGCAACCTGTAAATTATTGCTTTGATATTAGTAGGAGTGTTAAGGAAGTAAATTTTGGATTTAGTCCTTTTAAATTTTTGCCCTGAAGCTCTTTTGTACTCTTTTAAAAATTTATTCAAAGCTCTGGCCTTATTTATCCTTGCCCTTCCAAAAAGGGTTGTATCATCTATAAATTTTTGATGGGTGATTTTATCGATGTTATTACTAACCTTAAGTCCAC
Source organism: Wollemia nobilis (assembly GCA_028583015.1). NCBI lineage: Eukaryota > Viridiplantae > Streptophyta > Pinopsida > Araucariales > Araucariaceae > Wollemia > Wollemia nobilis. The sequence continues at coordinate 129,021 of JAQPPZ010000856.1, read as the reverse complement.
TTATAAGCACATCTTTGTAAGCCTTCTTAAAGTTCCTACTCAAAACCTCTGCCATAATAATGAAAAAATAAGGAGATAGAGGATCTCATTGTCTAAGATCTCTCTTAGCTTTAAAATATTTTGTCACAAACCCATCGACCAACACTGAATAAGAAACTAAAGAGACAAGTTTTAATCCATCTAACCCATTTATTTTTGAAACTAAACTTTTCTAAAACTGCAAAAAGAAAGTCCCATTTAACCCTATCATAGGCTTTACTCATATCAAGTTTTAAGATCATTAATTTCTCTTTTCTTGAAGCTACTGAATGTATAATTTCATGGGCTACTATGATCCCATTCAAAATTTATCTCTCTTTCACAAATCCTCCTTACTCTTCTGAAATGATTTTATCTAACAATGGTTTTGATCTATTTGCCATCACTTTGGAAATAATCTTATATGTCATATTACATAGGCTTAAGGGTCTAAAAAATAAAACAATTAAGAATCCTTCTTTTTTGAATTAGGGTAAGATATATTGCATTTATTTTATAAGGTATGTATTGTTTTACCCTAGATTGTTCCACTACCACCAATAAAGAATCCTTCACCATATCTCAATTATATTGATAAAAGGCTATAGAGATCCCATCTAGACTTGGGGATTTGTCCTTATTAAAAGAGAAAAAAGCTAAATGAACTTCTTCTAGAGTAATAGGCTTCACTAGTTTTCTATTGTCTTCATTCATTATAACTAAAGGAACATCTTGAAGAAGTTTATCATTAAGAACTTCGGTCTCCTCAGAACCAAGAATATTATGATAAAAAGACTTTGCATATTTTCTAATTTCACTCTGATCTTCAATCCAAACCCCTTCTATTGATTTAATTCTACTAATTTTGGAAGTCGATATATGTACTATAGCCATCCTATGAAAAACTTTGTATTTTTATCCCCTTATTTTAACCAAGTTTATCTTGATTTTAGTCTCCAAAATTTTTCTTACTTAAAATATTATGATACTCACTAAGAAACTCCCTTTCCTCCAAGATTGGATTATTATGATCACCTTTTTGGAATTTTGAGAGTTTATCTTTTAGTTCTTCTTTCTTCCCAAAAATATTTTCGAATGTGTTCTTGTTCCATTATTTTAATCTAGATGTCATAGATTTAACTTGATTTGGAAGAGCATACAACCCACCATTACTTAAAGAATTCCATGTTTGAGCTATCATATTAGTAAATTGAGGATGGTATTCCCACATCTGCTCGTATTTAAAATATGATCTTTTTTAAATTCACTTACCACCACTTTAACTCTTATTGGCTAGTGATCTGAACCAATCCTTGTTAAGGTATTAATTTTAGCACAAGTTCTTTCATCTAGCCAATGATCGGAGAGAATGCATCTGTCTAATTTTTTTGCTATTAGATTCTAGCCTCTCCTATTGTTGGTTTAAGTATAGTTGTATTCTTCAAACTCAACTTCCCATAGATTATTATTTTAAATAAAAGCTGAGAAATCTTTCATAATTTGGGTTAATTTTCTAATTCCCCCAAAATTTTTATCTAGCTTGGTTGTGGCATAAAAATCTCCAATGATCATGAATCATGTTTCTTGGTCTTTACTTCTCATAAAGGCTTCAATCCCATTCGAAACTTCTAATCTACCTGATCGAGTTGTAGGTCCATAGGTATTGATAAGGATGAAATAAATATCTGCAAAGTAGCAAGTGACTAAAGAGACTATCCAATATCTAGTTTTATAAATGGTTACACAAGAGGTTCTAAAAGGATTTCAACAAGTTAGAATTCCTCATGTCGCTCCTTAAGAATCCATAGCATCCCATTCACATCTTGCCCATACTACTTTCATAGTTTTTGAAACTTCTTCTTTTGTCATTTTAGTTTATTGGATACAAATAATATTAGGTTTATTACTTAAACATAGGTCCCTAATACACCTCTGCTTTGATGGGGCATTAACAACCCTTATATTCCATGAGATGAAAATCATGTCTCATCAGGGGCTTTTGGCCTCACATGTGTATTACCAATATTATTGTGTTTTTTGGTAAAGAGAAGTTCAACCAACTTAGTTTGTGTTCCTTTCTCTATGTTTGCTCTTGCTTCCCACGATCTTGCTTGATAATTTGAGGATTTTCCTCTTTTTTTCTTGCCTATATCAAGAATAGGTCTTATTATTCTATTCTTCAATATTCTTTCATAATTTTATTTTTCATAATATTTATCCTATTCTAGCTCTATTATAGAATCTTTTTACTTATTATGTTCATTTTCTAGTATTTCCTTATTAATGGTAAAAAATTTAACTTCTAAAACTACACTTTCTTTACTAGTTTTTGTCTCTTGAATGGTGCATGGTACTTCAAGAGAGTCTTCAAAATCTAATGAGAGACATTCCTTAGGTTCATCAAGAATGTTCTTCCTTAAATTAGGATCATACTAAATAGACGGTTCCTTATTAATATGTTGAAATTTTTGTATTGTGTCCTCAAGGTTTTAATATACTTTTTCTTCATAGGCTAAAGCCTCAAAAGAGTTGGTATTTATTCCAATATCCTTTCTTATTGGTATCTTTTTCAAAATAATTAAGAAGAAAGATAAAAACAAATATCAAAATTTTTATATAAATAATTCTCAAAGTGTTAAAACGTGTTAAGAAGTATCTTTTAAGAAGAAAGATAAAAATAGAAGATATAAATAATTTTCAAAGCGTTAAAACGTCTTCATTTTTCTTTATAATTATTTATAAAAATAAAAAATAAACTTTATCAAAAGTTATGCCTTGTTATAGTGGACAATGTTTATACCATAAAAAAATTATTAATTTGATTTTTTTTAATATCAAATAGAATTTTTTTGGCTGGATAATAAGGGGTTGTACTCGGGTCCCCTAACCTTGACAAATTACATCTCTCTTCTTTAGAGCTTGAGAGTTTATAAATAGATACACTTCTCATCTCAATTGAGATGCTATAACTAGAAACCTACATCATTTTACATAAAATGTTTGAATTCTTGATTTTCATTTTTTGAATCTATTCAATTTTCTGTATTAATCCAAATATAGCATCTTTTTTGACATTTTCCTATAGTAACCTTCACAATGCCAAAAATTTACCTCTACTATTTGTCTTTCATCTTAGTAGAGTAATATTTCCAAAACACCACACTATCATAGTTCGCTTTAACAAATCTAGATTGCTAGTTTCCTTCGTGAAACACAAGTGCAACCATAAAACTTATAAAAATTAAGTCTAAATGAAAACACATTATTGTTACAAAATAAAGCAGATATTACCAATGGAAAACATTAAAGTAAATCTTAATCATTAATTGATTCAAGCAATTAACATTTTATTGTCAGTTTCAACTAAACTTTCTACTTCCTCTAACCATGGAAAGGAGAATTTAACTTCACGATCCTCAATCAAAACCCCTTTATTGGCTAGTTTATCTGCACATTTGTTTCCTTTCCTTTAATATATGTGTAAACTTGATTTCTTCAAACTCTTTAGCAAGATCTTGAATTTCCATAATTATCTCTTGTATGTTCCATGGAGCCTTTGCTTTCCTCAAAATTACATTTATTACTATGAGAGAATCACCTTCCATCCATACTCTATTCCATTTCATTTATTTATATATTTTTAACCCTTCTAAAGCTTCCCAAGTTTCAACTTCATTATTTGTCTTATATCCACTATTGAAAGCATAATGAGATCAATCCTCTCCTCTATAATTTCTAATTATTCCTCCTCCTCCTGGTCCTAGATTTCCTTTAGATGCTCCATCAAAATTCAATTTAACCCACTCCACATCTAGTGGTTCCCACCTTATATTCTTTGCCTTTTTTTTATTTTCTTGTACCCAACATCATAATTCCATTTAATGACTTGACTCCATATATCAAGGCTCTCTACTTCCAAAGTAGGGACTGGGTGAGTTGATAGGGTTGGTTTAGACACCTCTATGGCTAAACATATATTCTTTTTCATTACCTCTAAATTGTTTTCCTTTCCTTTAAATATTCCTTTATTCCTTTCTAGCCATTTAGTCCAAAGTATTGTATCTTTTGATATTATCCCATATTTTCTGTAAAGCCTCACTTTTATAAGTGTTCTGCCATTGCTTTAACCAATATTCAATGATGTTATTCATCACCATACATTTTCTAAACATATTAAGAATCCATTACCATATATTCCATACTATTGAGCAATGTTCCAAGAGATGGTCTATACTCTCCTCCTTTTTACAAAAAAACACATTGAGAGGGGCCATGAAAACCCCTTTTCATAAGGTTATCCCAGGATAAAATTCTTCTATGACCTACTAGCCAAACACACATTTTGACTTTAGGAATGCTTGGACTATCCCAAATATCTCTCCATATTCTAGTGACATTATTATTTTGTTGGTGTTGTACATTATATCCACTTCTTGTTGTGTATTCTTTTGAGCTATTCAACTACCAAACCAATTTATCCTTGGCTCCCCTCGAAATAATCATAGTTGTTATCTTTCTACTCAATTGCCTCCTAGCATCAATGTCTTGTATACTTGTAAAAAAATCTTCTTTCCATTTGTATCTTCCTTCTCGATCCTTGTACAAAGTGTTTGAAATCCTATCACCATATTTATCTTGAAGTAATCTCATCAAGGGTTTCAAAATTAGATCTAAATTGAGTGGTTTTTTATCACACCAAGTATTCATCCAAATAGAAATTTTTTTCTCCAGTTCCCACCACCCATATTAAACCTTTAATCATAAGATTAATAGATTTTTGTAAACCATTCCAAAGAGCGAAACCATTTGGTAGAGAGAATACAGTAAATATTAAACTTGGGTCACTGGGATCAACATACTTACTTAGAAGAATTCTTGCTCATTGTATTTGACTCTCTTAGTATAATCTCAATATTACATTTTCCCTAAGAGCTAAGTTTCCTTCTGCAAGAACTCTTAAACCAAGACCTCCCCTAGTTTTATCATCACACAACTTGCTCCATTTCACCAAAGAAAATTTTCTGTTATCATGTAAACCTAACCATAAAAAGGGTCGTATAATATAGATTAAACTATTTTCAACTGATTTTGGCATAGAATACAAAGATATAAAATATGTTGGAATGGCTTGTAATACTGTCATAATTAACCGCACTCTTCCTGCTAACAATAACCATCTACCTTTCCAAACTAGAAGTTTTTTTTTAACTTTACTAATAACTGGATTCCATAAATCTATCCTCATTTTCCCCTTAGATAAAGGCATTCCTACATAATTTGTTGGTAAATTTACCTCCTCCATTTGAAGCAACCTGTAAATTATTGCTTTGATATTAGTAGGAGTGTTAAGGAAGTAAATTTTGGATTTAGTCCTTTTAAATTTTTGCCCTGAAGCTCTTTTGTACTCTTTTAAAAATTTATTCAAAGCTCTGGCCTTATTTATCCTTGCCCTTCCAAAAAGGGTTGTATCATCTATAAATTTTTGATGGGTGATTTTATCGATGTTATTACTAACCTTAAGTCCACTTATAAGCACATCTTTGTAAGCCTTCTTAAAGTTCCTACTCAAAACCTCTGCCATAATAATGAAAAAATAAGGAGATAGAGGATCTCATTGTCTAAGATCTCTCTTAGCTTTAAAATATTTTGTCACAAACCCATCGACCAACACTGAATAGGAAACTAAAGAGACAAGTTTTAATCCATCTAACCCATTTCTTTTTGAAACTAAACTTTTCTAAAACTGCAAAAAGAAAGTCCCATTTAACCCTATCATAGGCTTTACTCATATCAAGTTTTAAGATCATTAATTTCTCTTTTCTTGAAGCTACTGAATGTATAATTTCATGGGCTACTATGATCCCATTCAGAATTTATCTCTCTTTCACAAATCCTCCTTACTCTTCTGAAATGATTTTATCTAACAATGGTTTTGATCTATTTGCCATCACTTTGGAAATAATCTTATATGTCATATTACATAGGCTTAAGGGTCTAAAAAAATCAAACAATTAAGAATCCTTCTTTTTTGAATTAGGGTAAGATATATTGCATTTATTTTATAAGGTATGTATTGTTTTACCCTAGATTGTTCCACTACCACCAATAAAGAATCCTTCACCATATCTCAATTATATTGATAAAAGGCTATAGAGATCCCATCTAGACTTGGGGATTTATCCTTATTAAAAGAGAAAAGAGCTAAATGAACTTCTTCTAGAGTAATAGCCTTCACTAGTTTTATATTGTCTTCATTCATTATAACTAAAGGAACATCTTGAAGAAGTTTATCATTAAAAACTTCGGTCTCCTCAGAACCAAGAATATTATGATAAAAAGACTTTGCATATTTTCTAATTTCACTCTGATCTTCAATCCAAACCCCTTCTATTGATTTAATTCTACTAATTTTGGAAGTCGATATATGTACTATAGCCATCCTATGAAAAACTTTGTATTTTTATCCCCTTATTTTAACCAAGTTTGTCTTGATTTTAGTCTCCAAAATTTTTCTTCCTTAAAATATTATGATACTCACTAAGAAACTCCCTTTCCTCCAAGATTGGATTATTATGATCACCTTTTTGGAATTTTGAGATTTTATCTTTTAGTTCTTCTTGAGAAAAGGTAAGTGCGAATTAACCTTAGAATTAAATCAAGCAAGTGTTTAAATAATACAATATGCTAAACATTAGGAGATATCACATAATATCTGCCACTAATGTAGCTAACCAACACGCTTAACATAATAAGCGCTAACCACTAACCAACTAGGGAGTTAACGTAGTCAAGTTGACTACGACTACCTAGTTACCATAAGATATTCTAAACAGTGAATATCTTCATGGTAGAAAGTAAAAACATGTGGTAAAAAGTAAGAAATTACTTTTTACCATGTGGTAAAATAAAAACTACCTAATGTAGGAAATAGGTAATTATCCCAAATGATGGAATATTACTCTAACATCCCCCCTTATTACATTATTTGGGTAATGCATATACATCCTCCTATACAACAATATCTGGGTAAAGTATATAACTGTCCCAATACAGTGAAAAAGATGTTGATCTGTTGGTTCTTGCTCTATCACAGTGTCCTGGCTACTCCTAAGCAAAAAGTGGGTCATTCCTCACTTTGTCTTCACATCAACGAATGTCCTTATTGTAATCTTGTCATCCAATCGAATTGCATGGGTAACCAACCACTGCAATCGCTAGGTGTAGTAGAGTAGATCACTTCATACGAGGTTCATTCGGTTACAATATGAGTTTGCAAAATATAAGGTAGCTAAGGTGTCGGTCGCTGCCAAAAATGCACCCTTATAAGTTCCCCCTTCTTGTTGCAAAACATGTTGTAATTAATTTCTGAAAGAAGTATGACTAAGGTGTCGGTCACTGTCGAAAATGCACCCTTATAAGTCTCCTTCCCTTTTTACAAAAAATTGTGAAGAAAAGAAATGTATTTCCCCCCTTAATTGCAAAATATGTGCAACTCAAGAAGCTTTGTGAAGGATTTTACAAATATTGCCTCCTAGGCAATTTTACACCAAAAAATTCCCTCCTTTTGTTACAAGTACTTAAAACATTGAGAGTTTGCTATTTTATGAAGCCTAAAAGAGGTACAATCACCCCTTATTGCAAGTACTTCAAACAAAAACTTATGCTATATATGAAGCCTAAAAAAGAGAGAGAAAATGGTGGTTGCCCAAGGTGACAAATGTGTTTTCCCTCTACAATACTGTCTTAGCCATGAGCACTCTGTGTGCTCTCTTTGAACCAGAATCAAAATCAGAATGAGACACTTCACTAGAAACATGGCTTCTGTGATGTGCCTTTGCCATTTTAGTTTTGCTTGTTTTGAAACCAACACTGAATGGTGTCTTGGTTGTCATTTTTACAATTTGTGCAAAACTATGCTTTCTAGGCAATTTTATCAAAAAAAGTTCACCAAATCATCCTTCCTTATTGCAAGTACTTCAAGCATGGTTGCTATTATGAAGTCTAAAAGAAAAGGTATAATTTTGATGACTTCTGCTTTTATGATTGCCTTTACAAGTTTTATTTTCCTCTTGTCAAAAAATTTGTGTTTTGAAGGAAGAAAGGAATTATCCCCCCTTAGTGTAAAGGATTGCAACTTTTAAGGTTCCTTATTTTCAAAAAACTTGTTCTTTATTTTGATATACCCTTAAAAGAGTACCAAAAGATAATTCACTCAAACAGATATTTAATGGCACCTGCCTGAAAATCCTCTTGAAGAGGGATAATCAGTTTGAGGAAATTAAGCCAAACAAATAGAGTGAATTAGGGGTTTTTGTTTTGTAGGAGAGAATATCAAGTGAATATTGGCTTTAAATCTGTGCAAGGATTTACACAAATTATTAGTGAAATTTTGGGGTAGGAGTGTTCTTGATTCTATGACTTATAATTGCAAAATAAATAATGCAATAATCAAACAAGAATGCCCACAAAATTCTTATCACCTAGGTGTCGGATGCAACCGAAAATGCACCTAATTTTCCAATGAAGGTGTCGAGTAAAATCGAAAATGCACCTTTTAATTTTTGCAACAAAATATGAATGTGTGTTGTGCAAAAAATTGATATGTTATGTCTCCTCCTTGTCTTACAATTTTACAAAATAAGTACAATGTTGTCTTCCCCCCTTTATTGTGCAAAACTAACAAATCAAGCACTCCTTCCAAGACAAGTCACCTTAGTTTTATGGACCCCCGGCTTCAAATTGAGGCAATTCGGAATTCAATTTTGTCAAAAAGAATGTGAATTAGTTATATCCCCCTTGGAGAAAAAAAATGCACACTTTGTCTTTAAAATTCACAAAATTTTCAGATTCCTTGTTTTCCAAATTTGCAAGAAAGAATTAAAGTTATTTTTGAGTTTATCCTCCTTCAAGTGTACAAATTTAACAAGGTTGAGAAGAGTTGTAGGCTTCAAATTTGCAAGAAAATGTGTGCTATTGAATGTCTTATATCCCCTTTTGAAGGAGAAAACAAAAGCAGTATTTTGTTCATGTTGCAAAAAATAATCCTTTTTTTTTAATTTGAAAAATTAAGAAAAAAAATTAATCGTATAGTTTAATTTAATAATAAAAATATAATGATGTTTTAATAATAAAATCTAATTAAAAAAAAAGACTTTATAAAACATGATTATTATTTAAACCATTAAAAATATATATATATATAATTAAATTAATTAAAACAAATTAAAAAAAATACTTTACCTTGGCCCTTTCGTATAAGCGCTCCATGTGCGCTTTGTTTTTTTTCATTTTTTTTTAGAGTAAAAAAATGTTTTAGGCTACCCGACGGGAGTCAAACTCCCGACCTCCCGTCGGGAGCCTTACCGCGGGCCCTAGCCACCAGTCGGGCTAGGGCGCCCAACGGTTAAATAAGGGAGGCCTACGATTCTTGAAATCATGGCTTCCCTTATAAGGTTTAAAAAAACCTTTGTGGGAATTATCCCACATGCAGCGTGAGCTACATTTTGAAGGGAATAAAAAGGCTTTCGCCCCCCTTCATAAATGATTACCTTTGGGCAATCAGGATCCGATCAGACCCCTTTTGCTATCGCCCATGTGGCACGGCTGGAGGGGTCCACATATCTGGTGGTACACATGGCTATCCGCTACGTGTCCACCACATGGCCTGTCTACGTTGGGTGCCACATGGCTAGTCCACCATGTGTCACCTTGTATCCGGTCTAGTCAGCATCTTGTGGCTTGTTGCCACTTGTCTAGGTTGGTAGTCTGCCATGTCAGCGTTTGTCCTATCTAGTCGGTCCATGTGGTGTTGCATCGATTTCTATGTCCGGTCTAGTCACATGGCCAGTCTGCCACGTCAGCATCTAGGAGTTTGTGCATCACATCAGGTGTGTTTGGAGGTGTCAGGTCCTGTCGGGCTTGTCTGTCCCTTCTGTAAGGGACCAGGCTATCGTGCCCTCACGTGGCCCGCTTGGGAGGGCACGCCTGCCCTCCTAGTTGTCCATTGGTCGGTTGTCGACCGATCCCACAGGGGCTGACGTCAGCTCCCATTATGCGGGGGCTGACCAGCATCGGCTCCCTGTGCTCGGGGGCCAAGCCCTCCTCCGGGCCATGGGGGCTGGCTTACGTCAGCTCCCCGATCGGGTGGCAAGCCCTCTCGTGTCCTGTGCGGTCGGGACTATCGACGTGTGAGGGCGCACCTACCCTCACACGGGCTGTCGATTGTTGTCCCATCGGGGACGCCCGATTCGACCTCAAAAAGGGGCAAAGCCTCCTTGTTGTCCGCATCAGAGTCACTACTACCAAAGTCCCACCTTGGAGCTTGGCCTCGAAAAGGGGCAAAGCCACCTTCTTGTCCATCTCAAATGTGATATGACGCTCCCTCACCCAGGTTATTGCTCGGCCTGTCCACCTATGGTGGAACCGAGCCTCCCGCTCTGATACCAATGATAAAAGGTAAGTGCGAATTAACCTTAGAATTAAATCAAGCAAGTGTTTAAATAATACAATATGCTAAACATTAGGAGATATCACGTAATATCTGCCACTAATGTAGCTAACCAACACGCTTAATATAATAAGCGCTAACCACTAACCAACTAGGGAGTTAACGTAGTCAAGTTGACTACGACTACCTAGTTACCATAAGATATTCTAAACAGTGAATATCTTCATGGTAGAAAGTAAAAACATGTGGTAAAAAGTAAGAAATTACTTTTTACCATGTGGTAAAATAAAAACTACCTAATGTAGGAAATAGGTAATTATCCCAAATGATGGAATATTACTCTAACACTTCTTTCTTCCCAAAAATATTTTCGAAGGTGTTCTTGTTCCATTCTTTTAATCTAGATGTCATAGATTTAACTTGATTTGGAAGAGCATACAACCCACCATTACTTAAAGAATTCCATGTTTGAGCTATCATATTAGTAAATTGAGGATGGTCTTCCCACATCTGCTCGTATTTAAAATATGATCTTTTTTGAATTCACTTACCACCACTTTAACTCTTATTGGCTAGTGATCTGAACCAATCCTTGTTAAGGTATTAATTTTAGCACAAGTTCTTTCATCTAGCCAATGATCGGAGAGAATGCATCTGTCTAATTTTTTTGCTATTAGATTCTAGCCTCTCCTATTGTTGGTTTAAGTATAGTTGTATTCTTCAAACTCAACTTCCCATAGATTATTATTTTAAATAAAAGCTGAGAAATCTTTCATAATTTGGGTTAATTTTCTAATTCCCCCAAAAATTTTATATAGCTTGGTTGTGGCATTAAAATCTCCAATGATCATGAATCATGTTTCTTGGTCTTTACTTCTCATAAAGGCTTCAATCCCATTCGAAACTTCTAATCTACCTGACTGAGTTGTAGGTCCATAGGCATTGATAAGGATGAAATAAATATCTGCAAAGTAGCAAGTGACTAAAGAGACTATCCAATATCTAGTTTTATAAATGGTTACACAAGAGGTTCTAAAAGGATTTCAACAAGTTAGAATTCCTCCTGTCGCTCCTTAATAATCCATAGCATCCCATTCACATCTTGCCCATACTACTTTCATAGTTTTTAAAACTTCTTCTTTTGTCATTTTAGTTTATTGGATACAAATAATATTAGGTTTATTACTTAAACATAGGTCCCTAATACACCTCTGCTTTGATGGGGCATTAACAACCCTTATATTCCATGAGATGATAATCATGTCTCATCAGGGGCTTTTGGCCTCACATGTGTATTACCAGTATTATTGTGTTTTTTGGTAAAGAGAAGTTCAACCAACTTAGTTTGTGTTCCTTTCTCTATGTTTGCTCTTGCTTCCCATGATCTTGCTTGATAATTTGAGGATTTTCCTCTTTTTTTCTTGCCTATATCAAGAATAGGTCTTATTATTCTATTCTTCAATATTCTTTCATAATTTTATTTTTCATAATATTTATCCTATTCTAGCTCTATTATAGAATCTTTTTACTTATTATGTTCATTTTCTAGTATTTCCTTATTAATGGTAAAAAAATTAACTTCTAAAACTACACTTTCTTTACTAGTTTTTGTCTCTTGAATGGTGCATGGTACTTCAAGAGAGTCTTCAAAATCTAATGAGACACATTCCTTAGGTTCATCAAGAATGTTCTTCCTTAAATTAGGTTCATACTAAATAGACGATTCCTTATTAATATGTTGAAATTGTTGTATTGTGTCCTCTAGGTTTTAATATACTTTTTCTTCATAGGCTAAAGCCTCAAAAGAGTTGGTATTTCTTCCAATATCCTTTCTTATTGGTCTCCATTATTTATTTTCTTTTATTTTTTAGATCTATTTTTTGGAAGTTGAAAACCATCTTCATCCATAACCATTTGTAAGTTTCTCTTGCAATTTTCTACATATGATTATGTTGGCTCTTCTTAGGGCATGATCTCTCAGTATGCCCCACCTCATGACGTCTTATACATATAAAAGATATGTTTTCATAATATATAGTTTGGGTCCACAACTTATCCCTATACTTAAGAATGATTGATTTTGGTAAAATTTTACTTATATCAATCATGACCAATGTTTGAGCATAAATAGCCAAGAATCCATCTTTTGTCGTATCTGAAATCTCAAGGAATTCTCCTAGAGTATTGTCTATTGCATTGATATATCTCATATTGTCTATAAAGCCTCACTTTTATAATTGCTCTGCCATTGCTTTAACCAATATTCAATTATGTTATTCATCACCATACATTTTATAAACATATTAAGAATCCATTACCATATATTCCAGACTATTGAGCAATGCCCCAAGAGATGGTCTATACTCTCCTCCTTTTTACAAAAAAACACATTGAGAGGGGCCATGAAAACCCCTTTTCATAAGGTTATCCCAGGATAAAATTCTTCTATGACCTACTAGCCAAACAAACATTTTGACTTTAGGAATGCTTGGACTATCCTAAATATCTCTCCATATTCTAGTGATATTATTATTTTGTTGGTGTTGTACATTATATCCACTTCTTGTTGTGTATTCTTCTGAGTTATTCAACTACCAAATCAATTTATCCTTGGCTCCCCTCGAAATAATCACAGTTGTTATATTTCTACTCAATTGCCTCCTAGCATCAATGTCTTGTATACTTGTAAAAAAATCTTCTTTCCATTTGTATCTTCCTTCTCGATCCTTGTACAAAGTGTTTGAAATCCTATCACCATATTTGTCTTGAAGTAATCTCATCCAGGGTTTCAAAATTGGATCTAAATTGAGTGGTTTTTTTGTCACACCAAGTATTCATCTAAATAGAATGTTTTTCTCCAGTTCCCACCACCCATATTAAACCTTTAATCATAAGATTAATAGATTTTTGTAAACCATTCCAAAGAGCAGAACCATTTGGTAGAGAGAATGCAGTAAATATTAAACTTGGGTCATTGGGATCAACATACTTAGAAGAATTCTTGCTCATTGTGTTTGACTCTCTTAGTATAATCTCAAGATTACATTTTCCCTAAGAGCTAAGTTTTCTTCTGCAAGAACTCTTAAACCAAGACCTCCCCTAGTTTTATCATCACACAACTTACTCCATTTCATCAAAGAAAATTTTTTGTTATCATGTAAACCTAACCATAAAAAGGGTCGTATAATATAGATTAAACTATTTTCAATTGATTTTGGCATAGAATACAAAGACATAAAATATGTTGGAATGGCTTGTAATACTGACATAATTAACCGCACTCTTCCTACTAACAATAACCATCTACCTTTCCAAACTAGAAGTTTTTTTTAAACATTACTAATAACTGGATTCCATAAATCTATCCTCATTCTCCCCTTAGATAAAGGTATTCCTACATAATTTGTTGGTAAATTTACCTCCTCCATTTGAAGCAACCTATAAATTATTGCTTTGATATTAGTAGGAGTGTTAAGGAAGTAAATTTTGGATTTAGTCCTTTTAACTTTTTGCCCTGAAGCTCTTTTGTACTCTTTTAAAAATTTATTCAAATCTCTGGCCTTATTTATCCTTGCCCTTCCAAAAAGGGTTGTATCATCAATAAATTGTTGATGGGTGATTTTATCGATGTTATTACTAACCTTTAAGTCCACTTATTGGAACAAATAGATTCACATCTTCGTCAAGCATTTCCACAGTATTCTAACATATGCTTTGGAGGAAGGTCAATCATTTTGGTCGGTGATTTAGGATAGTTACCACCTATGATGGATAGCCCACCATATGCCAGTGATAAGTATGCAAAATTATTATGGCAAGAATTTTCAATAGTCATAATATTGGATAAGGTATTCCGATAGGAAGGAGATAGTGAAGAACAAAAAATATTTCGTCAACTTCTTACAAATATCAGAGATGCAAATCCAACTATTGATGACTGGAAATTATTGATGAGAAGGACCAATACATCATTAGATGCAGCTACAATAGAAGAATTTGACAATAGCTTCCATCTATTTGCCATGAATGAGAATGTGCATAATCATAACAGGAGACAATTGTTAAAATCAAAATATCTTGTGGCACGTAGTATTGCAACAAAAGGGGGAAGAACTAATCCAGGAGGACGTGATAATGAAGAACTTGAAGTTGAGTTACTAATTGCAAAAAATGCAAGAGTTATATTAACAACCAACTTATGGACTAAAGCTGGACTTGTTAACGGTGCATTAGGCTATATTCGAAATATAGTCTATAAACCTGGAAGGTCTCCACCAAATCAACCAACATATGTTTTGGTGGAGTTCGATAACTACACAGGGATGCTATTTGATGATACATCTCCTCGAATTGTTCCAATTACACCAGTAGAAAAGGGAAAGATAAGACAACTTCCATTAAAATTAGCTTAGGGATTGACAATTCATAAGTCACAAGGTTTGACACTGAATAAAGCAACAATTGACATAGGACAGACAGAAAGATAATGTTTAACTTTTGTTGCCATCTCAAGAGTTAAGGCATTGGAAGGACTTAGAATAATACCACCCTTTTCATATGATTGATATGAAAAACTGAAGTCGAGAAAAGGAGTTGCTAAGAGAAAGGAAGAAGAAGAGGGACTAAAGTCTTTGGAGCTTAAATGATTGGCTCTAGCCAATCTATGAAATAATAAGGTGTTTATCAACATCAATCTTTGAAATAATAAGGTGTTTATCAACACCGCCTATTGGGATTCATATTTGTTATCACTTGAGCATTTTCATCTCACTCAAAGCTATTTACGTCGAGAGGCGTTCCTACAATGGCAGATAGGGGGTGGGAGGCAAAGAGGTCATACATGTCACGCCGTAAACAATTTTTTTTATTAAAAAAGCCAACATTAACAAAAAAATTTAAAATATTTAAACTAAAATAGCCGACTAACCAACCGTTGCAACTGTTTAATAAAATATTGTATAAATCCATGAACATCAATTGCAATATACCAAAAACAATCCATAGCGCAATTGATTTGGAACTACTTCTGTAAATTGTGAATAGCGAGAAATTCATTCGAGACTGCTTCTGTAAAGGTTTGAACAATGATATAGAGTTACATTCACCAGCGTTATTTAGTTGGGCAGGTGCAAAGATGTAATCCTGCAGATGGTGCCAGGTAGCATAATTGGAAATTCTTGACATCATTGAAATTAAAAATGCACACAATCGATACTAAAAACCTTTGATACTGCTCAAAACATTTTATACTAGAATTGACTTAGTATATTATATTATTATATATATATATATATATATATATATATATATTATATATTATAATACTATATAAAGTATTAATTTCTAGGGTTTCATTGATTTATCGAAATGTATGATAACTATAGTATTATTATAATATTAATATTAGTATTATAAGTTGGACTATAGTATTATTAATATAAGATTAATATTATATATTATAATATTATAATATATATATTATAGTATTATATAATATACTATTATAATATATATTATAATATTATTATGATAATGTATATTATTATTATAGAATACTAATATCAGTTTTTATATATATATTGTACTATTTTAATATTTATTAATTTAAACTAATAATATTTAAAATATTTTTTTACAGGAACAAATGGAAAATACACCAAAAATAAATATATCAGAGGAGGAAAAGAAGCAACAACGTTTGGCATATCAAAGAGAATATCAGAGACAGAGACGTGCATAGATGACAGTTAGCCAAAGAGAAAGAGAAAATGAGAAACAAAGACAAAATTGTGCAAAATGCAAGGCAAAATCAACAGTTGAAAAGATACAAGAAGAAAGAGAAAAACAAACAAAATAAAAAAGAATGTCTCGTGCACAAATGACACAGGAACAAGACATAAGAGAGCACCAACAGATGATAGACATAGATAACAAGGTGAATAATGAACTTCAAATCCTCCATCAAACACTTGAGAGAATTAGACGATCTAACCAAGACAAACAAAGGCAACAGGGTAATGGAGAAAATATTGAAAACAATGAAGTAGTACGACAGATGGATGCATCTGAAGCATCTTCTTTTCTTAGAATAAATGCTTCAAATATAGTTGTCGTTCAATAGACACAAAGCGGATGCAATGAGATTAACATGGAGATGCATCAAGAAAGGACATCGCAACCTCGAAGAGAAGGAAATATTGAAGGTATAGCAATAAATATACAACAAATTCCAACATATGGTGTCGATTTCAATGAATCACAGACAATATTTTGACATCAATTAGACAGTCTTGCATCACCATCGATGTGTTATATTTGTGATGAATGCTATCCTGGAATAAAGGTGCGTTTTACAGATAAAGGTCTAGTATGTAATAGGTGTCGACAAGAAAAAGGTCCTAATCGATTTTCTGTAGAGAATAATATGGATCCTGGACTACAACCACCTGAACTTGTGAATTTGACACAAATTGAAGAAATGTTGATAGCTCGTGTTAATCCCATATTACAGGTAACACATGCTACGGGAGGCCAATACAAGTATAAAGGGCACACAATAAGTTTTCCTCAAGAGGTGAAAGAAATTGCTAAGGTATTGCCTCATTCAATAAATGATTTGCCAATCATTATTGTTAGGAGAAAATATCAACGTGGTACAAATTATAATTTTACAGTGAATAAAGAGAGAGTATACAAAGCTCTTAAGTATAAGGTTGAGCATGATAAGTTTTATAAGGATGTACAAATTGATGAAAATGTTTTGAGTGAACTCCCAACAGACACCACTACAAATGTCTTTCATAAACTTAATTATGTCCATATGGAGTTCGATTATGATATGAATGAATATGTATTTATGGGTCCAATTCTAGAGACTGATGAAGGAAATATAATTGATCACACCACATCAATGGCCTCCAAACCGCCTAATGCTCCGAGGGAGATGGAACTCATTTGTGCATGGGTAAACAACCCTAATGCGGATCCTGGAACACTTATTGATTGGCCTGGAATTGGAGCATCTCCTATAAATGAGTATGTTACAGAAGGGTTACTGGATATGGCCTTCCCGACATTATTTGCAGATGGAAATTATGATTGGTTGCAGCCTAGAATGAAAAAACTTCATCTACATGAATTCGTAAAACATCTAATTCGATATAGAGATCATCATTTTGGAAAACATCCAAGATTTAGATATTTCATGATGAACATGATTATGCGACATCGTGCACAGAATTCTTCAACAGTATTTGTAAATAAGAGTCTTCAAGACTTACCCATTACAATCAATGAACTGCGTGAACATATGGAAAATATCCCTCAATCCCATCTTGCAGATCGCTTAATGCGTTTTGGTACATCGTTAAGAGGCACAAGATCTTACTGGACAAAGTGTCGTGCTGAGTTAAATGACTTATTACATCAAATTGGGTCTGATGGTCAGAGTACTAGGTGGGCATAAAATAATTAAATAAACAAAACTTTATTATTACGCAGCTCCAACTCCTATTACAAGTTTGGCACACATAGGTTTAAATAGGAAATAGTAGAGGAAGAAGAGATGGAGTGATAAGGGGATGAGGGAAAGACGTGGAGGAGGAGAGGAAAATACGGAGGGATAAGGAGGAAAAGGTGGCAGGAAAATAGGGAGAACAGGGGTACGAAGAAGATGGAGAGAATGTAGAAGAGGAGGTTTTAATAAAAATCGTGTCGTCAAAAAATTTGTCGATAAACTTCATTTGCGTTCACATTGTGGCCGAAAATCTAGATATTTCTAGGCCACTTGGTTTGTCACCTTCTTCACACTTGCAACATTCTCCCCCTTAAATTTGAGAGGACTGACTACATTGTCTCTCAGCTTTATAAATTGAGCTTTAGCCATTGCTTTGGTGAAGATATCTACAACATTCTCCAAAGTGCGACAAAATTTTAGCTCAACAATTTCATGCTCCACCATGTATCGGATGAAGTGGTACTTCATATCAAAATGTTTCGATCTGCTATGGTGGATTGGATTATATGCCAACTGAATGGCACCGATATTGTCACAGTAGATTCTGGTCGGACCATTTTGCTGCTTTCCTATCTCTTCCAACACTTTTCTTAGCCATAAGGCTTGAGTACTAACATAGGTGACTACTATATACTCAGCTTCTATAGAAGACAAAGCTACCATAGTTTACTTTTTGGAACTCCATGTTATTAGTCCTGATCCCAGACTAAAACAGTTCCCTGAAGTTGATTTTTTGTCATCAATATTGCTGCCCCAATCACTATCACTGAAGCCTACAAGCTTGATAGTGTTACATTTATGGTACTGGATTCCAAAATCCAATGTACCCTTCACATATCTGAGAATTCTTTTAGCTGCTTGCAAATGCAGCTCAGATGGGCTAGCCATAAATCGAGAGACAAGAGAAACTACATATTGAATATCAGGTCTGGTGTTGGCGAGAAACATCAAACTCCCAACCATGCTCCTGAAAGTGATCACGTCAACTTTAGGTGCTCCATCATCTTTGCTTAATTGGATCCCATGTCCAACTGGAGTTGCAACTGGTTTGCAATGCTCCATAGCAAACTTCTTGATCATGTCCCGAGCATACTTATGTTGGCAGATGAAGATCCCTGTATCTGACTGATGGACTTCCATTCCAAGGAAGTAATGCATTAAGTCGAGATCCTTCATCTCAAATTGCTTCATCATGGAGCGTTTGAACTCCATATTCATTTTTTTCATTACTACCCATGAATATAAGATCATCCACATACAAAAAAACTATGAGGATGTCGTTACCTTGCTTCAAGTAGTAAAGGGTAGGTTCATTTCTGCTTCTGGTGAACCCAAAATCTTTAAAGTACCCATCAATGCATGAGTACCAAGCTCGTGATGCCTGCTTGAGGCCATAGAGTGCCTTTTTTAGTCTGTAAACAAAGTGCTCCTTACCTTGCTCTTGAAATCCTTGAGGTTGCTCAACATACACTTCCTCTGTCAAGTACCCATTGAGAAAGGCACTCTTCACATCCATGTGTTGGATTTTCCAACCCTTGTGAGTAGCTAAAGCAAGAACTGTTCTGATGGTCTTCTGTCGGGCTACAGGAGCAAATGTCTCTTCATAATCAATACCATACTTCTGTGTAAATCCTTTTGCTACCAATCTTGCTTTATGTCTTTCAATGCTTCTATCAGCATTGAATTTGGTCTTGAAGACCCATTTGCGTCCAACACACTTCTTTCCTTTAGGAAGCTCTACCAGCTCCCAAGTATCGTTGTTTTTTATAGAGGTTATCTCCTCTTTCATGGCATCTTGCCAAATTTTTTGAGTACATGCCTTCTCATAACTAGAAGGTTCAAGTTGTGCACTAGTTAACAAAGCATAGTTAACTACATCTCCCCGAGGTTCTTGGGAGTCATCATCACCATAAAAATGCATATTTTCAAGTCTTTGCAAAACAGAACTCATTTCACTAGCTTGACTTCTAGTATATCTTCTTGAAATTTTTTTATCCAACATCTGATAAGATGGATGATGTTGGAGAGTTCTCTTACCTCTGGATGGAGAATCAATATCCATTGGTGAGGAACTGACTGACCTTTGTGGAGAAGGACTTGGTGAAGAAGATGATGAACTGGATGTAGAATGTCTACTTGGGCTTGGAGGAGGAGACTTCTTGCCTTTTTGTGGCGTCTGTTGAATTTGTGAAGAACCTGCATCATGAGATTCAACATCACTATAAATTTGGGGATGTCCCCATTCTCCCACTTCATAAAAAATCACATCCCTGGAAAGTATTATATTTTGAGTCCTGGGATTGTAGAGTCTGTAAGCTTTTGTGGTCTCACAGTACCCTACAAAAATGCATGCTTGACTCTTAGGATCAAGCTTCTTCCTTTGCTCATCAAGAATGTGTGAGTAAGCCAGTGAACCAAACACTCTAAAATGCTTGACATTTGGTTTCTTACCATACCATGCTTGGTAAGGAGTTTTCCCTTTCAAACTTGAAGTAGGACTCCTATTCAAAATATACACACTGGTCCTGGCTGCATCTGCCCAATACATATTTCTCAAATGCTTCGTTTGAAGCATAGATCTTGCCATCTCTATAATGGTGTGGTTTTTTCTCTCAGCCACACCATTCTATTGTGGAGTATAGGCAGCAATGAACTGCCTCTTTATTCCATGTTTTTTACAAAAATTCAAAAATTCATTAGAGGAGTATTCTCCTCCTTTATCTGATCTGAGACACTTAATAGAATATCCACTTTTGTTTTCAACTCTTGCTTTAAAATCTACGAAGCAGTCAAATGCTTCATCTTTATGCTTCAAAAAATATATCCAACACATTCTTGAAAAATCATCAATGAAAAGAAGAAAGTAAGAGTTGTTACCAATGCTCTTGGTCTGCATTGGACCACAGATGTCCGAATGCACTAGCTGGAGTGGATAATTGGCCCGCCATGCTTGCCCTTGAGGGAATTTGGTTCTAGCGTGCTTGCCCAAGGCACAACCTTCACATAATTCCTTATTGTCCTGAACTTTAGGAAGTCCGGTCACCATCGCTTGAGAAGTTAACATCTTCAAACTGGCTGAATTCAGATGATCGTATCTCAAGTGCCACAACACACTTGGATTTGAAATAGCAACATTTGCCAATTGATCTCCCCCTGGCTGATTAAAATTCAAAGGAAATAACCTGTTCTTAGTCATTGGAACCTGTGTAATGACTCTATTACTATCATTTTTATCAAAAATGATACATTTACCCTCATCAAATAGCAACTTATAGTTTTTCTCCATCATTTGACCAACACTAAGAAGATTGTGTTGGAGATGAGGAGTGTAATAGATATCATTCACCTGTTTGATGCCCTCTTTTGTTGGAACCTCCAAGGCTCCAATCCCTTCAACCTCCAATGACTTGTCATCTCCTAACTTGATGCTGGATTTGTAGGAAGAATCGAGGGTAGCAAAGAGTTCTTCTTTGCCACTCATATGATTTGAACACCTAGTGTCCAAAATCTAGGTGTCATTCAGGTTCTGATCTGACTGGCCATATGAGAGAAAGAGATTTAAGGTCCCTTCCTCTTCTCCAAAATTGCCATACTGACTGCTCTGGCTGCTGCTGCTCCCTTGTGAGGGTTTTGACCAGCAGTCACGAGCGAAGTGGCCAGGTTTGCCACAATTGTAGCAAACTTGCTTTGACTTGTCACTTCCTTTTCCTCGACCTGGATGCTTTCCTTTGTTTTGTTGGCCACCTCTATTTTGACCTCCACCTCTATTTGAAGATCCTCCTCTGCTTGGAGTTCCACCTCGTGGACTATTCCTGCCTCTTCCTCTTTGCTGACCTCTGCCACGACCTCTACCTTGGCCTTTTTCTTCTTGTGAAGCGAAGGCTTTGTCATCGCCTCCATGGCTAGTGGAAGGAGATTCCTGCAATCTCTCTTCATGTGAAAGGAGAGAACCAATTAGTGCATCAAAGGAAAGTGTAGTCAAATATTTTGACTCTTCAATAATTATTGCTACATGATTCCACTTAGGAAGAAGTGTTCGCAACACTATCTTCACCACAACCTCAGGTTTAACCTCTTCACCTAGAGTGACCATTTTATCTACTATGACTTTGACTCGCACCCAGTAGTCTCCTACATTCTCATTCTCCTGCATTCTAAGATTTTCAAAATCTCTCTTCAGTGTTTGAAGTCTGACCTGTTTTACTTGATCACTACCTTGAAAGCTTTCCTTCAAGGCTTTCCAAGCATCTTGAGCTGTTACACAAGACCAATGTTTGAGCATAAATAGCCAAGAATCCATATTTTGTCGTATCTAAAATCTCAAGGAATTCTCCTAGAGTATTGTCTATTGCATTGATATATCTCATATTGTCTGTAAAGCCTCACTTTTATATTTGCTCTACCATTGCTTTAACTAATATTCAATTATGTTATTCATCACCATACATTTTATAAACATATTAAGAATCCATTACCATATATTCTAGACTATTGAGCAATGCCCCAAGAGATGGTCTATACTCTCCTACTTTTTACAAAAAAACACATTGAGAGGGGCCATGAAAACCCTTTTCATAAGGTTATCCAGGATAAAATTCTTCTATGACCTACTAGCCAAACAAACATTTTGACTTTAGGAATGCTTGGACTATCCTAAATATCTCTCCATATTCTAGTGATATTATTATTTTTTTGGTGTTGTACATTATATCCACTTCTTGTTGTGTATTCTTCTAAGTTATTAAACTACCAAATCAATTTATCCTTGGCTCCCCTCGAAATAATCACGGTTGTTATATTTCTACTCAATTGCCTCCTAGCATCAATGTCTTGTATACTTGTAAAAAAATCTTCTTTCCATTTGTATCTTCCTTCTCGATCCTTGTATAAAGTGTTTGAAATCCTATCACCATATTTATCTTGAAGTAATCTCATCCAGGGTTTCAAAATTGGATCTAAATTGAGTGGTTTTTTTGTCACACCAAGTATTCATCTAAATAGAATGTTTTTCTCTAGTTCCCACCACCCATATTAAACCTTTAATCATAAGATTAATAGATTTTTGTAAACCATTCCAAAGAGTAGAATCATTTGGTAGAGAGAATGCAGTAAATATTGAACTTGGGTCATTGGGATCAACATACTTAGAATAATTCTTGCTCATTGTGTTTGACTCTCTTAGTAAAATCTCAAGATTACATTTTCCCTAAGAGCTAAGTTTTCTTTTGCAAGAACTCTTAAACCAAGACCTCCCCTAGTTTTATCATCACACAACTTACTCCATTTCATCAAAGAAATTTTTTTGTTATCATGTAAACCTAACCATAAAAAGGGTCGTATAATATAGATTAAACTATTTTCAATTGATTTTGGCATAGAATACAAAGACATAAAATATGTTGGAATGGCTTGTAATACTGACATAATTAACCGCACTCTTCCTACTAACAATAACCATCTATCTTTCCAAACTAGAAGTTTTTTCAAACATTACTAATAACTGGATTCCATAAATCTATCCTCATTATCCCCTTAGATAAAGGTATTCCTACATAATTTGTTGGTAAATTTACCTCCTCCATTTGAAGCAACCTATAAATTATTGCTTTGATATTAGTAGGAGTGTTAAGGAAGTAAATTTTAGATTTAGTCCTTTTAACTTTTTGCCCTGAAGCTCTTTTGTACTCTTTTAAAAATTTATTCAAATCTCTGGCATTATTTATCGTTGCCCTTCCAAAAAGGGTTGTATCATCAATAAATTGTTGATGGGTGATTTTATCGATGTTATTACTAACCTTTAAGTCCACTTATTGGAACAAATAGATTCACATCTTCGTCAAGCATTTCCACAGTATTCTAACATATGCTTTGGAGGAAGGTCAATCATTTTGGTTGGTGATTTAGGACAGTTACCACCTGTGATGGATAGCCCACCATATGCTAGTGATAAGTATGCAACATTATTATGGCAAGAATTTTCAACAGTCATAATATTGGATAAGGTATTCCGATAGGAAGGAGATAGTGAAGAACAAAAAATATTTCAACTTCTTACAAATATCAAAGATGCAAATCCAACTATTTATGAGAAGGACCAATACATCATTATATGCAACTACAATAGAAGAATTTGATAATAGCTTCCATCTATTTGCCACGAATGAGAATGTGCATAATCATAACAGGAGACAATTGTTAAAATCAAAATATCTTGTGGCACGTAGTATTGCAACAAAAGGAGGAAGAACTAATCCAGGAGGACGTGATAATAAATAACTTGAATTTGAGTTACTAATTTCCAAAAATGCAACAGTTATATTAACGGTCAACTTATGGACTAAAGCTAGACTTGTTAACGGTGCATTAGGCTATATTCGAAATATAGTCTATAAACCTGGAAGGTCTCCACCAAATCAACCAACATATATTTTGGTGGAGTTGGATAACTACATAGGGATGCTATTTGATGATACATCTCCTCGAATTGTTCCAATTACACCAGTAGAAAAGGGAAAGATAAGACAACTTCCATTAAAATTAGCTTAGGGATTGACAATTCATAAGTCACAATGTTTGACACTGAATAAAGAAACAATTGACATAGGACAGACAAAAAGATAATGTTTAACTTTTGTTTCCATATCAATAGTTAAGGCATTGGAAGGACTTAGAATAATACCACCCTTTTCATATGATTGATATGAAAAACTAAAGTCGAGAAAAGGAGTTGCTAAGAGAAAGGAATAAGAAGAGGGACTAAAGTCTTTGGAGCTTAAATGATTGGATCTAGCCAATCTATGAAATAATAAGGTGTTTATCAACATCAATATTTGAAATAATAAGGTGTTTATCAACACCGCCTATTGGGATTCAGATTTGTTATCACTTGAGCATTTTCATCTCACTCAAAGCTATTTACGTCGAGAGGCATTCCTACAATGGCAGACAGGGGGTGGGAGGCAAAGAGGTCATAATGTCATGCCGTAAACAATTTTTTTTTATTAAAAAATCCAACATTAACAAAAAAATTTAAAATATTTAAACTAAAACAACCGACTAACCAACCGTTGCAACTGTTTAATAAAATATTGTATAAATCCATGAACATCAATTGCAATATACCAAAAACAATCCATAGCGCAATTGATTTGGAACTGCTTCTGTAAATTGGGAATAGCGAGAAATTCATTCGGGACTACTTCTATAAAGGTTTGAACAATGATATAGAGTTACATTCACCAACGTTATTTAGTTGGGCAGGTGCAAAGATGTAATCCTGCAGATGGTGCCAGGTAGCATAATTGGAAATTTTTGACATCATTGAAATTAAAAATGCACACAATAGATACTAAAAACCTTTGATACTGCTCAAAACATTTTATACTAGAATTGACTTAGTATATTATATATTATATATATATATTATAATACTATATTATTAATTTCTAGGGTTTCATTGATTTATATTATAGTATTAATATAAAGTATTAATTTCTATCTTATAGTATTATTAATATAAGATTAATATAATATTATTAAAATATTATAAGATATGTACTATAGTATTATATAATATAAGATTATAATATATATTCTAATATTATTATGATAATGTATATTATTATTATAGAATACTAATATCAATTTTTATATATATTTTACTAATTTAATATTTATTAATTTAAACTAATAATATTTAAAATATTTTTTTACATGGGAGAGGGAGCGGCAACGAGAGCGGGGAGCGGCGGCGAGCACGGCGGCGGCGCAGATGCCGATGCAGGGCTGGATTCGGATCCAACGCAGAGCGCTGGTTTACGGGCGGGCCCGGATCTCGGGGGCTCAGGTACGCCCGGGCCGGGCCTGGGCCGGGCCCAGGCGGATCGGCGGCATGGTCGGCCGAGGGTCTAGGGTGCGATGGGTTCGGTGGGGTCGGGATTTTGGGCCCGCGGCCCTTATCCAGCGATCCCGTCTCGGAAGGCTTTGGGAAGGCCCCCCCCGCCCCTGGTCAAGGGCGGGCCCCGGGCGGGCATAAACCCTCTTATCAACAAGTTCTGGCGGGCAACAGATCTCCTGGTCGGGCCCTGGGAGTCGGGCTTTCCCTCCAAGGTACTCACATTTCCATCCAGGAGGAGGTTTACTCTTCCCTGGTTTTCGATTCTTCATCATCTCTGGTTGGGAAGTTCCTGGGCGGGCGCCCAGACATGGAGACGATCCGCAGATGGGCGGCCACCAGATGGAAGGTCTCTGGTCATATCCAGCTGGTCGCCCTGTCCAGAGGCTTTTTCATTATCAAACTTAATAACAACGAGGATGCTGAGAAGATCCTGTCGGGCGGGCCCTGGTTCTTGGGTCGCAAAAGCCTCTTTCTCAGACGTTACGGTGCAGACTTCCACCCCAGCACCCAAAGCATCAACTTCGCCCCGATCTGGGTCCGCCTCCCGGACCTCCCCTTCCATCTGTGGCGTGAAGACGTCCTCAAGCTCATCGCCCAGTCGGTTGGAGATCTGGTGGCTTTTGATCCTGCGACCAAGGCCGGTTCTCGCATGGTGCATGCAAGGTTCTGTGCCAACGCCAACCTCGAATCCGAGCTCCCCTCCTCGGTGACCATCTCTTATGGGTCCTTCTTCGGCGCCAAACCACGATCTACGAAAACAAACCTGCCTTTTGCACCTCTTACAGCTCTCAAGGCCACCTCCCTCATCAGTGCCGGCTTCTAGGAAGACGACAGGCCCTATTCCCAACCCCCAACCCAGTTCTGGTCGGGCCCCCTCCCAGGATCCTTCCCGTCCCACCCCTAGCACTCCCCCCAAGGAGGTCTCCCCTTCGGGCCCCCAGGCCCTCGGGCCCAGCTCGGAGATCCCTAGCAACCCTTCGGGGCCCCGATCCCCGATCCTCCCCCGCAGGTCATTCTGGCTCCGCAAGCCCCGGCTCCTTCCGAGATCCAACCTTCCCCCCCCAACCCCTTCTGACCCCGGCCCCCCAGCCCTTCCCAGAGCCTACCCCTTTGGTTTGTGGGTCCGAACTATCTAATGATGAGACCGACGGTAGCTCTCCGTCTGAGTCAGATGAAGTCAGCCCCAAAAGGACCGGAGCAGATCCTTTGCCACAGATTTTGGTTCCAAAGGTAAACGAGGACGGCCCACCCGGTGCGAGCAACGATCAAGGATCACCGAGGATGATATCGCTAGCGGTTCCCAGACTACGCTCCCTGATGCTGCCTCGAACTTTCGCAAGGCGGATGACACCCGATCCAAACCTCCCACCCAGGCTGGAAAGGGGGGCAGGCGACCCCAAAAGGGTGCCAAATGAAGCTAATCTCCTGGAACATTAGGGGACTCAATGGAGTCCCCAAGAAAAGGATCCTCGGCCAACTCCGAAGGGATCACCGTCCGTCCTTCATCCTCCTCCAGGAGACCAAGATTGATGACGCCGCTGCTCGGCGAATAGCCCATTCTACCTGGCGCGACTGCGAACTTCTCTCCACCCCCGCGGCTGGTTCAGTCGGGGGCCTCATGTGCATGTGGGATCCCCGATCTTTCGAGGGAAGGCTCATTTCTTCCTCGCCCAGAATCATGAACATCCTGATCCATTGCCTCAACTCTAAGCGTTCGTGGATCCTTTCCAACGTCTACGCTCCCAACAGTCCCGTTGAGAAAGCAAGGCTCTGGCAGGAGATCAGTTCGATGAGAGATGCTTTCGCTCCCCTACCCTGGATCCTGGCCGGGGATTTCAATAGCCCCCTATTTTCCTCTGACAAATGCGGGGGCACAGAGGCCAGAACCAAAAGCATGGATGATTTTGGGGCCTTCACTGCCCACAACGAGCTCATGGATGTCAGTCTGAAGGGAGCCCGATTCACGTGGTCCAACAAGAGAGCAGGTCCCAATCACATCCAGGTTAGGTTGGATAGAGTGTTCTTGTCCAAGGAAGCCCTCCCCACCTTTGCTGACGCCTCCCTCTTGGCCCTCCCCAAAATCGGGTCCGATCACTGCCCCCTCCTCCTCGAGACTGATCATCGACCCCCCCAAGAGACCCTTCCGGTTTGAGTCCATGTGGCTTCACCACCCTGACCTCCGGGCCCAGGTCGGCTGCTGGTGGGCTCCCCCTGCCCCTGGCCGCCCCGTCGAGCGGGTCTCCCATAAGCTGAGACGCCTCAAGGAGCACCTCAAGACTTGGAACAAAGAAGTGTTCGGCAATATCTTCGAAAGCAAAGCGGCTATCAAAAATAAACTTGAGGACATTGAATCCAGATTCCAAGCTGGTTCTCAAGAGCCTGGCCTCAGGGAGGAGGAACGCACTGCCCTTTTCGAGTACCACAATGTCCTAGCCAGGGAAGAAACCTTTTGGAGGCAGAAGTCGCGTGCTCTTTGGATCCAAGATGGCGATGCTAACACCAAGTTCTTTCATGCTTCGACCCTTCGCAAGGGGGCTCCAACGGAAGTGCCGAGTGGTCGAGTTCAATGGCAGCATCATCAACAAGGAAGCGGACATCCAAGCCGAGGCAGTCCGCTTCTTCCAAGAGCTCCTAGGCGATGGTCCTCCTATGTCCCCTGAGGCGGCCGACTCCCTCTTGGCCCACATCCCGACGTCCGTCCCAGCCGCGGCTAATTCTAAACTGGTCCAGGCCCTGTCGGACTCGAAAATCCATTTTGCCACCTTTTCCATGAAGGCTGAGGCGGCTCCGGGCCCGGACGGGTTTCCTCCCCGCTTTTTCCAGACTTTCTGGGATATAGTAGGCCTTGACGTTTGCGCTGCCATCCGGGACCTGCAGTTTGCCAGATCCATCCCCAGAGGCATCAACTCTACATTCATAGCCCTGATCCCAAAGACCCAGGCCGCCAGGTCCCTGTCAGACTTCCGCCCCATCAGCCTGTGCAACGTCCTCTATAAAATTCTGACCAAAGCCATGACAACCCGCCTCAAAGACATCCTTCCCCTGATCATTTCCCCCTGTCAGGGAAGCTCCGTCAAAGGGTGATCACCGACGGGGTCATCATCATGCATGAGGCTATCCACTCAGTTGTCCTATCCAGAAAGGCCCACTTCCTGCTCAAGCTTGATATGAATAAAGCCTTTGATAGGGTCGACTGGAGCTTCCTGTCCAAAGTCCTCCTCAAATTTGGGTTTCATCCCTCCTGGGTCCATCTCATCAGCAAGTGCGTGTCCTCCCCCTGGTTCTCTATCCTGGTCAATGGGTCTCCGACCGGGTTCTTTCCCAGCTCCAGAGGTCTCCGCCAAGGTGATCCCCTATCCCCGATCCTCTTCATTATCCTGGCCGAGGCCCTGGGCCGCACCATTTCGAACGTTGTAACCCGCGGTCTTATCTCGGGCATCAGGCCGGCGCGGGATCTCCCCCGTGTCCCATCGGCAATTTGTGGATGACACCATTACGGCCTCCGCGGCCTCGGTCCCTCAAGCTAAGGCCCTCAAGAGAATCCTTGCTTTGTACGAGGAGGCGGCTGGACAAAAGATCAACCTGCGCAAGAGCAAGATTTACTTCATCAACACCCCTGTGGCCAGGCAACTCAAAATCGGGCGGATCCTTGGCTGCTCCCCCGGCTCCCTCCCTTCCTCCTACCTCGGGCTTCCTCTGTTCACAGGGGCGTCTTCCAAAGGGCTGTGGAGTGGGTTGATCGAGCGGATCCAAAGGAAACTTGCCCCCTGGAAAGGCCACCTCCTTTCTCAGGCCGGCAGAGCCACTCTCTTGGCTTCCGTTCTCCAAAGCATTCCTATATACTTCATGTCGGTCTTCAGAATTTCGGCCTCCATTGCTAATCTCATCGAGCAAATCCAGAAACGGTTTCTCTGGTCGGGAGGCGAAGACAAAAAAAGGATTCCCCTGGTCTCCTGGCCCCTAGTCTGCCGCCCCAAGGCTGAGGGAGGAATCGGGCTCAGACGGGTGGTTCCCATGAATCAGGCCCTTCTGTCCAAACATGCCTGGAAGGTCCATACCAATACCCCTGACGAATGGGTCGGCATTGTTCGGAGGAAATACTGTCACAGTCACCCCTTCCTCGGGGATTCCCAGCCCCATGACGGATCTGCCTTCTGGAAGGCCCTGCTCTCCACCAGGGACATCGTTCAGCTTGGGACCAGATGGCTCCTTGGGGACGGCGCCAAGATCGACTTTTGGGAGGACAGATGGATCCTCGACGAGGCCCTGAGCTCCGACAGAGATCTCCTTCTTCTCAAGCCTGGGCTAGCGGGCCGCGGGCCCAGAGTGTCTGATTACATGGCCCTGTGCCAGGGGCAGATCACCTGGAAACCCATCCTGGACCCCAGGTTCCCGCTTCAAGCTGCCAGACTCCAACGCATCCTCAGTGCGACAGTCATTCCTTCTTTCGGTGCCAGTGACAGAATCGTGTGGCATGGCTCTCCTAGCGGCATCTTCTCTGTCAAGTCCGCCTACCATATTCAGAGAACCCCGGGGCTACCACCTTCCCGACCCAGATGGTCTGGGCCAAGAAATTGATCCCCAAAATCAGCCATTTCGTCTGGGCGGCCGCCCAAAACAAAATCCTCACGCTCAAAAATCTGATCAAGCGTGGCTTCCAAATCCCCAACAGATGTTTCCTCTGCTGCGCCGCGTGGGAGTCTACCAACCACCTCTTCCTAAACTGCGCCTTCTCTTCCGAAGCTTTGGGCCTCATCCTTTCCCAGTTTTCCGTTCAGTGGGTGGCCCCCAATTCCATCTCCGACCTGCTGTCCCAATGGCCCACCCCCTTTGCCCATCCCCTCCTCCGCTTCCTCTGGAAGGCCTGCCTTCCCCACTTGCTCTGGCAGCTTTGGCTTGAGCGCAACCGGCGTGCCTTTTCCGCCCCGGCCTGCTCCCCCCAGAGGTTGGCAATCAAAGCGGTTTCCTTCGCCTCCGAGAATTCCCGCTTCCTTCCCTTTTCTGCGGAGCCCAGGCGCCCGAGCGATGCCTCCCTCCTCTCCTCCCTCGGCTTCCAGATCTCCCCCCCGCTTCCCCTCCCGCCCCTTCCCCCCATCCCTGATCAGATGGACTCCCCCCCGGGTGGCTCAAGCTCAACCGACGGCGCTTCCAAAGGCAACCCCGGTCCCTCTGGGGCCGGCGGGGTTATCAGAGACAGCTCCGGGAATCTAGTCTCTGCCTTTGCGGTCCCGCTAGGCAGACAAACTAACAACGTTGCTGAAGCTGCTGGCATGCTCAATGGCCTGACGGCTCTCAGGGGCCCCTCCCCAATTATTATCGAAGGGGACTCTCAAGTCATTATTAGAGGTGCCAAGCAGCCCGAGTCCTGCTCCTGGCGATTTTAGAACTCCATCCGGGAGGCCCTCTTTCTGCTACAGGGTTTTCCTGATCACACCTTCCAACATGTTCTTAGGGAAGGCAACAGGGCGGCTAACTTCATGGCGAACCTTGGCATCACCGTTGGAGAATTCACCAACTGGACCTCGCACTTCCCTGTAGGCCTAGTTCAAATTGCGCTCCAGGACCACCCCGATCCTGTCATTTGGCCAGGTGTCTAATCTCCTCCACGGCTGGGCGACGTTGTCCTCCCGGTCTGGGCCTCCGCCGTTCAGTACTTCCCGCCCCCGTGCCAGGCATAGCGGCCCCGGCAGCGCTAGGACCCTTTTCCTCCCCGCAGCGGCCCACGTCACCGGCCTCGTCAGCTACCCTCGCCGGCCAGCTGGCAGCCCCGACAGTCTTTCCTGTTCGCGCATGTCGGAATTCCCCGCTTTTCCCGTGGTGATCTCAAAATCGCTCGTTCCCCGTGCCACGGCAATCCGTTCGAAGCTATCTCCGACTCAGCTCTTCCCCGGCGATCCTCCGCTCAGCATCCGCCAGATGGCGCCTCGGCTGTGGGCCTGCCCCACCCCCGCGTGTCAGAACCTTGATCCGCTCCCTCACCCTCCTCCCCGTCGTGTCGATCATCAACGCGCGCGCTACTTCCCAAAGTTGGCGGCGCTTCCCCTCCCCAAGCCCCCGCCAGGTCTTTTTAATCCCCCTTGTCCCATCCTCTGTCACATTCCCCCTCCCTTGTGCTTGCGTCCCCGGTCTGGCATTTTCGGCCCCCGTGTCCCCACCCTGCCAGTTCATCCCTCATGGCGTCCAGATCTATTTTTTTGGAGCCCTCTGTTCTCGAACTGAGCGGCCCTGCCCGCCTTTTCGTCGACGCCAAGAATTATATTGCTTTCTTCACAAGTTTTTCGGCCACGATGACGAGATTACCCAGGCCTTTTTGGATTCTTGGAATGACGGAGAAGTCATTGTTAAGGGCGTGCATTTTAAAATTTCTAAGGACTTCCTCACAGAAGTCATCGGGCTGCACCACGAGGAGAAGGGCCGAGTTGTTCGACGCGATAAGCATAACTGGGAGGAGGAGCTTTCCCGGTTTCCAGATCATCAGTGGGATAGGGGGAACTTGCTTCGATCTCACCTGCCGGCGCCATTCGATGACGCCATTGTCCCGGTTATGCAGTACATAACCTGCGACGACCCCGAGCAGCGCCTCTTCAGCTTCCACATCAGCTTTTTTAATCACCTTCGCGGCGCCACCCTCATTAGCACCCCCCGTTTCCTCCTTTACTCGCTGGGCCTGACCATCGAGCGAGCCCACAAAAGCCATTCACGGCCCCTGCACCAGGGGCTCATGGCGGTCCTTTACCGCCATGCCTTGGCCAACCAGCCTCAGTTCCACTCCATCCCCCCTGGCCTCTGCCCCGGCCCCCGAGTCAGGTGTTTCTCCCCTGGAGTCCCCCAAAGACTCCCCCGCCCCTGATGCTACTCCCTCCCTGAAGCGCCGCAGGCCTACACGCAAGTGTAGGACGTCGAGCAAAGGCCCGGATGGGGCCCTTCCCCCTAGCTCTGGCCGCAAGAGGGCCTCCCCTGGTCCCAGCCGGGCTTCAGAAAGCCCCAAGTTCGTCAAAGCAGAGGACCCGGAGCCCACGGTGATAAGCTCCGAGACAGACGACGTGCTACAGAAGACGGCGCTTCACGGTCTCCTGGACACTGCGGTGAGCTCTCTCAATACAGCTGCCCTCGCAGCGTCTCATGCCGCCAAGGCGCTGTCTGAGCTCCGCCGCAGGCTGGAGGAAAGCGTTGCAAAGGGGCAGCGGCAATCCGAGCAGGCTGAAGACGGGCAGGGCCCGGACAACTAGACCCCGGTCTTCGCAGTTTTTTGCTCTGTTTCTTGGGTTTGGTTTTGTGGAGGTTCGCGGCTGCGCCCGGTTTTGTTGGGGTTTTTGTTGTTTGTAGGCTCCAGGGCCCCGTGGCAAGGCCCTTTTTGTTGTTGTCTATTTTTTGGGCCCCAGTTTGGGGAAATCAAGTCTGGTTGTACGGCTTACTGCTTCGGCTCATATTGTAAATAAGGTTTTGGGATCCTTTTAAAAAAAACCCGCTGTACATATTTCGTTAACTATCAAAAAAAAAAAAATTTACGGGAACAAATGGAAAATACACCAAAAATAAATATATCAGAGGAGTAAAAGAAGCAAAAACATTTGGCATATCAAAGAGAATATCAGAGACAGAGACGTGCATAGATGATAGTTAGCCAAAGAGAAAGAGAAAATAAGAAATAAAGACAAAATCATGGAAAACGCAAGGCAGAATCAATAGTTGAAAAGATACAATAAGAAAGAGAAAAACATACAAAATAAAAAAGAATGTCTCATGCACAAATGACACATGAATAAGACATAAGAGAGCACCAATAGATGATAGACACAGATAACAAGGTGAATAATGAACTTCAAATCCTCCATCAAACACTTGAGAGAATTAGACGATCTAACCAAGACATACAAAGGCAACAGGGTAATGGAGAAAATATTGAAAACAATGAAGTAGTACGATAGATGGATGCATCTAAAACATCTTCTTTTCTTAGAATAAATGCTTCAAATATAGTTTTCGTTCAACAGAAACAAAGCAGATGCAATGAGATTAACATGGAGATGCATCAAGAAAGGACATCATAGCCTTGAAGAGAAGGAAATATTGAAGGTATAACAATAAATATACAACAAATTCCAACATATGGTGTCGATTTTAATGAATCATAGACAATATTTTTACATAAATTAGACAGTATTGCATCACCATCGATGTGTTATATTTGTGATGAATGCTATCCTGGAATAAAGGTGTCTTGCATCCTAAACAGTTCCCTAAAGTTGATTTTTTGTCATCAATATTGCTGCCCCAATCACTATCACTGAAGCCTACAAGCTTGATAGTGTTACATTTATGGTACTGGATTCCAAAATCCAATGTACCCTTCACATATCTGAGAATCCTTTTAGCTGCTTGCAAATGCAGCTCAGATGGGCTAGCCATAAATTGAGAGACAAGAGAAACTACATATTGAATATCAGGTTTGGTGTTGGCGAGAAACATCAAACTCCCAACCATGCTCCTGAAAGTGATCACGTCAACTTTAGGTGCTCCATCATCTTTGCTTAATTGGATCCCATGTCCAACTAGAGTTGCAACTGGTTTGCAATACTCCATAGCAAACTTCTTGATCATGTCCCGAGCATACTTATGTTGGCAGATGAAGATCCCTGTATCTGACTGATGGACTTCCATTCCAAGGAAGTAATGCATTAAGTCGAGATCCTTCATCTCAAACTGCTTCATCATGGAGCGTTTGAACTCCATATTCATTTTTTCATTACTACCCATGAATATAAGATCATCCACATACAAAAAAACTATGAGGATGTCATTACCTTGCTTCAAGTAGTAAAGGGTAGGTTCATTTCTACTTCTGGTGAACCCAAAATATTTAAAGTACCCATCAATGCATGAGTACCAAGCTCGTGATGCCTGCTTGAGGCCATAGAGTGCCTTTTTTAGTCTGTAAACAAAGTGCTCCTTACCTTGCTCTTGAAATCCTTGAGGTTGCTCAACATACACTTCCTCTGTCAAGTACCCATTGAGAAAGGCACTCTTCACATCCATGTGTTGGATTTTCCAACCCTTATGAGTAGCTAAAGCAAGAACTGTTCTGATGGTCTTCTATCGGGCTACAGGAGCAAATGTCTCTTCATAATCAATACCATACTTCTGTGTAAATCCTTTTGCTACCAATCTTGCTTTATGTCTTTCAATGCTTCTATCAGCATTGAATTTGGTCTTGAAGACCCATTTGCATCCAACACACTTCTTTCCTTTAGGAAGCTCTACCAACTCCCAAGTATCGTTGTTTTTTATAGAGGTTATCTCCTCTTTCATGGCATCTTGCCAAATTTTTTGAGTACATGCCTTCTCATAACTAGAAGGTTCAAGTTGTGCACTAGTTAACAAAGCATAGTTAACTACATCTCCCCGAGGTTCTTGGGAGTCATCATCACCATAAAAATGCATATTTTCAAGTCTTTGCAAAACATAACTCATTTCACTAGCT
This sequence comes from Wollemia nobilis, assembly GCA_028583015.1. Taxonomy (NCBI): domain Eukaryota; kingdom Viridiplantae; phylum Streptophyta; class Pinopsida; order Araucariales; family Araucariaceae; genus Wollemia; species Wollemia nobilis. The sequence continues at coordinate 93,662 of JAQPPZ010000856.1, read as the reverse complement.
TAACTTCTAGTATATCTTCTTGAAAAAAATTTATCCAACATCTGATAAGATGGATGATGTTGGAGAGTTCTCTTACCTCTGGATGGAGAATCAATATCCATTGGTGAGGAACTGATTGACCTTTGTGGAGAAGGACTTGGTGAAGAATATGATGAACTGGATGTAGAATGTCTACTTGGGCTTGGAGGAGGAGACTTCTTACCTTTATGTGGTGTCTGTTGAATTTGTGAAGAACCTGCATCATGAGATTCAACATCACTATAAATTTGGGGATGTTCCCATTCTCCCACTTCATAAAAAATCACATCCCTAGAAAGTATTATATTTTGAGTCCTGGGATTGTAGAGTCTGTAAGCTTTTGTGGTCTCACAGTACCCTACAAAAATGCATGCTTGACTCTTAGGATCAAGCTTCTTCCTTTGCTCATCAAGAATGTGTGAGTAAGCCAGTGAACCAAACACTCTGAAATGCTTGACATTTGGTTTCTTACCATACCATGCTTGGTAAGGAGTTTTCCCTTTCAAAATTGAAGTAGGACTCCTATTCAAAATATACACACTGGTCCTGGCTGCATCTGCCCAATACATATTGCTCAAATGCTTCGTTTGAAGCATAGATCTTGCCATCTCTACAATGGTGCGGTTTTTTCTCTCAGCCACACCATTCTGTTGTGGAGTATAGGCAACAGTGAACTGCCTCTTTATTCCATGTTTTTTACAAAAATTCAAAAATTCATTAGAGGAGTATTCTCCTCCTTTATCTGATCTGAGACACTTAACAGAATATCCACTTTTATTTTCAACTCTTGCTTTAAAATCTATGAAGCAATCAAATGCTTCATCTTTATGCTTCAAAAAATATATCCAGCACATTCTTGAAAAATCATCAATGAAAAGAAGAAAGTAAGAGTTGTTACCAATGCTCTTGGTCTGCATTGGACCACAGATGTCCGAATGCACTAGTTGGAGTGGATAATTGGCCCGCCATGCTTGCCCTTGAGGGAATTTGGTTCTAGCGTGCTTTCCCAAGGCACAACCTTCATAGAATTCCTTATTGTCTTGAACTTTAGGAAGTCCGGTCACCATCGCTTGAGAAGTTAACATCTTCAAACTGGCTGAATTCAGATGATCGTATCTCAAGTGCCACAACACACTTGGATTTGAAATAGCAACATTTGCCAATTGATCTCCCCCTGGCTGATTAAACTTCAAAGGAAATAACTTGTTCTTAGTCATTGGAACCTGTGTAATGACTCTATTACTATCATTTTTATCAAAAATGATACATTTACCCTCATCAAATAGCAACTTATAGTTTTTCTCCATCATTTGACCAACACTAAGAAGATTGTGTTGGAGATGAGGAGTGTAATAGATATCATTCACCTGTTTGATGCCCTCTTTTGTTGGAACCTCCAAGGCTCCAATCCCTTCAACCTCCAATGACTTGTCGTCTCCTAACTTGATGTTGGATTTGTAGGAAGAATCGAGGGTAGCAAAGAGTTCTTCTTTGCCACTCATATGATTTGAACACCTAGTGTCCAAAATCTAGGTGTCATTCAGGTTTTGATCTGACCGGCCATATGAGAGAAAGAGATTTAAGGTCCCTTCCTCTTCTCCAAAATTGCCATACTAACTGCTCTGGCTGCTTGCTCCCTTGTGAGGGTTTCGACCAGCAGTCATGAGCGAAGTGGCCAGGTTTGCCACAATTGTAGCAAACTTGCTTTGATTTGTCACTTCCTTTTCCTAGGCCTGGATGCTTTCCCTTGTTTTTTTGGCCACCTCTATTTTGACCTCCACCTCTGTTTGAAGATCCTCCTCTACTTGGAGTTCCACCTCGTGGACTATTCCTGCCTCTTCCTCTTTGTTGACCTCTGCCATGACCTCTACCTTGGCCTTTTTCTTCTTGTGAAGCGAAGGCTTTGTCATCGCCTCCATGGCTAGTGGAAGGAGATTCCTGCAATCTCTCTTCATGTGAAAGGAGAGAACCAATTAGTGCATCAAAGGAAAGTGTAGTCAAATATTTTGACTCTTCAATAATTATTGCTACATGATTCCACTTAGGAAGAAGTGTTCGCAACACTATCTTCACCACAACCTCAGGTTTAACCTCTTCACCTAGAGTGACCATTTTATCTACTACGGCTTTGACTCACACCCAGTAGTCTCCTACATTCTCATTCTCCTGCATTCTAAGATTTTCAAAATCTCTCTTCAGTGTTTGAAGTCTGACCTGTTTTACTTGATCACTACCTTGAAAGCTTTCCTTCAAGGCTTTCCAAGCATCTTGAGCTGTTACACAAGATGCTATTCTAGGAAAGATACTTTTATCTAGGGTTGCTTGTAAATGGTACAGGGCAAAGGAATTATTTTTTTGGGCTTCTTTCTTAGCTTTTCTATCGGCAACACTTAAAGCAGACCAGTCAACAGCAGAGGGTTATGTGTAACCCTCTTCAACTATTTCCCATAAACCTTTACCAATCAACATAGTTTTCATCTTTATTGACTAGTATTCATAATCACTACCATTAAATTTAGGAATTGGGAGATTTGAATTTGAGGCCATTTCTACTACTTGAAAGCAAACTTTGATTTGACTGAAAATAGGAAGTACAAAGCAATTACAGATTCAAATCAAATCTATATTTCTTAATTCTCTCACTGATTTCACGTTCCTCTTGTTGTGGATCACCCAGTACTGGAGGTTCAAAATTATCTGCAATGGAATCCTCGTCATCACTAAAAACAATGATTTTAGGAACTGCTACTGGCTCTGCCTTTGCTGGCTCAGGCTCCACCAGCTCTGGCTCTGCCTCAGGCTCCACCGACTCTGGCTCTACCTCAGGCTTGGGCTCTGGTTCAGGTAAGCGTGGGGTATAGCTCTCACTGGATTGTTCCTCAGGCTCAAATGCAACTGAATCAGACTCCTCCACTCATTGTCCAAAAATATTATCCTCTGAGTCAGCCTCGTATCCAGAATCGGGCTTCCTCTGGTGGGCTATTACTGAATTCTATAGTTGACTGAATACAGTATGTATTCCGTCTCGTCGGACCCGTTCATCAAAAGACTCAGTAGATTCTCTCCTCAATAGAGAGCATAGGGCATGGTAACATCCAGTTGACCGGATCATCTACTCATCATGGCAAAAAATTTAGCTAAGTTGCATATGTCAATTTTCAGGTGCTCAAGAAATTTTGATCTTCAAATTTTTTTTTTCCAATTTCCCTTTCCAAAAAGTTTTAAAGGTTTTCAATAATTTTATAAAGTTTTTATAAAAAAAAAATTAATAATTTTTTTATACCTTTAATTATTTTAAAAAAAAATTTATATTAAAAAAAATTAAAAATATAAATTAACAAACTATTAAATTTATTTAAAAAACTTTAAAAACTATATATTAATTGAAAACATTTAAAACAAAACTATAAAAACCTTTTTTTTTTGTCATGCGGTGGTTCGAACACTGCACCCCGTGGCTTCTAACAGGCAGTCTTGGCCCCTGCACCACGCGGCGGATCTTAGCACCTCAAGGCACCGCGTGCCTTTTATCTAATCACTTGGCGCAAAAAAAAAAAAAACTTTAATCGTCCCCGACGGGTTTTGAACCCCAACTGAAATGTGTTTGCCAATCGCGCTAGGCACTCGGGCGAGAACAAAGAGTGAACAAAAAATATTTAAAACATGCGACGGCTAAAGTTCTAAAAAATAAATAAATAAATCCTTTATCCCACATGCAGTGGGAGGGAGGTGAAATAAGGATTTTTATATGCGAATGAGCACGTATTCACTTGATTGCCTTTGGGAAATCGCCAACCACACGTTTTGCCTTTTACAATGAATGAAATTTCACCACGTCCAACCAATCAAACATTGCCAAGTGTCACCACCTCACTATGCCATATCACTACCATGCATCACTTCTGCCACCTCATGTTACTACTGCCACGTCATTGCCAGCTCAGCTCCTCGAGCTACGTGCCCTCCACATCGGTTGTCCACGTGTCCTCCAGAGCTCTGCCACATGTCGCCTTGAAATTCATGCCTCCTAGTCAAGCGCTCCTCGGTTTGCTTCCCCATGTGCACCTCGAAAACCGTGCTCTGCTCTGCCATCTGCGTGTTCTCCTTGATTGCCGAATCACCTCAAAAAATGGACCTCGGACCCCGCATGCGTCTTCTGACAACTTCCTTAGATTGGTCTGCCTCAAAAAATGGGTCAAACTCATGGCCGCTTCCACCTCAATTTTTGAGCCCCTGGCCTCGGCTCTGATACCAGTGATGGTCAGAGTACTAGGTGGGCATAAAATAATTAAATAAACAAAACTTTATTATTACGCAACTCCAACTCCTATTACAAGTTTGGCACACATAGGTTTAAATAGGAAATAGTAGAGGAAGAAGAGATGGAGTGATAAGGGGATGAGGGAAAGACGTGGAGGAGGAGAGGAAAATACGGAGGGATAAGGAGGAAAAGGTGGCGGGAAAATAGGGAGAACAGGGGTACGAAGAAGGTGGAGAGAATGTAGAAGAGGAGGTTTTAATAAAAATCGTGTCGTCAAAAAATTTGCCGATAAACTTCATTTGCATTCACATTGTGGTCGAAAATCTAGATATTTCTAGGCCACTTGGTTTGTCACCTTCTTCACACTTGCAACAGGGTCACCCACTATTTTCTTCACCTTAAGTGCAGCTGATCTGTATTGGCCCGACCTACATGCATTGATGCCAGGAACTCCACCAATTGATCCTCATGAAGCACAAAAATGGAGAAAACAAAATATTATTGACTATCCTCATATTGTAGCTTATTACATGCATATTCGAAAAACCACATTTCGAAAGGAGGTGTTGCAAAAAAAATAAAAGTAAAAGAATTTTGGTGTAAATACGAATGGCAACATAGAGGCTCTCCACATGTCCATGGTTTCTTATGGTTAGAGGGAGCTCCGAATATGGACAATTTAGATTGGAAAAATGAAAATCAAGTTAAAAATGCACAAAGATATTTTGATAATATTGTGCATGCATGGAATTCTCGAGGAGACCCTCACCAACGGAATATACAGGTAAATATAAATAATTGTTTAGATTTATATTTATATGAGTTTATATTTAGGTTTGTATTTATATAGTTGTGAATTGCAGGTATTACAAAGTTTCGGTCAACATCCATGTTTGAGAAATACACGACAACTTATGCAAATTGATGCAAATCTAGATTACGAAGAGATTCTCAACTGTGTAGAGCACCACACGCTATGTAGAGAGGGTGCTTGCTTACGAAAAAAAGAGGGAAGATGGTTTGCAGGTATGTAGAGGTAATTCAAAGTATTTCAACTATTCCACATATACATAAAAAATTGTAACACAAAACCATTTATCTTATTTCTTTTATTTAGGTACAATGCACCATGGCCTCTGAATCTAGAAGGTTCAAAATTATACGAAGATCCTGAAATAGGAGATAAGAAGTATGAACCAACAAGAAATGATGAGCGAGTAAACACACATAATCATTACATTTTACAGTTATGGAGAGCAAATGTAGATTGGCAACTTGTTCTTTCAAAGCATGCAGTTATAAACTATATTGCCAAGTATGCTGCGAAAGCTAAAAAAAGCTCAAAAACTTATCAACAAATGTTGATGCGAATAGCAAATATGCAGAATAATGATGATCTAGCAACAAGAGCATATAGACGTCTTCTAACAAAAACACTTATAGAGAGAGATATAGGAGCACAAGAAACATGTCATATGCTATTAGAGCTTCCATTGGTTGAATGCAGTCGAGTATTTGTTCCTCTAAATGTTGGACGAAAAGTATTCAAGGAGGTGGAACATAATGATGAAGATGAGACCGAAAGAGAAGGTAAATCTTTAATTGATGGATATATGCAATGACCTTATAACATGTAAAGTGTTTCACTTATAAATGCAGCTAAATCTTGGATATATAATCCTAAGAGAAAAAATGACTTCAAATGGAAAGCTAGAAAAGAAGCAGCTATTGTGAGGGTATTTCCATGATTTATCACCATTTCTGAACGACAATCAGAAAAAATTGTTGAGTTTTGTTGGTCAAATATGCTACTTTACAAACCATTCAAAAATATAGAGAGAGATATCGGACTTGATGATGGAAATATCATTTCAAATTGGGAGTCATTCAATTACAACCCATGGCATGTTGAAAGGATAAGTAGGCAAAACAATACAAAAGAACATTATAGTGAATCTAAAGATGATGATGTTGGAGTGGTACAACAAAACACGACTGAACATGAATGGGAAATTATATCCAAACTATGTTGTGGGTAACTCATGGATGTAAGTGAAATAGATATGCTTGGAAGAAGAGATTTTGATAAACTTGCACCATGGAATATAGAATATCAAGGAGAAGATTACACAAAAAAAGCAATACAACATATAACCTTCATGAAAGAAAATGGCTTGCTCATTCTTGATGATACCACTTCGAATTATCCATATGAAATCTTAAGCATCAAACAGAAAAAAGCTTTTGATATAATCAAGGAACACTATAATGAAGGTCAAAATGTACCTCCATTGCACATGATAATACAAGGAACAACAGGAACAAGGAAAACTTATCTTATAGGTGCAATTCATCAATTACTTGAAAATTTATCATCTCCAGAACGTTGTCCCCTATTACTACTTGCACCAACTAGAGTCGTTGCATTTAACATAGGTGCAACTACTATACATGGAACTCTGCGAATTCCTGTTGCAGATTTTGAAAAATTGGAAGGAACTAGATTAACAAGTTTTCAAGAATATTTACAACATATAAAATATATATTGATTGATGAGATGAGCTTCATAGGCCAAAAATTATTGGAACAAATAGATTCACGTCTTCGTCAAGCATTTCCACAGTATTCTAACATATGCTTTGGAGGAAGGTCAATCATTTTGGTCAGTGATTCAGGACAGTTACCACCTATGATGGATAGCCCACCATATGCCAGCGATAAGTATGCAAAATTATTATGGCAAGAATTTTCAACAGTCATAATATTGGATAAGGTATTCCGACAGGAAGGAGATAGTGAAGAACAAAAAATATTTCGTCAACTTCTTACAAATATCAGAGATGCAAATCCAACTATTTATGACTGGATATTAATGATGAGAAGGACCAATACATCATTAGATGCAGCTACAATAGAAGAATTTGATAATAGCTTCCATCTATTTGCCATGAATGAGAATGTGCATAATCATAACAGGAGACAATTGTTAAAATCAAAATATCCTATGGCACGTAGTATTGCAACAAAAGGGGGAAGAACTAATCTAGGAGGACGTGATAATGAAGAACTTGAAGTTGAATTACTAATTGCAAAAAATGCAAGAGTTATGTTAACAACCAACTTATGGACTGAAGTTGGACTTGTTAACGGTGCATTAGGCTATATTCGAAATATAGTCTATAAACCTGGAAGGTCTCCACCAGATCAACCAACATATGTTTTGGTGGAGTTCGATAACTACACAGGGATGCTATTTGATGATACATCTCCTCGAATTGTTCCAATTACACCAGTAGAAAAGGGAAAGATAAGACAACTTCCATTAAAATTAGCTTGGGATTGACAATTCCTAAGTCACAAGGTTTGACACTAAATAAAACAACAATTGACATAGGATAGACAGAAAGACAAGGTTTAACTTTTGTTGCCATCTCAAGAGTTAAGGCATTGGAAGGACTTAAAATAATACCACCCTTTTCATATGATCGATATGAAAAGCTGAAGTCGGGAAAAGGAGTTGTTAAGAGAAAGGAAGAAGAAGAGCGACTAAAGTCTTTGGAGCTTAAATGATTGGCTCTAGAATTATTACTTTATTCTTAGAATTTTTTCAGAATCCACTTCCTTAGATTATTCTTTAGCATCTTCCTCAGAAGTTTTTTTTGCTGATGTTGTGTCTAGGTTCAGGTGCAATGCCTAGGATGGGTCAGGATGGGCAAAGGCCCTGTGTGTCATTTTGTGTTATGCTCTATTTGGGGTGGGACGCTCAGGGTGTGGGGTCCCAGGTAAGGATGAATGGTTGGGGTAGAGGACGGAGGATCCTCTATTTGTCTCTGTTTATGTTCCTCAGCCACGGGCTATTTTTGTAAAAAGGTTTTGGGTCAACCTGAAAAACCCGAGTTAATGATAAATCTTTAATTACCAAAAAAAAAATATACAAATATATAAGACAACCACCCCCAATAGAAAATATGGACAAATGTCACTAAGAATCATTCATACTAGAGAAAGGGATATTTCTTATAGAAGCATAATATGACAACCTAAGGACTTCCACCCCATTGCTTACTTCCAATTGGTAAAACTTTGGAGTTTAGAATGCTCATAAATCTACCTTGACAAGTAATTGTTATAAATGTCAATTTGATATCCATTATACTAAAGAAAAGAAGTCGGAAAATTTTCAAGTAATTAGAATTACATACCAATAAATTCTATAGCTTTTGGAAGGCTATACAAAAAAGGGCAAATAATTTGAAATGAGCACAACCCATCCCAAATATTTAAGCATTGAATTAAATCTATAAAAATTATTCTTAGTATGATATATTATGCAAAATTCAAAGGTTCAATCTAGCCCAAAATCTATTCTCATAAATTTCTTATGCTTACCTAAGAATTAACATAGAACTATGGGAAGCCACCATCCACATGTACCTTGCATGATTTAAAGAAAATTAAAATTATAAACAAACATGTTTTCTCTAGACCCTAGAATATCAACAATACTTTATAAAGTTATTTCGGATTCACAAATAAATCATATTGTTATTCGATCACAAGAGCTTCATGGGCATTAAAAAAAATTCTATAAGGAAAATCCATTACGATTATTCTAGTTCACAAATCTCACCTTCATGCTTCTCAAATATAAAAAACATGGTTGGTTCATATCTGGTTCCATGCAATACTACCAATTTCCCATGGAATATCAACAATAGTTTACAAAGTTATCTAAATTTCACAAGTAACAACATATTTTTGTTGGATCACAAAAATGTCATGTATATTAAAAAGTTTCTTGAAATATATCTGCATCATGGTCCTTCTATAGCTCACCAATCTAACCTTCATGATCTTCAAACATAAAAAAAATATGGTTGAATCATATTTACTTCCATTTAGTATTATCAATTTCCTATAAATATTCCTTCATCATGTTATTATGTAAAGAGAAACTATGTTATAAAAACATTATTCTTGATCAATAGCATATTCTTTTTCAAAACATAAATGTGTCCAAGTGTTCTCCTAAAGCTAATTACCAAAATACACAATTTTATCTCTCATCATATTTTGATCATAGAAACAATTTCAAATCTAGTAACCTATAAGAGCTTAATGTTTTCCAAATCACAAAAAATATCTGAACAGATAATGCTACAATAAAACTGAATGTAAGGTTATAATTTATTCAATGTATGAAACATCACAGTTTTGAAGGTAAAACATGATTATTGCGCAATTGTCCCTAAAGCACTTTCTTTGAAATATGTATGTATACTTTCTTTTCTATATCCTATAGCATAAGATCTTATTGTTGATATTATCCTTCCTAAAGATAAGATTGGTCTGTCCAATCACAACATTTCAAACTACATATTTTTATATAAATGCCTTGTTTATTAACATCATATGGTCATATATGCATATCCTAGACTCAAATGGAACTTGATCTCCATCATCATGCTAATGGTTGTCAGGTAATGCTAATAAGAGATTTATTTTGGTTACAATGTGAGCATTAATATGAATGTAATAAAATTTCTCCACAATGTTTCATACAAGAAAATACTCCGCTTGGCCTAGAGGTACAACAAATGTAGGTATCCCATATAAATTGAGAGGTAATGAAGAATGAATGCAATAATAATCCTCAAAAATATAATTTAATGTAAAGTGGACAAAGCCTTAGTTAAATCTCACTATTGAAAAGATGCAGATATCATATATAAATTGAGAGGTTATGAGGGATGAATGTAATCACAATACCTAAGAATTCAATTCAATATTCATTAATTAGGTTTCAAGCTTCATATTGAGGTCCAATTGACACTTCAAGCTTTCTTGGATATAAGTTCTATTAAGGAATATAAACATCCTCAATTATTAAGTTTAAAAATATATTATTACCTTTATTGTAGAATGCTTATAGATATTATGTTCATCATAGGAAGTTTCAAGTGCAAAAAATAAGCGGTAACAAATTTGTTATAGGATTTGAACTACATGGAAGAGTCATATGTGATAATGACATTAAAAAAAATTATCTACTTTGACCTAGGGTAAATTGATAATGTTTGAAAATTAGGTTTATAAAAGTTAATATCATGTCACTTTTAAAGGAAATCCAAGAAAAATCAATGAAGGTGGTATTTTTCAAGATAATAAAGGTAAACTACTCCACTTGCTCAGAATCATATGGAACTATAACTAATAACTATGCATAGGCTTGGGTACTTCTTATAGGGATTAAAATTGCAAGGAATAATGGATAGAAATATGTTTCAACTAAGGGAAATTCTTAAATTATCATTAATACTATCAACATCAATAGATGTGAAGATTAGATGAAAATAACGTTTTTGCTAACATCCATAATTTATTGTTGGAGGCAATATCTTGGAAATGTGACCTTATTTATAAAGAAGGAAATTAGGTAGCAAATAATTTAACCAAACATGATATTTTTTGTCTTGGTGAAATTTAAACTTTAGAAGGCAACTGACCAAGTGGAGGATTATTTTTAAAGTAAATATGATATAAGAGATCAAGTTTATTCCATGTAAATTGTCTTAATTTTTATCTAGTATATATTCCTATCTTCTTAATAGAAATAGAATTAATGTAGAGGTTTTCCCTTGTACTTTAGGGTTTCAAGAGCAACACAATAAGAAAATTAGGATGAAAAATATAATTATGATAAAGGAATATCCTTGAACTTTAGGTTTTATAGGGCAACATAAATAAGAAAGTATTTTTGAGGTTATTCCTTGCACTTTAAATTCTTCAAAGAAAGAAAAACCTATAGATGAAAAATATCACTATGAGCAATATATAATAATTGAAGAGATTGATGAAGATGTAAGTGTTGGTGGGAATAGAAAAAGATAAGAATACAAAAGAAGAAAAAACAAAGAGAAAAAGAAACTCATCAGGATATTTATATGAGAGAACAAAAGAAAATACCACAAGTGGTAATAAGAAGTGGGTCAAAACCACAAATAAAAAGTGATGATAAAAATGATATAGTCAAAATAAAAATAAATTTTATGCTAAGCAGGACATAAGAGTCTTGTATTATATAAAGAATAGGAAATGTTGACAATCCTATACATATGAGGAGTTCAATAGTAAAGTATTCAAGAGTTACTGTTGACAATTTTCTCACATTTCTCAGGGGGTAGAAAAGAAACAAGTTTTGTATAGTGTTGTGTAAAGTTTTGTTATTTTTATTTTGAAAAGTTGCAGCAATTTTGGCTTTCAAAGCCACCCCTTTGTATAAGAAGTAGAAAGAGAAAAGAGCTTCGCCAAAAAGGAAAATGAAACTGCTTCGCACCCGAAGTATTTCCAGTGCTACTTCGGGTGAAAATTTTGCGAAGTAGTTTTGCCGAAGAAAGAGCTTCGCACCTGAAGCACTTCCAGCATTGCTTCGGGTAGGATTTTTTGCGAAGTAGTTTTGCCGAAGAAAAATGCAAGAGGACCAATATAAAGGGCTTCGGGCCTGAAACATTTCCAAAAACTACTTCGGCTAAGGCACCAGCAAAGCAGAATCCAAGGCAACATCGAAGATTACTTCGCTAGAAAGTTTTCGAAGCATCTACTTCGGGCCTCCTCACACCCGAACCATTTCTACTTCGGCGGAAAACCTAGCGAAGCATTCACTTCGGCTAGTTTTTGCCCGAAGAATTTTCAACCGAAGTTCTGGCAGCCAAGAGAAACAAAGCATTTTGAAGGCAGGAATGTGTTTCGGCCGAAATCTCTTCGAACCACAATTTTGAGGAGGATCACAGCGAAGTATTTCTCCAAAGCATCAGCAAAGCAATTTTGTCAACAAAGTGGCAAGGATAAAGAGGCCCGTTTTGTGAAGTAAATATGCTTCGGCACTCCCCACCCCCGAAGCAGTTTTGCGAAGCTCAATTTTGTGAAGTATAATCCAAGGAAGAGTTTTTGCTTCGGCCCATAACCATTACGAAGCAAGACCTAGCGAAGCGCTTCATGGGCACACGTTCCAAGCCGGGTATCTTCTCGAGGTGATCAAGTGCCTCATAAATGCAAATTTTCATGCCCAGCAAGCCCGCTGCTCATTTTTGGCAATCAGAAGCGAAGTATCAAGCCATGATGGAGAACCCGACAAGCATGGCGACCACTCGAGCACTGCACCTGGAGACCAAGAACGTCCATACAACTCATCAATGCATCTTTCCATGGTTGACCCGATCACAGTTGCTTGTTTCGGTAACAGATTTGAAAGCTCAGTCACGAGAGCCGAGGAAGGCCGAATTATCAGAGCTCAAGGGCGTACTCTTCTTTGCTATGTAATTATGATTCAGAGGCCCGGGTCCTCTATAAAAACCTAGGCATTGTAATGGAAAAATAGGGGGAACTATTTGCTAGAAATCTGCTATAACATGATGTCCTACGATTAATACTAAGAGACTTTGAGCTTAATTCTTCTCTTTTATGCTGCCTTCTGTGCTTGATTCTTCTATCTCTCCTTGTTTTTATGTTGGATGCTGAACTCTACGTCCGGTGTACGATCGGGGACAGTGTCCTGAAACTCATTCTGAAGGATACATAGGAGTTGATAAACATCCTATTGACTTTCTTTTATGCTACTTGCCTTGCTTGATTCTTTTGTCTCTCTTTGTTTGTAGACTGAGATGCTGAACTCTACGTCCGATGTGCGATTGGGGACAGTACCCTGAAACTCGTTCGGGAGGATACATAGGAAGGTTGATACTATGTTTTTTTCATTTTACTCTTGGTGTTCCTTGTTGCTATTCAAGTTTTCTGTTAGCGATCGTTCTTCCTGTTCTCTCCCACATGAAATCACCAATCTCTCTTCCCTTAACCCTTTTTATTTTATTTCTCTAAACCTTATCCCTTTTATCTCTTTCCTGCACTCTTGTCTTCAAAACACCCAAGTAGTTTAGCATAGGAGCCGATATTTCTCTGAAGATTGGAACGAGGGGCATCTCTTCCCTTCGGCCTTTCAATGTTGGTCCAGGTCCAGGGTGCATACATTTACCCAAAAACCTTACCTAGGCGGTGAATAACACAAGCTTATACTGAGAGGGGGGGTGAACAATATAAGACCTCTTTTTACTTTTTCCTTTATACTTCAAAATAGTAAAGCAATATACCCAAAGAAATATCAAAGCAATGCACAATATCATCCACAAAGTGACACCAATTTTAATGTGGTTCACCCAGAATGGCTAGGCTACGTCCACAAAACTTTTCTCTAAAAGTTATCTCAAAGTTCTTTGGGAAACCTTCCCAATTACAATGTTTATGAGCCTAGGCCCAAAGGAGATACCTTCCCCCGATCTGAATTTATGAGCCTCTACTCAAAGGAGATACCTTCCCCTCTATCTGAATTTATGAGCCTCTACTCAAAGGAGATACCTTCCCTCTCTGCTCTGGATATGATCCCTCGAAGATCAACTGTCTCTACCTCTTGCCAGCACGTGGAACTCCTTTCCACCAAAGACCTCCTATCCTCAATGCTTAGCCTAAGAGACCTCTGCCTTCTATGATCACATCCACAACAGCTCAACAACCTGTACCAAACACAGTCAATCGGTCTAGTACAAGTCTTCCTCTGTCTGTCAGATCTGTCCAACTCTTGAACAAATCAATCCTCTACACACAAGCCTTCTCAAAGACTTGCCAAATCTGTCCTCAAGTTCTTCTCAAAGAACCAATGCTCCTCTATCCTCAAGTTCTCCGATAGAACTCTCAAAAACTAGCTCACAAGTCCTCTGCTAGGACCTATCCAAATCTGCTCACAAGTCCCCATCGAAACCTGTCCAAAACCTCAGCAAGCTCACCAAGAAAAACTTGCTTAGCATGAACCCACAAAGAGAATTGTTAGAGACCCAATGTGATTCATCAACCTCATAGAAGCATAAAGAGAATTGTTAGAGACTCAATATGTTCTATACTTAACTCTCAATATCAATCTCAAATTTTTTAAAAAAAAAAAGAGAAATTTTAGAGACCCAATATGTTCTATACTTAACTCCCAATATCAATATCAACTCAATCTCAATCTCAAAAGAATAAGATAGATGTAGTATGCTTTTCTCAAGAACATGAAACACAACCCAACAATTTCCAACCATGCAATATCTCATATAACAATGATACTCATGTTCTTTCCACAACCAATATCTTTTCTCAACCAATTAGGGCTTTAACAACAATGCTTATAGACAAGGTTTAGCAACATCATTCAACTCAACATTAACCTTGAAGCATTTCAACCAATCATCACAAGAAAAGGAAACAAGTAGAAATCCTTTTCCCTCCAAAGATATTTGAACAAAACAGCCACCAACACAATATCACCAAATGCAAAGAATAACTTGCTCAAATAAACTCAATGGAGTAAGCCCAATATCATGAATCAAGTAAAGCAATAACTTGATCAAACAACCTCTATGGAAGCAACTCAACCATCAAACTCAAAATAGCCAACCAAGGGTTCCACCAACTCAATGCAAGTAGCTAGACTCACAAATATAAACCCTAGTGCACAAAGCTTCCACTATCTCAAACCAAAAATTATGCATTCACCAAAAACTCTCCTTAAGGATAACAATGCATAAGTAGTCTTCAACAAACCAGAAAATAGGATTTACACCTAGCCAAAGGATACCTAGTAGAATACCTTTTCACTCCAACCTTATTTCAAAAAACATACACCAATCATACTCATAAGAAGAATGTGCCCATACCTTATTGGAGTAGAAGATAATTGAACCTTCAAGCTTGGCCAACCTTAGTTCTCCAACCTTTGGAGAAAATTAATAACACCACCACCAATGCTAAAGCTCTTTCATTGCTGCTATCCTCGTGCATCATGACCAAGACGAAAATGCCCACAACATGGGTCAAACTTGGCACCTCTGCCCAACGCATCTTAACTCAACCCACCACCACCATTGGAGCATAAGTTCCCAATGAAAAATATAATGTAATCCTATGTGTTGTCTTCCTTCAATCACCAAGGATTTGAAAACATAAACGTTTTCCTCAAGCCACCACCATCATCATGAGCGCTGTCCAAAAACGTAACTCCCAGAAAACATAGTTTGTAGTCTTATCAAATGTCAGAGAAACGCAATTTGTCGGACGTCAAGTGCAAGAAAAGCTTGGGCAATTAAATATGGATGGACAACGAAATATAGCGAAAAACATCGCTTTTACGGAGGACACAAAGCTACGAAATTGCATCGATCGAAGGTACAATTACTTTAGAAAATCATCCCCACTTATATAGCCATTTCTCCTTAATTGTTTGACGTCGGTGCTCCTCCAACGATGGCAACACGTCGGCGAATGAATTCTTTATCTGCATCACTTAAGGGTTAAAATACCCTTTAATAATAATTAAAATAATAATAATTATTATTTTATTAATAATAAATTAAACTTAGACCTTTGTCAAAGGTTTGAGTTAATTTAATTATTAATAATAAACATGGACCTTCAAGGTTTTTCAAGAAGTAAAAACCTTTGCATTAAGTTAAGCTTGGTTTTAATAAAAACCCTTAATGAGTCCAAATGGTTTTAAGAAAAACCTTTAACCTTGTCACCATGGTTTTAATAAAAACCCTTTAACATTATGAAGCTTCTCAAGATATTTTTGACATCACACTCTTTTTGATATCAACACAAAAATGCCTTTTGACATCAATAACAACTTATACACTTGAGCAAAGGCAATGTACCCAAAGTACCCAAAATTGCCAACAGGAAGATTAGATGACCAATAGCTTTTGGCACGCCCGATGGGACCCGACTGTGTCTGCCTCAGAAAGATCCATAACCAGTCAAGGTCCCATATTTTAACGCACAATCCCATTTCACCGGGGCCACTAGTTCTAACCAGTTCTCGGTGTGACCCGGTCAGTCTCACCTGACTAGTGGTAGTGAGATCCGATGCTCTCATTACCAAAAGACTCTTAGCATCTGGCGACTCTGTTTACCCAAAAATCTCTAAGTCGTAAAGACCAGTATCCAAATCTGTGCCTTCATGGCAAAAACCCCCATGTTTTAAGGAAGTCTGAGTCGGTGAATCTCTGGCTTGCCCCCATCTGTCAAAATCACCTGGCGACTCTAACTGAGCTGAAAACCCAGATTCCTTCATCGTAGGCGCCTTTTAAGTTGAAAGAAAACGTCCCAAAAAATCAAGACCACTGCCATAATGGAAAAAGCACGTTATCCTAGTTGGAATGCCCGTTCCCCTCTGAATCTTCAGGGTTATCATAAAATTCCTAGAGGAGCCTTGCATACATTGGCGAAATACGATGGCACTAAAGGAATGGCCCAAAGGCACCTTGAAGACGTTGTGGCATTGGCAAACCTCCACAACATAATCCATGAAGATGTCATGGTTAGACTTCTGGTCATGTCTCTGGAAGGAGAAGCGATGCGGTGGTTTAGATTACTCGAGTATGAAAGCATCTGCTCGTGGAGCGATTTAGCCAAAGCATTGATCAAGACATTCGATGGCTCTCAAGATCCCTCCCAGCTTTTGATGGATCTATTCGCTATCATGAGAGCACCTCTGGAGAGCATCACGGACTTCAATGTCTAATTTTGTAGAAGTTGGAAGAGCATTCCAGTGGAGATCCAACCGACGCATGCCCAAGCTCACCTCTTCTATGTTCATGCCTTTCACCCGGATATACGCCTTCTCTTACTGCAATCAGGGGAACGAAGGTTTCCTCAGATATTTGAGGAAGCAATACGAGCAGAACAACTCTTGTTCCTATCTGGAAAGTGGTAGTGGGGAGAAAACCCATCACTGTTCACTGCTCCTGGCCATCCTACGCAGTATTCATCATGGCAGACTCCTCGTACTGAGCGTAGGTTTGAGATGCAGTCATTCGGAGCTCAAGAAGCAAATTTTTCCCAAGAACAACAATGGGAATATGCAAGCTTTGACCCAACAATGAACAATGTGGCTGCTTGCAATCTCCATCAGGAGGTAGTCCAAGGAGAGCAGTCTCAAGCGGTAAGGCCTGAGAATGAGGAAGGCACCTTTTTGCGCCCTTTTTGTATCCCAAGGGGCGAGACACAAGAACTCAACCAGAATCCATTGAATGTGCCTCGAGAAGCAGAAGAGGAGGGAGAACCAGATACAGGAGCGCTCCCAGAGGGAGAGAGAAGAGAAGGGTCTGGAGGTGACTCTAGCCCAATAGATCAAGGCTAGAGGTTCTCCCACCCAAACGAGCTCGTTGCCCCGCGAGCCGTTAAGAAGGTTGACACTCTTGTCACATTACACAAGGGGTGTAAAAAAAAAAAAAAAAATTTGGTAATCTCCTTCGGAGATTTTTACCCAAAGTAACGGTTGCAAGGAAGTGAAGGGCCGAACCAAAGTTCAAACAAAGGCACAAAAGGAGCTTCGCACCCGAAGCATTTCCAGCAACCACTTTGGGTGGAAATTTTGTGAAGTAATTTTCAAAAGCACAAGCTTCGGTAGGTGGTCCTCGCAAAGCACGGAGAAGGATAAGTACCTCGGGCCCGAAGCGCAGAAGATCAGCCCAAAGAAAAAGTTCACTGCGAAGCATTTCCAAGTCCGACCCAAGCTTCGTCAAACCGATTATGCATAGGACGGGAGCATTTAAAGCACGTCTCGAGAAATGTGCCGACTACCACCTTGAAAAGAGCTCGAAGCGGACGAATTTAAGGCAAAGGTGGCGGGGCACATCCCGAGGTGATTCAGTTGGGAAAAGGGCTCACACCCGAGTACAAGATGTGCTTCCAATGCAAGGTGTAATCATTAGGGCGCGTAACTCCACATACAACACCGTCGGATAGCCAATCGGATGGCGCAACAATTTCCTAGGCCACTAGCATAGGTTTAATTATGGCAAGAGCCATAAATAGGGGTAGTCACCCCTTAAGGCTATAAAATGTAGGCTTTAGCAAGGAAAAGGTTATTTGAAAGTGCAAGATTGAAGGCACATTGCTCGTCCGCAAATTCTGCTGCCACTCGCCGAGAAGCTCCCTGACGTCGAAACAGTCTACGCTGTTGGTGTTGCTGCCATAATCATACAACATGGGAAAGAAAAGTTCTACCCAGAGAGGAAAGGAACCAGAGGTAACAGTTCCTAAAAAAGTGAAAGGTTCGGAGGAGAAAAAGCAGAGACCTAAGAAGGTCAACCCGAACCTCCGCCCAGAGAAACAAGTTGTGGAAGAAAGAGAGGAATCCGAAGATGAACAACTTGTAGAGCCACCAGTTGATAGGTGGGAGAAAATTAAAGATACAGAACTCTCAAGAAGCATGGCCGAGCTCAGGTACACTATTGATTTTATGAAGAGCAGGCTCACGCCAGAAAATAAGAGAGCCATCGCGTATTACTCCCAAATCTATTGGTATCTGACCCCTCCTGTGCACCATTGCCCTGAGCTGATTTACGCCATCGCACAGAACTACCAACCAGCTTCCAGGCAAGTGTTGAATGCCGCTGGCCATAAGTTGTTCTCTATCCTGAAGGAGGACGTGCAAGCAGCTTTCGCGCCACAACAGGGGCCGTCGAAGGGATATACAGTTCGCAGTGTCATCCTAAGCGAACAAATGGAGAGGTTCACCTCGAACAACTATGTGTTGAAATTCTTGCAAGAAAACCTCAAAAGCGGGCTCCCTTCAGGCAAACTGCCCCAAATGCCCCTACCCTTGGAGGCCTTCAAGAACACGGACATCTTCTCCATCATTGCATGGGTGGCGGGCTTGTCAACCGATACTTCGGTATACCCTTGGCAGGTGTCTTTGGCCGAGTGTATTTCCAGAGGGGAGTTCTATGCTCCCGATGCTTCGAGGCCAAACACCAACCCAGTCTTCTTTGACTGGGCGGAATGGGTATCCCGAAACCTGCACACGCGGCTCACCGCAATGAAGACTTCTGGAGCAGAGCAACATTTCAGCCCATGTTCTTTTCTTGTCTGGTTATTCTTTTATCGCGCATATAAAAATTTTCCCCATGTTGCGATTACATCAAAAGGCGAGGATGGAAATCCTCTGCCTGTATACCAGTGGACTCGCCTCCTATTGAGGTCAGAGTCCTATTATTCTTTCAATCAACAATTCTTGGGGCCTGCCATGCAATTGTTGACAGGGTCCAGCCCTCGGGTGCCCCTCAGTCTAAGAGACAGGGTGGTGCAGGCGAGAAAGGGGGATATTTTTCAACTCACACAGGGGCTCGTGATACGCCTGTTCGGCTTCGTGGGAAAGCCCTTCCTGCTATCGGTTTTCCCATCCGAGTACCAGTTCGCACTAGAGGTCGCTCGACAGAGCGACGTGACCAATGAAGTTTACGGCCACGGCCGGAAGTGGGCACACACTTGTGACTTTCCTTTTAGAATGGGAGTGATTGAAGTTTTCGCATTGAAGCAGAACATCATTCTGGAAGAAAAGCTTGCTAATTTTGGCCTGCTTCAGATTCCACAGAGGTGGCTTTATGATCCCATAGGGGTGATGAAAGATCACTTAAAATGTAAAAATTTTCATGTCTGCCCCCACCCCGAGATAATGGAGCAGAGGAACAATCCCAATGGGAGAGATCTGGAGTGGCATCTAGAGAAAGTGCGGACATTACCTCCCTGGCATGATTTTTATCCCATGGAGATAGAGTTCGATCCTGATCAGTACCCATTTCCAACTCTAGACTCCACATTCTAGAGGAAAGCCAAGGATGATCTAAAGGAAGAATTGAAGAACTGGGATGAGGAGCAGCTAAGGGAGTGGTGGATAATGAGAGTCCATCGCCGAAAGATGAATTCTTACGGACTCTTGGCAATAGATAGGGACTTCGCAATTGTCTACGAAGCCAATGTCGGATCATGGAAGCCCATATCCTTCGTAGACTTTGTCCCTCCAGCCACTCTAGGATCAGGTGAAAGCCCAGGGAGGACCGATGATGCCTCGGGAAGGCAGAAGAAAACTGAAGCTGCACCAAGGGCGCTACCACAAAGGCCATCGAAGGACACAAGTGCCAAAGAGTCGGAGCAACCGTTGGAGAGGAAAAAGTGGAAAAGGCCAGAACAAGATCAAATGCCTCCGAGCCACCCGAAACGACCCCGCACAGGGCATCCGAACGCTCCTGCCGAATAGCCTGCACTGGTTCTAGCCAAAACAAATATTGAGAGTAAGGAGCCACCAAGTACCGAGATGGTCCCAGACTTAGACATCATTAATATGGAGGAACTCCTCCAACCAGAAGGGGACCCCGAAGTGGAAGCGTTGGAGGTCGAAAGTGCCGAAGCCCAGGACGAGCAGGAGCCGACTACGCAAGAAGTCATCACGACCGCTCTGCCAGGAGGGCATGCAGGTACGCGTTCTCTACCCTTAACTCTCACCTCTCACATATCCACCATGGCCCCGACCAAAAGTTTTTCTCACCATCCCCTACAAGGTCAATCACCCCTCCACGTTGAGTCCACGGCCGTTCCAAGTTCACCTCGTGCTTTGCCTATCCACACTTCACCTGAGTCATCCGGCCAAGACAAAGCCGCTGAAACTTCTTCGCTCACTCACGTCATTGATCCTTTAGTCCAGAGTGAAGATAGTCCTCTAACGCCGAACCCCGTGGCCCACACCCCCATCATACAGGGCATTTTTGTGCTCGCCGAAGCCCCAACCACTCCCGTCGCTGAGCCTTCTGGCGAGGCATCCCCCATTAATTCATTATATTTGTTTACCCCCTCGGCTGGAGATCCAGCCTTATTTGAGTCCCAATTGTCTACAATAAAAGAAACCGCTCTAGCCGAAAATCTCTCGTAGGCCCGCCAGAATACCGAGAAGATGCTGAAAGAGGCAAGGAAGAAGAGAGGGCGCTCATTGGCTCAAGTGGAAAAATGCGCTGTCTTCGATTTGCAGGCCGAGAAGCTGCATAAAGTAAAGAAGATCCCCAAAGTCCAGAAGCCTCTGGACGAAATGACTCCCATGGATTATGATTACCAAGACAAGTCTAAGGATCTGGAGCATTTGAACGTGGACAATGAATCAGCTTCCATGCACATCGGGATTGAAACCTTTCGAGCACATGCAAATATCGCAAACCAGTGCAGATTCGAAGCAGAGAGCGCCAATATTAAGCTAGAGGAAGAGCTGGCGAGGATCCGGTCCAAGCTGGTAGAAGCTGAAGAGCAGTGCAAGCTGATGAGGAAGGAAACACACGCCCTAAAATTGCAAATACAAAAGTTGGAATGTACAGCTGAAAATAGAGAGCAAAGGCAGATCGAGAATGATCTGAGAGCCAAGGAGCTTGAAGGAAAAATCTTGCAGATGCAAAATCAGCTAAATGAAAAGGAAGGGTTAGGGTTGTGCGACAGGAGCAGAATCAAGGAAATCCGCTCGCTTCTGCTAAAAAATTTCAGATCTCGGGCCTCCAGTGCCCTTTCAATTTTGGCCTTCATTGTTGAAGCCCGGAGCGCCGCTGCCGAAGGAGGCCCAATCATCGATGAGATAACTCAAAAGGCCAGAAGCCGACTCAAGTTAGCTTTTGACGTTCACAATGCCAAACATCAACAATTGCAGATCCCTGCAATGAGTCGGATAGCTAGAGATTGGTCCACGGCCCAAGCCACAGTTCGCGCCTTCTTCTCCAAGGTGCAAAAAACTCAAAAGGCAAAGAACCTCCTGGATGTTTTCGAGGACGAGCAGCGTACATCCTGGGGCTATTTTCAAGATCTCTCCTCCATGGGTTTCTCGAGCTTCACAGATAATGAAGGGAACCTCCTGACCAAGGAACAGATCAAGCCGATATGGCTTCAATTTGAGAGTGACGTCTCGGAGATAGACGGATGGGTAGAACCCATAACTGAAAGACAAGTCACTGATTTTCTTCTGAGATACTGTAAGATAGCGGCCTGCCTGAACGATCTGTATACCAGAGCCCAGCATGCTGACATCGGGCAGATTGATCGGTTTCGTATTTTGATTAAGGCACTACAAGATCAAGAACCTTTCTCAAAAAGTGCCTGGTCTCAGGTTCGCCGAACGATGAAGAAAATCCGCGAGCGTCTTGCCCCGTCACCACCACAGGAAGCTGCTCCAGAAGAGGCCGCACTAGAGGAGGAGGGCGAAGAAGAAGAGGGAGCAGAAGAAGAAGGAGAACCAGCTGCCGAGGCGCTCCCAGAAGGAGGAGAAGGATCGGGAAAGGACTCCGGCCCAATGGATCAAGACTAAGGGTCCTCCCACCGAGACGAGCTCGTTGCCCCGCGAGCCGCCAAGAATGTTGACAATTTTGTCACATTTCTCAAGGGGTAGAAAAGAAACAAGTTTTGTATAGTGTTGTGTAAAGTTTTTCTTTGTTATTTTTATTTTGAAAAGTTGCAGCAATTTTGGCTTTCAAAGCCACCCCTTTGTATAAAAAGTAGAAAGAGAAAAAGCTTCGCTACCGAACAAGCTAGAGAAAAGAGCTTCGCCAAAGAAAATGAAACTGCTTCGCACCCGAAGTATTTCCAACGCTACTTCGGGTGAAAATTTTGCGAAGTAGTTTTGCCGAAGAAAGAGCTTCGCACCCGAAGCACTTCCAGCATTGCTTCGGGTAGGATTTGTTGCGAAGTAGTTTTGTCGAAGAAAAATGCAAGAGGACCAATATAAAGGGCTTCGGGCCCGAAACATTTCCAACAACTACTTCGGCTAAGGCACCAGCGAAGGTAATCCAAGGAAGCATCGAAGATTACTTCGCCAGAAAGTTATCGAAACATCTACTTTGGGCCTCCTCACACCCGAACCATTTCTACTTCGACGAAAACCTAGCGAAGCATTCACTTCGGCTAGTTTTCACCCGAAGCATTTTCGACCGAAGTTCTGGCAGCCAAGAGAAGCGAAGCATTTTGAAGGCAGGAATGTGTTTCGACCGAAATCTCTCCGAACCACAATTTTGAGGAGGATCGCGGCGAAGTATTTCTCCAAGGCATCAGTGAAGCAATTTTGTCAACAAAGTGGCAAGGATAAAGAAGCCATTTTGCGAAGTAAATATGCTTTAGCACTCCCCACCCCCGAAGCAGTTTTGCGAAGCTCAGTTTTGCGAAGTATAATCCAAGGAGGAGTTTTGCTTCGGCCCAGAACCATTGCGAAGCGAAGTGGTGAATGAAAACTTAGCGAAGCGCTTCACGGGCACACGTTCCAAGCCGGGTATCTTCCCGAGGCGATCAAGTGCCTCATAAATGCAATTTTTTGTGCCCAGCAAGCCCGCTGCTCATTTTTGGCAATCAAAAGCGAAGTATCAAGCCATGATGGAGAACCCGACGAGCATGGCGGCCACTCGAGCACTGCACCCGGAGACCAAGGACGTCCGGACGGCTCATCAATGCACCTTTCCATGGTTGACCCGGTCATAGTTGCCGGCTTTGGTAACAGATTTGAAAGCTCGGCCGCGAGAGCCGAGGAAGGCCGACTTCTCGGAGCTCGAGGGCGTACTCTTCTTTGCTATGTAATTATGATTCAGAGGCCCGGGTCCTCTATAAAAACCTAGGCATTGTAATGGAAAAGTGGGGGGAACTATCTGCTAGAAATCTGTTGTAACTTGATGTCCTACGATTAATACTAAGAGACTTTGAGCTCAATTCTTCTCTTTTATGCTGCCTTCTGTGCTTGATTCTTCTATCTCTCCTTGTTTGTATGTTGGATGCTGAACTCTGCGTCCGGTGTGTGATCGGGGACTGTGTCCTGAAACTCGTTCTGAAGGATACATAGGAGTAGAAAAATGTCCTATTGACTTTCTTTTATGCTGCCTGCCTTGCTTGATTCTTTTGTCTCTCTTCGTTTGTAGACCGAGATGCTGAACTCTGCATCCGGTGTGCGATCGGGGACAGTACCCTGAAACTCGTTCGGGAGGATACATAGGAAGGTTGATACTACGTTTCTTTCGTTTTACTCTTGGTGTTCCTTGCTGCTATTCAAGTTGTCTGTTAGCGATCGTGCTTCCTATTCTCTCCCACCTGAAATCACCAATCTCTCTTCCCTTAACCCTTTTTATTTTATTTCTCTAACCCTTATCCCTTTTATCTCTTTCCTGCACTCTTGTCTTCAAAACACCCAAGTAGTTTAGCATAGGAGCCGGCCTTTCTCCGAAGATTGGCACGAGGGGCATCTCTTCCCTTCGGCCTTTCAATGTTGGTCCAGGTCTAGGGCGCATACATTTACCCAAAACCCTTACCTAGGCGGATTTGATGACCAACAATTACCTTTCCATATATATTATGGAGATAAAGCTCCATACAATGTATTGGGAAAATAGTCTGTAAATGATCAATATAGCAAGCATTTATAATATTAAAGTTTGTATACAAATTTTGAACAATTTTATTGTAAGTATATTTCATGCTTGTACATGAATGATTTTATCCATTCACATTCATATTTGATGTTATTGTGAATGTTATTATAATTTATATTGGCTAGTATATACTTTAATTGCTCTTATATTTAATTATACTCTTGATTAATTATATTTAAACCTAAGATATTGTGGCTTAATTATATTGGGACTTGAGATAGTTTGGCTTAAAAGGTAAATATTTTCTTGCTTCATCCTAATGAAAATAGGATAGGTTAGGGTAAAAAAAATATGGCAAGTAAGAGATGGGATAAAAATTCCCATATAGGGAAGTAATGCAAGTTGGTAACCTCACCTCAGGGAAAATGCTATAAGAAGACCATTTTGTGTTATTTTTCCTATGTCAAGCCATTGATAAAATTGAATTGACCATTTCTTCATTATTAGAGTTACCTTAAAATAAATGCCTAATAAATAAGGCCTCATTTCGAGGTTCATCTCTTTCTGCAAGTAAAAGACCCTTATGAACCATCAATATTGTAGTGAAGTTTCACTACCATCCATCCAAAGAGGGTGTTGATTTGGAACTTTATCTAGAATTAAGAGTCCTCAAAAGTTTCTAATCATCAAGAAACTTATGTTGAAGAACCATTGAGAAGCTATCCCCATTGAGATGCTAAATATGGGGATAGGTTTTAACCACTCAATTAGGGCAATCTACTCTTGTTTAGCCATAGTTGATGAAATCAGTAGCAGTCACTATTGTCTTCTGGTTATGATCAGCAAACACATTATTCTCAAAATATTTACAATCCCTAGAAACAATAGTTTTCTTACTAACAATATTGAAAAATTTGTAAGCCTTATTACCATCATTATAACCTGTAAAAATGTGAGGCTCACTCTTGGGATCTAATTTTTTTCTTTTAGCATCATCAATGTGAAAAAATTATAAGCAACCAATTACTCTAAGATGAAATACCATGGGATTCTTACCATACCATGCTTCATAGGGTGTCTTGTTTTTCACTACCATTATGGGCCTTCTATTCAGGATGTAGGTTGTTGTATACACTACTTCAGTAAAAATATTTTTTAGCTTCGTACAGACTTTGAAATTACTTGTACCATCGACAGGTTGACTCCACCACTCAATGATTTTTGTCTTAAACTCCAGATGTTGAAGCCACATGGACTCAAACCTGAATGGAGGTTTAAACTTATTATTCAACCTGGAAACTTCTAAGAGAAGTGGGTTATGATCAGAGCCTATCCTTGCAAAGGACGACAAAGTAGCATTGCCAAATATCAGGATTGCTTCTTTAGATATCAAAACTCTATCAAGTCTCATTTGTATGAGTTGGTCTCCTACGCGTTGATTGGTCCAGGTAAACAGTGAATCTTGGAGCTCAATGTCCATGAGTTCATTAGAGTCGATGAAGTTAGCAAAATACTCATAACTCCTGGGGGTAAATGGGGTACCTCTAGCTTTGTCAGTGGAATACAAAAAATTATTAAATTTTCCTACCACCATCTATTCATAGCAGGGAAAGGATGAATGCATCTACATGAGACTGTACCACATTCCAAGCCGATCATCAAAATTTTTTGGAGAGTAGATATTTATTAGAACCCATTGTTTATTGGTTTCATTACATTTAAAGAGGATATTGATAACTCTGTCACTTTTAGATATCAATTCTTTGGTAACTTTCATTGGATCCCATAGGCATAGCAGCCCCCCTGAAGCACCATGGGTAGAGTTGGCTACAAACTTGCAATTATTCCACACTAATTTAACCACCTTGTCTATATTTAGGTCTTCTACCTTTGTTTCCTGGACAGTAAATATTAAGGGTCTCATCTCCTTCCTAAGAGAAGAAAATACTCTTTGTTTTATTGCTCCGTTGAGCCATATGGCATTCTAGGATAGGACCTTCATTTGCAAGGTTTAGAAGTGGATTTATTCCCCCATTTCATTTGCGGGGGTTTGGGTCTTTTACCTTCTTCCTTAGACATATCTTTGGGTGGAGATAGTGAAGATAGTAATGTTTTTTAGATGCCATTAGCAATGTCATATGTCGTCTACTTTTTCCTGGAATATGGGTTGGGTGGTCGACCCCATCTTCTTTTTGTACCCACATCACATTAGGGTTTCTTATGACTTCTGGTGTTATTCATGGGGGGACTGGAAGGTTCACCATCGCCCGACAAGACAAGGGCAAGAGAAGGAGAACCCAGAGAAAAATTTTTGAAGGGGGATCTCCCTTCTCGCAAAGGAGAGCACATAGGGGAAGGTGACAAGGGGGAAGAAAGTTGGGGTGGGTGGGGGGAGGCTGGCTTGATAGGAGAAGCCAACAGAGAAGAGACAAAGGTGGTTTTACATAGGGGCTTGAGGGGGGAGGGTAAGGGGGAGGTGGGGGTGGAGGTATCAGTAGTGGTGGGCGGGAGCAAAGAGGATTTAGGAGGAACAGGGGATGGGGCAGAGGTAGCGGTGGAGGTGGGTGGTCGAGGGGAGGAGGAAGGGAGGGAATTTTGAGGGATTTTTGAGGTTTCTTGAGGAATAATGGGTTCGAAAGGAATGCCTTGATTTGCAAGGGATGGGTCAGGATGGGGAAGTTGTTCAACAACAAACCCTTTAGAAGGAAGTTCACTATCTTTATCTGTAAGAATTTCAAACTGGTTAGCAAAGAGATAAAATACCTCATGGGTACCACGAATTTGTCCTTTGGATGATGATTCAGGTGGAACTTCTTTTTTCTTCCCTTTCTCTTTCCACATATGCATATTATGGTCCTATTTTCAAAATTTGAAATTCTTTGGGCACCTCCCACCAGTGTGAACTCCATGAACTTCTTTTTTGAGGGATGGGCACATCTCCTTTGAATGGTATTGACCCTTGCATACACTACATATCACCTCTTTTGTGGGAAGCTACTGACAATGATAGTAGCTAGATCCATAGTTGTGCCTGTCAATAGCGTCTAACTCTATAATAAACTCGGGCCCTTGATCCAAGTAAAATCAGTTGCATACAACAAATTTGCAATAGTTTTGGAAAATCAAAGCCTCCAAAATCTTCGCCTCAATAGCCCTAGCCCAACCAAATATTGTTCTTGGCTTCTTGGGGAAGCTAGAACAAAGAATTTGAGAGTCTACTTAAGGCCCCAAATTTACAATCAAATCCTGGACAATTGATGATATTTTTACGAAGTGCTATCACTTTGCAACCAGAGAGTACAATCTCTCACAAGTAAGATGATGCTACAAAAATTATGCTATGAAACCTGCCTATCCACCAATGGAGACTACCAAATCTTGAGGATAAGAACAACTAACTGTTCAAGCATTCAATTTAGCATGAAATTGAACTAATTACCACCCTAAGTCATTCTGAGAGAAAGCACCAAAAACATCAATCCATGCAACATTGGAATTGATTTATGCCATGCCAAAAATATAGAGAGTAGAACATTCATCCTGCAACCAATATTTTCAACAACGACCCACAAGCGCTACCACTGATGTCGACAACGACTAGCAGATCTGGTTACTCTAAGCATCAGCAACTACGATCTAATGTCTCTTTTCCTTTGTTTTTAGCTTTAGATCAGATTTACAACATTTTAATTTGATTTTCTAACCTAGATTAGTTGCTTTACTTCCAGTTTTACACATTATTTATGCTTTCTTTCCAATATTTCATGCATATTTATGCTTCTTTATGCATTTCCTTCATATTTTGCAATAATCATGAAATAGCCTCATCTTGAGAGGTTGCACCTTTGCTATTGAATGCTTTGTATGTTTCCTTGTGTGCAGGTTCAGGCCTTATCAAGAGCATATCACCTTCAAGATCCTCCTCAATAGCATCCTAAAGTGGAGGTCATCAAAGTAATCCCTCCTATAATCAGTTTGTGGGGATCCTAAAGATCTGTTGGAGACACCTATCACATGAGTGATTCTATTGTATTATGTATCAAAATGATTAATCCCTCAGAGGGTTAATAACCTTTATGTAAAGAGTATTTATCAATATGAATAAAGATGGGCACATTTCTTTTATCTTCTCTTTGCATTTGATTACATGATATATCTTGTAATTTTGATTACATATTGCATTAGGTGTTATATTTTTCGTATTTTTTAGAGACCATCACTAGTAGGAGGAGGGGGTTAGTCTAGGTAAGGAACTCAAAACCTAAATTTAGTTTTAGACTTAAACGCCATTGATAATATTGGATAATATTGTTTGGAAAGAAAAAGTAAAATTTTATCTTATATTGTTCACCCCCCTCCTCAGTATAAGCTTGTGTTCTTCAGAATGAACTTGAGAAGTAAATTTGCAAAGATTATAGATGAGACTTGTGAAGCAGATTTGTGCATGATTTAAGATTGATTTTTGGAGTGGATAAAAAGGGTTCAAATGCTATACATTGTTAAACAACGAACTAGGAAATATTATTCAGCAGTGCAGTTTAAATAATACAGCAACAACAAACGAATTGCCGGAGGTTGCCAAACCAACCAGCTACAATAGCAATTTGTTACAACAAAATAACAAATGCACAACAGGACAAATAATGAAATAACAATAGCATAACTACGCTAACATCCCCCCTTATTACATTATTTGGGTAATAGGATGACTACTAGCTATACTAACATCCCCTTACATCATTTTGCAATACAAAGAGAGCTGCGAAACAATTCAAATTTGACACGTCCAAGTGCCTTAGTGAAAATGTCTGCAACTTGAGCATCGGTGGGAATATGTTGAAGCTGAATTCGGTGCTTTGGAACTTCATCTCGAATGAAATGACATTGTGTGTCAATGTGCTTTGTTCTTTCATGATAGACTGGATTCTTGACGAGGTTCGAACACCTCGATTGTCGCAAAACAAGTGTATTGGAGATTTTGATGGATGGCCCATACTTGTCCGAATGCGACGTAACCATATCACTTCACACACGACTTCACGTGCGACGCGATACTCTGCCTCTGTTGATGAAATAGCAACTACCTGTTGCTTCTTGCTGTGCCAAGAGACAGGACCGGATCCCAGATGAAAAATGTATCCAAAAGTTGACTTGCGATCATCAAATGATTCGGCATAGTCGGAGTCCGTGTATCCTTGCAAGAAGAATTTGTTGTTCCTCTTGTATTCTAGGCCATATTCCATAGTACCACGAACATAGTGAAGAACACATTTTGTTGCTTTCCAATGAGTGGTCTTAGGCTCCTGCATGAACCTCGAAAGATAGTTGATAGCAAATACGAGATCTGGCCTAGTATTGGTCAGATATATGAGACTCCCAATCAACTGTCGATAGAGAGTACCATCTACCTGAGGTGAATCATCATATCATGATAACTGAAGTCCATTCTCCATCGGAGTTGCCATTGGCTTGCAATGAGTCATGCGATATTTTTCCAGCAATGTCTTGGCATATTTTTTCTGAGACACTTTGATGGAGTGCTCCTTTTGGCTGAATTCCAGACCATGACAGTAATGGAGAAGTCTGAGATCTGTCATCTCAAAATATTTACACAAGTTTCTTTTTACAGTAGAGATCATAGTTTTTGAACTCCCTGTAATGAGCAGATCATCCACATAGAGTACAAGCAACACTATCTCAGAACCCTGTTTCTTGAAATAGAGGTTTGCATCTGACGAAAATCTCTTAAATCCATGCTGCATAAGGTGATTGTCCATTTTTATATACCAAGCTCGAGGAGCTTGTTTCAGACCATATAAGGATTTGACCAATTTGCAAACATTCTGCTCTTGGCCTTCCGCTTCAAATCCTTCTGTCGAGTCATGTAGACTTCTTCTTGGAGATCACCATTTAGAAAGGCACTCTTGACATCCATCTGGTGAACTTTCCACCCATATTGTGCTGCCATAGCACACATAACTCGAATTGTGGTCATCCGAGCAGTAGGTGCAAAAGTTTCCTCGTAGTCAATGCCTTCCTTTTGAGCATAGCCCTTTGCAACAAGACGGGCCTTATGCTTATCAATTGTTCCATCTGCCTTGTACTTGACTTTATATACCCATTTGCAGCCAATGGGTTTCTTTTTATGCAGCAAATCAACAAGCTTCCAAGTTTTATTTTTCATCAAAGACTCATACTTTGTATCCATAGCGGCCTTCCACTGAGGCTCACTAAGAGCATCTTGCACTGATGCAGGTTCAAGATCATCTATGGTAGACATGAATGCCCTGTCATCATCAATATCCATATCCTCTGCTTATGTACGTGGAGTTATAGAAAGTTCCTCAAAAGATTGACAAAGATCATCAACCTCGCCAGTTTCTTTGGCTTCTTTTTCCTTTTGAGCCATACTGCGTGTACGAGGTCTATCCAAGTTCAAATTGGGAGGAGTGGATAAATTTGCGTCTTTGATTGTATTTGTACACCATTTTGGGTTCTTCTTCGGTGGTGGTGAAGAAGATGTAGAAGGACCTCCTGTCTGTGTTGACGAAGGAATCTTCTCTTCCTTAGATTCCACAAGATCTAGGTGTACTTTAGATGTGCTCTGTGATGTGAAAGCTTCATCAAAGACAACATCTCTGTTGACATGAATTTTCTTGGTCAAAGGATCTATCAAACGATATCCTTTAGAGTGCTCATCATAACCAAGAAAAATACATCTCAGTGTTTTCTCATCTAGCTTCTTCCTTTTCTCTTTCGCATGTGCATGAAAGCGTGACATACGAAAATACGTAGATGAGATATGGAGGGTTTTCGACCACTCCATGCTTCCTGTGGAGTCATTCCTTTTAGGGCCTTTGTGGGTGCCCTATTCAACAGATATACTGTAGTGGTGACAGCTTCTGCCCAATATTGTTGCCCAAGAGTAGCTCCTATGAGCATACAACAAACCATTTCCATGATAGAACGGTTCCTTCTCTCAGCAACTCTATTTTGCTGAGGAGTATAGGCAGTTGTTAACTTTATCTTGATTCCATGCTTATCTAAGAATGCAAAAAATTCATTAGAGGTAAACTCCCCCCCTCGATCTGAGCGGAGGGTTTTAATAGAAGCTCCTGACTCCTTCTCAACGAATTTCTTGAACTGTTGGAAGAATGCGAAAGCTTCAGATTTCAGTTGGAGAAAGAAAACCCACATCTTTCATGAGTAGTCATCTATGAATAACTGAAAGTACCTCTTCCCTCCACAACTGTTGGGTGTGAAAGGACCGCACAGATCGGTGTGAATTAAATCTAGATGTTTTTGTGCTCTTGTTGAGTTCTTCTCAAATGGTACTCTATCTCGCTTTCCCGCTAAGCGATCGAGCACACCGGCAATGTGGCAGAAAGGGAAGGAAGACCCTTTACCATATCATACTTACTGAGCTCAAGTAAGTAGCCAGAGCTAAGATGCCCATATCTCTTGTGCCATAGGGAAGTTGCCTCCTTGGTAGAGATAGTCATGGCAACATGTGGAGTAGAGATAGCATCTAGGACAAATAAGTCGTGCTTATATGAAGCTGTTGCAATCTGTTTACCCTTCCTGGTAATAGTACAACACTTCTTGCCATTCTCAACACGAAAGTTGACAACCATATTTCTATCCAGGATTTGTGTGATTGACAGCAAATTGTTAGCCAATCCCGAAACATAGAGGACTTTGTCAATCTGACACTTGCCATCAGGAAGAGTGACTGAAACTGTACCCTCTCCCTGAACCCTGTAGATTTTATCATCAGCAATGGTGATAGGTTTTCCCTCTTTGGCCATGAATGATTCAAACCACGATCTGTCGCTAGTCATATGTTTGCTAGCTCCAAAATCGACATACCAAACAGGATCCCTCTGTGTGGAATCTGTGGTAGTCATGAGCACCTTGTGTGCCCATTCAAAATCTGAGTCAGATTCTGAAACAACAACATTCACCGGGGTTGCTTGTTTTTATTTTGTGGTTTGTTTTGGCCTTTCTGCTTGTTCTTATGCCAACACCTGTTGGTGTCATGGTTGTCTTTCTCACAGATCTTGCACCACATCTTCTTCTGTTGAGGTTGTTTTCCTTTTCCTTTCATGTCTTGTTGAGAATTTCCTCATTTCTAAAAGTTGCCTCCTTTTTTCCCATTACCTTTCTTCCTAGAACCCTGCCTGTTGGTGTATAGGGCTGTATTGGAAGAATCATCCTTGTGAAGTTGGCGTGCCTCCTGTTGTTGAAGCAGATTGACCAACTCGATGTAGGTAATTTGTCGTTGAGACACCTGGATGGAGGTGATCAACATATCAAATGAAGAAGGTAAAGCTCTCATCACAATTGAAATGAGAAGCTTTTCGTCCACATAATCTCCCAAAGAATTCAATCTCTCTTTCAATTCAGACACTCTGCACTGAAAGAGTTCAACTGTTTCACCCTGTCTCAAACTCAGGTTATGAAGTTGTTGTTGAAGATGAAGAATGGTGGAATCATTATTTCCCTCATAGATGGTTTGAAGGGCATCCCATGCCTCTTTACCACTTGCTTTGTCAACTATATGAGGTTGCACTTCATCTGAAATAGCAAACAAAATGAGCACCTTTGCTCGACTGTCTTTCTTGTCAAAAGCTATC
This sequence comes from Wollemia nobilis, assembly GCA_028583015.1. Classification (NCBI taxonomy): domain Eukaryota; kingdom Viridiplantae; phylum Streptophyta; class Pinopsida; order Araucariales; family Araucariaceae; genus Wollemia; species Wollemia nobilis. The sequence goes on along the minus strand of JAQPPZ010000856.1, from coordinate 60,506 downwards.
TGATCAGTAGAAGGAGTTATGGATCCTGATGCTGATGAAGGCCTAGTTGTTACTCCAGTAACAATATCCCATAAATCTTCCATTTGGAGAATTGCCTTCATCTTATGTTTCCATGGTGTATAATTTGGACCTTTCAATAACTGATGAGGATCAGTCATCAACTTTGCAACAACGGCCATAGTGAAGGTTCCTTATAACACCAATTGGTCCTCCTTTTGATATACCTTTGCTAGGCCGTTATACCATACAAAATACCCGCCCTTACGTGAGGGAAACTATAGGTATTTAGAAAGATCAACAAAAATCACCCGCCCTTACATGAGGGAGACTATAGGTGAGTTTTAGAGATCATACGATATGTGGAACATAAGCAGTATTGAAAGGGAATCGCCTTGTTGATGGCACCTACCATAGAAGATTCTTCTCATGCATGGGGCGTAACTTCCCCTAAACACTATGAAGAATACTTCGTCAGGATTTACGCCTAAACACAAGAGCGATTAAGGGTAGTGGATGGAGTAAAAAAATGCAAAAATGGCAAACTTATTTCTCCCCAATGATTTATAGAGAACAAGCTTAGACGTCGTTGTAGCAGCTATATTAGGCAGCGGATACAATAGCCCAATCACGACAGCTTTACCTGTAAGTGCTGGCCAGAGGTATCACAAATATCGAACGCTGCAGTGTAATAAATTGCACGGATGGGTTTTAATTATTTCGGGGACTTAGGGAGTGTATTTGATTTTTAATGAAGTAGTGCATAGAAATGAAAATGCATCATACATAAAAAAAAATGCCCACAGAATGAAACCCTAAGGTGTCGGACACAGCCGAAAATGCACCTTTTACAATTCGCCAAATTGCTATTTTTCAAAAAATTACTCACATTCCCCCTTTGATTTTTTGAAAAAAAAATATCCCCCCTTAAAAAAATTCTCTTTAACAAAGCATTTTAATAATTATTATGTATTTAAAGTTAAAATAAATAATTTTAATTTATATAGTTTTAAAACCTTATGAAAAAAATAAATTAAAATTAAATTTTAATTTATAAAGTTTTAAAAACTATAAAAAATAAATTAAAATTAAAAATTTTAACTAAAAAATAATAATTAAAAAACCTTTGAAAAAAAAAAAAAAAATTTACCTTTGCAAGGGGGGAGTCGGCGGGATTTGAACCCCCGACTGCTGGGTTCCCGGAACCCACCACGCAGCTCACTTGCCAGTGAGCCCGTGGGCTGATCTGGGAGGAGAAAGGGCCCCCTCGTATTTGAGGAGGGTCCTCAATCTGCTGCCCGAGCGCAGCCTCTGCCACCTCCGCTCGTGCTTTCCCGTCCTCCTCTCTCGTTCTCCTCCTCGCGGCTCGCTGCGCTCCCGCTACGTTTTTTTTTTTTTTTTAAATTCGTCGGCGGGAGGGGCTTGCAGCACGTTCATCGGGAGGTGGGGGCTGCGCGTTGAGCGCGAGCGCCTTCCACGGGGGGGGCTACGCTAGCCCGGCGCCTTCAACGGGGGGGTGGCGGGCAGGGGCGGGGCTGGATGCGAAGCCGACGTCCACGCGGGGACTGCGCTGCACGCGGATTCCAGCGACGGACTGACGTCGCAGCGTCCTCCAACAGGTGGGGACGCGCTGCGTCTGTGGGACGTCGCAGTGCTGCGTCCTCCAACAAGGGGGGACGCGCTGCATCCACGAGACGTCACAGCGCTGCGTCCTCCAACAGGGGGGACGCGCTGCGTTCGCGGGACGTTGCAGTGCTGCGTTCGCGGGACGTTGCAGCGCTGTGTCCTCCCTCAGTCGTGCGTGGATGCATGACCACTGTCGCACGTCTACACGTGACAAATATATATTTTTTAATTGATTTGCTCAGCTGCGCGGCAGGGAGAGGAGATAGCGTGCAGGCAGAGAGAAGAAAAAAAAATCACGCCTGCAAAAAAAAAAATTCGTCTGCAATTACCTCGCCCAAAAAAATCAGAATGGCTCTGATGCCATGTTAAACAGCGAACTAGGAAATATTATTCAGCAGTGCAGTTTAAATAATACAGCAACAGCAAACGAATTGCCGGAGGTTGCCAAACCAACCAGCTACAATAGCAATTTGTTACAATGAAATAACAAAGGCATAACAGGTCAAATAATGAAATAACAATAGCATAACTACGCTAACATACATGAGATATATTTTGAATGAAATAAATATGGAGCTTGTGAAATCGATAGACTTAATGAATGCAATAGAACATATTGACTAGTTATAATTGCATATCATTCTCTATATGTTCTTGAAGAAAAATAATTCTGGGTAGAATATGTCTGAATTACTTTATTTGATGAAAGTATTTTGAAAAATATATAAGCATGATTTTGAACATTGGTTGTATTACTACTATGGCCTTTTGGTAGGGTACCTAGGAATAGATATTTGGGGATATATTATTATATTGTATAAGTTTTAGCATGGGCCACATATAACCCAAGGTTGATTGTATTATAATATTATATTATATTAGTAGTGGACTCCCCAAAGTAGAATAAGAATATGGGTATATAAAGAAGAGATATTGTCATTGTAATCATCATTGAAGAATCTTATGTAATCGTCTACGCCCACGAAGTGGCCTCTCACCTTGGGAGGTCTTGTGGAGTAATTTCTTCCTTAAGGATTATTATTCGTGTTGCCCTACCTTAAGGGTATTATCTATTTCTCTCATTTGTGGATTGTTATTGTGGATAATGTATTATGGATGAATGATTTAATATTTTTGCATATTGATGAATGATTTCTGTTAATGATAAATAAGTTATGCAACAAGTGGTATTAGAGCAATGATTTTGGCAAAAGGATTTTTATAAAATTACAAAATTTGGGAAATTTTTTTTGGAAAAACATCTCATATTTCAGGAGCCATATCTCTACACAATTTATCCGATTCAGGCGATTCTTGGATCAGATTGTGCAAAATTTGAAGAGCCTTAAAATGAGTGGTCATATGAAGAAATTCAAGTAGTATTGAGGGAGATACGACCTTCTGAATTCATTCGTCTGGAACAAGGGTAGTGATGAATTTTCAAATCATGAAATTTTTGAAAGAGAAAATTTATTAGTTTAGGTAAGCAAATCAGTTCCACTTTTATTTTGTTTGGAAGAAAAATTGCAGATCTAGTTGTCTATGTGGATTTTTAGCTTCAAATCAATGGGAAGATATCTATTTCCACAAAACCCTAGTTTGCATTGGGGCATGATATATATTCTCATAAAACCCTAGTTTGCAGTGGGGTATCAACTATGGAACTACAAAAATTTTTTGGAGCATATGATATTGATGCTAGAAAATGGTGGAAAAAGTTTAGATCTCTACATTGTAATGATTATTATTGGAAAGTTAGCCTTATTTTTAGTTTTGAAGGGGAAGCTTGGTCTTGGTTGAAAAATTTTGGTAATGAAAGGAATGTGAAATACACTTGGATGAAATAGAACATGTATTCTTGAGCAAACGGGACCCATATTATGTAGATAGCCTAATGGATGTCATCAAAGACCTTGAAAAGAAACTACAGAGAATTCAAAATGAATGGAATGAAATAAAAGGAAAATATTAGGGAAGATAATGAGACGAATTTAGAAGGCACATCTTTACATTTTAAAAAGCAAGAGAAGAATCAAAAGGTTTTAGATTCATATAAAAGTTCTATTCGACAGGTTATGGAAGCATTCAAAAAGAAAAAGTTATTATTTCCATTGACCCTAGTAGTATATATAATTTTATTAATATTGCTTTGGGTAAGAAGTTGCAAGTTCAAGCAACAAAAATTAAGGACATACATCTAGAGGGTGAGTATGTTCAAATTTTTGAATATTTGAATATCACCATGGATAAATATGTTTTACATTTAGATTTCTATGTTTTTGAGATGGATGATGATGATATTGTTCTTGGTTATCCTTGGTTAGATTATTTGGGTACTGTTAACATTAATGTGCAAAAGAAGTTTATGAATTTATGGTATAGGAAAAAGAAGATAACATAGCGAGTTTGACTCTCAAATTGTGGTTAATATTTTAAACAGTAAAATGGTGGAGGAAGTTAATTGGTAGTTGGCCTCTATAGCCGTTCAGATTATTAGAATGAGTGAAGAGTTTGAATTTATATCCTTTGTGCACATTCCAATGGAATGGAATGTGGTTGCTGATTACCTGGCCAAAAGGGCTTCTAAGCTGCTGGATCCTTGGAGTATCGATAATTGGGAGAGTCTCCTATTTAGGGACTCTCAACGCTTGTGGGAGTTGATCCACAAGGATGTACAGACTTAATGTGGTTTATTCTTGTTGTCTTTTCTGGGTGTCATTCTAGTCTAGTGGTTTTAGCATGTTTGGCTATTTATTTGAGTCCTGGTTGGAAGCTTAGTTGTACTCTGTAATCTAGACTTTTTATCAATAAATTTTTACCCCTTTATTTAAAAAAAAAGTGGTCATTCTCCTCCATAGCTCAGAGGCTAAAGTACACTTAATAAAAATATGGTTGAGATTTTCTACATTCTCTTCACACATTTCACATCTAAAATGGCCATGAAAACCACGCTTCATAAGTTGCTCACCAGTAACCACCCTACGATGCAATAAAAGCAAATTAAAGAACCTCACCTTAGGCCAAAACTTTTGAGCCCACAATCAAGAAAATATGTCAGAAGAATGGTTGGGATTATTATGGCATAAGGTCAAATAACCTTGAGCAACTGAATACTCACCCTTAGTAGTGTTTTTACATCCAAAACAATATTTTTCATGGGACAAAGAGAGGGATCTAATATGAAGGATGCCTTGGATATCTTGTCTTTGCCTTTCTAGGATTTGAATAGGCCATTCCTCAATAGGGATCCAATATCTACAAAACTTTGAATTACCAGTATGGTATCGATAGTAATTAGCCACCTTTATCCAGTTAGCTCGGTGAAGCTCCTCCATCCAAGGCCTCCAATCAAGAAACTAAGTTATCAAAGGCTTGTGACCATCCCAAGAATCTATCAAAAAATTTGCTTGTTGACCATTATGAATGATCCAAAATAAAATTTTCTTTATAAAATCCTCACCAATATTAAGAACTACTAAAATAGGAGAACCTTTGGTAGGAAGTTGATAGCGAACAAGGTCTTCAGGACTTTTGTTCTCAGCATATTTAGCACGAAGATTATTGGCCCAAAGAGCATTGGGGTTATGCAACATCCTCCAATATAATTTAGTAGCTAAAGCTTTGTTGTTATTAATATAAGACCAGAATCCTAACCCCCCTTCATTCTTAGGAATACATAAAGTATCCCATTTCACCAAGGCCTATTTTCTTTTCTCCTTAGTACCACTCCAAAGGAAACAATGACTTATTTGATCCAATTCTCGAAGAACAGCCTTTGGGATATTCAAAATGGAAGAAACATAAATAGGAATAGCTTGAAGGACTGATTTTACCAAGGTGATTCTACCCCCAAAATAAATCCACCTGTTGGTCCACTTTCCAATTTTCTTCTTGAATTTGTCCAACAACCAATTCCAATATTTATTTTTCTGCCTTTGAATATTTATGGAAATACCTAAATAAGTGATTGGAAGGGAGGTATTATTATATATTAATTTATCCAAGACCTTGGATTCCTGTTTAGCAAAGCAGTGAAAGAAAATAACTTTAGATTTGTCTTCATTGATCAACTACCCAGTAGCCTTAGAAAAATAGCTAATGATTTGCTTAATATTAGAAGCTTCCTTAACTGTAGCTTTACCTAAAAGAGTATAGTCATCCACAAATTTAATATGAGAGATAGGTCTAGCTCCATGAGCAATGGTAACTCCCTCAAGGGTTTTTTTTCCCTCTTTTTGGTTATAGTCCTACCCAAGCATTCAGCAAGAATGATAAATAAATAAGGGGATAGCGGGTCACCTTGCCTAATACTTCTGGAAGCTAGAATGACTAAGAAGGCCTACCATTGATAAGAAATAAGTAGGAAACTGAAGAGATACATACCATAATCCAATCCTTATAGAAACCAAATTGCCTCAAAACTTTGATAAGGAAGTGCCAATCCACTCTGTCATAAGCTTTGGATAAGTCTAACCGAATGAACATGGAAGGAGATTTTTGCATATCCATGGAATGGATGGTTTCCTAAGCAAGAACTATCTCATATACTATTTGACATCCTTCCACATAACCCCCTTGCTCTAGGGAAATAATCTTATGCAAAAGAGGCTTCAACATTTCTGTCATGATTTTAGCAATGATTTTGAGAAGAACATTACATAAAGCAATAGGTCTAAAATCTGAGATATGATCAACCTCTTGAGCTTTTGGAACAAGAGTAATATAAGTTTTATTGATAACCTTCAAAATTTCTTTGGATTTCCTAGCTTCTTCCACCACCTCTAATAAATCAACATGAAGGATATCCCAGAACTCTTGGTATAACTCAATGGGAAAACCATCAGGACCTAGGGTTTTCCCTTTTCGCATTTTAAAAACTACTTGTTGAAGCTCATTGATAGTAACAGGAGAAGTCAAAATAGATTTCTCCTTAGAAGTGATAAGATAAGGGATTTCTTGAAGAACATTTTTTTGTGAAGTTGATTCAAGAGGAGCAGTAGCAAAAAGATTGGAAAAGTAATCAACAACAATAGAGTTCATGTCATCCCAAGTATAAACAACATCTCCAGAATCTGATTTTAAGGAAGAAATAAAGTTGTGAGATCTTCGAGCTAGAAGATATTTGTGGAAGAAATTTGTGTTTCGATCTCCTTCTTTGAGCCATTGAATTCTAGATTTTTGCTTCCATAAGATTTCTTCTCTTTTTTCCCATTCCTCTAACTGAGTTGTGATTTTAATTTCATATGTACTTCTCTTCTTTGTGAGGCCATCTAAATGGATTTTCTTATTCAAATTTTCAATATGAGCAATAAATTCATGTTTTTTTTATGAACATCCCTAAAATCTTTCCAATTCCAAGTATTGATTTTAGATTTAATGTACTGCAGTATTTTGGCAAAACAGAACATCTTAGTCCCATGCCTAGGTTTACCTTCCTTCCACCATTGTTGCACACAAGGTCTAAAGGAAATGTCTCTAAGCCACATTAATTGAAAATGAAAAGGAGAGAAACTCACATTGGTTTTCCACATTTCCACCATGACTAGCCAATGATCCGAACCAACATTATTAAGAGTCTTCACTTTAGGAATGTGACCATGGATTAAGAAATTTTTAGAGAGCAAAAACCTATCCAATTTCTCCATTATACAAGCTAAGCCTTGCCTTATGTTATACCAAGTCATAAGGCCATTATCTGGTTGGATATCCACAAGATGGAGGTTTGCAATATATTCGCTCATGAGGTCAATTCTTTTGTCCAAATTTCTATTTCCCCCATTTTCTCATCCAGAGAGAGGATGGTATTGAAATCTCCTCCGATCAAGATCCAAGCTTCAATAAAATGAGAGATAATATGAGTAATATCCTTCCACTGTCTTATTTTTTCCTTCAAAGAAGTCGAAGCATAAACAGTAATGCAAAGCATAATTTGGTTGGAATGTCTACTTTGAATAGCTATAGCCAACAAAACCCAACTTCCAACCATATGGTGAATAACTACCTCTTTTGGGTCCCAAAGACAAGCAATGCCACTAGAAGTCCCTTGGGAACTAAGGGAAACCACTTTTCCAGCTAGCCAAATTTTATTAGCAATTGAATCCATATCCTCCATTGACATCTTTGTTTATTGAAGGAAAACAAGATGTGGATGATTTATCTGAATCATTCTTCTAATTTCATTTTGTTTTGAAAGACTCCCTTTGAGTCCTCTAATATTCCAAGTGATGATCTTAATTAATACCAGGGCTAAAAAAATTTAGAAGCACATTAATCTTACCTTCCTCTACAAGCTTTTTACCTTCTTTTACCATATGATATTGATTGGTCTTGCGACCTATTTTTTGATTAGAATCCATCTTCAATTTTTTTGCCCTGTTTCTTAACTTATTCCAATTGAATCTAAGATGGCTTCTAACCTTGAAGAATGCTCGTACACAACAAAAATTTTACTAGATGGTTCAACGGAGTCTATATTGGGACCTCGCATTATTTAAATTTTTGACATTTGAAAGATTATTTTTCTTGTGTAAATTTTCTCTCTTTTTTTTCTGTTGAAAACCTTTGATTTGTTGGTTTGTCTCTGAGTTTTTCCCTTCATATTTAAATTGTGTTTCTAAGATTTTGGTTTCCATTATTTCCTATTCCTCACTTGGGACATCATTTGTGGAAAGGATTTCAAACGTATTAGCAGCTTACTTTGATTGATCCTTCATAAATGGTTTTTTTTTAGTGTTTCTATAGGAACTCACCAACTTCAAAACCAAGGTTGAAGAGGCAAGAAGGATTGAAGAAGGTATGGCTAAAAAATTAAAGGTAAAAGATCTAGAGTGTGAAATATTAGAACATGAGATAGTTTTATTAAGGATGGAAGTAAAAGGTTCTAAGGACAAGCTACACAAGTTTGAAGAAAATTCAAAGACTTTGGATAAGATTATCAATGCACAAAGGTCATCAATCACCATAACAGGACTTAGTTCTAAATAAGAACAAGGAAAAAAATAAGCATAAAAATGAGAATCAAGCTCAAGCACCAGATAAGAATAAGCATCAAAATAATTAAATAAAAGAGAAAGTGAGACTTCCAAGGATAAGTTGGATGATATAAAGTTCAACAAGAAAAGGAACAATGCACAAGTAAGGAACAAATAGAACAGAAATCAGGTAGAAGAGACTAAGAGACCAATGGGGTCTAGGCAAGGTTTCTTCAATGGAAGATGTTTTTCATGTCACAGGTTTGGGCACATGGCTTCACAATGCAAGACATAGGAAAGACAGGCATATGGTAACAGACAACCTTTCCATGGGTATTGCTATTCATGTAATGAGTTTGGTCACAAGGCAGTGAATTGTAGGGTTCATAACAGAAGAGGATATGGCTTCACTAGGAGAAATTCTAAGACATTTGCACATCCAAGGAATAATAACATTGTGTTATAAGTGCAATAATGATGGTCACATAGCAAAGTGGTGTAGATCAAACATTCCAAAAATAGGTATGAACAGGAACAGAAACATGAACAGGAACAGGAACATGGATGAGAATAGGAACAGAAACAGGAACAAGAACCTAGATGTAAACAAGAATAGGAATAGGAACAGGAATGATGATGAGAACAGTGATGATGACTTGGATAAAAATAGTCTAAGGATTCTAGAAACTCAGAAAAGAAGGTAAAATAATAAAGGTAAAGAACAATGCTTTCGGGGAGTAGAAATACTCCCACCCCAGAATTAACCACCTAATGAGGAGGTGGGGGAGGGGCTAAGCTAAGAGGCTCATTCTTACCCCCAAGCCCCAAAGGTGACTCTTTCCCATTGATTTCAAAGGGGGAAATATTTGTGTAATGGGGAGATATTTGATATTTGAGAGAGCATTGATCCAGGGGAGCAATGTCCCAGGGAGAGTAGAATAAAAAGAAAGGTCATATTTTGGTAAGAAGAATATGGGTTGCCATCAATGACAAATGGGGAGATTGTTGGAAATTTTGAGTACCTAATTCAAATTTGTCATTGATGTCATCAGATTAAGTCATCATTAATACCAAATATTTTAGTAGGAAACAAAGGGGATACAATGGTTATTTGATATCTAGGAAGAAGGCCAAAGATCAAGTGAAACAGTGTAAAAGACAGAAGTTAAAAAGGAGTTATAATATTTATTTTATAAATTATTTAAATTCAGTAAGAATTTAAATTTTATAAATAAATATTAAAGGTACTTTATCAAAGGTATAATATTATAATAATGGTTATTATAAAACTTAGTGTGCCATGGTGAATGTTGGTCATCAAATCTGCCTAGGTAAGGATTTTGGGTAAGTGTATGCGCCCTAGACCTGGACCAACATTGAAAGGTCGAAGGGAAGAGATGCCCCTCGTGCCAATCTCCGGAGAAAGGCCGGCTCCTATGCTAAACTACTTGGGTGTTTTGAAGACAAGAGTGCAGGAAAGAGATAAAAGGGATAAGGGTTAGAGAAATAAATAAAAAGGGTAAGGGAAGAGAGATTGATGATTTCAGGTGGGAGAGAACAGGAAGCACGATCGCTAACAGACAACTTGAATAGCAGCAAGGAACACCAAGAGTAAAATGAAAGAAACGTAGTATCAACCTTCCTATGTATCCTCCCGAACGAGTTTCAAGGTACTATCCCCGATCGCACATCGGACGCAGAGTTCAACATCTCAGTCTACAAACGAAGAGAGACAAAAGAATCAAGCAAGGCAGGCAACATAAAAGAAAGTCAATAGGATGTTTTTCAACTCCTATGTATCCTTCAGAACGAGTTTCAGGACACTGTCCCCGATCGCACACCGGACGCAGAGTTCAGCATCCAACATACAAACAAGGAGAGATAGAAGAATCAAGCACAGAAGGCAGCATAAAAGAGAAGAATTGAGCTCAAAGTCTCTTAGTATTAATCGCAGGACATCAAGTTACAGCAGCTTTCTAGCAGATAGTTCCCCCCCTTTTTACATTACAATACTTGGGTTTTTATAGAGGACCCGACCCTCTGAGTCATTATCACAAAATCGGCGAAGTGCATCCTCGAGCTTCGAGAAGTCGGCTCCTCGCGGTTGCTGCGACTGATCTCTCAAATCGGCTACTAAAAATAGCAACTGCAACCGGGTCCATCGGGGAAATAGGCATTCAATGGGCCGCCTGAACTGTCCTTAGTTTCTGGGTGCAATACTCGAGTAGCCACCATGCTTGACGGGTTCTCCTTCTTGGACTGGTACTTCAGGTCCAATTGCCCAAAATGATCGGCGAACTTGTCGGGCAAGGAAAAATGCATTTATGAAGCAACTGACCACCTCGAGAAAGTATCCGGCTTGAAGTGCGTGCCTTGGAAGCGCTTCGCTGGATCTCTTCTTGCAATTCTGCTTCACGGTGGGTTTGGGCCGAAGCAGATCCTTCCTCTGGGTTTGGTACTTCGGATAGTTGAGCTTCGCGGCACAACTTCGGGAGGTTTGAGTGCCGAAGTAGATCTCTTTTGGTGGGGCCCTTCATGCTCTACTACTTCGTTGGTTGAATTACTTCGCCTATGCCTCAAGGAAATGCTTCGCCGCGATCTTTCTTTGAAACTATGGTTCGGGAGGCTTGCGGCCGAAGCAAAAATGGTTCACAGGCGGAGGGGCCCGAGGTGGGTATTTCGGTGACTTTCTGGCGAAGCATTTTCAATGTTTGCTTCGAGATCTGCTTCGCAAGTTTTTGGGCCGAAGTAGCCTTTGGAAATGCTTCGGGTCCGAAGTAGTTCTTCTGCCTTAGCGACTTTGGAATTTGATTTTTGGGCCTTCCTTCTTCGGGCGGAGTTGTCATTTGAATATCTCTTCGCTAGGTTCCCACCCGAAGTAGTTTTGGAAATGCTTCGGGTGCGAAGATTTTCTTGGCGCTTTCCTCGTGTTTTTCTTCGGCAAAACTGCTTCGCTGATTTTCCACCCGAAGTAACCTTTTGAAATGCCTCGGGCCCGAAGTTCTTTTCATTTTATTCTTCCTCCCCTCAGTGAAGCTATCCTAGCTACGAAGCTCTTTCTATCTTCTTTGGTGTACAAGGGGAATGGCTAGGAAAACCAAAATTGCTATAACTTACATACATTTTAAAAGGTAATAATTAATATCATACAAAATTTTTGCTATTCTTCTACCCCTTGTATAATGTGACAAAAAGTGTCAACATTCTTGGCGGCTCGCGGGGTGACGAGCTCGCCTCGACAAAAGAACCCTTTAGCCCTGATCCATTGGGCTATTGAGTCATTAATCCCCCTCAGACCCTTCTCCTTTTTCTGTCTCCTGGGGCGCTTCTACGGTTTGCCCTTCCTCTGCCTCTGCTCTTCCTTCTGATTCCTCTTCCTCTTCTTCCTGCGTGGCTTCCTCTGGCGTGGCCTCTTGCTGCGGTGATGGTTCAAGGCGATCCCGGATACGTTTCATCGTTCGTCGGACATGAGCCCAGGCACCCTTCTGAAAAGGCTCCTGATCTTGCAATGCCTTTACTAGAACGCGAAACCGATCAATTTGCCCGATGTCAGCATGTTTGGCCCTGATGAATAGATCGTTTAGGCATGCTACCATCTTGCAGTGTCTCAAGATGAAGTCGGTTATCTGCACCTCTGAGATCGGCTCCGCCCACCCATCTATTTCTGAGACATCGCTCTCGAACTGAAGCCAGACTGGTTTGAGCTCGTCTTTAGTCAGAAGATTTTCGTCATCGTCTGTGAAACTCGAGAAACCCAAGGAAGAAAGGTCCTAAAAATAATTCATTGAGGCGTGCTGCTCATTGTCAAAAATGTCCTGGAGGCTTCTAGCTTTCTGAGCTTTTCGCACCTTGGAGAAGAAGGCACGAACCATGGCCTGGGCCGTGGACCAGTCCCTAGCTGTCCGGGTCATTGCAGTGATCTGCGAGGTCCTGATATCTAGCATTCTGGACGTCAAAGGCCAACTTGAGCCGGCTCCTGGCTTTCTGCGTGACTTCATCAATAACCGGCCCTCCCTCGGCAATAGCACGTTGGGCTTCGGTGACGTAGGTCAATATGGAAAGGGCGTTGGAACATCGAGACCTAAAATTCTTAAGCAGATGCACGCGAATCTCCTTAATCCTGCTCCTGTCGAACATCGATAGGTCTTCCTTCTCGTACAGCTGAGCTTGCATTTGCGTGACTTTGCCTTCAAGCTCTTTGGCCTTTAAATCATTTTTGGCCCGTCTCTGCGCTTGATTCTCCTCTGTACACTGGAGCTGTAGAATTTGCTGCTTTAGAGCACGCGCTTCCTTTTCCATTGTTTTGCACTGCTCCTCGGCTTCTGCCAACTTGGAGCGAACCCTTGCCAGATCTTCCTCTAGTTTGACATTGGCGGTTTCTGCCTCCAACCTACATTGGTTAGCAATAGTAGCATGCGCTCTAAAGGTCTCGATTCGGACATGCATGGATGCTGATTCGTTATCCACATTCAGATGCACCAGGTCCTTAGGTGTTTCCTGGTAATCATAGTCTACTGGAGTCATTTCATCCAGAGGCTTCTGTACCTTAGGGACCTTCTTGATTTTGTGCATCTTCCCGGCTTTTAGATCAAACACGGCGCATTTTTCAACTTGAGCCATCGCGCGCCCTCTTCTTTTCCTCGCCTCCTTCAGTATTTTGTCGGTATTTTTTCGGGCTCGGAGCAGCTTCTCGGCAAGGGGGCGTTCCTTGATCAAGGACATCTCTGACTCGAATAAGGCTGGATCTCCAGTCGAAGGAGTGAACAAATATAGGGAATGGATGGGGGATGCCTCGCCAGAAGGTTCGGCGGTGGGTGTGGCGGGCATTTCAGCGATGGGGGCCACATCGTGAGAAGTGGGACTCGGCGTCGAAGTAGCATCCCCGCCTCTACTAATGACCAAGGGAATGGCAGCATGAGTAGGTGAAGTAGGATCGATGGACTTGTCCCTGTCGGGATTGTGGGATGGACTTGGACTAGCCACGGGTGACGCGTGAGGGGATGAGTGGCCCTGCAGGGGAGACTGATGGGAACCTTCGGTCGTGGCCGTAGTGGACATGGGTGAGTCCTGAGCAAAGGGTGGAGAATGCGTACCTGAGTGCCCTCCTGGAAAAGCGGCTGTAGTGACTTCAAGTGCAGCCGTCTCCTGTTCTTTCTCTGCCTCGACATTTTCAACCTCCATGGTTTCTGCCTCAGCGTCCCCTTCGGATTGGAGGAGTTCCTCCACATTGATGACATTGATATCCGGGATGGTTTTGGCGCTTGGTGGCGCTACGCCTTCAATGTTTGTTTTGGATGGACCTGGTGTAGGTCGTCCAGTGGAGGCACTCTGAAAACCTGTACGGGGTCGCTTCGGATAGTTCGGGGGCACTGGGCCTTGTTCTGGCCTCTTTCTTTTTGTTTTCACCAGCGGTTGTTCTGACTCTTCGAAACTCGTGTCTTGGCCTCCCACAGGTACCTGAGGTGGTTTACGTGGTGTGGCTTTGGCCTTCTTCTCCTTCTTCGGCCTCGAAGTCTTATTTTCTCTTCTTGGGCTTTCGCCCAAACCTGGGATAGCTGGAGGAATGAGGTCGGCGAAGGACAGGGGCTTCCATGTCCCGGCATTGGCCTCATAGGCCATCGTGAAGTCCTTGTCAGATGACAAAAAACCATAAGAATTCATCTTTCGATGATGGACCCTCATTATCCACCACTCTCTTAGCTGGGCCACGTCCCAATATTTCACTGCCTCCCTCAAATCATCTTTTGCCTTCTTCCAGAAGGTGGAGTTGGGGCTCGGGAGAGGGTGCTGAACTGGGTCATATGCGACCTCCATCGGGTAGAACTCATGCCAGGGAGGTAGCGTTTCCATTTTCTCCAAGTGCCACTCCAGATCCTTCCCATTAGGATTGTTCCTTTGCTCCACAATTTCTGGATAGGGGCAAGCGTGGAAGTTCTTGAATCGAAGATGGTCCCTCATTACCCCCAAGGGGTCATAGAGCCATTGTTGAGGAAGTTGGACTAGGCCAAAATTGGCGAGTTTCTCCTCCAAGAAAACATTTTGGTTGAGGGCAAACACCTCGATAACTCCCATTTTGAAAGGGAAATCACAGGTGTGAGCCCATTTCCGTCCATGGCCATAAATGGCGTTTGTTGCATCGCTCTGTCGAGCGACCTCCAATGCGAACTGGTATTCGGAGGGATAGATTGGCAGTAGGAAAGGCTTCCCTACGAAGCCGAATATGCGAATTACGAGCCCCTGTGTCAGCTGAAAAATGTCTCCCCTCTTCTCTTGTACCACCTTGTCCCTTAGGAGGAGGGGAACCCGAGGGGAAGACCCTGTTAGCATGTGCATTGCGGGTCCCAAAAATTGTTGGTTAAAAGAATAATAGGACTCCGTCTTCAATAGGAGAAGGGTCCACTGGTATACAAGCAGAGGGTTTCCATCCTCGCCGCTTGCCGTAATAGCAACATAAGGGAAAATTTTATGTACATGAAAGAAAAATAACCAAACAAGAAGAGAACAGGGCGAGAAGTACTTATTTGTCCCAGCATTCTTCATGTTGGTGAGCCGCGTATGTAGGGTCCTGGCCACCCATTCTACCCAGTCAAAAAATACTGGGTTGGTGCTCGGCCTCGAAGCATCAGGGGCATAAAATTCCCCTCTGGAAATACACTCAGCCAAAGACACCTGCCACGGGTGCACCGAAGCGTCGGTAGATAGGCCTGCCACCCATGCAATGATGGAGAAGATGTCGGCATTTTTGAAGGCCTCCAAGGGTAGGGGCATTTGGGGCAATTTGCCCGAAGGGAGCCCACTTTTGAGGCTCTGCCACAAAAAATTGATCATGTAGTTGGAGGACGTGAACCTCTCCATTTGTTCGCTAAGAATAACGTTGCGAACTATGTACCCCTTAGGAGGGCCCTGCTATGGCGCAAAGGCTGCCTGGACATCTTCCTTCAGAATGGAGAACAGCTTGTGGCCGGAGGCATCTACCACTTTCCTGGAGGTGGGCTGATAGTTCCGTGCGATGGCATCAATCAGCTCAGGGCAGTGATGTGTGGGGGGCGTCAGATACCAGTATATCTGGGAGTAGTAAGCGACAACTCTTTTGTTGTCTATCGAGAGCCTGCTTTTCATGAACTCGATGGTGCTCCTGAGTTCAGCTATGCTCCTCGATAGCTTGGTGTCTCTGATCCTATCCCATGCATCAATTGGCGGTTCTTCAGGTTGCTCATCCCCAGAATCCTCTCTTTCTCCCATGACTTGTTTCTCAGGGCGACGGCTAAAATCAACTTTCTTCGGCCCTTTGTCATGGCCCTTTGCCTTTGGCTGTTCGGGGGCCACCACTTCTGGTTCCTTTCCCTTTTCCTTGGAGTTCTTCTTTCCCATGGTTGATGCTTAGGGCGGCGAAGTCTGCAATGTGCTGGGGTTCGGAGGCTTGAAAGCATAGGATGGAAGAGCTTGTAGGTTGACAGTGAAGTCTGCATGAATCGTTGAGCAAGTAGCTTCTCCACTGTTGGAGTCTGTGTTATATAGCCTTAGAAGGCAACCACCAGTATTTATGGCACTTGCCATAATTAACTTCGCGTCGCTTCATCTAATTCTCCGCATGGTGGAGTGGTACACAGGGCTGTGTGTTATGATGATTGCGGCTTGCTTTGGAAGCGTGACCCTCTGCCACTTTGTACCCGAGCATGAACTTTTCCCCTAACCGAATCCCTAGAGGACGTACCCGCCACCTTTTCATTTAACTCGCCCGCTTTGGACGCTTTTGAAGGTGGCTATCGGCACGTTCCCCTAGGCATGTTTTAAATGCCCCTGCCTTTTCCATCATTGGGTTGGTGAAGTCGAGGTCAGGGTTGAAATGCTTCATAGCGAACCTTTGGTGCGAGCCGGTTTTCTACGCTTCGGGCCCGAAGTAGTTCTCTTCGCAGAAGGTGGTTCGCCGGTCCTCCTTCAAAAACTATTTCGCTTGGACTCCTCTTGGCGAAGCACCCTTCGTACCTCGGTCTGAGTCTTGCTCGGCCAACAAAATTTGTTGTGAGCTATTTTCTATCAGCTACTTCGTACGCCCAGTCCCCGAGCTTCTCTTCTTTCTTATTATTATTATTATTATTATTTTATTTATTAGCTGCCGAAGTAAAACTCGACCTGAGTCTTTGAGCAACACCTTATTTACCAGCCGAACTATTTACAGTATTTACACAAATTTTTTGTGGCATAATCGGCATGCCGCCACCATAAATTCAACTTCGGGTGATTATCCGACAAACCTGCAATGTCCAGACCAGATCCGATTGAACTTTAGTTGATTTTTGAGGTTCGGATCACTTCTTCCCAAAGTTGTCCATGCTGCGAACAGGAAGCAACGCAGCGGGGTGTTATCCCTGCCAGTACTCGGATTATTTATGAAGAGATTCACCACGTGAAGGGGTCCTCGAGGGACCGGATCTAGTGATAGCCGAAACCAATACCAGACCCAATACCAGAATTCTGAGGATTCCATTAGCTGAGGGCTGGGTGTAGGTTCTTCTACTCTCTCGATGTCGTAGTAAGGCTCCTCCAGCGAAGAATAATCTTCCAGTGAAGAAATATCTTCTGGGATCTCCTCGGGCTCAGCTCTTTGATGAGATACGCTTGATGAGCTCGGGCTGAACATTCGCGTACCATCCCTTGGGATACAAAAAGGGTGCAAAAATGTGCCCTCTTTGTTCTCAGGTTCCACCACTTGAACCTGCTCTTTTCTTCGATTCATCTCCTGAGCAGCCAGATTGTTTGTAGTAGGGGACGAGCTTGCATTTTTCCATTGTTGGACTAAGATGAGGTTTGCCTCTTGGGCTCCAAATGACTGCACCTCGGGCCTCGACTCAGGATGAGGAATCCGCTATGATGAATACTGTGTTGGACGGACAGGAGCAGTAATTATCGAAGAAAGCGATGGAGCCTCTCCCCACTGCCACTTTCTCGATAAGAGTAGGAGTTGTTCTGCTCGTACTGCTTCCTCAAATATTTGAGGAAATCTTCGCTCACCCGATTGCAGTAGGATGAGGCTGATGTCCGGGTGAAAAGCCCAAACATAGAAGAGATGAGCTTGGGCAGGTGTTGGTTGGATCTCCTCCGGGATTCACTTCCAGCTTTTGTAGAATCGGACATTGAAGTCCGTAATGCCCTCCAAAGGTGCTCTCTTGATGGTGGAGAGGTAAGTGAAAAGCTGGAAGGGGTCCTGCGAGTCGTCGAATGTTCTGATTAGTGCTCCCGCTAAGTCATCCCATGAGCAGATGCTTTTTGGCTCGAGCAATCTGAACCACTATTGCGCCCTTCCTTCCAGAGACAGGACCAAAAGTCTGATCATAACATCTTCGTGTACTATGTCATGGAGGGGTGCCAAAGCAGCGACAGCTTCAAGGTGCTCTCGCACCATTCTCATAGTGCCATTGTATTTTGTTAATGACTTCAAAGCACTTTTGGGAATCTCGTGATAGCTTTGGATATTCAGGGGGCCTGGGGCATTCCAGCTGGGACAGCTAACCCCTGCCATTATAGCAGCGATCTGCAGAGATCACGGTTGTCATCGCTAAGTCGGAGTCTTCAGGTGAACATTCTTTCTCCGCTTGTGAGGTCAAGGCTGCTCACCGAACCTTGATTCCTTCGGGATATCTTCTTTCAGATTTTAAAGGCGCCTACGATCAAGAGATCTGGATCTTCAACTTAACAGAGTCGCCAGGTGATTTTTCCAGATGAAGACAAGCCAGAGATTCACCAAACTCGAGCTTTCTTAAGATATAGTTGACATGAGGACATAGGCTTAGGCACTGGTCTTTACGACTTAGAGATTTTTGGGTTGAACAGAGTCGCCAGATGCTAATGAGTCTTTTGGTAATGAGAGCATCGATTCTCACTACTACTCAGAAGATGAGATTGACCGGATCTCACCGGGGACTATTAGAACTACTGGCTCCGGTGAAGACGGGCTAGAAATTTTCTCAAAATATGGGACGTGGGTCCCACCGGGCGTGCCAAAAACTGTTGGTCATCAAATCTGCCTAGGTAAGGATTTTGGGTAAGTGTATGCGCCCTAGACCTGGACCAACATTGAAAGGCCGAGGGGAAGAGATGCCCCTCATGCCAATCTCCGGAGAAAGGTCGGCTCCTATGCTAAACTACTTGGGTGTTTTGAAGACAAGAGTGCAGGAAAGAGATAAAAGGGAGTAAGGGTTAGAGAAATAAATAAAAAGGGTAAGGGAAGAGAGATTGATGATTTTAGGTGGGAGAGAACAGGAAGCACGATCGCTAACAGACAACTTGAATAGCAGCAAGGAACACCAAGAGTAAAATGAAAGAAACGTAGTATCAACCTTCCTATGTATCCTCCCGAACGAGTTTTAGGGTACTGTCCCCGATCGCACATCGGACGCAGAGTTCAGCATCTCAGTCTACAAACGAAGAGAGACAAAAGAATCAAGCAAGGCAGGCAGCATAAAAGAAAGTCAATAGGATGTTTTTCAACTCCTATGTATCCTTCAGAACGAGTTTCAGGACACTGTCCCCGATCGCACACCGGACGCAGAGTTCAGCATCCAACATACAAACAAGGAGAGATAGAAGAATCAAGCACAGAAGGCAACATAAAAGAGAAGAATTGAGCTCAAAGTCTCTTAGTATTAATCGTAGGACATCAAGTTACAGCAGCTTTCTAGCAGATAGTTCCCCCCCCTTTTTACATTACAATACTTGGGTTTTTATAGAGGACCCGACCCTCTGAGTCATTATCACAAAATCGGCGACCAACTACTTGTCAAACAAAAGGTATGGGCAAATTCCTTCTTGGTTGAGTTGATTGATTGTTGTCTTGAAAATTAAGTTTGGAGTGAAAAGGATTTGATTAGGGTTTCCTTTTCAAAAGTGGTTGAGTTATTGCTTCAAGGTTTTCTGATTTGAGAGTTGAGATTAAAACCTTGTTTTATTAGCATTGTTGTTGAGATCATTGGTTGAGTGAAGTGTTTGAGTTAATGCTTCAAGGTTTTCTGAAATTGAGAGTTGTGATTAAAACCTTGTTTGATGAGCATGGTTGTTGAAGTGAGTTGTTATGCAAAGAACTTGAACTAGGGATTGAAAAGATCATGAGTATCATTGTTATGTGAGATTTTTTGTTGAGCATTGTTGGAAATATTTTGAGTTGGATGATACATGCTTGGACTAGGGTTTGTGAGCAAGAGTTGTTTCTTGAAGTGATTGGTTGAGTAGATTTGATTGAGCCTAGTCAAGTGGATGTATGAAGTGATTGTTCAAGTACCATAAAACAAGCTATTCTATATTATGATTTTAGTTGAGATTGAGTTTTGAGAATAGAACATATTGAGTCTCTAACATTCTCTTTATGCTTCTATGAGATTGATTTGAGCAAGTGATTGAGTTTTGAGAATAGAACATATTGAGTCTCTAACAATTCTCTTTATGCTTCTATGAGATTGAGTTGAGAAAGTGATTGAGTTTTGAGTATAGAACATATTGAGTCTCTAACAATTCTCTTTATGTTTCTATGAGATTGATTTGAATTAAGAAAGTGATTGAGCATTGAGTAAAGAACATATTGAGTCTCTAACAATTATCTTTATGTTTCTATGAGATTGGACAAGTTGAGCAGATTTGTGCTAGACCGAATGGACTGTGTTTAGTGCAGATTTGAGTGAGCTTATTGAGCAGACTTGTGCTAGACCAACTGGACTGTGTTTAGTGCAAGAGATTGAGTAGAGCTGTGCTAGACCGACTGGACTATGTTTAGTACAGAATTGAGATAGAGCTTTGGAGGTGACAAAGCAGAGAGGACAGAGTCTCTAGTGGATAGATATCCATCAGCCAGGGTAGTGAGGACAGGTCTTCTGAGTGGGGACAAGAGTCTTCAGTGGAGAGAGATCCACAAGCCAGTGTAGTGGAGGCAGTAGTCTTCTAGAGGATCACCGACCAGAGCAGAGGAGAAGGAGTTCTCCTATGGATAGAGATCCACGAACCAGATTTAGGGGATCAACATCTCCTTTGGATAGAGGTCCATAAACATTGTAATAGGGAAAGAATTCCCAAGAGATTGATTGAGAAAATTTTAGTGAAATATTTTCTCCATGGAGTAGCCCACATTGGGTGAACCACGTAAATTGTGGTGTCTCTATTGTGTGTGATGATTGGTGCATTGCTTTGGTTATTGCTATTGATATTGCCATTGATTATATTGATTAATACTATTTGGGAAAGAAAAGCAAAAAATGGTCTTATACTGTTCACCCCCCTCTCAGTATAAGCTTGTGTTCTTCAATTGGTATCAGAGCCGGTTCCTTCAGAAATATTTTAACAACTTGAAGGAAGATCTTACAAGAACACAAATGGCAAAGAAAGGCAAGAGTAGAAGCATGAGACACAAGAAGAAAAGAACACCTATGGTCATGAAATAAAAGGAAGATGAGTTTAATATTGTTGTGTTGGGAGGACAAATGGAAATAGATCCAAGAGATGAATCAAGTAATGGAGAAATATCCAGACTAATAAAGTTTTGTACCAGATTTGGGAAGATAGGTCATCATGCAGCTTATTGTTCACAAGAAGGTGAAGAATGTTTTGTCTGTGGTCAACTCGGTCATGATGCAAGTTATTGCAATGGGTTTGATAGCAGTGAAGACAAATATGATTCTCTCAGATCTGAAGTTCTAAAGAATGAGTCAAAAAAAGGTAACAGGAATAGTCGAAGCAGGTATCAAGAAGAAACTCCACTTTGGACAATAGAAGAAATTGAAGAAGAGAAAGATTCAAAAAAAGAAAATGAGGAAGCCACTCTTAAGGAACTTGTTGAATTGAAAAGAGAGAATTTAGAATTGAAGGCTCAAATACAAGAAGATGAGAAATATAAGACAAAGCTTCTACAAGATCTTTTTGACTTGAGAGATAAGGATGAAAAGGCAAGAAGAATTGAAGAAGGTATGATTGAAAAGTCAGAGGTAAAAAGGATAGAATGTGAAAGACTTATGGTTACTCTTGAAGAATTAAAAAGGGATAACTAAGGATTAAGAGTTCAAGCTCAAGAATATGAGAAAGCAAAAGCAAAGTTTCTAAAAAAACTCACCAACTTCAAAACCAAGGTTGAAGAGGCAAGAAGGATTGAAGAAGGTATGGCTAAAAAATTAAAGGTAAAAGATCTAGAGTGTGAAATATTAGAACATGAGATAGTTTCACTAAGGATGGAAGTAAAAGGTTCTAAGGACAAGCTACACAAGTTTGAAGAAAATTCAAAGACTTTGGACAAGATTATCAATGCACAAAGGTCATCAATCACCATAACAGGACTTAGTTCTAAAGAAGAACAAAGGAAAATAGGAAGCAAAAAAAGGAGAGTCAAGCTCAAGCACCAGAAAAGAAGAAGCATCAAAAGAATTAAATAAAAGAGAAAGTGAGACTTCCAAGGATAAGTTGGATGATAGAAAGTTCAACAAGGAAAGGAACAATGCACAAGTAAGGAACAGATGGAACAGAAATCAGGTAGAAGAGACTAAGAGACCAATGGGGTCTAGGCAAGGTTTCTTCAATGGAAGATGTTTTTCATGTCACAGGTTTGGGCACATGGCTTCACAATGCAGGACACAGGAAAGACAGGTATATGGGAACATACAACCTTTTCATGGGTATTTCTACTCATGTAATCAGTTTGGTCACAAGGCAGTGAATTGTAGGGTTCATAACAGAAGAGGATATGGCTTCACTAGGAGAAATTCTAAGACATTTGCACCTCCAAGGAATAATAACATTAAGTGTTATAAGTGCAATAATGATGGTCACATAGCAAAGTGGTGTAGAGCAAACATTCCAGAAATAGGTATGAACAAGAATAGGAACATGAAAAGAACATGAACAGGAACATGGATGAGAATAGGAACAAAAATAGGAACAGGAACCTAGATGTAAACAAGAACAGGAACAAGAATGATGACAGGAACAGGGATGATGACTTGGATAAAAATAGTTAGAGGATTTAGGAAACTCATAAATGAAGGAAAAGAATAAAGGTAAAGAACAATGCTTTCGAGGAGTAGAAATACTCCCACCCCAGAATTAACCACCTCATGAGGAGGTGGGGGAGGAGCTAAGCTAAGAGGCTCATTCTTAGCCCCGAGCCCCAAAGGTGACCCTTTTCCATTGATGTCAAAGGGGGAGAGATTTGTGTAATGGGGAGAGATTTGATATTTGAGAGAGCATTGAGCCAGAGGGAGCAATGTCCCAGGGGGAGCAGAATAAAAAGAAATGTCAGATTTTGGTAAGAAGAGTATGGGTTGCCATCAATGACAAAGGGGGAGATTGTTGGACATTTTGAGTCCCTAAGTCAAAGTTGTCATTGATGTCACCAGATGAAGTCATCATTAATACCAAATATTTCAGCAGGAAACAAAGGGGATACAATGGTTATTTGATATCCAGGAAGAAGGCCAAAGATCAAGTGAAACAGTGTAAAAGACAGAAGTTAAAAAGGAGTTATAATATTTATTTTATAAATTATTTAAATTCAGTGAGAATTTAAATTTTATAAATAAATATTAAAGGTACTTTATCAAAGGTATAATATTATAATAATGGTTATTATAAAATTTAATGTGCCATGGTGAAAACCCAAATAAAATATTTATAATTCTTATTATAATGTTTTATAAGGCAAAAGTGGGTTTTATAAAGTCTAAAGATATTTTAATAAACCCAAAGGTTGGGTTTAAGACCAAAGGCATTCGAAGCCTTTATGATCTCCATTGACATCATAGAAGACAACAAGGAAAGCGTCGATGTTTTCAAAGTAGTGGAAGAAGCATATAAATACTATGCCTAAAGTTTAAATTTATTATCCTTGCTCTAAAGTAAAAAATATTGGCCTACGAAAGTAAGAGCTCGTGAGTGTATGCGAAAAATGTGACAGCAAAGTGTTGAAGGGAGGAAGCTTCGATTTTTGAAGTTGCATAAGACAATGTGGTCTAGTGGCATTTTGGAAAGCACAAAAGCATTGGCTTGCAAGGGAGTTCGTGTTCGAATCACGATGGGTGCATCGTGAGGTGTGTTGAGTGAAGCTCCTACGGCGCACGTTCTTTTGCCAAGGCGGAAGGAGAGAGTGGAGATTAAGAAGCACGTGGTGCTTCATTAATCTCAACGAGCGCTTGGCTCGTGCGGCGACTTTGGCCATGGTTAAGGCGCTCATAGGGGGCAACGTCGAGGGTTCGATTCCCTCCAAAGGCAAAGGTAATATTTTGATTTTAATTTTAATTAAATGCCTAAGTTGGAGGTATAAGGTTGTTTAGTGGTTGAGTTTGGAAAGGTTGCTTTGTAATAAAGTTGTGGTAGTTGAGAATTACCTTTAGGAGTTATAAGGAGAATTCTGTTTTTATTTTTAAAAGTCTTAAATTGCTATTGTGGAATATTAGAAGATTAAGACTTTGTGGGTAGTATGTTATTTTGAATTAAGGGTTTTTGTGATTATTGTGAGGATATTGATTACTAATCAAGTTGGAGTGATAAGGTGTAATTTTGATATTATTTTTGTGATATGTTTTGTTGAAGAAAATTATCCTCTAACCCTTATTGAGATTGGCAAAGAAGTATTTGTGAGTGTGGCAGATTTGTGAGACCAACTACTTGTCAAACAAAAGGTATGGGCAAATTCCTTCTTGGTTGAGTTGATTGATTGTTGTCTTGAAAATTAAGTTTGGAGTGAAAAGGATTTGATTAGGTTTTCCTTTTCAAAAGTGGTTGAGTTATTGCTTCAAGGTTTTCTGATTTGAGAGTTGAGATTAAAACCTTGTTTTATTAGCATTGTTGTTGAGATCATTGGTTGAGTGAAGTGTTTGAGTTAATGCTTCAAGGTTTTCTGAAATTGAGAGTTGTGATTAAAACCTTGTTTGATGAGCATGGTTGTTGAAGTGAGTTGTTATGCAAAGAACTTGAACTAGGGATTGAAAAGATCATGAGTATCATTGTTATGTGAGATTTGTTGTTGAGCATTGTTGGAAATATTTTGAGTTGGATGATACATGCTTGGACTAGGGTTTGTGAGCAAGAGTTGTTTCTTGAAGTGATTGGTTGAGTAGATTTGATTGAGCCTAGTCAAGTGGATGTATGAAGTGATTGTTCAAGTACCATAAAACAAGCTATTCTATATTCTGATTTGAGTTGAGATTGAGTTTTGAGAATAGAACATATTGAGTCTCTAACAATTCTCTTTATGCTTCTATGAGATTGATTTGAGCAAGTGATTGAGTTTTGAGAATAGAACATATTGAGTCTCTAACAATTCTCTTTATGCTTCTATGAGATTGAGTTGAGAAAGTGATTGAGTTTTGAGTATAGAACATATTGAGTCTCTAACAGTTCTCTTTATGTTTCTATGAGATTGATTTGAATTAAGAAAGTGATTGAGCATTGAGTAAAGAACATATTGAGTCTCTAACAATTCTCTTTATGTTTCTATGAGATTGGACAAGTTGAGCAGATTTGTGCTAGACCGAATGGACTGTGTTTAGTGCAGATTTGATTGAGCTTATTGAGCAGACTTGTGCTAGATCGACTGGACTGTGTTTAGTGCAAGAGATTGAGCAGAGTTGTGCTAGACCGACTGGACTATGTTTAGTACAAAATTGAGATAGAGCTTTGGAGGTGATAGAGCAGAGAGGATAGAGTCTCCAGTGGATAGATATCCATCAGCCAGGGTAGTGAGGATAGGTCTTCTGAGTGGGGATAAGAGTCTTCAGTGGAGAGAGATCCACAAGCCAGTGCAGTGGAGGCAGTAGTCTTCTAGAGGATCACCAGCCAGAGTAGAGGAGAAGGAGTTCTCCTGTGGATAGAGATCCACGAACCAGATTTAGGGGATCAACATCTCCTTTGGACAGAGGTCCATAAACATTGTAATAGGGAAATAATTCCCAAGAGATTGATTGAGAAAATTTTAGTGAAATATTTTCTCCGTGGAGTAGCCCACATTGGGTGAACCACGTAAATTGTGGTGTCTCTATTGTGTGTGATGATTGGTGCATTTCTTTGGTTATTGCTATTGATATTACCATTGATTATATTGATTAATATTGTTTGGGAAAGAAAAGCAAAAAGTGGTCTTATATTGTTCACCCCCCTCTCAGTATAAGCTTGTGTTCTTCATATCATGTTTCTTATTATTGAAATGTTTATCTAACCTTGGGTTGAGATAGAATGTTCCTCTAAGTAAAGCCTAATCCTGGGGTGAGTTGCATGAAGGCAATAACCAGGTAGAAACGAGTCCTAGAAGAGTTTGTGCGAATGCAATAGTTAGGAATTCATAAACCTAGAAAGAGTTATGAGAAGACAATAGCTAGGGTACTTGTGAACTGTTGTACCTTGAATGTGTAGGTTTGGGTATGTTCCATCTAAATATTGAGAAATTTTTTCACAAGACAGTAGTGTTGATCCCTCAATCATGTAGGATCAGGTGATCATGTTAGTTGTCATTGAACTGGTAATGACCTTAGTTAGCTCACAGAGGTGTGGTAACTAAGCATCGAGGCTCTACACTATTCAACCTACCTAAATAGATTTAGATTCAAGATAGGGAATGAGCATACCCCTTTAAGTGTATAGGTCTTAAAGGATAATCCCTACATCATGGTCATAAGATCCTATGTCGAGGAGGGTATGGAAAAGGTGGGGGGACCACTTTATACATCCTTCTAAATGTGTATTTTAGTAAGGTAAACCCCAAAAAACATGATAGTTGGCCACTCCTATCCACTGAGTGTCGTCTATAATAAATTGGAACTCAAATATGGTGAAGCCTTATATACCAAGTTAAACAAATTATGGGTGTTCCCCTTGTGAGCCTTTGTTTGTAAGTGCTATTTAAAAAAAAGGGTTTGTAGTTTTAGGTATTTACAAATAAATATTTGATTGTTGTCTAGCCTCTTATTCAAACTCTTACAAAAATATGTATGTATATTTATGAGCTATTAATCATTTATGTTAAAAGCTAGTTGAATGAATAGTCCGCTATAGTCATTCTGCTTTCTAAATTTCTTATTGGATTATTGTTCTCTAGTTCTGGAATGTATGGCAAATTGTTTATCATTTATGTGGATGAATTGTTCTGTAAGTAAAAGTGACAAGCTGGTCTGTTAGGTAATCTAGTTTTGACTAAACAGTATAGTCTTTTATGCATTATGTTTCTTGATGTTGCTGAACTCACACCATTATAAATTTAGCTATCTATATTTTATTTATTTCTGCACTCTTTTCAACTGCATATTTTCTTAGTTAGCTAGTTGGAATTCAAAGGAACTAGTCTAATTTAGAGGTTGATGCATGAAACATCACTTCTTTGTCATCTTCCAATCTTGGTCAAAATCTTAGGGCACAAATTGATCCAAAGGTAAATTTTAGACCAATATTTTTTGGTATGCTCTATGGGACCCAAACCTCACCATCTTGATAGATCAGACATGTGGTGATACTTTTCTCTAATAGGTCATTTATCAATCACTCATTTACTCCATTCACATAGAAATCCAAATACATTGAGCCATCGGTAAACCCTAAAAGTTTAGCTGCTACACTAACTTCTAAACTTTATGATCACAAGGCAGGTAAGTAAAAGGCTAGATGAACTAGTAGAATTTCTAGAATTACCTCCACTTGTATTTAGAAGATAATACTCCATCCCATCTTCCAGATCATCATCATCTTCAAGTCTTTTACAAGATCAAGACTACACAGACCCCACATCCTCTATATCTTTAGATATATCATCACTAATGGATGATAATCAAAATCCATAAAACTTCCCAAATTAGAACAATATGAGGCCTCTTAATCTACTTGACCAGAATTCTATCTCTCAGGTAACATTAAAAGCATTACCTACATACGATGGTACCAAAAATACTGTATATGAGCATTGTTAGGATGTGGCTTCATTAGTTGCTATACATAATATCCAAGAGGAAGATGTTATTATAAAGTTATTGGTAATATCATTTAAAGGAAAGGTATTGTTTTGGTATCAGACCTTACCAGATAACAACATAAATTCATGGGCACAACTTGTTGGTAGGTTGGTACAATAATTCAATGAACATATAGATCCATTCTCATTATTGACATAGTTTACTGTAATACAAAGGCATCCACAGGAAGAAATCATGGACTTCAATATCATATTTAGCATACATGGAGATGAGTGCCTCAAGATCTTAGGCCAACCGATGCACAAACAATGTATTATTACCTATGATATTTCAAATCAAATATAGGCATGGAAATAAGGCAATCTAATGTATTGACATTTTCGAAGATTTTCCAAGTAGCATTAATGACAAAAAAAAACTTGATTGCTATAGGCGGACTCCTCCCAATACTATAATACCAATATTTCTAGAAATCTCGCAACAACAAATACAAGCCCCTCTTGCAAATATTTCTTTTCCAACTATGTCCTCAACCATCAATATCCCAACACTACTAAAACCTCTAACAACTCAAGCATTACCGACACTTCCTACTATACTTGCATTTCTAGCCCATGACCCTCAAATGACTTCCCTACAAGAAATAGCAACGAATGTGAAGAACTTGATGAATGAGGTTACTACTATAAAAAGGTGAGAAGATGAGAGAAACTTCCAAACCAAAATATTTCTATATATGATGAAATATCAAGTAGCCTCTACCAGCAAAACAACTTAGAAATCCAATACCATATACAATAATTAGGAAAGTGAACCTTCTACTTCAACTTCTAAAGCAGATTATTAGTGCTCAACCTGCAAAAATCCACATGGTGAGAGTTCTTGTATGCTACATCAACATTACATATAAAATATTGCAATTGAGAAAGCAGAAAGAGCCAAAAATGGGTAGGTAAATATGCTAAGAGAAGTTGATCACAACTTCATGATGCCAACGATTGAGCAGATGATAGTTTTAACGAGATTAAAAAAAGCTATTGCAAGTAGATCCTAAAGATATGGATCCCTTTAAGGTACCTTCTAAGCAAATAAATCAGACAAAAAATGATACCTCTCAATTCTAGTCATAAAATAAACCAACCTCCAATTCAAAAACTAGCTCAAGAACAACAAAAGCTAGCAAAAGAAACTAACTCAAGAACAAGCTAGAGATAAGCTCTGGTATCATTTGTCACCAATCGATAGAGATTTGAAGCAACTCATGAATAAAGGATAAGATTCAATGAACCTGGAAAGGAGAAGATAAAATAGTTTGAATCTCATAGCTTCGATATAGTTGATGAGTTGAAGAGAACACCATCAAAAGCTAGCATGTATGATGCTTTGATGATTCTAGGGCAAATTGACCTACTTCAAGCATCATTAAAATCCATTAAACATAGAGGATAGCACCAACTAAAACTCAGTTTGACCCAAGAAATCCTACTCTCGAAGCAAGGAAAAATAGGCCACCACCATTCTACTTGTCTTTACGTATGGAATGATGGGTGGTACACAACTGCATGATAGATTTTGGCACAACAACAACAACAATACCCAAGGTTGTGTGTGAGACAATGGATATGGAATATACTAGGAGTAGCTCTAGTGTGCTACAATTGGATGGTACTCCAATAAAGACTATGGGAGTAAATAAAAAATACATTGATGGTGTTGCATAGAATACCCCAAATAACAATTATTTAGGAGATGGTGGTGGTAGATTTAGAGCCTTATTTTGGAATGTGCCTTCCAAGGAGTTTACAACTAAACTAGATGGATATCTATCTCTAGATTATTCACATATGGAGATTCCATGAAAGAATAGAAGAGTGAATATCTATATTGATAAGCCATCCACCTATCACATAGAGAGGATTAGATAAGAGAATCAACAACTTGATACAATTGTCATGATTAATGAAGAGGCTTATATAACAAAAAATATTATTGAATAACTGCAAGTGGAAGATCAGTTCTCACTAAGGGATATTAACACCATAATTGAAACTAAAATTGGTACATATTCAATTTTGAAGCTAGAAGAAAAGAAAACCCTAGTTGTTGTAAATCAAGATATTCAACAAAACACAATGTGGAAGCTCTACTTCAATAAAGCAGGGTGCAAGAATGGTGCTAGAGCAGGCATAATATTAAATTCACCAGATGGGGTAGAAAAAGGATTTTCATACAAGCTAACTTGGAGTTGCACAAACAATGCGATAAAATATGAAGCACTCTGCCTTGGCCTCAAGAAAGCGAAGAAAATGGGAATTAAGCAATTGTTAATCCATGGGGACTGAGAATTGATTGTCAACCAAATTATAGAGAGGTACAACAATAAAAAATATTATCTCAAAGCTTACCAAAACAAAGTGTGGGATCTGATTGAAGGCTTTGAAGCCCTTAACATAAGAGCAATTCCTAGAGAGTAGAACTCTCATGCTGACTCACTAGCTTCTTGTGGGGCTAATTTTTGTCCGATGCCCAATGCAATAAGTAACTCAAGGTTAGTTAAGATGGTGTATAGACCGTTGGTACCAGATAAAGACACATTTTGGCAAATATTTGACAATGATGAACAAATAGTCAATTTTTTGATACAAGAAATGAATTGTGTAAATGAAACCAGGACACTAGAAAATGAAGACAAAGGTGATTTAATATAGTTGAAGAATAATTATATCTCAAAAGGATTAATTACCCTCAAGAGTCTATTTGATAGTAGTGATTGACCAATTTCCCACAAGATGAAGATTGATGAACAGGGATACAAAGAAATCTAGATTGAACCACGTAAACACCTTAAGGTTGGAGTACACTACTCTATAGATAAAATTAAGCAAATTCTAAACTTATGCAATGAATTCAGTGATATTATTGCATAGAATTATGATGATGTTAAAGTATACAACAAAGACACCATTCAATACACCATTGAACTAATGCTTGATACTAAACCTTTTTGATAAAAGCAAAGGTTGATTAATAAAAAGATAAAAGTGTTGATGAAGCAAGTATTGCTGAAATTTTTAAATGCTAAAATTATCTACCCTATCAAACATTCCACCTGGGTAGCTAATCTGGTGCTAATAAGAAAGAAAAACAATGATATTTGTCTTTGTGTAGACTTTCAAATTTAAATAAGGCCTCATTAAAGGACCATTATCCTTTGCCTCAAATTGACCAAATCTTGCACATAGTAGTTGGAGCAAAAAGGTTCTCTCTGCTAGATGAATTTTCAGGCTTTAATTAGATATGGGTTTGAGATGAGGATCAATATAAAACTACATTCACCACCAAATGGGGAACTTTTGCTTATCATCAAATGGCCTTTGGTTTGTCTAATGTTGGGGCTACCTTTTAGAGGGCAATGAATTTAGCTTTTGGAGAGTTGATGAATAAAAATAGTAATCTACTTGGATGATATGATAATTTTTTCTCACGAAGAAAAGAAACATGTCAAGCATCTCGGATCTGTATTCTAGAGATGCAAAGAATCTGAGATATCCTTAAATCCAAAGAAATCTTTGTCATCCAAGAAGGTAAATTTCTAGGACACATTGTGTCAGAAAAGGGGCTAGAAATTGATCAAGATAGGGTAAAGGCTATACTAGCACTCACATTGCCATCCAATAAGAAAGGTTTGCAATCATTCTTTGGGAAAATCAATTTTACCTAAAAGTTCATATTAAATTTTTCTCAAATTGTAAATCTAATGACAGAGATGCTTAAACAGTAGGTAAACTTTGCATGGACAGATGATAGAAAAATGCTTTCACAAATATAAGAGAAGTTATTATGAAAGATCTAGTATTAGCTAATCTAGATTATGCAAATTATTTTATTCTTTGTATTTAAGACAGAAGGAAGCTATGCAGTTGTGCTTACTAAAAAAAACCAAGAAAATGATGAACGATCAATAGCTTTCCTAAGTCAGACGTTACATGATCACGAGGAATGCTACAATTTCATAGAAAAGTAGGTCTATACTCTAATGAAAATATTGAAAAAAATTAGGCACTTTATTTCTCAAAGCAAAATGATGGTGTATGTAGTACACACAAACATAAAAAATTTATAATACAAGGAGAATTGGGTGATAAGTGGGTTGGTTGGATAACAAAGATTCAAGAATATGATATTGAGATCAAACCAACTAAGCTCGTAAGAGAGAAAGCATTGTGTCAGCAATTAGCAAAGGTAATATTGTAGAATGTTAACATGTTATTGGAAGAGCAGCAAAGTTCCCAGTCAAAAAATACAAATGAATCAGGACACTTGGATTGAGTATTTGATGTTTTTTAATCTGAAAAATGTTTGGACGATTTTATGGCTTCCCAAAGATGTAGGTATAGATTGTAGGTGATGAACTATGCAATAATTGATGGCATCGAATGTTTTTTGATGGTGTATCATTAAGATGCTTACATCTAGATAAATTATAAGAGGTTTTAAAGGAATTCCATGCTAGCTTCTTAGGTGGGCATTATTATGGATAAACTACAACAACTAAAATACTCATAGCTAGATACTATTAGCCTATGCTATTTTCATATGTATTCAAAATGGCCAAATCATGTGATAAATTCCAAATATTTAGGGTAAAAATAAGCATCCAACAATGCCCCTCTAGCCAATAATTATAGAAGAACCCTTTTAGTAGTGGGGGTTGGATTTCATTGGGATAATTAATCCCAATTCTTTTGAGATATAAATTCATATTAACAACAATTGAATACTTCATCAAATGGTCTGAAGAAGAGGCTATCAAGCGTGCGTACCAAGATACTATCATCGAATTTCTAGAGAAGTTGATCATCGAATTTGGTATTCCAACCATGATAGTATCAGACAATGCCAAATCATTTATTGAGAGAAAGACCATGGATTTTATGAGAAAATATGACATCTATTAGAACACATATTCAAATTATTATCCATAGGGAAATGGATTGGAAGAATCCACAAATAAAAATTTGATGAAGATAATTAAACAGAACATTAATGATAATCCAAGAAGCTTGCATTTATTAATTAACCAAGCACTATGGGCTGACATGATAACAATTAAAAGGACATTAAAAACTTCACCATATGCTTTGGTATACGAAAAAGAAGCAATACTTCCTATCAACTTAGAATTAATGGTTTTGAAGTTTATTAATCAAACAAAATTAGAAGATGCTCAACCAATAGAGAGAAAGATGGCAGAATTAATGTTGTTAGAAGAAAAGTGAGAAAAATCTTATAATAATTTTTGGCACCATCAAATAACTATCAAATGGTGGTTTGATAGAAAAGTGATTCCAAAATCATTTAGAGAAGGAGATCTTGTACTGAAGTGGGATTCATACCAAGCCAAGCCAGAAGGGTATGATAAACTAGAATCTATGTGGTATGGGCCATATTTGATAGCACAAAAGGAGTTAAATACATTTGAGCTTCCTTTAAGCACTATGCATAAAGAAGTGTACCACCTACTTGAAGGTCGTGTTTTATCTATACTAATAAACGATGAGTATTTAAGCACTATGTATAAAGAAGCATGCCACCTACTTGAACATATGTATATAGCGACATGTGTAAATAGGTGTGTTAAAATAAAAACTATCAAAATTGTGTACAGATGGAAATTATTGATTGGCTTGAAAGCTACTTATTAGCTGCCAAAATTTAAAATCACTATAATGCCATTGACTTGCGAAGTAACAGATAAAACCATGCACCATAATTATTGTAAAAGCTTGCAGTTAAGAAGTAATATTTTCTCGATAGGATAGGCATGCATGGCCTTCGATAGGTAATTAATAATGGTCATGCATGAGTTGTTTTTTTTATATAAAGGGAATTATATGTTAATACTGTACATTTTGAGCAATTAGAAATATAGAGAGCAAGAGAGTAATCTATCAAATAGAATTGTAGTGAGTATAAAAAATTTGGTGTGCAAAATAGCCCAAGGAAAGATAAGCCAGAGAGTGTAGAGGACGACCAAGGAGTTGCAAGAAAAATTGGCCAGCATTCATGACCCCATTTTGACTATTAGATCAAAACTAAGAAATTTTAGAGAAATTGTAGAGGAAAAGGGAAGGAGGTTGTTGTCAAACTATGTAGAATGCACTCCATAGAATTTGCTATTGTCTTGCTATATGCCTAGACTAGTCCACCCATGCTCAAAGTTGGTATAAGCTATTGTACAGTTCTATGACCCAATTACAATAATGGTTCACAACTCAAAACAAGAGGTGTTGGTCTAAATAACAAAGGAAGAAATCACCTGAGCTTTCACAACAAGGGTGTTATCGGATGCAAGGCCTAAGGCTATAGATATAGAGGAGCAAAAGAGCTTTCTGATGAAGCTAACTTTCAAAATTTGGCTAACAAATATGGATGACCAAGAAATACACACTTTCATGAAATAAAATGTAATAAGATTAAGCACTTTTGAGTTACATAAGAACCCTCTTGGGGTTATTAAAAATAGAGTCTCCAAGGTGGAGAACTCCCCTTTTGTCAAACAATGATTTAGGGTGTCTTCAAGAGTCTTCCTTTAGCCACACAATCAACTTTGTAGGAGGGTTTTGAAGCCTTGGATGCTTGACCTCCCAAGGCTTTTTACTAGTCCAAACACCTACACACATGTCCACAAGAAATAAATCAGAAGCATCTATTGGGCCTTTTCATATGAGGCCCCATGTTCATAGAAGAATGCCTAAAAAACTCTATTAAAAGCTTACAAAACATCACAAAAAACATGTAAACTATTATAAAAGCATGTAGATCATTACATAAGCATAAAATAGAAGTTGTTTTGCTACTTTTCCTTGCTATACCAGATTTTCTACCTTTGTCTAGTGCGGTTTTGGTGTCTCTATGTGATCACTTGGAGTGGTTGGCTCTATGTGACCGCTTAGAGTGGTTGTATTTGAGTGACCACTAGGAGTGGTTGGCTTTGAGTGGCCACTCAGAGTGGTTGGCTCTGAGTGGCCACTCGAACCTGTTAGCTTTGAGTTGTTCAAGAGCTACAAATTTTGGTGAGGCCTTTTGAGATGATTTCAAATCCACTACTATTGATTTGAAGCTGCAGGTCCTCTAAGTTGAGAGCAATTGACAAATGAAGCCTTGTTACTCTTTAAGAAGACTCCATTGTTGTAATGGGTTTGAGATCTTTAGTGGGGTATTCACTTGAGATTTCTAAGCATTCACAAGAGGGATGCAAGAATTTGGAGCAATTTTGGTAGCATATCCCTATGATTTCTTATGCTCATGCAAATGGAGAGAAATGAGGGGGTATTTATAGGGTTTTGAGAAAGGTGAGGTGGAGGCTAGGTGGAACCCAAGTGTCATGTGGGAAACCCAAGGAAAATATGGGGAGGACACATGGAGGAATGTGCACCCTCCATATTTATTAGCCTTGGGTGAGGTGAATCCTCACACATCCATGTCATAAAGTGGCCTAGGGGGATGTGAGATATGCATGGGGGAAGTGTGCCTTGGGTGATGTGGTGGAATTAAAAATTATTAAAAGTGCAAGATGAAAGGTGTGGAGGACAAGTGGCTTTATGAGGGAGGTTGACTTTGGAGTTAAAGAGAAATTTTAAATTCATCCAAAATGGAGGGAAAAGGGATGGGGGACAAAGTGGATTAAATGGAAAGAATTTAGGTGAGGATTTGGGAAGGGATTAGACTTCCTAGGGATTTGCTTGGAATTTTTAAATTAATGGTGCAATCTCCTAGGGATTTGTATGACCAAGAAATAAACCCTTTCATGAAATAATATGCAATATGATATGATATTATTAAGCACTTTTGATTTACATAAGAACCCTCTTGGGGTTGTTACAAATGGAGTCTCTAAGGTGGAAAAGTTTTATTTTTGGCAAATAATGGTTTAGGGTGTCTTCAAGAGTCTTCCTTTAGTCACACAATCAACTTTGTAGGAGGGATTTGAAGACTTGGATGCTTGACCTCTCGAGCCTTTGCACCAGTCCAAACACCTACACACATGTCCACAAGAGATAAATTAAAAGCATCTATTGGGCCTTTTCATATGAGGCCCCATGTTCATTAAAAAATTGTTTACAAAACTCTGTTAAAAGCTTACAAAACCTCACAAAAAGCATTTAAACTATTACAAAAGCATGTAAACCATTATAGAAGCATGAAAGAGTATTTGTATTCAAAGCTTACAAAACTCTATTAAAATATTGCCTACAAAACTCTATTAAAAGCTTATAAAACCTCATAAAAAGCATGTAGACCATTATATAAGCATGAAATAGAATTTGTTTTTTTGCTTTTACCTATTATACTTGATTTTTTCCTTTGGTGCAGTTTTGGTGTCTTTGTGTGACTACTCGGAGCTATTGGATTTGTGTGATCGCTCATAGCAGTTGGCTCTATGTGACCACTTAGAGCGGTTGGCTCTGTGTGACTGCTCGTAGTGGTTGGCTCTGTGTTACCGCTCAAAACGGTTAGCTCTGAGTTGTTCAAAGGCCACAAATTTTTGTGTGAAGTCTTCTGAGATGATTTTGAGTCCACTGCTATTGATTTGAAGCCACCAGGTCCTTCAAGTTGAGAGCAATCAACAAATGAAGCCTTGTTACTCTTCAAGAAGACTCTATTGTTGTAGTGGGCTTGAACTCTCCAAAGGGATGATCATACTCACAAGTTCATGCAATCAGAAAGGGACCCAAATTTTTTTTGTAGAGTTTTGTTAAGGTATTATTGTGCTCATGCAAATGAAGGGAAATGAGGGGGTATTTATAGGATTTTGGGCAAGTTGAGGGGGGATGAGGGGGTATTTATTGTACGATAACTTTGTTGTACGACCTATACAACCTTGTGTAACAAAACTTGAAAGAGTACAACCAACATATCAAACCTATACTATTGCTGCAATCATCAATGACAATACACAAAATGAACACACAGTGACAATAACATATATGATATAATGAATGGATATGAGTAGATTTTGCATTAACAATAGCTTGTATGGTGAATTATGTATGGTATTATCTTACATACATAGTCTATGATCTAGTGCAAAATGTCTCCTCTTGGCATACACAATGCAATGTCTATGCAAATGTATCTACTCTCTCATATGTGTGTTTGCACCCAATACCATACCAACAACACACTTCGACCAACTATGCCAAATTTCACAACAGTTTCCACAAACGAATGGAATCAATCATTGCCCAATATTGCTTATCAAAAGAAATACACAACATAAACAACATAAAATATCATGGGGTGTCTATGGACATCAAATGATCTTTGCTAAAGGAAATGAAACTACACTCCAACCAATAATAAAATGATCGGTGAGAAGGTGTATTTATACCCAAGAAAATGATGCCTTTAGGTCAAGGTTGTTAGACTGACCCTCAGGAATAAAATATTATAAAAAATTACAAAAGTACCTTTTACAAGGTTTACAGGGGCCCAAAGGGTAAATATAACAAATACAAGTGCAAATAGTTGGTTGTGGCCTCAAGAGAAGCTTAACCACTACATATTCCAACAATTTTGTAGGAATAGTCCTTCCACATGGAATCATACCAATGTTGCCGCATATGCTGCTGCATTATTCATGATAACTTGGACAACATTCTCCTCCACTACGTCAACCACAACCTCTTCTGGAAACCCAACAAGCATTTCCACACTCGTTAACTTGTGCTGATATATTCATGACTCGAGGAACATTATTCCTCCAACAGAAGCAACCAAAAAATTGATCAAAGTCCAATTCTTCCCATCGGTCCACCCATAGTACATGATCGTGCAACCCTTCTTTCTCTATATTGCTCTTCAACCAAATATTGGATATCCTCCATGGATTTCTTAAGGAGAGGGCCCTAAAATCATCATAAGTGGGTGCCTTAAATCCTAGGCCGCAATGGTGAGGGCATCTCCCATTCCCTGCCAATATGGAGTTCTTGCCACATTAAAGGGAATGTTGGAAAAATATTAAAAGCTTGCACAAGCACTCCGTGGCCTTGTGCTTCTCTTGGTTTCATTTAGTCATATACTCAAGCAAGGGTTGTGATCCTAGAGTGGAACGTTCCACAATAAAAGATGATTTTGTCCCATTCCCAAGGTCTGCCACCAATGGTCTTGATGTACTGTGAGAGGGCCCTAAAATCATCATAAGTGGGTGCCTTAAATCCTAGGCCGCAATGGTGAGGGCATCTTCCATTCCCTGCCAATATGGAGACCTTGCCACATTAAGGGGAATGTTGGAAAAATATTAAAAGCTTGCACAAGCCCTCCTCGTGGCCTTGTGCTTCTCCTAGCTATTGAATTTGTGTGATCGCTCATAGTAGTTGGCTCTATGTGACCACTTAGAGTGGTTCGATCTGGTTGGCTCTATGTTACCGCTCAAAACGGTTAGCTCTGAGTTGTTCAAAGGCCACAAATTTTTGTGTGAAGTCTTCTGAGATGATTTTGAGTCCACTACTATTGATTTGAAGCCACCAGGTCCTTCAAGTTGAGAGCAATCAACAAATGAAGCCTTGTTACTCTTCAAGAAGACTCTATTGTTGTAGTGGGCTTGAACTCTCCAAAGGGATGATCATACTCACAAGTTCATGCAATCAGAAAGGGACCCAAAAAATGTTTTGTAGAGTTTTTTAAGGTATTATTGTGCTCATGCAAATGAAGGGAAATGAGGGGGTATTTATAGGATTTTGGGCAAGTTGAGGGGGGATGAGGGGGTATTTATTGTACGATAACTTTGTTGTACGACCTATACAACCTTGTGTAACAAAACTTGAAAGAGTACAACCAACATATCAAACCTATACTATTGCTGCAATCATCAATGACAATACACAAAATGAACACACAGTGACAATAACATATATGATATAATGAATGGATTTGAGTAGATTTTGCATTAACAATAGCTTGTATGGTGAATTATGTACGGTATTATCTTACATACATAGTCTATGATCTAGTGCAAAATGTCTCCTCTTGGCATACACAATGCAATGTCTATGCAAATGTATCTACTCTCTCATATGTGTGTTTGCACCCAATACCATACCAACAACACACTTCGACCAACTATGCCAAATTTCACAATAGTTTCCACAAACGAATGGAATCAATCATTGCCCAGTATTGCTTATCAAAAGAAATACACAACATAAACAACATAAAATATCATGGGGTGTCTATGGACATCAAATGATCTTTTCTAAAGGAAATGAAACTACACTCCAACCAATAATAAAATGATCGGTGAGAAGGTGTATTTATACCCAAGAAAATGATGCCTTTAGGTCAAGGTTGTTATACTGACCCTCAGTAATAAAATATTATAAAAAATTACAAAAGTACCTTTTACAAGGTTTACAAGGGCCCAAAGGGCAAATATAACAAATACAAGTGCAAATAGTTGGTTGTGGCCTCAAGAGAAGCTTAACCACTACATATTCCAACAATTTTGTAGGAATAGTCCTTCCACATGGAATCATACCAATGTTGCCGCATATGCTGCTGCATTATTCATGATAACTTGGACAACATTCTCCTCCACTACGTCAACCACAACCTCTTCTGGAAACCCAACAAGCATTTCCACACTCGTTAACTTGTGCTGATATATTCATGACTCGAGGAACATTATTCCTCCAACAGAAGCAACCAAAAAATTGATCAAAGTCCAATTCTTCCCATCGGTCCACCCATAGTACATGATCGTGCAACCCTTCTTTCTCTATATTGCTCTTCAACCAAATATTGGATATCCTCCATGGATTTCTTAAGGAGAGGGCCCTAAAATCGTCATAAGTGGGCGCCTTAAATCCTAGGCCGCAATGGTGAGGGCATCTCCCATTCCCTGCCAATATGGAGTTCTTGCCACATTAAAGGGAATGTTGGAAAAATATTAAAAGCTTGCACAAGCACTCCGTGGCCTTGTGCTTCTCCTGGTTTCATTTAGTCATATACTCAAGCAAGGGTTGTGATCCTAGAGTGGAACGTTCCGCAATAAAAGATGATTTTGTCCCATTCCCAAGGTCTGCCACCAATGGTCTTGATGTACTGTGAGAGGGCCCTAAAATCATCATAAGTGGGTGCCTTAAATCCTAGGCCGCAATGGTGAGGGCATCTTCCATTCCCTGCCAATATGGAGACCTTGCCACATTAAGGGGAATGTTGGAAAAATATTAAAAGCTTGCACAAGCCCTCCTCGTGGCCTTGTGCTTCTCCTAGTTTCATGTAGTCATATACTCAAGCAAGGGTTGTGATCCTGGAGTGGAACATTCCGCAAAAAAGATGATTCTGTCCCACATTCCCAGGGTCTGCCACCGATGGTCTTGATGTACTGTGATTCCACTGTAAAAGGGTCAAAGGTGCTACTCTCCCTAGAAGAAGGCCGAGGAGGGGGAGAAGCCATTATCTGGCTTGTTCTTTTCCTCATTTGTTTCTTCTCATCATAATATTCTAGGAGGGCATTGAATTCCCTTATAACTTCAGCCTCCACCTCTTTACATTTGTGACATCATGGCCAATTATCCACACCAAGCTGTATTTGAGGCGGTTTATGCCTCCATAGATTCTGGTGTTACAGTAGTTACAGTAAAGTTCCCCATTCTTTGAACCCTCCCTTGCATGCTTCCAATCTGGGTCTCCCTTCCCAGTCATTTTCATTCAATGTGGCTGCACATGGAGACAATCATCAAGTAACTAGACACTTCAAAAAAAAAAAAGAGCCCTAGAATTTAAGCATTGATAGCTGAAACTTCATTTTTTACCTCAATTCCAAGCACTAGGTGGCTGTTAGATTTTTAAAATCTAGAAATTTTGTGTGTTAGGATGCAAATGTGTGTTTTTATGTGGTTGCCTTCACCTTCTCTGAGCTCTCTGTGTCATTGAAAACAGTAGAAATGAGCCCAAACATGAAAAAGCAACTTTATGTTGTTTTCTGCACTTTTTCTCTGTGGCTGAGTTTTTTTGTTGGGATTTGGCGGACTAGCAATTTTTTTTGAGTCCAAGTTTTTTGCTGAGTCAGAAAAAAAACTCCGTGAGTGAAAAATAAAACTTATTGAATCGGTTTTGAAAAACTTGTTTCGAGCAACTTGTGCTCAGATTTGCCAAGTTTACAGTACAACTGTCATTGTTGACTGCTTTGGCCTAGAAGCTGCCAGATACAGGATATTTCTTCCTATGGATTATACACTAATCTCTACTTCAAGCATTGTGTTGATCACGACATAAAACCTCTGCTATAATGTGACTTAGTGGCAGGCCAAGGAATTGGACCTTAATGGATCGAGTAAATTCACCTCTAGCATTGTAAATGGCAGATAAATGCAGTTGTCTTGTACGAAGAGTCCTTCCACAAAATCTCATACAAATTCAAGCAAATGAATTCATTGATTCATTAAATCTGTATGCTATTTATGGTTTTTTATCAGTGGTGTCACCAAGTGAGGACCAGGAAAGCATGATAGCTCATGTTTGGAAAACAACCAGGTAAAGTTCCTTAGCAGTTCAGTCCTTAGAATGGATACAACAATGAAAGGAATCATTACTGTTCTGCTCATATCTAGAGGCAACAACAATTGACGGTTGTTGATTTTTTTGTTATCTGCAACAAGAAGATCAACCATGAATTATCTCTATTTACAATTGGAAGTGTCAGTGCCATAACCACAGACTGTCCACTGATGTTTCACTCAATGCAAAGGCTATGAACAATCTCATTTGTTTACCATTGAGACAAAGAACTACTGTCAGTTCCTTTAATCTACCATCAGAGAAATAAGCTGGTGTCAATTGCATTCAGTTGCTTCTATTTTAATGAGTATGGTCAGTATAATGAATTCTACAATAAGGCAATCAACTACAGGCAGCTTCTGTACTTACAGTTGGCACATGACTATGTTCCTTTGTTTCTTTTGCCACCGATGCAATAAGTCATAAGCACTTCATTCATATTCCATTGATGTAGCAAGCTACAAACATTTCATTTATTTTTCACTGGTGGAATCAACTAGAACAATCCCATTCTTTTGTTTTAATCATAATACACTATTAAATGATTCTAAGACAACTATTCAATCTAGTCATTAGACCACTACAAACCTTAAGTATTAGGCCTATTAGAGGCTACAGGTATGAAGAACCTTTTATTAGCACTATGGGACCTGTTCATATCACTGTTACATTAATCTACTAGGCAGGAAAAGTATGCAATCTATGCAGTCCTGGCAGTATGCAATCTATGCAGTCTATGCAGTCCTGATAGAATTTTGACATGTACATTAAAACAGTTGTCCAATGTAACAGTGATAGAATTTTCACCAGTTTGTGGAACATTAACTCCTACCGAAGTCCATATATGACAGACATGAGTAAGTCTTCAAATATAGTTTTTCTAATTTGTTCCTGGAGCCATGGGGAAGAAGTACAGTGTAATAGAAGGAAGGTTTTTGAGACTACCATGGAGTACAGGACTCCAAAGCAGCAAATCATACACATCAGTTCAATCCCAAATTAGAAAGTTCTTTTCTTCAAGTGCACTCCTCTCTACTCAATCTCAGCAAGGACATGCAATCCGAAGAAGACTTAAAAGCCAAGATTGTATTCGTTCTACAAGTGCTGGCCCTTTTAGTATAGTACTTCACCCCAGAGCTGTTGTGTGGAGGGCAGCAGATGATTCAAGTGAGGGCTCAGATGCAGAGGATGAACACATTGTGAGGATTGACTACCCAAGCAACCTTTTCCATGATCAATTCCCCCATTAGATTAGATTTGATCATGTAATTGAATTAGTTCCTACTCTTGTTTGTAATATAACTTAATTTAAATTGCTATTCACCAAACTGCAAGTAAAATATACAGACAGGTAGATATTTGTACGATAACAGAGTCAGATGTTTCTGGCCTGGCCTCATCTCTTAAGTACCAAGTGAAAAAGAGGTTATGAATGGGTGCATGTTGCTACACGTGCTGCCGCTTAATTTGGGGAGATCCTTATATCTAAAAAATAAGATGTCTTGGTTTTGAGTTTTGTTCATGTGTTTGTAAGATGAGCTAGATTTGTATATGGTGCCTATTGCTAATAGATGCTCCAAACAATTTATTCTATTTAATCCATTTGTTTGTTTATCATATCCAGTGTAACTCAATAGTTTGTACGAAGAAATGTAGCTTTATGGGCATTTTAAGGTTTATGAATTTGGCGTATGATTTTCTAGCTCAAGTTTTTTTATAGATTTTATTGCAAAGCAAGAGTGCTAAATTTAGCTGGAAAATGCACCAAATTGGGTCTGCAAACTACATTTGAAACTTACAACAGCAGTAAAAGACACAACACTTTAGCAAGGCAGCAATACAACACTGAAAATCAAACTCACTAGAAACCATCATGAAAGGTTCTAAGCTTCTCTTGACCAGCGATATCCCAACAGCAGAAACGAATTTTCCCACGATTAGTAACTTAGTCCAAAGGGTGAATTTCAACACCAACTGTAGCTGGAAAATCGATCATGATTAAGTCAATAA
This sequence comes from Wollemia nobilis, assembly GCA_028583015.1. Classification (NCBI taxonomy): domain Eukaryota; kingdom Viridiplantae; phylum Streptophyta; class Pinopsida; order Araucariales; family Araucariaceae; genus Wollemia; species Wollemia nobilis. The sequence continues at coordinate 17,416 of JAQPPZ010000856.1, read as the reverse complement.
AAGTTGGCAAGATCATGCATAATAATATAAACTAATGAAAAAAATATATGATAAACGAATACATATTTCCAACCACAAAGTTTCATCATGCTTTCATGCACTCAAGATCCAAAATCCATCCACCTGTTTTCAGGTCAACACCAAAGGTTATCAATATTTTTTAGCCTTTTTTAAATTTCTGGCCAAAAAAGAGGCCACGGAGAGCTTTCTTTAAGGGGCTCGACCTTCACTCCGGCTTCCCAAAGACTAAGGTCGAGAGTTCTTTCATAGACTATTTAACAACTATTTAAGACATTTAAGAGACTTCTATTTAAGACATTTAGCATTAGTTAGCATTCACTATTAATACAGTTCTTTAGGTACTCCTTACCATCTAATGGATATCTCAAACATTTTACCAGGCCTCCTTATGAGGGAAAACCCTCATATCCAGACCATCACCAAGACGATCTTACCTTAAAGCAATAAGACGATCTTTAAGACAATCAAAAAATCTTTAAGATCTTGAAGACAATCTTTAAGATCCTCAACGGAAGGGAGAGATCTTTAAGATCCTCAATGGAGGGGAGAGGGGAGGCCTTATGGGGAGGCGAAGGAGACCCAAGTTTAAATCTTGCCAAGTGATACACGGATAATTCCAAGCTTTGGTGTAATACCACTATGTGGTGATGATGTAATATGGGTGGGGCCCATTTCTATCCCCTATAACCAATTAAAAAATAATAAGAAAGCTACGTCATTTGTGGTCTCTTGCAAATAAAATTTTATCCAAAATTTTATAGAAGCGCAACAACTATGTCTTAAGCGCATCCTACTAATATGAGGATAAAAGAATCTTTGACTTTTTTTTAGTCATAACATATAGAAACCAAAGTTATCAGCATCAATATGTAGTATATGCTATAGATTTTCCTTAATTTTCTACATCCACCATCGGGAAGAATCTCCATAACAAATCAGATCCTCATGGTCTAAAACCCAATTCACCATAGCATCTGCAATCTTATTTTGTTCTCAAGGAGCATGAAGAAACTCTATTGTTTTGAATCTAGATAGATGTGCATGTATCTTATCAATTGCCCTCTATAACCTTCAATCCTCATAGGAGGTTCTGGTAGACACCTTCAATTGATTAATTGTTACTTGTGAATCTGATTCTACTCTTACTGTAGACTAGCCAATCTTGCTAGATTATTAGACAAGATGCCAAGATTCTCTGCAAAAAAACACAAGTAACATCTAAGAATATTTTTATGCCTCCTATACTTGCCCTTCTTGGATTACCTTTTGATGCGTCGTAAGTGTTGATCTTCCACATACCTCTGGGAGGGGCTTGCCATGGTCCATCTCCATTAATCCACAAGGAGTTGAAGCTTGGAGAATAAACTATGTCATTGTTGAGATACTCTGGAGGGAGGCTTCAATGTATGCAGAGAAGTTTCCCTGATATTGGCTTCAGTTTTTTCCCAAATATATTGAACATTATCATGAATTGCTTTAAAGATTCTTTTATTACTTTCTTTCCACAAATTCTAGAGCATCAAAGATATACTGACCAATGTCATTTGTTTCATTGAATTATCCAACCCATTCACTCTAGGCCAAGTCCTCCATGCCTGCTTAAGGGAGGTGAATTGTCATAATCTTAGATCTAACAATGTTGCCAACCATTTCCACAATTGAATGGTCAGGGGGTAAAAGAAAAAAAAAAGTGGTCCCAAGTCTCATTCTTTGAACATACTCACATCTGAATGGATCAGAAAAGCCCTATTTCATAAATTGGTCTCTTAAAAGAACTCTCTTGTGGAGTAGAAGCCAAATAAAAAGTCTCACTTTAGGCCATGTCTGAAGTTGCCAAATCTGGTTGAAGACATCACTGAGTGAAATTTCTCTATGATGAGTGAGGGATGAATATCCTAGAGCTACAATATATACACCGTTAGAATGTGAGCCCCATCCCAACTTGTCTGTCTTTTGTCAAAAAAAGTGACCATATTCTAAGAATTTGATGAATAGCCTCCTTGACATCCTTCGTTACCTAGATTGGCCAATCCCTTGTTGGAATCCATACTCCATCCTCCAAATTATGTTCCCCACAATTTCTATAATAATGTGATATCTTTATCCAACCTCGACTATGGAGTTGTTCCATGATGTCTTGCCATGCTAGAAATTGTTGAGATAATGAAAGGCAAACCATCTCAAGTGTTTGTCCAAAAATTTGCATGATGACCATTCTCCACTATCCATAATAGTTATTGTTTGATAATTGTCTCCTTTATCCTTAGTACCTCAAGAACTGGAGATCCTCGTTGGGGAAGATGATATCTAGTAAAAAATTTTGGAGCTCGATTTTTTGCATACTTGGCTCTTAGGATTTGTGCCCATAACTCATTAGGAAAAGTAATTAACCACCAATATAATTTTTCTGCCAAGGCTAAGTTATTTTTAACTACCAACCGAAGGCCCAAGCCTCCCTCCTTTTTTGGAAGACAAAGTTGATCCTACTTACACTCTACTTTTGCCCTGCTTCATAAGAACCTTTGGTTAATCTTAACCAACTTTCTCATAACATCCTTAGGAATACTCAAAACTAAGGAAACATAGATGGAAATAGATTTAACCAAAGCAAACCTACCTACAATGGAAAATCATCAATTCATCCAATTGTTCAGCCTACTCTGTATCTTCTTTATCAACCACCCCCATTCTACCTTTTTTGCTTGGCCACCTTTAATGGAACTCCTAGATAAGAGATTGGAAGAGATGGTTGCCTGAAATTCAAAATATTTAGAATCATGGTCTCCACTCTAGTTGTAAGAAAAAACAATATGATCTTATACTTTTCCTCATTAATAAGTTGTCATGTGGCTACCAAAAAGAGGTTTAGATTTTTTTTAATCTAGATGCTTTCAGTATAGGAGCATGACCCATGACGATCAAGTCATCTACAAACTATAAATGAGAGAGAGAAGGGGTTGTTGATGCACATCTAATTCCTTGAATGGATATGTTATTCCTTTCCTTTGAAAGAAGAAGACCTAGACACTGCCAAAATGATAACAGATAAGGAAAAAGAATATCCCCTGGCGAAATCCCTTGGAAGAAAAAAACAAAGGAAACAAACTACCATTTACCATCACAAAATAAGATATTGAGGAAATAGTGCCTCTAATCCAATTCACCCAATCCTAGGTGAAGCCAAACTTCCTTAAGACCTGTAAAAGAAAATCCCAGTCTACCCTGCCATAAGCCTTGGAGAGGTCCAAATTAACAAACATGAAGGGGGGTCTTTGTGCCTGCATGGAGTGAAGGGCCTCTTGAGCAAGCACTATATCATGTGCATTTGTCTCCTTCCCACAAATCCTCCTTGCTCTGGAAAAATTATCACAAGTTGGAAGGGTTTCAACCTTTGAGCTATTACCATCGTAATGATTTTGAGGAGAACATTACACAAAGATTAGTTTAAAGATTAGGTTTCTAATTGCTTCCCAGTCTGGGTAAATATTTTCATTGAATCTTTAATTCAATATTATACTTTCATTCAATCTCTTTAATTCAATATATCAACACTAAACTTTCAATAAACAACTATCAAATAAATCCTATTTTAATACATCAACACTAACTTTCAATAAATAGTCTATCATTTCAAATAAGTCTTACATAAATCAGCGGGCCTTCTGACATTTAATAAAAATCAATATTATAATACCTCCAATATTATAATACATCAGTGGAACTATAAAACATTCATTAAATTCATATAAAAACATGAGGGTGGTCTCCATATACGTTTAAACCATGGCCTTTTAATTATTTGTGTGGCCCCCTAAGAACAGTTAATTAATAAGAACCAACTTCGGTGTATATAAATATCATGGCCCCTTGCAAAATCAATACATGGTCCATTTATTTAAACGTGCGATAAAAGGGCATAATAATATTATACAAGGCCCAACGGTTCCCACCGAAGTCCACAATCATTATTAAAATTTAAAAGTCAAAATAAAGGGCTTCTTCCCTTGTCATATAATCCAAAACGGGACCAAAACATAATGTGCTATTTATCTTAAACAAAAGGGGCCAAATAACGTTGTTTAGTTTATTCAATGGGCCAATTCCAACATCGTTAAGTCAGAATTCGACCACCGATGAGGAAGGCCACCCGCACCGCCCGGGCGCGGGTGCCCCGCATGACACGGCGCTAAGGTAGCCGTACCCCACGTCCAAAGAAGTATTAAAAAATAGGTATATGCCCTAATTACTTTAAGGTAAATATTTTATTCAAATTTTTAACTATTGGTTTAAATACTTTAACCGCCATTAAAAAAATCGGACACCCTTCAACCATGTATAATATATATATTTTATTCGAAGGCGGCAACAACCTAGAGTGGAGCAGCGATGGCGACTAAGCGGGGAGAAACAAATAAAAACATTGGAAAACTTTCGAACATGGGAAAAAAAGTATTTCAAGAACTCATTAATGGACTACAAGGCTAAATACTCAACCATGTCCTTGGAGACTACATTTGAAATAAATTCACAGCTTGGTTGAAATGTTTCTAAAAATAGACATGCAGTGAATTGGGCATGGTGTACTGTGAATAAAAAGAAAGGTGGGCTGGGTCTCAAAAATCTTAAAATACAAGGTATTGTTTTGTCAATAAAATGGATTATTAACTGTCTTGAAGGTGATGAGCCATGGAAGGTTCTTGTTTGGCATAATATTTCTAATGTTGTTCCAAAAAAGGTAAAATTTTGGAAGAGGCTTCATATTACAGACATTCTTTTTGGCAATTTTCCTGTTATACCTGTTGGTTCTGCAGTTTTTCGTAGTATATGGAAAGCCTGGGAATTGGTTAGAGGTAAAGTAATAATTGGTAAAGTTGTTGGTAATGTTACTAATTTACTTTCTCTTAAAGGTTCTGTTTGGTGGAACCTTATGCATAATGGGAAGCCTTTGGCTCTTATTCAAGGTTGTTCTGCTAAAAAGTGGGCTTCTAAAGGCATAAATACTTTTGAACAGATTGTGGATAATGATTCTTTGGTGTCATGGGAGTTTCTCCGTATGAAATACGATCTTCCTCAGTCACACTGGTGGACGTATTCCTTATTGAGAAATTCGTTCATGGCATTTCAGAATCATATTCTTATTGATGATGATAATCAGTTTTATGATTCGTGCAAATGGACAGATGGTTCTAATTTTAGAGACATTAAACCCAAAATATTATATAATCTTCTTTGTGATACTTCTGATATAGTAAAACATGTTAATGGTTGTTGGCAGTTGGATCTTTCTGATAAACAGGGGCAGATTATCTTTCAGCACATTTGGTCCAGCCCTTTAGAGCCTAAGAAGGCCTGTTTTCGCTGGTTGTTTTTGTTGCAAAAATTATCTCTTAACAAGGATCCTAAAACATTTATTACTTGCTCTCTATGTCGAGTTCCTGACACCTTTGATCATGTCTTTTTTGACTGCTTATATGCTAAGGAAATATGGGGTCTTTTCTTATCTGATATGCATGGGTGGAATGATAAAAATGCATGCTTTATACAACTTATTATTTTTGGTTTTATTCCTCAAATGCATCACTGTTATAACATGTTTTGGCTGCTCATTTCTACGGAGATTTTATGGTTTATATGGTTAGCTAGAAATGAGGAATTATTTCAGAAGGTTCAGAGGGTCCTTACTGAGTCTCTGAGGAGACTCACAAAATTTAAGGTGTTGCTTCACGTGGCTCGTGTGCTTATTGGTTTCAAATCCAAATTCAGAGCCAAGGACGATGTCTTCTTTCCTCGGCTGCAAGAACGTCACCACAATATAGATGGTTACCAGCAGGTGCTTATGCTCCAATACTATTTAAATCGATTTATATACATGTATAATATGATTATATCACATGCCTAATACTATGTTTTGTAGATGCTTCTCTCTATTGATGGCAGATGTTGCAGATTTTGGGGATCTTTTTATCATGGCACAGTCTTCTTTATCAGATGTTATCACATATCATGTAGAAAAAGGCTATAATATTTTGTATTCTATATTTGTTGTTGTCTTATGGCCACGTTTTGTCCTTAGTGGTAGTTGTATCTTTTAATATTTTGTAGTTGTGTTTGTATCTCGCCCTCGGGCTTATCTTTATAAACTCTGGTCATTATTAATATAAGTTAACAATTTTCAATTCAAATGCAGAAATATTTCTCATACTTTCCTAACTATTGCACGTAAATTTAGCCATCAACGTCAGGAAAACTAATCAAACAGTCCAATGATCTTCTACTCTATTATCAAGGCCAACATCAACCCGTGTCAAATTGCTACAGGCCAGGATTTTGGTAAATACATACAAGGTTGAAGAAGCTTTACAAACCCCATTACCAATCACTGCCTTCTGCATAGGTCTCCAAACCATAGAAACATATTCAAACACAAACGAGCAAAGGCAAGTAAGAAATCTAAACAACTCCGTCATCGAAAGCAACGAGAGCTGAAAGGTTATACAAAAGTAAATATTAACCACAAAACCACCACCTCTGTCTAATTACCAATCTATAAACGAAAGAAGATATGTGCTCAGGACTAAATTGAGTCACTCCAGCTGGAACATTACACCGACAAGGGGATAGCATTAATTATTAGAAACCCGCTACCAAAAAAGTCATCACGAATAAATAAATATGGATCAAAGTAGGTAGTGATTAAAGAAATAAATAACAGTACCATGATGGGCGTACGAAACCATAAGCCAACCACTCTTCTTGGCATACAAAGTAGACTTAATGATTTGTCATAGCTGAGCAACCTAAACCTAAGCCCACGGGTTAGACACTGGCAGGTCGCACACAGTAAATCAAACCTTACTACTTTCCTTTTTCAAAAAGAGGCTTATCAAAATGCCAAACGAAGACAACCACCACAGTCTTCAGTTAAATTAAACAACAGACAAAGCACCGTAGTGGCCATTCTACTACCCAACTGCAAGTTTCACTCTATGGCTATGGTCGTATCCAGCGCAGGTAGAGGTGTCTCGATCGAGGCCATAATTAAATGAAAAATACACGGAGTCCTTATACTCGGCCCAGGGCCATAGGTTAAATGAAACATGCACAGAGTCTTATAAAACTTAAACTTTAAAGGAAAACAACCCGATTCTGAAAATCATCTGTCCAGGGGAGAAACCAGGTTTTTTTTTCCTTTTTAATTAAAAGCAGCAAAAGAGTCAAGCATAGAAAAAAAGAGTTACCGTAAGAAATGGGGGAAACTCCATCGAGGGACCAGCCTGAATCCTATGAACCCTCCAGGTTAACTTCCAACGTTGTTCCTCTTCCACCCCTTCTCCTTTTTCCTCTCCCTGCTCCTCCACCAAAAGACCTCTTCTCCCGCCATTCTTCCCTCCTTCACCTCCTGGCTTCTTCCTCAAGCCAAATCCCCTTACCCCAACTTAAGCGCACTTTTCAAACAAAGACAAGCTAACCATGAGACCCCCTCCTACAATTTTCCCCGGACCCACTAAGATCCATAAAAGACGTACAATTTTAGCAACGGACATAGCATGGAAAATGGATAGGGATAAATATCATTGGATGGTTTTTTTCATATTAACGAGCGTGAATATAAATTGTTGGTATTTAGGGGGTTAGTGAGGCTTATTGGTTTTTATTATTGAAAAGAAATAGCCATATACTATGATAATAATTTTTTTTTTAATATAATAAAGGAAAGCAAGTTGGTGGATGGGGTGTTTTAATATTTTGGAATAACTTGAGTGAGTCTAACAATAAGATTTTGAATTTTGAAATTTAAATTTAATGGGATAAAGTTGTATACCATACTTTGATAATTTAAGTTTGGTTGATAAATAAAGTGGAGTGGTTAGGGCTTTGGCTTCTATTTGGAGAGGTCTAAAGTTTAAACCACCGTGTACCTAGAAGGATAGATTAGATGGTATCTAGAAGGATAGGTTAGATGGTAGCGAAGAGTGTTTGATGGTTGGCTTCCCCCAATTTGATGTCTTGGAGGGTTAGGGTCTCGTTGATTTCGACTTCATCTTACTCAACAAGCTAGGGTTTATAGTGGCACATCCATCCATTGATATTATGTTTGATGGTTGGCTTCCCCCAATTTGATGTCTTGGAGGGTTAGGGTCTCGTTGATTTCGACTTCATCTTACTCAACAAGCTAGGGTTTATAGTGGCACATCCATCCATTGATATTATGGATTTAAAAAATGATTTCATATAACTTAGTTAAAAACTATTTAATATATTGCTTCCTTACACCATGTTTTAGTAAGAAAGTTTGGTGAAAGAAACATATTAGATAAATAACATCCATAAACCTATATTATATAATTTATATTAAAAACTATTTAATATATTATAAACATCTAACTTTTTTAGACCATACTTTTTTAAGTAAGGAAATTTGGTCCAAGAAACCATAAACATATATTATATTAAATAAATAACATCTTTTTAAAGTTGTCATATATATATATATATATATATATAAGTGCAAGGTTCAAATCACAGGGACAGCCCCCAACAAACCTATATCACCTTGTTATTTTATAATCTAAGGTGAAGAGACCACCAGTAGCTCAGGATTTGTATCCTTGTCAGTATGGCACGCACTTAGAGGATTCGAAGCATACTACTACCTTTGCAAACATATAACTTCCTTACACCATACTTTAGCAAGGAACTTTGGTTGAAGAGTAAAAACTATTTAATATATTACAAACATCTAACTTTCTTACACCATACTTCAGTAACTCGAGATTTGTATCCTCGTCAGTATGGCACACACTTAGAGGATTTGAATTATACTACTATCTTTGCAAACATATAACTTCCTTACACCATACTTTAGCAAGGAACTTTGGTTGAAGAGTAAAAACTATTTACTATATTAGAAACATCTAACTTTCTTTCTTTTTTTTTGGCAAACATCTAACTTTCTTACACCATACTTTAGTAAGGAAGTTTGGTTGAAGAAACAAGAAATAACATCCATAAACATAATAACATCTTCTAACGTTGTCTCATATAATATGTTATCATGCAAATATTAAAAACTAGCTTAGATATAAAGGATATATATCTAAAAACGTCGAGAGTTATCAATCTCGAGGCGCCTATCTCATTTCTTGGGGGTGTGATCTCCAAGATAGGCACCTCGGGATTGATAACTCTCAATGTTTTTAGATATATATCCTTTATATCTAAGCTAGTAGCATCCGCGGCCACACAATTATTATATTAAAATATTTTTCAATGACATTTTTAAAAATATATATATAAATGTATTGATAAATATAACATGCCAAAAATATTTAAAATAGCTTTGAGTGAGATGAAAATGCTCAAGTGATAACAAATCTGAATCCCAATAGGCGGTGTTGATAAACACCTTATTATTTCAAATATTGATGTTGATAAACACCTTATTATTTCATAGATTGGCTAGAGCCAATCATTTAAGCTCCAAAGACTTTAGTCGCTCTTCTTCTTCCTTTCTCTTAGCAACTCCTTTTCCCGACTTCAGTTTTTCATATCGATCATATGAAAAGGGTGGTATTATTCTAAGTCCTTCCAATGCCTTAACTCTTGAGATGGCAACAAAAGTTAAACCTTGTCTTTCTGTCTATCCTATGTCAATTGTTTCTTTATTCAGTGTCAAACCTTGTGACTTATGAATTGTCAATCCCCAAGCTAATTTTAATGGAAGTTGTCTTATCTTTCCCTTTTCTACTGGTGTAATTGGAACAATTCGAGGAGATGTATCATCAAATAGCATCCCTGTGTAGTTATCGAACTCCACCAAAACATATGTTGGTTGATCTGGTGGAGACCTTCCAGGTTTATAGACTATATTTCGAATATAGCCTAATGCATCGTTAACAAGTCCAACTTCAGTCCATAAGTTGGTTGTTAACATAACTCTTGCATTTTTTGCAATTAGTAACTCAACTTCAAGTTCTTCATTATCACCTCCTCCTGGATTAGTTCTTCCCCCTTTTGTTGCAATACTACGTGCCACAGGATATTTTGATTTTAACAATTGTCTCCTGTTATGATTATGCACATTCTCATTCGTGGCAAATAGATGGAAGCTATTGTCAAATTCTTCTATTGTAGTTGCATCTAATGATGTATTGGTCCTTCTCATCAATAATTGCCAGTCATCAATAGTTGGATTTGCATCTCTGATATTTGTAAGAAGTTGACGAAATCTTTTTTGTTCTTCACTATCTCCTTCCTGTCGGAATACCTTATCCAATATTATGACTGTTGAAAATTCTTGCCATAATAATTTTGCATACTTATCACTGGCATATGGTGGGCTATCCATCACAGGTGGTAACTGTCCTAAATCACCGACCAAAATGATTGACCTTCCTCCAAAGCATATGTTAGAATACTATGGAAATGCTTGACGAAGACGTGAATCTATTTGTTCCAATAATTTTTGGCCTATGAAGCTCATCTCATCAATCAATATATATTTTATATGTTGTAAATCTTCTTGAAAACTTGTTAATCTAGTTCCTTCCAATTTTTCAAAATCTGCAATAGGAATTCGCAGAGTTCCATGTATAGTAGTTGCACCTATGTTAAATGCAACGACTCCAGTTGGTGCAAGTAGTAATAGGGGACAACGTTCTGGAGATGATAAATTTTTAAGTAATTGATGAATTGCACCTATAAGATAAGATTTCCCTGTTCCTGTTGTTCCTTGTATTATCATGTGCAATGGAGGTACATTTTGACCTTCATTATAGTGTTCCTTGATTATATCAAAAGCTTTTTTTTGTTTGATGCTTAAGCTTTCATATGGATAATTCGAAGTGGTATCATCAAGAATGAGCAAGCCATTTTCCTTCATGAAGGTTATATGTTGTATTGCTTTTTTTGTGTAATCTTCTCCTTGATATTCTATATTCCATGGCGCAAGTTTATCAAAATCTCTTCTTCCAAGCATATCTATTTCACTTACGTCCATGAGTTGCCCACGGTATAGTTTGGATATAATTTCCCATTCATGTTCAGTCGTGTTTTGTTGTACCACTCCAACATCATCATCTTCAGATTCACTATAATGTTCTTCTGTATTGTTTTGCCTACTTATCCTTTCAACATGCCATGGGTTGTAATTGAATGACTCCCAATTTGAAATGATATTTCCATCATCAAGTCCGATATCTCTCTCTATATTTCTGAATGGTTTGTAAAGTAGCAGCTCTGACCAACAAAACTCAACAAATTTTTTTGATTGTCGTTCAGGAATGGTGATAAATCGTGGAAATACCCTCACAATAGCTGCTTCTTTTCTAGCTTTCCATTTGAAGTCATTTTTTCTCTTAGGATTATATATCCAAGATTTAGCTGCATTTATAAGTGAAACACTTTCCATGTTATAAGGTCGTTGCATATATCCGTCAATTAAAGATTTACCTTCTCTTTCGGTCTCATCTTCATCATTATGTTCCACCTCCTTGAATACTTTTCGTCCAACATTTAGAGGAACAAATACTCGACTGCATTCAACCAATGGAAGCTCTAATAACATATGACATGTTTCTTGTGCTCCTATATCTCTCTCTATAAGTGTTTCTATTAGAAGACGTCTATATGCTCTTGTTGTTGGATCATCATTATTCTACATATTTGCTATTCGCATCAACATTTGTTGATAAGTTTCTGAGCTTTTTTCAGCTTTCGCAGCATACTTGGCAATATAGTTTATAACTGCATGCTTTGAAAGAACAGGTTGCCAATCTACATTTGCTCTCCATAACTGTAAAATGTAACGATTATGTGTGTTTACTCGCTCATCATTTCTTGTTGGTTCATACTTCTTATCTCCTGTTTCAGGATCTTCGTATAATTTTGAACCTTCTAGATTCAGAGGCCATGGTGCATTGTACCTAAATAAAAGAAATAAGATAAATGGTATTAGTTACAAATTTTTTATGTATATGTGGAATAGTTGAAATACTTTGAATTACCTCTACATACCTGCAAACCATCTTCCCTCTTTTTTTCGTAAGCAAGCACCCTCTCTACATAGCGTGTGGCGCTCTACATAGTTGAGAATCTCTTCGTAATCTAGATTTGCATCAATTTGCATAAGTTGTCGTGTATTTCTCAAACATGGATGTTGACCGAAACTTTGTAATACCTGCAATTCACAACTATATAAATACAAACCTAAATATAAACTCATATAAATATAAATCTAAACAGTTATTTATATTTACCTGTATATTCCGTTGGTGAGGGTCTCCTCGAGGATTCCATGCATGCACAATATTATCAAAATATCTTTGTGCATTTTTAACTTGATTTTCATTTTTCCAATCTAAATTGTCCATATTCGGAGCTCCCTCTAACCATAAGAAACCATGGACATGTGGAGAGCCTCTATGTTGCCATTCGTATCTACACCAAAATTCTTTTACTTTCATTTTTTTTTGCAACACCTCCTTTCGAAATGTGGTGTTTCGAATATGCATGTAATAAGCTACAATATGAGGATAGTCAATAATATTTTGTTTTCTCCATTTTTGTGCTTCATGAGGATCAATTGGTGGAGTTCCTGGCATCAATGCATGTAGGTCGGGCCAATACAAATCAACTGCACTTAAGGTGAAGAAAATAGTGGGTGACCCAATTTGATGTAATAAGTCATTTAACTCAGCACGACACTTTGTCCAGTAAGATCTTGTGCCTCTTAACGATGTACCAAAACACATTAAGTGATCTGCAAGATGGGATTGAGGGATATTTTCCATATGTTCATGCAGTTCATTGATTGTAATGGGTAAGTCTTGAAGACTCTTCTTTACAAATACTGCTGAAGAATTTTGTGCACGATGTCGCATAATCATGTTCATCATGAAATATCTAAATCTTGGATGTTTTCCAAAACGATGATCTCTATATCGAATTAGATGTTTTACGAATTCATGTAGATGAAGTTTTTTCATTCTAGGCTGCAACCAATCATAATTTCCATCTGCAAATAATGTCGGGAAGGCCATATCCAGTAACCCTTCTATAACATACTCATTTATAGGAGATGCTCCAATTCTAGGCCAATCAATAAGTGTTCCAGGATCCGCATTAGGGTTGTTTACCCATGCACGAATGAGTTCCATCTCCCTCGGAGCATTAGGTGGTTTGGAGGCCATTGATGTGGTGTGATCAATTATATTTCCTTCATCAGTCTCTAGAATTGGACCCATAAATACATATTCATTCATATCAGAATCGAACTCCATATGGACATAATTAAGTTTATGAAAGACATTTGTAGTGGTGTCTATTGGGAGTTCACTCAAAACATTTTCATCAATTTGTACATCCTTATAAAACTTATCATGCTCAACCTTATACTTAAGAGCTTTGTATACTCTCTCTTTATTCACTATAAAATTATAATTTGTACCACGTTGATCTTTTCTCCTAACAATAATGATTGGCAAATCACTTATTGAATGAGGCAATACTTTAGCACTTCTTCTTGTCCTCTTTGAACTTTTTTTGTCCTTTTTTTATTTTTTTTTATTTTGGGATTGTATTGATCCATATTTTTCTTTTTTTTATTTTTTATTTTTTTGTTGATTTGTTTTATTTTATTGTTCTTGTTATATTTGGTTGTTTTTTTTTTTTGTTTTTTTTTGATATCTCTGTTAATCTATTGCTTCCCCTTTGTCCTTGACAGAATCTCATGTTAATCTCATTGTATACTTTGTGATTATTATTAATTTGATTTATTACTATTTTATTTTTTTTTTTTTTTTTTTTTTTTTTTTTTTTTTCTTGTTAACCTTTTCTTTTTTTTTTTTTTAGAAATATTTATTTTTTTTTATTTTTGTCTTGTTTGTGTGTCTTGTGTTTGTATTGTGCACGAGATATTCTTTTTCATTTTGTTTATTTTTCTCTTTCTTCTTGTATCTTTTAAACTATTGATTTTGCCTTGCGTTTTGCACGATTTTGTCTTTGTTTCTCATTTTCTCTTTCTCTTTGGCTAACTGTCATCTGTGCACGTCTCTGTCTCTGATATTCTCTTTGATATGCCAAACGTTGTTGCTTCTTTTCCTCCTCTGATATATTTATTTTTGGTGTATTTTTTTCCATTTGTTCCTGTAAAAAAATATTTTAAATATTATTAGTTTAAATTAATAAATATTAAAATAGTACTATATATATATATATATATAAACTGATATTAGTATTCTATAATAATAATATACATTATCATAATAATATTATAATAGTATATTATATAATACTATAATATATATTATAGTATTATAATATTATAATACTATAATATATAATATTAATCTTATATTAATAATACTATAGTCCAACTTATAATACTAATATTAATATTATAATAATACTATAGTTATTATACATTCCGATAAATCAATGAAACCCTAAAAATTAATACTTTATATTAATACTATAATATATATAATACTATAATATAATATATACAGGATAGATAATTGAACTACAAATTTGTGGAGGGACGTTTTTCGTAGGACTGTCCAAACTGTCAAACTCGTTTCGCCATATCTCACTCATCCGAACTCGGATTGAGCTGAAATTTTGAGGGTAGATGCCTGAAAAACCCTAGAACGTCTCCACCAATTTTAATATCATTTGGAGCAACACATATCCTAGCGCATCCCTATGTGTGAACGAGATATTTGGCAAGCGGCTATGTGAGGGTTTCATCTGGGTTGAGTGCAAACAGCTCCAAAGGTTGGTTTTTAGGGCCTTCGGGCCCTAGCGGCCAATATTTTTGTGGTTTATGCTCAATATTTTAGCAGAAAATATTGCAAGGGGATCCAATATGGGTTAGAAATTTGTCTTTCAATAGATCATACTGTGAACTTGAGTGACAACGACTTCCAATTTGCTGCACAAAAGAAAAGTGAAAACCATACCTTTCCACGACATCTAGGGCAAGGATTAAAGAGATCACGAAACAAGTTTCAAGCAGTTGATCAAAAAATGGCTCATATCTCAAGTGAATCTGGTGCTAAAGTGCACCCACAAAATAATTCTACTGTGAAAACCCCTATCAAGGGTAAGAATTTCAAAGACTCAGCCCCAAAAATGAATTTTAAGGATGCCCTCCATGGTGGACAACCTCAACCCAATGCTAATATCAATCTTAGGGCTTCCCATAAACCTCTAAGAATGCCTAATATTGATCCCAGGAAAACAGAGTCAGGATATCTTAAAGCAGTTGATGGAACTCCTATTGTTAAGCTTGATATGGGTAACATTCAGACTGGCATTGAAGATTTGGAAAAAAGAGGACTAATTTGTCGGTTCATGGGTTTTCGTCCGAGTCTATCTGCTTTCAAAGTCTAGGCTGCAAAAAGTTGGAAAACTAAAGGTGAGTTACAAATCTCTATTTATCCAAATGGTTATTTTCTTGTTTTATTTGCTAATAATGAAGATAGAGAGAAAACTTTTCAAGGGGGTCCTTGGTTTTTTGGAAGAGCGGGGCTTTTCATGAAGCCCTGGCATACTAAATTTAAAGCCGAATAAGAGATGCCTTCTATAGCTCCCGTGTGGGTTAGACTCTTTGGCCTCCCTATTGAATTTTGGAATCCTACTATTTTTTCTTCAATTGGAAACTCTTTAGGAACTTTTATGATGACTGTTGATTGTACTCAAAATTTTGAACATATTATTTATGCTCGGATTTGTGTTTTAATGGATTTTGACAAACCCTACCTAAAAATATCACATTACAATTTGGGGAAGACACTTGGGAGCAAGTAGTGGACTATGAGAACATTCCTTTTCATTGTAGAATTTGCCATGAATATGGTCATTTGGCCAGTGCTTGCCCAAATAAAATTCCCGATCAAAAGAAAGAAGATATAAACTCAGCAGGTTTCCAAATACCTAAGAAGAAGAACACTAAAAAAAAACCAGTTATGAAGGATCAATCAAAGTCATCTGCTAATATGTTTGAAATCCTTTCCACAAATGATGTCCCAAGTGAGGAATAGGAAATAATGGAAACTGAAATCTTAGAAACACAATTTAAATATGAAGGGAAGAACTCAGAGACAAACCAACAAATCAAAGGTTTTCAACAAAAAAAAGAGAGAAAATTTACACAAGAAAAACAATCTTTCAAATGTCAAAACTTTAAATAATGTGAGGTCCCAATATAGACTCCGTTGAACCATCTAGTAAAATTTTGGCTATGTACGAGAATTCTTCAAGGCTAGAAGCCATCTCAGATTCAATTGGAATAAGTCAAGAAACAGGGAAAAAAAATTGAAGATGGATTCTAATCAAAAAATAGGTCGCAAGACCAATCAATATCATATGGTAAAAGAAGGTGAAAAGCTTGTAGAGGAAGGTAAGATTAATGCCCTTCCCAAATTTTTTAGCCCTGGTATTAATGAAGATCATCACTTGGAATATTAGAGGACTCAAAGGGAGTCTTTCAAAACAAAATGAAATTAGAAGAATGATTCAGATAAATCATCCACATCTTGTTTTCCTTCAAGAAACAAAGATGTCAATGGAGGATATGGACTCAATTGCTAGTAAAATTTGGCTAGCTGGAAAAGTGGTTTCCCTCAGTTCCCAAGGGACTTCTAGTGGCATTGCTTGTCTTTGGGACCCAAAAGAGGTAGTTATTCACCATATGGTTGGCAGTTGGGTTTTGTTGGCTATAGCTATTCAAAGTAGACATTCCAACCAAATTATGCTCTGCATTACTGTTTATGCTCCGACTTCTTTGGAGGAAAAAAGAAGACAGTGGAAGGATATTACTCATATTATCTCTCATTTTCCTGAATCTTGGATCTTGATCGGAGGAGATTTCAATACCATCCTCTCTCTGGATGAGAAAATGGGGGGAAATAGAAATTTGGACAAAAGCACTGACCTCATGAGCGAATATATTGCAAACCTCCATCTTGTGGATATCCAACCGAGATAATGGCCTTATGACTTGGTCTAACATAAGGCAAGGCTTAGCTTGTATAATGGAGAGATTGGATAGGTTTTTGCTCTCTAAAAATTTCTTAATCCATGGTCACATTCCTAAAGTGAAGACTCTTAATAATGTTGGTTCGGATCATTGGCCGACCATGGTGGAAATGTGGAAAACCAATGTGAGTTTCTCTCCTTTTCATTTTCAATTAATGTGGCTTAGAGACATTTCCTTCGGACCTCGTGTGCAACAATGGTGGAAGGAAGGTAAACCTAGGCATGGGACTAAGATGTTCTGTTTTGCCAAAATACTGCAATACATTAAATCCAAAATCAAGACTTGGAACTGGAAAGAGTTTGGGGATGTTCATAAAAAAAACATGAAGTTATTGCTCATATTAAAAATTTGAAT